>CM067843.1:790395230-791757730 GCA_034509565.1 Triticum monococcum | reverse complement strand
GTCTTGGTACTCTTGTGGCTTCTTTGGTTTGCTCTGGCTAGTGGAGGTACCTGTGTTATCTAACCTTGTTTGTGCAGGTTCATTCCATCCTAAGCCAGCTAAAGACTACAAGGTAAGTGTATGCATTAAAATCATGAGCATGAGGAATTCTTTCTTATGTACATACTGTTTGCAAGAAGGACTCATGAGCATGAAGGTATTTTCCTTGATAATCTTTTGCTCTGATGCATATGGCCAAGATACATGTAACACATTGCCTACTCTGTCATGGTTATGCTCTCTCATGCATCTATATTTCACATTTACATGAGTGCATACATGTAAGGGGAGCCTATGCTTGTTACATGTCCTTCCAAAGCTTTACTTGCTGTTCTTTATATCTTTATCTAAAGCTTTGATGTATGTTGCCATCAATTACCAAAAAGGGGGAGATTGAAAGCACAAGTGCTCCCTAGGTGGTTTTGGTAATTAATGACAACATATCTCTTGTTGGACTAACGTTTCTATCTAGTATGTTTCAGATAAGTTCAACAATGGAGTGGCATGGACTAAAGGTTGTGGGAAATTCTCCAAGATGCTAAGGACAAAGGATTGGCTAAAGCTTAAAGCTCAAGACTCTTCATTTTACAATTTAGTGATCCAAGATCACATTGAGTCCATAGTAAAAGCCAATACTATCAAGGAGGGATGAGGTGTTGCTTAATGAGCCTCTTGCTTCATGTGCTTAATGATATGCTCCAAAATCCTCAGCTACTTTCCCACTTCCACATATGACCTAAACCCAAGCCAAACTCGGACCTACCGATTATTTCTATCCGGCACCACCGAGTTTCACTTGTCATAGTCACTGCCAAAACCCGAATCAATTCGGTCTCATCAATGGGATCTCGGTCTCACCGAGATGGGCTTGCAAACTCTCTGTTACCTATTGCAATATTTTCAGTCCCACCGAGATATGCAATTGGCCCCACCGAGTTTGCTTGGCCAACTCTCTGTTTCACTTATTATCCAAATCGGTCCCACCGAGTTTGAGTAATCGGTCAAACCGAGTTTTGGATTTACCCTAACCCTAGCACATCGGTCCCACCGAGTTGATCCAGTCGGTCCCACCGAAAACCCTAACGGTCACTAGGTTTGCTAAATTGGTCCGACCGAGTTTCTCAATTCGGTCTCACCGAGATCGGTAAATTGTGTGTAACAGTTGGATTTTGTGTGGAGGCTATATATACCCCTCCACCCACTCTTCATTCGTGGAGAGAGCCATCAGAACATACCTACACTTCCAATACACATTTTCTGAGAGAGAACCACCTACTCATGTGTTGAGGCCAAGATATTCCATTCCTACCACATGAATCTTGATCTCTAGCCTTCCCCAAGTTGCTTTCCACTCAAATCTTCTTTCCACCAAATCCAAATCCTGTGAGAGAGAATTGAGTGTTGGGGAGACTATCATTTGAAGCACAAGAGCAAGGAGTTCATCATCAACACATCATTTGTTACTTCTTGGAGAGTGGTGTCTCCTAGATTGGCTAGGTGTCACTTGGGAGCCTCCGACAAGATTGTGGAGTTGAACCAAAGAGTTTGTAAGGGCAAGGAGATCGCCTATTTCGTGAAGATCTACCGCGAGTGAGGCAAATCCTTCGTGGGCGATGGCCATGGTGGGATAGACAAGGTTGCTTCTTCGTGGACCCTTCGTGGGTGGAGCCCTCCGTGGACTCGCGCAACCGTTACCCTTCGTGGGTTGAAGTCTCCATCAACGTGGATGTAGGATAGCACCACCTATCCGAACCACGGGAAAAACATCCGTGTCTCCAATTGCGTTTGAATTCTCCAAACCCTTCCTTTACATTCTTGCAAGTTGCATGCTTTACTCTCCGCTGCCTATATACTTTTTGCATGCTTGCTTGATATGTATTGTGAATGTTGAAATTGTGCCTAAACTCCACTTAAACCGAAAATGCTTAAAAACTGCAACTTTAGCATTAAGTGTCTAATCACCCCCCCCCCCTTCTAGACACATCTACTTCAAGGTCCTACACTTTGCGGACTCTATTGCACACCGCGGAGCACACACATGTGTTCTTCATCGCGAAACACATGCATGCTTCATGGGAAGCATAGGTGCACTTCATGATGACGCACAGGTGTGCCTCGCGGTGAAGGACATGTATGTACTGCATGGAGCACACGTATGTTGTCGTGGATAGTACAAGTTAGTTGTCGTTTCACAACTTGCGCTCGAAAAAGTTTTTTTAAAACTTATTTACATTGAATTAGTTTCAGAAATCTCCATGAGAGAAACACGACAGTGAAAATGGTTCGTAATTTGAATTTTCTGTTTAAGACAAATTTCATTTACTATTTTAATGGGTCAAGCAAAAAAAAAGAGGCACATGCCAATCTCTATTACACCCACCCATGAGAAAAAAAAACCATGATTATGACAAATGATGCAGCAAAGGAGATCGGAATTAAGTTCTACAAGAGGTATCCGTTACCCAGTGAGTGCGACGTCAAATAGGAGGTTCGGTGAAGAACTCTGAAAGTATCTTTCTCAGCTCGAGCTCAAATGCTCTTGGTGTGAATAGTAAAATAAGAAATAGAAAAATAATTCAAAAAATTCTAACTTTTTGTGACAAACTTTAAAGAATGTTTGAAATGCATGCAAAATTTCATCACGAAATCAGATTGGTGGAAGTCGTGGCAAACAAAACCAAATCGGAGCTCCAAAATGCATTTGAAAGTACCATTTTCAGCGCGTCGAAATTTTTTTTTGCAACGACTTCCAGCAATGTGATTTGGTGATGAAAATTTGCATGCACTCAAACATTTCTTAGAGTTTGCCACAAAAAGATTCATAAAATTTTGAATTTGTTTTGATTTTTTTTAATTTACTATTCATCCAGGACAGGGACGGATTCAAGGGTGACGAGGGGGGCTAGACCCCCCCCCCCCCCCCCCCCCTGACGATCGGGTCACCCGTTAATAGCGATCAGTTTGTTCGCTGATTTTTCTAACTAATAACTGTTCGTGGGTTGCTTTGCCCCCCTTATGGCTGGCTACCTATATGATGAGGCCCGTTTTATTTTTTACAAACGATTGCACGCACAAGGCCCAAAATCCAAGACAAGTGAAAAGGAAAGCAGCCCACAGTGGAAGCAAACCAGGCTAGGGTGGTAGGAAGTAATACGCCCGTACGCACAGTTTTTAGATCTCCTTTATCGCTTCGTTTCCAACATGCTTCTGCGTTCGAGCCTGCCGCCGGCCGCCATCCGCCATGTCGATCGATCTCTCCATCGAGAAGGGAACGGGATATGCAGGTGCCTCGTGTTGATCCACCGCGCATTCTGGCCGGCCGGCCGCACGGATGAGCGACCAAATTAAGGTTAGTTTATGTTTAGCATTAGATTAGTCCGCATCTTTCAAATCATAGAAGCGGAATAGTAGATATAGAGAAATTAAGGATTAGATACAAAATTTTGGATCTGAGCCCCAAAGTGCCTGACAATACATTTGGCGCTGATAAAAATGATAGTTCTGTTTGATCGAGATCCAGTTATTTGGCTCTCCACAGCTTCATTACCTCATCCCGTTTTCACAGCCAAATTTTTGACGAGGCGTTGGAGCCTTGGAGGTCATTTTCTGCACCAAATTTTGGGATGGGTTGGTTGGCTGGATGACATAGCACAATTGAAATGAACCCTAGATCTTTCAATATGTAGTACTGTATGTATCTATCCTATGATTTTTAGTCTTATAGTTCTTGCCCCCCTATCTCTATTTTCCGGCTCCGTCCCTGATCCAGGAGCATATGAGCTCGCCAGTAGATACTCCGCGTCCGAAGAACTCCTCCTGTTCCTAGGCTGATTACACTCTAACCATTTGATTGGGCAACAAGCGCCACAGCCCAGACAAATCCATGGTTTATGCCTATTGGGCCAGGTCTATTCTAGTGTGTAAGTCTCCGCTATTTGAGCCCACCATGTGTACAATTGATATTCTGTACAGAAACACACGTGACATGGACGAGAAGACGTCGATGGATACCATCAATTCTAGGTCATCCACACAGCTGAACAGCCGACGATCTATAGAAAATTAAAAGCCCGAACAGCCGTACGTATATACTACCTCGCTCCTTTAGCTTCCACCCACCGGCCGCCGCCGCCCATCCACGCCGATCATGAGTGCTGTTCGTAAGTTCCTCTACATGGTGGTTAACCATTACAGGAGCCCCCGATGCTACAGCGCCTACTGTTACGAATTGCCGAAAGCCAACGTCTACTCTGTGCACCGCATCGACCCGTCGACCCTCTTCCACGGCGAGGGCCAAGCGCAGTCGGTGGCGCCGGCGGAGGCTCGCCTGCGTCGCTGCATCACTACCTTCGACCATCCCACATGGGGCTTCAATGCCAGGACTATGGACTTCATGCTCTTCGGCCGCGGCAGGGACAAGATCCTCGCCGTACCGCGCTCCAAGTCCCGGGACGATAAACCCATCCTATACGACGACGCCTCGCAGACCTCACGTGAATTGCCCGCCATGAGAGATTGACCAAGTTTAGACCGCTGTGGATCGCCATCCACAACGATCTGTACGTCATGGAAAAGGCTTTACCCACACACACGTGGTGGGAGAAGGACAATCTGTTGTCGTCGGAGTACTCCGTCGAGGCGCTGCTCCAGGTGGGAGATTCTCTGGATTGGGCATGGCATCTTCTCCCCCCGCCCCCATACGTGCCGCCGCACCACTATTTAAGTGAGGTCCCCGACACCGCCGCGGTTGTCAGCGACTCACACATCTGGGTCTCCGGCAAGGACCAGGGCACCTTCTCCTTGGACACGGAGGCACGCAGGTGGAGCAAGGTCGACGAGTGGGAGCTGTTAGACTTAGAGATATATTCAGTTGTAATCTTAACTACTTATCTCCTCCTCTCCCTTGTAACATCCTATCTCTATCTCTTATCCTACCGAATCCTAGCGATTGGTAGAAGACTTGTAAACCACGGCAAGGGTGTTTCCCGCCTCGATCAATAAAACCCCGCGGCTCCTCTACGGAGGAGTAGGAACGCTTCCACCAAATACATCTTACATGGTATACAGAGACACGTCTCTTCCTATCGTCTAGCAAACCAGAAACCCTAGACATCCCCCATCGCCATGGCTGCAAGCTCGAGCGCCGCCGCCCTCAACCTAGGCGCTCCACCAACAGAGAAGCTCGCAAGGGGGAACTACCTCCTATGGAAGGCGCAGGTCATGCCGGCACTGCGAGGCGCGCAAGTGACCGGCCTCCTCGACGGTAGCGATGCCGCACCGCCGAAGACCACAGAAGTCACCAAGGCGGACAAAACCACGGCTATAGAGCCCAATCCTCTGTATGGCCCGTGGTTGTCGAAGGATCAGCAGGTTCTGAGCTACCTGCTGAACTCTCTCACTCAGGAAATCCTGGCGCAAGTGATCGGTAAGGATAGTACCTTCGATCTATGGACTGCTCTTACCACGATTTTCGCCGCGCAGTCACAATCCCGCATAACGAATCTACGGATGGCCATCTCCAACACCAAGAAAGGGAACATGTCAAGCAATGCGTTCATCGCCAAGATGAAAAGCCTCGGGGTCGAGCTAGTTGCGGCTGGGCATCCGGTAACCGACCCGGAGATGGTGGACTACATCCTTGCTGGCCTCGATCGGGATTACGATCCCATCGTGGCAGCGGTCGGCGCCATCAAGAACTCCATCACCGTCGACGACCTCTTCGCGCAGATCGCCGCGTTTGATCAGCGGATGGAGATGCTGGGCGACGGCCCGGCAGGATTCCGCTCCTCTGCCAACACCATCTACAGAGGGCGCGGGCAGTCCCGCGGCAGGGGAGGCCGTGGCCGAAGCAACAGAGGAGGACACGGTCGAGGAAACCGCCCCTCTCCTTCCCCTAGTCGCGGGGGTGGTGGCGGTGGTCATCAACAACGTTCTCGCCCTCAACCACAACAACAGCAGCAGCAAGAGGGCGACTACCCTGAGTGCCAGATCTGTTACAGGTTCCACACTGGCGGGGCAAGAGCCTGCTGGCATCGGTACGATGATGATCATGAAGAAAAGAAGGCAGCCAACCTCGTCACCAGCAACTACGGCATTGACACCAACTGGTATGCCGACTCCGGCGCCACTGAGCATATCACAGGGGAGCTCGACAAGCTGACGATGTGGGAAAGGTACCACGGCGTTGATCAGATACACACGGCAAGTGGAACTGGTATGGACATTACTCATGTTGGAAATTCAATTGTTAAAACCCCCGTAAAAGATCTACATCTTAACAATGTCTTGCATGTTCCACATGCTTCCAAAAATCTTGTCTCGGTTCATCGTTTTGCTCTTGACAACAATGTTCTTATAATATTTTATCCTCACTCTTTTGTGATCAAGGACTTGGCAACGAGGAGAGTCATCCTTAGAGGAAAGTGTGAGGGAGGCCTATATCCACTCATATCATCTTCATCTTCATCATGGTCGAATAAACAAGCGTGGAGTGTCACCAAACCCTCCTCGGCAAGGTGGCATAGTCGTCTGGGTCATCCCTCTTCAGTTATAGTTCAGCATGTCCTTAGCAAGAATAATTTACCTTATGAGTCTAGTGTTGAGTCGATTTGTGATGCTTGCCAACAAGCTAAGAGTCATCAGTTACCTTATCCTATATCAACAAGTGTTTCTATTGCTCCATTGCAGCTTATTTTTTCAGATGTATGGGGACCTACTCCCACATCAGTTGGTAGATTGTCTTATTATGTTAGCTTCATTGATGATTATAGCAAGTTCACCTGGATCTATCTGCTAAAGAAAAGATCTGATGTTTTTCAAGTTTTTACCAACTTCCAAAATCTTGTTGAACGCCAACTAGACTCAAAAATTCTTGCCATGCAAACCGACTGGGGTGGTGAGTATGAGAAACTAAATTCCTTTTTTCAAAAAATTGGAATTTCTCACCATGTCTCTTGTCCCCATACTCATCAGCAAAATGGGTCGGCTGAACGTAAACATCGTCATGTTGTGGAGGTAGGATTAGCACTCCTAGCCAATGCTCCCATGCCTCTAAAATTCTGGGATGAAGCTTTTCTCACTGCCACATATCTCATAAATATTCGACCAAGTAAAGTCATCAAATTTGAAAGCCCAATCACACGTTTGTTTGGAACAAAACCAGATTTCAAATCTCTACGAGTCTTTGGTTGTGCTTGTTGGCCAAACCTAAGACCCTATAACACACGCAAACTTGCGTTTCGTTCAAAAAAATGTGTGTTTTTGGGCTATAGCCCTATGCACAAAGGAGTCAAGTGCCTAGATGTTCCTACAGGCCGAGTTTATATATCTCGAGACGTTGTGTTCGATGAATCAGTTTTCCCTTTTGAATCTCTCCATCCCAATGCCGGCGCTCTCCTTCCTCAAGAGATTCTTCTTCTTCCATCTACACTTCGAGCTTTTGATCACGGGGGAAACGATTGCACAAATCAACATGATGATAATGTTCCTACTGGAACCAGCCCTTGTCTTCCGTGTGTGCAGGTACCTGAAGAAAACGGAGAAGAAAATGATGGTCAGAATGATCAAAATCACGTCCAAAATGAGGCTATATTTCATGTAGAAGAAGAAGACGAAGATGGCGCGGCGTTCGAGGATGATTTGGCGGTGCCTGCCACCCCTGCGCGTCAGTCTCCCTCGGATCATGCGCGGATATCCTTCTCGGATCACGCCCTGGTCGGCCAGGAGAGCCAGGCGCGGGCGAGCCATGCGCAGGCGAGCTGCTCCGCAGCCGCCACGTCCTCATGCGGAGGATCTTCCTCGAGCGACCCGCGCATGCAGCCAACCGCTGCGAGGCACGGCGGGCGCATGCAGCCGACAGGCTCACCTGACACGGCTGGCACGGGATCATCTGCGGCCACAAGTGGAGCGGCTGTGGAAGAACAGGCCACATTTGCAACCACAGGATCTGATGTGGCGACGCCTATCTCTTCTCCGGGATCTTCTGCAACAGGTGGATCCGTGCGCCAGCGTGTGCAGCAGCAACCAGCCACATCCAGAGTTACAACTCGGCTACAAAAAGGTATCAAGAACCCAAAAATAAGAACTGATGGCACAATTCCGTATGGTATGCTGTGTATTTCAGGAGAGCCAACAAAACTAGATGATGCACTTGGAGATCCCAAGTGGAAAAAGGCCATGGATGAGGAGTATATAGCCCTGATGAAGAACAAGACATGGCATTTGGTACCAAATCAAAAAGGTAAAAGTATCATTGATTGTAAGTGGGTGTATAGGATCAAGAAAAAAGCAGATGGCTCCATTGACAGGTATAAAGCGCGTCTTGTTGCTAAGGGGTTTAAGCAGCGTTATGGTATTGATTATGAAGATACATTTAGTCCTGTGATAAAAGCTGCAACCATAAGACTTGTGCTAGCAATTGCTGTGTCTAGGGGTTGGAGCTTGAGACAGCTAGACGTAAAGAATGCGTTTTTGCATGGTGTTCTGGAAGAGGAGGTCTACATGAGGCAACCCCCAGGTTATGAAAACAGGCAAAAACCACATTATGTATGCAAGCTTGACAAGGCTCTCTATGGTTTGAAACAAGCACCTAGAGCATGGTACTCCAGGTTAAGTATGCAGTTGAAACAACTTGGCTTTGTTGCATCAAAGGCTGACACATCTCTCTTCATATACAATAAGGCAAATACTATCATCTTTGTGCTCATATATGTTGATGATATTATAGTTGCAAGCTCTTCTCAGAATGCTACTGATGCTCTCTTACATGATCTAAGCTCAGAGTTTGCTTTAAAGGATCTTGGTGATTTGAGTTTCTTTCTAGGCATTGAAGTTAAGAAGGCTCAGGATGGTATAGTGTTGAAACAGGAAAAATATGCAACTGAACTCTTGGCTCGGATGGGAATGAAGGAGTGCAAGCCTTCCCCCACACCATTGTCCTCATCAGAACAACTGTCAGCTTATGAAGGGGAACCACTAAATGAGAAGGAAAGCACCAGATATAGAAGTGCCGTTGGAGCCCTACAATACTTAACCTTGACACGGCCAGTTATCTCTTTTTCAGTTAACAAAGTATGTCAATACCTGCATGCTCCTACTTCTGCTCATTGGACAGCTGTCAAAAGGATTATACGGTATGTTAAGCACACTGTAGGTTTGGGGCTATATTTTAAACGTTCCAATTCTACACTGGTTAGTGCTTTCTCTGATGCAGACTGGGCAGGTTGTAGTGATGATAGAAAATCCACAGGAGGTTTTGCTGTTTTCTTTGGGTCTAACCTTATTTCATGGAGTGCCAGGAAACAAGCAACAGTGTCAAGGTCAAGTACTGAAGCTGAATATAAGTCATTGGCAAATGCTACTGCAGAGATCATTTGGGTTGAGTCTTTTCTTGAAGAATTGGGTGTTAAGCAACATCGTGTCTCATGTCTATGGTGTGATAATTTGGGTGCTACTTATTTAAGTGCAAATCCTGTTTTTCATGCCAGAACCAAGCACATTGAAATAGACTTTCACTTTGTACGTGAAAGAGTTGCAGAGAAGAAGTTGGAGATACGCTTTATTCCTTCTAAAGATCAAGTGGCTGATGGTTTCACCAAAGCTCTACCATACAAGCCATTTGAAGCATTCAAGAACAATCTCAACCTAGGATAGGTAGTTCAGATTAAGGGAGGGTGTTAGACTTAGAGATATATTCAGTTGTAATCTTAACTACTTATCTCCTCCTCTCCCTTGTAACCTCCTATCTCTATCTCTTATCCTACCGAATCCTAGCGATCTTTAGAAGACTTGTAAACCACGGCAGGGGTGTTTCCTGCCTCGATTAATAAAACCCCGCGGCTCCTCTACAGAGGAGTAGGAACGCTTCCACCAAATACATCTTACAGGAGCTACCATTCCAGGGACAGGTTCAATATGCCCCAGAGCATGTACGGCTTCTCGTCCAGGGACGAGGGCGTTCTCTGCGCGGCGGACCTGGGCTGCCTCGTCTCCATGGGCCAGCAGTCGCTGCTGCCACCTCTATCTAGCCATGAGTTGGACATGTGCATCGTGGGGCCCAAGGGGGAGAGGCCGACACAGGGTTACTCGTCCCTTGTACACCTAGGTGGTGGCCGTTTCTGTGTAACCAACTACTACTCCAAAGTGGTCATTCTTATCGGCATGGAGGTCGAGCGTTGCGGCGAGGTTTTACGCTTGATCAAGCACAAGTCACGCCATTACTACTTAGGAGAGGATTACTTTGAATGTATACTCTAGTTATTACATTTTGAAAATGCAACTAATTAAAACCCCAACTTGGTTTCAAAGAGGTCTAAGTTAAAATTAAGTATTTGATCTCATCTTTTATTCCGGTGGTGATAAATTCTTTTTGTTTCTGCGGTGGATAAGATCTATTGTTGTCTCACACTTTATCTTGAGAGCGAGAGAAGACCCAATGAGCTTTACTTATATCAAATAATTTCTAAATCCCCCACCAACAAGGGTTAACAGGGATAATACATTTTGGCTGTCCATGCTGCACAAAAGATGGTCATTTATAAAAATCACACGACTTTGCTATCTTGGAACCTCTAAAAAATCTAAATTGTTGGTAAAAAAGCATATGAAGGGGATTTCAAGCAACGGAACAACAAACCGAATAACACACCTGCGGCAGTTAGGTAGTGGATTCCATGGTGGGGTTTATTTGTTGTCGACAAATAACTGCAATGGTTAGCTTTGGATCTAAGAAGCGAGGAAATACAAAGCAATTCTTACAGTATAAGACTTATAGTGAAATTTTTTGGAGACATTTTCTCATTGGTATCAATGTTTTCAAGATGAAGTACTCCCATGAGTTCAATATAAAGATACTGCAAATTGGACCAGAGCAGCAATATTGACACACGTGCACCTACATGAACTTGACTATGAGTAAAATCTTCTGCAAGCCCCTTGACTCACATATCCAAAAAGATAGGAAGTTATGAGCGATGAACGGATTTGGACTAGGCTAGAACCCCTAGATGTGCAAGCCCTCGAACTAAAATATATTTGTCGTGATGTCGAGAAAGGATTCCAGCTCCACAAGTAATCAAACCACCTAAAGCAATGCGAGACAATAACATAAACTCATCAGATTCGAATAATCGGACCCGCGAGGACACTAACCGCTTTGGCTTCATGGCACTGCCAGAGAAAGAACCAGACTAATTTTAACCACACAAGTACCATAATCACCACTAAACGCCGATGAAGAACAAAATACTCTTTAAGATCCAAGGCCTTGCAAACTCTCAATGCCAAGATGGCAACCGAAGGCGAGGGGACCAGAAGTATCTCCGATGGCGGAGACTCCTCAAACCATTACTCTTGTTGTTAATGGTATATGACTTCCTCGTAGTGGAGCTGCTCACCTGATTGAGTAATATTACACCTATGGATATTTTTACTGAGATTAATTATGGGTATGAGGTGAAGACCTATGATTAGTTAGAGGCATCTCTGCTAGCGCCAAATGGAAGCACCATTTGGTTATGCACACGTGCTTCTTTGGTGAGGACGACCGGGGCTTGCAAGCATGTGATGTGATGGGTTGCCTTGTGTTGCTGATGTGCATCACATTTTAGGGTAGCTATCTATAATCTAGAGGGAGGAAAGTATAGTTTACACAGCAAATCTCCTAGATAAATCCAAAAACTCTCCAATACATCATGATTTACACTCCAAACTTCACAAAACTAGTTTAATCATGTCCCAAAGTGTTGTTTACTCATTTGATGGTTTAATCACGCACGGATACCTTGGAGCCGTCGCATGTGCGGTGCTACCTCTTGAGCATGCGTTGGTTTTTCCTTGAAGAGGAAAGGGTGATGCAGCAAAGTAGCATAAGTATTTTCCTCAGTTTTTGAGAACCAAGATATCAATCCAGTAGGAGACTACACGCAAGTCGCCTAGTACCTGCACAAACAATCAAGAACCTTGCAACCAACGCGATAAAGGGGTTGTCAATCCCTTCACGGCCACTTGCAAAAGTGAGATATGATAAAGATAATAAGATAAATCTTTTTTGGTATTTTTGTTGTATAGATTGCAAAATAAAGATTACAGAATAAATAGTAAAGAGAATTGTAGATTAGAAACTTATATGATGTGAAGTAGACCCGGGGGCCATGGGTTTCACTAGTGGCTTCTCTCATGATAGCATATATTACGGTGGGTGAACAAATTACTGCCGAGCAATTGATAGAAAAGTGCATAGTTATGAGAATATCTAGGAATGATCATGAACATAGGCATCACGTCCGTGTCAAGTAGACCGAAATGATTCTGCATCTACTACTATTACTCCACACATCGACCGCTATCCAGCATGCATATAGAGTATTAAGTTCATAAGAACAGAGTAGCGCATTAGGCAAGATGACATGATGTAGAGGGATAAACTCAAGCAATATGATATAAACCCCATCTTTTTATCATCGATGGCAACAATACAATACGTGCCTTGCTGCCCCTGCTGTCACTGGGAAATGACACCACAAGATTGAACCCAAAGCTAAGCACTTCTCCCATTGCAAGAAAGATCAATCTAGTAGGCCAAACTAAGCCGATAATTCGAAGAGACTTGCAAAGATATCAAATCATGCATACATGAATTCAGAGAAGAAGTAAATATTGTTCATAGATAATCTTGATCATAAAGCCACAATTCATTGGATCTCGGCAAACACACCGCAAAAGAATATTACATCGAATAGATCTCCAAGAACATCGAGGATAACTTTGTATTGAGAACCAAAGACAGAGAAGAAACCATCTAGCTAAAAACTATGGACCCGAAGGTCTGTGGTAAACTACTCACACGATTAGAAAATTGAGTAGCCTGAATGGAATTTTCGAGCATCAAATAATCTTATGGTAAATTATTGTCTGCCAATAATAAAAATAAGATAAAGAGCACTAGTTAAAGTGAGATATTTTTTGTACGAGGTGTGTGAAATGTCTTACTATCTCGTTACCAAATTGAAGTGGATATAATCCGAAAAGTCAAGTTTTGTAGACTTTGATCAAGTTAATTTGCACAAGAGAAACGTGAGCACAGTAACGAATATGTACCAGATGATGGGCATGTTAACTAAAGTCAAGTTTTGTAGACTCCCTAATCCCTAAAGTCAAGTTAACTTGGACAAAAAAAAAAACTTGCGCAACTTGGACACGGGACTCGGAGAATGGAACACGCGCTACACTACACGCCGTTTGATGATGGGCCTTGTCTGTTTTTTTCTCTATCAATATGATGCTTATTGGATGCTGCCAGATGGATATAATAACCGGGCGGACACTTGAGCCGTGCGTGCATGGACCCGGCCTGACCTGTCACCCGCATGCAACAAATCATATGTCCCACGCTTATATGCATCTACATGCATGTATCGCCATCGCCACGCGTTCCTCGTTGCTAGCAACCTCAACATGGCACGTTACTCCGTCGTCGTTGCTGCCCAAAATAATGCCACCGGCAAGCCGAGTCCGACCATATCGCATATATATAGATTGATGGATGGGTGGATCGGTAGGTCTGTAGATTCATGCATTAGGGAACACATAGAACAATTTAGTACTAGCTAGCGTGCACTGCGAGCGTACCCTATGAGAGAAAACAAGGCATGTGTGTCTACACTTCTGTACATGGTCATCATCACCGTGGCTGTGGATCGGATTATTCGATGCTGACCTTGGCTGCCGGAATGGGATCCTAAGATAAGTTCTCCTCGATGTGTTCCCCTAGACGGCGTCTAGGGTTTTTATCCTCTTGGCGACCCCGTCGCGAGTGCCCAGTGCCCACCCACACCATGCGCACACGTGCTCGGGCTGGTAAGTTCTTCCCAATGCTTCTGTCTTAATATTTACTAGATCGGGTTCGCGCCCTAGCGCGAGGGTGCCGGTCCCAACATTTTCGAAACAGGTAATTCTAAGTCAGTATTAACCCAAGTTTAATATATGCAATCATAATAGATAACATGCAGTGAAGAATATGATAGGAGCGGGATATAGATGTGCGGACACTTCTAAAATTGAACGAACAATTTTGAAACATCTGAACAGATTCCAAATTTATAGTAATATTTTAAAAATATGTTAACACTTTTTAAGTTACACAGAAAAAGGCTATAATAGTCAACAATGCAAGTCCTTCAAACAAGAAAGCCAACCCGTCCGACACTTATCCACCGCCACCAAGTGCTCTGTAGTAGAAATATCAGCCAAAATATGCACTACTGATTATCTGAACTGGAGCATCACGTTCTGAACAAGAAATAGGAATATATTTAATAGACAACATACTGAACTTGGTTCACAGGACACGACATCCCTTACGATATGAGCCTTGTAAAAAGAAAAGATGTATTTACTATATCATCTATCATTCTAGCATAGCGAGTACAGCCTTAGGATAAAGAGACGATTCACAATGGAGTTGACAGATGCCATGAGGATGATCAAGAGTACATAATCAGTTGGGCTACAAAGCAGCAGAGCAAGTCTGTGAATAGATTGTACAAGCCGCTTTCATATTTACAAAGGGAAGAATCCTGGCACAAAGACTTTGTGACCCTGACGAAGAACGGACAAATGGATGGGCTTCATCTGTGGATAAAAGAAAACATATTCAAATAAACATCAGGAAAACAGGCTACAAGACACTAACTAATGACAGAGGACAACAATGCAAAATGAAAATCTAATGATCATAGAGAATAACAATAAAACATGAAGTATCCTAAAGTAATTTCTTAAAACATGAAGAGAAAGAATGTACCACATCACATGTATGTGCAAAAGAGCTGGTGATAGTCCAAGGTGTGCCAGGAGCATGTCAAGAACTGCCCTGTCTGGGATCCTAAACACTCGCTGGGTGTCCTATAGTTCCCAATAACATAAAACATAAGGCCTTCGGGAACTGCCCAAAATAATTGCATTACAGCATGGGAGAGGAATCAGATAAATCAGTTGCGGATAAAAGCAACCACAGTGATAAAAAAGATATGCCAAGCCTATCGTTTAATCAGGATTTTGTTGAGGATGTGCCAAGCGTTTTTAGAAAACAACAGACCATGAATCAATTGAAAACACAATCTGTCACCTATTGTTCAAAGCCACAGATTTGATTGGCATGCGCATTGCTTGGTCTTTCTAAAGAAAATGCAGTCCTAGACAATATCTCTACAAAGCTATTAACTACATCAAGAGCACGTCAGAGAAACATAATTTAAACCATCACACTGCCTGGATCTAAATGGCACTATTTTCTTACTACTATCCGTGAGCTTCTACAACCCCTAGTTCAGATGCATGTTTCTCTGGAGAGATAGCAATGTGTACAAATTCAGATATATGCATACATTTTCAGCTATATTTTCAGATATATGCATACAAATTCAGTCATCAATCCAATCGAATATAGATATTTCAGCAACCAATGTTCTTTGGTAAAATGATTCCTTAGACATCTGCTTGTGACACCCCTCTTGCATACGTGAGAAAAACTATACACACTGCCTGATGGTTGTGTATGTGGAGACGTACCATTATAAAAAGAAGTATGTCATGGTTTCTTGCATTAAAATGTTCTCCTAGAAAAGTATTACAAATACCTTCTTGGAAATATATCACACGTGCCTTCCTAGAAATGATGTGAATGTGCTAGTATAGGCATATCCATCTAATTAGTTATCCTCCTTATCACTACTCTGTTTTAAACTAAGTTTTCTAGCAACAGGCTAAATTCTTTACTCCTTTCCTTATATGAACACGATGAATCTTGATCTAAATTAATTCTTGGTAGCATTCTGTCTTAGAACACATTTTTTCTCTCTAAAGATGGTAATTTGATATGTATAGAGATACACAACACTGAAGCCAAGTGATGATTAAATTGAACTGAACCTTCCAAAGAGACCGAACAGAAGGTGTCCTGGGAACTTTTAACTATACTAATTTACTGTCGGATGATTGCACATAATAATGCATCATAAGTAACAAACAGACTGAATGATGAAATGAGAAGAGGAATATATTCATGAAATAAAGCAAGAGAAATAAAGTTGAAAGGAAAAAAAGTACAGAGCTTGCAGGTGAAAAACTTCATATAAAATGTATAAGCACCAATCAGGCAATTTCAAGATATCATGGCTTATTGTTGTGATTAAAACAAAGCTAGTTGATGAATTATTGGAATCAGCTATTTCACTGAATAAACATATTCATGGCGTAGTTTCAGTTTTAAGCCATGAAGAGAGGCCGTCGAGTGTGCTGTCCAGAACAGAGATGACCATATGTATCAAGAATGGTGAGGTATGAAGAAAACAAACTCTCTAAGGAACACATGCAGGTAGGTTTTTTTTCCTGGATTCTATTGCTTCTACCTGAATCTCAAGGTATACAGTAACAGCCACGATTAACGGAACATGCACTCTGATTTCAATGTAACATGTTTCAATTCCTCTATAACCTCTGTGTTTTATCCAAACAAGCGCACGAACAAGATAATCACCGAAACATTATTATGTTCTCAGCAAGGCTATGTGCATTCTTCTCAAGTCTGAGATATGCACGTACAGTGGTCTTAGATCAATTGATAATCACCAGAACTAACTACAATACATAGTCTGTGAACCAAAAGTGAGAAAATACCAGGAACATGATTTGTGTAGTTCTCTGGCTGATACTACACATAAGCTGTTGTTGTTGCAGGAGCTCAGGGGAAAGGAGAGTAGGCGGACCTGCTTGCCGGAGCTCCTTGACTGGCTAGTCGAACGCGCAACCACAGACGGGGGAGTGCTGCTACCCTAGCATGAGAGCATGTTAGATGGAAAAAACTCAAATCCCTAACAAGAACTTTTTTTGAAAGATCCATAAAATCCAAATCAGGATAGGGGGACTAACACGAACTCATCCTTCACGCGAACACTGCCGCTCGGAGATGGTTGGCACTCCACGCCACTCAATGCATCATCATATTCCTTCTCCACGCGAGCACTGCCGCTCAGCAGCCTCCACATCCGCCGGCTCGGCTCCCTCGGCGGCCGCTGTGCCCCACGCCAACGTGAGCGTCCTTCCATAGGGGGCACGCCGACGTGAGCGTCCATCCAAAGGGAAATAAAGAAGCGGACAGCAAAACAAAGAGCAATGTTGATATAACCACATCATTCAATTCACATGTCAGGACACAATAGGAGGTCTTTCCACCAAGTGGCTTGATACATACAATTAAACTCAGGAAAATATTTTTCACCACTTACAGATAATAAGCAGCTGTAAGGGGGCACACAGACAACCGCATACCATTATACATGCAAATAACTTCCAAAATAAATGGATGCCACAGGAAAAGTAAACTCCAACATATTATTAAAGAGACAATAAAAGCTCTAAACCAAAAAATCTAAGAAATGCTCAATTCAGTTTATTTACCAGTTATGAAATTAATTATTCTCGGTCAAGTGGTTCTGGTATACTTAAGAAAACACTTGTAGACTTCAAGTACAGATAAATACTCAAGCTACATTACAGTTTAGAGCGGCTCATTTCACATGACGAAAATGAGTGAAGGGAAACAAAAAAACTTGCTTCCAACATGAGGTTATGTAAGTAGTCATACTAAGGGATCCAAGGGTGGTTGAAATCAACTTGAACATAAGGAGATTTCAGTTGTATGCGCAATATATGTTTCCAAATAAATAATCTAAAAATCATCTTCTATGACTATTCCGAAATAGAGGCCCGCTGAATGACGCAGAGGCACGCTGCTGAAAAAGGAAGACGCGTCTCTGAAAGCTGCTGAAATATGGAATTGGCGGGAAAAATGGCACTTTAATCCCCATATTTTTCCTCGAATTCAGGTCAGTCTGCACCCTAGCAACATGAATTTAGATCTGCTATTGTTGCCGCGGGATCATTTGGCCCCATTTCATCTCCACCCCCCTCCTAGTTGTGCGGACAACGTCGGATTCAGGACAACTCGTAATTAAGCCAAAATAAACATAGTGATTGGGACCACAAGACTCACAACAGATCAAAGTACATCTAAGAAAAACTAAAAAGAAAATTTCTCTGGAGATCAACATAAAAGTACATCTAAGTCGGGGCAATTTTCGCTAGAAATTTTGGCAGCATAACGCGTCGGGAGATTTTTATTTCTATATTTCACTATGTTACAACCAGGCCACCCCGCATCATTCAATAGTACATCTCTACATAGCATGCTTCGGTCACTACAATATAAATCTGGGTTGCAACATGTGCCTTTGTTGAACTGGGATCAGCATCCCATAACGCGTTCGTCAAGCTTAGGAGGGAGCATTTCGCTTGTGATGCCGTCATAATATACCCATGGCCACCGTAAACGCCCACTATCATGGGCAGCTCCATGTCCCATGTCCCTTGTGGACAACTAATGCCTCTGCCTTGACCTAAAAACTTTTCCCTTCCCCTGAATTGGGCTTCAATTAAGTAGGACTATCTTTTGTTCCCTTCACTACTCGCATGCCCTTCATATCAACAAAACAAAGAAAAATTGCCAACACATGTTAGCAGTTTAAATTGCACCTGAGTTAGTGAAACAAACTAAAAACGGCTCGGGGTTGTTGACGACACACTCAAATCAAGAAGTTATGCAAATTGTTGTTCTTGTTCCACAAAGTAGTATCAAGTGATGACTAGGCTAAGAAAATACTTCCTATGTACAATAGTAAATCCACAACAGTTTTCACTTTCAGTCATCTAATGCCATTCGACTATACTATCCCACACCAGTGAAGTGGTGTTCTAATTCCAGCCATGAGCACCGACAACTTAATTCAACAAAGAAGGTGGGAGCAAGTGAAGACTGATCGTGATGAGGGTAAGGTGTCGTGATGCCAGGCCACCACAAAATATTGCAACTATAATAAAGCTTAAAAGCACAATAAGCTTCCTTTCACATGTATCGTGGTCTTTGTAGCTAATGTCAGCCGTGCCAAAGATAGTTGTGCTGGCTGAAACGACATGTCATGAATAGCCTTTTCAAGGGATATGTCTCGGTTTATGGCAACTGTGCCGCTAGGGAAACCCATTCAGAAGCATGTTATCACTACAGAGCATTGTTAAGCTCTCCGCCATAACTTTTTTTGTTTCTTTAATGTGTCCTTCTAGTGCAAATTTACGGGTACCTGTACTAATAACATAGATGAATTCAGTTGGCTTTAGTGAAGATTAAATAAATCTCTTAACCGTTGTGATTCAGTTTCTCTATTGTGGCTAGGTAGTTGAACACTAGAATAAATTTAGGTTTCTAAATCTTGGTCATCAAATTGAAACTCGGATGTCAATAGATAGCCTAGCTGCTACGGAACTCGTAGCTAGGTTAATGGTTAGCTTTTATATCTATGTAATCTTCACATAACTCGCACGATTTTGGCTAAAGGAGACTGTTAAATTCATAGTTGTTAGTTGCAGCCTTAGGTAGTAATCTGACCATTTACCTAAATGATTACTTATGGTTATGACCCACCTCCATGAAAGTAAATCTTTCTCCTCAAATTGACTAAGGTACAGATGGACCAGTGCTTCACTTTAGTATGTATTATAGTGAGCATCTAACTTCAGCATATAAACTTGCCACTAAACTGAACCGAACCAATGTGCTTGATTAGCAGTTGTTAGCTGTGAATAAATTCAGTTAACAGACTGGTATAATTCTGAATTACAAACCTACAGGCTACAACAAGCACCTTTAAGAATAATTGAAGAAACATGGCATTCTTTCTCTATGTCCAGTGCGTTCAGAATTGCTTTGTTCAAACCCATGAAAACCAACATGCTTATCATTATACTATGAATTAGCAGTAGATAAATTGTACTAGCACGCCTCGTTTCCCAGTTGCTTCAGCCTGGTTCGTAACATCACTGGAGATGTTGTCTATGAAGTATCAATGTTCTGAGAGTGCTCTTCCAGAACTGGGTATCAAGTGTGTCAAACGTATTTTTTATTTTGAATTGCCGCTTATCCATTTAACCCTCCTTTTCATAGAAAATAAAACTAGAGCAGTAATTTCCGCAAACGAGACAACCACAAACCCTTCAAAAAAAGGGGGGGGACAACCACAAAGATGTAGAATGTAGATAAAAACAGGATTACAAGGTGACGAACCTGTTGTCATGTCCCTCATTTTATGGCACAGAGACAGCAGGGATTATATCGACAGACATGTGGCTTGAAAGGCACTCAAAGTCCTCCAAATGGCTTCAAAGGCACTCAGAGTCCTCCAAACAGAGTTTTCGTCTTCATTGGGATGATCTGCTGGTAGATGTGGTTGAAGTTAGTACCCAATTTTCATGCAATCAAAACTAAGGACAATGTATTTCTTGCCTGGGTTAAAAGCACATGCACATACCTATATTTGCAAGGGAGCATTTCAACGAACATATAGCAAGCATGAGCATATCGCAATCCTGCAAGAACCCAGGTGGCTTGCAGATGGCTAGATCAAGCACATGCTACAATGGAACAAGCCAAACCACATGGCAAGAGCTCGATCATCGGTCATCACGAGACACCAGCGGGTAGCCGCAGCAGGTTGCTCCTCGGACCGACTACACCATGCTCGGACTAGGGCCACCAGGCATTCACATGGAAAAGGAACGGACCATGTGGACTTGCTGCGCGCCCATGCGGCACAACCACAGGCCATCTTCCAGCGCCACGCTGGCCGGTGTTGGAGGGGCTTTGGGCGAAACATGGGGATCAATGAGTGGGGCGCAACAGATCGATCGAGAGGCGGGAGGTAAGGGGCCGACGGCCATTTATGGGGGAGAGCGCTCGGCCAAAAGCGAGCGGGGAAAGCGGGGAGGCATCGGCCAAGTCGAGGCAATTTTTGCTAGAAATTTCGGCAGCATAACGCGTCGGGAGGTTTTTTATTTAACTATGTTGCAACCAAGCCATCCATCATCATCATTCAGTAGTACATCTCTACATAGCGTGCTTCAGTCACTACAATATAAATCTGGGTTGCAACATGTGCCTTTGTTGAACTGGGATCGGCATCCCACAGCGCCTTCATCAAGCTTAGGAGGGAGAACTTCGCTTGTGACGCCATCATAATACCCCATGGCCACCGTAAACGCCCACTAACATGGGCAGCTCCATGTCCCATGTCCATTGTCGTGGACAACTAATGCCTCTGCCTTGACCCTGAAAACCTTTCTCTTCCCATGCTTACATGGCCACCTGAATTGGGCTTCAGTTTAGTAGGACTTTCTTTCATTCCCTTCACTACTTGCATGCCTTTCATCGCAACAAAACAAAGAAAATTTGCCAACACGTGTTAGGAGTTTAAATTGCACCAGAGATAGTGAAACAAACTAAATGGCTCCAGGTTGTTGACGACACAATCAAATCAAGAAGTTATGCAAATTGTTGTTCTTGTTCCACACAAGTATTATCAAGTTATGACTAGGCTAAGAAAATACTTCATATGTACAGTAGTAAATCCACAACAATGTTCACTTTCAGTCATCTAATGCCATTCAACTATACTATCCCACTCCTGTGAAGTGGTGTTCTAATTCCAGCCATGAACACCGACAACTTAATTCAGCAATGAAGGTGGGAGCAAGTGAAGACTGGTCGTGGTGAGGGTAAGGGGTCGTCATGCCAAGCCACCACAAAATGCTTCAACTATAATAAAAACTTAAAAGCACAATAAGCTTCCTTTCACATGTATCGTGGTATTTGTAGCTAATGTCAGCCGTGCCAAAGATAGTTCTGCTGGCTGAAACGACATGTCATGAATAGCCTTTAATTTTCAAGGGATATGTCTCGGTTTATGGCAACTGTGCCGCTAGGGAAACCGATTCAGAAGCATGTTATCACTATAGAGCATTGCTAAGCTCTCCGCCATAACTTTTTTCGTTTCTTTAATATGTCCTTCTAGTGCAAGTTTACGGGTACCTGTACTAATAATATGTCCTTGTACGCATGCTTCAGTTTAGTAGGAGTGTGTATTATAAACTTGTGCATATAAACTTCAGCATATAAACTAGTGCCACCAAAGTGAACCGAACCAATGCGCTTGATTATCTTACTTGTTAACTCAATATGTCTCTATCAGTGAATAGATTCAGTTAACTGACTGGTATAATTCTGAACTACAAACCTACAGGCTACAGCAAGCACCTTTAAGAATAATTCAAGATGCATGGCATTCTTTCTCTGTGTCAGGTGAGTTCAGAATTGCTTTCCCAGACCCATGGAAACCAACATGCTTTCTCTATGTCAAGATACATGTTGTCTCTGAGGAATTCATGATCTGAGGGTGTTCTTCCAGAATTGGGTGTCAAGTGTGTCAAACGTATTTTTTTATTTTGAATTTCCGCTTACCCATTTAACCCTCCTTTTACACAAAAGAGAACAAGAGCATTACATGCCGCAAACGGGACAACTACAAAGATATAGAATGCAGATAAAAACGGGGTTACAAGGTGAAGAACCTGTTGTCATGTCCTTGGTTTTACGGCGCAGAGACAAGAGGGATTATATCGGCAGGCATGTAGCTTCAAAGGTACTCAAAGTCCCCTAGATGGCCTTCAGTTTTTGTCTTCATTGGGTTGCTCTGCCGGCAGATGTGGTTAAGGTTAGTGCCCAATTTTCATGCAATCAAAACTAAGAACAATGTATTTCTTGCCTAGGATAAAAGCACAAGCACATATCTATATTTGCAAGGGAGCATTTCAACGAACATGTAGCAAGCATGAGCATATCACAAACCTGTAGGAACCCAGCCCCAGGTGCCTTGCGGATGGCCAGACCGAGCATGTACGGCTGCGATGCAACGTCACGAGGCACCAGCGGGCAGCTGCAGCAGGTTGCTCCTCGGCCCGACTACACCACGCTCGGACTAGGGCCGCCGGGCATTCACACGGCACAGCCAAGGACCATGTGGTCTTGCTGCGCGCCCATGCGGCACAACCACAGGCCATCTTCCAGCGCCGCGCTGGCCGGTGTTGGAGGGGCTTTGGGCGAAACATGGGGATCAATGAGTGGGGCGCAACAGATCGATCGAGAGGCGGGAGGAAAGGGGCCGACGGCCATTTATGGGGGAGAGCGCTCGGCCAAGAGCGAGCGGGGAAAGCGGGGAGGCGTCGGATGGGGGCTCGATCCGCGTGAGGCGCGCTAGAGGAGGCCACAGCCAATGGATCCATGTGGGTTGGATCGACACAGACGAGAGGAAAGGAGTAATTGAGGAGGAGACGGCGCGTGATGAGGGTAAGGTGTCGTGATGCCAAGCCACCACAAAATGCTTCAACTATAAAAACTTAAAAGCATAATAAGCTTCCTTTCACATGTATCGTGGTTTTGTAGCTAATGTTAGTTGTCCAAAGATAGTTGTGGTAGCTGAAAGGATAAGTCATGAATAGCCTTTCTCTCAAGACTTGACACCTGTCTCCCCTGCAACATGTAGCCGCTGCCTCCCTCCCCTGTGACACCGTTCGTTCCGAGGTTGTGTTGCCTCTCCTCTCTTCCTCGGTGTCTGGCTGCGCCTCGTACTCGTGCCTCCGCCTCCTTCGTACTCGCCAGCGGCGGCAGCCGCCGCATCGTTGGATCTCCTCCCACTGTAGTTCTGTGTCCTTCCCACTAGATCACACCACTAGGGAGGCTGTCGGCGGCGGCGGTGACTGCTGGTGGTGGTGGCCGCAAAGACAATGATGATAGGGGGATACATGTCCAAAGGAGGCTCACTGGTAGCAATATCTGATGGGGTATGGTGTTGCTTGAGTTCATCAGGTCTTACTCTCCTTTAGTTTTGTGTCTTTTCTCTGTGGCGGGGATTTGCCCCTTGGAGCCAAATGTGGATGCCAATTTTCCATGGGGCTTCTAGTTGGCCAAAGAAAAATTCAACTGGGGCATCTATTCTCTGGAAATATCTCTCATAGCATTCAAATGAAGCCTGGGTGCCAATTGGGATTGCTGGACGTAGGCAGCCCGGCTCTAGGTTCTACCCACAAGGTGATAGACACGCCTCACCTCCCATATGTCTTTATCGATTGTCATGCATGCATGCACACACCAAGCCAACAAAAAGACCACCACATCCACACGTACGACTACTCGGCCTGGGCATGCACAATACACAGTACCATGCATGTGACAGAACATGTTACTACAATATACATAGTACTCGGCCTGGCCCGTTTAACATGGCTGCTTAAAACATGTTACTACAATATATGTTTATGTTCTAGTGCATGCATTGTATATGCTATACGTTACTATCAAGACGGTACTCTAGGAATATCAAGTTTAAACTCTTCCCCTTTCCTTGAGAAGGGTTGAGCAATGTCAGTATAAGAATCCAGCAAGAGGTGATTGTGATGAGATAAGTATCTCACCAGTTACCTTACAAAAACTAGATGAAAGAATTTGCACAATGATTTTCCATGGAAGCGAATTTCGGACTATTAGTCCAGGTAGGTAAAGGCACCCTGACAGCCCCACTGAAATGAATCTCTCTCGATCCATGGTAAGTACCATAATCCCCACGTTCATTAATGTTAAACCTATTTGTTTTCAATTGAAATTCCAATTTGTTTGGGGTATTTACTTTATTCCCCTTAAATTGTTGATTTTAAACCTAAAAAAAAATTCGTAGGTCAAATTATTTTCAGGGGGGGGGACTTGCTATGATCGTTCTGTGGGCCAACTTACCTTTTCCAAGTACTCCCTCCATTCCCTTATACAAGGCCACTATCAAAAATACATTTTTCATCAATACAAGGCCACCAACAGTAACCGAGGCAAAAAATAATGATGTTTCCTCCTACTAGCAACTTTTTAATAATTACATGCATCTAGTCATAATGACACTTAGCTATTTACTTTCCATTCATTCGTTGCATGCTTATGGCATATTAATGATCCCGGTTAACAAGAAGAAAAGTTGACTTACAAAGCAATCATTAAATTTTATCTTGGTACCTGTAATATGAGTTTGTGGCCTTGTATAAGGGAATGGAGGGAGTATAATTAAATTTCCCCTTGTTATTATTCCTCTAATAAATAAGTACTCATCCACAAATTAATGCATTAAATACTAACCAATGCACTCAATTACCATTAATTTGGACATGTTTATCCAGCCTGGTGCTTTAATACCGTTCTAGACACATCACATCTCCAATGCTATAAGAGGGTAGCCCTGCTCACCTTCACAACTCACAAACATCTACCAACCGCGTTTTCAATTAGCAGCGTCATCTAGATATCAAAGATGAGGGCCACAATCATGGTTTTCCTCACCCTTGCCCTCCTCGTGATGGTAGCAGGTACTACAGTCATCGATTTAAGGCATTAAATATGTGGTATATGTCATGAAAAATATATCACAAGATTTCTATACGGATATAGTTTCTAAATATATATTTTTTATCATGTATAATATATATTTAGATAGTTAAATCGTCGACCTAGAACTACGCGAATGACTTATTCACCGAGACGGAGGTAGTACTCATTTGCTCATGTGGAACCTTGCTTTAATAACTCACCCAAGGTCACAAATATTGATGTGCAATTTCATTTTTTATGGTACTATTTTGCGTCAACAGAGGGTGCATGCTTTGGAAGGACTACCTATCCACCACGGTGTGATGACCCCAGTTGTAGGACAATATGTGGCGCATTTTTCAACCAGACTCAGTGTTATCCGTGCAGTTGGACCTCTAAGTGTGTTGAGGATGGGGGGTGCCAGTGCACCATCTGCACCGAGAAACAAATACTAACTAGCTAAGATATGATGACATGTTTACTAAAATAACAATATAGTCATGGTGGTGTTGTATGACCAGGAGCATGTCTCTTTTTTAGGAGAAAATTTCCGGTTTATTCATCATCTGTCAAGGTAGTACAGAGAACACCAGAAGTAAAAAATTATATATATAAACTTTTTAAAATGCATAAATAATTGTACTAATTACATAAAAATCGTAAACAATAATCAAACTATTTTTGTACTAAATGAACATTTTTCAAAACACAATATTAGTTTTTAAAAGTGCATAACCTTGTTTCGAAAGTACTACATCCTTTTTATATTGTTGGGTATGTGCGAATTTGTCCATGACGCATGAATCTATTTTAAATTGTATTTTTATTACTTTGACTATGTATGAATTAGTGAGATAAAATTTATTTTAAAAGTTTATTAGAAGGGAAAGATGTACCTTTTCTCAAAGGGCCGCACCGCCCGTCTAGAAAAAAAAATCTAGACAAACCCATATTATTTTTAAAGCAACAACCCATGTTTTTTTAAGTGCTACCCATGTTTTATTAAGACTAGAAGAACACCCATGCGTTGCAACGGGGCCACATTAACTCTAAGAGTTCAATATTACGATATTGGCGACCTTTTTAATCATCGAATCCTCACACACACAGACGCACACTCTCCCTCCCTCTTCCTCACTCTCTATCCCCCTCTCCCTCTCTCTCTAACACACACATATCCATCTTATTGGGTACGGGACTATAATCCATCTATTTCACACATACACGCTAGTGCATAATAATATAGATTGTGTGTATTATATTTGCCACCAGAACTGAGGGAATTAATTTCATGTAAATCAACCAGCTACAGCTCCAAGAATACGCGGACGAGGTGGCTCGGGTCGGCGTCGGCGCCGTCCAGCGCGGGCCACGGGCCCGCTTCCAAGTGCACGTGCAATGCACGTCTTCACAAATATTATAACCAGATGTGAGAAATCACATGCATAGAAAAAGACATTCTGATAGCAATTCAAATACCATACTCAATTGAATACCTAACCTGGACAATACTCTTATTTCTATGCGCCAGAAAAAATGGAATAGCAAAGCTAAGTATGCCTACATACGCTCAGATTATATATAAGAATCTTGGGTGAACAATTGCAACAAAGCACTAAGCAGCGATAAATTTAAATAAAAAATCCATTAACTATGCCGGCAGCAGGCTTGTTACAACATAGAGAGATAGGAAAATGTCACCTCCAGTAATGTAGCGCAAAGGAGTGGAACGAAGCATGAATGAGCGGTTGTCTGTTCTTCTCCATGTACATGGATCAGCAGTAGAGGCCAAGTATATAAGTACTTGACTGAACTCCACTCTTCGTGTACGGAGAGCCATGTCACCTTCTCACCGCTGCAGCATGGGAGGACGGCTGGTTCACGTGACCATCCAGCTGGGGGATCCATGGTGGCTGACCGTCGAGCTCGAGGCAAAGAAGTTGAGGGCAGCAGTGGCGAGATCCATGCCGGCCTACCGGGCAAAGAGGAGGTCGTCGGGGAGGGACACATCAGCAAGATCCGGTCACCACGCGACCTGAAGAGCAACAGTGATCTCCACAAGCTGTAGGCCGACGGCGTGCTCCATCCCCTGCGATCACTACAAGAAATATGTCAACTTGTGACCACCAGTATTGGTCACTGAATGGTCACAAATTTCCATTTATGACCTTTTTGTGACCAAAAACATAAGGTCAAAAGCTGGCCGTCGTAAACTGACTATAGCGACCTTTCTTCTGGAATGGTCGTAGACGTTTATGACCAAAATACGTCTACTGTGGCGTTTTGGTCACTAGCAACCTCCCCAGGCCACGTAGGCATCCAGCGTGGCAAGCTGATGTGGCACAAGATTCAGCCCGGTCCAATTCGGTTTTCTACATGGGCCTAGCCCAACAATTCGGCTTTTTTTTATATTTTTTTCTTGATTAATTTTGGTCAACTACATGGGCCAGGCCCAACATTTAAGCCATTTTATTTTTGGGCCGTAGCCTTTTTAGTCCATTGATTTTTCTAGTTTCAGCCATTATACATTGGGGTACCACTAGTAAGCCAGCCCCACATGTCATGCTTATCTCAAAATATGTCCCACATGTCAGAAATTTCGAAATTTGTCAAACAACCATTATAGCTTGGACCCTCTTGTCAGGTTTCCATTTCACGGGTATTCAAATCACATACACAATCATTGTTTTGAACAAACTAGAGAGCAAATGAAATTCGTCCAAAATAAGACTACATTGGTCTATTACAATTCAGTATACTACAACCCAGATATGCGTACAATTATAACACATAATATGCTCCTCTTTGTTGATATGATTCACAGCTTCGGCCTTGGATTCACACTTCACCTGTGCAAAGAAGAAGAATGAAAATATAAGAATAAGAATGTGTTCATGGAGTGATCCAATAACTTATAAGCAAGAATTGACATCAAATGCCATGTAGATAAATAGTATGACTAACACTAACCAGTATGTGTTCATGGAGTGACAAATGTTCTCACTAGCTAGGATTTTTTGGTATATAGTATACTTACATGTGCAACTCTAACTAAATTGATCATAGAAATGAAAAGAACTGTAAGCATGTTTTTTGGGGCATATAGTATACTGACATGTTCATTCAGAATCCAGGCAACAGCAGATACACAGCAGATACACATTCAGAATCCAGTCAAAATTTAAGCAACAGCAGAACAGATCTAACAAATCAGACCATAATCACCATGCATCAGGATTTATGGTTCTAGCAAAAAAGTGGCTGACTAACAAACTAGATATGCTTCTCCAGACTAACAAAATGGCAGCAAACATACTAATCAGATTGATTCGTTCAATTAGGCAGGCAGGCAGTTAGTCCATGTGGCTAATTTATACAAGTACTACCTAGTGCATTCCTTGCTGCAAACTAGGTAATCATCACCAAACTAAACTGTTGAATGATGCCGTCCACCAATGATAGATACATAGCGTGTACTGCAGTGGTGTAATAAGGCATGATTTTGTTGAATCCTACACGTACGTACGTACTGACGGATGGCATGGTTTGAATCCATCAATCAAAGAGACAGACGGACTGGCTTGGATCTGCTCACCTATAGTGTATTGTACGACAGGGGCAGCAATCCAGCCAGCATCTGCGCGAGTGTGGAGCACAGCCGCCGTCATCTGCACGAGCTTGCTCCTTCCTTGGTAGAGGGCAGCAAGGTCCAAGCCATGGCCTTGATGTCCGCCGGCGGATCTGGTGGATGCGCCCCCTGCCGCACCAAGATCGAGGGGACAAGGTTCTTGGAGGAAGCGACCAAGCCGCGTCCGCCATGCACAGGGCCATGACCAGGCGTCGGGGAGGACGGGGCTGGAGTCGGGCATTTCGGGAACTCCTACAAATGAGATGGAAAGCAGATTAGTCACAAGTAAACAATCACTGTTTCCATCAGTACATTGACACTTGTAAGTAATACATCATTCACTTAAAACAAGTAAGGTCAAATAGATACATGACATGACACAGGAGGCATATGTTGCCAGTCAAAGATGGCACTTCTATAGGCCTTTAAAAAAACCATACAAGTCAGTGATGCTCCAACACAACACTCATGGACTAAAATAACAAGATAAAAAGATGTTGCCAGACAAAGATGGCACTTGTATAGACCTTGAAAAAATACATACAAGTCAGGTATGCATACTGATTTTACTAATATGTTATAATTGTCTACTCTGGAGTTGCAGCATCACTTCACAACATGCTACACTCTTAGGTATGTTAAGCAGCGCCTATTAATCTGAACTTAGTGTTGATAAAAAGTGTCTGTTGAATTCCATTGGGCAACATATGAAGTGAGGAGATTTATTCCTCATGACACTACAGGTAGATATCAAGAACACAAACTAATGGGTATATATACATGCTTAGGATGGAGCATACAGAACAAGCAGAATTTTCGTTGTATTAAGAAAAGGTAAGGACTGTAGTATTATAATCCATAGTATGCACAAAATTGATCTTTTCATAGTACTACATTCATTGTTGTCATCGGCATAAAAAGTATAGTATTGAAATGCTTAGTTTTTTTCAATGAGAAACTTGACATTCTGTACAAAAAGTTGCAATTAACTAGCACAACTATGGTGCATCTAATAAGTTGACATGGATGACAATCAACTAAACTGCGTGGTCCGATGGTGCATCTAATAAGTTGTAGCGACTGCGCAAGCCATCGATAGCTCTGGCCACAGACTTTGCCATTTGCCATGTCAGGGAGGGTCACCTTGCACACTGACCATTGTGAACCAAGTCAGTACTAAACGATAAACCACTGCTATAGACAGTGGCTTGAATTGAAGACTGAGATGAAGTAAAATTCAGAAGATAGATGTCTTTGGTGAGCCTCTACAGTACTACGAGACGAAGACGACTGCACATCTGTCATCAACTTCTTGTACGATGCCTGCAAGGAATCCACACCGACAGTAGGGTCGCAATTTCAGGTTCCCAGTCCACGCGAAATTCAGATGCACCCACGACCAGCACTAGATCAAACATTGATCGAATCGAAGGAGAAGTGGTACCTTGATGTCGTCGGCTTGCTGGGAGTAGTTGTCGAGCATCTTCTTATGCTCCTTGTCCGCCTCCGTCATCTGCACGCAGCTCTGCGTCTGCATCTGAAGTGAAGAGCACACATGGACATGGAAGGGGATCCATCACATCACATCACAGGATCGATTGGTGTGCTAAGGATGGCAAATGGACTGGACTGGAACGGGATAAGAGTCAGAGAGGTCACCTTGATGTGCTTGGAGATCCGGGAGTGGGAGGCCTCGAGGTCACGGGCGGTGTCGCTGTGGAGCACGTCGAGGCGGCGCTTGAGCGACTCGAGGCCCGAGGCGGCGAGGCTCCTGAGGTCACCGACAGAGGACACGGAGGCCGGTGTGGACGCGTCAGCTGGAGAAGCCCCGTGGTCAGCGACCGAAGGCAGGCAGCCAAGATCCGCGCTGCGTAGCACCAATAGAAGGTTTTTCAAGTAGTGCCAAATCAAATCCAGAGAGAGGGTGGTCGAATCGGGGAGTTCCTACCTTGAGACGAAGGGGGGACCAATAGACTCCAGCTCCAGGTAGTCGATGACGGAGCACACGAACGCGTCGTCCACCCGCGCCACCGCGCGCTTGATCCGCTCCGCCACGAACCCCAGCGGCTGCGACAGCACGTCCCCCACGTGCACCGTCATGAGGTCCCGCACGATGGCGTTGCCGAAGTAGTTGGCCGGCAGCTGCGGGCGCAGGCGCTGCCGAATGTTGTCCCCTGCGGCGGGAGGGACGACCGCGGCGGCCCTGCGGTGGAGGGGGCCGACTGAGGCCTCCGGGACGGGCGGAGGAAGAGCGGCGGACGTCCTTCGGGAGGCGAGGAGGAGCGGTTGGTGGCGCGCGGGCGGCGGGGTCGGATCTGAATCAGGGAGGGATGGGATCGGCGGGGTGGCGGCGGCGATGTGGGAGACGAAGGGAGAGGGAGCGCTAGGGTTCGTGGGGTGAGAGGGCGTGGGAGTTTTCTTTTTTCTTTTTTTCTTTTTTGAGACAGAGGGGGAGGGGGAGCGAGAAAGGGCTGCCGTCGGATCCGAGAGCATCCGATGGCGTTTGAGCATGATCCGCGTGACATGTCCATGGACCAATCAAAACCCAGTACACGTTATGACCTTCTAAATTGGTCGCAATCGACTAAAAATAAGGTGTTGAACCATATTTTTTCAAAAAAAAGGTGTTGAATTATAGAAACAGTTTTATGATATGAGAAATTCAAAAAGAAACATTCTCATTGTGTCACCAAATGTGACATAGTTTTTAGGAAAACTAACAAACTTGGAATTGGAATATGACAAATATCTTTTAAAAATTGTTATGAGAAATGAGTTTTTAGGGGGGGGGTCATTTTCTACCTTTTTACATGAAAAATTCAAAGAAATGATCTCATATTGTGCACAAGGGTGCATATTGGAATGACAAACAATGTTTCCTAAGGAAGTTTTTATTTTCTTTGAACGAAAAAACCATTTTCCATTTTTCGAGTGCCCAAAAGGAGGTTTTTTTGTGAAGGACCTCCCAAATAATTGTTGCAAAATTGGACCAAATCATTTTTCTAAAATACTAGGCCATATTTAATGCACAATTGACCAAATGGTTGGGTGTAAAAACTTTTGATCCACCTCTGGTGAAAAAGACAAATTTCCGCCGATTCAGTTGGAAGCTTGTCAAATTTGAACTTCGGCTACCTCATAGTTTGCTCTTTATTTTTTCCAAAAATCATTTCTAGGTACATAAGTATCTATTTAATCAGAGAAATATTAAAAGTTTTCCAAGATTCAACCACTAGCTAGGAACGGTTAAGCCCGCCGTTTTGACCGCATTTTGAAACGGGCATAAATATTCAAAAAAATATCAAAAAATTGGAAAACCTTCGCATTGTGTCATTATATGTGGCCAAGTTCCCAGAAAAAATAACAAACTTGTAATACGGCAATTATTTTAAAAAAGTGTTCTCAGAAACGAGCTATCACGTGTGGAGATCAATGGCTTTCAAGCCAAATGATCAATCTTATGGCCACATTCATGGCATAGTTTGCTCAAATGATCTCATATTGTGCACAAGGTTGCATATTGGGATGGCAAACAATGTTGCCTATGGAAGTTTTCATTTTCTTTGGACGAAAAAACCATTTTCCATTTTTCGAGTGCCCAAAAGGAGGTTTTTTTGTGAAGGACCTACCATATATTTGTTGAAAAATTGCACCAAATCATTTTTCTAAAATACTAGGCCATATTTAATTCACAATTGACCAAATGGTTGGGTGTAAAAACTTTTGATCCACCTCTCGTGAAAAAGACAAATTTTCGCCGATTCAGTTGGAAGCGGGTCAAATTTAAACTGCAACTGCCTCATAGTTTGCTATTTATTTTTCCAAAAATCATTTCTAGGTACATAAGTATCTTTTTAATCAGAGAAACACCAAAAAAATTCCAAGATTCAACCACTAGCTAGGAACGGTCAAGCCCGCCGTTTTGACCGCATTTTGAAACGGGCATAAAAAATTCAAAAAAAATCAAAAAATTGAGAAACCTTCGCATTGTGTCATCATACGTGGCCAAATTCCTAGGTAAAATAACAAACTTGTAATACGGCAATTATTTTAAAAAAGTGTTCTCAGAAACGAGCTATCATGTGTGGAGATCAATGGCTTTCAAGCCAAATGATCAATCTTATGGCCACATTCATGGCATAGTTTGTTCAAATGATCTCATATTGTGCACAAGGGTGCATATTGGAATGGCAAACAATGTTTCCTAAGGAAGTTTTCATTTTCGTTGAACGAAAAAACCATTTTCCATTTTTCGAGTGCCTGAAAGGAAATTTTTTTGTGAAGGAACTACCAAATAATTGTTGCAAAATTGGACCGAATCATTTTTATAAAATACTAGGCCATATTTAATGCACAATTGACAAAATGGTTGGGTGTAAATTTTTTTGATCCACCTCTCGTCAAAAAGACAAATTTCCGCTGATTTAGTTGGAAGCGGGTCAAATTTGAACTGCAGCTGCCTCATAGTTTGCTATTTATTTTTTCCAAAAATCATTTCTAGTTACATAAGGACCTATTTAATCATAAATACATGGTTTGGTGGCGATACGTCGAGGTTTGGGCGGTGGCCGAGGGCCCCAACTCTAGAGCGCGTAAACTTGCATGCCCGTCGCGTGGTCACCGCGTGACCGTAATGTTGCCATGTGTACTGGGCGGCTTAGGCATGTCTAGTGGGTTGGGCACTCCCCAGGTTGGTTCTAGGAAGAAAATTACAACATAAGATTCTCACGAGAAGACCGATCGATGCTCAAACATGAATTAGCAGCCAAGTGTTTGATTAGCGGTACGGGAAATGCACGTGGCCAATGGGCGTGAGTTTTGGCTGAGGATTATCATATACTAAGGAGAATGTCTTCACAAATGTTTAGCTCAAAAGGAGGATCCTAGGTGGTACTTGCTTTGCAAAGTACCACGCTGGACAAAAATATGAATGTTGAAGCTGGGCTCAAAATAATGAATGGATTGAGCTGAAATTTTGTGGAGGATGGTTATTTGGGCATAGGAAAGCATTGTAGAAAATTGATATCATTTGGACATGTCAAAGTAGTACTTCCTTCACAATGCTTTTCTATGGACAGAAACTTGGGAAAACTAGTGAGAGAGATTGGTGAATGAAATGAGCTCAAAATTGGTGTAGGTAAGTTACTTAGGTATGGTCATGCGCTGGTCAATTTTCAGATCATTTGGGTAAGCCTAGCTAGTACTTACTTCACAAAGCTTCTATTGAGGTAGAAACTTTGGAAATTTCCCGAGAAAGATTTACTAGGAAAATTGAGCTGAATATTATCATGTGGCAATGATTTGGGTATGGAAGAGTGCCCGAAAAGTTTGAGGGTAATAGGAGGGGTCTATATAACACTTGCTTTGCAATGTGCCAATTTGGCCATAAAATACAAATTGAACCTGGGCTCACATAGGTGATTTGACTGAGCTGCAATTTGGAGAAGGGTGATAATTTGGGCATATGAAGAAACTGCATAAATTCCATGTCATTTAGAGATATAAAAAAGGTACTTCCTTCACAATGCTTCTAGGTGGACAAAAACTTTGGAAATTTTCCGAGGAAGATTTGCTAGGCAAATGGAGCTGAATTTTGTCATGCGGTAATGATTTGGATAGGAAAGAGTGCCCAAAAATTTGTAGGGCAATCAATAATATATAAATAGCACTTCCTTCATAAAGTGTTGTTGTGAACATAATAGGAAAATGAATATTGTTGAATTAGTTTTGAACTAGGCAAGGAAGGATTTTTACATATTTGATGAAGATATGACCCAAAGAATTTATGAGATTTTTTTGGGAATTTTGGGAATGATAGAAATATAGGTTGCTTCACAACCTAGGGCAAAAACTGCCACATGGACATGACACATAGGCAAAACTGATGAGATGGCGCCTAGTCATCACAATCCACCACAATCTACAAGGCTATGACCATCTATATTGGTCATTAACAACTAGAAATAAGGCAGCGGACTAGCACTGTTTGCTTTGTGACCATTTCGTGTAAGGAAATTACGACCTTTCTGACCAAAATGGTCGCAATGGTTTAGGGTTTGAAGCCCCCTGAACAGCTTTTGACCAATTGGTCTAAAATGGTCATAAATTTATGACCAATTCTTCGAGGGTTACTGACAGAAGGTCATAAGTTGACATATTTCTTGTAGTGGATGGGGTGACCATGGCGGTGGCCATAGCTCCTCATGCTCGCCTCGATCTCGGTGACACACCTTGAGTGCAGGAGGCAGCAACGACCTCGACGAAATCATGGCCTCCATCCCGGAACGCATGAAGGACCTCGGCCCCGTCGCTACTCCTCCCGCCGTAGCCGCACGCGGCAGCGGACTGTGGGTAGGAGGGCAGGCGGCGTCGCCTCGGCTGACGGCAGGGAGCAGCGTTGATTTCGGGTACGTGGCATCGCGAGGACGGCCGCGGCCGAGGGGAAGCACCCCGATCATGCTACCAGGCCAATCCTTCTCCTCCGATCCCCTATCCTCGAAGATTGCGCCGCCGCCCCGGTCGTATTGTTTCCACATGCCATTTTTTCCTGTACCTAAACAAACGCGGGCGAGCGGATGACAGAGTTTTGGTCCGCCCTCTAAAATTGCTAAACGCATTTTTGGTGAGGATTATTGTTAATAAATAAATTCAATCATGTCGCTCTAAATAAATGGATTCAATCATGTGACTCTAATTACTTCGGATTGTTATGTGCACACTAAGCGAGGTGCAGTTAGGAAAGAAAATGTTTTCTAATTAAAGCGATTGAGTGATTTAAGGTAAGGTTAATTAATTTAGATTTGATTTTTAGTGATTGTTAGTAAAGTATGATGTGTCTTTAAAATCTTTTATATGTTTCCTTAAAATCTATTATTTGTTTCCTAAAGAAATTTGCAATAATGGAAGGTATCGGTTGATTTGGATAAGTTAGTAAATTTAGATCCGTGATTGCGTGCACGTTTGGAAAATGCTAATTTGCAAGAAAAGAGCTGAGGGGTAAATAAACCCGTGAATAAGAAACCAACATCGAAAAAAATCTACGATGGTTAACCTACGAAAAAAACCGGACAAAAAAAAACCTGAAAACGAGACTACCAACTGCTTCATTAGGAGTAGAAATGACTATCGGACTATTGGACCATGCCCTAGTTTTTGTTTTTTGTACATCTTCGCTATTTCAGCCCACCATGCGTACCTTATGCGGTAGTACAATAGATTGCATATACGCGTGCTCCCGCCGGCCGCCGCCGCCAATCCAGGCCGATCATGAGCCGTGCTCGTTCCTTCCTCTACATGGTGGTCAACCACTACAGATGGCCCAAACCCCGATCCAAGCTGGGATTCTATGGCGAACTCGAAGAGCAGAAGGCCTGCGTGTACTCGGTGCGCCGCATCGACCCGTCGACCCTCTTCCACCGCGAGGATCAACCGCAGGCGGCGCCGGCGACGGAGAAGACTCGTCTGCCTCCCCCCATCACTACCTTCGACCATCCCGAAATTGGCTTCAATGGCCGGACGATGGAGTTCATGCTCTTTGGCCGCGCCAGGGACAAGATCCTCGCCGCACCACGCTTGAAGTCTCCAGAATATAACCCGTCCTCTACGACGCCGCCTCGCGGACCTCGTGCAGCCTGCCCGGCATGAGTGTGCCCAAGTGCAGTTCCCTGTGGCTCGCCGTCGGCGACGACTTGTATATGTCATGGAGGATGCTCCGTTGCGGTGGGAGCGGGAAGACGATGCATCGTCAAAGAACCCCATGGAGGCGCTCGTCCAGGCGGGGACTTGGCTACTGTTTCACAATGGCTTCAAACTCCGAAGGTTAAGAATATTTATAAGCAAGTAGGCATCTATGTAAAATATGCCAAACTCCATGAAAACTACAGCCATTTTTAGTCTTTTGATGGAAAACACAAAGAGTAAGACTTATTGACTTGTTTTTTTTACCTTCCGTTGATGAATAGAGTCACCATCGACAATGTGTCTTGGGCATCCACACAGCCTGAAATGCGCCAGAGGGGAAGCAGTCATGTTGGGAGCCGTTTGCCGCTGCCGGGATGGAAGAACCTTCGTGCTTCAGGCAACAGCGCTAGCTGCATGGATCCAGACCAAGGGTTAAGGAAAACACGTGCCCCGTGTCACCGGAGGAAAATAGTAAGGGCGGAGGCTAATAGTCGCCGTCTAAAGTGCACATGTTTGATACCTTTTTCTCCTGTTGCAATGCACGGGCATGTTTTCAAGTGCGTTTTAAAAAATCAATGTGAAAAACATATAAAAAGAAAGAGATCCAAAAGTAGAAAATCCAACAGAAAACTCATGAAGACATAGAAAAAGAAGAAAAAAACTATGTGAAACCTTTACCTTACCGAAACTGGTGGAAGATTCCACGAATGTGCAAAACCACTAGCTAACAGAGTGTATTGGGTTGGGCCACCGAGATACAGACTATCCTACAGGCCCCGCACACCACTGGAAGAGCTACCTGTTGGGCCCAGCCCAGGGGTCGCCTTGCCCTGCTTGCCGAGCAGGAACCAAGCGGAACTCCCCTCGCCGCCGTCCCTGTCTCCGGTTCTCACAGCCGGGCGGGTCCTCCACGGCTGGATCACCCCTACGCGGCATGCTCCACCAGCTCCAGTAGCCACATCCGGACGGAGGAGTCGCCGGCGGCGGAGATTCTGCCCGGTGGGTGAACTCGACGGAGAGCCGTGCCGCCGCTGAACGCCATGCTGCATATGGAGGTATATCTCCAAAAGGCTCGCTCGTGCTCTTGCTCTCACCACCGATATATAGCTTGAAAATCCGAGTAAACAAAAATTGTAGGAACAGAACACCCAACTAATACGCTATAGCTATGGGCAAGCTTAAATCGTTACATGGATGAAATTTTAGAACATATATGTTTTTTTTCTGCCAAGGTAAATGGTTCTGAATTTCCGGTGCTGCATATGTTGTCTCGGTAACCTCAAGTGTGCACTTACATAATACTACTTGTGTTGTTACTGCGGTGTTACATGCCGATGCCTGTGTCCTCTACAGAACTGGATTAGCAAGGATCTGTAAACTCTACAAGATTTTCCTTCTAATTTTTTTCATGGTCCTTCAGAGCACAGCAAGTTTGCTGTCTAAGCATATTTAAATAGGACGTGACAATATACTGAAGAACCAAGAAAGACAAAAAAAGAGTTCTTTTATTTACAGTGGCAAATTTTCTGAGGCAGTAAAAGGGGTATCAATCAGGTCTACCTAGGGAAACTCATAGATGACATGCACTCTTCCTCCATACTATAGCGCCTACTGAAGTTGTCATCATCTGCATTGGCATTGTTCTGTTCCATTGGTGTATTGCTTTCTAGAGTTTGCATCACTTCAAGTTTTGTCTCAACTTGCCTCATTGTGGGCCTATCTTCGCCCTTTAAGCTTAAGCACATGAGTGCTAGAGCTGCAACTTCTTTGGCTTCTTCAGCCCCTTCTTCGATGACTTGCTGGTCTAGCATCTCAAAGAGTTTGTCTTGGTTCACCCGCAAGATGAATTCAGAAGTTAGACTGGCTCCTGGTGTTGACAGGTTGACACATGGCTTCTTCCTGGTTAATAGCTCCACAAGCATGACACCAAAGCTATACACATCACTTTTCTCGGTGAGTCGCCGTGTGTGATAGTATTCTGGGTCCAAATATCCGAAAGTTCCTTGAACGGCAGTTGTGACTCCAGTTTGGTCTATGGGGATGCCTCGAGAAGCTCCAAAATCTGATACTTTTGCTGCGAGGCGATCGTCAAGTAGTACATTTGCAGACTTGACATCTCTATGGACAATTGACACTGAAGCAGATAAGTGCAAATAACCAAGGCACCTTGAGGTTTCAAGGGCTATTCTTAGCCGGTCTTTCCATGGCATTGATAGTGGAGTACCGACATGAAGATGATCGGAAAGAGTTCCATTTGAAATGAATTCATAGACCAACAATGGAACTTCTGTCTCAAGACAACATCCGAAAAGCTTTACTACATTCCTGTGGTTCACCTGAGAAAGGATGGCAACCTCATTGATGAAATCATCTATCTCTCTCTGAATTACAACTTTTGACTTCTTGATGGCAACAACACGTTTGTCAGATAGAATCCCTTTGTAGACAGTACCGTGGCCTCCACCTCCAAGTTTTCGAGCCTCGTCAAACTTATTTGTTGCTTTCTCAAGATCTTGTAAACTGAACAGCATCCTTTCAGCAATATCCTTGTCTACAAGCCGCTGTAGCAACAACCCTCTGTTCTTTTTGAAGAAAAATTCTCTTGACTTCCTTGCTTTCCAAACTACGAGCTTTCGTCTTGCAATGAGAACACCCAGAAAAATCAGAAGAGTGCCTACGCCGCTGCCAATTCCTAGCGCAGGTGCAAATCCTGGAGAGTACATAATCAATTCACTTTCATATAGATTATGAGTAAATAATCAAATCTATAAAAGAATCGTGAATATTAACGACACGGTAATATTGCGCTCATATTACAAAGTTATCTTCCAATCTTGTCCATTACCTGAAAATTTTGCTTTGGCTGTTTTGGTTGAAGAACATCCGTTTTGTTTTTGGGGATCACCAGTGGTGCCATGCGGACAGGTACAGGTATATGACCCTATCAGATTGGTGCACTGGCCAAAGCAGGAGTACTTGCCTCGACTTGTACACTCGTCAATATCTGCAGTAGTATTGAAGCTAAGTAGTTTCCTGCTTTGTGCACTAGTGAATGAAATGGTACTGATTATACAGGGAGGCTGGTAGCATACCTTGGCATCCATGTTGCACGTAAGGGTTGCCTTGGTAGCCATGCCAACACTGGCATGTGTAACCTCCAGTTGAATCATCCGATCTAGGGTACTCAAGGCACTCACTCTTGTCGCTGAGGCACCCAAAGTCACTTGAATTGCTAGCTTCAGCACACGACAAGGTACTGAACATCCACCTGATAGCCGTTCTAATTGGTACTCCTGGTATGGGGTGTAGCACGCCTTTGGAGGCACCAAAGCTGGTATCAGACGATGCCGCCTTCTGCAGCATCATGACATTCTTCTTCTTGCTCCACCATCTGCTCTCCACCAAAGCAAGACTTGCATTGACCGGCAAGTTCTCTTCCTGCACGGTGTACTTGACCATAAACCTATTTAAGTCAGAATGCTTACGTGTAGTGCAACAGCCAATCCCTGGACATGTGCCATCAGTTGCTATCACGGGATGACCCGGCACGCATTCCGGAGAACAACTGCCGGTTGCAGATTCGTCGCCAAGAGAAGGCCACCATTGGCCAGGAGGAGGCCATTGAGAAGGCCATTGAACAACCAGATGGATTCCACACCCCAAAACAATGACTTCGTTGTCTGCAGCTAACCTATATAGGCTGTCGTTGAGGGGGACTGACCAATTCATACGGATGCGGCCGTCGAGCCACTCATCCCCCGCCAAGGTGAGGATCCCACTGTCAATGTACAGTGTGCTGTCTTCGGATGATATTTCAGGCACTTCGACTCCGGAGCTGTTCATGAAGAGCTTTGGGGGATGATATGTCTCGTTGCACACGAGCTCGAAGCCCTCACGGTGGCACCCGGCGCTGATGCCGAATGGGTAAGGTATGCTTCTGTTGCCGCATATGCTGGTGCAGTTGGGCAATGCGATGTTGGCCGAGACTAGCACTAACATGGTTGCCAGAAGCTGCAGAAGGTGCAGCATGATGGCTGCTGCTATACATGCCACGCTCATTTGTGTGATGTGGTTGTATGCAGCTCGGCCATACGGAAGTGCCAAATATCCCGTTGTTTGGATTGGTGTATATAACTATATATAGCCCTTGTAGTGTGAAACTGCAAGCATACATACATGAGCAAGAATGGATGGAATCTTCATATATGTCGACTCCAATTGTCCAAATGCCTGGCAATGAGTAGTCCCTGCCGTCCTGCATTTTTCTAGGTACGAGGAACTGCAAGCCTGTCAAGTTTGTTGTCCTAATGCACTGATAATAAGGAGCCCTTACCGTTTCCCATTTGGCTCTGCACTCTGCACTGCACAAAAAGGGCTACCACAATTATTGGATTTATTTATACATAGTATATACGCATGGCTAGTTACTCGCCGCGCACTTCATGAAGTAGTCAAGGAATCACTAGAAACTAGAGTACTATAAGACTCAGGCCGGCCGATTAAACATGGAGAACAGCCGTCTAGTAGTTTTTAATATTTTGCTTGACGTACTGGTACTCCAAAGCTGACCGAGTATTCCCGGCCGGCAGAAAAAAAAAGCTGACCGAGTATTCCCTTTGGGCAGTAACCTACGATCTCATGAAATGATCCCAAACTTAATCCGTAACCTACGATGATTATGGCATACATGCATGACAAGTATCGTTCATTTCCGACACTCGATACATGTATAATATTGTAGAAATGATAGAGATACTATTAATATTGTTGAACATATACAAGTATACAATAACTAATACGTGTCACAAAGAGTTTTCTTTAGGAATGAACGAATGATATTTATTTTGAGGGAAGAAACAATGCAGGTAGGTGGGCCGGCCCAGATCGCAAATAAGTGTCGGATCCATATTGTGGAGCCCACAACCCTGCGCTTTCCATGCACGTAGATCACACGCACGTCGGTCACGGGAGTAGTTGCCGTTCTGTTACACAATTTTGGAATCGTGCTAATCCATATGTTCATAATCCCTACGATTGAGGAGCACGTTCAGCCTCGCTTCAACGGAGGAAAATATAGATCGCAAGATTGGCCACAGGGAAGTTACGACGACCTAGGCGTCGACCTCGTATATAATCTACTCCTCCTCACACATGTCGTCGACTAGATCGACTCCTGCCGGCGAGGCATCGACAGCTCCGTCCGCCGCATCCCACACGCCACAAAAACCCCGAGAAGATCAAGGTCGTCCGCACGTGCAGGCTGACCTCGACGAACTACGTCGAGAACGCATCGCCGACTTCTTTCATCTTCGTCGACCGATCAAGTAAATTGTCCTCCTTCCCTCACGCCTTCATAGCAAGTTACTTCCTCCGTCTCGTTGCTTTGATGGACTTAGGTTTACCACATATTTTCAACTAGTATGAACTCGACTAGATGTGTTCTGACCAGATGGCGTAGATGAAAACATTCTTTGGTTCTTTCATAGCATGGTAGAATAAGATGTTGTTTCTCGAGAAGCATGATGCAATACCTTTTTTGTCACAAGATCCAATTATATTTTTGTCACACGATCCAATTATATTTTTGTGCACATAGAACATCAAAGAGTTATTAACATTAGATGTTGATAAACCTCAAATAGGTACCATTGCTATAGACGCTAGTTTATTTACAGCTAAATAATTTGTCACCCTGTTAGTAAGACAACCAGACGAATAAGTAACAGTTTACCATATTAAATTTATTGATTATATAATTTATATGATACTCAAAGAACTTGATCAGATGCAAGTAAATTCAATTACCAATTGTAGTTATTTTTTTATTGCCTCATGTCAGCACACACTTGGCTGCATGTTGCAGTATACATGGTGGTAGTATTGTATTTTCATTAGTGTTACTTTTGCATTAGTGTTAGCTACTGCCAGAAAGTTTTATATTTTTGCATGTCTATTGTTATTTTTGCTTTAGTGTTAGCTAATGTCACGAAGTTATATATTTTCTTTCAACAGGATGGACGAGCTGAATGGAGAAATAGTATGCGCAGTTGAGAAATGGTGCAAGCTTGTTGCACATCTATCGAGCGGTCAACGCGCTAGAGTGGCCGATACATCATTGCGCAGCATGCAGTAAATACCATCTATTAAGATGCGTACCCTGCTGATTAGGTATATGATTGAGAATTTTCAGGCCAGCACGGGCAGATTCATTATACAAGAGCAGGTTGGGGAGGTGACTCTCGGTGCGGTCGACGTCGAGTGCATCTTTAACCTCGAGAACCAAGGACTGTCCGCTTCGGACATTCTGACTGAAGAAGGCGAGGACATGAAGGAGCGGGTGCCGCCACAATTTCTCAGTAAGACGTCAGAAAACATAGTGATAGATAATCTCATTGAGGACATAATTAAAAGTAAAGCCACCGACGATGATTTTCTTCGCAAAGTAGTGCTGGTCCTGTTAGGAACAATTATTGCTCCCATGTCGAGCAAGATTGTGCCAAAGCAGTACTATGCTTTGGTCTACGATGTGAAACGTATTTCATAGATTAACTGGAATGCCTTCACCATGCGTGTTCTCCTTGATTGCCTTCGCATAGTGAAGAAGGGCAAACACCTCCGCCAATGGCCGAAAGACAATTTGGCTCTCTTGCAGGTACACATATCAGACCTGTTGCATAATGTCAATTATCATATCATTGCAAATTTTATGTGATGTATTTTACTAACTCTAAATCCTTATATTTTTTTGTAGTACTTGTACTGGGAGAAGGTGCAACCGGTCGAAGACGAATGCGCCTATAATCCCAACTTGTCCATACAACCTCTTATGAGGAACTGGACAGAAGGCGCAACCACTAGGAGAGATAGGTTCGACTATGATAATGGGCGCCGCCGTGGTAACATAAGGGTAAGTCATTGTGTTTTGTCTTTATTAAATGTTTTGTAACTTAATACTATTTATTTTTTATTCATCACATGTACTTCAATATCGCATGCAGATCGAAAATAATATCACCCAGGAGTATAGGGCTCAGGAGCCCAACATCCCAAATAATGCGCCTACCATGAAGCCAAAAACCAAGCCTGCAACTGGAAAAGCAAAGAAGTCGACGACAGCCGCATTGTCGGAAGATTTGATGGAGCTTCTAATGAAGCGGTGCATGGACTTCATACACACCGAGATGGGGCAAATCCCTGATAAAGTAGCTGAGGTATCACACCCAAACTTTATACTTTACAGTATGTTTGCTGTTTTAAACCATCCTACCATTACTAAATTTATATTTCTATTGCAGAGGTTGTTGGAGAAGTTGAACAAAGAAGGTGTCATGTACAAGCCGGCTGCTGCCGTGCCATCCGCGGAGAATGATCCGGACGAAGTGGATTCGTTTGAGAATGGTCCATATGAAAAGAAGGAATTCGTGTACAAGGAATACATGGACAGTGATGGAGAGCCGATCATTGACATGACGCAGCCTGAAGTGCTTCCCGACCATAAAACCGTACCTGAGGTACTATGTATTTATCTTTCTGTCTATAATTTTCTTGTTTAATTTTTTTCGTCCAGAAATGTTCACACGATTTAGTTTGCAAAACAGAAAACCCCATCGAAGCTGAAAGGACACAAGGAAGCTTCACCTATTAAGCGTAATGATGTATGTGGGGGTACACGGGAAAACCCTTGGGTGGTTGGTACTTCTACTCAAGCACCTTCATCGGACATAGACATTTGTCCATCTTCTGTCGGCAAGTTCATGGCTAAGGCGAATGGAAAAAAGGGTGCAACAATCGATAAGGATGAGGAGGTTATGTCCGGTAAGCGGAAGCGGACCGTTCCCAAGAAATTTGATTCCCCCTACGCACTTGACAAGCCCGGCAGGCGTACCAGCCGTGGTCAGAGAACCTCTGGTACTAGTACTGCTACTAGAGGTCTCGTAACTAACATTCTTAATTTTTTTATTTACTACCAATGCATATGATCACCATTGTTGATGTTCATATTATTTCATGCAGCTCTATTTTCAAACAATACTGTGCCGGAGGTTGTGGCAGATGAGTTGACACCGGAAATAATTGATGCAGCTGTTTCATTTGTCGAGTTAGCTGCTAGCACTGAGAAGAACAAGAACAAAAAAATTTACTACAGTGAAGGCCGTGGCATAACTCTGACTTCCGAAAGGATTCTACCGGTACTAGCTCATAGATGGCTGTCAGACGATGTAAGTACTACTTGCATGTCCTGTTTATAAGATGCTCAAAAAATCTATGTCTCAACTCTCAACATGTAATGCGCTGATATTCTATGCAGGTTATTGATGCTTATATGGGACATTTGGAGCTGCGTGTTGGTCATGATCGTTACCTCTGTCCAGCGTGGAGGTCCAAATTCCTTGTAGATCGTGCTATCGCACATGACGATCCATTGCCATCGAGCTGCAACATGGATAGTGCTCTGACCAAAGCTGGGGCAGTTAATAGAGTCACGGAAGAGTATACTGTGCGTGATAAGGTACGTAATGTTTGTGATTCATCACTCATGACTGCCACGTGATTATGACGCAACTTCTTCCGGTTGCATTGAGGGGGCTTTTACCGGAAAACGTCTGATTAGCCATTGTGAAGCTATGTGCATTCCTCAATGCAATCTCTCAGAAGGTGATCGATCCAGAAATGGTACCAAGGCTAAGGAGTGATGTGGCGCAATGTCTTGTCAGTTTCGAGCTGGTGTTCCCACCATCCTTCTTCAATATCATGACGCACGTCCTAGTTCATCTAGTCGACGAGATTGTCATCCTGGGGTCCGTATTTCTACACAATATGTTCCCCTTTGAGAGGTTCATGGGAGTCCTAAAGAAATATGTCCGTAACCGCGCTAGGCCAGAAGGAAGCATCTCCATGGGCCATCAAACAGAGGATGTTATCGGGTTTTGTGTTGACTTCATTCCTGGCCTTAACAAGATAGGTCTCCCTAAATCGCGGTATGAGGGGAGACTGACTGGAAAAGGCACTCTTGGAAGAGACTCAATAATATGCAGGGACGGATATTCTTGGTCTCAAGCACACTACACAGTTCTACAGAACTCTACCTTGGTGATCCCGTATGTCGATGAACACAAGAACAGTCTGCGCTCCAAACACCCGGAGCAATGCGACGACTGGATTACATGTGAACACATCAGGACTTTCAGCAGTTGGTTGGAAACACGTCTCAGAGGTGACAACACTGTTTGTGATGAGTTGTACTTGTTGTCCAGGGGACCATCTTTGACTGTATTGACTTACAAAGGATACGAGATAAATGGGAATACATTTTACACGATCGCCCAAGATCAAAAGAGCACCAACCAAAACAGCGGTGTCCACTTTGATGCAGCAACCGAGAGCGGAAAGGACACATATTATGGTTACATAGTGGACATATGGGAACTTGACTACGGACCTGATTTTAAGGTCCCTTTGTTTAAGTGCAAATGGGTCATTCTGTTTGGCGGCGGGGTACAAGTAGACCCACAGTACGGAATGACAATAGTGGATCTGAAAAATCTTGGGTACACTGACGAACCGTTCGTCCTAGCCAATGATGTGGCACAGGTTATCTATGTGAAGGACATGTCTATTAAACCGAGAAAAAGAAAAGATAAGGAAGCGAATACATCATACGATGAGCCAAAGCGCCACATAGTTCTTTCAGGAAAAAGGGACATCCTGGGAATGGACGGCAAGACAGACATGTCTGAAGATTATGAAAAGTTTCATGAAATTCCTCCCTTCAATGTCAACGCTGACCCAAGCATCCTGATAAACAATGAAGATTATCCATGGTTACGGCGCAATAAGCAAATGACACAAGTGAAGAAAAAGTGAAGACTTTCTCCTGCAATAAGAAAATGCTATGTGGGTGAAATTATGATACCATGCATCCCAACTTTCAACTTTTTCAGAGTTCATTTGAAATGCTTTCATGTCTTATGGTTTGAAACTTTGATACTTCGAAAGTGATTGTCCATTTTGTACACGAAGTGCATCAAGTTTTTGTCGTAACCCTCTCTACTTTTTGGAACATGCTATGTGGGTGAAATGATGATACCATGCCAACTTTCAACCTTTTCAGAGTTCATTTTGAAATGCTTTCCAATTTCAGAGTCATTTAGCTCAAAGAATGAATTAATAGCAAACAGAATGAACTACAAAACTTTTATGAAAATAAAAACAATCAATTAAAACTGTGTGACCTAAAAGCAAACTATAAGTATTTAATTGTAAGTATAAATAAAAAATAAATAGCAAAGAAGAAAAAAAATTCATAAACTAGTGATTCACACAAATTTTTAAAAATTCAAATTTAAACTATTTAAAATTTAAAACTAATGGCACTAACAGAAAGTTTATAATTTTTGTGACCTAAAAGCAAAAAGAAATCACTAAAAAACTGTAAGTATTTAGTTGTAAGTAGAAATAAAAAATAAATAGAAAAAAATTCTAATTTTATAGTAAAGTTATTCATAAACTAGTGATTCACACAAATTTTTAAAAATTCAAATTTAAACTATTTAAAATTTAAAACTAATGGCACTAATAGAAAGTTTATAATTTTTGTGACCTAAAAGCAAAAAATAAAAAACCAAAAAAATGTAGAAATAAAAAAGAAAAAACAAAAAAAATGCCACCTACTGGGCCTCCACGGCCTGAATACGACTAGAAACCCTACATGGGCCAGGATTCAGGCCCGCAGAAGGCCCAATAGGCCCACAGGCAAAGCAGTGTCAAATTAGGCCCATAGGCCTTCAGTTCGGAGGAGTTCGAGAGGGTGGAGGCAGCAGACCTTATAAACTGGTCTCGGGCGCTCTCAACTAGCGATGTGGGACTAAACTTTTGGACCCGGGGCGCACAAGGGCATTGGTCCCGATTGGTGGCACCAACCGGGACTAAAGGGGGGCATTGGTCACGGTTGGTGCCACCAACCGTGACCAATGCCCCCCTTTAGTCCCGGTTGGTGCCACCAACCGGGACCAAAGGCCGCCGCTTCCCGCCCTTTGGGCTGCCGAAAATTGGCCTTTGGTCCCGGTTCGTGGCACCAACCGGGACTAAAGGGAGCATTAGTCACGGGTCGTGCCACGAACCGGGACCATTGCTCTGGCTATATAAGCCTACACTTGTGAAAATTTTGGATCAGTTCTTCAACCCGCCCCGACGCCGCCGCCAGGCTGCCCCTCTGCTCGCCTCGCCGTCGCCGCCGTTGCCCCTGCCCCGCCCCCCGAGCGCGCCCTACCTCGCCGTCATCCGCGGCCGCCCGTCCACCGCCCCTGAGCACCCCCTGCGCCGCCGAGCACCCTCTGCGCCTTGCCCTCGACGCTGTTGTCCCTGCCCCGCCCCGAGCGCGCCCTACGGCCCGCCGTCGTCGCCGGCCGCCCGTCCACCGCCCCCGAGCACCCACTGCGCCCCCGAGCCCGTCCGCCGCCGCCGAGCGCGCCCCGCCGTCGCCCTCGCCCTCGCCGACCCCGAGCCCGTCCTCGTCGTCGTCGCCCCCGACGCCGGCCGCCCCCGAGCACCCCCTGCGCCCCCGAGCACCCCCTGCGCCCCCGAGCACCCCCTGCGCCCCCGAGCCTGTCCGCCGCCGCCGAGCACGCCCCGCCGTCGCCCTCGCCCTCGCCGACCCCGAGCCCGTCCTCGTCGCCGTCGCCCCCGACGCTGGCCGCCCGCGTCTCCTCCCCGACCCCTCCGGGAGAGGTAGCTACCGCCTCCTACCCCCTTCCTTCCTTCCCTGCTCCTGAATTTGCAGATGTATGTATGTATGTATGATGAATTTTGATATTTGTTCATATATATATACTGTAGATGTATGTATGTATGATGAATTTTGATATTTTTTGTTCATATATATTGTTCATATATACTGTAGATGTATGTATGATGAATTTTGATATTTTTTTGTTCATATATACTGTTCATATATACTGTAGATGTATGTATGATGAATTTTGATATTTTTTTGTTCATATATAATGTAGATGTATATGTATGTATGGAATGATATCGATGGATGTATGTATATAGAACATTCGTAGAAAATATAATGAGAGGAAGAAGAGGATAAAAAAGAAGAGGAATAAGAAAAGAAAAAAGAGGAGAAGAAAGAATAGAGGAGACTTCTCCTCTATTCTTTCTTCTCCTCTTTTTTTTTCTTCTTCTTCCTCTTTTTTTATCGGGAACGAGGGTCGTCGAGGGTCGCCGAGCGGTAGAGGAAGAAGAGGATAAAATAGAAGAGGAAGAAAAAAAAAGAGGGGTCGACGGTCGCCTAGGGGTCGAGGGTCGAGAGGGGGTCTAGGGTCGCCGAGAGGGGAGAGGAAGACGAGGAGAAATAAATAAGAAGAAGAAAAAAGAAGAAAAAAAAGAGGAGAAGAAGAAAGGAATAGAGGAGAAAAGAGAAAAATAGAATATATTCTAATTTTCTCTTTTCTCCTCTATTCCTTTCTTCTTCTCCTCTTTTTCTTCTTCTTTTTTTTCTTCGACACGTGGGGAGGGGGGGGGGTCGAGAACGCCGGACATTCATGAGAGAGGCGAGGAAAGAATAGAGGAGACTTCTCCTCTATTCTTTCTTCTCTTCTTTTTTCTTCTTCTTCTTCCTCTTTATTTTATCGGGAACGAGGGTCGTCGAGAGGGCCGCCGAGTGGTAGAGGAGAAACCCTATATAGAAAGTATCGTCGGTGTGAGATACATGTACCGTCGGTGTCGGACATTACATCCACATCCCACAAGTGGCGCGGGCTTCGACGCCCACGTCACTTGTGGGACGTGGATGTAGTGTCCGACACCGAAGGCCACATGTATCTCACACCCACGATACTTGCTAGCTATTTAGGGTTTCCTTTGACACTAGGCAACCTTCCGACCCCTCGGCGATCCTCTCGAACATGAGAGGAAGAAGAGGGTCGTCTAGGGTTCGAGGGTTCGAGGGTTCTTCTCCTCTATTCTTTCTTCTCTTTTTTTTCTTCTTCTTCTTCCTCTTTATTTTATCGGGAACGAGGGTCGTCGAGAGGGCCGCCGAGTGGTAGAGGAGAAACCCTAAATAGAAAGTATCGTCGGTGTGAGATACATGTACCGTCGGTGTCGGACACTAAATCCACATCCCACAAGTGGCGCGGGTTTCGACGCCCACGTCACTTGTGGGACGTGGATGTAGTGTCCGACACCGAAGGCCACATGTATCTCACACCCACGATACTTGCTAGCTATTTAGGGTTTCCTCTACCGAAAAGAAGAGGAGAAATAAATAAGAAGAAGAAAACAGAAGAAAAAGAAGAGGAGAAGAAGAAAGGAATAGTGGAGAAGAAGAGAAAATAGAATATTCTATTTTCTCTTCTTCTCCACTATTCCTTTCTTCTTCTCCTCTTTTGTTTCTTCTTTTTTTTCTTCGATCTTCTCCTCTAGCTATTCCTTTCTTCTTCTCCTCTATTGGTCGAGGGTCGGGAACTAGGGTAGAGGGTCGAGGGTCGTTAAGGGGTCAAGGGTCGAGGGTTTCAGGGTCGTTGAGGGTTCGAGGGGTCAAGAATCGCCGAGGGGTCGAGAGAGGTTTCCTAGTGTCAAAGTATTGAAGAAATCCATGCCTTCATCATTAGCCGGAAGTAACCAGGGCATGTTGGTACGAAGTTCTGCAAAGTTGTTCTGGAATGGAGTCCCGGATAGAATAATCCGCCTTTTGGTACGAATTCAGTAAAGGCCTTCCAAATAGCGATATTCGGAAGGCTCTTGCTGAACTTTGTACCAAAAAGCGAATTATCCTATCTGGGACTCCGTTCCAGAACAACTTTGAAGAGCTTCCTACCATCATGCACATGTTACTTTCGCCTAATGATGAAGGCATGGTTTTGTTGAATCCTTTGACACTAGGCAACCTCCCGACCCCAAGGCGATCCTCTCAAACATGAGAGGAAGAAGAGGATAAAAAAAGAAGAGGAAGAAGAAGAAAAAAGAGGAGAAGAAAGAATAGAGGAGTTCTTCTCCTCTATTCTTTCTTCTCCTCTTTTTTTCTTCTTCTTCCTCTTTTTTTATCGGGAACGAGGGTCATCGAGGGACATATATAGATGTAGTGTCGTCGTTGTCGATATATACCCCCTCCCGATAGCTTACTATGATTAGGTAGCTAGTTCTACGTTTGGCACTAATATATCCATCTGTCATGTTTGAATAATAATTGCCATGTTGTAAATATTTGTAGAAACTATGGACACCGCCCTAGACGAAGCAACAAAAGAAGCGTTGTTGAGGGAGATAATCGCACAAGGAAGTGATGCCGTCTCATACTATCTCAAGGATATCGTCGATGGTCCGGAAGGAGAGGGTGAACAAGCTGGCTACGGTGACCTAATGCCGGTGCAAGAAGAAGAACATGAGGACGGCGCCGGTGACCCAATGCCGGTGCAAGAAGGAGACCGTGATGACGGCTCCGGTGACCGAACCGAGTCCGGCCAGGTATATATATTAGTTAAGCCTATGCTGACTAGCTGATTGATGCATTCATTGTTTTGGTATGTACACATATTAATTAAGTCTTTGTTCTTTTTTCTAGCCCTCCGGATCGAGCACAACTTCGGTAAAGAGACGAGGCCCGAAGAAAAAGTTGAGCTCGGATGAAAAGCTTGAGATCACACCAATCGCGCCCGACGGCCAACCTATTGAACCCCTCCGGACAAAGAGGGCATTTGTTGCTCAGTGTGGGGTTCTGGTTAGGGACAAGATCCCGATAAGCATCCATCAATGGTTTAAGCCGGCTACAGAAGACCCTGAGGTGTCTTATGTCAATGATATGCAGAAAAATGATCTTTGGACTGAGCTGAAGTCAAATTTCACCCTACCGCCAGAGGATAATCCAGAGAACCCAATTAAAGAGAAATTAATCAAGTCTTTTGCTCTGAAGAGGATGGCAGATCTATTCAGGAGGTGGAAGAAAGATCTGAATAGGTTTGTCGATAAAAAAGAGACACCAGAATTCAAGGGCAGATATGAGAAGATCAGAGATCACTGGCAAGATGTCGGCGACAAACAAGCAGAATGCCGCGAAGAAGAAGCTTCACCATCGCACGGGGTCAGGTGGCTACCTCGTAGCCCGGCCTAAGTGGTCCAAGGTTGAGAATGATCTGGTTCATAAAGGGATCAGACCAGAGACAAATAACTGGCCAGACCGTTGCCGGACTTGGTTCTTCGGGGCTGGCGGAACCTTGGACCCTGAAATAGGGGAATGCATTTGGACGAACGAACAAATGGACATACCAGTCAGTAAGCTTAAGCACTATATCGACGCAGCGCAGGAAGGGACGTTCTTTCCAGACAGAGAGCACGACGAGCTCACAATGGCCCTCAGGAATCCTGAGCACCCTGGACGGACACGAGGCACGCCAGGCTCCGTTCCGTGGAAGGTTGGGTTTCCGGACGCAGGCGGTTACAAATCCCATGAGAGGAGGAAAAAAGTGCAGCAGACCGAACTGCAGGCGCTGCACGCAAGGGTACAAGCGATAGAGGAACGAGAGACAAATCGCAGCAAACGTACTGCCGAAGCCTCCCCCGAAGCTACCCCGCCATCTCAGCGCAGAAGCAGCGTGGCTTCCACCGAGCAGCTTCAGCTGCAGCATGCCTTGACGGCTCCTGCCAGCTATCCTGTGGATGCTATAACAGAGTCTCAAAGTTGCCACCTTATGACGCAATGGATGAATTTGAAGGTCAAGGCGGCTGTTGGCTCTGTTTATCCTACTGAACCCGGCGCAACTTTTCACTGCATGCCGATTCCAGAAGGATATGCTAGGGTGATGGTGGATGAGATAACGGAGGGATTTGAGGACCTCCAGCTTGACCACCCTACCGGTGAAGGGGAGACTCGGCCGGGGTCTGCTCTAAAGACTCCATGCCTATGGCGGAAGGACCTCATCAACCTTCCGAACTGGACGCCTCCGCCTCCTCCTCCTCCTCCTCCGGCGAGTCAGGGCACTCCGCCTCCTCCACCGCCTCCTCCTCCGGCGAGTGACGATCAGGGCCCTCGGCCGGCTCCTTCTCCGGCGCGTGGCGGCACTCCGCCTGCGCCGACGCGCCTGAGCAGCCAACCTCCTCCTTCTCCGCCTCATCAGCAAGGGCAGAAGAGACCTGCCGCCGCTCCAGCTGCTCCGGCGGGTCGTAGTCCTTCTCCTCCGCCTCTTAAGCAAGTAAAGAAGACAACCGCTTCGTCTGCTCGGTCGGCGTCTAGCAGTACAACCAGAGGCGGGAGGACATACAGATTCGGTCCTTCTCTGAAGACTCCAGAGAGTTACCATACGAGAGGACCCAGGAGGAGAACGCCGAGATCGCGCGAGAAGAAGTGAGGAAATTCTTTGAAGGGGTGAAAGCAAAGAAACATCCACCTCCGGAGGAGAAGGTAGATGGGGTGAAAGTGAAGCGCACTCTGGCTGCCCTGACAAAACCACCAAAGTCTGATCTGCCGAAAGGAAACTATGACCGCATTATTGGAAAGGAATTTGCCGAAGCGGAGCGGTCGGAAACTACTGTTAGTGATGAAAGGCTGAAAAAACGACGAGCTGGGAAACAAATTGCCCAGCTCGGCAAACAAGCGAAGCAATCATGCCCCCCGCTCAAGGTGCCTAGCCACAACGTCGCTAATGATCCGAGGATGGTGCCCGGTTATAATAATCTTGCAGATTACCTGCCCGACGAAGTACATTATGAACCCATGGACATGCAGATGCAAAGATACGAGTACGGGAAGCCTCTCGTCAAAGATGAAAGATCTCTATCAACGATGATGCGAAGATTGCATGATTGGTACTTGAAAATCTGCAGAGACTCTGGGGGGAGGAGTACTTTGTATGTGAGAGTTAAAAAGGAGCATGACCTCGTTGGAATTGATCTGTTGCCTGATCCATTTGAGGAGTTCTATCAGTTTTTCAATCAATTGGCCCTCGATAAAACAACGGTCGCCTGCTACTGTCTGTAAGTAGTACTACTTCTGTCATTAAGTTTCTCTATATAACTTAGCTCTTTCATTGCATGTATTTATAATCATCCTCACTATATTATGCAGATTGAAGATCGTCGAATTGAAGAAAAGACAAGCCGGTGATATTGGGTTCATTAACACATATCTCATAGATGCAATTCAGGTTAAACTTCATGTCGCAGCTACCGAGGCCAACTTGCTACAATCGTTCGTAATAAATCAAAACAAAGATATAATACTCTTTCCTTACAACTTCAAGTGAGTGTTACTGTCTTGTGCGTATTCGGTTTCCTTTATATATTATATTACTCAAGGTTATAGTAATGTAATTCATGAGTTATGCATGCGTGTGCAGTTACCACTATATTCTCCTAGAGATTAAGCTTGAGCAGGGACTAGTAACCGTCTTAGACTCAAAACGAAAAGATCCCCAGGACTATGCAGACATGACTGAAATCCTCAAGAAGTAAGTTAAATCGATCATTATCCACCATATCAGCAACTTTGTTCATTTCCTGATATCAAGTAATTGTTTTCTTTGTCCGGCAGGGTTTGGAGAAAATTCACCAAAAAAGTTCCGGGACTGCCGAAGGAGCTGGAATTTAGACACCCGAAAGTAAGTACTATAGTAGCATGTTCCGCGCATCTCCTAGTGATTCAAGCGCTAGTTTCATCAATACCATTTAGCATTCTTGCTTATCAGTTTGATTGACCTCTATTTCTTGTAAAGTGGTTGTGGCAGGAACAAGGGAATGATTTCTGTGGATACTACATCTGCGAGTCCATCCGCCACACGACGTGTGAGCGGGGCGGGTACTCTAACGAACAATATGAAGTACGTAAATAACAATATTCACAATTTTATTTTATTACCATCATTTGTGTTGAGTTTCATTCATTCATATATATATATATATATATATATATATATATATATATATATATATGTATTGACCCCCTTCTTCAAATTAGATGTTTCGGAAGCGGGATGAACTCCTAGCACCAGCTCGCATGCGAGCAATTCAAGAGGAATTGGCGGCATTCTTTCTTGACCATGTGATCCCTGAAGACGGAGAATTCTATGTTAAACCTGAGTCCGTATGATTATATTTGTAGGAGATAATTACTGTATATATGTAGCCGGTATTGTCAGATAGATATACGAGAACTTGTTGTTCGACCAATCTCTCGGAGAAGGAGAGGTGGTCGATATCACTTCTCTCTGTATGCATATATGTTCATGACGATCTTCTGTTTCCTTCGTTTGCTTTACTAGCTAGCCAGCGTGTCTAGTCCTCTCTATACGTATGTATAGTACGTAGCGTCGACCAAGCACGGACATAAGAGAGGACACTTCTCTATATTAATTATAGCTAGCTAACACAATATATGAAACACCTAAATTAACCCCCCAAAACCCCCAACCCCCCCCCCCCCTTTCAAAAAAAACAAAAACCCTAGCCACAGAAATGCTGACGTGTGGATGCCTATTGGTCCCGGTTGGTGCCACCAACCGGGACCAAAGGGTCTCCTGACTGGGCTCTGCACACTGCCCACGTGGATGGGCTTTAGTCCCGGTTCTGGATTGAACCGGGACTAAAGGTGGGAGGTATTAGTACCGACACTTTAGTCCCGGTTCAGGAACCGGGACTAAAGGCCCTTACGAACCGGGACTATAGGCCCTTTTTCTACCAGTGAGGATAGTTCATCAAGTATTTCTTTTGATCCGTAATGGTTTTTTGCACTGTAGACGTATATCGCGTTGAATATCGACAACAGCCACTGGATGACCATGGTCATGCACATGATCAAGAAAGAATTCCAAGCTCTCGATTCGCTTTATCCTCTAGACCTGACTGAGAGGACTGTTAAAGCACTGGTAATGTAACCAACATTTGTACCATTGCTCTTACATATTGTTTATGATTGATCTTTAACACTATCCTCTTTATAGCGAATGGCTATAACACACGATATGCGTCAGGCAAATCTTATTACACCAGGGAAATATCCGGGCATAAGTATGTGGCCTATCAAGGAGTATGACATACCCCAGCAAGAGGATGGGTGAGTTAATAGGACACCATGCACAATCAAACAACAACACACATGTTTGTATTGCCCACCGCTAATGTTTGCATATGTACCAGGAACTCTTGTGGCCTTTTTGTCACAGAATGTCTAAAACATTGGGACGGGGACAAAATCACCCGCAAATTTACACGGGTATGCTGTTATTTTCGTTTGTAGACTAGCTACTATGGTGGTGTAGGAACTTCGGTTCATGTAACCTTTATGTCATTTTTTGCAGGCCACCGTTAACGCAAGGAGAAGACGTTTCGTCGCAGAGTTGATTATGTCACCTTCAAACTCGATGGAGTGTGTGAAGAACAAAATTCGCGAAATCGCAAGCAAAAGGCGCGCCTGAAGAATTCATGCGGCATGCAAGATTGAAGTTTTAGTGGTTTGGATTTAGTCCGGTCGAAGGTTTCGACGGCATGATTATCTTAGGGGTTCTATCATTTTTATGTAATAAACAGGGCACATGCATGTGTATGTGTCTGTCAGACAATTCGCTCGTACAAGACAATTCGGTCATAAAATTCGCTCGGAGAAGACAATTTGGTCGTACCAATAATGTTTTGGCTTCACTTATCAAGTGTTCTTGATTAATATTTTTCTCCTTCTCCAATTTTTTATAATAGTCTATTTTTCTCTTCAACTGCTCTCGTAAGTTTCATATTAAAATTTTCACAATCTTAACTTTTTTTAAAACTCTACCAAGCTTAGCATTCTGCCTTAGCTATCTGCATGTCATCATCTTGCATAATCTCCTAGTAATTCCCCCTCATCACATTATTATGAAAAGTAGTCATGGTAGATAAGTAAATATATCGAGCCATAATGTAATATTACACTAATCAAAGTCATGTCAGCTCGTTGGCTCTATCGCGTGTTATCAGGCATCATGTTTTTCTAGTTTGTTTTCCAAACCCGTTGTTTTTTAATTATATGTATAATTAACTTTTTCTGTACTCATCATAATGCTAGGCACGGCCCATCTAACCACGTGAGGGGCCCCACAGGCGGGCTATCTTCCCGGCAGCACTACACCAGCCCATTTTGCCAGGTTCACATCGATCTTTCCCCTTTTCTCGTTTCGCTTTCCAAATCCCTAGCCCTCCCTCTCTATTTGCGCATCCAAATCTCGACGGCGAAAGCATGACAGCGAGCTGGGCGTCGGGCGGCGGCGGCTGCGGCGAGAAGAGCGGTGGCGACCGCAAGTTAGGTCAAACCCTAGGTCCTACAAGTAGGTGGGCCGGATTCAGTGGCACAGGAGGCAGCGGCGGCGGATCTAGTGGAACAGGGGACGGGGGTTTCGTGGGCGGCGGCGGGCCGGGAGAACCCACGGCTAGGGTTTCTTCAGTGCTACACTTTGGTGGCAAAAAGGTAAGTTCTTTACTGTTGTTCTTTACATCCCAGCATTATCGCCCATAATTCATCACCTGTGGCCATGACAAGCTTCATCTATGTGGTCATCAGGAAACTCCTAGTGGCCGTGTCTGCATAGATGCAGACAATTTTGGCAGCGCACTCGGGGGATGTGTGTTTCAGGTTAATCGACTGACCATGATCTTCAAACTAGTACTGCTATTGCGGTCAAGCTGCAAAAAAGTTCAGTGTTTAACGCTTGCAGCGACAAGTTCAGTTATAAAATGACTTGAATTGCTCATGATTTATTTAGGATGATATCACTTCTGAGTATGTTGAATGGGTTGATGGGGAGTGGGATAGCAAAGCAAAGTTAGTCATTAAGTATCTTGCCATGAAGAACAAGAAACTGGAGACTAAGATTATAGAATATGAAGCTAAAATTAAAAGGAATGAGAAAGAAAAGAGGGCAATGGTTAAGATGCACAAGGAGATATTGCTCTATAGGGATAGGATTTTAGGATTTGGAGGTCCTCTGTATCTTGGCCTGCTTGCCATTATGATTGATGTCATAGTTAGCAAGTAGATTGTTCATAAAGTTATTGACATCATTGTAATTGACATGATGAAATGATGCTGAATTATTTGCTATTCAGTTTATGGGCAAAGTGTAACAGAGATTGCACATAAATAACATGGGGCCATCATGATTGGTAGACAGTGCACTTTTGGCATGTTCTATATTTGGCAGACAATGCACTTTTGGCATGTCCTGTATTTGACAGACAACACACTTTTGGCATGTTCTATATTTGGTATGTGATGCACATGGGCACATCACCTAGCAACACTACTGATTTATGTAGCAGACTAGTTCATTGTCTTGTTGCAACATAGGAGCAACATCTAGTAGCTTCCATGCAACACTGAAGCAAAACAACAATACATATTCAATAATCAGAAATTTAACTGAACTTGGCACTTAGGGTGAGCAGTAGATATTCAGTTCTTCAGCCACAAAGAACCCGATCAAACCGTACCGATTGCATAACTTATATGCTTACATATAAAAGCATACCTAACCAACATCAAACCCAAAATAATGTTAACTTATATGCTGAAACATATAACAGCATACCTAACTTAAGATAACCAGCAGCTTCCTCCTCCTTCAGCAAATGTGCCCATCTTCACTTCTTCAGAAATTTGAGGCGGCGTGAGCGGCGCACCACACATGGAGAAGCCTTCTTCTTGACCACCGTTCTGTTGGAGAGCTGCGCCACCTGATCCTGAGCCACCTCCTCTTCTTCCACCTTCACTATGTTAGGGAGGAGGGGAAGGAGCTCGACGTCGATGGGCATTGTCTTGCCACCCTCGACGGCGACTGGCGCTACCATCTGCACAGCGTCCTCCTCGCCCTCCTCATGGTCATCAGGGATGACCAGTACCTCCTCCACGTCGTCCTCCATGACGTCAGAGCCCAACGGCAGCACTGGCTTCGACACATGGCGGACCTGGTAGTCCAGGCTGACGGGCGCAGGGACAGCGAGCTCGACGTCGACGCGGCCCGCCCTCGACGCGACGCGTGCTGAATCTGGCCGCAGCGTCATGGTGATGGAGCGGTACATCCACCACCTTGCGCGCTGAACAGGGGAGTCGCTCAGCGTGGCCTCTCGCATTGCCCATACGAGTAGGACAGCCGGCGGGATGCCGCGGCCGTAGGGGAAGGCGCGCTTCTTCTCGGCGTCGGTGAGGACTTTGACGAGGCCACGCGCGTGGTTGACCAACATCTCCGTGCTGGGGAACCAGCCGCACACCTCCGTCAACTGCGCGCGCCACCCCTCGTCATCGCCGGCGAGGTCCATCATCGCTCTCTGCCAGCCGAGGCTTCTCTCCATGGAGGCGGCTGCAGCGGTCGCCGGCGAGGGTATTCTCGATCTACTTTAGGTGGGGATAAGAGGGGAGTTCGAACCGGTGCCCGTGGGAGGTGGGTGAGTGTGTGGTGGGGAGGAGAGTGGTACAGTTACTTATTTAATGGCATTTAGGACGTGGGCAGGGGAAACGTACAATAATATTCTTTCTACCTCCCGCCCCGGTCATTACACAGTAAAGAATTTTTTTGATTTTTGTTTACAGGGAAACATCTTACTTTATTTAAACAAAGACTGGGATCTCGTCTGCTAATACACTAAGGATACAATTAGGGGGCCAAAGCCTCCAAGTCCAAACCAAAGAAACACAAGCGCCTACAGCTACCTTAGCCAAAGTATGAGCCGGCCGATTAACAAAGTAAATATTTGAAGCAAGTGTTCTACTCTTGTTCCTTCTCCACTTTTCTGCACCTGATAGAAGACAAGCTAAGTTAATGAATGATACAAACTTTAATAATCCACAATGCATACAAACACTTACTTCTGATTTAGTTTGCATTTCTTGCTACGTCTAGTGTGTCCTACCAATTTGCAAGCGCCGCACCGGGTTTTCAACTCATCAAAAGAGAGTGGTCTACCATTTTTCGAGACAGGGCGGCTCTCATCTGCCTTTGTGGCACCTTTGCTTGACACTTTCATAGGATCTTTAACCTCAATCATGTTGCCTTCACCATCGTCCACATATTCAACTGCACACTTACTGATGTCATTTGTTTGCTTCAACAAATTTTCCTATAGCAGATCATACTCATGACTCTTAGCTATCACAGCCTTCAAACTCTCATGTAACTGATCCCACAAAGCAGGGTGTTTGCATGCCGCATGCATAGCTTCAGACGCTAACACACTGACTTGGCTATATTTCATTCTTTCCCCGGCCCCAGTCCAACCAAATCCCAACAGATCGCTTGTGCGCCTCGCGGGCAGTCCCAACCTTGCTTCTTTCGTGAACCAAATAAGAACTAAACACTTTGGTATTTCAGATATGTTCAAGTGCTTCAGTACATGGAATATGTGCTTGCAAGGTAGACCCTTTCGAATCATTCTTCTGCAGCTGCACCTTATAGTTTCTGCGGAATTTACTGGTGTATACTCCATCCAAAAAGGGCGCTTCCGGTTATTCTTCCAGGCCATGATGTACTGCTGTGATCCGTCTCCCATCTTAATTTCTACAATCTCCATGCCGTCAATTTTTCTAAGATCATCCTGCAACATATAGAAGTTTGCTGGAGTGAAGACGTGAGAAGCAGCTATCTCAAATTCCCTCGAGCTAGTAACTGGCACCGGTAAACTCTGTGAGGCCGTGCAGTCATCTCGCGCCTCGTTTTCACGAATACGCACAACGGCGTTCTCATAGTGCAAAATCATATCCACCAGGGTCATTTCACCGTCTAGGTGGAGGTGAAGGCATGAGTTCAGGCTTTCACTCCGCTCGTTGCTTTTCATGCCACGCCAAAACCCCTCTGTTAGATATGCTGCGGCCCACAGTCTTCTCTTCTTATACATCCGCCTCAACCATGTTACAGTTTTTCCCGACTGCCATTTTTTGGAAAATGCGTGCCATCTCTCCTCAAACGGTTCCGTGGACGTGCTGTAGTATAGAAGAGTTCGGAACTCCTTCAAGGACTTGTGACTGAGTTGAATCTTCATATTTTTCTCTATGTGCCACGTACATATACGGTGCCACACGTCTGGCAAGACTTCGCGAATTGCCTTGATCATCGCAGCGTCGGCGTCTGTGATTACACTCTTAGGCATCTTTTGACACATGGACCTCAAAAACGTCTGCAGAAGCCACACGTATGTCTCCTCGGTCTCGTCCGAAACTATGGCACAACCAAAAACAGTGGTCTTCCGGTGATTGTTAAGACCAACAAAAGGTATGAATGGCATACCATAGCGGTTCATCTTGTACGTGCTGTCAAATACAAGCACGTCGCCGAAGTCCTCATAGTCATGACGAGACTGGGAGTCGCACCAGAACATCCTATTCAAATGTCCTTCCTTATCTAGCCTGTACTCGAAAAAGAAGCTAGGATCCCTCTGTTTCCTACTGGCCATGATGCCTATGGCTGTGGCAGCATCACCTTTTGAAAGCAGCTTCCTCTTCTCCTTGGCGCAAAGGTTGTATATTTCACGCCTGGTAAAACCAACACCGCCGTACCATACATGCTTGCTGATGAAGCAATTCATCATGTCGTGAATTCTAATCCCTGCAGCTCCCATGGACATTATCTCATGCTTCTGGTACTCTTTGATTTTTTTGTGGGACCAAAGAAAAGGTACCTCGTCCGGTCCTGCCAACATATGGCTATGCTTGTCCTCAAAACTTTCAACATACCAAACCCCACGCTTTTGGTCAAGCTTGACGGCCAGGTGCGCTTCGCAAAAGCAGCGTGTCTCGGCTCTGAGCCTATGGCTGTGTCCTTCCTCGGTTAACAACTTGCTGTCACGTTTCCCTTGTCTTGAACAAACAAACCGCCTATAACGCATATGACGTGACTCTGTTTTGCTATACTTGACCTTGTTCTTTCTAATGCTGAAACCATTATCTCTAGCATAGCTGTTGTAGAAATCATACGCAGCATCGTGAGACGTAAAGGTCATTTCCATTATCTGCATGAACACATCCCTCTTATCATCTGCACTGGCAGTATCTTGGACATTCGTTGCACCATCATATTGTGTCACCTACACAATCAATCCACAGCCATGAAAACAGATTTCTATGGTTTAACATTACTTACTTCCATATAACATTGATTACACACATACCTCACTCATGATGACCGACGACTCGGACTCCCCAGAACCAGGTGCATGTAATGATTCGTCGTTAAGGCCTGTCTCCGCGTCGGATTCAACGTAATAGTCGTACGCATTATGACATTCGGAAATGAACTGAAAAATACAACACAAATACATAATTACTTATCATATAATATCCCAGAAGAAATTCGATTTGCATGCCAACAAAAATTTTCACTTACGTACCTGACTAATGTAATCTTCATTCGAGAGCTCCGAGTTGTTTTCCTGATCATCATCAAGCTCATTGATCTATAAATTTTCAACACAAAGATTTAATGTTGTCGGATGCCACCAAAAAATTACAACATGACAATGACACTCACATTAAGATCGTCCCATTCGTTCCCATTCTCTGACCGATCTTCACGATCTGAATTTTCATCATCTGACCAATCTTCTATCCAATCTTTCATCAGTTCTCCAAACTCCATGTCTACCATGATATCAGTTAACTCCTCTTCCGCCATTTCCTACAACCAATAATATGTATCATCACATGTGCAAACATTATCAATGATGAAATATAAAACATATAGCACACGATCACAGATGTTATGTAAACAACCGCAACCGAGGCCATTCAGATCTGCCAAACTTAGTAAGGAAGATGGCCACGGCACCTGTCGTGATCACTTTCAATCGCGAGGAACTGCACGATCTCAAAACCTAGCTAGATCTGTGATTACCTCTGCCGCCGGATACCTAGGTTAGCCGCCACATCAAATAACGATACTGGTGGTGCGCACAGCCAACGGCAACCGACGCTACGTGAACTCAGATCACGAGGAGCAGCAATACCGGAACAATATCCACGATCGCATGCGCCGCCGGGTAGCTAGGTTACCCGCTCCGCTAGGTTAACCACTGCCACTGGCGCGGCGGCAGTTCGTTCGATGTTGCCGCGAGCGAGACTAGAGGGGGGACGCGGGATGCGGTACCTGTGTGCGATCGTTGGATATTCACGACGTTGTCGCGCCCGCTGTCCGACGAGATCGCCGGCGACGAGATAGCCGCCGATGGAGATCTACTACGTGACTTATGGAGCTGCGTCAATGCTCGCGAGATTAATGGAGCTGCTCGCGTGAATGATTGGAATCGGCAGGTCTTACGTGGACGTGGGGTCGTATCTATGTTTTTTTTTCGGACCAGGGTACTGTACGTATACGGTCTGGGTTATACAGGGCTAGACAGGGCTTGGATCTGGGCTGTGGCGGGTCAGGAAAAAAACAAATTCGCGGAGACAAAAATACCCTTTCGAAATTAGGTTAGAGGGGAGCACCGGAGCAGGGCTCTTGGCATCATCGATGTTGCTGCACATCCACATCTCAAGTGTTTCATTGCTGGGTCCTGAACGTGCTATGCATAGCTCTCCGTGTAACTCACATAAGGTTGATGTTAGTTAATTGATGCTCGGGCAGCAGAGAGGTGGCGGTCTGACGCTGAATACCAAGGATGCGCTCATCAATACTCCAGAGCAAATACCGCTTGAAGAAAGTTTAAGATCTTTGTACCATGACTGGGTATGGCGGTTGTGCGGCAGTCTCACGCCAACCCCACTGGCTTATGGTGAACACCTCCATCCTGATGGTGTACGTGTAGATACCAAACATCTTGTGCTCCTTGATGGAGGCATAGAAGAAGCGAGCAACCTTGTATCTGTTGGAACGAGGGTCGAGCCCAAGGCCAAATGCTTTGGGGACTTGAGGGTTTGAGCACACATACCGTATCGTCGGTAGGCACAAGGACCATCCCGTCGCAGTGTGTGAGGCCATGTGCCGACGCCAAGTCGTTGGGGAGGGTCGCACCCTTTGGGCAGTCTAGGCATTCCTCTCATCGGCACAAGCGGACGGGCCATGTCATAAAGAGGGACGGGGACTTTGCTATGTGGTGCGATGAGCACTCATGACTGTACCCATGTTTTTTTTTCTAAACTGTTCTCACTTAATCTAGCCTGCCACTTATTATACGTGACGTATATCGCCCCTGCCTGGAGGACCGCCAGTGCAAACAGTGCCATCATAGTATGCCTGTCACGTATCATTGCTTCTTCTTCTTCTTCTTCTTCTTTTTTGACACAGTACAGACGTATGTATCATTGCTTCTTCAAGCATTCAATTTGGTAGTCAGATTAATTCAATTTGGATATATTTTCCTATTTGTGAAAATTTCAAACTAAAAGCTAGCACTACTTCTTAGTCTTAATAAATGTATATGATCGATGAAACTAGCCATGAAAAGAGACAAATATGCATAGCAACAATTCTACGCATGGGCCAAGGGCAGATCCATCATGCTGATCAACACATTGATTTTGCTCTACTAGTAGTACTAAATCAGCACTATCTTTATTTGATTTGATCCACTAGTTTGATGGAGAAGGTGGACCCACGAAGCATTTGTGCTGGCTTCACCCCTGTCAGGGGTGCCACATCAACCATTCTTTGGCTAGCTAAGGATACAGCTCGGTGACGGCCATACACCCCATAACAGGCCATGTCTTGTAGTGGCTGAACCCTGCATCCATGAATATCTTGCCCCACTCATGCTCTTCACGCTCCTTGCCTGATGTCATCACCATCATCAGCAGATCGAACAAGACTTGAGCTTCGAACGTAGATTTGGAAGGAGACCCGACGACCATATCCACAATTATCACTTTTCCCCCTGGTTTGGGGATCGCCTTCTTGCACTGCGTTAGGATTTTCACACAATCCTCATCGTTCCAGTCATGCAACACGTACTGCAGTCAACACTTACATAAGTTAATTTAAAAATTCATAAAAAAATCACCCAAAACAAACTTACTGTCGTACCTTGAGGAACACCGCATCAGTCCTTGGGATGGAACTCATCATGTCACCTACAATGTACTCCACTGTTCTGTCGGATGAGATGGAATTGATAACGTTAGGGAGGTCTAGAACTGAGCACTTAATGTGTGGGAAGGCCTTGGCAATTGCCCTCGCCGCCGTACCCGTCCCACCGGCAACGTCAACTATCGAGGTAACCCCCTCAAACACCTCGCCACAATTGCTGAAGATGAAGTTCATTGCAAATTGGGTATCAGCCGCCATGCCAGCGTTGAAGACCTGATTTAGCTTTGGATCACGAGCCATGATTGCCCATGGATTTGTGCCATTTGCCATCATGTATGGCATCTCAGCCGATGCTGAGCCTTCGTCGCTCGTGAACCACTCAGAGAAGTGCATGGCCGCCGTTACATGGTACTTGTTGGTCTGCGAGAGCACAAACGGCGAGAGGCTCGTGCGCCGGTGGGCGTCGGTGTCGTCTCCATCCACGAGGAGGCAAGATAAAGGTGTGAGACGGTAGGTATTAGTTGCACCCACGTTAGCGCACTCCCCTGTTGCGGGGACATCAACCGTAAAGATACCTGAGGCGACGAGGAACCTCATGAGGCGAGGGAGGTAGGACTTCTTGCTCTCAGGTATGGGAAGGGTGGAAAGTAGGTCTAGCAATGAGGCGGTGTCGCCACATCGGTGGATGGCGGTGGGAATCCCTAGATTGATGGCACACTCGAGCGCCATGGATTTTAGGTAGCTAAAAGTGAGGTTCCAAAGCTCGGCGTGTGCTTGCAGAAGTTCCTTGTCAGAAGTGGTTGGCATTGTGAAGGCCGGGTGGTTTTCAACCATGATGCTTTGCTAGCCTGTACTACAAGTGCCTAACTCAAGAAGGCATGGGGTCAACATTTATAGTCTCGGAGCCTCGGATTCCATTAGTTGTCTCAAGGTGGAGCACCTCATTGTGTAGCATGCAATGCTCCACTACCTGCTATGCCACATGTCAGCATTTGGTTGTCCACCGGTTGGTGTGCCACATGGATGAATACAAACAACATTTGTCATGCTTGAGCTTGCAATAAGTTGTCTACTTAATGACAATGTTTTATTTTGCCAGTGGACAGTGAGCCATGTATTTTGTTTCATGTAGGGTGGTTGGGTTCTCTTTTTTTTAAGGCTTTGCACCACTACCTGGTATGCCACATGTCCGTATTTGGTTGTTCCATTAGTTTTCTCAAGCTGGACTGCCCCATAGTGTAGCATGCAATGCTTCACTACCTGCTATGCCACATGTCACTATTTGATAGTCCACTAGTTGGCATGAATAAATACAACATTTATCATGCCGAGCTTGTAATGAGTTGTTTGTTTTATAGCAATGTTTTATTTTGCCAGCGCGCGGTGAGTCGTCTATTTTGTCTCATGCTGGTTCACTAGGTTCTCCTTTTTTCGAATAGGCTTTGCACCACTACCTGATATGCTGCCAGCATTTGACTGTCACTAGTTGGTGTGCTACGTGGATGAATAAAAACATGTTTACCAAGCTGGAGCTTGTAATGGGTTGTTTGTTTTATAGTGATGTTTTGTTTTACTTTCTTTGAATCTTTTAGTTTTCCTTCGGAAAATAGGATAGGCATGTTCCCTTGATGAGGGATACTCATTATTATTATGAATAGATTACAAACAAAGGTCCTAATGACTTTAAATTACCTAAGTTTAGAATGTCATGTTTAAGAGACTCGGTATTTTTTTATTGGAATTCCTTTCGTTGGTAAATATAAGGCTAATGTGGTGGGACTGGGAGACAGCCAGCCCTAAGTAGTGCTAGACTAGAACATGGTCAGCCGCATGAAAGCATAGCTTTTTTCGATAAAGGGCGCTTTAATTATCTCGAAATGTAGCATCAAGAGGATACAAAGCATTATGAGTAACACCCGGCCTCTGCATCACTAGGATGCACACAGCCAAACACGTAAAGTATGACAAAATGAAAGGAAAAAACGACAAATCGGCGACAGTAGAGTCCTATAGACCGACACTATGCCTATGTCGCAAGGGATGGTGGGCCGATCCGGAGATTATGCTGCCACCCATGTTGGGTAAAAACCACCGTAGCCACCTGCTCCAACCGCGTACACACCATCTTGAACAGCGGTTGGTACTCCGCTCGTTGTAGCGTAGACCACGTACGAAGCGAGTGCGTACAATGGAAAATAACCTACAAAGGAGAAGCATTTTTATCATTGAAAACCAAATCATTTCTACATAGCCAAAGCGACCATAGTAAGGCGTATGCTCCCATCCGTATTAGCATTTTTAATCTATTTGGAATACCGCCCAACCAATGATCAAAAATATTGGCGACACTTGTGGGTGGATACAAATTTGACGCTATTTGGATGATTGACCATATAAAACATGCAAACTTGCACTGGAAAAAGAGGTGTTTGATTATCTCTTCATGAGTACAAAAACAACACTTATTCCCTGGCCAGTTGTGCCGTGCGAGGTTGTCTTTGGTTAGAACAACTCCCCTATGAAGATACCACATGAAGATTTTAACTTTTAGTGGAATCTTCGACTTCCAGATTTTCTTGTTATTACTCACCGGTACCTCAGAATGCATGAGTGCACGATACATAGAGTCTACTATGAATGACCCTGATGTAGTAAGGTTCCAGCGAAACACATCTCAGCCTTGTCTAAGATTAATCGAATCCAGACGGTATACAAGATTGTGCCATAACATAAGTCGGGGGCCGATCAAATCCCGCCTAAACGAAATGTTGGGTGGGGATGAACTGAGCACTTGCGCAATAGTACTATTCTTTTCGCGGGCAATGTTGTACAGGGCTGGATATTATTCTCGAAGACTGGCATTGCCTAGCTAGATGTCTTCCCAGAAACGACCCTCCGAACCATCCCTTATCGCGAAAGACCCAAAGCAAAAGAGATGTTTCTTTGCCGCCATTAGGCCAGCCCAAAAGTGCGAGTCGCCAGGTGTCCAATATGCCCGAGACACCGCCTTTTGGCCTAGATACTTGTTGGGCAGCATGGTTTGCCAAACACCATCCTCAGTAAGAAGTTTAAACAACCATTTACTAAGTAGGGCGTCGTTCTTGATTTGCAAGTCATGAATTCCCAGGCCACCTTGGTCTTTTGGCCTACAAACCACACTCCATTTGGCCAGTCTGTATTTTTTCTTTTCACCATATCCTTGCCAAAAGAATCTGGATCTAAAATAGTCCAGTCTTTCAGGACCCCTTTTGGGAGTTGGAATAAAGAAAGCATATAGAGAACCATATTTGTGAGGACAGAGTTAATCAAGACTAGCCGTCCTCCAACTGAGAGCAATTTGCCTTTCCAACTGCTCAATCGTTTCTCTAACCGCTCCTCTACATGCTTCCACTCCGCAATGGTGAGACGTCGATAATGAATCGGTATTCCCAAATATTTAATCGGGAATTGGCCATGTGTGCTACCAAACAGGTCAGCATATTCGGCCATTGCCTCAGTGGCTTCTCCAAAGAAGAAAAGTTCGCTTTTATGGAAGTTTATTTTAAGACCCGGCATTTGCTCATACGCTGACAACAAGAGTTTAAGATTTCAAGCCTTGTCCAGGTCATGTTCCATAAAGAGAATTGTGTCATCGGCATATTGCAGAATAGAGAGACCACCATCCATAAGGTGTGGCACTACTCCTGCAATCTGGCCGTCCTGCTTGGCACGCTCAATCAGAATAGCCAACATGTTAGCGACAATGTTAAATAACATTGGGGACATGGAGTCACCCTGTCGTAATCTTTTTTTTGTTTGAAAGCATAGCTACATTTCTCTTCTTCTTTTTCAACGAACGAAGAGTCGTGTAATTATGTCATGTATAGGGTCATTGGATTTTCCCTTTTTTAGGAAAGGTATTTTCCCCACTACCTACTATGCCACATGTCACTAGATGGGTGCCCACTATAGCTAGTGTGCCACGTGAATGAATAAAAACAAGATCTGCTCAGCTGGAGCAAGCATGTGGTGGACTATCGGAATATGACACTATTTTATTTTGCTAGAGGAAGATAAGTTATGTGTTTTGTGTTATCTAAGTCGGCAAATTGTTTTCTAGGGAAGGCCATGAAGCCAAGTTTGTATTATCTATCATACAGAGAGCTAACCCCCTACAAAAACCTCTCATGCAGGTCATGCTTCAAAAGGAAACAGGAAATTTTGAACTACTAAGCAATGCTCTAATGATCATCTTCAGTCTAGACTTTTTGAATTCACCTTGGTTATTAAGACTTATTCTTTTAAATTTCTGGCTCATAGTTTATTGTAAGAATAATAAAAATAACATCGACTTTTTCGCTGAACGGACATACTCCAGGTATATCTCATCTATTGTTTGCTCATGATAGTCTCCTATTTTTTTAAGGGTAACTTGGACCAAGTTCTAAACATTAAAGGTATTTTGTCGGCTTATGAGGAGGGAACTGGTCAACTATTAAGTCCGGATAAATGTTCCATCTTATTTGGCAAAAAATACTCTATGGAAGACCAGGTGTCCATCTTGGTTATCCTTAAAATCAAGACCAATGGATTTGAGGATAAGTATTTGAGTTTGCCTGTGCCTGAAGGTCGTATGAAGGCTGGTAAGTTCCAATCTACCAAAGATAAAGTGCTCAAGCGGGTTTCAGATTAGATTGAAAAATATGCTTCTAGTGGGGGCGAAAGAAATCCAGATCAAGTCAATTATTCAGGCTATTCCAGTTTATGCAATGGGTTTTTTTTTAATTTCCTACTTCACTGTGTGATGAGTTATCCCAGATTATCAGGAATTTTTGGTGGGGCGATGAGGAGAGTAGTAAGAGAATTCATTGGCTTGATTGGGATAAGATGACGAGACCAAAAAGTGAAGGGAGTATGGGCTTTTGTGATCTTAGGCTTTTTAATGAAGCGCTTTTGGCAAAACAAGCTTGGCGTTTATTGGTTTTCAAGACTCTCTGTGTGCAAAGGTGGTGAAAGCTAAAAATCATCCTCATGGGCATCTTATTGATACGGTATTCCCTCAAACAACATCCTTACTTGGCAAGGAATTATGCATGACCTCGGTCTGCTGAAAAAAGGCATCATATGGAGAGTGGTCAATGGTACTAGTATAAATATTTGGAGGGATAATTGGATCCCTAGGGAATCTGGCCTACAAATATCTGCTAAGAAGAATAGAACTAGGATCAAATGGGTGTCCGAGTTATTCATGATCTATTTGATGTAACTTTTTTTGCGGTGTGTTTGCTGGATCTGATGAACTTTGAGTTTATGATCAGATCTATATCCATGAATATTATTTGAGTCTTATTTTGATCTCTTAGATACATGATTATCTATAGCCTCGTATTTCTTCTTTTAATCTTTGGTTTAGTTATGCCAACTAGATCAATTTTTCTTGCCATGCGAAGAGGTGCTTTGTGATGGGTTTGATCGTGCGGTGTTCTTTCCAGTGACAGAAGGGTCAGCAAGACATGCATGTATCGTTGCTATTAAGGATAACAAGATAGGGGCTATTCCTACATGAATAGATCTCGTCTATATCATGTCATCATTCTTATTGCATTACTTCATTTCTCCATGAACTTAATACACTAGATGCATGCTAGATAGCGGTCGATGTATGGAGTAATAGTAGTAGATGCAGGTAGGAGTCGGTCTACTAATCTGGGACGAGATGCCCATATATTGATCATTGTCTTGTATATCGTCATAATTATTCAATCGTCTATCAGTTGCCTAATAGTAATTTGTTTACCCATCGTATACTATTTTCTTGAGAGAAGCCACTAGTGAAATCTACGGCCCCAGGGTCTATTCTTAATCATATTTGCTTTGAGATCTATTTTTATTTGCTTTCTTTTTCAGATCTTTTATTCCAAAAACTCAAAAATACCTTGCTGCAATTTTTGTTACTTATTTTATTTCGCATTTTATCGAGATCTATTTATCCAATCTACACAATTTTTATCCCGTCAACTTGACAATTTTGGGCACCGTTACTCGTAAGAGGGATTGACAACCCCTCATAATCGTCGGGTTGCAAGTATTGGTTCTTTGTGTGCAGGTACCGTTTACATGGTGTTGCTTGGTTCTCCTATTGGATTGATACCTTGGTTTCATAACTGAGGAAAATACCTACCGTAGTTGTGTTGCACCATCCCTTCCTCTTTGGGGAAATACCGACGTAATTCAAGCGACATCAGAAGACACTTTGCTTGAGCGAAGGGGTAAAGCCCACAGGGCTTTAGGTCGGTACAAAAGGAAGTTTTGCGGAGGTCGGGGACCAAACGCCAGGGACCCTGGCGTCTGGGCCAGATGCCGAGGATCGTGGTGTCTGGTGCTGGAATCCGAGAAGGAATCTTCCATGCCTTCTAAACCGACTTTGGGGAGGCCCTCTCCCCCAAGTAATGACCCCAGGGATCAACATAAAAATAGAGGAGCGGGACTAGCCCCTATAACAAAAGTTTTTGAGCCTCCTCTGGTTAGTCCTAGTTGACATCCTCCGCTCTAAATCCGTTGTGCTTTGCAAAGCTCTGCGGAAATAGTTTCACCACCACCATCACCACGCCTTCATGCTGCCGGAACTCATCTACTACTTCGCCCTCTTGCTGTATCAAGAAGGAGATGACGTCATCTAGTTGAACGTGTGTTGAATGCGGAGGTGCCGTACGTTCGGTGCTTGATCGGCACGGATCGTGGAAGTGTACGACTACATCAACCGCGTTGTTAAAAGCTTACGTTTAGCGATCTACAAGGGTATGCGGATGCTCTCCCCCTCTCGTAGCTATGCATCTCCATGGATAGATCTTGCGTGTGCGTAGAATTTTTTTTGTTTTCCATGCAACGTTTCCCAATAGCTTCACCTGTCGGTCCATTTCCTCTTGCATACTCATGAGCATGATCATGTCCATTTCTTTGTCTGAATCCGACGAATCAAAAAACTCATCTTGAATAATTTGATCATGCCCGTCGATCCATACTACTTGTGTGACAAAGCATCGGAATTCATCCTTTTTGCTAAAAATAAATCATAAAAAACAGGTGGGACAATCTGTCGAACACATAGAGCGCAAGAGGCTGTTGGGGAACGTAGTAATTTCAAAAAAAATTCCTACGCACATGCAAGATCATGGTGATACGTAGCAACGAGAGGGGAGAGTGTTGTCTACGTACCCTCGTAGACCGAAAGCGGAAACATTAGCACAACGCGGTTGATGTAGTCGTACGTCTTCACGATCCGACCGATCAAGTACTGAACGCACGGCACCTCCGAGTTCAGCACACGTTCAGCTCGATGACGTCCCGCGAACTCCGATCCAGCCAAGCTTTAAGGGAGAGTTCCGTCAGCACGACGGCGTGGTGACGATGATGATCTTCTACCGACGCAGGGCTTCGCCTAAGCACCGCTATGATATTATCGAGGTGGATTATGGTGGAGGGGGCACCGCACACGGCTAAGAGATCAAGAGATCAATTGTTGTGTCTCCAAGGGGTGCCCCCCTCCCCGTATATAAAGGAGTGGAGGAGAGGGAGGGTCGACCCTCTCTATGGCGCGCCCTAGGAGGAGTCCTACTCCCACCAGGAGTAGGATCCCCCCCCCCTCTCCAAGTAGTAGGAGTAGGAGTCCAGGAAAGGGGAGAGGGAAGAGAAGGAAGGAGGGGCCGCTGCCCCTCCCCCTAGTCCAATTCGGACTAGTTAATGGGGGGGGCGCGGTCTGCCTCTCCCTCTCCCCTAAAGCCCAATAAGGCCCATATACTTCTTCCCCCGTATTCCCGGAACTCCCCGGTACTCCAAAAAATACCCGAACCACTTGGAACCTTTCCGAGGTCCGAATATAGTCGTCCAATATATCGATCTTTACGTCTCGACCATTTCAAGACTCCTCGTCATGTCCCCGATCTCATCCGGGACTCCGAACTACCTTCGGTACATTAAATCACATAAACTCATAATATAACCGTCATCGAACTAGCGTGCGGACCCTACGGATTCGAGAACTAATGATGTGATCCCGTTAATCAAATAACAACTCTTTGTCCATGGTTAGGAAACATAACCATGTTTGATTAACGACCTAGTCAAGTAGAGGCATACTAGTGAAACTCTGTTTGTCTATGTATTCACACATGTATTATGTTTCCGGTTAATACAATTCTAGCATGAATAATAAACATTTAACATGATATAAGGAAATAAATAATAACTTTATTATTGCCTCTAGGGCATATTTCCTTCAGTCTCCCACTTGCACTAGAGTCAATAATCTAGTTCACATCACCAAGTGATTTAATACCAATAGTTCACATCACCATGTGATTAACACCCATAGTTCACATCGTCATGTGACCAACACCCAAAGGGTTTACTAGAGTCAATAATCCAGTTCACATCGCTATGTGATTAACACCCAAAGAGTACTAAGGTGTGATCATGTTTTTGCTTGTGAGAGAAGTTTAGTCAACGGGTCTGCCAGATTCAAATCCGTATGTATTTTGCAAATTTCTATGTCAACAATGCTCTGCAGGGAGCTACTCTAGCTAATTGCTCCCACTTTCAATATGAAGGAAATATGCCCTAGAGGCAATAATAAAGTTATTATTTATTTCCTTATATCATGATAAATGTTTATTATTCATGCTAGAATTGTATTAACCGGAAACATAATACATGTGTGAATACATAGACAAACAGAGTGTCACTAGTATGCCTCTACTTGACTAGCTCGTTAATCAAAGATGGTTATGTTTCCTAACCATGAACAAAAGAGTTGTTATTTTATTAACGAGGTCACATCATTAGTTGAATGATCTGATTGACATGACCCATTCCATTAGCTTAGCACCCGATCGTTTAGTATGTTGCTATTGCTTTCTTCATGACTTATACATGTTCCTATGACTATGAGATTATGCAACTCCCGTTTGCCGGAGGAACACTTTGGGTGCTACCAAACGCCACAACGTAACTGGGTGATTATAGAGTACTACAGGTGTTTCCAATGGTAGATGTTGGGTTGGCGTATTTCGAGAATAGGATTTGTCACTCCGATTGTCGGAGAGGTACCTCTGGGCCCTCTCGGTAATACACATCACATAAGCCTTGCAAGCATTATAACTAAGATGTTAGTTGTGAGATGATGTATTACAGAACGAGTAAAGAGACTTGCCGGTAACGAGATTGAACTAGGTATTGGATACCGACGATCGAATCTCGGGCAAGTAACATACCGATGACAAAGGGAACAACGTATGTTGTTATGCGGTCTGACCGATAAAAGATCTTCGTAGAATATGTAGGAGCCAATATGGGCATCTAGGTCCCGCTATTGGTTATTGACCGGAGACGTGTCTCGGTCATGTCTACATTGTTATCGAACCGTAGGGTCCGCACGCTTAACGTTACGATGACAGTTATTATGAGTTTATGCATTTTGATGTACCAAAGGTTGTTCGGAGCCCCGGATGTGATCACGGACATGACGACGAGTCTCGAAATGGTCGAGACATAAAGATTGATATATTGGAAGCCTATGTTTGGACATCGGAAGTGTTCCGGGTGAAATCGGGATTTTACCGGAGTACCGGGAGGTTACCGGAACCCCCCGGGAACCAAATGGGCCTTATTGGGCCTTAGTGGAAAGGTGAAAGGGGCAGCCCAAGGTGGGCTGCGCGCCTCCCCCTTCCCCTAGTCCTATTAGGACTAGGAGAGGTGGCCGGCCCCCTTCTCCCTCTCTCTCTCTCTCTCTCGAGGAGTCCTATTAGGAATAGGATTGGGGGGGAGTCCTACTCCCGGTAGGAGTAGGACTCCTCCTACGCCCTCCTCCTTTAGCCGGCCAGCCCTCCCCCTGGCAACCTTTATATACGGGGGCAGGGGGCACCTCTAGACACACAAGTTGATCATTGAGATCGTTCCTTAGCCGTGTGCGGTGCCCCCTGCCACAAATTCCACCTCGATCATATCGTTGTAGTGCTTAGGCGAAGCCCTACGTCGGTAGTACATCAAGATCGTCACCACGCCGTCGTGCTGACGGAACTCCTCCCCGAAGCTTTGCTGGATCGGAGCCCGGGGATCGTCATCGAGCTGAACGTGTGCTAAGAACTCGGAGGTGCCGGAGTAACGGTGCTTGGATTGGTCGGATCGGGAAGAAGACGTACGACTACTTCCTCTACGTTGTGTCAACGCTTCTGTTGCGATCTACAAGGGTACGTAGATCAGACTCTCCCCCTCGTTGCTATGCATCACCATGATCTTGCGTGTGCGTAGGAAATTTTTTTGAAATTACTACGTTACCCAATAGTGGCATCCGAGCCTAGGTTTTATGGTTTGATGTTATTTGCACAAGTAGAACACAAGTGAGTTGTGGGCGATACAAGTCATACTGCCTACCAGCATGTCATACTTTGGTTCGGCGGTATTGTTGGATGAGACGACCCGGACCAACCTTACGCGTACGCTTACGCGAGACCGGTTCCCTCGACGTGCTTAGCACATAGATGGCTTGCGGGCGACTGTCTCTCCAACTTTAGTTGAACCGAGTGTGGCTACGCCCGGTCCTTGAGAAGGTTAAAATGGAGTCTATTTGACAAACTATCGTTGTGGTTTTGATGCGTAGGTGAGATGAGTTCTTGCTTAAACCCGTAGCAGCCACGTAAAACTTGCAACAACAAAGTAGAGGATGTCTAACTTGTTTTTGCAGGGCATGTTGTGATGTGATATGGTCAAGGCATGATGCTGATTTTATTGTATGAGATGATCATGTTTTGTAACCAAGTTATCGGCAACTGGCAGGAGCCATATGGTTGTCGCTTTATTGTATGCAATGCAATCGCGATGTAATGCTTTACTTTATTGCTAAGCGGTAGTGATAGTCGTGGAAGCATAAGATTGGCGAGGCGACAACGATGCTACGATGGAGATCAAGGTGTCGCGCCGGTGACGATGGTGATCATGACGGTGCTTCGGAGATGGAGATCACAAGCACAAGATGATGATGGCCATATCATATCACTTATATTGATTGCATGTGATGTTTATCCTTTTATGCATCTTATCTTGCTTTGATTGACGGTAGCATTATAAGGTTCTCCCTGAGTATGCACCATTGCCAAAGTTCGTCGTGCCCAGACACCACGTGATGATCGGGTGTGATAAGCTCTATGTCCATCTACAACGGGTGCAAGCCAGTTTTGCACACGCAGAATACTCAGGTTAAACTTGACGAGCCTAGCATATGCAGATATGGCCTCGGAACACCGAGACTGAAAGGTCGAGCGTGAATCATATAGTAGATATGATCAACATAACGATGTTCACCATTGAAAACTACTCCATCTCACGTGATGATCGGTTATGGTTTAGTTGATTTGGATCACGTGATCACTTAGAGGATTAGAGGGATGTCTATCTAAGTGGGAGTTCTTAAGTAATTTGATTAACTGAACTTAAACTTGTCATGAACTTAGTACCTGATAGTATCTTGCTTGTTTATGTTGATTGTAGATAGATGGCTCGTGCTGTTGTTCCGTTGAATTTTAATGCGTTCCTTGAGAAAGCAAAGTTGAAAGATGATGGTAGCAATTACACGGACTGGGTCCGTAACCTGAGGATTATCCTCATTGCTGCACAGAAGAATTACGTCCTGGAAGCACCGCTGGGTGCCAGGCCTGCTGCTAGAGCAACACGAGATGTTATGAACGTCTGGCAGAGCAAAGCTGATGACTACTCGATAGTTCAGTGTGCCATGCTTTACGGCTTAGAATCGGGACTTCAACGACGTTTTGAACATCATGGAGCATATGAGATGTTCCAGGAGTTGAAGTTAATATTTCAAGCAAATGCCCGAATTGAGAGATATGAAGTCTCCAATAAGTTCTATAGCTGCAAGATGGAGGAGAACAGTTCTGTCAGTGAGCATATACTCAAAATGTCTGGGTATAATAATCACTTGATTCAGATGGGAGTTAATCTTCCAGATGATTGCGTCATTGACAGAATTCTGCAATCACTGCCACCAAGCTACAAGAGCTTCATGATGAACTATAACATGCAAGGGATGAACAAGACTATTCCCGAGCTCTTCGCAATGCTGAAAGCTACGGAGGTAGAAATCAAGAAGGAGCATCAAGTGTTGATGGTCAACAAGACCACTAGTTTCAAGAAAAAGGGCAAAGGGAAGAAGAAGGGGAACTTCAAGAAGAATAGCAAGCAAGTTGCTGCTCAGGTGAAGAAACCCAAGTCTGGACCTAAGCCTGAAACTGAGTGCTTCTACTGCAAGCAGACTGGTCACTGGAAGCAGAACTGCCCCAAGTATTTGGCGGATAAGAAGGATGGCAAGGTGAACAAAGGTATATGTGATATAAATGTTATTGATGTGTACCTTACTAGAGCTCGCAGTAGCACCTGGGTATTTCATACTGGTTCTGTTGCTAATATTTGCAACTCGAAACAGGGACTACGGAATAAGCGGACACTAGCAAAGGACGAGGTGACGATGCGCGTGGGAAACGGTTGAAAAGTCGATGTGATCGTGGTCGGCACGCTACCTCTACATCTACCTTCGGGATTAATATTAGACCTAAATAATTGTTATTTGATGCCAGCGTTGAGCATGAACATTATATCTGGATCTTGTTTAATGCGAGACGGTTATTCATTTAAATCAGATAATAATGGTTGTTCTATTTATATGAGTAATATCTTTTATGGTCATGCACCTTTGAAGAGTGGTCTATTTTTGATGAATCTCGATAGTAGTGATACACATATTCATAATGTTGAAACCAAAAGATGCAGAGTTGATAATGATAGTGCAACTTATTTGTGGCAATGCCGTTTAGGTCATATCGGTGTAAAGCGCATGAAGAAACTCCATACTGATGGGCTTTTGGAACCACTTGATTATGAATCACTTGGTACTTGCGAACCGTGCCTCATAGGCAAGATGACTAAAACACCGTTCTCCGATACTATGGAGAGAGCAACAGATCTGTTGGAAATCATACACACCGATGTATGTGGTCCGATGAATATTAAGGCTCGTGGCGGATATCGTTATTTTCTCACCTTCACAGATGATTTAAGCAGATATGGGTATATCTACTTGATGAAACACAAGTCTGAAACATTTGAAAAGTTCAAAGAATTTCAGAGTGAAGTTGAAAATCATCGTAACAAGAAAATAAAGTTTCTATGATCTAATCGTGGAGGAGAATATTTGAGTTACGAGTTTGGTGTACATTTGAAAAATTGTGGAATAGTTTCGCAACTCACGCCACCCGGAACACCACAGCGTAATGGTGTGTCCGAACGTCGTAATCGTACTTTACTAGATATGGTGCGATCTATGATGTCTCTTACTAATTTACCGCTATCATTTTGGGGTTATGCTTTAGAGATGGCCGCATTCACGTTAAATAGGGCACCATCAAAATCCGTTGAGACGACGCCTTATGAACTATGGTTTGGCAAGAAACCAAACTTGTCGTTTCTTAAAGTTTGGGGCTACGATGCTTATGTGAAAAAGCTTCAACCTGATAAGCTCGAACCCAAAGCGGAGAAATGTGTCTTCATAGAATACCCAAAGGAGACTGTTGGGTACACCTTTTATCATAGATCCGAAGGCAAGACATTCGTTGCTAAGAATGGATCATTTCTAGAGAAGGAGTTTCTCTCGAAAGAAGTGAGTGGGAGGAAAGTAGAACTTGACGAGGTAACTGTACCTGCTCCCTTATTGGAAAATAGTACATCATAGAAAACTGTTTCTGCGACACCTATACCAATTAGTGAGGAAGCTAATGATGATGATCATGAAACTTCAGGACAAGATACTACTGAACCACGTAGATCAACCAGAGTGAGATCCGCACCAGAGTGGTACGGTAATCCAATTCTGGAAGTCGTGCTACTAGATCATGATGAACCTACGAACTATGAAGAAGCGATGGTGAGCCCAGATTCCGCAAAGTGGCTTGAAGCCATGAAATCTGAGATGGGATCCATGTATGAGAACAAAGTATGGACTTTGGTTGACTTGCCCGATGATCGGCAAGCAATTGAGAATAAATGGATCTTCAAGAAAAAGACTGACGCTGACGGTAATATTACTGTCTATAAAGCTCGACTTGTCGCAAAAGGTTTTCGACAAGTTCAAGGGGTTGACTACGATGAGACCTTCTCACCCGTAGCGATGCTTAAGTCTGTCAGAATCATGTTAGCAATTGCCGCATTTTATGATTATGAAATTTGGCAGATGGATGTCAAAACTGCATTCCTGAATGGATTTCTGGAAGAAGAGTTGTATATGATGCAACCGGAAGGTTTTGTCGATCCAAAGGGAGCTAACAAAGTGTGCAAACTCCAGCGAACCATTTATGGACTGGTGCAAGCATCTCGGAGTTGGAATAAACGCTTTGATAGTGTGATCGAAGTATTTGGCTTTATACAGACTTTTGGAGAAGCCTGTATTTACAAGAAAGTGAGTGGGAGCTCTGTAGTATTTCTGATATTATATGTGGATGACATATTACTGATTGGAAATGATATAGATTTTCTGGATAGCATAAAGGGATACTTGAATAAAAGTTTTTCAATGAAAGACCTCGGTGAAGCTGCTTACATATTGGGCATTAAGATCTATAGAGATAGATCAAGATGCTTAATTGGACTTTCACAAAGCACATACCTTGACAAGATTTTGAAGAAGTTCAAAATGGATCAAGCAAAGAAAGGGTTCTTGCCTGTGTTACAAGGTGTGAAGTTGAGTCAGACTCAATGCCCGACCACTGCAGAAGATAGAGAGAAAATGAAAGATGTTCCCTATGCTTCAGCCATAGGCTCTATCATGTATGCAATGCTGTGTACCAGACCTGATGTGTGCCTTGCTATAAGTTTAGCAGGGAGGTACCAAAGTAATTCAGGAGTGGATCACTGGACAGCGGTCAAGAACATCCTGAAATACCTGAAAAGGACTAACGATATGTTTCTCGTATATGGAGGTGACAAAGAGCTCACCATAAGAGGTTACGTTGATGCAAGCTTTGACACTGATCCGGACGATTCTAAATCGCGAACCGGATACGTGTTTACTTTAAACGGTGGAGCTGTCAGTTGGTGCAGTTCTAAACAAAGCGTCGTAGCGGGATCTACATGTGAAGCGGAGTACATAGCTGCTTCGGAAGCAACGAACGAAGGAGTCTGGATGAAGGAGTTCATATCCGATCTAGGTGTCATACCTAGTGCATCGGGTCCAATGAAAATCTTTTGTGACAATACTGGTGCAATTGCTTTGGCAAAGGAATCCAGATTTCACAAAAGGACCAAACACATCAAGAGATGCTTCAACTCCATCCGGGATCTAGTCCAGGTGGGAGACATAGAGATTTGCAAGATACATACGGATCTGAATGTTGCAGACCCGTTGACTAAGCCTCTTCCACGAGCAAAACATGATCAGCACCAAGGCTCCATGGGTGTTAGAATCATTACTGTGTAATCTAGATTATTGACTCTAGTGCAAGTGGGAGACTGAAGGAAATATGCCCTAGAGGCAATAATAAAGTTATTATTTATTTCCTTATATCATGATAAATGTTTATTATTCATGCTAGAATTGTATTAACCGGAAACATAATACATGTGTGAATACATAGACAAACAGAGTGTCATTAGTATGCCTCTACTTGACTAGCTCGTTAATCAAAGATGGTTATGTTTCCTAACCATGAACAAAAGAGTTGTTATTTGATTAACGAGGTCACATCATTAGTTGAATGATCTGATTGACATGACCCATTCCATTAGCTTAGCACCCGATCGTTTAGTATGTTGCTATTGCTTTCTTCATGACTTATACATGTTCCTATGACTATGAGATTATGCAACTCCCGTTTGCCGGAGGAACACTTTGGGTGCTACCAAACGTCACAACGTAACTGGGTGATTATAAAGGAGTACTACAGGTGTTTCCAATGGTAGATGTTGGGTTGGCGTATTTCGAGAATAGGATTTGTCACTCCGATTGTCGGAGAGGTACCTCTAGGCCCTCTCGGTAATACACATCACATAAGCCTTGCAAGCATTATAACTAAGATGTTAGTTGTGAGATGATGTATTATAGAATGAGTAAAGAGACTTGCCAGTAACGAGATTGAACTAGGTATTGGATACCGACGATCGAATCTCGGGCAAGTAACATACCGATGACAAAGGGAACAAAGTATGTTGTTATGCGGTCTGACCGATAAAAGATCTTCGTAGAATATGTAGGAGCCAATATGGGCATCCAGGTCCCGCTATTGGTTATTGACCGGAGACGTGTCTCGGTCATGTCTACATTGTTCTCGAACCGTAGGGTCCGCTCGCTTAACGTTACGATGACAGTTATTATGAGTTTATGCATTTTGATGTACCGAAGGTTGTACAGAGCCCCGGATGTGATCACGGACATGACAAGGAGTCTCGAAATGGTCGAGACATAAAGATTGATATATTGGAAGCCTATGTTTGGACATCGGAAGTGTTCCGGATGAAATCGGGATTTTACCGGAGTACCGGGAGGTTACCGGAACTCCCCGGGAACCAAATGGGCCTTATTGGGCCTTAGTGGAAAGGTGAAAGGGGCAGCCCAAGGTGGGCTGCGCGCCTCCCCCTTCCCCTAGTCCTATTATGACTAGGATAGGTGGCCGGCCCCCTTCTCCCTCTCTCTCTCTCCCGAGGAGTCCTATTAGGAATAGGATTGGGGGGGGAGTCCTACTCCCGGTAGGAGTAGGACTCCTCCTGCGCCCTCCTCCTTTAGCCGGCCAGCCCTCCCCCTGGCAACCTTTATATACGGGGGCAGGGGGCACCTCTAGACACACAAGTTGATCATTGAGATCGTTCCTTAGCCGTGTGCGGTGGCCCCTGCCACCAAATTCCACCTCGATCATATCGTTGTAGTGCTTAGGCGAAGCCCTACGTCGGTAGTACATCAAGATCGCCACCACGCCGTCGTGCTGACGGAACTCCTCCCCAAAGCTTTGCTGGATCGGAGCCCGGGGATCGTCATCGAGCTGAACGTGTGCTAAGAACTCGGAGGTGCCGGAGTAACGGTGCTTGGATCGGTCGGGTCGGGAAGAAGACGTACGACTACTTCCTCTACGTTGTGTCAACGCTTCCGTTGCGATCTACAAGGGTACGTAGATCAGACTCTCCCCCTCGTTGCTATGCATCACCATGATCTTGCGTGTGCGTAGGAATTTTTTTTGAAATTACTACGTTACCCAACACAATATGTATCCAGATTGAAACTTAGAGTCATCTAGATTAGTGTCAAAATTTGCATCGACGAACCTTTTTGTCACCTCCATAATTGAGAAACATATCCTTATTCCACTAAGGATAATTTTGACCGCTGTCTAGTGATCTACTCCTAGATCACTATTGTACTCCCTTGCCAAAATCAGTATAGGGTATACAATAGATCTGGTACACCGCATGGCATACTTTATAGAACCTATGGTCAAGGCATAGGGAATGACTTTCATTCTCTTTCTATCTTCTGCCGTGGTCGGGCTTTGAGTCTTACTCAATTTCACACCTTGTAACACAGGCAAGAACTCTTTCTTTGACTGTTCCATTTTGAACTACTTCAAAATCTTGTCAAGGTATGTACTCATTGAAAAAACTTATCAAGCGTCTTGATCTATCTCTATAGATCTTGATGCTTAATATGTAAGCAACTTCTCTGAGGTTTTTCTTTGAAAAACTCCTTTCAAACACTCCTTTATGCTTTGCAGAATAATTCTACATTATTTCCGATCAACAATATGCCATACACATGTACTTATCAGAAATGATGTAGTGCTCCCACTCACTTTCTTGTAAATACAGGCTTCACCGCAAGTCTGTATAAAACTATATCCTTTGATCAACTTATCAAAGCGTATATTCCAACTCCGAGATGCTTACACCAGTTCATAGATGGATCGCTGGAGCTTGCATATTTTGTTAGCACCTTTAGGATTGACAAGACCTTCTGGTTGCATCATATACAACTCTTCTTTAATAAATCCATTAAGGAATTCAGTTTTGTTTATCCATTTGCCAGATTTCATAAAATGCAGCAATTGCTAACATGATTCGGACAGACTTAAGCATAGATACGAGTAAGAAACTCTCATCGTAGTCAACACCTTGAACTTGTCGAAAACCTTTTGCGACAATTCTAGCTTTGTAGATAGTAACACTACTATCAGCGCCCGTCTTCCTGTTGAAGATCCATTTAATCTCAATGGCTCGCCGATCATTGGGCAAGTCAATCAAAGTCCATACTTTGTTCTCTGTAACGCCCCAGATATAACTTTCCCAATTTGTACTCCAACTCTTGCCATTTCCGGCGTTAAGTTATATTTATTCCTCGGGTTCGGGTCTTTGTCTCCATGTGTTGTTTTCGTTTTCATGCATCTCATATCATGTCATCATGTGCATTGCATTTGCAAACGTGTTCATCTCATGCATTCGAGCATTTTCCCCATTGTCCGTTTTGCATTCCGGCGCTTCGTTCTCCTCCGGTGGCCATTTCTAGCTTTCTTTCGTGTGTGGGGATTAACCATTTCCGGATTGGACCGAGACTTGTCATACGGCCTTGGTTTACTACCGGTAGACCGCCTGTCAAGTTTCGTATCATTTGGACTTCGTTTGATACTCCAACGGTTAACCGAGGGACCGAAAAGGCCTCGCGTGTGTTGCAGCCCAACACCCCTCCAATTTGGCCCAAAACCCACCAAACTCTGCCCCATGTCCTAGAGCGTTCGATCACGATCGCATGGCCGAAAACCGCACCTCATTTGGACTCTCCTAGCTCCACTTATGCCTATATATAGCCCCCTCTATTTTTGAATCATCTCCTCCCCCCGAAAACCTAGATCCATCCCCATCCGCCGCCTCCGGACAAAGTCCGCCGGGCCGGACATTGTCCGCCCGATCCGCCCGGGCCAATCCCGCGCTGCCACGTGGGCAGTCGCGCCCACTTCGCCGCCGCCTTCCACCGCGGCCCGCCGAGCCCGCGAGGGGCCCTCCCGGCCCACTTCGCCCCGCCGCCCGGATCCTCCCCGCGCCGCCTTCGTCCCCGCCTCCGGCGCCCGGCGCCGCCCATCTTCCTCGTCACCGGCGGACGCCACCGGCACCGCCCGAGCCGAAGCTCGCCGGCCACCACATCGCCGGACCCCGACGCCTCACTCCGCCGCCCCGCCGCCTTCGCCTCGCCGGCCGGCGCCGCCCGCCGCCGCCCGGTCCACTCTCCGCCTCGCCGGAGCACCACCTCGCCGGAGAACCTTGGAAGTCCACGCCGGTGAACAGTGCGATGAACAGTGCCGCCGGCCAGATCTAGATCCAAAACATCTCCTCGGTTGACTTTTCCCTCTCCCCCTTCATTTTTCGAGCATACTTTGACCTGTCATATCTCCGCATCCGTAGCTCCAATTTGGACATATAGTATATCAAAATGTTCGCCTCGACGAGTACATCATTTCATTCCATTGCATCATTTGCATTTGAGCTCATGTTGATGCCCGAAATGCTGCTAGAAGGAGGCTTCATGAGATAATTGTCAGATCTGCTAGTTCATCTTAGACTTTTGTCATTTTTGCCATGATTATTGTGTGCATGCTATGCCTGTGATCCTTCATATGATTTGTTAAGCATTTTGTCTTCTTTCCAGAGGTGCAACCCATGCATTTTTAGGATGTGTTTGGTGACTTGTGCAAGCTTGCAAAGTGAGGCACTTGGTAAATCTGTTTTCAGGGACATAAGGGGTTTCACTAAGTCTGGGATTATTTAGTTCATGATGCCATATGTTCAGCTTGTTTCCTAGTGATCCGTGCCTCTTTTGAGGATGATCAGTAAGGGACTTTTGTTATTCATGTTATGCTTTATCCATCCATGTCTTTGTTTGCACATGTGGAGTGCTCTAGCTTGAGTCAATCGAGCTCTACTTTTGCTTCGTGCTAAATCTGGGCAGATCGTCAACTTGTTTGCGATGTTGCCGATGTTATTGTAGTTGATCCGTGCATGCCATGCCATTGTTCTTGCCATGTCTAGCTAGCATTTTGTTCCTTCTTTATGGATATATGCTTGCCTTGCCATGAATTGCACCGTAGTGAGTGCATCGAGCTCGTTTACATGCCTTCGTGAGTTATATTTCAGCATGTCTCAGTTTTCACTAAGTCTGAAAACTGATTGTGCGTGAGCTATGTTCGTGTGCTTGTTAGTATATTTTTGTGATCCCTTTTGGCCCCAGGTCACTTTGGGACTTTTGATAAGCTTGTTGAGTAGCTCCATGCCATGTTCTTACTTGTCATAATCAGCTCATGTATCATGTTGTTTTGCTGCTTCGAAGAGAGCTTCGTGATCTGAAATTCCAGACTAGTGTTAATTTCACTAAGTCTGAAATCTGTTATGCATTTGCGTTTTTGCCATGCTTGTTTGAACATCATAATGGATGATTTTGGCCGTGGCTCAGTGCTGGTGTTTTGCTAAGCATCTTGTGGGCATCCCTGCCATGTATTTTGTTGTCATGTTTGGTGGCTGTAGCATGTTCATTTCGTTGCATTTAGATGCCTACTTGCTGTAAATCGCACACCGTTGTCATATCTTAAAACGCTTGCCATTTCCAAACCGTAACTCTGATTCCAATGATCTTTATATCGTTTTCAAGCGATTTCATCCCCTCTATCCAGTGGAACACTTGATTTTCCAAGTTGAGGCCAGGGTCATGCATTTCCTGTCACATCTTGCATTTTGCATCCCGCATCGCATCCCGCATAGCATACCATCATTGCATCTTATTGTTTGAGTTTGCACGTGGTTGATTGTATCCTTGTTGCTTGTTTGTGTTGTTTGGGTAGAGCCGGGAGATGAGTTCGCTAACGAGGAGCCCATTGAGTTTGCTTTTGAGGATCCAGTCAACTCTGACAACTGTGCAGGCAAGATGATCATACCCTCGAAATCACTACTATCTTTGCTATGCTAGTTTGCTCGCTCTTTTGCTATGCCAATGCTACGATGCCTACCACTTGCTTGTCAGCCTCCCAATTGCCATGTTGAACCTCTAACCCACCATTGTCCTAGCAAACCGTTGATTGGCTATGTTACCGCTTTGCTCAGCCCCTCTTATAGCGTTGTTAGTTGCAGGTGAAGATTGGAGCCGTTCCTTGTTGGGACATTTATTTACTTGTTGGGATATCATTATATTGCTCTGTTATCTTAATGCATCTATATACTTGGTAAAGGGTGGAAGGCTCGGCCTCTCGCCTAGTGTTTTGTTGCACTCTTGCTGCCCTAGTTTCCGTCATATCGGTGTTATGTTCCAGGATTGTTGCGTCCCTTACGCGGTTGGGCTATAATGGGAACCCCTTGATAGTTCGCCTTGATTAAAGCTTTTCCAGCAATGCCCAACATTAGTTTTACCATTTGCCACCTAGCCTCTTTTTCCCTTGGGTTTCCGGAGCCCGAGGGTCATCTTATTTAACCCCCCCCCCCACCCCCCCGGGCCAGTGCTCCTCTGAGTGTTGGTCCAAATAGAGCCACTTGCAACGCCACCTCGGGGCAACTCGAGGGTTGGTTTTAGTTGTACGTAGTGTTCATCTGAGTGTGCCCTGAGAAAGAGATATGTGCAGCTCCTATCGGGATTTGTCGGCACATTCGGGCGGTGTTGCGGGTCTTGTTTTAACCTGTCGAATCGTCTTGTTGTACCGAGATACCGAGTCTGATCGGTGTGTCTTGGGTGGAGGTATATTCCTTCGTTGACCGTGAGAGCTTGTTATGGGCTAAGTTGGGACCCCCTGCAGGGATTGATCTTTCGAAAGCCGTGCCCGCGGTTATGGGCAGATGGGAATTTGTTAATGTCCGGTTGTAGATAACTTGAACCTTAATTAATTAAAATGAATCAACTGAGTGTGTTACCGTGATGGCCTCTTCTCGGCGGAGTCCGGGAAGCGGACACGGTGTTGGAGTTATGTTTGCGCAGGTTGCTCTCTAGTTTCTCGCTCGCGCCTTGCCTCCTCTTCTCGCTCTCTTTTGCAAATAAGTTAGCCACCATATATGCTAGTCGCTTGCTGCAGCTCCACTTACATTTACCCCCATCCTACCTATTAAGCTTAAATAGTCTTGATCCGAGGGTGCGAGATTGCTGAGTCCCTGTGGCTCACAGATTACTATTACACCAGATGCAGGGACAGATGATACAGCTCTAGATGGCGCGCTTGAGCTCAAGTGGGAGTACGGCGAGGATTCTCAGTGTTACTATGTGTCTTTTCCTGATGATCAGTAGTGGTGCCCAGTTGGGGTTTGATCGGGACCTATGTCGCTTGTTGGGTTGTCTTTTATTTTGGCGCCGTAGTCGGGACATGAGTGTTTGGATGATGTATGTTATTTATGTACTTTGATGTGACGTGGCGAGTGTAAGCCAACTTTTGTATCTCCCATTTTATTATATATATTACATGGGATGTTGTGATGATTGCCTAACTTGCGATATTGCTTTCAATGCGGTTATGTCTCTAAGTCGTGCCTCGACACGTGGGAGCTATAGCCGCATCGAGGGCGTTACAAGTTGGTAATCAAAGCCTTCCCCGACCTTAGGAGCCCCCACTGATTCATCGTTTTTAGCAGCAGAGTTGTGTCTAGAAAAAAATGTTTTGAGTCATTTAGGAATTATATATCGGAGAGCTTAGGAATTCTTTTTACTTCCCAATCTCCTCATCGCTCTGGTAAGGCATCCTGACGTGGAGTTTTGACTCTTCTCTTCTCAAATTTCACGAAAAAAAAATTTAGGATCACGCGAGTATCTTGGAATCGTTCCGATGGCTTATGATGAGAATACTGTCTTGGTGCCTCCTGTCAGGGGTTTAGTGGAAGTGTCCCGGAGAGTTGATCTCTGAGGTGTTGTCATCATAATTTTATCGTTGCAATTCTGGAATACTTGATATATGTTCGCCGACATCGAAAATCTCTTTTATGCAGTTCATTGGTGAGATAACCTCGACGCCACCCAGTACTGGGGCAGGAGTTCGGGAGTATCGCCATAACTTGTATAACGGATGCTTTTCGAAGGTTGAGGTAGATGGTTTTCGAAGGTTTCTTGGTTATGTGTTGAAGGATGGATATAGCTGGATGTAGGTATTGCTAGTTTGGGTGAGATATTATGCTTCCCCTGTATCCCCAACACCTGATTGCATAACCGGAAAGTTTTGGGAGTTTCATAGGTGGGAATTCAAGTAGCTCTTAGGATATCCTTCCGACAGATGTATGATATGAAATTGGGGTTCGACGTCTAGTGGTTCGCCTATTCATGGTCGATTTTACAGTGGTCTCGTTGTGTCTTAAAGAGTCCTTGGCTATGCTGACTCGGGGATGCTTCGTATGTCATGTGCACTGCCTTGTACATGATGGTGTTGTACGATCGAGCCCGTGTAGGTCCCACCACGAAAACTTCGGACGAAATCTCTATCATATGTTTGTTCCGGCTTATTTCGCAAGCCAATCCTTTTGTTTTTGTTTTGAGTAGTGGTATTCGAGTTGCTTCGAAGTCATATGTTGATTCCATCCCTTGTTGATTTACCTCTTCTACCAAATTCTACCTGGCTTCGCAATTTAGGGATATGTGACCACTTTAAGAGAAGTGCATTCGTTCATTGTGTTCGGATGTGAAGACTTTATGTTGCAATTTTCATTCCATTGGATTCAGCTTCAATATTTGTCTATCTATGTGCTAATGGTGGTCAACCTCTTCAGGATGGCTCCTCCAACGCGCACGACTCCGAATCCTGATCCGCCACCACCTCCACCTCCTCCGGAGGCTTGGCAAGCTGTGATGGCCGCAACCAATGCAAACACACAGTTGATCATGCAAATCCTCCAAGAGCGCAATCAAGGCAGTCAAGGGAATCAAGGCAACAATCAGAACCATTTTGCTACGCTGAACCAGTTCCTTGCAAATGGTCCAAAGACGTTCAACAATTGTGTTGAGGCAACCGATGCTGACGATTGGCTAGTGGACCTGGGCAAGCATTTTGAATGCAGCAACGTCAGGCCTGAAGATTTCGTCAAGTTCGCTTCCTTCCAACTCAAAGATCAGGCTGCAGAGTGGTTCCAGCAGTACACGGATTCCAGAGGTGGACGTTTGATCACTTGGGATGATTTCCGTCGAGATTTCCGAGCTCATCACATCGCTTAGAGTGTGACTGAAAGCAAACGTGAGGAATTCCGCAACCTGAAGCAAGGCTCTTTGTCTGTCTATGACTACAACAAGTTGTTCCAGAAGCTCACCCGCTTTGCCAAGCAGGACGTACCTGATGAGAAGAGCATGATATACCAGTTCAGGGGTGGTCTCCGAGAAGAAATTCAGCTCGCTCTTGTCCTCTTTGAGCCGTTGAGGTACGATGAGTTCTACAACATGGCACTGAAGCAAGAGGCTGCTCAGTTGAGGTGTGATGCTTCCAGGAAGCGAGTCAGAGACACTACGCCTTCTTCCTCTACTCAAGTGGCCAAGCAGCAGAAGTATTGGCTTCCTCCTCCTCCGTTCCGTCAGCCGTATCAGCAGAAGAGCAAAGGTGGCAGTGGTTCTTCCCACCCACCCAACCCAGGCTTTCAGAACAAGACTTCGTCTCAAGCTCCAAGATCAAGTGCTCCGTACCACCGTCCGCTTTCAGAGGTCACGTGCAACAAGTGCCAATAGAAGGGTCACTACGCCAACAAGTGTTTCAACCAGAGGCGTCTTCCTCCTCCTCCCGTGAGATCGGCAAGTACATCAGTGGTCAAGCATAACCCCAAGTCCGCCAAGGTCAACTTGCTGAATGCAGCTCAGGCAGAGGACTCACCAGATGTGATCATGGGTAACCTTCCTGTTAACGATGTTCCCGCTAAAGTACTTTTTGATACCGGTGCATCGCTTTCTTTTATTTCAACTCCATTTGTGGCCAAGCATGATTTTGTGGCCGAAAGGATTCCTGTTCCATTGAAGATTGTGTCTCCGGGCAAGCAAATGACTTCTAACAATTGCGTCCCGGATGTCTCTATCACATTGGGCGATTACGAATTTCTCTCTTCTCCAGTGGTTCTTGGTAATTCGGATATCGATCTTATTCTCGGGATGGATTGGCTCTCTAAACACAAAGCTCAGCTTGATTGTGCAGCTAGGCAGATTCAATTGACTCATTCGTCTGAGGATGTCATTGTCTTCGCCGCTCGGGATGATACAATGCGGTTGTTTTCTCTCAATGAGAAGGGTGGATTGGATGCTATTTCGCAGATTCCAGTCGTTTGTGAGTATCAAGACGTCTTCCCAGAAGAGCTCCCAGGAATGCCTCCGCACCGGCCCGTTGAATTTGTTATTGATCTTGAGCCCGGTACGGAACCTGTGTGCAAGCGTCCTTACAAGCTCGGACCTGAATAGTTGAAGGAGCTGAAGAAACAACTCGATATTCAAGAAAGAATGGGTCTCATCCGGCCTAGTTCTTCTCCATGGGGTTGTGGTGTTCTTTTGTGAAGAAGAAGGATGGAACGGACCGACTTTATGTTGATTACCGTCCATTGAGCAAGAAGACCATCAAGAACAAATACCCACTCCCCAACATCAATGAGCTGTTCGAACAACTCAAGGGTGCCTAAGTATTCTCCAAGCTTGATCTCCGTATGGGTTATCATCAGATTCGAATCCGTGAGCAAGATATTCCCAAGACGGCTTTCAGGACAAGCTATGGGTCATATGAATACACTGTCATGTCTTTTGGCCTCGCCGACGCTCCTTTGACGTTCTTTCGCATGATGAACTTCATCTTCAACCCCTACACCAATGACTTCGTTTTGGTCTATCTCGACGACATTCTGGTTTTCTCCAAGAACAAGGAAGATCATGCCAAGCACTTGCATTTGGTTTTTGACAAGCTCAGGGAACATCAGTTCTACGCCAAGTTCTCCAAGTGTGAATTTTGGCTCGATGAGGTTCTTTATCTTGGTCATATCATCTCTGCCAAGGGCATTGCCGTGAATCCTGAGAAGGTGTCTGCAATTGTTAATTGGGAACCTCCTCAGAACATGAAGCAACTCCGTAGCTTCCTCGATCTCGCAAGCTACTGCCGAAGATTCGTTGAAAACTTTTCTAAGATCGCGAAGCCTCTCTCAAATCTTCTTCAGAAGCACGTCAAGTACGTTTGGTCTCCGGAGTGTGATATTGCTTTCAACACTTTGAAAGAGAAGTTGATCACTGCTCCAGTTCTGACTCCGCCTGATGAATCCAAGCCGTACGAGGTCTTTTGTGATGCCTCTCTCCAAGGTCTCGGTGCAGTACTGATGCAAGAGAAGAAAGTTGTTGCTTATACCTCTCGCCAGTTGAAGCCTAATGAGAAGAACTACCCCACTCATGATCTCGAGTTGGCGGCAGTTGTGCATGCTCTTTTGACTTGGAGACATCTTCTATTGGGAAGAAAAGTGGACATTTTCACTGATCACAAGAGTCTCAAGTACATCTTCACCCAGCCTAATCTCAACCTCAGGCAAACTCGTTGGGTCAAAATGATTCAAGAGTACAATCCAAGTATCGAGTATACTCCAGGCAAGGCCAATGTGATTGCTGACGCTTTGAGCAGGAAAGGTATTTTAACAGTCTGATTCTCAAGCCTTATCAACCCGAGCTTTGTGAAGCTTTCCGCAAACTTAATCTACAAATTGTTCCTCAAGGTTTCCTCGCCAACCTTCAAGTCTCTCCTACCTTGGAAGACCAGATTCGCCAAGCCCAGCTTCTTGATGCTATGGTGAAAAAGGTGAAGATTGGGATTGCCAAGGGTCAGTCCAAGTATAAGTGCTACCGCCTTGATGACAAGGACACTCTCTTCTTCGAGGATCGAATTGTTGTGCCCAAAGGTGAACTCGTAGAGTGATCATGAACGAGGCTCACAATTCCCTCCTCTCCATCCACCCTGGGAGTACGAAGATGTTTCAGGATCTCAAGCAAGCTTATTGGTGGACTCGAATGAAGCGTGAGATCGCTCAATTCATGAATGAATGTGATGTCTGCAGAAGAGTGAAGGCAGAACACCAAAGGCCAGCAGGTCTCCTCCAACCTCTTGCCATTCCAGAATGGAAGTTTGACCACATTGAGATGGACTTCGTGACTGGGTTTCCAAAGTCCAAGCGTGGCAATGATGCTATATTCGTTGTCATCGACAAGCTCACCAAAGTGGGTCACTTTCTGCCTATCCAAAGTCCAAGCGTGGCACTTGGTAAATCTGTTTTCAGGGACTTAGTGGGTTTCACTAAGTCTGGGATTATTTAGTTCATGATGCCATATGTTCAGCTTGTTTCCTAGTGATCCGTGCCTCTTTTGAGGATGATCAGTAAGGGACTTTTGTTATTCATGTTATGCTCTATCCATCCATGTCTTTGTTTGCACATGTGGAGTGCTCTAGCTTGAGTCAATCGAGCTCTACTTTTGCTTCGTGGTAAATCTGGGCAGATCGTCAACTTGTTTGCGATGTTGCCGATGTTATTGTAGTTGATCCGTGCATGCTATGCCATTGTTCTTGCCATGTCTAGCTAGAATTTTGTGCCTTCTTTATGGATATATGCTTGCCTTGCCATGACTTGCACCATAGTGAGTGCATCGAGCTCGTTTACATGCCTTCGTGAGTTATATTTCAGCATGTCTCAGTTTTCACTAAGTCTGAAAACTGATTGTGCGTGAGCTATGTTCGTGTGCTTGTTAGTATATTTTTGTGATCCCTTTTGGCCCCAGGTCACTTTGGGACTTTTGATAAGCTTGTTGAGTAGCTCCATGCCATGTTCTTACTTGTCATAATCATGTCATGTATCATGTTGTTTTGCTGCTCCGAAGAGAGCTTCGTGATCTGAAATTCCAGACTAGTGTTAATTTCACTAAGTCTGAAATCTGTTACGCATTTGCGTTTTTTCCATGCTTGTTTGAACCTCATAATGGATGATTTTGGCCGTGGCTCAGTGCTAGTGTTTTGTTAAGCATCTTGTGGGCATCCCTGCCATGTATTTTGTTGTCATGTTTAGTGGCTGTAGCATGTTCATTTTTTTGCATTTAGATGCCTACTTGCTGTAAATCGCAGACCGTTGTCATATCTTAAAACGCTTGCCATTTCCAAACCGTAACTCTGATTCCAATGATCTTTATATCATTTTCAAGCGATTTCATCCCCTCTATCCATTGGCACAATTGGTTTTCCAAGTTGAGGCCAGGGTCATGCATTTCCTGTCACATCTTGCATTTTGCATCCCGCATAGCATACCATCATTGCATCTTATTGTTTGAGTTTGCACGTGGTTGATTGTATCCTTGTTGCTTGTTTGTGTTGTTTGGGTAGAGCCGGGAGACGAGTTCGCTAACGAGGAGCCCGTTGATTTTGCTTTTGAGGATCCAGTCAACTCTGACAACTGTGCAGGCAAGATGATCATACCCTCGAAATCACTACTATCTTTGCTATGCTAGTTTGCTCGCTCTTTTGCTATGCCAATGCTACGATGCCTACCACTTGCTTGTCAGCCTCCCAATTGCCATGTTGAACCTCTAACCCACCATTGTCCTAGCAAACCGTTGATTGGCTATGTTACCGCTTTGCTCAGCCCCTCTTATAGCATTGTTAGTTGCAGGTGAAGATTGGAGCCGTTCCTTGTTGGGACATTTATTTACTTGTTGGGATATCATTATATTGCTATGTTATCTTAATGCATCTATATACTTGGTAAAGGGTGGAAGGCTCGGCCTCTCGCCTAGTGTTTTGTTCCACTCTTGCCGCCCTAGTTTCCGTCATATCGGTGTTATGTTCCCGGATTGTTGCGTCCCTTACGCGGTTGGGCTATAATGGGAACCCCTTGATAGTTCGCCTTGCTTAAAGCTTTTCCAGCAATGCCCAACATTGGTTTTACCATTTGCCACCTAGCCTCTTTTTCCCTTGGGTTTCCGGAGCCCGAGGGTCATCTTATTTAACCCCCCCCCCCCAGGCTAGTGCTCCTCTGAGTGTTGGTCCAAACAGAGCCACTTGCAGCGCCACCTCGGGGCAACTCGAGGGTTGGTTTTAGTTGTACGTAGTGTTCATCTGAGTGTGCCCTGAGAAAGAGATATGTGCAGCTCCTATCAGGATTTGTCGGCACATTCGGGCGGTGTTGCTGGACTTGTTTTAACCTGTCGAATCGTCTTGTTGTACCGAGATACCGAGTCTGATCGGTGTGTCTTGGGTGGAGGTCTATTCCTTCGTTGACCGTGAGAGCTTGTTATGGGCTAAGTTGGGACCCCCTGCAGGGATTGATCTTTCGAAAGCCGTGCCCGCGGTTATGGGCAGATGGGAATTTGTTAATGTCTGGTTGTAGATAACTTGAACCTTAATTAATTAAAATGAATCAACTGAGTGTGTTACCGTGTTGGCCTCTTCTCGGCGGAGTCCGGGAAGCGGACACGGTGTTGGAGTTATGTTTGCGCAGGTTGCTCTCTAGTTTCTCGCTCGCGCCTTGCCTCCTCTTCTCGCTCTCTTTTGCGAATAAGTTAGCCACCATATATGCTAGTCGCTTGCTGCAGCTCCACTTACATTTACCCCCATCCTACCTATTAAGCTTAAATAGTCTTGATCGCGAGGGTGCGAGATTGCTGAGTCCCTGTGGCTCACAGATTACTATTACACCAGATGCAGGGACAGATGATACAGCTCTAGATGGCGCGCTTGAGCTCAAGTGGGAGTACGGCAAGGATTCTCAGCGTTACTATGTGTCTTTTCCTGATTATCAGTAGTGGTGCCCAGTTGGGGTTTGATCAGGACCTATGTCGCTTGTTGGGTTGTCTTTTATTTTGGCGCCGTAGTCGGGACATGAGTGTTTGGATGATGTATGTTATTTATGTACTTTGATGTGACGTGGCGAGTGTAAGCCAACTATTGTATCTCCCCTTTTATTATATATATTACATGGGATGTTGTGATGATTGCCTAACTTGCGACATTGCTTTCAATGCGGTTATGTCTCTAAGTCATGCCTCGACACGTGGGAGCTATAGCTGCATCGAGGGCGTTACATTCCCATACATGGATCCCATCTCAGATTTCATGGCCTCAAGCCATTTCGCGGAATATGGGCTCATCATCGCTTCCTCATAGTTCGTAGGTTCGTCATGGTCAAGTAACATGACCTCCAGAACAGGATTACCGTACCACTCTGGTGTGGATCTCACTCTGGTTTACCTACGAGGTTTGGTAGTAACTTGATCTGAAGTTACATGATCATCATCATTAGCTTCCTCACTAATTGGTGTAGTAGTCACAGGAATAGATTTCTGTGATGAACTACTTTCTAATAAGGGAGCAGGTACAGTTACCTCATCAAGTTCTACTTTCCTCCCACTCACTTCTTTCAAGAGAAACTCCTTCTCTAGAAAGGATCCATTCTCAGCAATGAATATCTTGCCTTCGGATCTGTGATAGAAGGTGTACCCAACATTTTCTTTTGGGTATCATATGAAGACGCACTTCTCCGATTTGGGTTTTGAGCTTATCAGGTTGAAACTTTTTCACATAAGCATTGCAACCTCAAACTTTAAGAAACGACAGTTTAGGTTTCTTGCCAAACCATAGTTCATACGGTGTCGTCTCAACGGATTTAGATGGTGCCCTATTTAACGTGAATGCAGATGTCTCTAATGCATAACCCCAAAACGATAGTGGTAGATCGGTAAGAGACATCATAGATCGCACCATATCTAATAAAGTACGGTTATGACGTTCAGACACACCATTACACTGTGGTGTTCCAGGTGGCGTGAGTAGTGAAACTATTTCACATTGTTTTAACTGAAGGCCAAACTCGTAACTCAAATATTTTACTTCTGCGATCATATCGTAGAAACTTTTATTTTCTTGTTACGATGATTCTCCACTTCACTCTGAAATTCTTTGAACTTTTCAAATGTTTCAGACTTGTGTTTCATCAAGTAGATATACCCATATCTGCTCAAATCATCTGTGAAGGTCCGAAAATAATGATACTTGCCATGAGCCTTAACACTCATCGGACCGCATACATCAGTATGTATTATTTCCAATAAGTCAGTTGCTCGCTCCATTGTTCCAGAGAATGGAGTCTTAGTCATCTTGCCCATGAGGCATGGTTCGCAAGCATCAAGTGATTCATAATCAAGTGATTCCAAAAGTCCATCAGCATGGAGTTTCTTCATGCGCTTTACACCAATATGACCTAAACGGCAGTGTCACTAATAAGTTGCACTATCATTAGTTAAGTACACATCAATAACATGTATATCAAATATAGCTTTGTTCACTTTGCCATCCTTCTTATCCACCAAATACTTGGGGCAGTTCTGCTTCCAGTGACCAGTCCCTTTGCAGTAGAAGCACTTAGTCTCAGGCTTAGGTCCAGACTTGGGCTTCTTCACTTGAGCAGCAACTTGCTTGCCGTTTACATGAAGTTCCCTTTCTTTCCCTTTGCCCTTTTCTTGAAACTAGTGGTCTTCTTAATCATCAACACTTGATGCTCTTTCTTGATTTCTGATTTCATCATCATGAAAAGCTCGGGAATCGTTTACGTTATCCCTTGCATACTATAGTTCATCACGAAGTTCTACTAACTTGGTGATGGTGACTAGAGAATTCTGTCAATCACTATCTTATCTGGAAGATTAACCCGCACTTGATTCAAGTGATTTTAGTACTCAGACAATCTAAGCACATGCTCACTGCTTGAGCTATTCTCCTCCATCTTTTAGCTATAGAACTTGTTGGAGACTTCATATCTCTTAACCCGGGTAATTGCTTGAAATATTAACTTCAACTCCTGGAACATCTCATATGGTCCATGATGTTCAAAACATCTTTGAAGTCCCGATTCTAAGCCATTAAGCATGGTGCACTAAACTATCAAGTAGTCATCATATTGAGCTAGCCAAACGTTCATAACGTCTGCATCTGCTCCTGCAATAGGTATGTCACCTAGCGGTGCATCAAGGACATAATTCTTCTGTGCAGCAATGAGGATAAACCTCAGATCATGGATCCAATCTGCATCATTTCTACTAACATCTTCCAACTTAGTTTTCTCTAGGAACATATAAAAATTAAACGGGGAGCAACATCATGAGCTATTGATCTACAACATAAATATGCTAATACTACCAGGACTAAGTTCATGATAAATTAAAATTCAATTAATCATATTCCTTAAGAACTCCCACTTAGATAGACATCCCTCTAATCCTCTAAGTGATCATGTGATCCATATCAACTACACCATAACCGATCATCACGTGAAATGGAGTAGCTTTCAATGGTGAACATCACTATGTTGATCATATCTACTATATGATTCACGCTCGACCTTTCGGTCTCAGTGTTCCGAGGCCATATCTGCATATGCTAGGCTCGTCAAGTTTAACCTGAGTATTCTGCGTGTGCAAAATTGGCTTGCACCCCTTGTAGATGGACGTAGAGCTTATCACACCCGATCATCACGTGGTGTCTGGGCACGACGAACTTTAGCAATGGTGCATACTCAGGGAGAACACTTTTATCTTGAGATTTAGTGAGAGATCATCTTATAATGCTACCGTCAATCAAAGCAAAATAAGATGCATAAAAGATAAACATCACATGCAACAATATAAGTGATATGATATGGCCATCATTATCTTGTGCTTGTGATCTCCATCTTTGAAGCACTGTCATGATCACCATCGTCACCGGCGCGACACCTTGATCTCCATCGTAGCATCATTGTCGTCTCGCCAATCTTATGCTTCTATGACTATCGCTGCCGCTTAGTGATAAAATAAAGCATTACAGGGCGATTGCATTGCATACAATAAAGCGACAACCATATGGCTCCTGCCAGTTGCCGATAACTCGGTTACAAAACATGATCATCTCATACAATAAAATTTAGCATCATACTTTGACCATATCACATCACAACATGCCCTGCAAAAACAAGTTAGACGTCTTCTACTTTGTTGTTGCAAGTTTTACGTGGCTGCTACGGGCTGATCAAGAACCATTCTTACCTACGCATTAAAACCACAACGATAGTTTGTCAAGTTGGTGATGTTTTAACCTTCGCAAGGACCGGGCATAGCCACACTCGGTTCAACTAAAGTTGGAGAAACTGACACCCGCCAGCCACCTATGTGCAAAGCACGTCAGTAGAACCAGTCTCGCGTAAGCGTATGCGTAATGTCGATCCGGGCTGCTTCATCCAACAATACCACCGAACCAAAGTATGACATGCTGGTAAGCAGTATGACTTATATCGCCCACAACTAACTTGTGTTCTACTCGTGCATATGACATCTACGCATAAAACCGGGCTCGGATGCCACTGTTGGGGAACGTAGTAATTTCAAAAAAATTCCTACGCACACGCAAGATCATGGTGATGCATAGCAACAAGAGGGGAGAGTGTTGTCTACATACCCTCGTAGATCGAAAGCGGAAGCGTTAGCACAACACGGTTGATGTAGTCGTACGTCTTCACGATCCGACCGATCAAGTATCGAACGCACGGCACCTCCGAGTTCAGCACACGTTCAGCTCGATGACGTCCCTGGAACTTCGATCCAGCTGAGCTTTCAGGGAGAGTTCCGTCAGCACGACGGCGTGGTGACGATGATGATCTTCTACCGACGCAGGGCTTCGCCTAAGCACCGTTACGATATTATCGAGGTGGATTATGGTGGAGGGGGGCACCGCACACGGCTAAGAGATCAAGAGATCAATTGTTGTGTCTCCAAGGGGTGCCCCCCTCCCCGTATATAAAGGAGTGGAGGAGGGGGAGGGCCGGCCCTCTCTATGGCGCGCCCTAGGAGGAGTAGGAGTCAAGGAAAGGGGAGAGGGAAGAGAAGGAAGGAGGGGGCACCACCCCTCCCCCTAGTCCAATTCGGACTAGTCAATGGGGGGGGCGCGCGGCCTGCCTCTCCCTCTCCCCTAAAGCCCAATAAGGCCCATATACTTCTTCCCCCGTATTCCCGTAACTCCCCGGTACTCCGAAAAATACCCGAACCACTCGGAACCTTTTCGATGTCCGAATATAGCCGTCCAATATATCGATCTTTACGTCTCGACCATTTCGTGACTCCTCCTCATGTCCTCGATCTCATCCGGGACTCCGAACTACCTTCGGTACATAAAATCACATAAACTCATAATATAACCGTCATCGAACTTTAAGCGTGCGGACCCTACGGGTTTGAGAACTATGTAGACATGACCGAGACACGTCTCCGGTCAATAACCAATAGCGGAACCTGGATGCTCATATTGGCTCCCACATATTCTACGAAGATCTTTATCGGTCAAACCGCATAACAACATACGTTGTTCCCTTTGTCATTGGTACGTTACTTGCCCGAGATTCGATCGTCGATATCTCAATACCTAGTTCAATCTCGTTACCGGCAAGTCTCTTTACTCGTTCCGTAATACATCATCCTGCAACTAACTCATTAGTTGCAATGCTTGCAAGGCTTATAGTGATGTGCATTACCGAGTGGGCACAGAGATACCTCTCCGACAATCGGAGTGACAAATCCTAATCTCGAAATACGCCAACCCAACAAGTACCTTCGGAGACACCTGTAGAGCACCTTTATAATCACCCAGTTACGTTGTGACGTTTGGTAGCACACAAAGTGTTCCTCCGGTAAACGGGACTTGCATAATCTCATAGTCATAGGAACATGTATAAGTCATGAAGAAAGCAGTAGCAATATACTAAACGGTCGAGTGTTAAGCTAACGGAACGGGTCAAGTCAATCACATCATTCTCCTAATTATGTGATCCCGTTAATCAAATAACGACTCTTTGTACATGGTTAGGAAACATAATCATCTTTGATTAACGAGCTAGTCAAGTAGAGGCATACTACTGAAACTCTGTTTGTCTATGTATTCACACATGTATTATGTTTCTGGTTAATACAATTCTAGCATGAATAATAAACATTTATCATGATATAAGGAAATAAATAATAACTTTATTATTGCCTCTAGGGCATATTTCCTTCAGAGGCAACCCGAGGGTTGCCGGATGTATTGTGATGGCATCCGTGTCGGCGACGAGCACAGGACAGAGGAATGTTGTGCCGGTGTTCGCGGCGCAGAGGCTTGGAACGGCTGCGGAGCAAGCATGGCGGCGGACATCTGTCGTGAGGAGGAAGGAGAGGATAGGGCAAATGGATCCAGTGGGCCGAGGGGGTGGATTTGGTGCAATTTATGGTGAGGTAGGGTTGTCGGGTCCGACACGAAGGGCGCTCCCGGGCGCCCCATATCCGCCCTACATTTGGGTTGGATATGAGGGCTGTCGGTCAACCCAGGTGTTTGAGGTCTGTTTGAGGCACCCATCTCGGTTGGTTTTTGGTGACCGGGCTGTCTTCCCGGGTGTTTGAGGCGGATTTAAGGCGCCCGGTTGTAAATGCTCTAAGAGAACTCCTCCCCAGTAGGCACCCATTCATGTCTTATCACTTGCCCAGGGCTAGATGAGCAGCGGCCCTGTAGTGCATCAGTTGTTCAATGGCCAGGTCGCTTGCTCTCTGTCACTCGCTAGAATTTTTTTGGTCGCCTAGGTCGCTTGCTCGGTCGTTTGTTAACAGTTTGTTTTTAAAGAATTGTGAAATGAGAAAATATTCATGGACTTAAGAAAGTTCATGAATTTGGAAAAAATTGTTCACTAATTTGAAGAAAGAATGTTCATGGATTCTAAAAGTTCACGAATTTGAAAAACTATCATGGATTTGAAAAGACTTCGTGCATTAGAAAAAAGTTCGCAAGTTTGAAAAAAAAGATAAGAAGAAGAAAAAAGGAAATCTAAAAAAAGTAAACATAAAACACAGGGGGGAACCGATTGAAAGTTTCTAGAAGCTTTCCACGAAATCACTAATTAAGGATTACTTGTTGCAAAGAACACTCCACTCTCCCAGGTCGCGACAAGTGGCGCATCTGCAGCGCGCCACTTGTCGGAACCGGGGAGTTTTCCCTTTTTTCGTAGATCCGTTTATTCAAAACGTTTTATCTCTCAAACCGTGCATCTAAATCTCAAATCGTTTTCATCATTGGATTCGTCGCGTCGAGATCTTCAAAACTAGATCCCATGTTGATAGGTTTTGACAAAAAAAATTTATAAAAAAACCGGGTGAAAAAACCGAACCGGGAGCACGGTTTTTTTTATTTCTAAAAGAGGCACGCCCGTGCCTCTCGCGAAACCACAACCATGCCTCTCGCGGAAGCAAAACCATGACTCTCGCGAAAGAAAAGAAAAAGAAAAAACGCGTGTTTTTTCGTTTTCGAAAGGCACGGCCGTGACTCTCGTTAAAGCACAACCGTGCCTCTCGCGGAAGAAAAACCGGGACTTTCGTGAAAGAAAAAAAAAAGAAGAAAACGCGTTTTTTCGTGCAAAAAATTTTGTTTTTGAAAAAAAATTATCGAAAAGCTAAGGAAGACCGGGGGAAAACCAAAACGTCGAAAAAAACTCGTTTAAAAACCCGAAAACGCGTGCGAAAAAAAATAAAATCCGAAGGAAGCGTCCAGAGCGCGACACGTGGCGAATGGCTGAGAGCGCGCTAAGTGGCGCTGATCGTTGCAAGGCTCTCAAAGGAGCGCTCATTAATTAGTTGCTCCTTTTCACAGCTTTCCAAGACCAAACCGCAACCCCCTAGATGGGCCAGCCCATTACCTAGGACGTGCGCTGAAATGGTGTGCGCGTTATATACACAAGCCTATAACCGCTGATATATAGGCATCAAATAGGCTATTAGTAGTTTCGACGTGCAGACATAGCGCTGCCTGCAAACGAAGCTGGCCAGCTGGGATACTAATTGGCAAAACAATCTCTCGGTAATCAGAGGCTGGGTAGAATAGGATTTCTCTCTCCCCGAAGGCGATAGCCTAGGGTTTCGACGTACTCCGGCGCCGCGGCCGGATCTTGTCTTCCTTTCCCCGGCGATCTTGCTGGTGATCCCCCTGGACTCGCGCTGATAAAGGGGGTCCCTCGTGACCTTACCCGGCCTTGGTTCTAGTGGTTTCTCCGGAAGGTCGATCTAGGGTTTTCGTTTGGTAAATACTAGACTACTCGATCCATGGCGTCGGGATCAAGCTCGCAGGGACGGCAGGGCAAGGAGACGACGAAGGAGTTGCTTGCCAGGTTGAATCTGCAGGATGAGGAAGATGATGATTTCGTGTGGGAAGAGGAATTACCAGATCTGGAGGAGCCGGCGAAGTGGCTAGCCATAGCCAGGGTGCACACTACAAGGACCTTTAGCCCTAATGCTCTTTATGGGGACATGCGTGCAGCATGGAACCCGGCGAAGACGGTGGTTTGGAGGAAGGTGAAGGACAATTTGTTCACAGCCCAGTTTGGTTGCCTAGGGGATTGGAACAAGGCCATGCTTGAAGGGCCATGGCTTTTCAGAGACCAAGCCATGATCTTGGCGGAGTATGATGGGTTCAAAAACCCTGATAGCATTAAGCTGGATAAGCTGGGAGTTTGGGCGCAAATCCATTGCTTACCTGATAACTTTTTGATCGAACCTGCAGTCAGGGGGATGGCATCGCGAATCGGCGAGGTGGAAGAGGTGCAGCTCAAGCTACTGTCAGGTTCTTTTGGTGAATTTGTGCGGGTGAGGGTGAAAATTGATATCAATGCAAAAATAAAGAGATTTGTCACGGGAAAGAAGGGGGATGAGCGAGTCAGATACCAAGTAAAATATGAGAAGTTACGTGTCTTTTGTTTCAACTGTGGTGAATGCGGGCATTGGCATGAGGAGTGTGGGGATGGTGTACATGATGAAACAAAGTTTGAGTGGGGTGAATTTGTTCTGGCTGACAATATCCGGTTCAGGCAACCGGGCAGAGGTGGTTTTGGTAACCAGAGGGGTCGAGGCGGCCCAAGGAATGCAGGAGGAAGAGGTAGGGGACGAGAGCAATACAATCCCAATCAAAGCTGGCACTTAAATGCAAATCAGAATGAACTTCACAGGGAGGCTGGGAGTCAGGATGTAAGAGCGGATAATGCCAGGAGCACAGATGGATCGGGGCCAAGCGAGCCCCAGGTCATGAGCGCGGCACCAGGTGCTGCAGCGCTAGGGGTAGTGGTGGCAAGCAACAAGAGGCAATCCTTTGACAAGAACCACCCGGAGACAGCTCAGTCCAGCGATGGCAGAGAAGGATCGGGGGACCCAGTGAGCTATACTGCTCTTGCAATCGCTGGAAAGCCGGATGGGGTTCCACCGATGCCGCTCGTATATGTGTCTCCAAGGAAAGAGGTGAAACGACCGAAGACAGATGTTGGCAAAAGCGGAGCCCTGTTTAAGGACATGCCTTCTGCAGGAACACAGAGTATGGGGGCTGATGAAGGGGAAGAAGGCAAGGACCAAGATGATGGATCGGCGGGCTCCTTCGAGGAGTGCCGCCGGACGCAATGAGTTCATTTTGTTGGTTTTGTTGGAACTGTCGCGGTGCGGGTAAAGCCGCGACAGTTCGTGAGCTTCACGACTTTGCGAAGAAATTTACCCCTACCGTGATGTGTATTGTTGAAACACAAATAAAGGGTGCACGTGTAGAAGCTTTAGCTAATTCATTGGGCTATGATAATGCCTATGCGATAGATAGTCAAGGAAGAAGTGGAGGTATAGGAATTTTCTGGAATAATACAATAAACATTGAGATCTTGGGTGATTCAGTTTACCATATTGATGCAAAAGTAGTAGAGGATGGAAAAGACCCATGGAGGTTGACATGTGTGTATGGCGAGGCCCAGACACAACTGAGACACCAAACGTGGGATCTCCTAAAGGGGTTGGCTTCTTTCAGCAACCTCCCTTGGCTGTGTTTGGGGGATTTTAACGAAGTACTACGTCCGGATGAACATGAGGGTGTTGCTAACCGGAGTAATGCACAAATACAAGGCTTCCGTGATGCGGTTGACGTTTGCATGTTGATGGACTTGGGTTATCATGGCAGATTTTGGACCTTTGAGAAAAAAGTGACTGGGGGATCATACACACGCGTGAGGCTGGACAGAGCGATGGCCACAGCTGATTGGGCAGCGCTTTATCCTATGGCAAAGGTTACAAACTTAACTTCGTCCTCTTCGAACCACGGACCAATATTAGTACAGTTTGAAAAGGTTTTACCACGTCCTAAACCGAGCTTCAGGTACGAAGTAATGTGGGAGTCACATGAATTGTGGCGTGACACTATAAGTTCAGAATGGAGTGAACTGCAAGCTGATCAAGGAGTTGAGGGGATTCGCAGAAATTTGGAAATGTTGTCAAAGAACCTCTCGGCATGGAATGATGCAACGTTTGGGAATGTCAGGAAAGAGATCAAGAAGGCAAAAGCGGAGCTAGAGAGGCTTCGTAGTGTCCCATCTAGGACTTCTCCAAGTCACCTTGAGCAAAAGTTGAACGAACGACTGGTTGAGCTCTATCACAGGGAGGAGTTAATGTGGAGACAAAGATCTCGCATACAGTGGCTAACTGCCGGTGATCGCAACACAAAATTCTTTCACATGCGAGCAAATATGCGGAGAAGGAAGAATATGATTCGAGCCCTCTATAATGCGCTGGGTATACGAGTAGATGACAAGGCTGAGATGAAACAACTTGTGACAGATTTCTATAAAACTTTGTACACGGCGGAAGGTGTGCAGGGAGTAGATGACGTACTGGAACATGTGCCTCGGAAAGTAACACGAGAGATGAATGCTTCGCTTTGTGCCCCGTACTCAAATGAGGAAGTAAAGCAGGCCCTGTTTCAGATGTTCCCCACGAAGGCACCGGGCCCAGATGGTTTTCCTGCACACTTCTATCAGCGCCACTGGGACATTTGTGGTGATGAAATAACAAGAGTGGTGCTTCGGATTGTCCGTGGAGAGGAGACTGCTGCAAGTATTAATGATACTGTACTCGTGTTGATACCCAAGGTACAAAACCCCACTACCCTTACCCAGTTTAGGCCTATTAGCCTTTGCAATGTAATTTATAAAATTGCTTCTAAAGTGGTGGCGAATAGATTGAAGTTGATACTGCCAGATATTATCTCAAAAGAGCAATCAACATTTGTTCCTGGGAGGTTAATCACAGATAATATTATATGTGCGTATGAATGTTTGCACTTCATGAAGAGGAACAGATCCAAGACAAACAGCTTATGTGCACTAAAGCTTGATATGATGAAGGCATATGACAGACTTGAATGGCCTTATTTAAAAGCGATTATGGTTAAGCTTGGATTTGCACCAGAAAGGATCCATACAGTTATGAGCATGATCACTTCTGTTTCGTTCTCGGTCTTGTTTAATGGAGAAAGATTGGAGAGTTTCTCACCTTCCAGAGGTATCAGGCAGGGAGATCCTATTTCCCCTTACTTATTCTTGATTGCAGCGGAGGGCCTTTCGTGCCTTTTGAAACATAGTTCTCGGTCATTAGTGCTCGGTGGCATAAAGGTGGCGCCCACAGCTCCGGCAGTGAACCATCTTTTGTTTGCAGATGACAGCCTGCTGCTTTTCAAGACTAGTGTCCAGGGGGCAAATGAGGTTTCAAACCTACTTGATGCATATTGTTTGGCCTCAGGCCAAAGGGTAAATCATGATAAATCGTCCATATTTTTCAGCAAGGGATGTCCGGAGACCCTTAGAGCGGAGGTAAAGAATATTATCAATGTGCATAATGAATCTTTGAGTGAAAAGTACTTGGGTCTACCGACCGATGTTGGACAGTCCAAAAATGGCACCTTCAAATATCTACGAGACAGAGTATGGGAAAGGATAAAAGGATGGATGGAGAAACTTTTATCAGTGGCAGGAAAGGAGGTTCTCATTAAATCTGTGGCACAAGCTTTACCAGTTTTTTCGATGTCTTGCTTCAGATTACCTCGAGGCCTTTGTGAAAGCATTACGTCACTTATTCGCCAATTTTGGTGGGGAAGCAAGAGAGGCAAGAGGAAACCATGTTGGGTAGCCTGGGATTTGATGACCCGACCGAAAAGTTTGGGAGGACTTGGCTTTCGGGATATAGAGATCGTTAATTTGGCACTTTTGTCTCGGCAAGTTTGGAGACTATTGAATGATCCCTCCTCTCTTAGTGCACAAATCCTAAAAGCATCATATTACCCACAATGCTCAGTCCTGGAAGCTCAACTAGGTCCACATCCCTCTCAGGTGTGGCGATCTATTCTTGATGGGAGAGATATAATCACCCAAGGAGCTATCCGGCGTATTGGTGGTGGAACTACCACAAACATATGGCAACACAATTGGATCCCTAGGGACGGAATGATGAAGCCGGTTGCTTCTCTAGTTGCTGACCCACCGCAACTGGTCTTAGATCTGATCGACCACACCAGAGCTGCATGGCGAGAGGACCTGCTCAGATAGGTGTTCATACCTATTGATGTGGAGGCCATCTTGCAAATCCCGCTTTGTACACGGCCTGTGGAAGATTTCTGGGCGTGGCATGCTGATCCAAGGGGGCGTTTTTCTGTACGCTCAGCTTATAAGATGATCGTTAAGATCAAGATTGGGCGCGAGGCATGGCTGGAGGAAAGGGAGGATCCTTCCAACTCTGAGCATGAGATAAAGGGGTGGAACTCGGTATGGACCATGCCCGTACCACCGAAATTGCGTTTCTTCGTTTGGAGATTGGCGCAACACTCACTGCCTACGGGCGATGTCCTAAACCATCAGCATATGGCCACTACGAGTGCTTGCTCGCTCTGTGGAGGACAGGACAGCTGGCGACATTCTTTGATAGAGTGTTTCATGTGATGACTTCGGAGCCTGATGCACGGTTATGGCTCTTTGCTATGAATGACGATTCTCTCCCACCGGAGCAATTTCAGGTGATGATTGTTACTTTATGGGCTATTTGGAGTGCAAGGCAGAAAGCTATACATGAAGATATATACCAGACTCCGTTTGCCACTGACAATTTCATCAAAGCTTACTTATCAGATATAGAGTTTTTGAAGAAGAAGGAGAAAGTATAGGGGATAGCAGTACCACGAGATCATATGTGGATTCCGCCACCAACAGACTACTACAAGTTCAATGTGGATGCGGCCGTGTCACGCTCGGGCACGTTTGGCGCAGTTGGTGTGGTTTGCAGGGATGAAAGGGGTTTGTTCATGGGAGCGTCAGCTCTCGTTTTAGATGGACTGCGCAACCCCCAAGTGCTCGAAGCACTAGCTGTTCGGGAGGCATTAGCGCTTTCAGAAGATCTATACATCAACCAATTGCTGGTGGCCTCTGATTGCAAGGTGGTGGTAGATGCAATCAGGCAAGGAAGCTCAGCGGATTTTGGAGCCATTGTCGAAGAAATTAAGTCTAGAGCAACTACTTTTATTTCATGTTCGTTTACTCATGAGTATAGGACCTCCAATACGGAGGCCCATAATCTCGCAAAGCATGCTTTATCTTTAGGATTTAGCTGTCACACATGGCTAGGACAACCCGGTGATCTGATTTTTGTACCGATGAACATTATGATTCAATAAAGCTTTGTGAGATCCTCAAAAAAAAATAGTTTCGACGTCATGTCTCTCGGCCGAACCGATCAAGCCATGGAGAATCCCAAAATGTGGCTTCGTTACCATCCCCAATAGTAACATTTGTGGCCGCCGTGAAAGAGGTCACGGTCATTGACATCGTAGGGGGGCCTCAAACCGATCCAAGGCTTAATGGGGTCCTTCCGTTTGAACAAAAGCCATCTAAGACGAAAGGAAGTCAATTTATCAAGGTTCAGCGGCCCCAAACCACCACACGACTTTGGCTTGCAAATAAGGATTTGTACAAGAGTAGGTGAGGTCTATAATAATCCATCTCTGAGCCAGGCTCAGATGAACCCGGTGAACAGTAACACCATAAAAATAGAAAACAAAATCTAAAAAGAGGGAAAAAAATAAACAAGATGTGCATGTGTGTGATCTTTATGCAAAATTTGGTGAGGTTTGGACATTCTAGGAGAGTGCGGCCAAAAAGACAAAATTGGGCGCGAACAATGATGTTTTCAAATGTTTCTCACATACCTGAATTTAGTTTTTTTTTTTTTGCCACGAGCTCTTCAAATGTCCAAACTTCGTGAAATTTTGCACGAACATCATGCATTTAAGCATCTTGTATCACAAAAAAAGAGGAATTTTTTGACATTTTTTTCTATTTTTAACGCTGGTATTGTTCATGCCCGGGCTCATGTGAGCCTAGGCACCAAATCGCCGCTCTCAGGTCTATAATGAATTTACTCTTATTCATTTCAAAATTACCGTTTGTAGTTCATGACAATCTAAGATTATTTTTTTAATCAAGCCTGTGTTTTTTTCCTGCAATAAAGATTTTTTTAATCAAGCCTGGTTTTTTTTCTGCAATATTCTAATATGTCAACAAACACTACTAGGAAAAGGGCTATAGATGGAATTGACACTAATGGCGCACCAGACATGTGGTGCGCCATTACTATATACTAATGACGCACCATGTGTTGGTACGTCATTAGTGTCCAAATACTAATGGCGCACCACATCCAGGGTGCGCCATTAGTAAAATTTCTTTTTAATTTTTTTTTCAAAACTACTAATGGCGCACCGTGGATGTGGTGCGCCATTACTAGTTCAACTAGTAATGGCGCACCACATCCACGGTGCGCCATTAGTAAAAAAAAATTTGAATTTTTTTAATTTTTTTCAAAACTACTAATGGCGCACCATGCCACGGTGCGCCATTAGTACCTTGGCCACCAGTTCCACCGAATGCACCCCCCCTCCCCCCGTGGATCGCCTTTTCAGTTTAAAAAAATAAAAGAAAATGATGAAAATGTCAAAAAAATAAAAGAAAATAAGTTTCCCATGTGATATGTGGTCTAGTTGTTGGGAAAATTTGCAAATATGAATTTCGACTTCATTTATAAAATCTCTCGAGAATTTGTAAAAATGGGCATAACTTTTGCATACTAGCTCGGATGAAAAAGTTTTTTATATGAAAAATCATCTACTCGAAAAGTTACATCCAAATTTAACGGAGGGGACCCCGTTAAACATTTTCAAAATCCTCAAAAACCTAACAGAAAAAAAGATACTGGGCTTTTAAGATCTGGAGGTAAAAAAATTAAAAATAATTCAAATTTACTAATGGCGCACCAGCCCATGGTGCGCTATTAGTATCTTCCCGCCTTCAAAATTCAAAATAAGTCAACAAAATAAAAAAAGTTACTAATGGCGCACCTTCCCACGGTGCGCCATTAGTATCTTCCCGCCTTCAAAATTCAAAATAAGTCAAAAAAAAAAGAGTTACTAATGGCACACCTGCCCACGGTGCGCCATTAGTATCTTCCCGCCTTCAAAATTCAAAATAAAAAATAAAAAAAATAGTAATGGCGCACCTGGCCACGGTGCGCCATTACTATGTCGTATACATGGCTGGGCGCACCTCCTCCACCCCACCTCTCCTCCATTCCATCTCCTCCTCTCCTCTCCTCCACTCCATCTCCTCCTCTCCTCCACTCCATCTCCTCCTCTCCGGCGACCTCCTTCTCCTCTCCGGCGACCTCCTCCTTCTCCTCTCCGGCGACCTCCTTCTCCTCTCTGGCGACCTCCTCCTCCTCCTCTCCGGCGACCTCCTCCTCTCCGGGAACCTCCTCCTCCTCCTCCTCCCTCCTCTCCTCCCCTCCCCTCACGGTTTCTCCTCCCTCCTCTCCGGTGAGCTCCTCCTCCCTCCTCTCCTCCCATTCCCTCATGGTTTCTCCTTCCTCCTCTCCGATGCTTCGGTGAACTCCTCTCCGGCGACCTCCTCCTCCTCTCCGGCGATGTAGGCGAGCGCCTCTCCGGTGACCTCCTCATCCTCCTCTCCGGCGAACTCCTCTCCGGCAAAAGAACACGGCAAAAGAACGTACAAGATCTAAAAACAGGAACAAAATTTGAAATAATATCGTGCCAAAAAGCGAGCAAAAAATGGGCAAAAAAGTCACGATCCAGATCCAAATTCAAAATTCAAAAATACTAATGGCGCACGGTGGGGGTTAGACGGTGCGCCACTACTATTTTCCCGCCTTCAAAATTCAAAAATACTAATGGCGCACCGTGGCCTATACTAATGGCGCACGTGTGGCCTATACTAATGGCGCAGCGTGCACCATTAGTATTTTTGAATTTTGAAGGCGGGAAAATAATAGTGGCGCACCGTCTAACCCCCACCGTGCGCCATTGCTATTTTTGCATTTTGAATTTGGATCTGGATCGTGATTTTTTTGCTTGTTTTTTGCACGATATTATTTCAAATTTTGTTCCCGTTTTTGGATCTTGTACGTTCTTTTGCCGTGTTCTTTTGCCGGAGAGGAGTTCGCCGAAGAGGAGGAGGAGGAGGTGACCGGAGAGGCGCTCGCCTACATCGCCGGAGAGGAGGAGGAGGTCGTCGGAGAGGAGTTCACCGGAAAGGAGGAGAGGAGGAAGGAGAAACCACGAAGGGGTGGGAGGAGAGGAGGGAGGAGGAGCTCATCGGAGAGGAGGGAGGAGGAGCTCACCGGAGATGAGCGAGGAGGAGCTCACTGGAGAGGAGGGAGGAGGAGCTCACCGGAGAGGAGGAAGGAGAAACCGTGAGGGGAGGGGAGGGGAGGAGAGGAGGGAGGAGGAGGTCGCCGGAGAGGAGGAGGAGGAGGTCGCCGGACAGGAGGAGGGTAGTATGATGGAGGAGAGAAGGGAAGATGGAGTGGAAAAGAGAAGGAGATGGAATGGAGGAGAGGTGGAGTGGAGGAGAAGAATGAAGAGGTAAGGAGGAGAGGACACGCCCAGCCATATATACGGCATAGTGATGGCGCATCATGGGCAGGTGCGCCATTACTATTTTTTTTTACTTTTTTTTTATTTTGAATTTTGAAGGCAGAAAGATACTAACGGCGCATCACGGACAGGTGCGCCATTAGTAACTTTTTTTATTTTTTTTATTATTTTGAATTTGGAAGGCGGGAAGATAGTAATGGCGCACCATAGGCCGGTGCGCCATTAGTAAGTTTGAATTTTTTTTGCCTCTCCAGATCTTAAAAGCCCCGTATCTTTTTTTCTGTTAGGTTTTTGAGGATTTTGAAAATGTTTAACGGTGTTCCCCCAGTTAAATTCGGATGTAACTTTTTGAGTAGATGATTTTTCATATAAAAAAACCATTTCATCCGAGTTCGTATGCAAAAGTTATGCCCATTTTTATAAATTCTCGAGAGATTTTGCAAAAAAGTCGAAAATTCATGTTTGTAAATTTTGCTAACAACTAGACCACATATCACATGGGAATCTTATTTTCTTTTATTTTTTTGACATTTCTATCATTTTCTTTTTTTTGAAACTCAAAAGGCGGTCCAGGGGGCGTGCATTCGGGGGAATGTTTGGGCCAAATTACTAATGGCGCATCGTGGAATGGTGCGTCATTACTAGTTCAACTAGTAATGGCGCTCCACTCCCACAGTGCGCCATTAGTTTAAAAAATAAAAATAAAAAAATTGAAAAAAAAAATTGAAACATAATTACTAATGGCGCACCGTGAGAGTGGTGCGCTATTACTAGTTTTGAAAAAATTAAAAAAAATAATTTTTTTACTAATGGCGCACCGTGGATGTGGTGCGCCATTAGTATTTGCACACTAATGACGCACCAACACATGGTGCGCATCACATGTACAATGCGCCATTAGTGTCCATATTGACTATAGCTGTTTTTGTAGTAGTGTGATGAGCTTATCAATGAATTGTTTGGACCTCAAGATGCTCATGAAATTTTATCGATTCCTCTTCGTACTGGTATGGAGGATCACATGGCGTGGCATTATGATATCAAGGGTGTTTTTAGTGTTAAGTCAGCGTACCATCTCGGCGTCAGGTTGAGGGACGCGAACAATCACAAGGATGCTAGTACTTCAGGAAACACAGAGTTGCAGGTCTCTAGATGGAATAAGTTATGGGCTTTGAAACTACATGCTAAGGTGCGGATCTTTTTATGGCGGCTTGCCCATGATAGTCTTCCAACACTTATGAACATCAAACGTAAACATGTTGAGCTAGACACTCGATGCCCAGTGTGTATGCGGCTGGATGAGGACGGAGGCCATATTTTTCTTCGGTGCAAATTTGTCAAACAGGTGTGGCGGCAGATGAATTTGGAAGAGATAAGATTGCAGCTCCTGGAAAAACCAAACGCCGCAGCTGTCGTTGAGGCAGTATGTTCCTTATCAGCTGAAGTTCAGTGTCAGGTGGCCGTTCTGTTGTGGGATTGTTGGACGACCCGCAATAAAATTTATGCCGGTGAGAAAGCTTGGTCTGCAAGCGAGGTTACCTCTATGGTCCAAAGGCACCTGCTAGATTTTGCTCCTGTTGTCCTTCCACGGATCCGAATTGATACTCCTGTTACAAGATGGGAACCTCCAAGAAGGGACTTTGTCAAAGTTAATTTCGATGCCGCTTTTAAGCAGGATACGCGCGATGGGGCGTACGGATATGTTCTACAATCTGACGAGGGCGAGCTTATTGCGGCAGGGGCGGGAAAGTTTATGCATGTCAAAAATGCTCTACAGGCTGAAGCAGAGGCGTGTCTAGCTGCAATCGAGGGGGCGAGCAATGCTGGTGTTCATCGTATCGAGCTGGAGTCCGATTCTTTGTCCTTGCTACAAGCTCACCACTCTGGTGACTACGATAGTGCTGAGCTTGGAGTCCTGTTCCGTGAAGCCAGAAGTAGTTGTATTCTTCACTTTGATTCTTATGAATTTGTTTTTTGCCCGAGGGTGTGTAATTCCGTAGCGCATTGTTTAGCGCAGTATGGTTATCATGCGGCTGTGCCATCCACTGTTTGGTTGGATCACATGCCAGGTTTTGTTTTAGACTTGGTTGCTAGCGACTTTGCTGCACCCGTTGGTTAATGGAAAGTTCTTTCTGTCAAAAAAAAATCAACATGTCGCCCGTGTCGCTCAAGACGGAATTGGAGCCATGAGGCTTCTATTGGACACATTAGCTCCGCCAGCCCACATCGCCCTCGATGCAACATTTGCCGCATCACCAAAACATACTACACAATGAACGAGAGACGAGAACCCACTCATCCTCCCTCCACCTTGCATTGTGTGAGCAATGGTGGTCGGAGACGCAAGGGAGAGAAGATCGATCCGACACGGGAGCAATACCTAAGATATATTCCCTCCATTCTAAAATTATTTGTAAGTCTGACGTTAAAATGGAAAACGCTATCCTTTAGCTGACAGATGCACGTGCAGCGTCCGCCACCTGCGTAGTCATCGGATCAATCTTGATCGAGCGCTCACGCTGGCCACAAGCCCCGTGCACGCGCAGCGTCTGCCGCCTGTGTAGTCATCGGACCAATCTTGATCGAGCGCTCATGCTGGCCACAAGTCCTGTGCAACCAATTTTTTGCAACAACTATATTGTTGCAGAAGGTTTGTGCAACGGAGATCTTGTTTCAGAAATATAAAAAAACGATTCGGTGATGAAGTTTTTTTTCCAGTGACAAGGTCTAGTTTTAGAAAGTTTATCCAACAGAGGTTTTGTTTCAGAAAAAAAATGGTTCGGCAGTGAAGATTTTTTTTCTTCTGCAACAGGGGTCTTCCTTCAGAAACATAGCCCCAGTTGCAGAAAGCGTTGGAGGAGCGCATGATGTTATAGTGTACGAGGCCAAGCATTGTAACACGATGCATGTTTCAGAAACATAACTTCAGTTGCAAAAATCGTCAAATGAGTGCCCAGCATGGGAGCTCGTCGCCGTCAGCTGGAGTAGAGGCCGCACCTTTTCTCCAAGCAGGGCCCCTCGATGAGCTCGATTTGCGTTCCATCCAAGCATCTGACACGCAATATGGTGTGCCATGGTGTTGCAGATAGTTCAATTTAGCTCCTGCACGTCGGCGGCGGGCTGATTTGAGGGCGGGTAGCCGGCGGCGCCATGCTGGGTGCAGTTCTGTCGAGGCTGCGATAAGTTTGTTGTCTTGTTTCTGCAACAACGCGCTTTGTTGCGGGAATAATAACGGGGGCATGCGAGACGAGCATACTAGATCGGACGGTCAACAGCTTAGGTATCCAAAGGCTGCCCAAGCGACGGATAATTTCAGTACATCTGCCGGCGGACGCGTAGCAGCACCCAAAATACTCAAACACTCCTAAATAAATCATTAGTTGCAATTCCTAGTTTCACCCCCACAATTTTCCATAATCCAAAAAAGAGCCATTTTGCGGCCGAAAAGGGACGGCGGGCCAGCTCAGCTCTATCCTCTCCCACCACCCATCGCTTCGCCGGTATCCGCAGCCAGCCAGCGCCCAAGAATGGCGTCGGCGGCACCCTCCCGCGCCCTCCCCTTCCTCTCGCCGCCGTCCGCCGCCCTGCGCGCCCCCTCCGGCCGGCTCCGCTGCGCGGCCACCGCCGGGCAGGCCGGCTTCTTCACCCGCCTCGGCCGCCTCATCAAGGAGAAGGCCAAGAGCGACGTCGACAAGCTCTTCTCCGGCTTCTCCAAGACCCGCGAGACCCTCTCCGTCGTCGACGAGCTTCTCACCTACTGGAACCTCGCCGACACCGACCGCGTCCTCGACGACCTCGAGGAGGTCCCCTCCCTGAACACCGACTCCTCGGCGGTACTGCTGCCGCTCCATTTTTTCCCTCTGATCGATGTTTCTTGGCGCGCAGGCGCTGCTGGTGTCGGACTTCGGGCCCAAGATCTCGTTCCGGATCGTCGACACCCTCCGCGACCAGATCCGCGACGGCAAGCTCAAGTCCGGGACCGAGATAAAGGTGATCGATTCAGTCTCCGTCAGTTACAGTGGAGCACAACGAGATTGGTTTCGTGGTCTAATCTGTTGTTCATTGTGGCACAGGCGTCGCTGAAAAGATGCATCCTCGAGCTGCTCACGACCAAGGGCAGCAAGACTGAGCTGCAGCTCGGCTTCAGGTTCTGCCTGCCCTCTGCTGGACTGACTGAAGCCAGTGGCCACTAGTTGCCATTGTTGAGTGGCGTCTGAATTTTGGGAGGTCTGAGTGTGCTTGGTCGTTTTCGCAGGAAACCGGCGGTTATCATGATTGTCGGAGTGAACGGAGGCGGCAAAACGACATCGCTAGGTACTTCTCGGCATGCTTTGCTGTATTCTCGGTTCTCGCTTGCATTTAGTGTAGACTTTGTTTGCAGCAGGAAGGAATGATATAGGTTCTAGTGATTTAGCACTTTGGAGCTGCAGTGTAAATAAATTGTTGCCCCTCGAATGGTTCAAGTGCCATGAAGAATTGCTTATCCTGCTTGTATGAATTCACTCACATAACCTCTGCATTCCTCTGCTTGATTCTGCAGTGTTAGTTCCGACAATGAGCTAAATAGTTATAATCAAAAGAGAACTGCTAAATGGAAGAAGATTTTATTATTTTCTTGCAGTAAATTTATAATGCCAATGTAGGATGTGCTATACAAGAGGTCTAATTCAAACAACTCAGGGAAAAACTGTTTATGCCTTTCAACTGCAGAAAGTTAGAATGTGAGGTAGGGTTGGGTATAGCTTTTCTGGTTTATGTGGTCACTATGGAGCTAAACAGATGTGTTATAGCACACTATTTTTTATCTTTTCTTATTTGTCGAACTGATGCTATGAAGTGGCTAATTTATCTAGCCTGTTATCTACAATATTTGCAGGAAAACTTGCCTACAGATTTAAGAATGAAGGAGCCAAGGTGAGGCCATTTACTTCACATCCCCTGCTTTAGCACATTGTTGTAAAATTAGAGAGCTTATGTTCTTGCTTTCAACGATAATATAGGTATTGATGGCAGCAGGTGATACCTTCAGAGCAGCAGCTCGTGACCAGCTAGAAATTTGGGCTGAGAGGACTGGATCAGAGATTGTTATCGATAACGATAAGAAGGCACAGGCTCCATCAGGTATGAACTTCTGGTCTGCCAAGCGTCATTGAATAAGTATTATTTTGTCATAATGAGCCCAACTCTTATGTTTCGTCTAATTTGACTCGCTTGGTAGTTCTTTCGCAGGCAGTAAAACGTGGGAAGCGTGAAGGATTTGATGTTGTGCTGTGTGATACGTCAGGACGTACGGTTGTTGTTACAGATTGGAGCATAATATATTTACTTATTTGCTGGTTTGAGAAATTAATTATTCTGTGGCAATTATCTTACAGGACTTCATACAAATTACGGTCTGATGGAAGAGTTGGTTTCTTGCAAGAAAGTCATAGCTAAAGCCCTACCTGGTGCTCCTAATGTACGTTGTATTTATATTAAAAATATATTTTAACTTTATGACATACTATTATTAGTTCAACATTTTTTGCATGGTACCTAGCAAGTTCAGGAGTGCACAAACAGATCTCATCAATATTTTGTGTTTTGCTTGTTCAGTCTTGTGCGGTAACTTTTTTCGTGTATTCCATTCTCTTCAGGAGATCTTGCTGGTTCTGGATGGCACAACTGGATTAAATATGCTGCAGCAAGCGAAGGAGTTCAACGATGTAATTGCCACTCTGCTGTTCTGATACTTGCTTGATTCATCAGTGTGATTCTATTGGATATGATAATGAGGGACTTTCTTGGCTTCATACCAGGTTGTTGGAATCACAGGATTCATCCTGACGAAGTTAGACGGGACTGCTCGTGGTGGCTGTGTGGTACAACGATTTCCAGTCCTTTCTTATAATATACTCCCTCCGTCTCATAATATAAGAGGGTTTTTGACACTACACTAGTAGTTACAAATTCCAGTCCTGGATCTTAAATAAACAGCAACTAAACTTGCTGACATAAATCCTGTCTCAGGTGAGCGTCGTAGACGAACTTGGAATTCCAGTCAAGTTTGTTGGCGTCGGCGAAGGGGTGGAAGATCTCCAACCATTTGATGCAGAGGCATTTGTTGAAGCCATTTTCCCATAAATTTGACCCTGTTATTAGTGTTTCTCATGTAACAAGATTTTGGCTAACATGCTAGAACTTATTAGAAGCAAAATTTTCAACAATTACAGTTTTTTTGGTTCAGTCGTCGCCTTGTCCGCCTCACTTTTTTCTGTCGTTGATCCTAAGAAGCAAGTATTTATATGACTCTTGTGATCTCAAGGCACGTTGAAGATACATTGAGCAAGAGTAATGACAGAGAAGAGGAGCTGATAGCAAACTTTTCTTTTCAGACTTGCATGCTACAAGAACATTTCATTAATGGTCACACATTCATAACATACAGCATGAATCATAAGGTGATTATACATTTCGTGTATTCATAACATACAAATTGAATCATAAACGACACACTTCAATAGCCTGTTGTGCTACAATCCCAGCTTATACATTGATAAAATACAGCTTGAATCATAAAGGACGTACCTTAAGAGCTGTTGCACAACAATCACATAAAGCAGAATTTGAACAGCAAACATTCTACAAATAAAAAATACTCCAACTGGAGGGGCGTGTCATCACGACATGACAAATATTATTGCCAGCTACCATACTGCTGCTGATTGCGAGAACCGCCTTGAGGATAGTTCGGGCCTCCTCGACCTGGACCAGACGTGCCATATGGCGGACCACCTGGTGGGTAATTTGGCCCGCCGACTCCATATCCACTGCCAGCACTACCACGTGGACCACTTGCTGCAGGGAACGGAGGAGGTCCTCTGCCTTGCTGAGGATACGGGGCGCTCCCGTAGCCGCTGCCCTGCCCTCCGCGGTTCGGGTTATTATAGCCTGCGCCTTGGTTTCCACCTTGCGGGTACCTGTTAGGCCCTCCAGGTCCTCGAGGTTTTGCATAGTGGCTCGGGCCACCTGCCACAGGTGGCGCATGGCCAGGCCTGATCTGGTGCGATTGGCCTGGATGCTGGATCGGAGGCAAGCGAGAATGTGGGGGAGGATGATTTATTTTTTGGCGCTTTGCAGCTTCCTCTGCTTGCCTCTGCTGCTGACGTTTTTTCTTAGTCTGGAATTCGTGTGATGCTTCATATGACGGCAAACTGTATCATCGGACATTTAATGGTCATGACATAACTTAGCTCACGAAGTTATTAGAAAGGAAATTACTTGGCAGTATAATAAAAACAGTGATCAGAACGTACCTTTTCGGATCACATGGCAAGGGATCAGTCCAGAAATACTCTGCATCAAGTGCCTCCTTCGCTGGTATCCTCTAAACAATTTAAGAGTGAATTTGTTGAGTGAAAAGCAAAGAATGATAAACTTTTATCATACACAGGCCCAAAGAAAGAAAAGGAATTAAGCATTTGATTGCAAAATTGCCAAATTTGATAAACTTTTATCATACACAGGCCCAAAGAAAGAAAAGGAAATAAGCATCTGATTGCCAAACTTGCCAAATTTGTCATTTTATACCTGTGATGGATCTAAAGTTAACATCCTCTCCAACAGGTCCAGAGCATGCCGGTCAAAACTGCAACGCATAAAAATGTGAGCACCAGCAACATAATACAAAGCTACACAACATAACAATGCCAAGCATAGCACCCACTGTTTAAAGGCATCTTTAACTTTTCTCTTCAATACTCGGGGAGGCTTGAAGTTGTTGTACCATGGCATCTTAGTGACACCAGGCCAGATTAACTCGTCAGGGGTGCCACAAAGCTCGAAAATTTTGGTCAGCTGCTCCGGCTGCAGTAATGACATATATATAAGATTAAAATTGCAAACGGCTATAGCTATAACTCAAGTGTAAAAGGGGGCTTATATCACATCAAATGCTTAGGTTATACACTTGATGGCTGAAAGCCTCATAAGTCATAAAAGTATACCTCATTCTTTCCTGGCAGGATTGGCTTTCCATTAAGAAGCTCGGCAAAAATACAGCCCACAGACCACATGTCAACAGCTGGACCATACCTTGTGCTTCCAAGTAGCAATTCTGGAGGTCTGCAAATCCAACAGAAAACAATGAGCGTGGTCAAATAAAAGGAAACAGACGTGGCATGTATAATGAATGCAATAGTGACAATGACTATGTGGGCAGAAGTCCTAGCGTCCTACCTATACCACAAGGTGATGACACGGTTAGTGAGGTTGCCATTGTGATCACTAGAGAATGACCTCGCAAGCCCAAAATCAGCCAGCTTCAGGTTACCCTCATTGTCTATCAAAAGGTTAGAACCTGCAAGGGAAGCATCAACATATTAGCTCAGCAACAGCCAACAAGCTGCCTCACAACTTTACGAAAACTCCAGTGTAATGTCAAAGTATAATACCTTTGATATCTCGATGCAGCACCTGATTGACGTGGCAGTAGTGCAGGCCTGTGAGCAGCTGCTTCATGTAGCACTGGACAAAGACAAGACCACGACACACCAGACGATCAATGCTCCGACAGAATATTAAAACCTCATTTGCATCGAAGGGAAAAATAGAGAAGCCATGAGAATAGGCCGTGGTTCTATTCTACCTTGATCTGCGGCACGGTGAAGCGCATCCCGGGCCTGTCGGCGAGCCCGGTGAGGTCGTGGTCCATGTACTCGAAGACCATGTAGATGCTCCCCTTGTACTTGTTACCGTCGACTATTTTGTGCAACAACAACACGACAAGGTGTCAGACAGGCGTCACAACCTTACAGCTAGAAGCATAAGCAACACCCACCCCCAAGCAAAGCAAAGCAAAGCCAAAGGAGGCGCTAGAATTGCAAGCGAGAATGGTGGAATCGGGCCGTACTTGGCTTCCCTTGCTCGTCTCGATCCGGGCCTGCGAATTCCTCCGTCAGTCGAGAGAATAGACTACACACATATATATGGTTCAATTGAGGGGATGAGTTTGGGGTTGATTCAGCGCAAAGTACCTGGGGAGGTGACGATCTCCTTGAGCTGGATGACGTTCTGGTGGTGCAGCTTCTTGAGGATCTTGATCTCGCGTATCGCCGTGATGGGGAACTGCAACGGAACCAAAAGCGTCAGGCACAAATACACGCGCCGGAGCTGGCACCACCATCGGAGGGGAGAAGAAAGAGGAGGGGAAGAGAAATCTTACGCCCTCGCGCTCGTTGTCCATGCGGATCTTCTTGAGGGCGACGATCTCGTTGGTCTCCGTCTCCTTGGCCATGTACACCTGCCTGGCGACGGCGGCGACGGGGAGAGAGAGGGGTCAGGCTCCAGATCCGGCGACGAACGAATTGGTAGCGAGAGGGGAGGGAGGGGGAGTAGGGTAGGGGGGTAGGTACGGACCCGTAGGTGCCCTCGCCGATCTGCTCGAGCTTCTCGAAGCAGTCGACGCCGCGCGAGCCCCATGAGGGGAACTCGTCGAGGTTGAGCTGCCCCGGCGCCGCCACCGCCATGGCCGCCCGCCGGACACGGAGACGCCGCCGCCGCCGCTTCTAGGGTCGCCGGAATCTGGCTCGGAGACGAGAGGGATAGAGAGAGGGGGGAGAGGAGAAGGGCCGGGCGCGAGGTAGGTTCATGGGCCGCGAGCCCGCGCGGGCACTTGAAGCGAGCCCTCGGCCTCCCTGCGCGGCGGTGCGGTCACGTCGGACAGCGCGTCGTCCGTATCCGATATTTCCTTCCCGATCTGGGGGGGTTTCTTGATTAGGCAAAAAATACGCAGCACGTGAGACGACGTTGCACCAAAAGAAAAGCATTTGTCAGAGCAGATTTGTCACCCGTTCATCCTTACATGGAAAGCACTGTCAGGGCATGCATGGCCAATGCCTCGTATGTCATGTAGGATTGAATAGCCAAAAAAGTAGATTCGGATGAAGAATCGGGATCATTTGCAGAATGCATGTGTTTGAAGAGAAAAAGTGTGACCTGATTCATAAAGTTGGAAAAGATGAAGTAAAAAGTAAAGATGCATGTGTAGTGAGTCACTTTCTGGGTTTTTTTATGAGTCCCACTAATGGTAGTTTGCATTGAGGAGAAGATATCAGTATAGGTGCCTCAAAACTACTTTTTGTCGTGAGACATCTCTATCCATATGCCACTTTGTACATGCCCTCAACGTGACACCGGTCGCCACCCGCCAAAAAATCGACCAATACACCTCGGATTTTCAGGAAACTGAAGAGCAAATGCAGATTTCTTTGGAAGTCGAGCCAACGATTTACCACTGAACAAAACAGCCAGTCCCAAAATATCGCAGCGATTCTTCCACGCATAAGCAGCTGGAGCATCCCTTTCCATAGAAAAATAAGAGGAAGCAAAGCAAATACCATGTACAGAGTGTTTGGCGTTCAAACCCTACATCTCGTACCACATGTTTACACTAGCAGCGTGTTTGTCGATATTTGGGAAGGGGAATGTGAGTTTAGAGGAGGGAGTTGTGTTAGATTAGACATGGGATGAGTCGTTTTATTACCAATCCTCTGTTTGGTGCGTGATAGGAATTATGTTTGAGAATATGAGGAGAAATTGTACTCCCTTGTTTCGTGGGAATTGACATGGGACAAGATAAGGGAAGTTAGGATGAAGGGTTAAGATTGATTCACTAAAACAATTCCCATCCAACTCCCATCCCCTCCCCTGTTAATAAAACGATGGGAGTTGGAGTCTCAAGTCCCATGCCTATTCCCTTATGAATTCCCAATGCCTCCAACCAAACAATAGATTTGAAATCTCGTACCCCTTTAATTCTCATTCCCTAACTCTAATTACCCCCAACCAAGCACGTTGTAGGCAAAATTTCACCGCAGAACGCGGCGGCTGATACACTGGTCCGTAATTGAAGCATTCCCCATTGTCAGTCCACCCAGTGTCGCTAAATCTTCCAAACGGAGCTCAGAAACCTTGGACCCCATTGAGATTGGCTAAATTGCACCGGAACACGGCCCCATCGGGGGCATCTGGCAGGACTGTGAAACTCTCGAGACGGGAAGGTTAAAATCGATGGCCTTCAGGACGATGGCTGGGCGGTGCGAGCGACTTCGTTTGATCTCTCACGATCCGCCGCGGTTCTGACCTTCTTGAATCTAGGGGAGTGGCTGGACGCCCCCCCCCCATCCCACCACCTCAGCCTTGCGTCCTATTGAACCCACCGCTCCCGGGCCTTGTGCCACGGCCTCGTGGCCTGCCGCCTCTGTTGCTCTGGCCGTCTCCTGGTTGCATTTTGGATCTGGATCTGAAACTACCTCTGTCGCCTGACGCTCTGCCATGCTGCTAGCCTCTACCTCTTGAAGGAAACATGCCCTACAAGCAATAATAAATTTGTTATTTTATATTTCCTTATATCATGATAAATGTTTATTATTCATGCTAGAATTGTATTAACCGGAAACTTGATACATGTGTGGATACATAGAGAAAACACCGTGTCCCTAGTAAGCCTCTACTAGACTAGCTCGTTAATCGAAGATGGTTAAGTTTCCTGACCATAGATATGTGTTGTCATTTGATGAACGGGATCACATCATTAGGAGAATGATGTGATGGACAAGACTCATCCATTAGCTTAGCATGTTGATCATTCAGTTTGAGTGCTATTGCTTTCTTCATGTCAAATACATATTCCTTCAACTATGTGATTATGCAACTCCCGGATACCGGAGGAATACCTTGTGTGCTATCAAACGTCACAACGTAATTGGGTGATTATAAATATGCTCTACAGGTATCTCCGAAGGTGTTTGTTAGGTTGGCATAGATCAAGATTACGATTTGTCACTCTGAGTATCGGAGAGGTATCTCTGGGCCCTCTCAATAATGCACATCATAATAAGCCTTGCAAGCAATGTGACTAATGAGTTAGTTGCGGGATGATGTATTACGGAACGAGTAAAGAGACTTGCCGGTAACGAGATTGAACTAGGTATGAAGATACCGATGATCGAATCTCGGGCAAGTAACATATGGATGACAAAGGGAATAATGTATGTTGTCATTACGGTACGACCGATAAAGATCTTCGTAGAATATCACTAGTAGAAAAAGGGTCAAATGTTCAGCTCATTAGTCCCGGTTTGTATTTGAGCCGGCACCAATGTGACCACGTGCCGGTTCCAACGGATAGGCGGGTCGCTCTCATTAGTACCGGTTCGTGCCGAACCTTTAGCACCGGTTCATGCCACGAACCGGTACTAAAGAGTGTGGTGGCAGGATGTTGTCAGTCTGGGGCCCCTCCAGCACCTTTAGTACCGGTTGGTGGCACGAACCGGTACTAAAGGTCGTCCTATATATACCCATCGTCCACCCGCGAGCTCGCTCGCTCTATTTTCCCCCTTTCCCCTCTCCTCTCTGTTCTTCCCCTCTATACCTCGAGCTCATCACACATTTTGCCCAAAATTTGTCAAGATTTGAAGGCCCCCATCCATTCAAGTGATCACAAAGGTAAGCAACTTTGTCCTTTCATCTCTCATTGCTAGATTAGCTCTTGCAATGTTTTATATAGTGATTAATTTGTGGGTTTTATTAATTTGGGAGGAACTATATGTGGTAGTTTATTTGATTTATATGCAATCTGAGCTCAAAATAACTCTTATTTTGCATATGTAGGTGTGGTTTACTTAGTGCCTTCCCGTCTCCGTCCTAACCACCATCGATCGTCCACATCGTCCTGCCGCCAGCACCACCTTGTGGGGTGAGCCTCTTGTTTCTTATCTTTTTTATATAAAAAAAATCATGTTTGCGTGATTTGGATATATAGTTACTTGTATAATTATCTTACCCGTACGTTATTTGTTATTCATAGTGCCATGGTTTTGATATCTGTCCCCGTCGGCTCTCGTCCGGCTTATCATTCGGATGTGGTATATTTTCTTTTACAACTAGTTGTTGCATTTCGTGTTTATGACAAATTATGCCCATCAAGTTGACATAGATATTTTTATCTAGGAGGTATGTGAACCAGAAATTCCAACCGACCCTATTGTCGAGAGGTTAATTTTAGTTGAAAGAGAAAACGAGTATTTGAAAGAAAACTTGAAAAGAATTGAGGGGGAGAAGATGGAATTGGAGTTGCATGTTGTCAATGTCGTCGATGATCACAAGATCAAGATGGAGAAAATGCGCTTGAAGATTAGAAAGATTAGAAAATATGCCATTGATAGTGAGGCTTGGTATCATTATGCTGTTGGATCAATTGTTACCTTAGTTGTGATCTTGATCGCATTTGTTGTTGCATTTAAATGCTTTAGCTAGAGAGTTATTTGTATGTTTGTTTTATGAGAATAAGTGTTGTATGAACTTGGAGGAAGCAGAACGCCTTAAAGGCCTAGAATCAAAGCACGCGGAGTTGGCACTCCGATTCCAACGACAGTAGCAACAGATCGACTCACTTAGCCAAGAAAGGGGGTCTTAGCAGCGGCAACAGCTAGTGGATGATCCAACATTGGATAGCACCGTCCCATCCATGCCGAGAAGCAGTGTGGGTTCCGCCCCGGGCGAGGCACACCTGCTGGATAGATACCCTATGGACGACATCATGGAGAGCACTAATTGTGAGCTACACTTTACAATGAAGAACATATCCATGAAGGTGGTGGAAGCCGTTGCTTATACAAATCCCCCCGAAGCAACCTTCCATTGCAACCCGATTCCAACTGGCTATGCTCGTGTCGTGGTTGATGAAGTGGTGGACCGATATTCGGGCTAGAGCTTGACATTCCTAGAGGTGAGGAGGAGCACACACTGGGAGAGGCCATACATCGTATCATCCTATGGAGAAAGGATTGCATCATCTTTCGAAGGCCACCGACACCACGTCAGCCGACTCCTCCTCGATGTCCGCCACCACGTCAGCAGACTCCCGCTCCTCCAAGTCCACCAACGCGTCAGGCCACTCCTCCTCCTCCAAGTCCGGCATAGCGTCAGGCCACTCCTCCTCCTCCAAGTCCGGCATAGCATCAAGCCACTCCTCCTGCTTCAAGTCCGGCACAGTGTCAGGCCACTCCTCCTGCTTCAAGTCCGGCACAGCGTCAGGCCACTCCTCCTGCTTCAAGGCCGACACTGCGTTTAGCCACTCCTCCTACTCCAACTCAGCCACGTCAGCCGTCTCCACCGCCTCAGCAATCGCGGAAGAGAGCCGCCCAGCTATGGTGCATAGCGGTACAAGTCGAGGTAGTACAGGAGGTACAGGTGGAGGCAAGCGATTTCAATATGGTCGAAGCCTCGCTCCTCTTCCTCAGAGACCTTACGACATGACCGAGGAGCAAAACACAGCCATAGTGAAGGTCCAAGTGGACGCCCATTTTGGACCGAAACCGCCACCGCCGCCAAAGGAGAAAGTGTGTGAGAAAGTCGTTGACCAGTTTATTCATATAGCAAGAAAACCAACTCCCAAACCTGTTGACTCAGACTATGAGCACCAAATCAAGAAGGCACATCGAGCACGACTACAGAAGGAGTCGAGCTCGAGCTCGAGCCAAGCAGCTGGCAAAAAAATGCGGGAAAACCGTTTCCCAGCTAGGAGAACAGGCGGCGCAATCGATCCCCCCGCTTGTTGTACCAACACATGAGAGTACCGGCACCCGTTAGCTGGTAATAACCGACGAGCATAGAAGGCATGCTGAAATGCTCGGTATCACTGCTGGACAACTCCTCGAGATTGAGACCATGTCTTCGCTTAGAGAGGAGGACATAAAACGGAAATATGTCCGTGGCGAACCTTTGCTCGAGCCTGAGGATGTCAAGAACCTCCCAACGAGAATGTATGAATTGCATGATTGGTACATGAAAATTATCAAGAGTTCCAATTGAGAGTCCCTAATGGTGAACGTCAAGGAAGAGCATTACTTCCATGCACTATCTCTGTCCGTTGAGTATTCAGGACTATTTCAGTTATTCAATCAAGAAGCACTCGACAAATCTCTCGTCAATTGCTATTGTCTGTAAGTGATTTCTTTATGTAATTTAAGTCTGAAGCTAGTTGTAGTGCTCATTGATCGATCATTACATGTAATTATCCTCACTATATTCTTTTCTGTGGTATTATGCAGGATGAAGATGTATGAAATGAAAAAAGCTGGACGCTATGGCATTGGGTTCATTGACCCAAATAACATTAATGAAGACATATGGAAATTGAAATGGTATAAAGCAGATGTAGAGAAAAAAAATGCTAGAGTTCTTGAAGCGCCTCAATACCAATGAAGATATACTACTTCCTTACAACTTCTTGTGAGACACTGTCATGTACTACGAATTCTGTTTTTCCTTACTAGCTAGTTAGATGTTAATAATTAAATGTATATAGTTTAGGGTAGTTGATGAGTGTTATGCACATGCCTGCTTAATTAAGACATAAAAACATGTGCGCATGCAGTTATCAATGGATCTTGTTAATCATTAAAGTTGAAGAAAGAACTGTTGAAGTACTGGACTCACTACTTAGAAAACAAAGTGACTACTGAATCTTGAAGGGGATAGTCGACAGGTAATTTCAATCATTATTAACTATATGTCGGCCTCTTTAGTTCGTCATTTCCTGATATAAACTATTTAATAACTCATTTATTCATTTTCTTTGCTGGCGGGCAGGGCTTGGGAAAAGTTTATCAACATGACTCCAGGCAAATGGCGAAAAAAGCTATCTTGGTTTCGACCCAAGGTAAGTAATTAAGTGGTACTAGTTAGCTACCGTCTCTTTAATTCGTGTTTCAATACCATTAATGATCATGCTTGATTAATTATTATCTGATTAAATTCTATTCTCGTAAAGGCCCTGAAGCAGGCGTCGGGGACTAAAGTGTGTGCATACTACATTTGCGAGAACATTCGCATGATGGCGTCCGAAAGGAGCAAATCTGATAGACAACTATGGGTACGTTTGCCAGAACACTATTCACAATTTTTACATCATTATCGATATCTAGTCGCACAACTAATACACATGCATATTGATCTCCTTCTTAACAGTTCAATCAGGTGTGGGACCAGCTCTTACCAACGAAGCGCATACGAGCACTTCAAGAGGAAATAGCGGGATTTTTGCTCGACCAGGTCATAGATCCCAAAGGAGAATACCATTACCCGCTACCGCCCCATGAACCACTCCCAATTGTCATCGTGCTCCGAAGGCACCAAGGTAAATTCCACTGGCTCCAAAGGCAACATGTAGGAGAAATTCTATATACCTAATTATATATATATATATATATACATGTGTATGTGTGAATAATGGTGGTTGTGAGACATTCGATGATATATATATGCATAACGTTCTATGATATATATATATATGATCGGTTCTACGAGAAATTCTATTTGTATATATGCATAACGTGTACAATATGTAGTATTGTAAAATACCAGCAAACAAAAAAGAATTAAATGGAAAACACAAAATTAAAGGAAAAAGAAATCATGAACCCAAAACCCCCCAAACCTTTTAGTACCGGTTGGTGTTACCAACCGGTACTAAAGGGCTCCCCGCCCCCGGCGCTGGCTCGTGCCACGTGGTGGCCCTTTAGCGGTGGTTCGTGCAGAACCGGTACTAAAGGGCCTTATGAACTGGTGCTATAGCCCAGTTCTCCACTAGTGTATGTAGGAACCAATATGAGCATCCAAGTTCCGCTATTGGTTATTGACTGGAGAGGTGTCTCGGTCATGTCTACATAGTTCTCGAACCCGTAGGGTCCACACGCTTAACGTTCGATGACGATTTTGTATTATATGAGTTATGTGATTTGGTGACCGAATGTTGTTCGGATTCCCAAATGAGATCACGGACATGACGAGGAGTCTCGAAATGATCGAGAGGTAAAGATTGATATATAGTACGATGATATTCGGACACCGGAAGTGTTCCGAGTGTATCGGGTACATATCGGGTCACAGGAAGGGGTTCCGGGCATCCCCCCGGCAACTACATGGGCCTAATGGGCCAAGAGGGGGACAGACCACCCCCTAAGGGGTTGGTGCGCCCCATGTAGGCCAAAAATAGGAGGGGAAGGAAAGAGGAGAATATAGAAAGGAAGGGGAGGCATTCGGCCTCCCCTTCCGTCCCTCCTCCCTCCTCCTTCCTCCCCCCTCCGAAAGTTATGGTAAGGGGGGACCGAATTGCACTAGGGCCCCAAGTAGGATTCCTCCTACTTCGGTGCCCCCTTGGCTGCTCTCTCTCCCTCCCACCTATATATATGAGGGGGGAGGCGCCTAGAACACACAACAACATCTGTTAGCCGTGTGCGGCACCTCCCTCCATAGTTTACGCCTCCAGACATATTCATGTAGTGCTTAGGTGAAGCCCTGCGCGGATCACTTCACCATCACCGTCAGCATGCCGTCGTGCTGACGGAACTCTCCCTTGACACTTTGCTAGATCAAGAGTTCGAGGGACGTCATCGAGCTGAATGTGTGCAGAACATACAAATGGATGGAAAGGAAATAATGGAACAATTGCACCAACTAACCTTCCCTTTGAAATGGTGCTTTGTAACAGATGACATTGGTAATATGCCTGTCATGATATCTGCTTGCAAACCCAATAGTTTTTCTGATTGCAAAGATGTTACCAACACCTTAACAAACCTAGAGATGCCTAGATTTTTATATAATAAAACAAGCCAGACTCTTCGATGACAAGAAAACTAAAAACAACCAACAAGGTAGACACGAGACATAGAACCCACCTTAATTACTTCAGTAGCTTTATTTTGCAGCAGAACTAGGACTGATGGTATCAAATTTGGAACTTCAACGCAAAAATCAGCATGAGTGTATATAAGCAATGATAGTGCAGGTATTGCTCCGCTCACTATGTGAGGAGATGGACTTGAAAGATATCCCTGAAAGTCATGACTTGGCACCCTAAGGAGCACCACCAAAAATGAAATCCTCCTATGTTGCTGCCCCTACTTGACACTTCTGCTATTGAAATTTATCCAACAACTGGCTGACTCCATCGCCTACAAGGCACCCTCCGCCTTACTGATCCTCCAATCTTACCTATCAAGACTTTCTCTACCACTGTTTGTGCCATGAAAATCGAGGTGCTGATATGTCCCATTGCGTCAACAAACAACACAGACTTGCGTCGCGCCCTCCTGGAGCCACGCAGGCTGATATGGATGCTCACTACCTGTTACTATCTGATCCATATATTACAGGCTGAACCATGGTTTCCATTCCATCCAAATGATGCATCAACTGGATTGGTACAACGCCTAGCAAATAGTTGGACATGTCATGCATGCATAACAGGCTTCTGCCGTTGCGGCGCGCGCACGACCCAACAGCCTAACCACGGCCCAACGTGCTAACAGCAGCATCGCCTGCCGCGACCCCACTCATCAGGTCCAACGGGTGACATAGTCAGCGCGGCCCCACTCGTGAGAGTTAACGGTCAAAGCACTAAGCCGACGGCATCCACCGTTTGTGACCAGTTCTGAGGGTTTCGGGCAAGGGAGTGGGGAAAAGTGAGCAAAAGATAAGAGCGCGGGGATGAATGAGTATGGCTAAGGAACCAGGGGCACATATGTAAAAATCCCTCCAAATGATGCATCAACTGGATTGGTACAATGCCTAGCAATATGCCCTAGGATACCCCATCTTTTGCACTTACGCTATTTTTTACACGACCCTCTTCACCAGCTCTTATCATGTTTTTCCTTGGTCTTCCTGGTGGTCTAGTCAGTAAAGGACAACAGAGTCTGAACCCTGGGTCTACTATGTTCCATTGGTCTTTTCCCAAGAGTGCAAACACATTCTCAGCATAAGCAGCCCTAAATTTGGCAACAGATAATATTCAGAGCAATACTGATCTACTTCACCATCTTCACCTCTAATAACAGTCATGAGATGTAGGGCATGTATGCATGATTTCCCATGGATTTTCCATTGCCTAAAATTGCATTCCTTAGTTGCAAGGTTCACTGGATATCTCCATTCCCTATTTTTACTGTCAGTATATGTCACCTCAGCCTCGTATGTCGACGGTCGAATGCATTTCATCCTTAGTCCTCTTGCCTTGGCATGTAATGCCTTAATCAGAGATGGGAGCATAAGATGGCCAGCATATTGTGTTTCTGCAATTCTTTTACGAAGAGCCATCTTTACCATGATAATCTATCTAATCTTATCAAATACTTGCCACAAGCCCACAACAAAAGCCCTTTCACTGACTTGAACTTTGCATTGGAACACTCAGCGAGGTTATTGGTCACATAGTCTACTTTGCAGATTTCATTGAATTTGCTTCTTGACCACAGCTTTTCATGATGTTCATCCATGTACTCCTTCACCAAAGGATTATGAGCATACAACACTCTCAAATGGTGCTCATGCTTCCTCAAGCTGCATTGTATGATGCTGGCCATAGATTCTCATCATAAACTTTGCCTTTGAATTTCTTTTTCAAATTCTGTGCTAGGTGTCACATACATTCCCTATGTTCCACTCCAGGGAATACAATTTCTACTACAGTTTCTAAACCCTTGCAAGCATCCGTGTGTATAACTAAACCTGAGGGTGTACCTATAATGTTGCGCAACTGCTGCATAAACCAGACCCAACTCTCCTCACACTCTACCTCCAACACACCAAATGCAACTGGGAATAGCCAGTTGTGTCCATCAACTGCAGAAGCTGCTGCTAGCTGGCCTCTCCATCTTCCATTCAAAGTAGTTGCATCGACAGCCAAATAGGGCCTACAACCATTCAGAAACCCCTGCCAGCAAGCCTTGAAACAAACAAAAGCCCTCCTGAAGCACTCCTTCTCCATTGCCTTCCCTTTTAATTTGTACTTAACTATATGCTTGTCAATCTCTCCAACACTCCCTGGACTAGCCTTCTCCACTCCAGCTTTGGAGGTGTAAAGCAACTGAAAACTCTCATTCCATGGACCATTAATCCTATCAAGAGCCCTTTCCTTAGCATAGAAAATCCTCATGTACTGTATATTAATCTTGTACTTCTCAAATAGCTTCACATGGAGTGTTGTTGGACCAATTGTTGGTGTTTCCCTCACCCAATCCAAGATTGCATCTGCCACCCACCTAGTCTTTGCAAGCTTAGATGTGTCCTTTCCCCCTCCCCTCCAGGTGGGCTAGTGTGCCCGTGTGGGTTGCTTTTTATCTAAAACAAAATGAAAAATGATGTCAAATACAATTAAGAAACAGTACACATGATCTGAATATAGAATGGATAAATAATCCGATAAAAAGATTCAGTTGTAATACCTGAGTCATTTTTCTCTTTAGCATAGTGGATGCATGCATCCTCCACCTACACCTATCATAAGGGCAATGAACAGTGAATCTCCTGGCTCACTCCTATCAACCTCATAAGAGTTTTCAATGAGAATGTAATATGTAGTCACTGCATTACGACAGTCCACCATCGATTCGAATACGGTTCCTAGAGTAAGGTCAGGATTCTCCTTGTTCCACTCAATTTTTGGCATGTCCTCACCATCATATTCTTGTAAAACTAAGGAGTCGATGTTCTCCTCCTTCTCTTCATCGTCAGTGTCATCAAATCAAGCACGGCTGCTAGGCTCCTCTCGATATTCATCTTCCACTGCTAGTTGACTGGCTCTATCTACCAGTTCAGGGAATAGAATCTCATCCTCATCATCATGTCGAGGCACTTCCTTGTCAGGCTCTGCATCTACTTCTACATTAGGTGCAGAAGGGAGAGGAGAAGTGGCAGAATTAGCGGCAGCCAACATGTTGTGGCTTTCAGAACCACTAGGTTTACTTGGTCTCGACCTACAAGGAGTGCGAGGTCGCTCGCTATTAGCAGAGACATATGATGTCTGAACACCCTTCGGGATATGTTGTTTGCGTGTCTGAAGCACTGTAGCGACCAGACCTCAAACGGTCCAATCTCTGTGCTCAGGTGTCATCCCTGGATCAGTAATGCTGACACCACACAGTACTTGAAGGATTTATAGCAGAGTAGCAATCACACACTTATTACATCTCAAAAGAGAACTTATTACAATAATAATGGCTTAAGGGCATCTAATAACGATAATAGCGGAAGGCTTGGAAGTTAAGTGAGTCCATCAACTCCAACGGCCTCACTGAGTATAGAACCACGACCTAAAAGCACCTTACTCGTCGTTTGAAAAGTCTGCAACATGAACGTTGCAGCCTGAAATGGGTCAGCACATGGAATATGCTGGCAATGTAACACATAGAGAGTAATGAAGAAATAAGGCTATACTACATGCATATTTGGCTGGTGGAAAGCTCTATGGTTACAGTTTTGCGTAAAGCCAATTTTTCCCTACTGCAAAGGAATAAATTTAGTTTAACTATCATGGTAGTTTTTAAACATTGAGAATGGTTGATAGCATTCCCAATCCCAATTAAGCATCATCATTAAGAACCAACAAATTAATTAGAGTAGCATGATGAGATTCACATGATAATCCAAGTACTAGATACTCAAGATGTCCATAACCGGGGACACGGCTAACCATGATTAGATTATACACTCTGCAGAGGTTTGCACACTTTTCCCCACAAGACTCGATCTCCTCCGTTGGATTTCTTGCAGTGCATGGTGTTGAGAAACGGATGACCGAGACATAGTATTTCAGAAGCGCTAGCACCTTACTATGGGTAGACCGTACCACCTACATCCCCTACATCTGCTAGTCTACCACTGTAAGAGTTCGCACGACTTAGTCAACTATGCTAGAGCCCATAGTAGCTTGTGGCTGCACACGGAAGTTTCTAGCATGAATAATCTCATGATCCCTTTGAGCCTGGGTGGTGGTCCAAAAGAAAACAGGCAATCGCTGGAATACCCAGGTGCCTCAATCCACCCAGATGTGTATTTATGTTGCCACCTTAGATAAACCATTAATTTAACAAACTCACATCTGTCATGGATTTCACTCACCCAATCCACGTCAACTGGCATAGCATGGCATAATAATCAAACATAGAAGTAACTCCCAAAGGTTTGATAAGAACAGGTAATAGGTACTACCTCATGTACTTCCCATCCCCACAATTTAATTAGATCCTAGTCAATGCAATGTGTGAGGATTGATCTAATGCAATAAAACTGGGTAGTAGGAAGGTATGATCAAAGTGTTACTTGCCTTGCTGATGATCCGCAAAACCTAGCGATTCGAAGTAGCAAGCGGCGCACTCCGGGTACTCTATCACAAACAAACAGGCATACAATAAGTACTCATCTAGTGCACAGGTAAAACTCGAATAAGAGATTTAACCAGAAAGTTCAACTTAAGAACTCCGGTTGGCAAAAAGAAAACAAATCGAACGAAGCAATGAAAGACAAACGACAAAAGAAATAAGCTCCATTTACTAATCTGAAACTAGGGCAATTTTTACTGGGGCAAAAACTTGTTTGAGTTTGTTAAACGGAAAGAGGGTTTCGAGACGAAACTCCATGCGCTTGAATCACCTGATTCCGACAAACGAGCGAAAAGTTAAACTAAAACGAACATCGGATCAGAAATCGCGATCAGAAAAATCGTGGATTTAATCCGAGAAAAAGAAAAACAATGAACAGGTTAACGAACGAACGTTCATTAACAGGAACTAAACGATGAACGCGAACTAAATAACTAAACGATGAACGCGAACTAAACGATGAACGTTCGTTAACAGGAACTAAACGATAAACGATGAACGAACGTTCGTTAACAGGAACTAAATAACTAAACCGGAGAAAAACCGATCTATTTAAAAAAAACGAAAAACTAGGGTTTTCAAAAAACCAAAACGGTTTTTTCTCAAAAACCGGAGCGGCGGCTACCTCGGCTCGGGGCTCCGGCGAGGCTCCGGCGGCGGCGGCTCCGACGCGGCTGCGGCGCAGCGGTGGAGGCAGGCGGGGCAGGAGGCGCGGGCGGCGTGCGGCGGCAGCGCTGGAGGCGTGGGGAGGCGGCGGCGGGTGTGGGGCTACCGGGGGGGGGGGGCTGCGGGGTTATAAAGGGTGGGCGAGGCGGTGACTTGGGGGAGGGGTCGGCCTCGGGAGGCGGGTCCTCCCCGGACTCGGGCGGCGGCAGCGGTCGGGACTCCTGTCCCGACCCGGCGGGAGGCCGCGACGGCTGGCTGGGCCGGCCTGCTCGGCTGGGCCCTTGGCCCAGTCGGGCGCGGGGTCTCTCTCTTTTTTTAAACAATTTCGCTGCGACTAAAAAAATTCTAGAAAAATAAATAAAATTCTAAAAATGCCAAAACAAAATTTCACCATCTAAATAAAATATTTAGAACAGGATGAACATTTTCTTGGCCCTAAGTGCAATTTTTGAAAACGTGCAATTTTTCCTAAATTCAAATAAAGTAGCAAATAAAACCAAAATAAAATCTTATTTGATTTTTTATTAAATCCCCAATATTTCTATATTTTGGGAAAGTCATTTTATTCCCACTCATAATTTTTATAGCAGAAATAATTGAAGATAAAATAAATAAAATCAAATGATCCTATTTTGAAACTTTGAGAAAACTCAAATATGAAAATAACGAAATCTCCAACTCTCTCCGAGGGTCCTTGAGTTGCGTGATATTTCTAGGATCAACTAAATGCAATAAAATATGATATGAAATGATAATCTATTGTATAACATTCCAAATTGAAAATTTGGGATGTTACAAGCACACCGATATGGATTTTACCGAAACGGTTGTCAGCATTCAAACTAAATAGCAATTCCAGATGCTCATCACAAGTTAGTGGGACAAATATCTGCTCGGTACTGTCAAAATATCTCAGTTCAACAGCATCGGCAGGGCTCCACGGATACTCACAACAGAGTGCCTCACGGAAATCTGTGAATGAAATGCTGGTTTCTACCACTTTAGGATAGAAAAATCCGGAAATCATACACGGTTTAGTTCCACGTAGCTCGCTAGTTTCCATTCTAACCGCCAACCGAAAAGCAAGTGTAGGATCAACCCTATTCGATTGAAATAAGACAAAGGGCACAGTTAGGCAGAAAATTTTCAGATAAATTGCACTGATTCACGCCAACAATGGTCAAATACAACCTAATTTATGGATCTCCTAATCAATTTGAGAGGAAAACGATGCTTACCCGGGTGGAATCCATGAATTATCAGCCTCTGATTCGACCCAATCATATCCACGGTCGATGGGCCAGACGGGGTGCCCCCCCGACATCGCTTCCTAATCCTAGATGGGGAGAGAGGGTAGATGCGGCGGAGGCGGCACAACGGCGGCAGAGGCGGCACGACGGTGGCGGAGGGGGTGGCGCGGAAGCGACTGGATCTAATTCAGGTCACAGTGAGTGTCTGTTTCGCGGCCCCACTGGTTAGCACATAACGGTCAAAATGTGGACTCCGCCCTATGTGGCCCACTCGTCAGAGTTAACGGTCAAGCCATTGACCCGACGGCAATGTCCGCTGTGACCAATTCTGAGTGTTTCAGGCAAGGGAGTGGGGAAAGTGAGCAAAAGTTAAGGGCGTGGGGATGAATGAGTAGAACTAAGGAACCAGGGGCACAAAAATAAAAAAATCAAAATGAAATCCTCCTGTGTTGCTGCCCCTACTTGACACTGCTGCTACTAAAATTTATCCAACACCTAGCTGACTCCATCGCCTACGAGGCACCCTCCGCCTTACTAGTCCTCCAATCTTAGCTATCAAGACTTTCTCCGCCGCTGTCTGTGCCATGAAAATCGAGGTGCTGATATGTCCCATTGTGTCAACAAACAACAGAGATTCGCGTCATGCCCTCCTGGAGCCACGCAGGCTGATATGGACGCTCACTACCGGTTACTATCTGATCCAGATATCCTTGGGCAAGATCTCCGCCAGTAGTTTCAAAACACGTCGATGACCAGATCGAGGAGGGCTGATCATGCAGACCGGGACCGCAACCACACCGCTTCCTCCACTCCGACTCCATCGCTGCCACGGCAGAGGACACCGACCTTTGCTGCCCATAGCTCGCGACTCTAGGTGCCAGATCTTTTGAAACTACGACCAGCCGCCTCGCCATCATGCCATCGCAATTTTATCCATTGGTTTCTCATTAAATTAAGGATTTTGGCTACTACTATTTTTTTACACACCGTTTATTATGTGTGGCGATTCATATTGCAATCTGTGCAACACACCTTTATTCAATACATCGTTGATTGAAAAAAAATCCCATGGTTAATTCGTGCATCAAGGTTGCATTAGCTCTAGTTTCGCCCCTACATGAATCATGGCTGAACGTGTGCAGAACTCGGAGGTGCCGTACGTTCGGTGCTTGATCGGCTAGAATGAGAAGAAGTTCGACTACATCAACCGCGTTGTCAAACGCTTCCACTTTTAGTCTATGAGGGTACGTGGACACACTCCCGCCCTCTCGTTGCTATGCATCTCCTAGATAGATCTTGTGCGAGCTTAGGATTTTTTTTGAAATTGCATGCTACATTTCCCAACGGTGGCGTCAGAATTAGGTCTATGCGTACATGATATGCACGAGTAGAACACAAAGAGTTGTGGGCGGTGATCGTCATACTGCATACCACCAACGTCTTATTTTGATTTGGCGGTATTGTTGGATGAAGCAGCCTAGACCAACCTTACGTGATCACGTTCATGAGGCTGGTTCCACCGACTTACATGGAACTAGTTTTGCATAAAGGTGGCTGGCGGGTGTCTGTTTCTCCAACTTTAGTTGAATCGAATTTGACTGCGGCCGGTCCTTGTTGAAGGTTAAAACAGCAAACTTGATAAATCATCATTGTGGTTTTAATGCATAGGTAAGAACGGTTCTTGCTAGAAGCCTGTAGTAGCCACGTAAAACTTGTAACAACAAAGTAGAGGACGTCTAACTTGTTTTTGCAGGGCATGTTGTGATGTGATATGGTCAAGACATGATGTGATATACGTTATTGTATGAGATGACCATGCTTTGTAGAAGTTATCGACAACTGGCAAGAGCACTATGGTTGTCGCTTTATTGTATGAAATGCAATCGCCATGTAATTGATTTACTTTATCACAATGCGTTAGCGATAGTTGTAGAAGCAATAGTTGGCAAGACGACCACGACGCTATGATGGAGATCAAGGTGTCAAGCCGGTGATGATGGAGATCAAGGTGTCAAGCCGGTGACGATGGAGATAATGACAGTGCTTTGGAGATGGAGATCAAAGGCACAAGATGATGATGGCCATATCATGTCACATATTTTGATTGCATGTGATGTTTATCTTTTATGCATCTTATTTTGCTTAGTATGGCGGTAGCATTATAAGATGATCCCTCACTAAAATTCCAAGGTATAAGTGTTCTCCCTGAGTATGCACCGTTGCGACAGTTTGTCGTGCTGAGACACCACATGATGATCAGGTGTGATAGGCTCTACGTTCACATACAACGGGTGAAAGATAGTTTTGCACATGTGGAATACTCGGGTTAAACTTGACGAGCCTAGCATGTATAGACATGGCCTCGGAACACTAGAGACCGAAAGGTCGAACGTGAATCATGTAGTTGATATGATCAACATAGAGATGTTCACCATTGATGACTACTCCATCTCACGTGATGATCAGACATGGTTTAGTTGATATGGATCACGTAATCATGTAGATGACTCGAGGGAGGTCTATCTAAGTGGGAGTTCTTAAGTACTATGATTAATTGAACTTAATTTATCATGAACTTAGACCTGATAGTTTTTGCATATCTATGTTGTAGATCAATGGCCCGTGCTACTGTTCCCTTGAATTTTAATGCGTTCCTAGAGAAAGCTAAGTTGAAAGATGATGGTAGAAACTACACGGACTCGGTCCGTAACTTGAGGATTATCCTCATTGCTGCACAGAAAAAAATATGTCCTTGATGCACTGCTACCTCTTGAGCATGCGTTAGTTTTTCCCTTGAAGAGGAAATGGTGATGCAGCAAAGTAGCGTAAGTATTTCCCTCAGTTTTGAGAACCAAGGTATCAATACAGTAGGAGACAACACGAAAAGCCACCGAATATGTGTACAAACAAACACCAACTTGCAACCAACGCGACAAAGGGGTTTTCAATCCCTTGACGGTTATTCGCAAAGTGAGATATGATAGAGATAGATAAATGGTAAAGTAATATTTTTGGTATTTTTGGTTTATGGAACAGAAAGTAAAAGATTGCACAAGAAATAAATAGCTGATACGTCTCCAACGTATCTATAATTTTTGATTGTTCCATGCTGTTATATTATCAATCTTGGATGTTTTATAATCATTTCATATCATTTTTGGTGCTAACCTATTGACATTGTGCCAAGTGCCAGTTGCTGTTTTTTGCATGTTTTTTACATCACAGGAAATCAATACCAAACAGAGTCCAAATGCAAGGAAACTTTATGGATATTTTATTTGAACCAGAAGACACCCAATGGGCCAAGGCTGCACCTGGGGGGGGGGGGTGCTCCGAGGGGAGCACAACCCACCAGGGCGCATCAAGAGGCCAAGCGCACCCTGGTGGGTTGTGCCCACCTCGGGTGCCCCCCGGACCGCCTCTTTGCCCTATAAATACCCCAATATTCTGGAAACCCTAGGGGAGTCGACGAAAATCAATTCCAGCCACCGCAGAGTCCAGAACCACCAGATCCAATCTAGACACCATCACGGAGGGGTTCACCACTTCCATTTGTGCCTCTCCGATGATGCGTGCATAGTTCTTTGTAGACCTTCGGGTCTGTAGTTAGTAGCTAGATGGCTTCCTCTCTCTCATTTGATTATCAATACAATGGTCTCTTGGAGATCCATATGATGTAACTCTTTTTGCATGTGTTTGTTGGGATCCGATGAACTTTGAGTTTATGAACAGATCTATCTTTTTATATCCATGAAAGTTATTTGAGTTTCTTTGATGTCTTATATGCATGATTGAGTACAGCCTTGTATTTCTTCTCCAATATTTGGGTTTTGTTTGGCCAACTTGATCTATTTATCTTGCAATGGGAAGAGGTGCTTTGTAGTGGGTTCAATCTTACGGTGCTTGATCCCAGTGACAGAAAGGGAACCGACACATATGCATCATTGCTACTGATACGTCTCCAACGTATCTATAATTTTTGATTGCTCCATGCTATGTTATCTACTGTTTTGGGCAACATTGGGCTTTATTATCCACTTTTATATTATTTTTGGGACTAACCTATTAACCGGAGGCCCAACCCAGAATTCCTGTTTTTTTGCCTATTTCAGTGTTTCGAAGAAAAGGAATATCAAACGGAGTCGAAACGGAATGAAATCAACTGGAGAAGTTATTTTTGGAAGGAAAGCTACCGGATGGACTCGGACCCCACGTCAGGAGCCAAGGGAGGTGCTCACAAGGGTGGGGGCGCCCCCCTAGGGCGCGCCCCCTGCCTCGTGGGGCCCCCGAAGCTCCACCGACGTACTTCTTGCACCCATATATACTCACGTACCCAAAAACTTCCAGAACAAACAATAGATCGGGAGTTCCGCCGCCAGAAGCCTCCGTAGCCACCGAAACCCAATCTAGACCCATTCCGGCACCCTGCCGGAGGGGGCAATCCCTCTCCGGTGGCCATCTTCATCATCCCGGTGCTCTCCATGATGAGGAGGGAGTACTTCTCCCTCGGGGCTAAGGGTATGTACCAGTAGCTATGTGTTTGATCTCTCTCTCTCTCTCTCGTGTTCTTGAGGTGATACGATCTTGATGTATCGCGAGCTTTGCTATTATAGTTGGATCCTATGATGTTTCTTCCCCCCTCTACTCTCTTGTAATGGATTTAGTTTCCCCTTTGAAGTTACCTTATTGGATTGAGTCTTTAAAGATTTGAGAACAGTTGATGTATGTCTTGCCGTGCATATCTATGGTGACAATGGGATATCACATGATTCACTTGATGTATGTTTTGGTGATCAACTTGCGGGTTCCGCCCATGAACCTATGCATAGGGGTTGGCACACGTTTTCGTCGTGATTCTCTGGTAGAAACTTTGGGGCACTCTTTGAGGTTCTATGTGTTGGTTGAATAGATGAATCTGAGATTGGGTGATGCATATCGTATAATCATGTCCGCGGGTACTTGAGGTGACATTGGAGTATCTAGGTGACATTAGAGTTTTGGTTGATTTGTGTCTTAAGGTGTTATTCTAGTATGAACTCTAGGGCTGTTTGTGACAATTATAGGAATAGCCCAACGGATTGATTGGAAAGAATAACTTTGAGGTGGTTTCGTACCCTACCATAATCTCTTCGTTTGTTCTTGTCAGGACCCCGATTCTAAGTCACACCGATCTAGCCTGTAACACCTCATATCAGTTTGCGGCCTCACGCACGGTATCCCCACGGGTGTCGCCTTACCATGGCCCGGGACCGTTTGCGCCTTTTGGCTCACGTATATGATAGTGTCGCTAGCATCCATATGACAGTGAACCCGAGCCGACATGACTAGTCGTGAACCCAAAGTGGCACTAACTTACGGGGACAGGCATACATGAATCAACATCGAGCATGTCGGTCAGCACGTGTGAATCCGGGCTGTAGCACTGGGCTAACAGGACTCCGGTGAATCGGGCTACCACAGGCTAGGCAGGACTCCGGATGTCACCGCATGACATTTCCCCGAAGGGACAGACACAGGAACGAAGTGAATCACATGCCGACCAGTCAAGTGTTTCGGAGCAGTAGTGCTGGGCTAGCAGGACTCCAGTGAACCGGGCTGTAGCGGACTACTATGGCTCATGGAAGCACAAGACTACATTTCCCCATAAGAGAGGCTACCAAGGATGAACAACTAGGTTGTCGGATCCCACACATACCAAGCATTTCAATCATACACACAATATGCTCGATATGTGTAAATACAACATGGCATCACAACATAACTCTACGACTCAAGTATTTATTCATTAGGCTCCAAGGAGCGAGATATTACAAACATGGGTCTCATGACCCAACATTCAGGGCATACAAGTCAAAGCACATGCGGAAGCTTAACATGTCTGAGTACAGACAACTACAAATGAAGAAGGCTCAGAAGCCTGACTATCTACAAAACCCTCCCAAGGGTACAAGATCGTAGCTGAGGTCCCAAGCTAAACGTCGAAGTCCATGCGGAACTACTAGTGAGACCGACGTCTCTCTGCAAAAACATAAATTAAGCAAACGTGAGTACAAATGTACCCAGCAAGACTTACATCAGAACTAGCTACATATGCATCAGTATCAATAAAGGGGTGGTGCAGTTTGACTACAGCAAGCTAGCTTTGACTCAGTGGCTAACCTGAACTACTACTGCAAATAACTCTTTGAGGTGGCGCACACGAGTCCACATATTCACCATATCAATACACCACTATGGATCCGCTCCCGTCTCCCTACGAGAACGCCATCCATAGCACTCACGCTTATCTTGCGCATTTTAGAGTATCCACTTTCACATGTCTATGAACTATGCAAGGGGTCCAAGTTTCCATATCCGAGGAATCCGGCTATTGAATAGATAATGATAACCCTGCAGGGGTGTACTTCTTCACACACGCTCTCGCCACTTACCACCATGTACACGTCGTGTATCTCGGCAACCTTCAAGCAGATGTTGGGGAACATTGCAGAAAACAAAAATTTTCCTACGGTTTCACCAAGATCCATTTATGAGTTCATCTAGCAACGAGTGATCGGATGCATCTACATACCTTTGTAGATCGTGAGAGGAAGCGTTCACTAGAACGTGGAGGACGGAGTCGTACTCGCCGTGATTCAAATCACCGATGACCAAGCGCCGAACGGACGGCACCTCCGCGTTCAACACACGTACGGAGCGGATGACATCTCCTCCTTCTTGATCCAGCAAGGGGGAAGGAGAGGTTGATGAAGATCCAGCAGCACGACGGCGTGGTGGTGGATGCAGGGCGTCACAGTAGCAGGGCTTCGCCGTGTACTACGAGGGAGAGGGGTGTAGCAGGGGAGAGGGAGGCGCCAGGGATGCAGGGTCCGGCTGCCCCTCCCTCCCCCCTTCTTGTATAGGCCCCCTAGGGGGGGCGCCGGCCCTAGGAGATGGGATCTCCTAGGGGGGCGGCGGCCAGGGCTGGAGTGGCCCCCAAGGCAAGGTGGGGCGCCCCCTCCCCACCCCTAGGGTTCCAACCCTAGGCGCATGGGGTGGGCCTAGGGGGGCGCACCAGCCCACTATGGGATGGCTCCCCTCCCCACTTTGGCCCATGGGGCCCTCCGGGATGGGTGGCCCCACCCGGTGGACCCCCGAGACCCTTCCGATGGTCCCGGTACAATACCGGTGACCCCGAAACTTGTCCCGATGGCCGAAACAGCACTTCCTATATATAATTCTTTACCTCCGGACTATTCCGAAACTCCTCGTGACATCCGGGATCTCATCCGGGACTCCGAACAACATTCGGGTTACTGCATATACATATCTTCACAACCCTAGCGTCACCGAACCTTAAGTGTGTAGACCCTACGGGTTCGGGAGACATGTAGACATGACCGAGATCGCTCTCCGGTCAATAACCAACAACGGGATCTGGATACCCATGTTGGCTCCCACATGCTCCTCGATGTTCTCATCGGATGAACCACGATGTCGAGGATTCAAACAACCCCGTATACAATTCCCTTCATCAATCGGTATGTTACTTGCCCGAGATTCGATCGTCGGTATCCCAATACCTCGTTCAATCTCGTTACCGGCAAGTCACTTTACTCGTACTGTAATGCATGATCCCATGACCAGACACTTGGTCACTTTGAGCTCATAATGATGATGCATTACCGAGTGGGCCCAGTGATACCTCTCCGTCATACTGAGTGACGAATCCCAGTCTTGATCCATGTCAACCCAACAGACACTTTTGGAGATACCCGTAGTATACCTTTATAGTCACCCAGTTACGTTGTGACGTTTGGTACACCCAAAGCACTCCTACGGTATCCGGGAGTTACACGATCTCATGGTCTAAGGAAAGGATACTTGACATTGGAAAAACTCTAGCAAACGAACTACACGATCTTGTGCTATGTTTAGGATTGGGTCTTGTCCATCACATCATTCTCCTAATGATGTGATCTCGTTATCAATGACATCCAATGTCCATAGTCAGGAAACCATGACTATCTGTTGATCAATGAGCTAGTCAACTAGAGGCTTACTAGGGACATGTTGGTGTCTATTATTCACACATGTATTACGATTTCCGGATAACACAATTATAGCATGAATAAAGACAATTATCATGAACAAGGAAATATAATAATAATGCTTTTATTATTGCCTCTAGGGCATATTTCCAATAGTCTCCCACTTGCACTAGAGTCAATAATCTAGTTACATTGTGATGAATCGAACACCCATGGAATTCTGGTGTTGATCATGTTTTGCTCTAGGGAGAGGTTTAGTCAACAGATCTGCTACATTCAGGTCCGTATGTACTTTATAAATATCTATGTCTCCATCTTGAACATTTTCACGAATGGAGTTGAAGCGACGCTTGATGTGCCTTGTCTTCTTGTGAAACATGGGCTCCTTGGCAAGTGCAATAGCTCCAGTGTTGTCACAGGAGAGCTTGATCGGCCCCGACGCATTGGGTATGACTCCGAGGTCGGTGATGAACTCCTTCACCCAAATTGCTTCATGTGCTGCCTCCGAGGCTGCCATGTACTCCACTTTACATGTAGATCCCGCCACGACGCTCTGCTTGCAACTGCACCAGCTTACTGCCCCACCATTCAAAATATACATGTATCCGGTTTGTGACTTAGAGTCATCCAGATCTGTGTCGAAGCTAGCGTCGACGTAACCCTTTACGACGAGCTCTTTGTCACCTCCATAAACGAGAAACATTTCCTTAGTCCTTTTTAGGTACTTCAGGATATTCTTGACCGCTGTCCAGTGTTCCTTGCAGGGATTACTTTGGTACCTTCCTACCAAACTTACGGCAAGGTTTACATTAGGTCTGGTACACAGCATTGCATACATAATAGAACCTATGGCTGAGGCATAGGGGATGAAACTCATCTCTTCTATATCTTCTGCCGTGGTCGGACATTGAGCTGAGCTCAATTTCACACCTTGCAGCACAGGCAAGAACCCCTTCTTAGACTGATCCATATTGAACTTCTTCAATATCTTATCAAGGTATGTACTTTGTGAAAGACCTATGAGGCGTCTTGATCTATCTCTATAGATCTTGATGCCTAATATATAAGCAGCTTCTCCAAGGTCCTTCATTGAAAAACTCTTATTCAAGTAGGCCTTAATGCTATCCAAGAGTTCTATATCATTTCCCATCAAAAGTATGTCATCTACATATAATATGAGAAATGCTACAGAGCTCCCACTCACTTTCTTGTAAATGCAGGCTTCTCCATAAGTCTGTGTAAACCAAAACGCTTTGATCATCTCATCAAAGCGAATGTTCCAACTCCGAGATGCTTGCACCAGCCCATAAATTGAGCGTTGGAGCTTGCACACCATGTTAGCATTCTTAGGATCGACAAAACCTTCCGGCTGCATCATATACAATTCTTCCTTAAGGAAACCATTAAGGAATGCCGTTTTGACGTCCATTTGCCATATCTCATAATCGTAGAATGCGGCAATTGCTAACATGATTCGGATGGACTTTAGCTTCGCTACCGGTGAGAAAGTCTCATCGTAGTCAACCCCTTGAACTTGTCGATAACCCTTAGCGACAAGCTGAGCTTTATAGATGGTCACATTACCATCCGCGTCTGTCTTCTTCTTAAAGATCCATTTATTCTCTATGGCTCGCCGTTCAACGGGCAAGTCAGTCAAAGTCCATACTTTGTTTTCATACATGGATCTTATCTCGGATTTCATGGCTTCTAGCCATTTGTCGGAATCCGGGCCTGCCATCGCCTCTTCATAGTTCGAAGGTTCACCGTTGTCTAACAACATGATTTCCAAGACAGGGTTGCCGCACCACTCTGGTGCGGAACGTGTCCTTGTGGACCTACGAATTTCAATAGGAGCTTGATCAGAAGTATCTTGATCATCATCATTAACTTCCTCTCTAGTCGGTGCAGGCACCTCAGGAACATTTTCTTGTGTTGCGCCCTTTTCCGGTTCAAGAGGTAATACTTCATCAAGTTCTACTTTCCTCCCACTTAATTCTTTCGAGAGAAACTCCTTCTCTAGAAAGGATCCATTCTTGGCAACAAAGATCTTGCCTTCGGATCTGAGGTAGAAGGTATACCCAATAGTTTCTTTAGGGTATCCTATGAAGACGCATTTTTCCGACTTGGGTTTGAGCTTTTCAGGTTGAAGTTTCTTGACATAAGCATCGCATCCCCAAACTTTCAGAAACGACAGCTTAGGTTTCTTCCCAAACCATAATTCATACGGTGTCGTCTCAACGGATTTCGACGGAGCCCTATTTAAAGTGAATGTGGCAGTCTCTAAAGCATAGCCCCAAAAAGATAGCGGTAAATCGGTAAGAGACATCATAGACCGCACCATATCTAATAGAGTGCGATTATGACGTTCGGACACACCATTACGCTGAGGTGTTCCAGGCGGCGTGAGTTGTGAAACTATTCCATATTTTCTTAAGTGTGTGCCAAATTCGTGACTCAAGTATTCTCCTCCATGATCTGATCGTAGGAACTTGATTTTCCTATCACGTTGATTTTGAACCTCACTCTGAAATTCCTTGAACTTTTCAAAGGTCTCAGACTTGTGTTTCATCAAATAGATATATCCATATCTACTCAAGTTATCAGTGAGGGTGAGAACATAACGATAGCCACCGCGAGCCTCAACACTCATTGGACCGCACACATCAGTATGTATGATTTCCAATAAGTTGGTTGCTCGCTCCATTGTTCCTGAGAACGGAGTCTTGGTCATTTTACCCATGAGGCATGGTTCGCACGTGTCAAATGATTCGTAATCAAGAGACTCTAAAAGTCCATCTGCATGGAGCTTCTTCATGCGTTTGACACCTATGTGACCAAGGCGGCAGTGCCACAAGTATGTGGGACTATCATTATCAACCTTACATCTTTTGGTACTCACACTATGAATATGTGTAGCATTACGCTCGAGATTCATTAAGAATAAACCATTCACCATTGGAGCATGACCATAAAACATATCTCTCATATAAATAGAACAACCATTATTCTCGGGTTTAAATGAGTAGCCATCTCGTATCAAACGAGATCCTGATACAATGTTCATGCTCAAACTTGGCACTAAATAACAATTATTAAGGTTCAAAACTAATCCCGTAGGTAAATGAAGAGGCAGCGTGCCGACGACGATCACATCGACCTTGGAACCATTCCCGACGCGCATCGTCACCTCGTCCTTCGCCAGTCTCCGCTTATTCCGCATCTCCTTCTTTGAGTTACAAATGTGAGCAACTGCACCGGTATCAAATACCCAAGAGCTACTACGAGTACTGGTAAGGTACACATCAATTACATGTATATCACATATACCTGTTGTGATGCCGGCCTTCTTGTCCGCTAAGTATTTGGGGCAGTTCCGCTTCCAGTGACCACTTCCCTTGCAATAAAAACACTCAGTCTCGGGCTTGGGTCCATTCTTTGGCTTCTTCCCGATAGCTTGCTTGCCAGGCGCGGCAACTCCCTTGCCGTCCTTCTTGAAGTTCTTCTTACCCTTGCCTTTCTTGAACTTAGTGGTTTTATTCACCATCAATACTTGATGTTCCTTTTTGATTTCTACCTCTGCTGATTTCAGCATAGCAAATACTTCAGGAATGGTCTTTTCCATCCCCTGCATATTTAAGTTCATCACAAAGCTCTTGTAGCTCGGTGGAAGCGACTGAAGGATTCTATCAATGACCGCGTCATCCGGGAGATTAACTCCCAGCTGAGTCAAGCGGTTATGCAACCCTGACATAGTGAGTATGTGCTCACTGACAGAACTGTTTTCCTCCATCTTACAGCTGAAGAACTTGTCGAAGACTTGATATCTCTCGACCCGGGCATGAGCTTAAAAAACCATTTTCAGCTCTTCGAACATCTCATATACTCCGTGTCTCTCAAAACGTTTTTGGAGCCCGGGCTCTAACCTGTAAAGCATGCCACACTGAACGAGGGAGTAGTCATCGGTACGTGCCTGCCAAGCGTTCATAACGTCTTGTTCTGCAGGGAGAACAGGTGCGTCACCCAGCGGTGCTTGTAGGACATAATCTTTCTTGGCAGCTATGAGGATGATCCTCAGGTTCCAGACCCAGTCCGTGTAATTGCTGCCATCGTCTTTCAGCTTGGTTTTCTCTAGGAACGCGTTGAAGTTGAGGACTACGTTGGCCATTTGATCTACAAGACATATTGTAAATATTTTAGACTAAGTTCATGATAATTAAGTTCATCTAATCAAATTACTCAATGAACTCCCACTTAGATAAACATCCCTCCAGTCATATAAGTATAACATGATCCGAGTTAACTAGGCCGTGTCCGATCATCACGTGAGACGGACTAGTCAACATCGGTGAACATCTTCATGTTGATCGTATCTTCTATACGACTCATGCTCAACCTTTCGGTCTTCTGTGTTCCGAGGCCATGTCTCTACATGCTAGGCTCGTCAAGTCAACCTAAGTGTTTGCATGTGTAAATCTGTCTTACACCCGTTGTATGTGAACGTTAGAATCCATCACACCCGATCATCACGTGGTGCTTCGAAACAACGAACTGTCGCAACGGTGCACAGTTAGGGGGAACATTTGCTTGAAATTATTATGAGGGATCATCTTATTTACTACCGTCGTTCTAAGTAAACAAGATGAAAAAACATGATAAACATCACATGCAATCAAATAATAAAAGTGACATGATATGGCCAATATCACATAGCTCCTTTGATCTCCATCTTGGGGCTCCATGATCATCTTGTCACCGGCTTGACACCATGATCTCCATCATCGTGTCTCCATGAAGTTGCTCGCCAACTATTACTTCTACTACTATGGCTAACGCGTTTAGCAATAAAGTAAAGTAATTTACATGGCGTTTCTCAATAACCCACAGGTCCCAGGATCGTAACCTGGCTCTGATACCACTGTTGGGGAACGTTGCAAAAAACAAAAAATTTCCCACGGTTTCACCAAGATCCATCTATGATTTCATCTAGCAACGAGTGATCGGATGCATCTACATACCTTTGTAGATCGCGAGCGGAAGCGTTCACTAGAACGTGGATGACGGAGTGGTACTCGCCGTGATTCAAATCACCGATGACCAAGCGCCGAACGTACGGCACCTCCGCGGTCAACACATGTACGGAGCGGATGACGTCTCCTCCTTCTTGATCCAGCAAGGGGGAAGGAGAGGTTGATGAAGATCCAGCAGCACGACGGCGTGGTGGTGGATGCAGGGCGTCACAGTAGCAGGGCTTCGCCGTGTACTACGAGGGAGAGGGGTGTAGCAGGGGAGAGGGAGGCGCCAGGGATGCAGGGTCCGGCTGCCCCTCCCCCTTCTTATATAGGCCCCCTAGGGGGGGCCCCGGCCCTAGGAGATGGGATCTCCTAGGGGGGGCGGCGGCCAGGGCTGGAGTGGCCCCCAAGGCAAGGTTGGGCGCCCCCCACCCCTAGGGTTCCAACCCTAGGCGCATGGGGTGGGCCTAGGGGGGCGCACCAGCCCACTATGGGCTGGTTCCCCTCCCCACTTTGGCCCATGGGGCCCTCCGGGATGGGTGGCCCCACCCGGTGGACCCCCGAGACCCTTCCGGTGGTCCCGGTACAATACCGGTGACCCCGAAACTTGTCCCGATGGCCGAAACAGCACTTCCTATATATAATTCTTTACCTCCGGACTATTCTGGAACTCCTCGTGACGTCCGGGATCTCATCCGGGACTCCGAACAACATTCGGGTTACTGCATATACATATCTTCACAACCCTAGCATCACCGAACCTTAAGTGTGTAGACCCTACGGGTTCGGGAGACATGTAGACATGACCGAGATCGCTCTCCGGTCAATAACCAACAGCGGGATCTGGATACCCATGTTGGCTCCCACATGCTCCTCGATGATCTCATCGGATGAACCACGATGTCGAGGATTCAAACAACCCCGTATACAATTCCCTTCGTCAATCGGTATGTTACTTGCCCGAGATTCGATCGTCGGTATCCCAATACCTCGTTCAATCTCGTTACCGGCAAGTCACTTTACTCGTACTATAATGCATGATCCCGTGACTAGACACTTGGTCACTTTGAGCTCATAATGATGATGCATTACCGAGTGGGCCCAGTGATACCTCTCCGTCATACGGAGTGACGAATCCCAGTCTTGATCCATGTCAACCCAACAGACACTTTCGGAGATACCCGTAGTATACCTTTATAGTCACCCAGTTACGTTGTGACGTTTGGTACATCCAAAGCACTCCTACGGTATCCGGGAGTTACACGATCTCATGGTCTAAGGAAAGGATACTTGACATTGGAAAAACTCTAGCAAACGAACTACATGATCTTGTGCTATGTTTAGGATTGGGTCTTGTCCATCACATCATTCTCCTAATGATGTGATCTCGTTATCAATGACATCCAATGTCCATAGTCAGGAAACCATGACTATCTGTTGATCAACGAGCTAGTCAACTAGAGGCTTACTAGGGACATGTTGGTGTCTATTATTCACACATGTATTACGATTTCCGGATAACACAATTATAGCTTTAATAAAGACAATTATCATGAACAAGGAATTATAATAATAATGCTTTTATTATTGCCTCTAGGGCATATTTCCAATAGCAGAAGCCTGGTGAGGGAGTCGGCCATGACCTGACTAACCACTCAAGTCTCTCGTCCAGGTTTATCGCCTATTCGGGTTCCATCCGCAAGGAGATCCGACCGGGGTGTCGCTCACGGCCCCAAACGATGTGTGCAGGGTTCCCAAGCCCACCTCGACGAATGGATCTACGCTTGGTACACTGTGCCATGGTGCCTAGTCTGTCCCAAGCCCACCTGTACTGGGTGCCACTTGGTAGACTACTAACACAACCTACAAACACCAGAAACTAGTTGCAACTCCTGGACAGAGATCGAGGCCGTTAATAAGCCGAGAGGGGTCGAGTTACCGGAACCCAATGTGTGGCAGTAACTATTCATGGATCACAAACACATAACTCAGTTTCTAAGGACGGTTTCAATGAGACAACCCACCATGTACTCCTACATGGCCTCTCACCGCTACCTTTACCAAACCGTGTTCACACACTTAGCTCTCAACAGTAGGACATGTTCACACACCTCCGATTCATCCCCGATGAATCAGATCTGACTCAACTCTAAGCAGTAAGAGGCATGACAAACAAGCATGAATGAGTAGGCACATCAGGGCTCAAACAACTCCTACTCATGCTAGTGGGTTTCATCTATTTACTGTGGCAATGACAGGTCATGCAGAGGAAAGGGGTTCAGCTACCGCAGCATGTAACAATTGAAACGTTGTTGTCCTAATGCAGTAAAAGAGAGCAGGAGCGAGAGAGTGGGATTGTATTGGAATGAACAAGGGGGTTTTGCTTGCCTGGCACTTCTGAAGATAGTATAGCTCTTCATCGGTGTCATCGATCACATCGTCGAAACATCATCTACCGAGGGGGAACAACCACCGGCAAACACAGAAAGAACACAATCAATGCAATGCACAATATGATGCATGATCATGACATGTCAACATTCTGTGATTTGAGCTAATGCAGCTAAGAACAGAAGGGTTTGAGTTGATTTGAACCAAAGGTTCAAATTCAAATTCAAACTAAGAACTTATAAAGTGCATTATCATGTTTTGATCTAAACAGCAAGGTTAAGTTGTTTAAACATGCATGAAATCAGTATAGATGGATAGCTTAGTTTTTTCTGATCATTTTTCATATATAATTTGTTTGATTTCGAGTTACGGTTGAATTACTATGAATTTTTGAAGTTTTGGACATTTTCTGGAATTTCTGAATTATTTTAAATACAGAAATTATTTACTGCGTCAGCATGACATAACCATGAGGTCAGCGGGTCAACGGTGCTAGTCCAGGTCAAACCTGACGTGTGGGGTCAGTCAGCTGCCAAGTCAGCACGGTCAACTCTGGCAAGTGGGTCCCGCTGGGTTATAAACTAATCTTAACCAGGAAAATTAGGCAACTGAGTTAAACATGCAGGCCCCACTGTCAGTGACTCTAGGGGGGTTAGTTGGGCGCTAATGACGGTGCCACGTCACCAGCCACCGTAGTTGGATGCCGACGACCAAACCCGACGGCGGAGGATCGCCGGAGTTGCTCGGGACGACGCTACAGGGGTCGGCTCGACACGTTGGAGGCACCAGAGGGAAGCCCATCCTCGCGCGCATCCAGGGGATCACGTGGGAGGCTGCGGGGTGGCCGGAGACGATGTCCACGGCAACCATGGCGGTGGCCGGAGCTACGGGAACGGTGGGTTCGGCGCTACGGAGCTCGGGAGGGGAAGCCGTTGGTGGCTACGGGCTCGTGGAGGGACGCTGAGCACATTGATGTGCTCGCCCGCGAGCTACAACGTCTGAAACGATGGTGGCGACATGGCTGTGCGGCGGCGAGCTTCGGGCATGGCGGCGCTAGCTCTAGAGGACGTGCGGGGCGATGGGGTTAGGGGCGAAACGAAGAGGGGCTCACCCCGCGTCGTTTGGAGGTGTCAGCGAGCTCGGGGGAGGCCGGATGGCGACATGGCATTGCAGGCGATCTCGGGCACTGGATGTTGAAGACGCGGCGGTGGCGGCGTTGCAGGGGCTCCCGCAGTGCGCTTCTCGGTGAGGAGGAAGAGGTGGTCGAGGCGGATCTCCTGGGCACTTCGGGTGGCAGTGAGGAGCACGGTGGTTACGGCGAACGGCGTCGGTGACTACGACGGCGTTCGGCTTTGGGAGAGGGAGAGGGCGAGGGGAAAGTGAGCGGCATCGGCTCGATCCAGACGTCTGCAGTGAGCTCTTCCATGGCGTCCACGTAGGCAGGCAGGTAGGAGGTGGCCGGGGCACGTTCTCGCGCGCGCTAGCCACGTGCTCGTCCTCCTGGCGCGAGCTAGGAGACGACTGGCGCTGACCAGTGGCTGGGCCAGATGGGCAACACAGGAGCTGGGCCAGCCAGGTAGGTCCAGGTAGGTGGCCCAGTGGCCTTCTCTCTCTCTCTTTTACTAATTGTTTCTGTTTTTCTATTTTTTTGCAGTTTGTTTGCGATTTAATTTTAACACCAAATCAACTTTAAACTTCATGAAAATAATTGTGCTAGCTAAGTGGACTTATCCAAAGCCACACAACAATTTTCAGAATTATTGAACATATATTTATTATATAATAAATATATATCCAATTCAAATAGTTATTGAATTAATTTCAAATGCCCAAAAATAAATATTTCTGAGACTCCAAAAATATTGGTTTGAAATTTACGTCTTGCCGATATTTTTATAGAATAACAGGAACATTTCCTTGGACTCATTTGAAAAGATTTTTAATGTTGATTATCTCTGAAGTGATTTCTGAGGGTTTCAACTAATCTCAATTCAACTTTCAGAATTTAGAGATGACGCATGGATGCTCTCTTATGCAACTATTGTAACCAATTCTAGGGTGTCACAACTCACCCCCACTAAACAAGAATCTCGTCCCGAGATTCAAGACGTGAGGTACGAAGACAGAGGGGACACAAAGCCGACATGATCTTCATGATCCAATTGCCCTTCTTGGAGATGTTGATTCACTGCTCCAATTGATCTTGTCGTCTTTGCTTCCGAGATCTTCATCTAACATGACGATGACGGAAAGAGACTCTACCGAAATCAATCTTCTCGAAGATCGAACAACTCACGAGCAACTTATGGGGTGAGATGTGGGAACATCTTTCGAGCTGAGACACAAAACACATATCGAGAGGGGAGGAAAGAAACAATTGATGAGGTTTCAATTTGGCAGGCTACAATCCTCCACTTGAATAAGATGGAGCATGAATTTTAAAGCAGCAAGGAAATATTTGCCATGATTTCGTAACGTGATACCTTAAGGAAGGTGACTCGTAGAATTATCCCCTTAAGTGGCAAAAAGAATTACTTTTGATACAAAGATCATTGAAACTCTTTATACCAGCCTAAGGCAATCATAATTGATCATTTGAAGGAGTCGGAAAAGGATGGCATACTCAGACTAGTATGGATGATGTGGACTACCTTGTTGAAGACAACACAATGAGTGATTTTTGCTTATCACCGGAAATGGATGGGACCCATGGTAGGACCACTTTTGAAGGTGATCCTGACCAGAAATTACCGAGAAGGGTAGTCCAAGGTTGAATGGCACAATGGCAGTGCAAGCTAGGAACAAAATGCAAATGCTGGAAATGATTCTAGTAACTGGGGAGAAACTCAACAGTAGAGAGTGATTCCACTGTTAGAAAGGTTATGGCATAATCGAAGAAACTGAGAGCGGATCCCAATTAATGCCGACGATATGCCGTAGTGCTTTCGCGCGCTCTCAAGAACTTGAGCATTTCCATATCATCAAGTGTTACCAATATCCGTATCAAGGATCCTGGCAACACAACATACTACCATGATGAATAATGGTGGAGGATGCAGATGCAAAGGAAGATAACACCTTCTTAGATTTCACCTTGGCGAGGCCAAGGAATCAAAATCTGGATGATCGACCGAGAGACATTTCGCACTCCACTTCTAATGTTCTCCTTGATGTGCTAGCCTAACCCATTCATTGAAATGGTTTGGTATCTAGAACATCAAGTAGCAGGTCGGACTCTTGGAGCTCAGTAATCCATAAGGAATAACTACTGGACTAAATCCTACGAAATCCTTATGGGGAGGTGGCCAACTTACTCAATCAAGATACTACAATAATAGGTCTTCCGGCTGGGTGTGTTGGCCACGACATCCACTTTACCGGGTTACAAAGAGACCAATATGATAGTTCCTGGGAAATGTTCCAACCATCATATCTGCCTGAGATTCAGATCTGGTTGGTGTCAGAATAATCCAGACCCATCGGGCCTGGAAATAAGAATGGAAAGTTGCAAAACAAATCGACGAGACGATGTTGCGAGATTCTCGAGAAATGAACTATGATAGCATGCTCCAAAACATGAGCTGGTTCTACTACACAACTGTGAACACACTATCCTAGACAAGCATGACCACATGGTAGTCTTATAATAAAACACTACCGAGTTCTGGTTGGGAACCATCATTGAGGATAACGGAATCTTGTACAAATCCGTCTGGTACCTTTAGGACTAGCACTTAGAACTTATTATCCTTGAACAAATCAATCAGTGGCTTGGTGTGCTAGGGATACATATAGAATGAAGGTTGCAAGTCTCCAAACCACAGAATACTTCGCACGTATGCATGACCGATTTGGGATGATTCCAGAGAAAGGAACATTCACTTTCTCGAATCCACGGCGGCAACTTGCATCAGATGCACATGAATTAGAGGAAGTCACATCTTTCATCTGGACATATGCTTCATGAAGGGAACATGACGACAATGCTTATAAAGTTTCCAACACTAATTGGATGTTCAACACGAATCATGGAGAAGTTAAAAATGTTGCTGATGGGTTCAACAACAATTCATATAGGTTTCCATGTAGGTGGAATTCCATAATTATGTGAACAAGTGATAGCATTGGTCAGACCCAAAAGATATAATGGTGTATGCTCGAGGGATCAACCACGAGTAAGACAACATTAAGAATATCATTGGTTCTGATTTGATTTAACGATAACCCATACTCAAATCAAAGATTGGATAAGATGATAGGTCCATTAACTGATCACGAAGGTCAATCGATGAAAATACCAGCTTCCTTCAACACACATACAAGATATCCCTTAGTGATGAGCTAGGTCGGACATGCTTTTATCTTCCAACTCTCCAAGTTGTTGTTTAGCTTAACCAACTAGCTCAGGGGGTATGCAACACAGATTCTTGGAGAAGGGTTGGTTACAAGAAACCAACTTGATCACGAGCTCAACATAGCGGTCAGGGGACAACCTGGTGATACTTCCAAGGAGATATTTGGAAAATCACAACCCACCGATATGTTATTAAGCTCGAGAACAATCTTGCTTTTCAGGGCAAGACGATATGATCAACATAGCAAGGCTTTGACAAAATCCTAACTCATTGATCAAAGTGTGCACCAAAAATAAGGACTAGGTAGCACAATCAATCTTAGGATGATGATTCAATAACCAGCACGCTAAGAATGAGAGTATTGTCCATTAACTACCAAGCAACAAGGTTGCTAGGAGTATTGATTTCACACATCACAGTTCACTTGTCGGCATTCCGGTTACAACAACACAGGACCGACGAATGGATAATGATGGCGAGAAGTATCACTTCGTTAAGAATTCATAAGAGGTGGTGCAATTCTCATGGCAATCCTGCATAAAGGGGGTAATACCCCGAGGTAGAGCAGAACAAAAGCTGGATTGGCATTTTGATCTGCGGAATACAACTACTTTAACCAATCCAAGAAATGGATGAGGTGCTGGAGTTTGTTTCTCCTAGTCATTCTAGAATAGAATGGCTTGACGTACCACAAGAATAATAGGCATCGATGAACACGAATGCACAACTATTCCTGACTATCAAGTGATAGACTAGGGTCGGAATACAGCTGAGGAGGGTCAACTCAAGGAACGTATAACTTTCTGAGTTGTGGATGCATAGATTAGTATGTCGAACCAAGTTCAACATGTTTCTTCCGGATAACCGATGCAGAGAGGTAGGACTGGTAGAGTCACAATTATGAATGGAGAACTCCTCAAGAGTACTCTGATTGTGATCTTTTGGTTCAAATAACTTCTGCCATATTGGCTCATGGTATTGGAAGAACGATATACCAAAGACCTCGAGGACTATCACAAGGTTACTAATATCTTAAGGGAACTAGCAAATACTAACAACATGAGGTAGGGTGAATCTCGGGTTCAAAACCCAGGAGTAGAATACCTACTAAGTAAATAACATCACAAGATGCTTTCTAGAATGGTGGCCAGAATCATCACATTGGGAACACCAAACATGGCTAGATTACTAACTCTAAGATACCCTAGTGTCATAATAACAACTCCAACCACTGGTAGAAAAAGGGCCTGTTGTCCCGGTTCATAAGGGCCTTTTGTCCCGGTTCTGGAACCGGGACTAAAGGGTCGGTACTAATGCCCTGTCCCTTTAGTCCCGGTTCAATCCAGAACCGGGATAGATGGGCCTCCACGTGGCCTGTGCGCGGAGCCCAGGCAGGAGACCCTTTGGTCCCGGTTGGTGGCACCAACCGGGACCAATAGGCATCCACGCGTCAGCATTTCTATGGTTGGGGTTTTTGTTTTTTTTGAAAGGGGGGGGTGTTTGGGGGTTTTGGGGGGTTAATTTAGGTGTTTCATATATTGTGTTAGCTAGCTATAATTAATAGAGAGAAGTGTCCTCTCTTATGTCCGTGCTTGGTTGACGCTACGTACTATACATACGTATAGAGAGGACTAGACACGCTAGCTAGCTAGTAAGCAAACGAAGGAAACAGAAGATCGTTATGAACATATATGCATACAGAGAGAAGTGATATCGACCACCTCTCCTTCTCCGAGAGATTGATTGAACAACAAGTTCTTGTATATCTATCCGACACTATCGGCTACATATATACAATAATTATCTCTTACAAATATAATCATATGGACTCATGGTCCACATAGTATTCTCCGTCTTCAGCGATCACGTGGTCAAGAAAGAATGCCGCCAGTTCCTCTTGAATTGCTCGCATGCGAGCTGGTGCTAGGAGTTCATCCCGCTTCCGAAACATCTAATTTGAAGAAGGGGGTCAATACATATATATATATATAAATGAATGAAACTCAACACAAATGATGGTAATAAAATAAAATTGTGAATGTTGTTATTTACGTACTTCATATTGTTCGTAAGAGTACCCGCCCCGCTCACAGGTCGTGTGGCGGATGGACTCGCAGACGTAGTATCCATAGAAATCATTCCCTTGTTCCTGCCACAACCACTTTACAAGAAATAGAGGTCAATCAAACTGATAAGCAAGAATGCTAAATGGTATTGATGAAACTAGCGCTTGAATCACTAGGAGATGCGCGGAACATGCTACTATAGTACTTACTTTCGGGTGTCTAAATTCCAGCTCCTTCGGCAGTCCCGGAACTTTTCTGGTGAATTTTCTCCAAACCCTGCCGGACAAAGAAAATAATTACTTGATATCAGGAAATGAACAAAGTTGCTGATATGGTGGATAATGATCGATTTAACTTACTTCTTGAGGATTTCAGTCATGTCCGCATACTCCTGGGGATCTTTTCGTTTAGAGTCCAAGACGGTTACTACTCCGTGCTCAAGCCTAATCTCTAGGAGAATATAGTGGAAACTACACACGCATGCATAACTCATCAATTACATTACTATAACCTGGACTAATATATAAGGGAAACCAAATATGCACAAGATAGTAACACTCACTTGAAGTTGTAAGGAAAGAGTATTATATCTTTGTTTTCATTTTTTTGAATGATCGTAGCAAGTTGGCCTCGGTATCTTTAGGACGATGTTCAACCTCAGTTGCATCTATGAGATATGTGTTAACGAACCCAATATCACCGATTTGTCTTTTCTTCAATTCGGCGATCTTCAATCTGCATAATATAGTGAGGATAATTATAAATACATGCAATGAAAGAGATGAGCTATATAGAGAGACTTAATGATAGAAGTAGTAGTACTTACAGACAGTAGCAGGTGATCATTGTTTTATCGAGGGCCAATTGATTGAAAAACTGATAGAACTCCTCAAATAGAATAGGCAACAGTTCAGTTCCAACGAGGTCATGCTCCGGTTTAACTCTCGCATACAAAGTACTCCTCCACCCAGACTCTCTGCAGATTTTCAAGTACCAATCATGTAATCTTCACATCATCGTTGTTAAAGATTTTTCATCTTTGACGAGAGGCTTCCCGTACTCGTATATGTGTATCTGCACCTCCATGGGATCATAATGTACATGGTCGGGCAGGTAATCGTCAACATTGCCATAACCGGGCACCATCCTCGGATCGACGATGTCGCTAGGCACCTTGAGTGGGGGGCACAATTGCTTCGCTTGTTCGCCAAGCTGGGCAATTTGTTTCCCAGCTGCTCGTCATTCTTTCAGCCTTTGATCACTGACTGTACTTCCCGACCGCTCCGCTTCGGCCCATGTCTTTGCAATAATGCGCTCATAGTTGCCTTTCGGCGGAGACTTGGGTGGTTTTGCCAGGGCAGCCAGAGTGCGCTTCACTTTCACCAGATCTACCTTCTCCTCCGAAGGTGGATGTCTCTTTGATTTCATCCCTTGAAACCAGTCATCCAGTTCGGTTCGCGCGATCTTTGCGTTCTCCTCCGGGGTCCTCTCGTATGGTAACTTCTGTGGACTCTTCAGAGAAGGACCGAATCTGTATGTCCTCCCGCCTCTGGTTGTACTGCTAGACGCCGGTCGAGCAGACGAAGCGGTTGTCTTCTTTACTTGCTTACGAGGCGGAGGAGAAGGACTACGACGCGCCGGAGCAGCTGCCGGAGCGGCGGCGGGTCTCTTCCGCCCTTGCTGACGAGGCGGAGAAGGAGGAGGCTGGCTGCTCGGGCACGCCGGCGCAGGCGGAGTGCCGCCACGCGCCGGAGAAGGAGCCGGCCGAGGGCCCTGATCGTCACTCGCCGGAGGAGGAGGCGGTGGACGAGGCGGAGTGCCCTGACTCGCCGGAGGAGGAGGAGGAGGCGGAGGCGTGGAGTCTTCAGAGCAGACCCCAGCCGAGTCTCCCCTTCACCGGTAGGGTGGTCAAGCTGGAGGTCCTCAAATCCCTCCGTTATTTCATCCACCATCACCCTAGCATATCCTTCTGGAATCGACCGACAGTGAAAAGTTGCGACGGGTTCAGTAGGATAAACAGAGCCAACAGCCGCCTTGACCTTCAAATTCATCCATTGCGTCATAAGGTGGCAATTTTGAGACTCCGTGATAGCATCCACGGGATAGCTAGCAGGAGCCATCAAGGCATGCTTCGGCTGAAGCAGCTCGGTGGAAGCCATGCTGCTTCTGCGCTGAGATGGCGGGGTAGCTTCGGGGGAAGCTTCGGCAGTACGTTTGCTGCGATTTGCTTCTCGTTCCTCTATCGCGTCTCCCCTTGCTTGCAGTGCCTGCATTTGGGTCTGCCGCACTTTCTTCCTCCTCTCATGGGATTTGTAACCGCCTGCATCCGGAAACCCAACCTTCCACGGAATGGAGCCTGGCGTGCGTCGTGTCCGTCTAGGGTGCTCAGGATTCCCGAGGGCCATTGTGAGCTCGTCGTTCTCTCTGTCTGGAAAGAACTTCCCTTGCTACGCTGCTTCGATATACTGCTTAAGCTTCTTGACTGGTATGTCCATTTGATCGTTCGTCCAAATGCACTTCCCTGTTACAGGGTCCAAGGTTCCACCAGCCCCGAAGAACCAAGTCCGGCAACCGTCTGGCCAGTTAATTGTCTCTGGTTCGATCCCTTTATCAACCAGATCATTCTCAGTCTTGGCCCACTTAGGCCGGGCTACGAGGTATCCACCTGACCCCGTGCGATGGTGAAGCTTCTTCTTCGCAGCATTTTGCTTGTTTGTCGCCGACATCTTCTTACTCTTTTCCGATGTCTTGTGGGCCACAAATGTGGGCCAGTGATCTCTGATCTTCTCATATCTGCCCTTGAATTCTGGTGTCTCATTATTTCCGACAAACTTATTCAGCTCTTTCTTCCACCTCTTGAATAGTTCTGCCATCCTCTTAAGATCAAAAGACTTGATTAATTGCTCTTTAACTGGGTTCTCTGGATTATCCTCTGGCGGTAGGGTGAAATTTGACTTCAGCTCAGTCCAAAGATCATTTTTTTTGCATATCATTGACATAAGACACCTCAGGGTCTTCTGTAGCCGGCTTAAACCATTGCTGGATGCTTATCGGGATCTTGTCCCTAACCAGAACCCCACACTGAGCAACAAATGCGTTCTTTGTTCGGATGGGTTCAATCGGTTGGCCGTCGGGCGCGATTGCTATGATCTCAAACTTTTCATCCGAGCTCAACTTTTTCTTCGGGCCTCGTCTCTTTACCGAAGTTGTGCTCGATCCGGAGGGCTAGAAAAAAGAACAAAGACTTAATTAATATGTGTACATACCAAAACAATGAATGCATCAATCAGCTAGTCAGCACAGGCTTAACTAATATATATACCTGGCCGTTCTCGGTTCGGTCACCGGAGCCGTCATCACGGTCTCCTTCTTGCACCGGCATTGGGTCACCGGAGCCGTCCTCATGTTCTTCTTCTTGCACCGGCATTAGGTCACCGTAGCCAGCTTCTTCACCCTCTCCTTCCAGACCATCGGTGTCGTTGAGAAACAACGAGACGACATCACTTCCTTCTGCGATTATGTCCCTCAACAACGCTTCTTTTGCTTCGTCTTAGGCGGTGTCCATAGTTTCTACAAATATTTACAACATGGCAATTATTATTCAAACATGACAGATGGATATATTAGTGGCAAACATAGAACTAGCTACCTAATCATAGTAAGGAATCATATATATTAATTAGTGGCCTCGACGCTGCTTCTCTAGGGTTTGGGGTGGTCTCGAGAACGCTTCAAGGAGGGGGTAATATCGACCCCCCCACGTGTTGAAGCTATCGGGAGGGGGTATATATCGACAATGATGACACTACATCTATGTCCCTCGACGACCCTCGTTGCCGATAAAAAAAGAGGAAGAAGAAGAAAAAAAGAGGAGAAGAAAGAATAGAGGAGTTCTTCTCCTCTATTCTTTCTTCTCCTCATTTTTTCTTCTTCTTCCTCTTCTTTTTTTATCCTCTTCTTCCTCTCATGTTCGAGAGGATCGCCGAGGGGTCGGGAGGTTGCCTAGTGTCAAAGGATTCAACAAAACCATGTCTTCATCATTAGGCGAAAGTAACAGGTGCATGATGGTACGAAGCTCTCCAAAGTTATTTTGGAACGGAGTCCTAGAAAGGACAATTCGCTTTTTGGTACAAAGTTCAGCAAGAACCTTCCAAATATCGTTATTTGGAAGGCCTTTGCTGAAATTCATACAAAAAGGCAAATTATCCTATCCGGGACACCATTCCAAAATAACTTTGGAGGACTTCGTCATGCCCTGGTTACTTCTGGCTAATGATGAAGCCATGGATTTCTTCAATACTTTGACACTAGGAAATCTCTCTCTCAACCCCTCGGTGATCCTCGACCCCTCGAACCCTCGACGACCCTGGAACCCTCGACCCCTCGGCGATCCTCTTCTTCCTCTCATGTTCGAGAGGATCGCCGAGGGGTCGGGAGGTTGCCTAGTGTCAAAGGATTCAACAAAACCACGTCTTCATCATTAGGCGAAAGTAACAGGTGCATGATGGTACGAAGATCTCCAAAGTTATTTTGGAACGGAGTCCTAGATAGGATAATTTGCTTTTTGGTACAAAGTTCAGCAAAAACCTTCCAAATATCGTTATTTGGAAGGCCTTTGCTAAAATTCATACAAAAAGGCAAATTATCCTATCCAGGACACCATTCCAAAATAACTTTGGAGGACTTCGTCATGCCCTGGTTACTTCCGGCTAATGATGAAGCCATGGATTTCTTCAATACTTTGACACTAGGAAACCTCTCTCGACCCCCCGGCGATCCTCGACCACTCGAGCCCTCGACCCCTAGACGACCCTGGAACCCTCGACCCTCGATCCCTCGACCCTATAGAACCCTCGAACCCTCGACCCTGAAACCCTCGACCCTTGACCCCTTAACGACCCTCGACCCTCTACCCTAGTTCCCGACCCTCGACCCCTCAGCGATCCTCGACACCCTCGTTCCCGATAAAAATTAAGAAGAAGAAGAAGAAGAAGAAGAAGAAGAAGAAGAAGAAGAAGAAGAAGAAGAAGAAGAAGAAAGAGGAGAAGAAGAAAGGAATAGCTAGAGGAGAAGATCGAAGAAAAAAAAGAAGAAAAAAAGAGGAGAAGAAGAAAGGAATAGTGGAGAAGAAGAAAAAATAGAATATATTCTATTTTTTCTTCTTCTCCACTATTCCTTTCTTCTTCTCCTCTTCTTTTTCTTCTTTTTTCTTCTTCTTATTTATTTCTCCTCTTCTTCCTCTCCTCTTCTTCTTTCTAAGTCATGCTTATATACACAGAGTATTGGTCCCGGTTCGTACCCCTCTCGACCCCTCGTCCCTCTCTCGACCCCTCGATGACCCTCGTCCCTGATAACATTTTTTTCTCCCCTCGACCCCTCTCGACCTCTCGTCCCCCTCTCGACCCCTCATCATCATCTATCACCCCCCTCGTTTTCTTTAGCATATATCCATGAACAAAAAAAAATCCATATATAGAAAAAATGCTATATGAACATACATACATATGAGCATATACAGAGAGCATATACATAGCCAAATCCATATACATAGAGCATATACATACATACGTACATACATATGAGCATATACATACATACATAGCCAAATCCAAATACATATGAGCATAAACATACACATATGAAAAATTTATCACACACAGAGAGCAGCGGCGGCGGCGGCGATGGTCAGAGCGACAGGGATCGATGGGAAGGGGCGGGGAGCTCACTGGGGGCGCGACGGGGAGGAGGCCGGCGACGCGGCGCGGGGCGACGGGGAGGGGGCCGGAGATGGCACATGCAGCGACGAGGAGGAGGCCGACGATGGCGCACGCATCGACGGGGAGAAGGCCTGCGGCGGCGTGGGGCGACGGCGACGGGGAGCGGGCGACGACGGGCTCGGGGCGGCGACGACGACGACGAACGGCCTGGCGGCGTCGGGGGCGAATGGGAGCGGTTGGCGAAATTTTCACAAGTGCTACCTTATATACCCAGAGCAATGGTCCCGGTTCGTGGCACGAACCGGTACCAATGCACACCTATGGTCCCGGTTCGTGCCACCAACCGGGACCATAGGTCTCTCTTCAGCAGCCGAAAGGGCGGGAAGCAGAGGCCTATGGTCTCGGTTGGTGGCACCAACCGGGACTAAAGGGGGGCATTGGCCACGGTTGGTTCCACGAACCGTGCCGTGGCCAATGCCCCCTTTAGTCCCGGTTGGTGCCACCAACCGGGACCAATGGCCTTGTGTTGCCCCGCACCCAAAAGTTTAGTCCCACCTCGCTAGTTGAGAGGGCTCGGGAGTGGTTTATAAGCGCTGCTGCGCCCACCCTCCCGAGCTCCTCTCAACTTCAGGCTTTCGGCCTAATCTTTCACTGCAATGCCTGTGGGCCTACTGGGCCTGCCGCGGGCCTGAATCCTGGCCCATGGTAGGGTTTCTAGTCGTATTCACGCCGTGGTGGCCCAGTAGGTGGCATTTTTTTGTTGCTTTATTTATTTTCTTTTGTTTTTTGCTTTATTTTTTAATTCTTTATGCTTTTAGTTTTAGAAAAATTATAAACTTTTTGTTAATGCCATTAGTTTTCAAATTTGAAAACACTTTTTTAGTTTTTTTGTTTTCTTTATTGCTTTATTTATTTTATTTTGTGATTAACTTTACTATAAAAATAGTTTTTCCTGTTTTTTGATTTGTTTTTTGCATTATTTATTTTCTTTTGTTTTTTGCTTTAATTTTTAATTCTGTTTGCTTTTAGGTTAGCAAAATTATAAACTTTCTGTTAGTGCCATTAGTTTTAGAAAAATTATAAACTTTCTGTTAGTGCCATTAGTTTTCAAATTTGAAAACACTTCTTTAGTTTTTTTGTTTTCTTTGTTGCTTTATTTATTTTATTTTGTGATTAACTTTACTATAAAAATAGTTTTTTCCTATTTTTTTGATTTGTTTTTGCATTATTTATTTTCTTTTGTTTTTTGCTTTAATTTTTAATTCTGTTTGCTTTTAGGTTAGAAAAATTATAAACTTTCTGTTAGTGCCATTAGTTTTAGAAAAATTATAAACTTTCTGTTAGTGCCATTAGTTTTCAAATTTGAATAGTTAAAACTTGAATTCTTTGAAAATTGTTTGAATCACAAGTTTGTGATTAACTTACTAAAAAATGAGAATAGATGTGCTTATAGAGAAAACTTGATGCACTTCGTGTACAAAATGGACAATCACTTTTGAAGTATCAAAGTTTCGGACAATAACTGTGCCACATCATTGGCTAGGACGAATGGTTCGTCTATGTACCCAAGATTGTTTAGATCCACTGTTGTCATACCGTACTGTGGGTCTACCTGTACCCCGCCTCCTGACATATTGATCCATTTGCCTCAACACATAAAACCTTGAACCATAAGACATGAAAGCATTTCAAATGAACTCTGAAAAAGTTGAAAGTTGGGATGGTATCATAATTTCACCCACATAGCATGTGCATGTACAAAACGGACAATGGTAGCATGTTCGTGTGTTACAAAGTTGGCATGGTATCATCATAATAGTTGCGGGAGAAAGTCTTCACTTTTTCTTCGCTTGTGTCATTTGCTTATTGCGCCGTAACCATGGATAATCTTCATTGTTTATCAGGATGCTTGGGTCAGCCTTGACATTGAAGGGAGGAATTTCATGAAACTTTTCATAATCTTCAGACATGTCTGTCTTGCCGTCCACTCCCAGGATGGCCCTTTTTCCTGAAAGAACTATGTGGCGCTTTGGCTCATCGTATGATGTATTCGCTTCCTTATCTTTTCTTTTTCTCGGTTTGGTAGACATGTCCTTCACATAGATAACCTGTGCCACATCATTGGCTAGGACGAACGGTTCGTCAGTGTACCCAAGATTTTTTAGATCCACTGTTGTCATTCCGTACTGTGGGTCTACCTGTACCCCGCCGCCTAACAGATTGACCCATTTGCACTTAAACAAAGGGACCTTAAAATCAGATCCGTAGTCAAGTTCCCATATGTCCACTATGTAACCATAATATGTGTCCTTTCCGCTCTCGGTTGCTGCATCAAAGAGGACACCGCTGTTTTGGTTGGTGCTCTTTTGATCTTGGGCGATCGTGTAAAATGTATTCCCATTTATCTCGTATCCTTTGTAAGTCAATACAGTCAAAGATGGTCCCCTGGACAACAAGTACAACTCATCACAAACAGTGTTGTCACCTCTGAGATGTGTTTCCAACCAACTGCTGAAAGTTCTAATGTGTTCACATGTAATCCAGTCGTCGCATTGCTCCGGGTGTTTGGAGCGCACACTGTTCTTGTGTTCATCGACATACGGGGCCACCAAGGTAGAGTTCTGTAGAACTGTGTAGTGTGCTTGAGACCAAGAATATCCGTCCCTGCATATTATTGTGTCTCTTCCAAGAGTGCCTTTTCAAGTCAGTCTCCCCTCATACCGCGATTTAGGGAGACCTATCTTCTTAAGGCCAGGAATGAAGTCAACACAAAACCCGATAACATCCTCTGTTTAATGGCCCATGGAGATGCTTCCTTCTGGCCTAGCGCGGTTACAGACATATTTCTTTAGGACTCCCATGAACCTCTCAAAGGGGAACATATTGTGTAGAAATACGGGGCCCAGGATGACAATCTCGTCGACTAGATGAACTAGGACGTGCGTCATGATATTGAAGAAGGATGGTGGGAACACTAGCTCGAAACTGACAAGACATTGCGCCACATCACTCCTTAGCCTTGGTACGATTTCTGGATCGATCACCTTCTGAGAGATTGCATTGAGGAATGCACATAGCTTCACAATGGCTAATCGGACGTTTTCCGATAGAAGCCCCCTCAATGCAACTGGAAGCAGTTGCGTCATAATCACGTGGCAGTCATCAGACTTTAGGTTCTGAAACTTTTTCTCTGCACATTTATTATTCCCTTTATATTCGACGAGAAGCCAGTCGTGACCTTCATACTGAGCAGGCATTCAAAGAAGATTTCTTTCTCTTCTTTCGTAAGAGCGTAGCTGGCAGGACCTTTATACTGCTTCAGAGGCATGCCGTCTTTTTCGTGCAAACGTTGCAGGTCCTCCCGTGCCTCAGGTGTATCTTTTGTCTTCCCATACACGCCCAAGAAGCCTAGCAGGTTCACGCAAAGGTTCTTCGTCATGTGCATCACGTCGATTGAGGAGCGGACCTCTAGGTCTTTCCAGTAGGGTAGGTCCCAAAATATAGATTTCTTCTTCCACATGGGTGCGTGTCCCTCAGCGTCATCCGGAACAGCTAGTCCACCAGGACCCTTTCCAAATATTACGTAGTCTAAATCATTGACCATAGCAAGCACGTGATCACCGGTGCACATGGCGGGCTTCTTCCGGTGATCTGCCTCGCCTTTGAAATGCTTGCCTTTCTTTCGACATTGATGGTTGGTCGGAAGAAATCGACGATGGCCCAGGTACACATTCTTCCTGCATTTGTCTAGGTATATACTTTCAGTGTCATCTAAACAGTGCGTGCATGCGTGGTATCCTTTGTTTGTCTGTCCTGAAAGGTTACTGAGAGCGGGCCAATCGTTGATGGTCACGAACAGCAACGCCTTAAGGTTAAATTCCTCCTGTCTGTGCTCATCCCACGTACGTACACCGTTTTCATTCCACAGCTGTAAAAGTTCTTCAACTAATGGCCTTAGGTACACGTCAATTTCGTTGCCGGGTTGCTTAGGGCCTTGGATGAGAACTGGCATCATAATGAACTTCCGCTTCATGCACATCCAAGGAGGAAGGTTATACATACATAGAGTCATGGGCCAGGTGCTGTGATTGCTGCTCAGCTCCCTGAAAGGCTTAATGCCATCCGCACTTAAAGCAAACCATACATTCCTTGGGTCCTTTGCAAACTCATCCCAGTACTTTCTCTCGATTTTTCTCCACTGCGACCCGTCATCGGGTGCTCTCAACTTCCCATCTTTCTTTCGGTTCTCATTGTGCCATCGCATCAACTTGGCATGCTCTTCGTTTCTGAACAGACGTTTCAACCATGGTATTATAGGAGCATACCACATCACCTTCGCAAGAACCCTCTTCCTGGGGGGCTTGCCGTCAACATCACCAGGGTCATCTCGTCTGATCTTATACCGCAATGCACCGCATATCGGGCATGCGTTCAGATCCTTGTATGCACCGCGGTAGAGGATGCAGTCATTAGGGCATGCATGTATCTTCTCCACCTCCAATCCTAGAGGGCATGCGACCTTCTTTGTTGCGTATGTACTGTCGGGCAATTCGTTATCCTTTGGAAGCTTCTTCTTCAATATTTTCAGTAGCTTCTCAAATCCTTTGTCAGCCACATCATTCTCTGCCTTCCACTGCAGCAATTCCAGTACGGTACCGAGCTTTGTGTTGCCATCTTCACAATTGGGGTATAACCCTTTTTTGTGATCCTCTAACATGCGATCGAACTTCAGCTTCTCCTTTTGACTTTCGCATTGCGTCCTTGCATCGACAATGACCCGGCGGAGATCATCATCATCGGGCACATCGTCTGGTTCCTCTTGATCTTCAACAGCTTCACCCGTTGCAGCATCATTGGGCACATCGTCTGGTTCCTCTTGATCTTCACCAGCTCCCCCCGTTGCAGCATCACCGTATTCAGGGGGCACATAGTTGTCATTGTAGTCTTCTTCTTCACCGTCTTCCATCATAACCTCTATTTCTCCGTGCCTCGTCCAAACATTATAGTGTGGCATGAAACCCTTGTAAAGCAGGTGGGAGTGAAGGATTTTCCGGTTAGAGTAAGACCTCGTATTCCCACATTCAGTGCATGGACAACACATAAAACCATTCTGCTTGTTTGCCTCAGCCGCATCGAGAAACTCATGCACGCCCTTAATGTACTCGCGGGTGTGTCTGTCACCGTACATCCATTGCCGGTTCATCTGCGTGCATTATATATAATTAAGTGTCCAAATTAATAGAAGTTCATCATCACATTAAAACCAAAGTGCATACATAGTTCTCATCTAACAACATATAGCTCTCTAGAGCATCTAATTAATTAAACCATACATTGAAACTATGTAAAACATTTCAATGCGAAAACAAATGCGATCATAATCGCAACCAAGGTAACAATTGATCCAACGGCATAATGATACCAAGCCTCGGTATGAATGGCATATTTTCTAATCTTTCTAATCTTCAAGCGCATTGCATCCATCTTGATCTTGTGATCATCGACGACATCCACAACATGCAACTCCAATATCATCTTCTCCTCCTCAATTTTTTTTATTTTTTCCTTCAACAAATTGTTTTCTTCTTCAACTAAATTTAACCTCTCGACAATAGGGTCGGTTGGCATTTCCGATTCACATACATCCTAGATAAATAAAATCTATGTCACGTTGGTCGGCATAATTTTCATAAACAATAAATGAACCAATAGTTATAAAGATAATATACATACCACATCCGAATCATAGACAGGACGAGGGCCGACGGGGGCGGATACCAAAACCATCGCACTATATAAGATGCAATAATAAATGTAAGAAAATGATACAAGTATCTATCTAAACATACAAGTAAGAATATTTTTCCTTTCAGAAAGAAGATAAGAACAAGAGGCTCACCACGGTGGTGTCGGTGATGAGATCGGCGCGGGTGATCGACGGCGGTGAAGACGGGGACGGGGCGTGACGGACCGCTAAATCTAGACAAATCTCGAGGAAAATGGAGCTTGGAGGTCGAGCTTCGAGAGGAGAAAGCTTAAGTAGTGTGGCTCGGACATTCCATCGAACACCTCATGTGCATAGGAGGTGAGCTAGAGCACCACAAAGCCCTCTCCTCCTCGGCCAGAGAAAAACAGAGCACTGGGGTGCTCTCCTCGTGAGCGAGGGGTATATATAGGCACCTCATTGGTCCCGGTTGGTGACATGAGCCGGGACTAAAGGGGAGCCTTTGGTCCCGGTTCAAGCCACCAACCAGGACCAATGGTGGTGGGCCAGGAGCGAGGCCTATTGGTCCCGGTTCATCCCACCAACTGGGACCAAAAGGTCTAGATGAACCGGGACCAATGGCCCACGTGGCCCGGCCGGCCCCCTGGGCTCACGAACCAGGACCAATGCCCACATTGGTCCCAGTTCTGGACTGAACCGGGACTAATGGGCTGACCCGGCCTGGACCAAAGCCCTGTTTTCTACTAGTGAACATATATGTCGAGGCAATAGAGTACCTCAACTCACCGATTAGTGTGCTTAATCTGGCCCAAATGGACATCAGGAACATGGATGAATGATGGCAAGTGCATCAGACTATCTAGAAACTTGGGATGACTTGGACAGCATAACGGCTGTAAATGCTCAAAAATATTTGAGACATCCTACAAAATAGTGGCATGACCACTCAACATCACAATATCAAGGTTCTGAGGCCAGCTATGAACATACAAAAGTAATAGTAACTGAACTGAGACTTGAATCCATCAATCCTACAAGTCTACGGATTAGTAACACGTGATCCTGATAGAAAGATGAGAAGCCTAGTTCTTAATCCCCGTAGTAGAGAAGAGGGTGACTCAGATCAGAGGGCATGAGGTATAAGGAGTAAAAAGAGCCTTGCGTTCCATCCCACAATCAATTCCCTTATATAACTAAAGCATTTCAAGACTCAACTTCGACCAGTTTGGCTTGGTAATCCTACAGGTAGTCAGGCTCTGATACCAAAGCTGTCAGGACCCCGATTCTAAGTCACACTGATCTAGCCTGTAACACCTCATATCACTTTGTGGCCTCATGCACAGTATCCCCACGGGTGTCGCCTTACCATGGCTCGGGACCGTTTGCACCTTTTGGCTCACGTATATGATAGTGTCGCTAGCATCCATATGACAAAGAACCCGAGCCGACATGACTAGTCGTGAACCCAAAGTGGCACTAACTTACGGGGACAGGCATACATGAATCAGCATCGAGGATGTCGGTCAGCAGCGTGCGAATCCGGGCTGTAGCACTGGGCTAACAGGACTCTGGTGAACCGGGCTGTAGCAGGCTAGGCAGGACTCCGGATGTCACTGTGTGACATTTCCCCGAAGGGACAGACACAGGAACGAAGTGAATCACATGCCGGCCAGTCAAGTGTTCCGGAGCAGTAGTGCTGGGCTAGCAGGACTTCGGTGAACCGGGCTGTACCGGACTACTATGGCTCATGGAAGCACAAGACTACATTTCCCCATAAGAGAGGCTACCAAGGATGAACAACTAGGTTGTCGGATCCCACACATACCAAGCATTTCAATCATACACACAATATGCTCGATATGTGTAAATACAACATGGCACCACAACATAACTCTACGACTCAAGTATTTATTCATTAGGCTCCGAGGAGCGAGATATTACAAACATGGGTCTCATGACCCAACATTCAGGGCATACAAGTCAAAGCACATGCGGAAGCTTAACATGTCTGAGTACAGACTGTAAGTGCATCTAGTGCCCCTTAGTGATTTTGGTGTATTGAAGACTTATAGGTTAAGGGACTAATGCGTTTGTGAGTGTACACAGGTCTATAAGCCTATGAGGAGTTTGATATTTATAGAGAAAGTCGACCCCTAAAAATGAAGTTCTTCTACTGAAGACTTTGGATCACTGAAGACTTTTTGAATACTTTGAAAGTGAAGAAATTGGTGTGACCATGAAGACTTGGTATTCGTTCGAGGAACATGAAGCATGAAGACTTTTGTTTTCATAGTTTCATTTTCCCTTTCTTGAGTCATAGGAAACACCGTACTGTTAAAGGGGGTCGAGAAAATACTAAGAAAAAAATTTCCATGTGATGCTCAACTCAAAATCCTACACCTACCAATCCCTTCGAGTGAAGCCATTGGAAATCTCATACATTTTAGTCAATTTCTTTAGTGATAGAGACGAAGTTCTTCTGGTCTCTGAGGAATTTGTCCTGACTGAGGAGTTAGGAATTCGCTAGTGCGGATTGCCTACACAGTGAGGAACATGATAGCCTTGAGGATTTTGCTACTCAAAATTCCGATCGTTGCTGTGCTATGCGCCAGCTATCCCAAAATATCTATCCACCTAACGGTCATATCATTGAAGGGCATTTATGTCTTATCATGTCGGGCTGCTCCCTACGCTATAAATAGCCGCCCCCTACAACCACTAGTTGGTTGGCTGCTCCGAGAGAAACAACACTTGTCATTTGAGAGCAACCCATCCTCTGAGGACTTTGAGAGAAAATCATCAGGTGAGGAAAAACCCAAAACCCAAACACCTACAAACCCCAAGTGATTGAGCATCACTGAAGAGATTGATCCTGTGTGGATCCGACGCTTGTTACCTTTGAAGACTGTGCTTCTTCCAGACGGTTATGCGTCATGATCTAGAGCATCCAAGAGGAATTGTGGATCGCCGAGTGACCGAGTTTGTGAAGTTTGGAAGTCGCCTGAAGACTTACCACGAGTGATTGGACGAGGTCTGTGTGACCTTAGTTCAAGGAGAATACGGTGAGGACTGGGTGTCTTGAGCTGCCTGTTCAGGACTGGGTGTCCGGGACTATGTGTCCTCGAGTTTAAATACTCAGCCGCTCCAACCAGACGTACAACCGAGACAGCAGTTGGAACTGGTCTACCAAATCATTGTCTTCACCAAGCTTACTGGTTCTATTTCCTCAACTCTTCCATTTCCTCATAACTGTGTTGTGTGCTTGTTCATATCTGTGTTTGAAGACTTTGACTGAAGACTTTCTCAATTTCCTCAGTTCAATTTCTTCAGTCTGTTTGTCTTCATCCTGTGTTATCCTGTGCTTACGCTTCTGTACTCGGTGCCTGTCTTCATTTCATCATGATGACTATGCTTGTATTCTGTTATGTTTACTTTTGAGTACTCATTCCGCTGCTAGCAGTTCTTCGCTAAGGAATTTCCTCACCGGCAAATTCCTTAGTGAAGAATTTCATAAAAATCACCCATTCACCCCCCTCTAGTCGATATAACGCACTTTCAATTGGTATCAAAGCAAGGTACTCCCTTGTTCTGTGTGATTTTGGTTTAACCGCCTGGAGTTTTAGTTATGTCGACCGCAGGTATGATCAAGGTCTCTGCTGGGTGTCCTACCTTCGATGGGAAGGACTACCCCTACTGGAAGAATAAGATGCGAATGCATCTTGAAGCAATTGATAACAATCTCTGGTATGTTGTGGAAAATGGTGTTCCCTCAGTCACACCTTCTCTGAATGCTGCTGATGTGAAGTGATTCAGGCAACTCGACTCTCAAGCGAAGAATATCATATGTGGCCATCTGAGCAAAGGACAGTATGGCAGAGTGAGTGCTTTGGAGATAGCGAAGCTTATCTGGGACAGGTAGTCCAAAGTGAATGAAGGAGTCTCAACTCAGCGTGACTCTCGAGTTGATGTTCTTCGCAATCTCTTCAACCGCTTCAAAAGACTCGACAATGAAAATGTTAACCTTCGATCGCCTCACTGACATCTCAAATGAACTTCAAGGACTTGGTGCCACTGACATCACCGACCATGAGGTGGTGAAGAAATTGCTGAGATCGCTTGATTCCTCATTTGACACTCTGGCATTGATGATACAAGAACGTGTTGATTACAAGTCAGTTGATCCCACTGATATTCTCGAAAGGCTAAATACTCATGAGTTCCAACTTGCGAAAAAGAGAGATCTCTATGGTACTAGCTATGGCAGATCACGTGCACTGAAGGCCAAGGTAGTATCTGAATCCGAAGATGAAGACTCTGTTAGCAGCCTTGGTGATCATGAAGAACTAACCCATGATCTAGCACTGCTCGTGAAGAAGTTCCAAAAGTTCTCAAGACGTGGTCGCCTTGGAAGATCCTCAGGGAGCAATGATTCCTCATCCAGTGACTACAAGAAGAGGCTCTGCACAAATGCAAGAAACCTGGACATTTCATTCAAGAGTGTCCTTAGTGGGAAAAGGAATCAAAGAAGAAGAAATACAAGGATTACAGTTCTGATGATGCGAAGAAAACGAAGAAATCCACAAAATCCTCATCATCAAAATCCTCAAGGCCTTCATATCACAAGAAGAGCAGCTCCAAGAAGGCCAGGGCATTCATTGGCAAGGAAATGGACTCTGAGGCTGAATCTGAAGAAAATGAGGAAGAGGAGTCATCTGAGGAGTCCGGATCCGGAGTGGCGAGCCTAGATCTCGCTACTGCATTCGTCATCAAGTCTATATTCAACACTGAAGAAAATAACCTCACCAACAAAGCTGATGAAGGGGATGATGACTACGCTCCCACCTATTGCTTCATGGCAAAGGGTGCCAAGGTACTCAAATATACCTCATCTGAATCAAGTGAGAATGAATCTGATGAAAATCTTAAGCCCAGCTATTATAAACTTGCTAAGATTTCTATAAAACAACAAAGGGCTTTAGAAAAGGTTCAAAACATGCTAGACAAAAGTGATGATATGTTGGGTGAAGAAATGGATCGCACTGAAACTTTGACTGAAAACATTCAGAGACTTCAGTCCAAGCTTGACAATCTTCAAAGTCATCATAACACTCTCTTATCGGATCATGAGAAGCTTTCTTATGAATTTCTTCAAAGAAAGCAAGACCTTGAGAAGTTAAGAGTGAGTTATGAAGATCTTCAGAAGGAGCGCGATTCATTACTTGCTCAACAAATCAGCGCTTCTCACGAAGAATTTGTTCCTCCATGTTTGAAATGCATTGAACGTGAATCTGCTAATTCTTCACCTGAATGTTCAAATGCTGTTACTGTTTCAAATTCTTAACATACCTCTGCTATTACTAATTCCTCATCTGAGGACATTGCTAGTATCACTGATGATGCAGGGCTGAAGGAATTGTACATGACAGACATGTACAAAAGCCTCAAAGGGCATTAGACTCTTTGTGATGTGCTTAAAAAGCAGATCCTCAACAGGAACCCTAGGAAAGAGAGTATTGCCTTTGAGAGGAAACTCAATGCTGATGGTACATATTGGAAGCCTGAGCAGTACCCCAAAACTACATGGGTTGCTGCAAAGGGACCTCCAGTTGATCCATCTAACCTATCTGGATATGCATGTGAATCTCCTCATTCTGATGATGAGTCATTTGACTCCAACTACAAACTATTCAAAAATCAGAATGGTGAAGTATTTGCTAGATATGTTGGCACTAACTGCAGGAACGGTCCCCTATGAAGAAAATCTGGGTTCCCAAAAGATGCCTTGAAAATCTTCAGGTGAATGTCATCATGACGCCACCTATGAAGAATAGGAACCCCAGATCAAATGCTTCATATGGACCAAATTCTTCATATGGATCCAAGTCCTCATACGGACAAAACTCCTCAGATGGATCATATTCCTCAAAAGGATCAAAGTCCTCAAATGAACATCATCGTGCTAACCCATCTGTTTCGCAGGAAAGATTTAAGGATTATGGATATGTGCATTATTCTTAAAATTATTTTGTCCATAAGTCCTCGAGGAATTTCTCTGCTTACTCTTATGCTTATTCTAACCCCTCTTATGTGAAACGAAATGGACTGGCTTCTATGTCATCCTTCTCGTATGGAGCTCACAGAATGATGAACTCTTTGCCACCCCTTCAGATGTGGGTGGTGAAGAAAAAGAACTAATCTCTTCTGCAGGGTCAGGTCTCCAGATGTACGTAATCATCTGAAGAATTTGCTGGAGACCTGAGTATGCCTGATAGGACGCAGGATAATCATGAAGAAATGAACTTTCATTTCTCACGTCCTCATATTGCTTTATCTGTTCTTTTGCTTGATGAAATTGATCTGATGAACCGATGTCATATTCTTCACTGATAAAGTATATGAGTTTGTAAGCTGCACTAATTCATCTGCAGGATGATCAACCCAAAGCCACTGAGTGGGTCCTCGATAGTGGATGTACAAACCACATGACTGGTGACAATAATCTATTGATGGATGCTCCATTATCTCTGTCGCATCTGAAGCATATCATCTTTGCTGACAAAGGCAAAAGTCAGGTATTGGGTCTAGGTAAGGTTGCGATCACAAAGGATCGACACATGGACAAAGTCATGCTTGTTGAGTCCTTAGGATACAACCTTATGTCTGTCTCAATGCTTTGTGATCTTGATATGGTCGTTGTCTTTGGCAAGTACCGTTGTGTTGTGGTTTTGGAAGCTCACAATTCCAAAGTCTTCGAAGGCTTTAGGAGAGGAGACCTGTATATTGTTGATTTCTCTACAGGACCACAACCAACCGTGTGCTTACTTGCAAAAGCTTCAGAAGGCTGGCTCTGGCATCGATGACTTGGTCATGCAGGCATGAGGAATTTGCACACGCTTGCAAAGAAGAAGCATGTCATTGGCATCGAGAATGTCAAGTTCCTCAAGGATCACCTATGCGGAGCCTATGAAGCTGGGAAGATGACGAAGGCCAAGCATCCAGCGAAGACTATCATGACCACCACTCGCCCATTTGAATTGCTTCACATGGATATCTTTGGTCCTAATCATTATTCTGCTATTTCAAATGAAGCATCTCAATATGGCTTTGTTATTGTTCATGATTATTCTCATTACACATGGGTACACCTTGTTACTTACAAACATGAAGTGCAGGAAGTCTTCAAACGATTTTCCTCGAGGGCTTCAACCAACTTTGGTGTGAAGATCAAGCACATCAGAAGTGACAATGGCACTGAGTTCAAGAATTCTGGTCTCGATGACTATCTTGATGAACTTGGTATTACTCATGAGTTATCTGCTCCTTATACTCCTCAGCAGAACGGCGTCGTGGAGCGTAAGAACAGGACTCTTGCTGAGATGGCTCGCACTATGCTTGATGAATACAAAACGCCTCGTCGGTTCTAGACCGAGGCAATTGATACCGCGTGCCACATCATCAACAAAGTATATCTTCACAAATTCTTCAAGAAAAATGCCTATGAACTCCTCACTAATAAGAAACCCAATGTAAGTTATTTCAAAGTCTTCGGTGCTAAATGTTGGATTAGAGATCCTCATCACAACTCAAAATTTGCACCGAAAGCACATGAAGGTTTTATGCTTGGTTACGGAAAGGATTCGCACACCTACAGAGTCTTCAACAACGTTCTTCACAAGGTTGTTGAAACTGTAGATGTGCAGTTCGATGAAACTAATGGCTCGCAAAGAGAGCACCTACCTACTGTGATAGATGAACCAGCACCTGAGGAAACTATCAAGTTCAAGGCTACTAAGGATGTCATTCCCACTGAAGAATTCATTCCAGAACATGAAGAGCATCGAGCTAATGCACCTGAAGAAAATGCTGAAGAAAATGGTGCTGAAGAAGACGCTGATCAAATTCTTCAATGGCAACCAGCTCATCCTCACATTGCAAAAGAAGTGCAAGTTGAAAAGATCATCAATGACATCAAAGCGCCAGGTCCTGTCACATGCTCAAAAGCTTCACATTTGTCTAACTTTTGTGGGCACTATGCTTTTGTCTCTATTACAGAGCCCACTAAGGTAGATGAAGCATTTCTGGAGCCTGAGTGGATTCAGGCCATGCAAGAAGAATTACATCAGTTCGAGCTCAACAATGTCTAGGAACTGGTCAAACGTCCAGATCCTCGCAAGCACAATATCATCAGCACAAATTGGATCTACCGCAACAAGCAAGATGAAAATGGCCTTGTGGTGAGGAATAAGGCACGGCTTGTAGCTCAAGGCTACACACAGGTTGAAGGAATTGATTTCGATGAAACTTTTGCACCTGTTGCTAGGCTTGAGGCTATTCGCATATTACTTGCTTATGCTAACCATCATAATATCACTTTATATCAAATGGATGTGAAAAGTGCATTCCTCAATGGTAAGCTTGAGGAAGAAGTATATGTTGCTCAACCCCCAGGTTTTGAAGATCCAAAGAATCCTGACAAAGTCTTCAGACTCAACAAGGCCCTCTATGGCCTCAAGCAGGCCCCACAGGCGTGGTATGATACTTTGAAGGAATTCCTCATGACGAAAGGCTTCAACCCCGGTTCACTCGACCCTACTCTTTTCATTAAATCTTATGATGGTGAATTGTTTGTGTGCCAAATATATGTTTATGATATAATCTTTGGCTGTACTGACCAACGTTATAGTGATGAATTTGCCTATATGATGAGTGAAGAATACCAAATGTCTATGATGGGAGAGTTGAAATTCTTCTTAGGTCTTCAAATTCGTCAACAATGCAATGGCATATTCATATCTCAGGAGAAATACCTCAAGGATGTACTGAGGAAATTCGGCATGCAAGATTGCAAAGGCGTCAAAATTCCTATGCCCACAAATGGCCATCTGTGCACTGATGAAAATGGTATTGACTTCGATCATAAGGTATACCACTCCATGATTGGTTCTTTATTGTACTTACGTGCATCTAGGCCAGATATAATGCTTAGTGTTTGCATGTGTGCCCGATTTCAAGCTACACCGAAGGAATCACACCATAAGGCTATGAAGCATATTCTTCGATATCTAGCTCACACACCAACACTTGGATTATGGTACCCCAACGGCTCGGCTTTTGATCTCATTGGATATTCTGACTCTGACTATGCTGGTGATCGTGTGGACCGCAAGTCAACATCTGGTACATGTCATTTCCTCGGACGATCTTTGGTCTATTGGTCCCCGAAGAAACAGAAATGTGTATCACTATCTACTGCTGGAGCTGAGTATATTGCCGCTAGTTCTTGTTGTGCCCAATTGCTATGGATGAAGCAAACTCTCAAGGACTACGACGTCAACAGGAAGAATGTGCCTCTCTTCTGTGACAATGAGAGTGCCATCAAGATTGCTCACAACCCAGTTCAGCACTCGAAGACAAAGCACATTCAGATTCGTCATCATTTTCTTCGTGATCATGTGTTGAAGGGCGACATTTCTATTGAGCATGTGAAGACTGAAGAACAGCTAGCCGATATCTTCACAAAGCCCTTGGATGAGAAGAGATTTAGCAAGTTGCGGTGTGAGCTAAATATCCTAGAATCTTCGAATGTTCTTTGAAAAGGACACTCATCCTAACACTTATGCAAAATTGATGACTTAGATGTGCAACACATGAAGAAATGTTTTTCTTCAATTCAATGAAGAACAACACTCTTAGTGTGAAGAAATTAACGAAGAATTTGATTCTTAGAACCCTACGATAATTGTACGCGGTGTCTGAAATCATCATTCTTATATGGTGGGTCACGCCACCACCAAAAGTTGAAATTCCTCAATTATTCATATTCTTCAACTTTGCATTGTCTTCCTGCTTCCGTTGTTTTTCTTCATTGACTATAATATATATATATATATAAGTTTATGTCCTCTATAGCTGCTAATTCTTCAAGTTGGTTTTTTCTGCTAAGTGAATGTGATCGGACCCTTCCCCCTCTATGCTATACTCAACTCAATCTATTCACAAATTCTTCATGTGCGTTCTATTTGAAACTCGTTCAAAATCTTCACTGTGTCCTTGTTAGCTGAAGAAATTGCGAACGGAACTTTAAAACCTATCTTATCAAAATTTTCGGCTTTGCCGCTCAAACTGTTCCGCATCCCACGTTATACTTATCCACTCACCCATGATCGCACACGATTTCCACCTCTCAGTACGTGGGTGACACATGTCAAGCGAATGAGAAGGGTCAGGGGCACGTTCGTCCAATTTCTTCGGGCGAGCAGTTTTCCACCGTGGCTATAAATACCCCTCCGCCCCTTCCTCACTTCTTTTACTCCGCTCGACCTCTCTCTCCAGCTCGAGCTTCTCAAACCATAGCGCCGCCGCTACTTCATCGCCGCCGGTGAGGAAGAGCTTCACTACCTCGACCTCGTCGCCGATGTACTCGCGCCGACCACGGAAATCTTCACTCCGCCGCCGCCGTAGCCGTCTTCCTCCGCCAAGTTAGGGCGTGGAAGATCTGCACGGACGAACTTCAGATCTCCTCACTCCAGTTCGTCGTGTTCTTCGTCCAGGGTAATTAAAAGTTACTTTTACTCCCCTCGTTGATTCGAATGATTATCTTCAAAATCTTCAAAGGTGTTTTTCTTCATAGTTTCACACACTAAACACCTCACAAGTCATCTGTTCTTGATTCGTTTCTCTAAGCATCATTTTTCTTCAAGATTCCTCAATTGTGTGGATCTTCGATCTATACAACTCTGGAACCTAAGACAAAGAACGCTTAGTGAAATTCTTCAAGACTCATCTGGTCACATTCCTCAAACTTGTTCTTTTGAAAAACCCTCTGAGAACGCATATGACCTCTCCAAATTCCTCGCAACTATACTCTATTCACAGGTACACATGTCAGCTGCCGAATCACTAGGTTCTCATCAACTTAACTCATTTGCAGCGTTCCTCGAAGAAAAGTTGCATACTTCTTCAGAGAATTCAATTGTTCAAATTCCTCAACTAAAGAAAATGGCTGACGGTAAGAAGCCACAGAAGGGAGGAAAGAGGCCTGAGGTAAATACAGCGTTTGAGATCCCTGATGAAATATATGCTGGGTACTGCACACCTACTGAGGAAACCAAGAATGAGCGCAAAGTGCACATTCAGAAGATAGAGAGGAGATGGGCAAGAGAATGGAGGGAGTACAGATATGTCACTCCTAAGTATATGAAGAAATTCGCACTCAATCGTCCATGCCCAAGAGCTCCATTGGCACCTGGCCAAATCGCTGATCCCACCAGCCTCAAGCGCAGTGAGGACTATCCTGATGAATGGGCCAAGCGCCAAGCCAAGTTGGCTAAGCAAGCCAAAGAAGCAGTGAGGAAATTCAATGAAGACTCTGCTGCTGCCGCTGCCTCTGCTGAGGCCTTTGCTGTCAAGCCAGAGAAGGCTATGTCAAAGAAGCCTGCGCGCAAGCCAAGTGCTTCACCTACAATGCCCTCAAGGCCAGGTTCCTCAGCAATGCCCTCACGGCCAGTATCCTCAAAGCCCTCATGGCCAATTCCTCATGCTGCTCCTGTTCCTCCAAAGTCCTCAGCTCCTCCACCTAAGCCCTCAGTTGTTCCGACTAAATCCTTAGCACCTATGCATCTCGCCTCGTGCCAATGTGTTGGAAATATGCCCTAGAGGCAATAATAAAATGATTATTATTACATTTCCTTGTTCATGATAATTGTCTATTGTTCATGCTATAATTGTGTTATCCGGAAATCATAATGCATGTGTGAATACATAGACCATAACATGTCCCTAGTAAACCTCTAGTTAACTAGCTCATGGATCAATAGATAGTCACGGTTTCCTGACTATGGACATTGATGTCACTGATAACGGGATCTGATAACGGGATCACATCATTAGGAGAATGATGTGATGGACAAGACCCAATCCTAAGCATAGCACAAGATCATGTAGTTCATTTGCTAGAGCTTTTCCAGTGTCAAGTATCATTTTCTTAGACCATGAGATCATGTAACTCCCAGATGCCGTAGGTGTGCTTTGGGTGTACCAAACGTCATAACGTAACTGGGTGACTATAAAGGTATACTATAGGTATCCCCGAAAGTATTTGTTGGGTTGACACGGATCGAGACTGGAATTTGTCACTCCGTATGACGGAGAGGTATCTCTGGGCCCACTCGGTAATGCATCATCATAATGAGCTCAATGTGACCAAGTGTTTGGTCATGGGATCATGCATTACGGTATGAGTAAACTGACTTGCCGGTAACGAGATTGAATGAGGTATTGGGATACCGATGATCGAATCTCGGGCAAGTAACGTACCGATTGACAAAGGGAATTGTATACGGGATTGATGGAATCCTCGACATCATGGTTCATCCGATGAGATCATCATGGAACATGTGGGAGCCAACATGGGTATCCAGATCCCGCTGTTGGTTATTGACCGGAGAGTCGTCTCGGTCATGTCTACGTGTCTCTCGAACCCGTAGGGTCTACACACTTAAGGTTCGGTGACGCTAGGGTTGTAGAGATATTAGTATGCGGTAACCTGAAAGTTGTTCAGAGTCCTGGATGAGATCCCGGACGTCATGAGGAGTTCCGGAATGGTCCGGAGGTGAAGATTTATATATAGGAAGTCCAGTTTCGGCCATCGGGAAAGTTTCGGGGGTAAAAGGTATTGTACCGGGACCACCGGAAGGGTCCCGGGGGTCCACCGGGTGGGGCCACCTATCCTGGAGGGCCCCATGGGTTGGAGTGGGAGGGGAACCAGCGCCTGGTGGGCTGGTGCGCCCCCCATGGGCCTCCCCATGCGCCTAGGGTTGGAAACCCTAGGGGTGGGGGGCGCCCCACTTGGCTTGGGGGCCAAGTCCCCCCCCCCCGTTGGCCGCCGCCCCCCCTTGGAGATCCCATCTCCTAGGGCCGCCCCCTAGGGGCCCTATATATAGTGGGGGGAGGGAGGGCAGCCGCACCAAGTCTCTGGCGCCTCCCTCTCCCCACGTAACACCTCTCTCTCTCTCGTTGGAGCTTGGCGAAGCCCTGCCGAGATCACCATTGCTTCCACCACCACGCCGTCGTGCTGCTGGATCTCCATCAACCTCTCCTTCCCCTTGCTGGATCAAGAAGCAGGAGACGTCTTCCCAACCTTACGTGTGTTGAACGCGGAGGTGCCATCCGTTCGGCGCTAGGTCATCGGTGATTTGGATCACGACGAGTACGACTCCATCAACCCCGTTCTCTTGAACGTTTCCCTCGCGATCTACAAGGGTATGTAGATGCACTCTCCTCTCCCTCGTTGCTAGATGACTCCATAGATTTATCTTGGTGATGCATAGAAAATTTTAAAATTCTTCTACGTTCCCCAACAGTGGCATCATGAGCTAGGTCTATGCGTTGTTTCTATGCATGAGTAGAACACAAGTTGTTGTTGGCGTTGATTTTGTCAATTTACTTGCCGTTACTAGTCTTATCTTGATTCGGCGGCATCACGGGATGAAGCGGCCCGGACCAACCTTACACGTAGGCTTACGTGAGACTGGTTCCATCGACTGACATGCACTAGTTGCATAAGGTGGCTAGCGGGTGTCTGTCTCTCCCACTTTAGTCTGTCGGATTCGATGAAAAGGGTCCTTATGAAGGGTAAATAGAAATTGGCATATCACGTTGTGGTTTTGGCGTAGGTAAGAAACGTTCTTGCTAGAAACCTATAGCAGCCACGTAAAAAACTTGCAACAACAATTAGAGGACGTTTAACTTGTTTTTGCAGCATGTGCCATGTGATGTGATATGGCCAAAAGGATGTGATGAATGATATATGTGATGTATGAGATTGATCATGTTCTTGTAATAGGAATCACGACTTGCATGTCGATGAGTATGACAACCGGCAGGAGCCATAGGAGTTGTCTAAATTTATTTATGACCTGCGTGTCAACATAAACGTCATGTAATTACTTTACTTTATTGCTAAACCATTAGCCATAGTAGTAGAAGTAATAGATGACGAGATAACTTCATGAAGACATGATGATGGAGATCATGGTGTCATGCCAGTGACGAGGATGATCATGGCACCCCGAGGATGGAGATCAAAAGGAGCAAATGATATTGGCCATATCATGTCACTATTTGATTGCATGTGATGTTTATCATGTTTTTGCTTCTTATTTGCTTAGAACGACGGTAGTAAATAAGATGACCCCTCACCATAATTTCAAGAAAGTGTTCCCCCTAACTGTGCACCGTTGCTAAGGTCCGTTGTTCCGAAGCACCACGTGATGATCGGGTGTGATAGGCTCTAACGTTCGCATACGATGGGTGTAAGCCAGATTTACACACGCAATACACTTAGGTTGACTAGACGAGCCTAGCATGTACAGACATGGCCTCGGAACACGGAAGACCGAAAAGTCGAACATGAGTCGTATAGAAGATACGATCAACATGAAGATGTTCACCGATGATGACTAGTCCGTCTCACGTGATGATCGGACACGGCCTAGTTGAATAGGATCATGTATCACTTAGATGACTAGAGGGATGTCTATCTGAGTGGGAGTTCATTAAATAATTTGATTAGATGAACTTAATTATCATGAACTTAGTCTAAAATCTTTGCAATATGTCTTGTAGATCAAATGGCCCACGCTAATGTTGCCCTCAACTTCAACGCGTTCCTAGAGAAAACCAAGCTGAAAGACGATGGCAGCAACTACACGGACTGGGTCCGTAACCTGAGGATTATCCTCATAGCTGCCAGGAAAGCATATGTCCTTGATGCACCACTAGGTGAAGCAACTGTTTTCCCTGCAGAACAAGACATTATGAACGCTTGGCAGACACGTAGTGATGATTACTCCCTGGTTCAGTGCGGCATGCTTTACAGCTTAGAACCGGGGCTCCAAAAGCGTTTTGAGCAACACAGAGCATATGAGATATTCCAAGAGCTGAAAATGGTTTTCCAGGCTCATGCCCGGGTCGAGAGATATGAAGTCTCCGACAAGTTCTACAGTTGTAAGATGGAGGAGAACAGTTCTGTCAGTGAGCACATACTCAAAATGTCTGGGCTACATAACTGCTTGTCGTAGCTAGGAGTTAATCTCCCGGATGATGCGGTCGTTGACAGAATCCTTCCGTCGCTCCCACCTAGCTACAAGAGCTTTGTGATGAACTTCAATATGCAGGGGATGGAAAAGACCATTCCCGAGGTATATTCAATGCTGAAATTAGCGGAGGTGGAAATCAAAAAGGAACATCAAGTGTTGATGGTGAATAAAACCACTAAGTTCAAGAAAGGCAAGGGTAAAAAGAACTTCAAGAAGGACGGCAAGGGAGTTGCCGCGCCCGGTAAGCAAGCTGCCGGGAAGAAGTCAAAGAATGGACCCAAGCCTGAGACTGAGTGATTTTATTGCAAGGGAAACGGTCACTGGAAGCGGAATTGCCCCAAGTACTTAGCGGAAAAGAAGGCCGGCAATACCAAAGGTATATGTGATATACATGTTATTGATGTGTACCTTACCAGCGCTCATAGTAGCTCCTGGGTATTTGATACCGGTGCAGTTGCTCATATTTTTAACTCAAAACAGGAACTGCGGAATAAACGGAGACTGGCGAAGGACGAGGTGACGATGCGCGTCGGGAATGGTTCCAAGGTCGATGTGATCGCCGTCGGCATGCTACCTCTGCATTTACCTACGGGATTAGTTTTAAACCTCAATAATTGTTATTTAGTACCAGCTTTGAGCATGAACATTGTATCTGGATCTCATTTAATGCGAGATGGCTACTCATTTAAATCTGACAATAATTGTTGTTCTATTTATATGAGAGACATGCTTTATGGTCATGCGCCGCTGGTCAATGGTTTATTCTTATTTAATCTCGAACGTGATGTTACACACATTCATAGTGTGAATGCCAAAAGATGTAAGGTTGATAATGATAGTCCCACATACTTGTGGCACTGCCGCCTTGGTCACATTGGTGTCAAACGCATGAAGAAACTCCATGCAGATGGACTTTTGGAGTCTCTTGATTATGAATCATTTGACACGTGTGAACCATGCCTCATGGGTAAAATGACCAAGACTCCGTTCTCCGGAACAATGGAGCGAGCAACCAACTTATTGGAAATCATACATACTAATGTGTGTGATCCAATGAGCGTTGAGGCTCGTGGTGGCTATCGTTATGTCCTCACCCTCACTGATGACTTAAGTAGATATGGGTATGTCTACTTAATGAAACACAAGTCTGAGACCTTTGAAAAGTTCAGAGTGAGTTTGAGAATCAATGTGACAGGAAAATCAAGTTCTTACGATCAGATCATGGGGGAGAATATTTGAGTCACGAATTTGGCACGCACTTAAGGAAATGTGGAATAGTTTCACAACTCACACCGCCTGGAACACCACAGCATAATGGTGTGTTCGAACATCGTAATCGCACCCTATTGGATATGGTACGATCTATGATGTCTCTTACCGATCTACCGCTATCATTTTGGGGTTATGCTATAGAGACTGCCGCGTTCACTTTAAATAGGGCTCCGTCAAAATCCGTTGAGACGACACCATATGAATTGTGGTTTGGCAAGAAACCTAAGCTGTCGTTTCTGAAAGTTTGGGGATGCGATGCTTATGTCAAGAAACTTCAACCTGAAAAGCTCGAACTTAAATCGGAAAAATGCGTCTTCATAGGATACCCTAAACAAACTATTGGGTATACCTTCTATCTTAGATCCGAAGGCAAGACATTTTTTGCCAAGAATGGATCCTTTCTAGAGAAAGAGTTTCTCTCGAAAGAAGTAAGTGGGAGGAAAGTAGAACTTGATGAAGTGTTGCCTCTTGAACCGGAGAGTGGCACAGCTCAAGAAATTGTTCCTGAGGTGTCTGCACCGACTAGGGAGGAAGTTAATGATGATGATCATGAAACTTCAGATCAAGTTGCTACTGAACTTCGAAGGTACACAAGGACGCGTTCTGCACCAGAGTGGTACGGCAACCCTGTCCTAGAAATCATGTTGTTGGACAATGGTGAACCTTCGAACTATGAAGAAGCGATGGCGGGCCCAGATTCCGACAAATGGCTGGAAGCCATGAAATCCGAGATAGGATCCATGTATGAAAACGAAGTACAGACTTTTACTGACTTGCCCGTTGATCGGCGAGCCATAGAAAATAAATGGATCTTTAAGAAGAAGAAAGACGCGGATGGTAATGTGACCATCTATAAAGCTCGGCTTGTCGCTAAGGGTTATCGACAAGTTCAAGGGGTTGACTACGATGAGACTTTCTCACCCATAGCGAAGCTGAAGTCCGTACGAATCATGTTAGCAATTGCCGCATTCTATGATTATAGATATGGCAAATGGACGTCAAAACGGCATTCCTTAATGGTTTCCTTAAGGAAGAATTGTATATGATGCAGCCGGAAGGTTTTGTCGATCCTAAGAATGCTGACAAGGTGTGCAAGCTCCAACAAGCAAAATATGGGCTGGTGCAAGCATCTCGGAGTTGGAACATTCGTTTTGATGAGATGATCAAAGCATTTTGGTTTACGCAGACTTATGGAGAAGCCCGCGTTTACAAGAAAGTGAGTGGGAGCTCCGTAGCATTTCTCATATTGTATGTGGATGACATACTATTGATGGGAAATGATATAGAATTCTTGGAGAGCATAAAGGCCAACTTGAACAAGTGTTTTTCAATGAAGGACCTTGGAGAAGCTCCTTATATATTAGGCATTAAGATCTATAGAGATAGTTCGAGACGCCTCATTGGTCTTTCACAAAGTACATACCTTGACAAGATATTGAAGAAGTTCAATATGGATCAGTCCAAGAAGGGGTTCTTGCCTGTATTGCAAGGTATGAGATTGAGCACAGCTTAATGCCCGATCACGGCAGAAGATAGAGAAAAGATGAGTGTCGTCCCCTATGCCTCAGCCATAGGGTCTATCATGTATGCCATGTTGTGTACCAGACCTGATGTAAACCTTGCCGTAAGTTTGGTAGGAAGGTACCAAAGTAATCCCGGCATGGAACATTGGACAACGGTCAAGAATATCCTGAAGTACTTGAAAAGGACTAAGGATATGTTTCTCGTGTATGGAGGTGAAGAAGAGCTCATCGTAAAGGGTTACGTCGATGCTAGCTTCGACACAGATCTGGATGACTCTAAGTCACAAACCGGATACATGTATATTTTGAATGGTGGGGCAATCAGCTGGTGCAGTTGCAAGCAAAGCATTGTGGCGGGATCTACATGTGACGCGGAGTACATGGCAGCCTCGGAGGCAGCACAAGCAGCAATTTGGGTGAAGGAGTTCATTACCGACCTAGGAGTTATTCCCAATGCGTCGGGCCCGATGACTCTCTTCTCTGACAACACTGGAGCTATTGCCCTTGCCAAGGAGCCCAGGTTTCATAGGAAGACCAGGCATATCAAGCGTCGCTTCAACTCCATTCGTGAAAATGTTTAAAATGGAGACATAGATATTTGCAAAGTGCATACGGACCTGAATGTCGCAGATCTGTTGACTAAACCTCTTCGTCGAGCAAAACATGATCAACACCATAACTCTATGGGTGTTCGATTCATCACAATGTAACTAGATTATTGACTCTAGTGCAAGTGGGAGACTGTTGGAAATATGCCCTAGTGGCAATAATAAAATGATTATTATTATATTTCCTTGTTCATGATAATTGTCTATTGTTCATGCTATAATTGTGTTATCCGGAAATCATAATGCATGTGTGAATACATAGACCATAACATGTCCCTAGTAAGCCTCTAGTTAATTAGCTCGTTGATCAATAGATAGTCACGGTTTCTTGACTATGGACATTGGATGTCATTGATAACGGGATCACATCATTAGGAGAATGATGTGATGGACAAGACCCAATCCTAAGCATAGCACAAGATCGTGTAGTTCGTTGGCTAGAGCTTTTCTAGTGTCAAGTATCATTTCCTTAGACCATGAGATCGTGTAACTCCCGGATGCCGTAGGAGTGCTTTGGGTGTACCAAATGTCACAACGTAACTGGGTGACTATAAAGGTATACTACAGGTATCCCCGAAAGTATCTGTTAGGTTGACATAGATCGAGACTGGAATTTGTCACTCCGTATGACGGAGAGGTATCTCTGGGCCCACTCGGTAATGCATCATCATAATGAGCTCAATGTGACCAAGTGTTTGGTCACGGGATCATGCATTACGGCACGAGTAAAGTGACTTGCCGGTAACAAGATTGAATGAGGTATTGGGATACCGACGATCGAATCTCGGGCAAGTAACGTACCGATTGACAAAGGGAATTGTATACGGGATTGATGGAATCCTCGACATCGTGGTTCATCCGATGAGATCATCGTGGAACATGTGGGAGCCAACATGGGTATCCAGATCCCGCTGTTGGTTATTGACCGGAGAGTCGTCTCGGTCATGTCTACGTGTCTCCCGAACCCGTAGGGTCTACACACTTAAGGTTCGGTGACGCTAGGGTTGTAGAGATATTAGTATGCAGTAACCCGAAAGTTGTTCGGAGTCCCGAATGAGATCCTGGACGTCACGAGGAGTTCCGGAATGGTTCGGAGGTGAAGATTTATATATAGGAAGTCAAGTTTCGGCCATCGGGAAAGTTTCGGGGGTAATCGGTATTTGTACCGGGACCACCGGAAGGGTCCCGGGGGTCCACCGGGTGTGGCACTACTAGGAAAAGGGCTATAGATGGAATTGACACTACTGGTGCACCAGACATGTGGTGCGCCATTACTATATACTAATGGCGCACCATGTGTTGGTACGCCATTAGTGTCCAAATACTAATGGCGCACCACATCCGCGGGTGCGCCATTAGTAAATTTTTTTTTAAATTTTTCCAAAACTACTAATGGCGCACCGTGTGAGTGGTGCGCCATTACTAGTTGAACTAGTAATGGCGCACCACATCCATGGTGCGCCATTAGTAATTTTTTTTTAATTTTTTTTAAAACTACTAATGGCGCACCATGGGAGTGGTGCGCCATTACTAGTTGAACTAGTAATGGCGCACCATGCCACGGTGCGCCATTAGTAACTTGGCCACCACTTCCACCGAATGCACCCCCCTCCCCCGTGGATCGCCTTTTCAGTTTAAAAAGAAAATAAAAGAAAATGATGAAAATGTCAAAAAATAAAAGAAAATAAGTTTCCCATGTGATATGTGGTCTAGTTGTTGGGAAAATTTGCAAATATGAATTTCGATTTCATTTGCAAAATCTCTCGAGAATTTGTAAAAATGGGCATAACTTTTGCATACTAACTCGGATGAAAAAGTTTTTTATATGAAAAATCATCTACTCGAAAAGTTACATCCGAATTTAACTGGGGGAATCCCGTTAAACATTTTCAAAATCCTCAAAAACCTAACAGAAAAAAGATACGGGGCTTTTAAGATCTGGAGAGGCAAAAAAATTCAAAAAAATTCAAATTTACTAATGGCGCACCAGCCCATGGTGCGCCATTAGTATCTTCCCGCCTTCAAAATTCAAAATAAGTCAACAAAATAAAAAAAAGTTACTAATGGTGCACCTGCCCACTGTGCGCCATTAGTATCTTCCTGCCTTCAAAATTCAAAATAAGTCAAAAAAACAAACAAAGAGTTACTAATGGCGCACCTGCCCACGGTGCGCCATTAGTATCTTCCGCCTTCAAAATTCAAAAAAAATAAAAAAATAAAAAAAATAGTAATGGCGCACCTGCCCACGGTGCGCCATTACTATGTCGTACATATGGCTGGGCGCACCTCCTCCACTCCACCTCTCCTCCACTCCATCTCCTCCTCTCCTCTCCTCCACTCCATCTCCTCCTCTCCTCCACTCCATCTTCCCTTCTCTCCTCCACCATACTACCCTCCTCCTCTCTGGCGACCTCCTCCTCCTCCTCTCCGGTGACCTCTCCGGCGACCTCCTTCTCCTCTCCGGCGACCTCCTCCTCCTCTCCGGCGACCTCCTCCTCTTCGGGAACCTCCTCCTCCCTCCTATCCTCCCCTCCCCTCCCCTCACGGTTTCTCCTCCATCCTCTCCGGTGAGCTCCTCCTCCCTCCTCTCCTCCCATTCCCTCATGGTTTCTCCTTCCTCCTCTCCGATGCTTCGGTGAACTCCTCTCCGGCGACCTCCTCCTCCTCTCCGGCCATGTAGGCGAGCGCCTCTCCGGTGACCTCCTCCTCCTCCTCTCCGGCGAACTCCTCTCCGGCAAATGAACACGGCAAAAGAACGTACAAGATCCAAAAACAGGAACAAAATTTGAAATAATATCGTGCCAAAAAACGAGCAAAAAAAACTAGCAAAAAATGGGCAAAAAAATCACGACCCAGATCCAAATTCAAAATTCAAAAATAGCAATGGTGCACGGTGGGGGTTAGACGGTGCGCCACTACTATTTTCCCGCCTTCAAAATTCAAAAATACTAATGGCGCACCGTGGCCTATACTAATGGCGCACCAGTGGCCTATACTAATGGTGCACCGTGGCCTATTCAAAAATACTAATGGCGCACCAGTGGTGCGCCATTAGTAAAAATTACTAATGGCATGGCACTAATGGCGCACCACTAATGCGCCATTAATGGCCAAATTAGGTGCGCCATTAGTAGGCCTTTTCCTAGTAGTGTGGCCACCTATCCCGGAGGGCCCCATGGGCTGAAGTGGGAGGGGAACCAGCCCTGGTGGGCTGGTGCGCCCCCATGGGCCTCCCCCTGCACCTAGGGTTGGAAACCCTAGGGGTGGGGGGCGCCCCACTTGGCTTGGGGGCAAGTCCACCCCCCCTTGGCCGCCGCCCCCTTGGAGATCCCATCTCCTAGGGCCGGCGCCCCCCTAGGGGCCCTATATATAGTGGGGGGGAGGGAGGGCAGCCGCACCAAGTCTTTGGCGCCTCCCTCTCCCCATGTAACACCTCTCTCTCTCTCTCTCTCTCTCTCTCTCTCTCTCTCTCTCGTTGGAGGTTGGCGAAGCCCTGCCGAGATCACCGTTGCTTCCACCACCACGCCGTCGTGCTGCTAGATCTCCATCAACCTCTCCTTCCCCTTGCTGGATCAAGAAGGAGAAGACGTCTTCCCGACCGTACGTGTGTTGAACGTGGAGGTGTCGTCCGTTCGGCGCTAGGTCAGCGATGATTTGGATCACGACGAGTACGACTCCATCAACCCCGTTCTCTTGAACGCTTCCGCTCACGATCTACAAGGGTATGTAGATGCACTCTCCTCTCCCTCCTTGCTAGATGACTCCATAGATTGATCTTGGTGATGCGTAGAAAATTTTAAAATTCTGCTACGTTCCCCAACACAAAGGACTGCAGGCATCTCCATTGCCTTAGGTGTCTCAGCTAGTTCCTCAGCTCCACCAAGTTCCTCAGCTGGCCCCTCACTGCTGAAGACAAAGGCCACTTCTGGACGAGGTCCTCGCCCAAGTCCTCAAAAGAAACAAGTCGCTTTCCAAGTACCATCTGAAGAAGACGAGGCTGATGATGATGAACTTGCAGAAATCATCAGAGACAGGCAAGTCAGGGCCGCTAGAGCGAAAGGATCAGAGGTGCCACTGCTTTTGGATCCCAAGTTGATCCTCGACTACATTGATGTCTGGCACAAGGACCCCAACACTCCCATGCCTGACTTCAAGCTGACTCCTGGCCAAAGTCACATGCTGACCCACTTCATTCAAGAAGAAAAGTGGAAATTTGAGAAGGCCAGGCAGATCAAGAAAGCGCAGTACAAGCAAGAGCGCTATCTGAAGAAAAACGTTGTCTCTATGACAACTGAAGAACTTGTCACTATTCAGACCGAGATCAAGAAACTCAGTGATGACTTTGACGCATATCGCATTGATTGGCTTGGAGCCAAGGTTCGTTTTGTGAAACTTGCGGATAACTTCACTTCCAATGTTGCAGCCCCAACGCAACAAGAAATTCCTCAAGCTGAAGCAACTGCTCAGCCTACTGAAGAAAATACCAGCACCGCTGATGACAATCAGGCTGCTGAAGAAAATGTGAGTTCCAGGGCTGATGACTGCATTCCAGCCACTGAAGAAATTGCCAGGGCACCCACTAGTAGTGCGCCTGAAGAAACTGAAGAACTCAAGGCAACTGCATCTGTTGTGCCTGAAGAACATCAACCAGATTCCTCAGCTTCTCTTGCACCAACTTCAACTCCAATCCTTCCATCTGCATCAGATGTGAAGAAGACCAAGGCTGCAGAGCTTGTTGCAGTGAAGAAAAGGAAAGCATCAGTTGCTTCAGATTCTTCGGCTCTGAAGAAAATGAAGCCTATGACAAGTTCATTTGCAAATCCGATTAATGCTATTCCCATCTCAAATAGGCTATCAAAGGACCTTGTTCCTTTTGATGAAGAATATGTGATCCCCAGCGGATCTGATGAAGAAACTCCTTCTGCTGCTTCGTCTGAACCGTTGGATGAAGAAATTGAAGTGAATGCGATCCCTTCAACACCTATCATCTCCTCGCCTATGTCTCAGTTCACAGCTGAAGAGGCTGGCATTGAAGAAATGAAAGATGAAGATGTGGACGTTGGCTGCTCCACACCCGTAATTAGTGATGAATTCTGGGAAAGTCAGCATCCAAACTCTCCAATGTTCACCCCTGTACAGCAAATTCCTCAGTCCCCCACACAAACTATACAAATGGGCTCTAAAGAAACTCATCCCACTGCATCTGTCCATGAGGAAATTCCAGCCACTAGCACTGAAGAAACTGCTACTACTGAACAACCAACGATGCAGACTGCCACTGAGGAGGAACCAGAAATTCCTCAGCCTGAAGAACCTGCGATTGAGATTCCTGAGGTCGTGATGCAACTCATTGACACTCCTCTGCCGAAGCCAAAGGATCCATTCTCACGCAAGCAAAAGTTCAAGGCTGATGATTTCTTCGGCGAGCACGTATTCTTCGAATATTACAACCCATATAACTCTGCTCGCATTAGGAAGAGGCGTTTCTGGACTGCTAGTCAAGCCAATTTCTATTCCTCAATGCTGTTCAACAAGGAGAAGATCTTCTACCATGAGCATATTCCTCACGTGGATATGGAATCTCTGCCGTGCTTCACACCAGTCCTCAGTGTTCTTCATGATGCTGGATTGCTAAACTTTTGCTCTGACATCTGCGATTGGAATGAAGAACTGATTCTTCAATTCTATGCAACGCTGCACATCACCGGAGATGCTGATGATGTGAATTCATGGGTGCTGGACTGGATGTCTGCAAACACTCACTACACTGCACCAGCATCTGAATTGCTTTGTGCTCTACCACTCAGTCCTCCCCTTGAAGAAGCTTGCTGCATCTACAGTGAACCTAAGCTCACACATCATTACATGCAGGTGCTGATGAAACCTTTGAAGCCAGGTCAAGCACCAAGAACCAAATTCCTCGTGAAGGAATTGCTGTACGTGCCCAGAACTGTCTATCGTATTCTTACGAGGACAATCAGTCCTGTCAAAGGCCACGACTCATCTGATGAGGAAATTGTTGGCATCATGAAGAATCTGGTACTCAACATCGTTCATGGCATTCCTATCAATTATCACGATTTCTTCATGAGGACTATGGCAAATGTTGCACTGTCTCCATTTGAGTTGAAGCCTTATGCAACTTGGATTATGAGATTCCTCAGGACAAGGTCTTCACTCAACTACAAAGCTGATTTCTAGAATCACCTCAGCTACTTGCCCCCAATTGAAGTCCTCAAGCAGACATATTCCTCAGTTGATGGAAAGGGCAAGGCACCAGCTGTAATAGATGAATGCATTCGTCCATTGGATGGTCAGTTTCGCAAAGCTGCATCTTATTCCACCAATGATGACTCTACCACACATGATTCTGCCAATGCACCCAAGTCCACTCCTTAAGCCACTGCTCCGCGCGTGATGACTGACCGTGAACTTCTGCTTAGTCTTCACCAAAAGGTGGATCGAAATCACAAATGGGTTAAGTGTCAGTTTGGTTCACTTCTTCACAACATGACTGCCACACACAATGTAGTGAATAAAAACCACTACTACCTCCATCAAGTCTTCGGTCGCACCTGGGCAATCCTGTCACATCTGTATGGTGAAGAAGATGTGAAGAACATGGGTCTCAATGAAGATTTTGACTGGTCCGCACCTCCACCGAAGAAATTCAAGAAGGTCAAGGTTCCTTCTCTGGTGGCAAGCTCATATTCTTCATCGCGCAACACTGATGAAAATGAAGACTTGGACGACACTACGGCAGGCCCTACTACGACAAACGACCCCAACAACGCTGGCGCTCCTTCATCAACTTGATATTCTTTAGGGGCGTTAGTCCTCATATTCGACCCTTTTGGTCATTTGATGACAAAGGGGGAGAATTTTGAGTTAGTCTTCAAGCGGGTCTTTCTATATGGGCATTTTTTTTGTTAAGTTACAACTCTCGTTCTTCTGAGACTTTATTGGATCGAGTTGTAAACTTAAACCCGATGGTGCTCTGATACTTTTGATATGTTTTTCCGCATGCTTATTCCTCGTTAATATTATTGCACGCATGCTAAATTACATCAGTCACCATATTTCATCATGCATTTCAAATTCTTCTCTGTTATATGTCAAATGCGTGTATGAATTACAAGATATAGGGGGAGACCTCCATGATTCAACTCTTCAAGTGTGCATTGCTTCAAAAGAAAATTCCTCACTATGCACATCTTCTGGGGGAGTTCTTCTATATCTTGCAATCAAATTCCTCAATATCAGTAGTTACACTTCATATGATTATCCCCGTTGAAAACTTAACCTATATTGTCATCAATCACCAAAAAGGGGGAGATTGTAAGTGCATCTAGTGCCCCTTAGTGATTTTGGTGTATTGAAGACTTATAGGTTAAGGGACTAATGCGTTTGTGAGTGTACACAGGTCTATAAGCCTATGAGGAGTTTGATATTTACAGAGAAAGTCGACCCCTAAAAATGAAGTTCTTCGACTGAAGACTTTGGATCACTGAAGACTTTCTAAAGACTTTGAAAGTGAAGAAATTGGTGTGACCTTGAAGACTTGGTATTCGTTCGAGGAACATGAAGCGTGAAGACTTTTGTTTTCGTAGTTTCATTTTCCCTTTCTTGAGTCATAGGAAACACCATACTGTTAAAGGGGGTCGAGAAAATACTAAGGAAAAAAATTCCATGTGATGCTCAACTCAAAATCCTACACCTACCAATCCCTTCGAGTGAAGCCATTGGAAATCTCATACAGTTTAGTCAATTTCTTCAGTGACAGAGACGAAGTTCTTCTGGTCTATGAGGAATTTGTCCTGACTGAGGAGTTAGGAATTCGCCAGTGCGGATTACCTACACAGTGAGGAACATGATAGCCGTGAGGATTTTGCTACTCAAAATTCCGATCGTTGCTGTGCTATGCGCCAGCTATCCCAAAATATCTATCCACCTAACGACCATATCATTGAAGGGCATTTATGTCTTATCATGTCGGGCTGCTCCCTAGGCTATAAATAGCCGCCCCTTACAACCACTAGTTCGTTCGCTGCTCCGAGAGAAACTGACACTTGTCATTTGAGAGCAACCCATCCTTTGAGGACTTTGAGCGAAAATCATCAAGTGAGGAAAAACCCAAAACCCAAACACCTACAAACCCCAAGTGATTGAGCATCACTGAAGAGATTGATCCTGCATGGATCCGATGCTTGTTACCTTTGAAGATTGTGCTTCTTCCAGATGGTTACGCGTCATGGTCTAGAGCATCCAAGAGGAATTGTGGATCGCCGAGTGACCGAGTTTGTGAAGGTTTGGAAATCGCCTGAAGACTTACCACGAGTGATTGGACGAGGTCTGTGTGACCTTATTTCAAGGAGAATACAGTGAGGACTGGGTGTCCTGAGCTGCATGTTCAGGACTGGGTGTCCGGGACTGTGTGTCCTCGAGTTTAAATACTCAGCCGCTCCAACCAGACGTACAACTGAGACAACAGTTGGAACTGGTCTACCAAATCATTGTCTTCACCAAGCTTACTGGTTCTATTTCCTCAACTCTTCCATTTCCTCATAACTGTGTTGTGTGCTTGTTCATATCTGTGTTTGAAGACATTGACTGAAGACTTTCTCAATTTCCTCAGTTCAATTTCTTCAATCTGTTTGTCTTCATCCTGTGTTATCCTATGCTTACGCTTCTATACTCAGTGCCTATCTTCATTTCATCATGATGACTATGCTTGTATTCTGTTATGTTTACTTTTGAGTACTCATTCCTCTACTAGTAGTTCTTCGCTAAGGAATTTCCTCACCGGAAAATTTCTTAGTGAAGAATTTCATAAAAATCGCCTATTCACCCCCCTCTAGTCGATATAACGCACTTTCACAGACAACTACAAATGAAGAAGGCTTAGAAGCCTGACTATCTACAAGACCCTCCCAAGGGTACAAGATCGTAGCTGAGGTAACAAGCTAAACGTCGAAGTCCATGCGGAACTACTAGTGAGACTAACGTCTCTCTGCAAAAACATAAATTAAGCAAACGTGAGTACAAACGTACCCAGCAAGACTTACATCAGAACTAGCTACATATGCATTAGTATCAATAAAGGGGTGGTGGAGTTTGACTGCAGCAAGCCAGCTTTGACTCAGTGGCTAACCTGAACTTCTACTGCAAATAACTCTTTGAGGTGGCGCACACGAGTCCACATATTCACCATATCAATACAACACTATGGATCCGCTCCCGTCTCCCTATGAGAACGCCATCCATAGCACTCACGCTTATCTTGCGCATTTTAGAGTATCCACTTTCACTTGTCTATGAACTATGCAAGGGGTCCAAGTTTCCATATCCGAGGAATCCGGTTATTTGAATAGATAATGATAACCCTGCAGGGGTGTACTTCTTCACACACGCTCTCGCCAGTTACCACCATGTACACGTCGTGTATCTCGGCAACCTTCAAGCAGAAGCCTGGTGAGGGAGTCGGCCACGACCTGACTAATCACTCAAGTCTCTCGTCCAGGTTTAGCGCCTATTCAGGTTCCATCCGCAAGGAGATCCGGCCGGGGTGTCGCTCATGGCCCCAAATGATGTGTGCAGGCTTCCCAAGCCCACCTCGACGTATGGATCTATGCTTGGTACACCGTGCCACGGTGCCTAGTCTGTCCCAAGCCCACCTGTACCGGGTACCACTTGGTAGACTACTAACACAACCTACAAACACCAGAAACTAGTTGCAACTCCTGGACAGAGATCGAGGCCGTTAATAAGCCGAGAGGGGTCGAGTTACCGGAACCCAATGTGTGGCAGTAACTATTCATGGATCACAAACACATAACTCAGTTTCTAAGGACGGTTTCAATGAGACAACCCACCATGTACTCCTACATGGCCTCTCACCGCTACCTTTACCAAACCGTGTTCACACACTTAGCTCTCAACAGTAGGACATGTTCACACACCTCCGATTCATCCCCGATGAATCAGATCTGACTCAACTCTAAGCAGTAAGAGGCATGACAAACAAGCATGAATGAGTAGGCACATCAGGGCTCAAACAACTCCTACTCATGCTAGTGGGTTTCATCTATTTACTGTGGCAATGACAGGTCATGCAGAGGAAAGGGGTTCAGCTACCGCAGCATGTAACAGTTGAAACGTTGTTGTCCTAATGCAGTAAAAGAGAGCAGGAGCAAGAGAGTGGGATTGTATCGGAATGAACAAGGGGTTTTTGCTTGCCTGGCACTTCTGAAGATAGTATAGCTCTTCATCGGTGTCATCGATCACATCGTCGAAACATCGTCTACCGAGGGGAACAACCACCGGCAAACACAGAAAGAACACAATCAATGCAATGCACAATATGATGCATGATCATGACATGTCAACATGCTGTGATTTGGGCTAATGCAGCTAAGAACAGAAGGGTTTGAGTTGATTTGAACCAAAGGTTCAAATTCAAATTCAAACTAAGAACTTATAAAGTGCATTATCATGTTTTGATCTAAACAACAAGGTTAAGTTGTTTAAACATGCATGAAACCAGTAAAGATGGATAGCTTAGATTTTTCTGATCATTTTTCATATATAATTTGTTTGATTTGGAGTTACGGTTGAATTACTATGAAATTTTGAAGTTTTGGACATTTTCTGGAATTTATGAATTATTTTAAATACAAAAATTATTTACTGCATCAGCATGACATAACCATGAGGTCAGCGGGTCAACGGCGCTAGTCCAGGTCGAACCTGACGTGTGGGGTCAGCCAACTGCCAAGTCAGCACGGTCAACTCTGGCAAGTGGGTCCCGCTGGGTTATAAACTAATCTTAACCAGGAAAATTAGGCAGCTGAGTTAAACATGCGGGCCCCACTGTCAGTGACTCCAGGGGGGTTAGTTAGGCGCTCATGACGGTGCCACATCACCAGCCACCCAAGTTGGACGCCAGCGACCAAACCCGACGGCGGAGGATCGCCGGAGTTGCTCGGGACGGCGCTACAGGGGTCGGCTCGACGCGCTGGAGGCACCACAGGGAAGCCCATCCTCGCACGCATCCAGGGGATCACGCAGGAGGCTGCGGGGTGGCCGGAGTGTTGGAAATATGCCCTAGAGGCAATAATAAAATGGTCATTATTATATTTCTTTGTTCATGATAATTGTCTATTATTCATGCTGTAATTGTGTTACCCGGAAATCGTAATACATGTGTGAATACATAGACCACAACACGTCCCTAGTGAGCCTCTAGTTGACTAACTCGTTGATCAAAAGACAGTCATGGTTTCCTAACTATGGACATTGGATGTCATTGATAACGGGATCACATCATTAGGAGAATGATGTGATGGACAAGACCCAATCCTAAGCATAGCTCAAAGATCGCGTAGTTCGTTTGATGTAGCTTTTCCGAATGTCAAGTATCATTTCCTTAGACCATGAGATTGTGCAACCCCCGGATACCGTAGGAGTGCTTTGGGTGTGCCAAACGTCACAACGTAACTGGGTGACTATAAAGGTACACTACAGGTATCTCCGAAAGTGTCTGTTGGGTTGGCACGAATCGAGACTGGGATTTGTCACTCCGTATGACGGAGAGGTATCTCTGGGCCCACTCGGTAATGCATCATCATAATGAGCTCAATGTGATCAAGTGGTTGATCATGGGATCATGCATTACGGTACAAGTAAAGTGACTTGCCGGTAACGAGATTGAACGAGCTATTGGGATACCGACGATCGAGTCTCGGGCAAGTAACGTACTGATTAACAAAGGGAATTGTATATGGATTGATTGAATCCTTGACATCGTGGTTCATCTGATGAGATCATCGTGGAGCATGTGGGAGCCAACATGGGTATCCAGATCCCGCTGTTGGTTATTGACTGGAGAGTCGTCTCGGTCATGTCTGCGTGTCTCCCGAACCCGTAGGGTCTACACACTTAAGGTTCGATGACGCTAGGGTTGTAGAGATATTAGTATGCAGTAACCTGAAAGTTGTTCGGAGTCCCGGATGAGATCCCGGACGTCACGAGGAGTTCCAGAATGGTCTGGAGGTAAAGATTTATATATAGGAAGCCCAGTTTCGGCCATCGGGAAGGTTTCGGGGGTCGCCGGTATTGTACCGGGACCACCAGAAGGGTCCCGGGGGTCCACCGGGTGGGGCCACCTATCCCGGAGGGCCCCATGGGCTGAAGTGGGAGGGGAACCATCCCCTGGTGGGCTGGTGCGCCCCCCCTTGGGCCTCCCCTGCGCCTAGGGTTAGGAAACCCTAGGGATGGGGGCGCCCCCCACTTGGCTTGGGGGGGGGGAGCCACCCCTTGGCCGCTGCCCCCCTTGGAGATTGCATCTCGAGGGCCGGCGCCCCCCAAGGCCCCTATATATAGAGGGGGAGGGAGGGCAGCCTAACACCCTTGCTCTTGGGGCCTCCCTCTCCCTCCGTAACACCTCTCCTCCCCGCCTGCGCTTGGCGAAGCCCTGCCGGGATCCTGCTGCATCCACCACCACGCCGTCGTGCTGCTGGATCTTCATCAACCTCTCCTTCCCCCTTGCTGGATCAAGTTGGAGGAGACGTCTTCCCAACCGTATGTGTGTCGAACACGGAGGTGCCGTCCTTTCGGCACTTGGTCATCGGTGATTTGGATCACGTCGAGTACGACGCCATCAACCCCGTTCTCTTGAACGCTTCCGCGCGCGATCTACAAGGGTATGTAGATGCACTCCTCTCTCCCTCGTTGCTAGATGACTCCATAGATTGATCTTGGTGATGCATAGAAAATTTTAAAATTCTGCTACGTTCCCAACAGTGGTATCAGAGCTAGGTCTATGCGTAGTTTCTATGCACGAGTAGAACACAAAGTAGTTGTGGGCGTCGATATTGTCAATTATCTTGCCGTTACTAATCTTATCTTGATTCGGCGGCATTGTGGGATGAAGCGGCCCGGACCGACCTTACACGTACGCTTACGTGAGACTGGTTCCACCGAATGACATGCACTAGTTGCATAAGGTGGCTGGCGGGTGTCTGTCTCTCCCACTTTAGTCGGATCGGATTCGATGAACAAGGTCCTTATGAAGGGTAAATAGAAATTGGCAATTCACGTTGTGGTCTTGGCGTAGGTAAGAAACGTTCTTGCTAGAAACCTATAGCAGCCACATAAAAACTTGCAAAGACAATTAGAGGACGTTTAACTTATTTTTGCAGCAAGTGTTTTGTGATGTGATATGGCCAAAGTATGTGATGAATGATATATGTGATGTATGAGATGATCATGTTCTTGTAATAGGAATCACGACTTGCATGTTGATGAGTATGACAACCGGCAGGAGCCATAGGAATTGTCTTTATTTATTTATGACGTGCGTGTCAACATAAACGTCATGTAATTACTTTACTTTATTGCTAAAGCATTAGCCATAGTAGTAGAAGTAATAGATGACGAGACAACTTCAAGCAGACATGATGATGGAGATCGTGATGATGGAGATCATGGTGTCATGCCGGTGACAACGATGATCATGGAGCCCCGAAGATGTTGATCAAAAGGAGCAAATGATATTGGACATATCATGTCACTATTTGATTGCATGTGATGTTTATCATGTTTTACACCTTATTTGCTTAGAATGGCGGTAGCTTATATAAGATGATCCCTCGTAATAATTTCAAGAAAGTGTTCCCCCTAACTGTGCACCGTTGCGAAGGTTCGTTGTTTCGAAGCACCACGTGATGATCAGGTGTGATAGATTCTAACGTTCGAATACAACGGGTGTAAGCCAATTTACACACGCAATACACTTAGGTTGACTTGACGAGCCTAGCATGTACAGACATGGCCTCGGAACACAGAAGACCGAAAGGTCGAGCATGAGTCGTATAGAAGATACGATCAACATGAAGATGTTCACCGATGTTGAGTAGTCCGTCTCACGTGATGATCGGACACGGCCTAGTTGACTCGGATCATGTTTCACTTAGATGACTAGAGGGATGTCTATCTAAGTGGGAGTTCATTGAGTAATTTGATTAGATGAACTTAATTATCATGAACTTAGTCTAAAATCTTTACAATATGTCTTGTAGATCAAATGGCCCATGTTGTCCTCAACTTCAACGCGTTCCTAGAGAAAACCAAGCTGAAAGATGATGGAAGCAACTATACGGATTGGGTCCGGAACCTGAGGATCATCCTCATAGCTGCCAAGAAAGATTATGTCCTAGAAGCACCGCTAGGTAATGCACATGTCCCAGAGAACCAAGACGTTATGAACGCTTGGCAATCCCGTGCCGATGATTACTCCCTCGTTCAGTGCAGCATGCTTTACAGCTTAGAACCGGGGCTCCAAAAGCGTTTTGAGAGACACGGAGCATATGAGATGTTCGAAGAGCTGAAAATGGTTTTCCAAGCTCATGCCCGGGTCGAGAGATATGATGTCTCCGACAAGTTCTTCAGCTGTAAGATGGAGGAAAATAGTTCTGTCAGTGAGCACATACTCAAAATGTCTGGGTTGCATATCCGCTTGACTCAGCTGGGAGTTAATCTCTCGGATGACACGGTCATTGACAGAATTCTTCATTCGCTTCCACCGAGCTACAAGAGCTTTGTGATGAACTTCAATATGCAGGGGATGGAAAAGACCATTCCTGAGGTATATTCAATGCTGAAATCAGCGGATGTAGAAATAAAAAATGAACATCAAGTGTTGATGGTGAATAAAACCACTAAGTTCAAGAAAGGCAAGGGTAAAAAGAACTTCAAGAAGGACGGCAAGGGAGTTGGCGCGCCCGGTAAGCAAGCTGCCGGGAAGAAGCCAAAGAATGCACCCAAGCCCGAGACTGAGTGTTTTTATTGCAAGGGAAGTGGTCACTGGAAGCGGAACTGCCCCAAATACTTAGCGGACAAGAAGGCCGGCAACACTAAAGGTATATGTGATATACATGTAATTGATGTGTACCTTACCAGTACTCGTAGTAGCTCCTGGGTATTTGATACCGGTGCGGTTGCTCACATTTGTAACTCAAAGCAGGAGCTACGGATTAAACGGAGACTGGCGAAGGATGAGGTGACGATGCGCGTCGGGAATGGTTCCAAGGTCGATGTGATCGTCGTCGGCACGCTACCTCTACATTTACCTACGGGATTAGTTTTAAACCTCAATAATTGTTATTTAGTGCCAGCATTGAGCATGAACATTGTATCAGGATCTCATTTAAATCGATATGGCTACTCATTTAAATTCGAGAATAATGGTTGTTCTATTTATATGAGAGATATGTTTTATGGGCATACTCCGTTGGTGAATGGTTTATTCTTAATGAATCTCGAGCATGATGTTACACATATTCAAAGTGTGAATACCAAAAGATGTAAGGTTGATAATGATAGTCCCACATACTTGTGGCACTGCCGCCTTGCTCACATAGGTGTCAAACGCATGAAGAAGCTCCATGCAGGTGGACTTTTGGAGTCTCTTGATTACGAATCATTTGACACGTGCGAACCATGCCTCATGGGTAAAATGACCAAGACTCCGTTCTCAGGAACAATGGAGCGAGCAACCAACTTATTGGAAATCATACATATTGATGTGTGTGGTCCAATGAGTGTTGAGGCTCGCGGTGGCTATCGTTATGTTCTCACCCTAGATGACTTGAGCAGATATTGGGTATGTCTACTTAATGAAACACGAGTCTGAGACCTCTGAAAAGTTCAAGGAATTTCAGAGTGAGGTTGAGAATCAACATGACAAGAAAATCAAGTTCTTACGATCAGATCGTGGGGGAGAATACTTGAGTCACGAATTTGGCACACACTTAAGAAAATGTGGAATAGTTTCACAACTCACGCCGCCTGCAACACCTCAGCGTAATGGTGTGTCCGAACATCGTAATCGCACTCTATTGGATATGATGCGATCTATGATGTCTCTTACCGATCTACCGCTATCATTTTGGGGCTATGCTTTAGAGACTACCGCATTCACTTTAAATAGGGCTCCATCGAAATGCATTGAGACGACACCGTATGACTTATGGTTTGGGAAGAAACCTAAGCTGTCGTTTCTAAAAGTTTGGGGATGTGATGCTTATGTCAAGAAACTTCAACCTGAAAAGCTCGAACCCAAATCGGAAAAATGCGTCTTCATAGGATACCCTAAAGAAACTATTGGGTATACCTTCTACCTCAGATCCGAAGGCAAGATCTTTGTTGCCAAGAATGGGTCCTTTCTAGAGAAAGAGTTTCTCTCGAAAGAAATAAGTGGGAGGAAAGTAGAACTTGATGAACTATTACCTCTTGAACCGGTAAGTAGCGCAGCTCAAGAAAATGTTCCTGAGCTGCCTGCACCGACTAGAGAGGAAGTTAATGTCGGCATTCTGGGAACGGGGGTCCCCAGACTTGCCTGCGTGCGGCCTGCGGCGTGGCTCAAGTGGGGGCCCAGCACGGCCCATCTTCATCAACACGAGGCTCAAGACCCTCGCGAGGGGCCAAGCCTCACGAGGCGGACGACACGGTGCATCCTCAGGCACAGCCTCGTCAGGCTGGCTCGCGAGGAGGCGGAGAGTTCAAGGCGGGGTACCTCGCGAGGTGCCCATGACGCAAGCCATGATGACACGGGGCGCCAGGCGGGTGCCAGCGTGTGCAGCGTCCCTCTTTCCTCTTTGGTGCAAAGGGGGCAAGCGTATTCGTGGAGTACCGAGGCATCAGGCAAAGGTTGCCACTTCGGTGCAATGAGACCAAGACCAGGAGGACTACGAGACGGAGGTCACCATGGAGCCCAGCGCGGCATCATCACCAGAGCTTTTGGCAGGCGAAGACTGCTTTTGCCAGGATAGATGTACTCGCTGTCCCCCTTCAAATTAGCCCGCCATTGTTGGATCCCTTCCCGCTCAATATTTGGGGAGAGGACCAGGGCCTGCATAAATAGGACTAGCCACCCACATAGCAGGGGGTTCGGTTTGATTCCTAGTTGTTCGGTCCGGGATCTGAGAGAGAGAGAGAGGGAAAGGAGACTGAACTCTTCGTAGCAGTTCATCTCCACAGCCAAGAACAGACCCTTGCGAGGCTGTTCTTCCTGGTATTGTTCATGCACACCAGCCCCAGGAGGCAATCCATCCACCACACACTGGAGTAGGGTATTACACCACGTCGGTGGCCCGAACCAGTATAAATCTTGGGTCTTTCGTGCAGCTCTTTTAGTAGTTTAGGTCCCATCGAGACGGAGAGGTTGAAGGTGAGATTTCCACGTGCACCCCAGTGTTCGAACCATAAGGGTCTGCCGGAACCCGAAATCTGACATTTGGCGCGCCAGGTAGGGGTGCGCCGGAATTCGTCTTCCACCGCTCCGCTTTCCTCCGACCATCGCATCCATGTCTGACACTCATCGGGCCCGCGCTGAGCGCCGGGCCGCCATCGCCTCTCGCGTCGCCCAGACGGCCCCCGTCGGTGGGCGTCCTCGTCATTCCCCGTCGCCCGCCATCAACGCCGCCACCGGCCCGGCGGGGGGCGAGCAGCAGGCATCGTCTCAGCACCCGTCCGTGCGGCAAGACGGCCGCACCGCCACTCCATCACTCGCTCCAGCCGGCTCTTCGTCCCGCGCGCTCCGCGCACCCTTGGAGGCTCGAGTTGCGCTCCTCGCGGAAAATGAGCTCCTGCGCTACCATCCCGTCGACGACGTCTACGAAGAATGGCTCGACCGCGTCGCTGAGCTCGTCCGCGCCGCAGGGGGCTCTTCCGCGTCGTCCGTCCCTCTGCGCCGCACTCCGCCCCGCGCGGGCAACGAAGCTCCGGAGGTGCACCAGCCGCCTCCTCTCCAAGAAGATGCCGTGGCTCCAAGGCGACTGGCCCCTGGGCGGAACCCGCTCCGCCAGGCGCCATCACAACAAGAGCGAAGCCGCCAAGAAATCCCTTGCCCGCATGGGGCTGCCAGGGCGCTCCCTGCTCCGGCACGCCGCGACCCTGCTCCAGCTCCGGCACGCCAAGACCCCGCCCTGCTCCTAGCTGCAGCGCGTGGGGACCCTCAAGACCAAGCTCTCCACCAACCGAGGCCTTTCATGGCCACCGCGGGCTGCCACGCCTACACCACTGAGCTGCGCAGCGTCGCGTGGCCCGGCAAGTTCAAGCCCGACCTGCCTCCTCGCTACGACGGCACAACCGATCCCACAGAGTTCCTCCAGCTCTATGAGCTGGGCATCGAGGCTGCCGGCGGGGATGAGAAGGTCATGGCTAACTGGTTCCCCATGGCGCTGAAGGAAGGGGCGCGAACCTGGCTCCTGAATCTGGCTCCAGGCACGATCTCCTCCTGGGACCAGATGCGCGCCCGCTTCATCGCCAACTTCCAAGGTACTCGCGACCGGCCGCCCGCCGTGAGCGACATGCGCCGCATCAAGCAACAACCCAGAGAGACCCTGCAAAAGTACATCCAGCGCTTCAACAGCGCGCGCCTCAAGATCCCCAAGGTGTCCGAGGAGGCCATCATCTCCGCCTTCTCTGACGGCGTGCGTGACGTCAAGATGAAGGAGGAGCTGGCGATGCACGAAGACTCTGCACCTCCCTGGAGCTGTTCAACTTGGCGAAGAAGTGCGCCAGGGCTGAGGAGGGACGTCTCTTCCTCCTCGAGCTGCCTGCCGCGGACCCAGAAGAGAAGAAGCCCAAAGCCAAGGACGCGAAGCGCAAGGGGGCTGCCGTACTTGCGGCAGAACCAAACACCAAGCGGGGCAAGGATCTGCCCGAACCCTCCAGAGGCAGCCGGTACTGTGTGTACCATGACCTCCACACCCACAACACCAAAGAGTGTCAAGAGCTCTGCGCCGTACGAGAAGGAAGGATCGGACGTCGCCCTGACCGTGCTGACCGGGGCTATGGCCGAGGAGGAGGAAGAAACCCAGGGCGCTTGGAAGACCGCGGCCTGCGCCAGGGGTGGCGCGACTAGCCTCGCGAGGACCGCTAGCGGGACCTGCCTCGCGAGGGAGACTGGAGAGATCAGCCTCATGAGGATCGCCCTCATGGCAACGCAGGCCTACCTCCACTGCCGCCTCCACCAAGAAGGAACGAAGACCGCCATCAAGACGAGGGGCTGGGGGCTTCCAGGAGCCGCGCGCGATCGCCTGCATCCTGGGCGGAGCTCAAGCCCCAGCCTCCCAACGTATCTTCAAGCAGTTTGCCCGTGAAGTGAATGCAGTTCTCCCCAAGCTCGAAGCAACGCGCCCCCTCAGGTGGTCGGCGTGCCCCATCACGTTCAGCTCGGTAGACCAGCTCAAGTGCGCAGCCACTGCAGGAGTCCTCCCGATGCTCTGCTCCCCGGTCATCAACAACGTGCTGGTCACCAAGACCCTCATCGATGGCGGGGCAGGGCTCAACGTCCTGTTCGTGGAAACATTCAACAACCTCCAAGTGCCCTATGACCAGCTTCAGCCAACCAGGCCTTTCTCCGGGATCACCGACGGTTCCACAGTCCCGATCGGGCAGGTCCGCCTCCCTATCACCTTCGGGGCCCGCAGCAACTACCGCACGGAGCTCATCGACTTCGACATCGCCCACATCCGCCTGCCGTACAATGCCATCCTCGGGTACCCAGCGTTGGCCAAGTTCATGGCCGTGACCCACCATGGCTACAACGTCCTCAAGATGCCAGGAAGTGGTGGCGTCATCACGGTGCCCTGTGAAGAGAGAGAGATGCAGTGTGTTCCATGGAGTGAGCCTTTCAGGCCGCGTCGCTAGAAGACCCAGATCGCGGAAGCAGGAGGCTTCCCGAGACCACCCCCAAGAAGAAGAAGACATCGTCAGGCTCAGCCCCTCAGGAGGCAGGCCCCTCAGGGCCCGTGCCTCCTCAGGAGGGCCCTCCGTCCATCACATAGGAAAGCGCGCCCAGCGCCCTCCTCAGGCAGGGCTCGAGGGCTCTCACCTGGAGGGCCACCGACCTAGCCGGAGTCACGAGGGAGGCGCTTGGGCACCATGTGGAGGCGCGCTTCGCAGCACGTTTCCCTCGAGAGGGAGCCAGGCGAGGAAGATCAGACCAGCAAGAGTTCGTTGACGAGGCCATTCAAGAGCTACAGGAGACAAGTTTCATGAGAGGTTGCCGCCGCTTGCCAGCTGTGGCCCCACATCCAGGCGAGGATGGTGGGCTGCGCGTCTGCGTCGACGTACCAGGGCTCAATCAGACCGCCACAACGGAGCGCCTCTGGACCTCGCAAGTGGGGCGCTGCGGAGGTCCACCCCATAGCTATGTTCGCATGCCTTACGGCCTGCCGAGCATGGCTGTGGCGTACCGGCGCCTCATGAGGGGCATCGTGGGGGCTCAGGAAGACAGGCGTTCCGCGGCCTTGGCGGAGATGGAGGCAGCTCGCGAGGAGTCACCAGCGCTTCCGGAGCCTCCCGAGGCCCCGGGGCCTGGGGGCTCATGAGGGTCGGCTTCTGCAGCCCGTCAAGTCTGCTGCACCAACGCCACTACGCCGACGACATCCTCAGGTGACATCTTTCAAGTTCCGTTCTCAGCTGGGAGCACCCTCCCAGGGTTGCATCACTCCCAGGCCGCGTGGGTCCGTCCCCGTGGCATGTATCTGCATTTACCCTTCCGTCGTTAGTTTGCCTTGTTGGGGGCGCCCCTCGGGCTGCATCATCCCCAAGCCATTCGGGCCAGACCCAGCGGCGTGTATCCCCCTAGTGTTTATTTCCAACTATGCATTGCTTATCACGCTTAGCTGCATGGTGCCCGTCCGCGGCATCTTCTCTTCCCATGTCGGCCACTTGCACGTTAAAGGGGGGTGCCTAAGCATCACGACTCAGGGCTCTTACTGGCTCTCCAGCCCTCACCCTCTGGCCTTGTCCATGGCATCGCGACCTGGCATACCAGCGACGGCTGAGACAAGATCGAGGGCCGGGACCCGAGGACGTAGAGTACCAGCATCTAACCAAATTTTGCAGGGACACATTCCAAGATACGGCCCAGTGCCGGGCACAACCCGCCCAGAGGTAGGGCCTCGGGAGTCCCGCACTGGCTCACGGGTGCCCAGATACGCCTCGCCTACCTCAACCAGCAAGCTCTTAAGTGACTAACGATCAACTAATGGCCACCGTGGCAACACCATCTTCTTTTTGTAATGACCCTGCAGGATCCCTGGAGGGAATCGCGCAAGCCGAGGCCCTCACGAGGTTTCCTTCGCCCTCGCCCATGCGAACCGCTTGCACGTTAAAGGGGGGTGCCTGAGCATCGCGACTCAGGGCTCTTACTGGCTCTCCAGCCCTCACCCTCTGGCCTTGTCCATGGCATCGCGACCTGGCATACCAGCGACGGATGAGACAAGCTCGAGGGCCGGGACCCGAGGACGTAGAGCAGAAAGGGGAGCAGAGGCGGGGAAGAAGGGGCCTCGCGAGGACCTTGCCGAGCGTTTCCGCTCCTATCCACACACGGACCCAACGGCACACCTGGAACGGCCCCTGATCCTCAAGATAAGTTACCACCCACGGCACTGGCTACTGCAGCACTACCCCCGCACCTAAAGCAACTCCGTGCTAGAGACATTGCTTCCCTTTCTCACTAAGTGATGGCTGCTTGGGCGCTAAAGGGGACCTCCTGAGCATCGCGACTCAGGGGCTCTTACCGGACCCCGGGTCGCTCACCTCCTGGCCTTGACCACGGCATCGCGACCTGGCATACCAGCGACGGCTGACGCCGCCTTGGGACTGGGACCTGTCGGCGTAGAGCACCAAGCCCTCGCGAGGTTCGAAAGGGAGAACTCAGCTATGACGGAATCAGCAACTCACACAAATCCATAGCAAAGGTCATATATTAACAAACGGGACTACAGACACCTTACAAGCCCCCACGGGGCGCATTTTGATTCCTCGCAGGGAACGGATCCTAAGGAGTGCTAACTACATGGGCTCCTGCAGAAGATGCCATCATCAACAGTGGGCCGTTAGGCACCGGCGCCAACCACATCCAGATCAGGGTCGGCGACGGCCTGACAAGCCCGCCCTGCTCCGGGAGCGGCGCCGGCTCGGGGGCTCGTAGCTATCGTCGCTCATCTCCGGAGTCGCGAAATCTCGCTGGAGCCGCTGGACCCTCGGGCGCCACTGCTAAGGGGGCGGTCGACGGGCCTAGCCCTCACCAGGGCGAGGTCCTGGTCGCCTCTCCCGCGGCAGCACTCCAGCCGGCGCCCGATCGCGTCGAAGACCTTGAGGAACATCACCGCCACGCCGTCATACTCCAGGTGGACCGTGAAGACGCCTCTTTCCCTGCAGACCCGGGTGATCTCCCTCCAACCACGGGACATGTAGACCGCGCCCGGGGCAGCGACGACGACCTCGGCCTCGGTCGCGGGGGCGTCGCAGTCGGCGTGCTGTAGCTGGAGCTCCAGAGGCCCCCCTGGAAGAACCATGGAGGCAAAGAAGGGAGGAAGGCGGATCCAGGACTGAAGAGGAGTGACGACGTGGAGCACGAACTCACGGGAGGAGCCCTCGGCATGGACTCCAGGAGGAACCACCCACGCCTTCACAACCCGACGGCGCCGACGACGGCGCTGACCGCGGGGATCAGCATCAACACCTCCGGGGCCCTCGACGTGGGCATACAAGGGCAGCGGGAACCCCGACGGAGCCCGCTCGCCCCAGGGCCTCGCCACCACCGGATGGTCCTCATCATCCCGGCTGCAATGGGCGAGTCGCTTCTTCGGCGGGAGAGGGTCTGGCCCTTCTCGAGGGGCCTTTCCCTTCTCCACTGCAGAGAATCGGTGAATCGGAGCCATCACACCAAGACGGAGCAAGAACTGAGCCGAAGGAGAGAGCAAGAGGAGATGGACTCGACGGGCACGAGCGGTGCCGTACTTATAGCCGGCGAAGGCCAACCGCCGGTCTCCACGATCACAGGTAATCATAACATGTTCTGCATGCAGGGACTTGTCCAACTCGCACGATCACCAAGGCGTCGTGGGGAAGCGGAGGCGCCATGTCCAATCAACCGCCACGCGACGTCCGAGGCCGCAGGCTGTTGGGGCCCGCGGCGCTTCGCCCTTGCCCTTTCGCCTCTCGGCACGGCCAAGTCCATGCGCGCCTTGGGCCCGGGCGCTACTGTCGGCGTTCTGGGAATGGGGGTCCCCAGACTTGCCTGCCTGCGGCCTGCGGCGTGGCTCAAGTGGGGGCCCAGCACGGCCCATCTTCATCAACACAAGGCTCAAGACCCTCGCGAGGGGCCAAGCCTCGTGAGGCGGACGGCACGGCGCATCCTCAGGCACAGCCTCGTCAGGCTGGCTCGCGAGGAGGCGGAGAGTTCAAGGCGGGGTACCACGCGAGGTGCCCATGATGCAAGCCATGACGACACGGGGCGCCAGGCGGGTGCCAGCGCGCGCAGCGTCCCTCTTTCCTCTTTGGTGCAAAGGGGGCAAGCGTATCCGTGGAGTACCAAGGCATCAGGTAAAGGTTGCCACTTCGGTGCAACGAGACCAAGACCAGGAGGACTACGAGACGGAGGTCACCATGGAGCCCAACGCGGCGTCATCACCAGAGCTTTTGGCAGGCGAAGACTGCTTTTGCCAGGATAGATGTACTCGTTGTCCCCCTTCAAATTAGCCCGCCATTGTTGGATCCCTTCCCGCTCAATATTTGGGGAGAGGACCAGGGCCTCTATAAATAGGACTAGCCACCCACATAGCAGGGAGTTCGGTTCGATTCTTGGTTGTTCGGTCCGGGATCTGAGAGAGAGAGAGAGGGAAAGGAGACTGAACTCTTCGTAGCATTTCATCTCCACAGCCAAGAACAGACCCTCGCGAGGCTGTTCTTCCTGGTATTGTTCATCCACACCAGCCCCAGGAGGCAATCCATCCACCACACACTAGAGTAGGGTATTACACCACGTCGGTGGCCCGAACCAAGTATACATCTTGTGTCTTTCGTGCAGCTCTTTTAGTAGTTTAGGTCTCATCGAGACGGAGAGGTTGAAGGTGAGATTCCCGCGCGCACCCCAGTGTTCGAACCTTAAGGGTCTGCCGGAACCCGAAATCCGACAGTTAATGATGATGATCATGAAACTTCAGATCAAGTTGCTACTGAACTTCGTAGGTCCACAAGGACACGTTCCGCACCAGAGTGGTAAGGCAACGTTGTCTTGGAAATCATGTTGTTAGACAACGGTGAACCTTCGAACTATGAAGAAGCGATGGCGGGCCCGTATTCCGACAAATGGCTGGAAGCCATGAAATCCGAGATAGGATCCATGTATGAAAACGAAGTATGGACTTTGACTGAGTTGCTCGATGATCAGCGAGCCATAGAAAATAAATGGATCTTTAAGAAGAAGACAGACGCGGATGGTAACGTAACCATCTATAAAGCTCGGCTTGTCGCTAAGGGTTATCGACAAGTTCAAGGGGTTGACTACGATGAGACTTTCTCACCCGTAGCGAAGCTGAAGTCCATCCGAATCATGTTAGCAATTGCCGCATTCTATGATTATGAAATATGGCAAATGGACGTCAAAACGGCATTCCTTAATGGTTTCCTTAAGGAAGAATTGTATATGATGCAGCCAGAAGGTTTTGTCGATCCTAAGCATGCTGACAAGGTGTACAAGCTCCAACACTCGATTTATGGGCTGGTGCAAGCATCTCGGAGTTGGAAAATTCGTTTTGATGAGATGATCAAAGCGTTTGGGTTTACGCAGACTTATGGAGAAGCCTGCATTTACAAGAAAGTGAGTGGGAGCTCTGTAGCATTTCTCATATTTTATGTGGATGACATACTGTTGATGGGAAATGATATAGAATTCTTGGAAAGCATAAAGGCCTACTTGAACAAGTGTTTTTCAATGAAGGACCTTGCAGAAGCTTCTTATATATTAGGCATCAAGATCTATAGAGATAGATCGAGACGCCTCATTGGTCTTTCACAGAGTACGTACCTTGACAAGATATTGAAGAAGTTCAAAATGGATCAGTCAAAGAAGGGGTTCTTGCTTGTATTGCAAGGTACGAGATTGAGCACGGCTCAATGCCCAACCATGGCTCAATGCCCGACCACGGCAGAAGATAGATAAAAGATGAGTGTCGTCCCCTATGCCTCGGCCATAGGGTCTATCATGTATGCTATGCTGTGTACCAGACCCAATGTAAACCTTGCTGTAAGTTTGGTAGGAAGGTACCAAAGTAATCCCGGCATGGAACACTGGACAGTGGTCAAGAATATCCTGAAGTACCCGGAAAGGACTAAGGATATGTTTCTCGTTTATGGAGGTGATGAAGAGCTCGTCGTAAAGGGTTACATCGATGCTATAGCTTCGACACAGATCTGGATTACTCTAAGTCACAAACCGGATACGTGTATATTTTGAATGGTGGGGCAGTAAGCTGGTGCAGTTGCAAGCAAAGCGTTGTGGCGGGATCTACATGTGAAGCGGAGTACATGGCGGCCTCGGAGGCAGCACAAGAAGTAGTCTGGGTGAAGGAGTTCATTACCGACCTAGGAGTCATACCCAATGCGTCGGGCCCGATGACTCTCTTCTGTGACAACACTGGAGCTATTGCCCTTCCCAAGGAGCCCAGGTTTCACAGGAAGACCAGGCATATCAAGCGTCGCTTCAACTCCATTCATGAAAGTGTTCAAAATGGAGACATAGAGATTTGTAAAGTACATACGGACCTGAATGTGGCAGATCCGTTGACTAAACCTCTCCCTAGAGCAAAACATGATCAACACCAGAACTGCATGGGTGTTCGATTCATCACAATGTAACTAGACTATTGACTCTAGTGCAAGTGGGAGACTGTTAGAAATATGCCCTAGAGGCAATAATAAAATGGTTATTATTATATTTCTTTGTTCATGATAATTGTCTATTATTCATGCTATAATTGTGTTATCCGGAAGTCGTAATACATGTGTGAATACATAGACCACAACACGTCCCTAGTGAGCCTCTAGTTGACTAGCTCATTGCTCAAAAGATAGTCATGGTTTCCTGACTATGGACATTGGATGTCATTGATAACGGGATCACATCATTAGGAGAATGATGTTATGGACAAGACCCAATCCGAAGCATAGCTCAAAGATCGTGTAGTTCGTTTGCTGTAGCTTTTCCGAATGTCAAGTATCATTTCCTTCGACCATGAGATTGTGCAACTCCCGGATACCGTAGGAGTGCTTTGGGTGTGCCAAACGTCACAACGTAACTGGGTGACTATAAAGGTACACTACAGGCATCTCCGAAAGTGTCTGTTGGGTTGGCACGAATTGAGACTGGGATTTGTCACTCCGTATGACGGAGAGTTATCTCTGGGCCCACTCGGTAATGCATCATCATAATGAGCTCAATGTGATCAAGTGGTTGATCACGGGATCATGCATTACGGTACGAGTAAAGTGACTTGCCGGTAACGAGATTGAACGAGGTATTGGGATACCGACGATCGAGTCTCGGGCAAGTAACGTACCGATTGACAAAGGGAATTGTATAGGGATTGATTGAATCCTCGACATCGTGGTTCATCCGAAGAGATCATCATGGAGCATGTGGGAGCCAACATGGGTATCCAGATCCCGCTGTTGGTTATTGACCGGAGAGTCGTCTTGGTCATGTCTGCGTGTCTCCCGAACCCGTAGGCTCTACACACTTAAGGTTCGGTGACGCTAGGGTTGTTGAGATATTAGTATGCAGTAATCCAAAAGTTGTTCAGAGTCCCGGATGAGATCCCGGACGTCACGAGGAGTTCCGAAATGGTCCGGAGGTAAAGATTTATATATAGGAAGTCCTGTTTCGGCCATCGGGAAGGTTTCGGGGGTCGCCGGTATTGTACCGGGACCATCGGAAGGGTCCCGGGGGTCCACCTATCCCGGAGGGCCCCATGGGCTGAAGTGGGAGGGGAACCAGCCCTTGGTGGGCTGGTGCGCCCCCCCTTGGGCCTCCCCTGCACCTAGTGTTAGGAAACCCTAGGGGTGGGGGCGCCCACCACTTGGCTTGGGGGGGAAGCCACCCCTTGGCAGCCGCCCCCCTTGGAGATTGCATCTCCAGGGCCCCCCCAAGGCCCCTATATAAAGAGGGAGGGAGGGAGGGAGGGCAGCCTAACACCCTTGATCTTGGCGCCTCCCTCTCCCTCCGTAACACCTCTCCTCCCCGCTTGCGCTTGGCGAAGCCCTGCCGGGATCCTGCTGCATCCACCACCACGCCGTCATGCTGCTGGATCTTCATCAACCTCTCCTCCCCCCTTGCTGGATCAAGTTGGAGGAGACGTCTTCCCAACCGTACGTGTGTTGAACGCGGAGGTGTCGTCCGTTCGGCACTTGGTCATCGGTGATTTGGATCACGTCGAGTACGACTCCATCAACCCTGTTCTCTTGAACGCTTCCGCGCGCGATCTACAAGGGTATGTAGATGCACTCCTGTCTCCCTCGTTGCTAGATGACTCCATAGATTGATCTTGGTGATGCGTAGAAAATTTTAAAATTCTGCTACGTTCCCAACACGGAGCTATGGGAACGACGGGTTCGGCGCTACGGAGCTCGGGAGGGGAAGCCGTTGGTGGCTACGGGCTCGTGGAGGGACACTGGGCACATTGATGTGCTCGCCCGCGAGCTACAGCGTCTGAAACGATGGCGGCGACGAGCTTCGGGCATAGCGGCGCTAGCGCTAGAGGACGTGCGGGGCGACGGGGTTAGGGGCGAAACGAAGAGGAGCTCACCCCGCGTCGTTTGGAGGCGTCAGCGAGCTCGGGGGAGGCCGGACGGCGACATGGTGTTGCAGGCGATCTCGGGCGCCGGAGGTTGAAGACAACGGCGGTGGCGGCATTGCAGGGGCTCCCGTGGTGCGCTTCCCGGTGAGGAGGAAGAGGTGGTTGAGGCGGATCTCCTGGTCACTTCAGGTGGCAGTGAGGAGCACGGTGGCTACGGCGAACGGCGTCGGTGACTACCACGGTGTTTGGCTTTGGAAGACAGAGGACGAGGGAGAGGGCGAGGGGAAAGTGAGCAGCGTCGACTCGATCCAAACGTCTACGGTGAGCTCTTCCGCGGCGTCCACGCAGGCAGGCAGGCAGGCAGGAGGTGGCCGGGGCACGTGCTCGTGCGCGCTAGCCACGCGCTCGTCCTCCTGGCGCGAGCTAGGAGACGACTGGTGTTGACCGGCTGGGCCAGATGGGCAACACAGGAGCTGGGCCAGCCAGGTAGGTCCAGGTAGGTGGCCCAGTGGCCTTCTCTCTCTCTTTTACTAATTGTTTCTGTTTTTCTATTTTTTGCAGTTTGTTTGCGATTTAGTTTTAACACCAAATCAAATTTAAACTTCATGAAAATAATTGTGCCAGCTAAGTGGACTTATCCAAAGCCACACAACAATTTTCAGAATTATTGAACATATATTGATTATATAATAAATATATATCCAATTCAAATAGTTATTGAATTAATTTCAAATGCCCAAAATAAATATTTCTGAGACTCCAAAAATATTGGTTTGAAATTTACCTCTTGCCAATATTTTTACAGAATAACAGGAACATTTCCTTGGACTCATTTGAAAAGATTTTTGATGTTGATTATCTCTGAAGTGATTTCTGAGGGTTTCAACTAACCTCAATTCAACTTTCAGAATTTAGACAGGATGCATGGATGCTCTCTTATGCAACTATTGCAACCAATTCTAGGGTGTCACAGTTCTCCGCTATTAGTGACTTTGGAGTGACTCTTTGTTTCATGTTGAGGGATAGTTATGTGATCCAATTATGTTAGTATTGTCGAGGGAACTTGCACTAGTGAAAGTATGAACCCTAGGCCTTGTTTCAATGCATTGCAATACCGTTTACGCTCACTTTTTATCATTAGTTACCTTGCTGTTTTATATTTTCAGATTACAAAAACCTATATCTACCATCCATATTGCACTTGTATCACCATCTCTTCGCCGAACTAGTGCACCTATACAATTTACCATTGTATTGGGTGTGTTGGGGACACAAGAGACTCTTTGTTATTTGGTTGCAGGGTTGCTTGAGAGAGACCATCTTCATCCTACGCCTCCTATGGATTGATAAACCTTAGGTCATCCACTTGAGGGAAATTTGCTATTGTCCTACAAATCTCTACACTTGGAGGCCCAACAACGTCTACAAGAAGAAGGTTGTGTAGTAGACATCAAGCTCTTTTCTGGTGCCGTTCCCGGGGAGGTGAGTGCTTGAAGGTATATCTTTAGATCTTGCAATCGAGTCTTTTAGTTTCTTGTTTTATCACTAGTTTAGTTTATAAAAGAAAACTATAAAAAATGGAATTGAGTTTGTCTCATACACTTCACCTTTTTAATATCTTTCGTGAGTACGATGGAAAGGATAATTTTGCTCAAGTGCTAGAAGAAGAAATCTATAAAATGTTTGGCACTAAATATTTGAATGATGAGCATGATTGCAAAGTTGTTAGTATGAATTCCTTGAATATCCATGATGCTAATGATATGCAAAGCCACAAGCTTGGGGAAGCTAAGTTTGGTGAAGATGATATTTTTTGTCCCCCAAGTTTTGATGAGCAAATTTATTATGATAAAGCATGCCTCCTATCTATGATGATTATTGTGATGACACGTATGCTTTAAATAATAATGATAACCATGAAACTTGTCATCTTGATCTTAATTTTCAATCACATGATAGTTATTTTGTTGAGTTTGCTCCCACTATTATTCATGAGAAGAATTTTGCTTGTGTGGAGAGTAGTAAATATTCTATGCTTGTAGATCATGAAAAGAATGCTTTAGGTGCTGGTTATATTGTTGAATTCATTCATGATGCTACTGAAAATTATTATGAGGGAGTAATATATGCTTGTATGAGTTGCAATAATATCATGTTTCCTCTCTATGTGCTTAAAGTTTTGAAGTTATGCTTGTTTTGCCCTCCTATGCTAGTTGATTATTGTTCCCATAAGTTGTTTGATCACAAAATCCCTATGCATAGGAAGTGGGTTAGACTTAAATGTGCTAGTCATACTCTTCATGATTCTCTCTTTATGTTTCAATTCTTATCTTTTATGTGAGCATCGTTGAAATCACCATGCCTAGCTAGGGGCGTTAAACGATAGCGCTTGTTGGGAGGCAACCCAAATTTATTTTTGTTCCTTGCCTTTTGTTCCTGTTTAGTAATAAATAATTCATCTAGCCTCTGTTCAGATGTGGTTTTATGCTTTTAATTAATGTTTGTGTCAAGTAGAACCTTTCGGAAGACTTGGGTGAAGTCTTGTTGATCATGCTTTAAAAACAGAAACTTTAGCGCTCACGAGAATTACTGCCATTTTTATTTGGAGAGCGCTATTTAGTTAATTATTTTAGAAGATTATTAATAGATAAATTCCTCAGGTCCAGAAATTTATTTGAGAATTTTATGAGTTCCAGAAGTATACGTTTGATCCAGATTACTACAGACTGTTCTGTTTTTGACAGATTCTGCTTTTCGTGTGTTGTTTGCTTATTTTGATGAATCTATGGCTAGTAAAAGAGTTTATAAACCATAGAGAAGTTGGAATAAATTAGGTTTAACACCAATATAAATAAATAATGAGTTCATTACAGTACCTTGAAGTAGTGTTTTGTTTTCTTTCGCTAACGGAGCTTACGAGTTTTCTGTTAAGTTTTGTGTTGTGAAGTTTTCAAGTTTTGGGTAAAGATTCGATGGACTATGGAATAAGGAGTGGAAAGAGCCTAAGCTTGGGTATGCCCAAGGCACCCCAAGGTAATATTCAAGGACAACCAAGAGCCTAAGCTTAGGGATGCCCCGCAAGGCATCCCCTCTTTCGTCTTCGTTCATCGGTAACTTTACTTGGAGCTATATTTTTATTTGCCACATGATATGTGTTTTGCTTGGAGCGTCAATTTATTTTGTTAGGATTTGCATGCTGTTATTTAGAACAATGTTTTTCATCTTTTATTTCAATAAAAGTGGCATTGACAGCCTTTACTATGCCTATGTTACAAGTATACATGTTGCTGTTTGAAAACAGAAAGTTTACCGCTGTTGCAATAATTCCCTAGAAAAGTCAGAATGTGATAAAATGTTGAATTTTTTGCATATTAAGCTCTGATAAATTTACTACAGTGGTAATTTTCTTTCATAATTTTTGGAGTTAGGGAAGTATGGATCTTGCTGGACTCTTTACAGACTATCCTGTTTAGGCAGATTGCTGTTATGTTTGCATTGTTTGCAGATGTTTGCTTCTTTAATGATTATATTTGAGGATATGACTATTAAATATGGAGAGGAATTTAGTATGCAATGTTGAATAATAATTTTAGTGATTTGCTACAGTAGAGTATGATAAGGTTTTTGCAATGGTTTATACTAACTTACCTCACGAGTCCTTGTTGAGTTTTGTGTGGATGAAGCTTTTGAGATTTAGGGAGACCGTGATATGAGAGGAATTAAGGAGACACAAAAGCTCAAGCTTGGGGATGCCCAAGGCATCGCAATATAATATTTCAAGAAGTCTCAAGCGTCTAAGCTTGGGGATGCCCCGGTTGGCATCCCACCTTTCTTCTTCAACATCTATCGGTTAGTTTCGGTTGATCCTAAGTTTTTGCTTCTTCACATGATGTTTGCCATTCTTAGAATGTCATTTTATTTTGCTTTGCTTGCTGTTTGAATAGATTACCAAGATCTGAAATTATTAAATGCTAGAGAGTCTTCACATAGTTGCATAATTATTCGACTACTCATTGATCTTCACTTATATCTTTCAGAGTAGTTTGTCATTTGCTCTACTGCTTCACTTATATCCTTCTAGAGCATGGTGGTGGTTTTATTTTGTAGAAATAAATGAACTCTCATGCTTCACTTTGATTATTTTGAGAGTCTTAAACAGAATGGTAATGTGCTTAATCCTAATATGCTAGGTATTCCAGAATAGTAAAAACTTTCTTATGAGTGTGTTGAATACTAAGAGAAGTTTGATACTTGATGATTGTTTTGAGATATGGAGGTAATAATATCAAAGTCGTGCTAGTTGAGTAGTTGTGAATTTGAGAAGTGCTTGTGTTGAAGTTTGTAAGTCCCGTAGCATGCACGTATGGTAAACCTTATGTAACAAATTTGAAACATGAGGTGTTATTTGATTGTCTTCCTTATGAGTAGCGGTCGGGGACGAGCGATGGTCTTTTCCTACCAATCTATCCCCCTAGGAGCATGCGCATAGTGCCGAGGTTTTTGATAACTTGTAGATTTTTGCAATAAGTATGTGAGTTCTTTATCACTAATGTTGAGTCCATGGATTATACGCACTCTCACCCTTCCATCCTTGCTAGCCTCACCCTTCCATCCTTGCTAGCCTGTTCGGTACCATGCATTTCCCTTTCTCACACTGAGAGTTGGCACAAACTTCGCCAGTGCATCCAAACCCCATGATATGATACGCTCTTTCACACATAAACCTCCTTATATCTTCCTCAAAACAGCAACCATACCTACCTATTATGGCATTTCCATAGCCATTCCGAGATATATTGCCATGCAACTTTCCATCATTCCATTCATCATGACACATTCATCATTGTCATATTGCTTAGCATGATCATGTAGTTGACATAGTATTTGTGGCAAAGCCACCTGAGGGAGTCCTGGATTAGGGGGTCTCCGGACAGCCAGACTATATCCATTGGCCGGACTGTTAGACTATGAAGATACAAGATTGAAGACTTCATCTCGTGTCCTAATGGGACTCTACTTGGCGTGGAAGGCAAGCTAGAAAATACGGATATGTGTATCTCCTCCTTTGTAACCGACCTTGTGTAACCCTAGCCCTTTCCGGTGTCTATATAAACCGGAGGGTTTTAGTCCGTAGGACAACATACAGTCATACCATAGGCTAGCTTCTAGGGTTTAGCCTCTCTGATCTCGTGGTAGATCTACTCTTGTACTACCCATATCATCAATATTAATCAAGCGGGACGTAGGGTTTTACCTCCATCAAGAGGGCCCGAACCTGGGTAAAACATCGTGTCCCCTACCTCCTGTTACCATCTGCCTTGGACGCACAGTTCGGGACCCCCTACCCGAGATCCGCCGGTTTTGACAGCGACATTGGTGCTTTCATTGAGAGTTCCTCTGTGTCGTCGCTGTTAGGCTTGATGGCTCCTACTATCATCGATAGTGATGCAGTCCAGGGTGAGACTTTTCTCCCCGGACAGATCTTTGTGTTCGGCGGCTTTGCACTGCGGGCCAATTCGCTTGGCCATCTGGAGCAGATTGAAAGTTACGCCCCTGGCCACCAGGTCAGGTTTGGAAGCTTAAACTACAGGGCCGATATCCGCGGAGACTTGATCTTCGATGGATTCGAGCCTCTGCCTTGTGCGTCCCGCGGTCACGATGAGTACGATTTAGCTCTACCATCAGACAATGTTAAGGAGATCGCACCGGCAGCCGCTCCGACCCTCAATTCGGAGCCAGCTGCGCCGTCCATGGATGTGTGGATGGACCCCACCATGGAGGCCTTACCCTCAGCGGCGATCAAGCCGAACATCGACCTTACCTTGCACGAGAGCCGTGTTGTTAAACTGCCGGATCCTTCTCCGGCCACGGACTCCAAACCGCCTGCACCCGTTCCTATCGAATCTGGCTGGGCGCCGATCATGGAGTTTACCTCCGCGGATATCTTTCAGCACTCGCCCTTCGGCGATATACTGAACTCATTAAGGTCTCTCTCCTTGTCAGGAGGATCCTGGCCGAACTATGTCTGGCAGGACTGGGATGCGGACGACGAAGAAATTCGCGGCCGACCCACCACCCACTTAGTAGCCACTATCGATGACTTAACCGACATGCTCGACTTCAACTCCGAAGACATCGACGGTATGGACGACGATGCGGGAGACGAAGAGGAACCACTACCCACAGGGCACTGGACAGCCACCTCATCTTACGATATATACATGGTGGATACACCCAAAGAAGGCAATGGCGACGAGGCAGCGGAGGATGACCCCTCCAAGAAGCAACCCAAGCGCCGACGTCAGCGGCGCCGCTCTAAGTCCCGCCAAAGCAAAAGTGGTGATACCGGCACAGGAGGTAATAACACTCCGGATAGTGCCGGAGACAACAACAACCCCCTCCAGCAAGAGTTAGAGCAGGAGGATGGAGGAGCCATCCCTCCTGGGAGAGCGGCAGACGGAGAAGCGGAGGATGATAATTACATGCCCCCTCCGAAGACGAGGCAAGCTTCGTCGATTCGCCGTGCCAGAGGATCCTGTCAAACAAGAGCGCTTCAAGCGCCGGCTTATGGCCACGGCAAATAGCATTAAGAAAAAGCAGCAGCAGCTTCAAGCTGATCAAGATCTGCTAGCTGACAGATGGCCTGAAGTCCTCGCGGCCGAGGAATATAAACTCGAGTGCCCTTCCAAGAGTTACCCAAAATGCAAGCTGCTACCTCGACTGGAGGAAGAAGCGTATGATGCGGCTGATCGGCCACCTTGTGGCCGTGATAGAGAGGCATTCCAGCCAAAAGCTCAGCCTGCACCCCGACACCATTCAAATAAAAAAGCATGGGGAAACACGCCAGACCTGCGAGACGTACACTAGTAGAAAAAGGGTCAAACGTGAAGCACATTAGTGCCGGTTTGTATTTGAGCCGGCACTAATGTATACATTAGTGCCGGTTCCAACGGCTAGCCGGGCCACTTTCATTAGTACCGGTTCGTGGCGAACCTTTAGCACCGGTTCGTGCCACGAACCGGTACTAATGAGAGTGGTGGCAGGATGTTGTCAGAATGGGGCCCCTCCAGCCCCTTTAGTACCGGTTCTTGGCACGAACCGGTACTAAAGGTCGTCCTACATAAACCCTTCATCCACCAGCACTTTGTTCTTCCCCCTTTCCCCTCTCCCTCTCCTCTGTTCTTCCCTTCTTGCTCTCGAGTTCATCACAAAATTTGCCCAAAATTTGTCAAGATTTGAAGGCCCTCATCCATTCAAATGATCACAAAGGTTAGCAACTTTGTCCTTTCATCTCTCATTGCTAGATTAGCTCTCGCATTGGTTTATATAGTGATTAATTTGTGAGTTTAGTAATTTGGGAGGATATATATATGTGCTAGTATTTGATTTATATGCAATTTGAGGTCAAAATAACACTTAGTTTGCATATGTAGGTGTGGTTTACTTAGTGCCTTCTAAATCTCCATCGTAGCCACCGTCGATCGCCCGCACCGTCCCGTTGCCGGCACCACCTTGTGGTGAGCCTCTTGTTCATGAAATTTTATATAAAAATTGATGTTTGTGTGATTTGGATATATAGTTACTCGTATAATTATATTACCCGTACGTTGTTTGTTATACATATAGTGCCATGGTTTTGATATCCGTCCCCGTCGGCCCTAGTCCGTGTTATGATTCGGATGTGGTATGTATATTCTCTTTTAAAACTAGTTGCATTTCGTGTTTATGACAAATTATGCCCATCAAGTTCACATAGAAATTTTTTCTAGGAGGTATGTGAACCGGAAATTCCAACCGACCCTATTGCCGAGAGGTTAAATTTAGTTGAAAGAGAAAACGAGTACTTGAAAGAAAAATTGAAAAGAATTGAGGGGGAGAAGATGGAATTGGAGTTGCATGTTGCCGATGTCGTCGATGATCACAAGATCAAGATGGAGAAAATGCGCTTGAAGATTAGAAAGATTAGAAAATATGCCATCGATAGTGAGGCTTGGTATCATTATGCTGTTGGATCCATTGTTACCTTAGTTGCGATCTTGATCATATTTGTTGTTGCACTTAAATGCTTTAGCTAGAGAGTTATTTGTTTGTTGCATTTAAGTGTTGTATGAACTTTATGTATGAACTTGTATTAATTGTATGAACTTGTATTAATTTGGTCTATTCGGTATTGTGTAATGAAGATGAGCCAGCAATGGATGTACGATGACCGATGCTCTCCCCAGTTCGTTGAGGGCGTGCATACTTTTCTGCTTGCGGCTGAGGCAATCAAGCTGGCGGATGGTTTTATGCCTTGTCCATGTGCTCGCTGTAAGAATGGTCACAATTACTCTACGTCAAGAACCATTCACGTCCACCTGTTTAAGTCCGGTTTCATGCCCCATTATAATGTTTGGACCAAGCACGAAGAAAGAGGGGTTATGATGGAAGACAATGAAGAAGAAGAGGACGACGACAACTATCCTAGCCATGGGTTCCCTGAATACGATGATACAACAATGGGGGAAGAAGCTGAGCCGGTAATGCGGGAAGAAGCTAAGCCGGCAATGCGGGAAGAAGCTGAAGAAGAGGCATCAGATGAGCCCGTTGATGATCTAGGTCAGGCCATTGCCGATGCAAAGAGAAACTGCGCAAGTGATTTGGAGAAGAAGAAGTTGCAGCGCATGTTAGAGGATCACAAAAAATTGTTGTACCCGAATTGCGTAGGTGACAAGAAAAAGCTGGGCACCACACTGGAATTGCTGCAATGGAAGGCAGAGAATGGTGTATCTGACAAGGGATTTGGAAAGTTGCTGGTAATGATAAAGGATATGCTTCCAAAGGACAACGAATTGCCCGAGAGTACATACGAAGCAAAGAAGGTTGTCTGCCCTCTAGGGTTAGAGGTGCAGAAGATACATGCATGCCCTAATGATTGCATCCTCTACCGCGGTGAGTACGAGGATTTGAACGCTTGCCCGGTATGTGGTGCATTGCGCTATAAGATCTGCCGCGATGACCCTGGTGATGTCGAGGGCCAGCGCTCCAGGAAGAAGATTCCTGCCAAGGTGATGTGGTATGCTCCTATAATACCACGGTTGAAACGTTTGTTCCAAAACAAAGAGCATGCCAAGGCGATGCGATGGCACAGAGAAGACTGTAAGAAAGACGGAAAGTTGAGAGTACCCGTTGACGGGTCGCAGTGGAGAAAAATCGAAAGAAAGTACGGGAAGGAGTTTGCAGATGACGCAAGGAGCGTATGGTTTGGTCTAAGCGTAGATGGCATTAATCCTTTTGGGGAGCAGAGCAGCAACCATAGCACCTGGCCTGTGACTCTATGTTTGTATAACCTTCCTCCTTGGTTGTGCATGAAGCGGAAGTTCATTATGATGCCAGTGCTCATCCAAGGCCCTAAGCAACCCGGCAACGACATTGATGTGTACCTAAGGCCATTAGTTGAAGAACTCTTACAACTGTGGAATGGAACAGGTGTACGTGCGTGGGATGAGCACATGGGGGAAGAATTTGACCTAAAGGCATTGCTGTTCGTGACCATCAATGATTGGCCTGCTCTCAGTAACCTTTCAGGACAGACAAACAAGGGATACCGCGCATGCACGCACTGTTTGGACGATACCGACAGTATATATTTGGCTAATACGAATGTGTACCTGGGACATCGTCGATTTCTTCCGAGCAGGCATCCCGTAAGAAAGAAAGGCAAGCATTTCAAAGGTGAGGCGGATCACCGGACGAAGCCTCGCCACCGTACTGGTGCCGATGTACATGATATGGTCAAGGATTTGAAGGTGGTCTTTGGAAAGGGTCCTGGTGGACAACCTGTTCCGAATGACGCTGACGGACGCTCACCCATGTGGAAGAAGAAATCTATATTTTGGGACCTGCCCTATTGGAAAGACCTCGAGGTCCGCTCCGCAATCGATGTGATGCACGTGACGAAGAATCTTTGTGTGACCCTGCTTGGCTTCTTGGGCGTGTATGGGAAGACAAAAGATACACCTGAGGCACGGGAGGACCAGCAACGTATGCACGGAAAAGACGGCATACATCAGGGTCATGCAAGCTACGCTCTTACCAAAGAAGAGAAGGAAATCTTCTTTGAATGCCTGCTCAGTATTAAGGTACCGTCTGGCTTCTTGTCGAATATAAAGGGAATAATAAACATGGCAGAGAAAAAGTTCCAGAACCTAAAGTCTCATGACTGCCACGTGATTATGACGCAACTGCTTCCGGTTGCATTGAGGGGGCTTCTACCAGAAAACGTTCGATTAGCCATTGTGAAGCTACGTGCATTTCTCAATGCAATCTCTCAGAAGGTAATCGATCCAGAAATCATACCAAGGTTACAGAATGATTTGGTGCAATGTCTTGTCAGTTTCGAGTTGGTGTTCCCACCATCCTTCTTCAACATCATGACGCACGTCCTAGTTCACCTATGCGAAGAGATTAACGTTTTGGGTCCTGTATTTCTACACAATATGTTCCCCTTTGAGAGGTTCATGGGAGTCTTAAAGAAATATGTTCATAACCGTGCTAGGCCAGAAGGAAGCATCTCCAAGGGCCGTCAAAATGAGGAGGTCATTGAGTTTTGTATTGACTTTATTCCTGACCTTAAGCCGATTGGTGTTCCTGAATCGCGGCATAAGGGCAGACTGGATGGAAAAGGCACGCTAGGAGGGGAACAAATAATATGTATGGACGGACATTCTCTCACTGAAGCACACTACACAGTTCTACAGAATTCCGCCTTGGTGGCTCCGTATATGGATGAACACAAGAATTTGTTACGCTCCAAACACCCGGAGCGGTCTGATGACTGGATTACACGTGAACAAACCAGGAGTTTCACCAGCTGGTTGTAAGCACGTACCATGCATGACACCTCTATTGAAGATGACCTGTACTTGCTGTCCCAGTTACCATCTTCGAATATAATGACTTTCAAAGGGTATGAGATAAATGGTAATACATTTTACACGATCGCCCAAGATAAGAAGAGCACCAACCAAAACAGTGGTGTCCGCTTTGATGCAGAAACCAAGACGGGAAAGGAAACATATTATGGTTATATACAGGACATATGGGAACTTGACTATCGACATGGTTTGAAGGTCCCTTTGTTTCGGTGCAAATGGGTCAATATGACACGAGGCGGGGTAACGGAAGACCCGCAGTACGGAATGACAACAGTGGATCTCAACAATCTTGCGTATGCAGACGAACCATTCGTCCTAGCCAATGATGTGGCACAGGTTTTCTATGTGAAGGACATGTCTACCAAGCCAAGAAAAAGAAAAGATAAGGAAGCGAATGCATCGTACGATGAGCCAAAGCCGCACATAGTTCTTTCTGGGAAGAGAAACATCGTGGGAGTGGATGACAAGACAGACAAGTCAGAAGATTATGAAAAGTTTGATGAAATTGCTCCATTCACAGTGAATATTGACCCGAGCATCCCGTTAAATGATGAAGATTTTCCATGGCTACGACGCAAAGGGACACACGCGAAGAAAAAGTTTCACACCCAAAGATCTGGGATGTGATTGGCTTAACTATCATCACTTTCTTCTGTGTTTCACACCCAGGAGGGAATCTCTGTAATAGTTAGGGTAGCTAGTTATGTGTTTTGGCATTTGAAACGCGAAGAAATTTTATGTGCAAGCAAATTCTTTCATGAATTTACTGATTTTTTCAGCTAAATGACCCTGAAGTTGAAAAGCATTTCAAATGAACTCAGAAAAGGATGAAAGTTGGCATGGCATCATAATTTCACCCACATAGCATGTGCAAAAAAGTAGAGAGGGTTACCGCAAAAACTGAATGCACTTCGTGTACAAAATGGACAATCTGTTTCGAAGTATCAGGGTTTCGGACGAAAACTCATCCGTTACAAAGTCATTTCATTTTTTAAATAACTTAAGCATTACCAAATTGAATATAATGATAAAACACACTAATATTAAACATAAGAAAAAAGAATCACTGGAAAATGTATTTTTAAAGTTAAGTTATTCACAAACTAGTGATTCACACAAATTTCAAATAATTCAAAATTTAAACTATTCAAATTTAAAAACTACAGGCACTAACTGAAAGTTTATAAAAACTATCAAAAATATTCACAAAGAAACTCTAAATACAACAAAAAACAACTAAAAATAAATAAAACAAAATAATAAAGCAGAAAAGAAAAAACTAAATGAAAAAAGCCCACCTACCGGGCCACAGCGGCCTGCATACGACTAGAAACCCAACCTGTTATTGGGCCAGGATGCAGGCCCACAAGCCCAATAGGCCCCACAGGGCAGAGTAGTAGACGTAGGCCCAGAAGGCCTGCTTTAGAGAGGAGCTCGAGACAGCAGCGGCAGCGGGGCTTATAAGCAGGTGCGAGCGCCCTTCGGCTAGCAAGGTGGGACTAAACTTCTGCGCCTCTCGCCTGGCAGCGCAACCCCTTTAGTACCGGGTCATGGCTCCAACCGGTACTAAAGGGGGGGGCCTTTAGTACCGGTTGGAGCCACCACCCGGTACTAAAGAGGGGTGCTTGCCGCCGCTTGGCCTGGCCAAAACAGGCCTTTAGTACCGGTTGGTGGCTCCAACCGGTACTAAAGGTTGGTTCTATATATACAACACTTCGAAAAATTTCATTCTCCCCCTCTGTTTCTTCCCGATCGATCGACGCCGCCCCCGTCCTACGCCGCCCCCGTCGCGCGCCATTGCCGTTGCCGCCCTCATCCCCGTCGCTGCCCCTGTCCCCGTCGCCGCCCCCGTCGCCGTCGCCGCCCTCATCTCCGTCGCCGCCCCGGGCCCGTCCCCGTCCCCGTCGCGCCGTCGCCGCCCCGTCACGCCCCGGGCCGTCGCCTCGCCGTCGCCTCGACCTTGCCCGCGCGCGCTGTGAGCCCCTCCCCGGCCCCTCTCCTCCCTCATCGATCGTAGCGCACACCGGCGCCGGCGCCGGCGCCAACCGTAGCGCTAACACACACTACATGCACACACACACACACTACATGCACACACACACACTACACACACATATACACTAGACGAGCACACACACACAATTTTTCTGTTTTTAGCTTTTAGTTTTTTCTGTTTTTCTGTTTTTCATACAAAGTTTTAGATGAATTAATTAATTAGATTAGATTAATGTCAAATAGTATGTAGAAATGTTAGTTATAATATATATAATGTCAAATGTTATAGAAATGCTAGTTATATAGAAATGTTAGAAATTTTGAAAATGTTAGTTTTAGCTAGCTAGATGAATTAGATTAATTTCAAATTGTTAGACGATGATCGATGTTTTTTTAGTTTCTTATATTTTTAGTTATAAAATTTAGAATTTGCATATATGAAATCATCACAATCCATCATTTAAAAAATGTTACTTTACTTTTGCGGCATATAGTATTTTGTTGTCGACGATGCCCGGCCCGCGTCCTCGCCGTCGACACGTCCGTGACGACGTCCTGCTTCAGAGGACCCATGTCCGGGACTGGGCTCCACCGGGCTGGCACTGGGAGGTGCTACCTTCAGGGGCGCGACGCTTGGTGAGGAACCCGGCCCCAGGTCCCGTCGTCGACCCTCATCTCCTTTGGTGGCATTCGCGTGGGCCACTTTCGGTGCGGAGGGAGCCGGCCCCGCCGGAGGTGGTACGTCGCCGTGTCAGGGAGGAGGACGAGCACGTCCATCGCTACATGGCTGCTATGGACGTCAGGTTCTCCAATACCTGGCAGGTTCTTTGGGGAGATCACCCGAGCTATGATCCAGTGATGGTTCCTTCTCTTTGGGTGTCCACCGCCCGCACCTCAGCAACCGCGAGTGGCCTAGATTACTCTGTAGTATTCGATCTTTATTAGCTTGCTAGCTAGCTAGCTAGTGATGTATTCAATATTATATCTATATTATTCGAGATGATGTATTCGAGACTATATATATCTATTATTCGAGACGATGTATTGAGATTATATCTATTATTCGAGACGACGTATTCGAGATTAAATCTATTATTCGAGACGATGTATTCGAGATTATATCTATTATTCGAGACGATGTATTCGAGATTATATCTATTAATCGAGATTATACTAAATTGTTTTATATTTCTTTTGGCATAGTTAAATAAAAGCTATGGCGGACAATACCGACAGAGAGAGAGAACAGACCATGTTCGATATCATATGCGGGCCAGATGATGATCAGAATGAAGAAGATTTTGACGGCTCCGAATTTCTAAACAACACCGGAGAGGGTGATATGATATTCGATCGCGACGACCGAGAAGATGAAGTCATGAACTACGACGAAGAACATGTTGATCCTGAAACAACAAACACCGGCGAGGTATATATATTTATATAAGAAGGAATCTGGTGATCATCGCATGTTTTAAGTGAGTTGAAGATATACTAACGAATCGATCTTTCTTCTTTCAGCCATCCGGATCGAGCAAATCTTCAGGCAAAAGGATGAAATGAGGCCCGAACAAAAAGTTGAAGGAGGGCGTAAAGTACAATATCGAGGCATTCAAACCTAATGGCGAACCATTGGCGCCTAAGAAGATTGCGGACAAGTTCGTTCGTCAGTGCGGAGTTCTTGTGAAGGACCAACTCCCGATCTCCCTTCAAGAATGGAGAAAGCCAGCAAAGCCACGTCCAGATGTTACTTTTGTCGATGAGAATCAAAAAAACTGCTTTGGGATACTCTCATGGAACATTTCACCCTACCAGATAATATGACAGAAGCAGATGTGCGGAAAGTCAAGGGCGCTACTTTTAGGAAGATGGCGGTTGCATTCAAGAACCACAAGAGAATGACGTGGGAGAAGTACATCAAGGGAGGAAGGAAGACTCCAGTATTCGAGGGGATACTAGAGAATCAAAGTGCTCATTGGGACGATTTCGTGAAATTCAAGGATTCAGAATTAGCTAAGGAACGGTCGAGAATAAACAAGGCCAATGCCGGAAAAAAGGATGAGTTCCATAAGCTGGGGCCAGGTGGCTACGCGGTGGCAATGCCTAAGTGGGATAAGTCTGAGAAAGAGATGGAGGATGCAAGTGTCACTCCGGTTACTAAGAGCTGGCCCCCCAGGTGCAGGACTTGGTTCTATGCACATGGGGGGGAGTTGCACCCGAAGACAGGCAATGTTTTGACGAAGGCATGTCTGAACTGAGCCGACGATGCGCTACTTGTTGCAATAGAAGAGGCTCGATCGGGGGTGTTCCAGCCCAACAGAGAGAACGACGAGCTTACGCGTGCCCTGGGAAATCCTGAACACCCGGGAAGAACACGAGGCAAGGGCGCTCTTCCGTGGTATGAGGGGTTTAAGGACTGGAACACCAACTACAGAACCCGTGCGAGAAAGAAGATTGCGGAGGACAAGAAGAGGAAGATGGAGGAGGAGCAGAGGAAGCGGGACTATGAACGCCTTCAAGGCCTAGAAGCAAGTCAAGCGGAATTGGCAGCTAAATTCCAGCGGCAGCAGGAGCAGATCGACTCACTTAGCCAGCAAAGGGGGTCTCAACAGCTGCAGCAGCTAGCGGATGATCCAGCATTGGATACCACCGCCCCATCCATGCCGAGAAGCAGCGTGGGTTCCGCCCCGGGCGACGTAGTAGTGCTGGATAGATACCCCGTGGATGACATCACGGAGAACACTAACTGCGAGCTACACTTCAAAATGAAGAACATATCCATGAAGGTGGCGGACGCCGTTGCTTTTTCAAATTCCCCCGAGGCAACCTTCCATTGCAACCCGATTCCAGCGGGCTATACTCGTGTCTTGGTTGATGAGGTGGCGGACCAATATTCGGGCTAGAGCTTGACATTCCTGGAGGTGACGAGGAGCACACACTCGGAGATGCCAAACATCGTATCATCCTATGGAGAAAGGATTGCATCATTTTTCGAAGGCCACCGACACCGCGTCACCCGACTCCTCGTCGAAGTCCACCACCGAGTCAGCAGACTCCCGCTCCTCCAAGTCCACCAACGCATGAGGCCACTCCTCCTCCTCCAAGTCCGGCAAAGTGTCAGGCCACTCCTCCTCCAAGTCCAACACAGCGTCAGACGTCCACTCCTCCTCCAAGTTCGGCACAACCTCAGGCCACTCCTCCTCCAAGTCCGGCACAGCTTCAGGCCACTCCTCCTTGTCCAACTCAGCCCCGTCAGCCGTCTCCGCCGCCTCAGCAATCGAAGAAGAGACACCCCGCAGCTATGGTGCGTAGCGGTATGAGTCGAGGTCATAGTACAGGAAGTACAGGCGGAGGCAAGCGATATAAATATGGTCCAAACCTCAGTACTCCTCTTCCTGTGAGGGCTTACGACAGGACCGAGGAGCAAACCAATGCCATAGTGCGGGCAGAAGTCGACGCCCATTTTGGACCGAAATCGCCACCGCCGCCAAGGGAGAAAGTGCCCGTGGAAGTAGTTGACCACTTCATTCGTATGGCTCAACCACCAGCTCCTAAGCCTGTTGACTCAGACTATGAGCGCCACATCAGGAAGTTACATCGACAACGTCTACAGAAGGAGGCGAGCTCGAGCTCGAGCAAACAACAAGCAGCTATCAAAAAATGCGGGAAAACCGTTGCCCAGCTGGGAAAACAGGCGGCGCAATCGACCCCCCCGCTTGTTGTGCCGCCAACAACACGTGACAGTACGCGCGCCCAATATTATTGTGGCCAAACAGTTTACGTTCCCGAGGTGGGCGATGTGGTAATAACCCAGGAGCATATAATGCAGGCTGAAGAACTCAAGATCACTGTTGGACAACTCCTCGAGATCGAGGACATGCCTATGATTAGAGAGGAGGAAATAAAACGGAAATTTGTCCGGGGCCAACCTTTGGTCGAGCCAGAAGATGTCAAGAAGCTCCCAACGAGAATGTATGAATTGCATCAATGGTACATGGACATTAGCAAGAGATCCGATCAAGAGTCCCTCATGGTGTATGTCAAAAAGGATGATTACTACCATGAGAAAGCTGTGGCCGTTGAGTATTCTGAACTGTTTCAGTTATACAATCAAGACGCACTCGACAAATCTATCGTCAGTTGCTATTGTCTGTAAGTGATTTCTTTCTGTAATTTAAGTCTCAAGCTAGCTGTAATGATCCTTTTGATCAATCATTACGTGTAATTATCCTCACTATATTCTTTTCTGTGGTATTATGCAGGATGAAGATGTATGAAATGAGAAAAGGTGGACGCTATGGCATTGGGTTCATTGACCCAAACACCGTTAATGAATACACATGGAAATTAGATGCATATTATGAAAAAGAGGTAGAGGACAGCATGCTAGAGTTCTTGAAGCGCCTCAAATACAATGAAGATATACTACTTCCTTACAACTTCGAGTGAGTCACACTTTCTTGTACTACAAATTCTCTGTTTTTGCCTACTAGCTAGCTACATGTTTTTGCTTACATATGCCCGCTTAATTAAGACATGCAAACGTGTGTGCATGCAGATTTCACTGGATCTTGTGTATCATTAAAGTTGACGCCGGAACAGTTGAAATACTGGACTCGCTACTCACAGCAAAAGGTGACTACAACATCTTGTATGGGATAGTCAACAGGTAATTTCAATCATTATTTATAACTATATATCTCGGCCTATTTAGTTCGTCATTTCATGATATGAACTATTTAATAACCCCTTTATTCATTTTCTTTGTCGGCGGGCAGGGCTTGGGCAAGGTTCATCAGCGTCACGGAAGGCGAATGGAAACCACAGCTGAAATGGTTTCGATCCAAGGTAAGTAATTAAGTAGTACTAGCTAGCTAGCTAGCTGCCATCTCTTTAATTATCATGCTTGATTAATTATTATCTGATCAAATTAAATTTCATTCTCGTAATAAAGGCCCTGAAGCAGGCGCAGGGGACTGATCTGTGTGCATACTGCGTTTGCGAGAACATTCGCATGATGGCGTCCGAAAGGAGCAGATCTCAAAGACAGGAATGGGTACGCTTGTCAGAACACTATTCACAATTTTTACACCATTATCGATATCTAGTCACACAACTAATACACATGCATATTGATCTCCTTAATAGTTCAAAGAGGTGTGGGACAAGCTCCTACCAACGGAGTGCGTACAAGCACTTCAAGAGGAAATAGCGGGATTTTTGCTCGACCAGGTCATAAATCCGAAGGGAGAATACTATTACCCGCTACCGCCCCCATCGACCAAGTCATGAACCACTTCCAATTGTCATCATGATCCGAAGGCACCAATCAGGCTAATGCCACTGGCTCCGAAGGCAACATGCATATGTAGGAGAAATTGTATATAGCTAAACATGTGTGTATGTGTGAATTAATATGGTGGTTTGTGAGACATGATTGATGATATATATATGATTGGTTCTACTAGAAATTCTATATATATATATATGCATAACATGTACAATGTGTGGTACCATAAAATACCAGCAAACGAAAAAGAATTAAAATGGAAAACACAAAATTAAATGAAAAAAAATCATAAAACCAAAAACCCCCCAAACATTTTAGTACCGGTTGGTGTTACCAACCGGTACTAAAGGGCTCCCGGCCCCCGGAGCTGGCTCGTGCCACGTGGTTTCCCTTTAGCACCGGTTCGTGCTGAACCGGTACTAAAGGGGGGGCCTTTAGTGCCGAAACGTTAGTGCCGATTCCTAAACCGGCACTAAAGGGCCTTACGAACCGGTGCTATTGCCCGGTTCTGCACTAGTGGTATTGGAGGACAAAGCAAAAGATGCAAGATCGATCTACGGATCAAGAGGGCGTGCCACTATGCGAGACGATAAACATCACGCCGGATACAGTAAAAGTAAATCCGGCTGGGCCGAACATAGCGGGCAAGACCCATTCAAATACCTCCTTATGCTTTACCCCTTATGCTTTACAGACGAAGTAATGGATCATCAAATACAAGAAGGTTTCAAACCCGTAAATATTGAAACATACGACGGCACAACAGATCCTGCGGTATGGATCGGGGATTTCCTCCTCCACATCCACATGGCCCGCGGTGATGACTTACACGCCATCAAATACCTCCCACTAAAGCTCAAAGGACCAGCGCGACACTGGCTTAACAGCTTGCCAGCAGAGTCCATTAGTTGTTGGGAAGATCTGGAAGCCGCATTCCTCGAGAACTTTCAGGGCACTTATGGGTGACCACCAGATGCCGATGACTTGAGCCACATAATTCAGCAGCCAGAAGAATCGGCCAGGCAATTCTAGACTCGGTTCCTGACAAAGAAAAATCAAATCGTTGACTGTCCGGATGCAGAGGCCCTAGAAGCTTTCAAACACAACATCCGTGACGAGTGGCTAGCCTGGCACCTTGGTCAGGAAAAGCCGAAATCTATGGCAGCCCTCACGACACTCATGTCGGGGTTGCTGATCCCACGGACACCTATGGGACCGCGGCGGACCGGGGCCCCTTTCGGTTCGGCAGGGGGCGGAGAGTGCACGAAGAGCAGATCGAGGCGAACGCACGAGCAACGCGATCGGTTTACCCAGGTTCGGGCCGCACGGATGCGTAAAACCCTACTCCTGCTTTGATTTGTATTGTGTTCTTGCTCGGGAGCGGTGAGTGCTACAGTACACTTGGGTGGCTAGCGAGACCGAGCGTGAGAATGGTCGTCCACCCCCCTTCCCTATTGCGCATGGGCCTCCTTTTATATGTCAAAGGGGTCACCGACAGGTGGCAACAGAGGTGAGGGTAAAAATGTAAAAGAGGTGGTAGTTGGCGCCACCGCTTGCTACAGTTGTATCATACCTAACCCTGACGGCAGGGGACAAAGGCATTAAATGCCTGTCTGCGTCGCCTAGACGGTGCAGAAAGGGACCGTCAGGGGCGCCACCGTTTTCCACGATGGCTATCTTGTCAGCGCCTGCTTGCCACCGCATGCCCCTGGCTGCACAGCCTCCCGCCACGTACGCCAGGAACGGTCCCAGAGCGACACGTTGGTGGGTGAGCTGGAGCGCGGGCTGCGGAGTAGTAGCTGGCTGTGGCAAGCGCCTTGCCACGGATGTTGTCTTGTCGCGTCCGGCAGCTTGTCGCTCACCGGGTCTCGTCACGTCCGGGAGCTTGTCGCTCACCGGGTCTTGCCGTGACATGTGGTGCGCTGCGGCAAGTTCCTTGATACGCCTTGGTGGGCCTCCCCGGCAAGCTCCTCTTGCCGGGGTCTTGTCTCCTTCCCGGCAAGCTCCTCTTGCCGGGGTCTTTGTGCTTCGAGTGGCCTTCCCGGCAAGCTCCTCTTGCCGGGGCCTTGTGCCTTGGCTTGAGTACTTTGTTCTTGAATGGCTCCAAAAAGAACCACGGAGGATCTTGGCGGTCGCCCGGCAAGCCTTGCCGCGGGGTGTTGCGACTGCCCGTGCACAAGTTCGGGATACTAAGGTACCCCTACTTTAGTACACCGACAGGAGCCCCCGGGCCTGGGCCATACACGGTGCCGAGCGCTGTTGGGCCAGGCCCAAAACAGTGCACGGGCACGCGCGGCCTGGGTTACGCCGTATCTGACTCCGCATCTACCGCGCCCTCCCCGCACGGTACGCGTCGAACGCGGCATCGTGGGAGAGATCATGGGCGGTTTTCGAGGCGTCCACTCCCCACGATCATGGGGTGGGGAGAGGTTGCCTCATCCGTCGCCTCGGTTCTGCACGCCTGCCACACGGCTCCCATGCGCTTGGGGTCGCGGACGGTGGAGGCAGAAAACTGGGCCGGCGCGGGTCGAGGCAGCGGGTCGGCCCCAGCTCCCTGCTCTTCCCGTGTCTTGATTCGCTGAGCGGGGCGGCCGAGCCCCCACCTCGCTCCTTTATAAAGAGCGGGAGGGGAGGACGGAAGCCCGCATTCTCTCATCTCCTCCTTCCTTCAGCTTCTGCTCCCCTTTCTCTCATTCGCCATGGAGAAAGGGAACCCTGGTCCTTCATCGGTGACAGCGAGGGTCGCCGCCAGACAGCGCATCCCTCCCTCTCCCGCACCCGTGGTGGCAGAGCCAGCCGTAAGGGGAAGAGGGAGGGGGCGAGGTCGTGGACGAGGTCGAGGACGAGGCCGAGGCGCTCGGGGAAGAGGTGGACGGGGCGGCGCACCGGCTTCGCCTCCGCTGGCGGTTCCTCTTCCCGTGGCGGTCCATACTGGGGACGACCCTTGCGAGTTCTTCGTCAGGCTGCACCGGGCGCCTCGTCGTCGCCTCCGACTCCCAGCTCCGTCTGCGAGCATGGTGGAGTTGGACCCGCCCGAGACACTAAGACTGCACATGAGGGGCTGTGGGATCAGCGGCACGTGAGTCCGCGTTGAATTCCCAGCCCCTAATGTGATGTATCTCGGTCGAGGGCGGAAGACGTTCGCCCGTATCCACAGCTTGACGGCGGGGCTCACCCTCCATTTTAAGTTGATGGAGGGTGATCTCCTCTCCGTCAAGGTCTTCGGGTGCTTCGGCATTCGGGCAAGATGCTGCATGGACAGCTCCTCCGATAGCGAAGGCTCCTCCTCGAGCGAGAGTGACGAGGAGGGGAGCGACAGCGACGACGATGGTAGCGGGCGGCAGGATGACGGGTCCGACTAGGTGTCGGGCGCCGCTCCGTGCGGCACCGGCGACCCCATCATCCGTGTCGCCGGCTCCTTGAACTCCCCGGGGTCGTCTCCTTGGGCGGCTGGCGTAGGGAGGCTGCGGAAGAGGAAGAGGGCTGGCGGCAAGGCCGTCAAGTCGGAGTACGAGGGCGTGGTGCCCTCGACAGCGTGCTGACATCCTGCCGCCTCGTCTTCGAGCCCCGCTTCCGGCGCCGCCATCACCGTCCAGCCTTCGGACGGCCCCCGGGATGTCCTCTTGGTGTCTTCTGGCACCCGCAGCTCGCCTAGGCACTCCTTTTGCCCTTTTCGCCTCCTTGATCTACCTCCTAAAGAGAGGGACAAGAAAGGGATTATGGGCATCTTATCTTTTTAATTTGTAAGCCTTCAGGCCTTAGTTGCATTTAAAACTTGTAATCGTCTCTTTCATGTTTTTCATCCTCTATGGACTGTACCTGAGTGGAATGTTTTTTTTAATGAAAAGGGGATGCTTGCCGGGTCATTTTGTCTCGCGGGTAGAACCCACGTCAAGGAGCAAATCCTTGGTATCTTTTAGATAGACACTTTTTCTCCGGGCAACAGGCCCTGCCATCTTCCCATGTCGCTCGACCTTTCTCACGCTTTTGACGGAGGCAGGGGCGAGGCGGGCGCGGCCCCTTGTTTCATCCCTTTGCTACCGCGACTACGACCAAACTTGGCCCTAGGAACGTGCCCCAGGGCCTAGAGTTAAGGGAGCACGGTAGTTTTCGGGAAGAAACGAGGTTTCGTATTCCCCAGTCCATAAGAGAATGCATGAAGAGGAATGAAAGACTTATCTGAGATTGCAGCCCCCGGCAACTCTGGCTTGCCGTGGGTGAATCTTGGTACTTGCAGCCCCCGGCAACACTGGCTTGCCGGGGTCCAGATGCTGGTACGTCCTTCTCCTCCTCTTCGTCCTCGGGCGGTCCGGCAAGGATATGCGAGCCCTGCGAACCAAAGGAAACGAAAGAAAGGCAAAGGGACGCACACTCGACCTCTAAGTTAGGGGTTAGCCGTTGTTAAGCACTATCAACCCTAACCAAGGACGAGACTTGACCTAGCATGCATGCTATAACTCAAGGCACCAGCGCTTCATTTACTTGTGCTCAGGGTCTGCGCCTGGCTTTGTACAAAGGATTACATGCAACAACGGCAAGACTTGTACAAAAGGGTGGTTGTCGGACAGGGTCCGACAACTGCGCCTTATGGGTAAAACTTACGAAGATGCTCGATATTCCAGGAGTTGCTCACCGGAATGCCATCTTCGGTCTCAAGGCGGACAGCACCAGGCCTGGTGACTCGTTTCACCCGGTAAGGGCCTTCCCACTTCGGCGTCAACTTGTTGGAATTCTTGGCGGACTGAACGCGCCGAAGAACAAGGTCGCCTTCCTCGAAGCTTCTGGCTTTAACTTTGCGGCTATGGTAGTGGCGCAAAGCTTGCTGGTAACGAGCAGCTCGTACAGCAGCCTGAAGACGATCTTCCTCAAGGAGCAGCGCGTCATCTTGCCGCAGCTGCTCTTGCTCAAGCTCATCGTAAGCGAGCACTCGAGGTGACCCGTATACGAGTTCCATGGGGATAACTGCCTCCGCTCCATAGACTAGAGCGAAGGGTGTCTGGCCAGTGGCTCGATTTGGCGTCGTTCTGATCGACCAAAGAACCACCGGTAGCTCCTCGATCCAGTTTCTTCCGCACTTGTGCAGCCTGTCGAAAGTTCTGGTCTTGAGCCCGCGCAGCACTTCAGCATTTGCCCTCTCCGCTTGACCCTTGCTTCTCGGGTGAGCAACAGAAGCGAAGCAGACCTTGGCGCCAAGATCTTGGACGTACTGCATGAAGGTGCAGCTCGTAAATTGCGTGCCGTTGTCGGTGATTATCCTGTTAAGGATCCCGAAACGGCAAACAATCGACCTGAAGAACTTGACTGCTGACTGTGTTGTCACCTTTCTCACTGGTTCCACTTCCGGCCACTTTGTGAACTTGTCGATTGCGACGTACAAGTACTCAAAGCCCCCGACAGCTCGGGGGAAGGGGCCGAGGATGTCGAGCCCCCAGACCGAAAATGGCCAGGATAAAGGGATCGTCTGGAGAGCTTGAGCTGGCTGGTGTATCTGCTTGGAATGGAACTGGCACGCTTCACACTTGGTTACTTGTGCAGTTGCATCCTGGAGGGTTGTCGGCCAGAAGAAGCCTTGCCGGAATGCTTTTCCGACAAGAGCTCTCGCGCCAATGTGGTGACCACATATGCCTCCATGTATCTCTACCAACAGCTTCTGTCCATCTTCTCGGGGAATACACTTCAATTTCACACTGTTGAGTCTTCTTCTGCACAGTGTGTTGTCGACAAACTGGTACATACTAGACTGTCGGGCTACTCTTTCCGCTTCTTCTAGTTCCTCGGGAAGTTCTCCTGTCTGAAGGAAACGGAAAATCTGCTGCGCCCATGTTGGAGCCTGTGGCTCGACAACAAGGACTAAAGGCACATCTGATGCTGCGGGAACGTCCGTTTCTACGGCAAGAGCCCACGGCTCTGCCGGAGCTTGACGTTCCCCGGCAAGCTTGCCGGAGCAAAACTTGTCGGGAGAATCTGCTTCAACGGAACAAACCCTGGGGCTTGCTGGAGCAGACTGCTCCTCAGCATTCTTGGTGTTGATCTTGGGGACCTTTTTGGCGGCGGCTTTGGGAAGCTCTGCCGGGAAATAGTCACCAGAAATCAACTTCCTCTTCTTGCTCTGTCCAGTTGATGGTGTCACGGACGGCTGAGTCAGCTTGAGCACAAAAATCCCTGGTTCCACAGGTAACTTGAGTGCGGCGCACTTTGACAGGCCATCGGCAATGTCATTCTGAGCTCTTGGAACATGCTCCATCTGCAGGCCGTCAAAGTGTTCTTCTAGCTTTCTCACTTCGTCGACGTAAGCTTCCATTAACGGACTCTGATAGTTCTTGTTTACTTGGAGGACGACAAGCTGTGAGTCACCCCTGACAATAAGCTTCTTAATCCCAAGTTCTGCCGTGATCCTGAGACCGGCAAGCAAGCCTTCATACTCTGCGGTATTGTTTGTCGCTTGCTCCTTGGGGAAGTGCATCTGGACTATGTACTTGAGGTGCTCTCCAGTGGGCGCGACAAGCAGCACACCAGCACCGGCGCCTTGCAGCGAGAAGGCACCATCAAAGTACATGAGCCACTCTTTGTTTGCTTCCTTAGCGGGGATCCTTGTCTCCGGAATTTCTTCATCTGGAGTTGGCGTCCACTCTGCTATGAACCCTGCCAATGCTCTGCTTTGGATTGTTGATGTACTCTCAAATTTGAGGCCAAAGCTTGACAGTTCCAGTGCCCACTCGACAATCCTGCCTGTTGCTTCTGGATTTTGCAATATCCTCTTCAGCGGAAAGCAAGTGACAACTGTGATCTCATGTGCTTGGAAGTAATGGCGCAGCTTTCTCGAGGCCATGAGAAGGCCGAAAAGCAATTTCTGCACACCAGAGTACCTTGACCTAGCCCCCTGTAAAATGGAACTGACAAAATAAACTGGGCGCTGCACCATCTTCTTCTGTATCTCCCCTTGCATCTGCGCAGATCCTTGCTTGTCGGGACCAGAGCTTGTCGGGGAAGCCCCCTGCTTGTCGCTGGATGTGCTTGTCGCGGTTACTGGCTCGTCATCTGCCTCCCTCTCCGCTACTAACGCAGCACTAACCACTTGATTGGTTGCCGCTATGTACAGCAGCAACTTCTCTTGTGGCTTAGGTGCGACAAGTGTTGGAATGGAGGACAGGTATCTCTTCAAGTCTTGCAGCACAGCCTCCGCTTCCGGAGTCCATTTCATTGGACCTTCCTTTTTCAAAATTTTGAAAAACGGCAGGGCGCGCTCAGCAAACCGAGAGATAAACCTGCTGAGAGCAGCCACGCAACCGGCAAGCTTCCGTACATCCTTGACGCGCTTGGGTGCTTCGATCTGCTCAATGGCCTTGATCTTGTCGGGATTGGCTTCGATTCCTCGTTGAGACACAAAGAACCCGAGAAACTTGCCGGAAGGGACTCCAAACACACACTTCTCGGGGTAGAGCTTGAGGTTGATCTTGCGCAGATTTTCAAAAGTCTCTTCTAAATCTTGGATCAGAGTCGCCCTGTCCTTGCTTTTGACCACTATATCATCCATGTAAGCTTCTACATTTCTGTGTATTTGTGGCTTCAAAGCGACATGGACTACTCTGGCAAATGTTGAACCAGCATTCTTTAATCCGAAAGGCATCCGTACGAAACAGTACGTGCCACATGGAGTAATGAATGCGGTTTTCTCCTCATCCTCTTCTGCCATGAAGATCTGATGGTATCCTGAATATGCATCAAGAAATGAAAGCAAATCACATCCGGCTGTGGAGTCAACAATCTGGTCAATGCGCGGCAAGGGAAATGGATCTTTGGGACAAGCTTTATTAACATCAGTGAAGTCAATACAAAGCCTCCATTTTCCATTTGCCTTGCGCACTACCACAGGATTGGCCAACCACGTGGGATGGAGCACTCCTCTGACAAGGCCTGCTGCTTCCAATTTCTTGATTTCTTCTGCTATGAACTCTTGGCGCTCCACTGCCTGCTTTCTGACTTTCTGCTTGACGGGCCGCGCATGAGGACAAACGGCAAGATGGTGCTCAATTACTTTCCTGGGAACACCGGGGATATCAGACGGTTGCCATGCAAACACGTCGTCATTCGCCCGCAGGAAAGCAACGAGCACGCTTTCCTATTTAGGGTCAAGCGTGGCACTAATGGTGAAGGTACCACCAGTGCCGTCCTCCTTGGCGGACACCTTCTTGGTATGTGGTGGAGCTGCCATTGCCTTCTTACACTTGCCGGTGGAGCTCGATGGTGCGTCCTCGACGGTAGCGCAGCACTCCGAAGAGGTGCGCTTGCCGGAGTGGGCATCAGAGCTCTTGCCGGACTTGGTCTTCTTCTTCCCCCCGGGAGCTTCAACGGCAAGTGCCTTGCGGTCTGTCGTAGCAGCTGCTTCCCGGTAGATCTTGTCGGCGCAGATAAGGGCATCCTTCTTGTCGTCAGGGACAGAGATGACGCTTATCGGGCCTGGCATCTTGAGCATGTTGTATGCATAGTGAGAGGCTGCCATGAACTTGGCGAGCGCTGGACGGCCAAGTATCCCATTGTAAGGCAATGGGAAATCACCAACGTCAAAAGTGACCCTCTCCGTTCTGAAATTCAGCTCGCTGCCAAATGTCACCGGCAACGTGACCTTCCCTTTTGGCTTGCTCCTTCCCGGGTTAATTCCTTGGAATGTACCGGTTTCTTCGAGCTCGCTGTCTGGGATCTGGAGTTTCTAGAGCACAGCGGAGGAGATCAGATTTAAGCCGGCCCCACCGTCAACTAGCATCTAAGTGACTTTGAGGTTGCGGATTGTTGGCGAAACCAACAACGGCAAGCACCCGACCGCAGTTGTGCGATCAGGGTCACTGGTAGAAAAAGAGGCTTCCGTCCAGCCCCATTAGTCGCGAAACTGTAGGAACCGCGACTAATGAAGTCTTTAGTCGCGGTTCGGCAGACGAACCGCGACCAAATGCCTGGGCCCAGGGCGCTCGCGGGCTTTAGTCGCGGTTGGCCAGGCCAACCGTGACTAAAGGTGCCCAAAGGCCTTTAGTCGCGGTTGGCCAAGCCAACCGCGACTAAAGCTCCTCCCCTTTAGTCCCGGTTTGTGGCACGAACCGGAACTAATGGGGTTGAGACCTTTAGTCCCGGTTCGTGCCACGAACCGGTACTAAAGGTCCCATTTTCAAACTCTACCCCCCCCCCCCCTTGGATCGCCTTTTCAGTTTTAAAAAAAAATAAAAGAAAATAATGGAAATGTCAAAAAAAATAAAAGAAAATAAGTTTCTCATGTGATATGTGGTCTAGTTGTTGGGAAAATTTGCAAATGTGAATTTTGACTTTATTTGCAAAATCTCTCTGAAATTTGTAAAAATGGGCATAACTTTTGCATACTAACTCGGATGAAAAAGTTTTTTATATGAAAAATCATCTACTCGAAAAGTTACATCCAAATTTAACCGGGGGAACCCCGTTAAACATTTTCAAAATCCTCAAAAACCTAATAGAAAAAAAGTTACGGGGCTTTTAAGATCTAGAGTGGAAAAAATTGAAAAATATTCAAACAGTGGGCAAACTATGGTCAAACAATGGTCAAACTAATTATTCTAGAATATTAGTGTTACTAAATAATTATTTTAATTATTTCAATTTTGGTCAAATCTGGTCAAACTGTGGTCAACTGTGGTCAAACTGTGGTCAAACAATGGTCAAACTAATTATTCAAGAAATATTAGTGTTACTAAATAATTATTGTTTTTTAAAACAATAGTTTCAAACTCAAACAGTGAAATGTGTCACTTCATGCTCAAGCAAAATTCCTGAAGGTTAATAGGATTGACATCTTATTATTGTCAGGAAAACAACAAGTGCAGACTTGGAGCGTGGGAGAATAGAACCCGGAAGTTAAGCGTGCTTGGGCTGGAGTAGTGAGAGGGATGGGTGACCGGTTGGGAAGTTAGATGATTTGGAATGATGAGGGGTGATAAAAGAATAAATTGAGAAGTGATGAGGGGTGGTGATTACAGACTAGAGGTTAAAATAATTCAGAAATTTGAAAATAAAAAAATTTCAAAAAAAAATTTCAAATTTTTTTTTCAAAAACCTGTGGCGGCCTTTAGTCGCGGTTAGCCACAAGAACCGGGACTAAAGACTTTTGTCGCGGTCCGTAAGAGCCGCGGCTAAAGGGGGGGTCTTTAGTCGCGCTTATTTAGTCCCGGTTGCACAGCCGGGACTAAAGGCTGTTGCGAACCGGGACTAAAGGGCTTTTTTCTACCAGTGGGTGGTCCTCAATGTCAAAGACGATAGGCGTGCTGGACCACTTCAGAAGCTTGCGTGATTCGACAGGTTGCTCTGCCGCATTAACTTCCCGGAGCCACTGTTTGAGTTGGCGGTGGGAAGTATGCAGAGAAGCGCCACCGTCAACACACAAGACTTCTGTAGCCTTCTGAAACTCCTGCTCACTGTTCTCAACATCATCCATGTCTTCGTCGTCGTCTTCGTCATCATCCTTGTCGCGGCCGCGGGGAGGTCTGTCTCCTTGCCGCTGCTTGACCTTGTCGCGGCGTCCTCCCTGGCCAGCGCGCTTCTTGCCGGCCTCTCCATCGCCTCCTTGGGCTCTCTCCTTGTCGCGCCGCTCGTACTCAGCTCTTTGTTGCTGGACAAGCTGCTCGACCTTCTTGCAGCTCTGGAGATCATGGCCCTTGGTGCGGTGGATCTTGCAGTACTGCTTGTCAGAGCCGTCCTGCTTGTCGGCGGCCGCCACAGCTTGGCAGTTGGTGCATGCGGCAACCTCCTTGCTGGAGCTACCAACTTTGGCTTGCTTGGCGGCGCCGTCATTGCCGGACTACTCGACGACTAGCACCTCTGTGCCCTTATTCTTCCTGTTGCGCCTCCGGTTTTTCTTTGCCGGGGCAGCATCTTCACTGTCAGATCCTCCTGCTCCAGTGTTCTCTCCGGGGAGTTTCCTCCCTTCTTCAGCGCGTGCACACTTGTCGGCCAAGGCGTAAAGCTCGCTGACGTCTCTGATCCTGCTCATCGCCATCTCCTCCCGCATCCTGCGGTTACGCACGTTCTGATGGAACGCGCTGATAACCGCGGCAGGGTGGATGTCTGGGATGTTGCGCTGCACACGGCTGAACCTCTGGATATACTTGCGCAGGGGCTCTCCTTCCTTCTGGGCAAGCAGGTGGAGGTCACTTTCCTGGCCTTGTGGCTTGTGGCCGCCTGTAAAGGCGCCGACAAACTGATGGCACAAGTCCGCCCAAGAGGATATGGAGTTGTCCGGCAAGTGCATGAGCCAGGATCTGACTTCGGGCTTGAGCACGAGCGGGAAGTAGTTGGCAAGGACCTTGTTGTCTCGCCCCCCGGCAGCTTGCACCGAAATGGTGTAGATGCTGAGGAACTCTAACGGCTGCGACTTGCCGTCGTACTTCTCCGGCACGTCTGGCTTGAAATGTTTCTGGCTGGGCCACTGGACTTGCCGCAGCTCATGGGTGAACGCAGGGCAACCTACCGCGTACGGCAAGTTGCCTGGTTCTCCGGGCGCATGCATTTCAACAGAAGGCCCAGCGCGCAGGTCTGATTGACGCCGCGCTTCTCTTCGCCGCTCGATGCGGGTGCGAGCGTCTTCTTGCTGTCTCTCATGAAGAACTTGGCGCTGATCGCGACGAGCTCGCGGGTCTGATGACGCGGTGGAGTCGCTGTCGTGGCGGATCCGGCGAGTCGGCGATCTTGGCCTTCGGGGTGGAGAGTGCATGGTGGTTGCATCCTCGCCGGTCTTGTCGCCACCGGCTCGCGCCTGGCTGACTTGCCGCGGCAGCGATGCGCTCGGCTGCCGTGGGTTGTCACCGTTGGCGAAGCCGATGAGACTCTGGATAGTGGCCCTCCAGTCGTCGATCTTTTCTGGCACTGGAGGGTAATCTAGGAGCAGTTGGGCCCGTGCCAATGCTTCTGCTGGAGTGGCGGGCGGCGACGGCGAACGGTGCGAGGAGCGGGACATGCTCGGACTTCTAACTACGTTAGAAGGAGCAATATCTCGCCCAAGCGACCGTGCCACGCTCGTGCCAGCATGTTGGCGTGCATGCTGGCCTTGAGCACTCCGGGATCCGCCAGCTTGATCCTGGCCCAGCAAACGTATGGTACCGTGAGTACCATGACGCTGCTGGTCCCGCGCCTCCTGGGACGGGCATGGAGCGTGTACGGACGCCGAGGTCTTCGAGTGCGCTCGGTCATTGTGGGAGCCGACCGCGCCGCCGACGTGCGGTGCAGCCTTGTCCCTGGACCTGGCAGCACCATGGGTTCCCTCGTCGGCGCCCGTTCTTCCGCTGGCGCCTACTCCACTAGCTGTTCGCTCTGGCGAGGGTGGGCTCGGCGCAGACGGAGCCGCTGCCTCCGAAATCTTCTTCTTCGGCGGCATGTTGATGAAGATGATGAAGATTCGGCTCGTGCGAACGCCGGATCAGGTTCGCACAACCTCGACGCACCCCTACCTGGTGCGCCAAAGATGTCGGGGTTGCTGATCCCACGGACACCTATGGGACCGCGGCGGACCGGGGCCCCTTTCGGTTCGGCAGGGGGGCGGCGAGTGCACGAAGAGCAGATCGAGGCGAACGCACGAGCGACGCGGTCGGTTTACCCAGGTTCGGGCCGCACGGATGCGTAAAACCCTACTCCTGCTTTGATTTGTATTGTGTTCTTGCTCGGGAGCGGTGAGTGCTACAGTACACTTGGGTGGCTAGCGAGACCGAGCGTGAGAATGGTCGTCCCCCCCCTTCCCTGTTGTGCATGGGCCTCCTTTTATATGTCAAAGGGGTCACCGACAGGTGGCAACAGAGGTGAGGGTAAAAATGTAAAAGAGGTGGTAGTTGGCGCCACCGCTTGCTACAGTTGTATCATACCTAACCCTGACGGCATGGGACAAAGGCATTAAATGCATGTCTGCGTCGCCTAGACGGTGCAGAAAGGGACCGTCAGGGGCGCCACCGTTTGCCACGATGGCTATCTTGTCAGCGCCTGCTTGCCACTGCATGCCCCTGGCTGCACAGCCTCCCGCCACGTACGCCAGGAACGGTCCCAGAGCGACACGTTGGTGGGTGAGCTGGAGCGCGGGCTGCGGAGTAGTAGCTGGCCGCGGCAAGCGCCTTGCCGCGGATGTTGTCTTGTCGCGTCCGGGAGCTTGTCGCTCACCGGGTCTCGTCGCGTCCGGGAGCTTGTCGCTCACCGGGTCTTGCCGTGACATGTGGTGCGCTGCGGCAAGTTCCTTGATACGCCTTGGTGGGCCTCCCCGGCAAGCTCCTCTTGCCGGGGTCTTGTCTCCTTGCCGGCAAGCTCCTCTTGCTGGGGTCTTTGTGCTTCGAGTGGCCTTCCCGGCAAGCTCCTCTTGCCGGGGCCTTGCGCCTTGGCTTGAGTACTTTGTTCTTGAATGGCTCCAAAAAGAACCACGGAGGATCTTGGCGGTCGCCCGGCAAGCCTTGCCGCGGGGTGCTGTGACTGCCCGTGCACAAGTTCGGGATACTAAGGTACCCCTACTTTAGTACACCGACACTCATGACCCGCTTTTGTGCGGGAGAAGACAGCTGGCTGGCTCGCAGTAACAATTTGTCAAAGAACCATGGTACTTCGGATACCAAGGACGGCAATAGCAGGTCACATCACAACAAACATAAGCGCCGCATTAATAGCGATAATACTGAAGATACGGCAGTCAATGCCGGATTCAAAGGCTCTAAACCCGGTCAGCGGAAAAAGCCATTCAAAAGAAGCACTCCGGGCCCGTCCACTTTGGACCGTATACTCGATCGCTCGTGTCAAATACACGGCACCCCCGACAAGCCAGCCAACCACATCAACAGGGATTGTTGGGTGTTCAAGCAGGCCGGCAAGTTAATTGCCGAAGACAAAGATAAGGGGCCACATAGCGATGACGAGGAAGAGCCCCGGCAGCCGAACACCAGAGGACAGAAGAGGTTCCCCCCACAAGTGCGGACAGTGAACATGATATACGCAACCCACATCCCCAAGAGGGAGCGGAAGCGTGCTCTCAGGGACATATATGCGTTGGAGCCAGTCGCCCCAAAGTTCAACCCATGGTCCTCCTATCCGATTACCTTCGATCGTAGGGACCACCCCACTAGTATCCGTCATGGCGGATTCGCCGCACTGGTCCTAGACCCAATCATTGACGGATTTCACCTCACTCGAGTCCTTATGGATGGCGGCAGCAGCCTGAACCTGCTTTATCAGGACACAGTGTGCAAAATGGGTATAGACCCCTCAAGGATCAAACCCACAAAAACGACCTTTAAAGGCATTATTCTAGGCGTAGAGACCCATTGCACAGGCTCAATTACACTGGAAGTGGTCTTAGGATCCCCGGATAACTTCCGAAGCGAAGAATTAATCTTCGATATAGTCCCGTTCCGTAGTGGTTATGATGCACTGCTCGGGCGAACCGCATTTGCAAGATTCAATGCGGTACCGCATTATGCATACCTCAAGCTCAAGATGCCCGGACCTCGTGGGGTTATTACAGTTCATGGAAACACAGAGCACTCTCTCCAAACGGAGGAGCACACTGCGGCCCTCGCAGCAGAAGCGCAAAGCAGCCTCTCAAGGCAATCCACCAGTTCGGCGTTTCAAGACCCGGACACCTTCAAGCGCGCTCGGAGTAATCGGCAACTATACCGCCTGGCACGACCTGAGCTCGCGTAACAATGCGGCCCCCACCCCAGTCCCAGCCAAACGGCTAAATCCGTGCCACGCGTACATAATTACGCATTAAAAATACCATGGGCACAGGTGGGGAGGGGGCACAACTACGGCACTCCCCAAGACGCGGCTTAAAACGCACTAGGGGCTTCCCGCTTTGTTATTTTTCTCTTTTCAGGACTTTAATCTCTGGAAACCCTGTCCGGCAGCATGATTGCCGAACACATGATGCAGCAACCAAGGAGGCAGAAAGCTACGTCACACCACGGAACTCCGAGGTGGATTACGATAACGAGTGAAATATTTACTTTAATACTATTCCTCAGCTTGCCCTTGGAAGGGACATAGTCCCACTTTTTTCTTATCACACTATCTGTATCATTCTGCTTTAACGCACCTTTTTGAATAAACAATGCATAACATTACGACTATTATTGCATTCTTGTTATATATATGTGTGTTCATTAATAATGCCTTGCAACCGTACACTTTGGTACGACCAATACACCAGGGGATTAAGTACCCCACAATATGGTGTGAGAAGTCCGAACACTTTCACAAGTGCGGCACCCCGAACTTATAGCATTATATGCATCAGCTCCGAATCATGTCTTTGGTCAAATGTTGGGTTTGCCCGGCTCCTATGTCTTGCTACCTTATGTTCCGCTCTATCAGCTAAGGTAGCGCTAGGAGAACTACTGCGATTGTGCCCCGGTTCTGCTGGGCTAAGCACCTCAGTAGAGAAAGCTAAAACTGACTGTCATGATAAGGCGAGAGACTGGTCGCTGTTCAGCGAGAGACTGGTCGCTGTTCGGCGAGGTTTCGAGTCCCTAAAGACTTATGCCGCTTAGAGCGAGGGGCCGGCCCTGTCTGCTTAAAGGCGTGTATCACGCCCCAAATTCGGCCTTCCGAATACCAGGGGCTTCACCAAAATTTAAAATTATAGAATTCTATGGCTAAGTGAGAGTGATAAAGCATTATTAGTCCGGTTGCCTTGTTCGTTGTGCTGAGCACCTCCCTTAAAGGACCCAAAAATGGGAACAAGAGTGCTCAGGTTTATCTCAAACACCCCAACACTCGTGGCATGGGGGCAGAAGCTGAGGACTAGCCATCTCTCAGATTGGATAAACAGCCAAACAGAAGGTAATATTTTAAATTCAAACAAGCGTTGCATAGCGCATATGAAACAAGTTTTCATCATACAGGATCACACGAGCAAGCTTATTCAAATATTACATCCTTGGAACATTCGTCCGCTACAAGACAGGCACCCTTCACGACACCCTCGTAATAAATTTCGGGGGTGCGATGCTCCTTGCCCTGCGGCGGTCCTTCCTTGATCAGCTTCACGGTGTCTAGCTTGGCCCATTGCACCTTCACACGGGCGAAAGCTAGGTGTGCACCTTCGATGCAGATGGACCGCTTGACGACTTCCAGCCATGGGCAGGCATCCACAAGCCGCCTCACCAGCCAAAGTAGATGTTTGGAAGGGCGTCGCCAAGCCACAGCCGGACTATAAAGCCCTTCATGGCCTGTTCGGCCGCCTTGTGTAGCTCGACCAGCTGCTTTAGCTGGTCGCTCACAGACACTGGGTGTTCGGTCCCAGTATACTGGGCCCAGAACAACTTCTCCATTGAGCTTCCATCCTTGGCCCAGTAAAACTTCGTGGCATCCGACACGCTGCGGGGCAAATCTACGAATGCTCCTGCAGAGCTCCGGATTCGGGTAAGTAATCGGTAATTTACTTTTACATGCTTGCTTTGCATATAGAATGCCTTACCCGCCTCTTTTCTTCATCGCGTCGATCTCCTGGAGGGCCTTTTGGGCTTCGGCCTTGGCACTCTTTGCACTCTCGAGGGCCGCAGCAAGCTCAGACTCTTGCGTCTTCAAGTCAAGCTCGAACGCCTCGTGCTTCGTCACAAGGGCCTAGAGCTCTTGCTGCACCTCGCCCACCCGAGCGTCTTGCCTTTCCCGCTCGGTGCGCTCCTTAGCCGCTTTATCTTTGGCCTCAGACAACGCTTGCTTTAAGGTCGCCACTTCGGTCGTGGCCCCTGGCAAATTCATGATGATCCTATCATTTTGCAATCGCATTCTTTTTATACATATCCATAGACTAGGTACTACTTACCTTTGTTCTCCTCGAGCTGCCTCTTGGCAAGGCCGAGCTCGTCCTGGGACCCTTTAAGGTCCTGCTTCAGTACAGTGACCTCCGCAGTCAGTGCGGCAGATGCCAGCAACGAAGCCTGCATATGCATATTGACATACTTATATTAGACTCCTGCGATATTGTTTGATCCTTTGTTCGGCTTTTCTTTGTGAACACCGAACAAAGCATCAGGGGCTACTGTCTATGCGGTAATATTTTTCCTATATTTTAAACACTTACCTCAAAGCCTGTTAGAAGGCTGGCACAGGCTTCAGTCAGTCCGCTCTTGGCGGACTGAACCTTCTGGACCACCGCACTCATAATAGTACGGTGCTCCTCGTCGATGGAAGCGCTGTGAAGCGCTTCCAGCAGATTGTCCGGCGCCTCTGGATGGACAGAGGTCACCGGTACAGGCGTCTTGCCCCTCTTGGAAGGAGGCCGCCTGCCCGAGTCCGGAACCACTGGAGGTTTCGGCGCGGTGTTCGGCTGAGGGCCGACCTCGGAGCCCTCAGGGGCCTTGTCCCCTCTGCTCCCGAAGTCCGGAAGGCCGCCTTGAGGCGCCTCCGGGACTGTCTCCCCTTGACCCGGTGTCGTCCGCAGGGTAAGGGGAGGTGGCGGTCGGAAGTGGATCGCTATCCATATTCGACGAGCCCAGTGAGCCGTCCGACGATACATCGATACGGGCTCGTGGCGGCCTGCATAATCATATTCGGCGCTAGGTGAAGCAGTGCGACAAAGGAATGCTATGAGTTACTCTGGTATCAGAATACTTACGACTTCCCCAGGGGCTTGGCCCTGGGCAGCCACTCGTCTTCGCCATGGGCGGCGGTGGTAGAACTGTCCGGAAGGAGAGTCCTTCCCTTCTTGGACCCTTCGGCCTCCCCAGTTGGGGCGGCCTTCCTTTTCTTGTCTCCCCCATCTGGAGGGGGAGCATCTTCTTCTACCTCCTCATCTTCGTGGGAGGAGTGCGTCGTAGAGTCATCAGACAGTGAGTCCGATGACGCCTGGGGTCGGGAACTCTTTCGGGTTCCCTTGGCCTTCTTGGTCTTCTCCGGCACCGTGTAAGGAGCCAGAGTCAGCATCTTCGCCAGGAGAGCGTCTGCTGGGCCTTCGGGCAAAGGAACCGGACAGTCGATCTGTCCGGCCGTCTCCTGCCAGTCCTGTCAAAGGTACGGGAGCTTAGATCCCACATAGAGTCAAACTATGAAAGACAAGTATCCTGTGAAAGGTAAAACAGCTTACCGCACTGGCTTGGCACTTCGCGCAGAATCCGCGATCCTTGGTAGTGGGAGGGGGAACCTCGGCGCCCTTGAATAGCACCCTCCAGGCATCCTCGTGAGTTGTGTCGAAGAGCCAGTTCAGAGTTCGGTGCTGGGCCGGGTCGAACTCCCACAAGTTGAAAGCCCGTTGTTGGCACGGGAGGATCCGGCGGATGAGCATATGACCTGGACTAGGTTGACAAGTTTGAGCTTCTTGTTCACCATGTTTTGAATACATGTTTGGAGTCCAGTCAGCTCTCCTGAACTACCCCAGGACAGGCCCTTCTCTTGCCAGGAGGTGAGCCGCATGGGGATGCCAAATCGGAACTCGGGGGCCGCTGCCCATTCAGGGTCACGCGGCTCGGTGATGTAGAACCACCCCGATTGCCACCCCTTTATGGTCTCCACGAAGGAGCCCTCGAGCCATGTGATGTTGGGCATCTTGCCCACCATGGCGCCTCCGCACTCCGCCTGGCGGCCGCTCACTACCTTCGGCTTGACAGGAAGGTCTTCAGCCATAAGCCGAAGTGGGGCTTGATGCGGAGGAAAGCCTCGCACACGATGATAAACGCCGAGATGTTGAGGATGAAGTTCGGGGCCAGATCGTGGAAATCCAGGCCGTAGTAGAACATGATCCACCGGACGAATGGGTGGAGAGGGAATCCCAGTCCATGGAGGAAATGGGTAAGGAACACTACCCTCTCATGGGGCCTGGGGGTCGGGATGAGTTGCCCCTCATCTGGGAGCCGGTGCGCGATGTCGTCGGGCAGGTATCCGGCTCTCCTCAGCTTCTTAATGTGTCCCTCCGTGACGGAGGAGACCATCCACCTGCCTCCTGCTCCGGATATGGTTGGAGAGGGTTGAGGTGGGAAATGCGGACTTGGGCGCTGGAGCTCGAGTGTGCGATAATGGATGAGCGAAGGAGGAAGAAGGCGTGGATGAAAAGATAAATCCTTATCCCTCTATATGGGCGGATGAAACTATGCGTCCCCACTAGCCTGGTAAAACTCGCTTATCCCCCAAGCGCCGTAATCAATGGCGCGGCTGGGTTACCCACACCCGTATTGATGAGAATCCCGTGATAAGGGGACACGATCTCTGCTTTGACGAGACGTGTCAAAAAACTGCCTCGCGTTATGTGCGGGGCTAGTTAAAGGAAACGGTTCGAATAATCACCGGGCCATGACATAATGTCGTGTTGCCAAAACAAGTCAGCAAATTAGATTTGCGGAAATATTATTCTCTCTGTGGTGGTATGTGGAACTTATTTTGCAGGGTCGGACACTATCCTTGTATTCAAATTCTTCCGTGGTGTATTCGGAGGAGGAACCCGCCTTGCAATGTCAAAGACAATACTGCGCGCCAGACTCATCGTCATTGAAAGCCTGGTTCAGGGGCTACTAAGGGAGTCCTGGATTAGGGGGTCTCCGGACAGCCGAACTATATCCATTGGTCGTACTGTTAGACTATGAAGATACAAGATTGAAGACTTCGTCTCGTGTCCGGATGGGACTCTACTTGGCATGGAAGGCAAGCTAGGCAATACGGATATGTGTATCTCCTCCTTTGTAACTGACCTTGTGTAACCCTAGCCCTTTCTGGTGTCTATATAAACCGGAGGGCTTTAGTCCGTAGGACAACATACAATAATACCATAGGCTAGCTTCTAGGGTTTAGCCTCTCTGATCTCGTGGTAGATCTACTCTTGTACTACCCATATCATCAATATTAATCAAGCAGGACGTAGGGTTTTACCTCCATCAAGAGGGCCCGAACCTGGGTAAAACATCATGTCCCCTGCCTCCTGTTACCATACACCTTAGACACACAGTTCGGGACCCCCTACCCGAGATCCGCCGGTTTTGACACCGACACCACCGTTCATAATTCTTTCATACATGTCACTATTGGTTCATTGCATATCCTGGTACACCGCCGGAGGCATTCATATAGAGTCATCTTTGTTCTAGTATCGAGTTGTAATCATTGAGTTGTAAATAAATAGAAGTGTGATGATCATCATTATTAGAGCATTGTCCAAAGTGAGGAATAAATAAAAAAACAAAGGCCATAAAAAAGAGAAGGCCCAAAAAAAGAGAAAGGCCATAAAAAAGGGAAAGGCCCAAAAAATGAGAGAAAAAGAGAGAAGGGACAATGTTACTATCCTTTTACCACACTTTTGCTTCAAAGTAGCACCATGATCTTCATAGTAGAGAGTCTCTCATGTTATCACTTTCATATACTAGTGGGAATTTTTCATTATAGAACTTGGCTTGTATATTCCAACAATGGGCCTCCTCAAGTGCCCTAGGTATTCGTGAGCAAGCAAGTTGGATGCACACCCACTTAGTTTCTTTTGTTGAGCTTTCATACATTTATAGCTCTAGTGCATCCGTTGCATTGCAATCCCTACTCCTTGCATTAATATCAATCGGTGGGCATCTCCATAGCCAATTGATTAGCCTCGTTGATGTGAGACTTTCTCCTTTTTGTCTTCTCCACATAACCCCCCTCATTATATTCTATTCCACCCATAGTGCTATATCCATGGCTCGAGCTCATGTATTGCGTGAAAGTTTATGAATTTGAGATTACTAAAGTATGAAACAATTTCTTGGCTCGTCATCGGGGTTGTGCATGATGAGAGCATTCTTGTGTGACAAAAATGGAGCATGACAAAACTATATGATTTTGTAGCGAAGAACTTTCTTTGGCCATGTTATTTTGAGAAGACATAATTGCTTAGTTAGTATGCTTGAAGTATTATCATTTTTATGTCAATATGAACTTTTGTCTTGAATCTTTCGGATATGAATATTCATACCACAATTAAGAAGAATTACATTGAAATTATGCCAAGTAGCACTCCGCATCAAAAATTCTGTTTTTATCATTTACCTACTCGAGGACGAGCAGGAATTAAGCTTGGGGATGCTTGATATGTCTCCAACGTATCTATAATTTTTGATTGCTCCATGCTATGTTATCTACTGTTTTGGGCAATATTGGGCATTATTATCCACTTTTATATTATTTTTGGGACTAACCTATTGACCGCAGGCCCAACCCAGAATTGCTGTTTTTGCCTACTTCAGTGTTTCGAAGAAAAGGAATATCAAACGGATTCGAAACGGAACGAAATCAACTGGAGAAGTTATTTTTGGAAGGAAAGCTACCGGATGGACTTGGACCCCACGTCAGGAGCCAAGGGAGGTGCTCACAAGGGTGGGGGGGCACGCCCCTGCCTCGTGGGGCCCCCGAAGCTCCACCGACGTACTTCCTGCACCCATATATACTCACATACCCAAAAACTTCCAGAACAGACAATAGATCGGGAGTTCCGCCGCCAGAAGCCTCCGTAGGCACCGAAAACCAATCTAGACCCATTCCGACACCCTGTCGGAGGGGGCAATCCCTCTCTGGTGGCCATCTTCATCATCCCGGTGCTCTCCATGACGAGGAGGGAGTAGTTCTCCCTCGGGGCTGAGGGTATGTACCAGTAGCTATGTGTTTGATATCTCTCTCTCGTGTTCTTGAGGTGATACGATCTTGATGTATCGCGAGATTTCCTATTATAGTTGGATCCTATGATGTTTCTTCCCCCCTCTACTCTCTTGTAATGGATTGAGTTTCCCCTTTGAAGTTATCTTATCGGATTGAGTCTTTAAAGATTTGAGAACACTTGATGTATGTCTTGCCGTGCGTATCTGTGGTGACAATGGGATATCACGTGATTCACTTGATGTATGTTTTGGTGATCAACTTGTGGGTTCCGCCCATGAATCTGTGCATAGGGGTTGGCGCACGTTTTCATCGTGATTCTCCGGTAGAAACTTTGGGGCACTCTTTGAGGTTCTATGTGTTGGTTGAATAGATGAATCTGAGATTGTGTGATGCATATCGTATAATCATACCCGCGGATACTTGAGGTGACATTGGAGTATCTAGGTGACATTAGGGTTTTGGTTGATTTGTGTCTTAAGGTGTTATTCTAGTACGAACTCTAGGGCTGTTTGTGACAATTATAGGAATAGCCCAACGGATTGATTGGAAATAATAACTTTGAGGTGGTTTCATACCGTACCATAATCTCTTCGTTTGTTCTCCGCTATTTGTGACTTTGGAGTGACTCTTTGTTGCATGTTGAGGGATAGTTATGTGATCCAATTATGTTAGTTTTGTCAAGGGAACTTGCACTAGTGAAAGTATGAACCCTAGGCCTTGTTTCAACGCATTGCAATACCGTTTACGCTCACTTTTATCATTAGTTACCTTGCTGTTTTTATATTTTCAGATTACAAAAACCTATATCTACCATCCATATTGCACTTGTATCACCATCTCTTCGCCGAACTAGTGCACCTATACAATTTACCATTGTATTGGGTGTGTTGGGGACACAAGAGACTCTTTGTTATTTGGTTGCAGGGTTGCTTGAGAGAAACCATATTCATCCTACGCCTCCTATGGATTGATAAACCTTAGGTCATCCACTTGAGGGAAATTTGCTACTGTCCTACAAACCTCTGCACTTGGAGGCCCAACAACGTCTACAAGAAGAAGGTTTTGTAGTAGACATCACTACTAAGGGTAAAACGATGGGGTCTATCTCTACATAGATAGATCTTGTCTACATCATGTCATCGTTCCTATTGCATTACTCTGTTTCCCCATGAACTTAATACACTAGATGCATGCTGGATAGCGGTCGATGTGTGGAGTAACAGTAGTAGATGCAGGCAGGAGTCGGTCTACTAATCTTGGACGTGATGCCTATATAATGATCATTGTCTGGATATGATCATGATTATTTGAAGTTCTATCAATTGCCCAACATTAATTTTTTTACACACCATTTGCTATTTTTCTCGAGAGAAGCCACTAGTGAAACCTACGGCCCCCGGATCTCTTTCTCATATTATTTATCTTTGGATCTACTTTCCTTTGCTTTTATTTTCAGATCTATTAAACCAAAACTACAAAAATACCTTGCTGCAATTTATTTTATTTGGTGTTCGATCTATCAATATGTACAACTCTCTCATGTATGTTTGCCAATTTCAGGCGACGCTACCCAAAAGGGATTGACAACCCCTTTTACACGTCGGGTTGCGAGTATTTGTTACTTGTGTGCAGATGTTGTTTACGTTGTGTTGCTTGGTTCTCCTACTGGTTCGATAACCTTGGTTTCATATCTGAGGGAAATACCTACTGCCGCTGTGCTGCATCATCCCTTACTCTTTGGGGAAATACTGACGTAGCTTCAAGCGACATCAAAAGGAATTTCTGGCGCCATTGCTGTGGAGGATCTTCAATATATACCAGGTTCCTAATCACAAATCTCATCTCGTCGCAATTTACATTATTTTCCATTTGACTCTTGTTTTCCTCTCCCCCACTTCACACAATTTTCCGTTTTACTCACCCCTCTTTTTCGTTCGTGGTTTTCTTGCCGGGTCTATTTTTAGTGCAATCTTGTTGCATAGTCATCATGACTCAAGAGAACACCAAATTGTATGATTTCTCAAATACCAACAACAATGATTTTACTGGCACTCCACTTGCTCCTCCCGCCACTAGTGCGGAGTCTTGTGATATTAATACTGCTTTGCTGAATCTTGTTATGAAAGATCAATTTTCCAGTACTACTAATGAGGATGCCACATCGCTTCTTAATACCTTCATGGAATTAGGCGATATGCAAAAAGAAAAAAGATGTGGACAATGATGTTGTGAAGATGAAATTATTTCTGTTTTCTTTGCGTGATTCTGCAAAAATTTGGTTCCTTCTTTGCCTCGTAATAGTATCAATTCTTGGAATAAGTGCGAAGATTCTTTTATCACTAAGTATTTTTCCGCCCACAGAAATTGTTTCCCTTAGAACCCAGATCATGAATTTCAAGCAACTTGAACATGAGCATGTTGCACAATCTTGGGAAAGGATGAAAATGATGCTAAGGAATTGCCCAACTCATGGGTTAAATCTTTGGATGATCATACAAAAAAATTATGCGGGGTTGAATTTTGTTTCTCGTAATCTTTTAGATTCCGCCGCGGGTGGTACTTTTATGGAAATTATTTTGGGTGAAGCCACTAAATTGCTTGATAATATCATGGCAAATTATTCGCAATGGCATACCGAAAGAGCTCCTACTAGTAAAAAAGTTAATTCGGTTGAAGAAATTTCTTCTTTGAGTGAAAAAGTTGATGCTCTTATGAAATGGTTGCTAGTAAAAGTGCTCCTATTGATTTCAATGATATGCCTTTGTCTACTTTGATTGAGCAAAATAGTGATGCCATAGATGTGAATTTTATCTCTCGAAATAATTTCAATAACAATGCTTATAGAGGTAATTTTAATCCTGGGCCTTTTCCTAGTAATTCCTCTAATAATTATGGTAATTCCTATGGAAATCAATCATATTATAATAGGAACACCTCTGATCTTCAGAATAATATTAATGAATTTATCAACACGCAAAAAGTTTTCAACACTACCATAGAAGAAAAGTTGAATAAGATTGATGATTTGTCTAGAAGTGTTGATAGAATTTCTCATGATGTAGAAAATCTCAAGATGTCTAGAAGTGTTGCTACTATGCGCTTACCAGTAGCTCTATAGCTACAAAACACGCTACTACTATAATTGTCAAACCGTTTGCCAGCTGGCCAGGCATATTAGTAGCTCTGGTGTGCAAAAAGCGCTACTGCTATTGTACGTAGCAATAGCGCTTTCCTCTGACCAGCGCTACTGCTAAATTTAGCCCCCTCCTAGACCAAAGTTTAGTCCCACCTTGCTCCGCGAACAAATTTTTTACCACCTTAAATATGGTGCTTCTCAAACCATCACAACCAGTTGGTCTTCATCGAACTCTATGTGTAGGATCTGCGGCCGCAATAGGAATCTTCGCCGGTTCTTAAACCGGCGAGGATTCCTATTGACAATTCAGATTCTACACAAAAAGATTGATGATGACCAATGCATTTTTTAATTTAATGTCTTAACGATCATAGCCTTAGAAATAGCGCTGGTTAAGAAAAAATGCTAGTGCTATTGATTGTAGCAGTAGCGCTTGTTGGAAACAAGCGCTACCACTAAAGCCCTTATCCGAAACCGCCCGCACGCGCTGATACGTCTCCAACGTATTTATAATTTTTGATTGTTCCATGCTATTATATTATCAACCTTGGATGTTTTATATCCATTTATATGCTATTTTATATGATTTTTGGGACTAACCTATTAACCTAGAGCCCAGTGCCAGTTTCTGTTTTTCCTTGTTTTAGAGTATCGCACAAAAGGAAAACCAAACGGAATCCAATTGACCTGAAACTTCACGGAACTTATTTTTGGACCAGAAGAAGCCCACGGAGTATCGGAGATGGACCAGGAGAGTCCTGGGCTGCCCACGAGGGTGGGGGGCGCGCCCACCCCCCTGGGCGCGCTCCCTGCCTCGTGGACAGCCTGGATATCCACCGACGTACTTCTTCCTCCTATATATACCCATATACCCTAAAAACATCCAGGAGCACAATAGATCGGGAGTTCCGCCGCCAGAAGCCTCTGTAGCCACCGAAAACCAATCTAGACCCGTTCCAGCACCCTGCCGGAGGGGGAATCCTTCTCCGGTGGCCATCTTCATCATCCCGGCGCTCTCCATGACGAAGAGGGAGTAGTTCTCTCTCGGGGCTGAGGGTATGTACCAGTAGCTATGTGTTTGATCTCTCTCTCTCTCTCGTGTTCTTGAGGTGATACGATCTTGATGTATTGCGAGCTTTGCTATTATAGTTGGATGTTATGATGTTTCTCCCCCTCTACTCTCTTGTAATGGATTGATTTTTCCCTTTGAAGTGATCTTATCAGATTGAGTCTTTAAGGATTTGAAAACACTTGATGTATGTATTGCTGTGCTTATCTGTAGTGAGAATGGGATATCACGTGATCCACTTGATGTAGGTTTTGGTGATCAACTTGCGGGTTCCGCCCATGAACCTACGCATAGGGGTTGGCACACGTTTTCGTCTTGACTCTCCGATAGAATCTTTGGGGCACTCTTTGAAGTTCTTTGTGTTGGTTGAATAGATGAATATGAGATTGTGTGATGCATACCATTTAATTATACCCACGGATACTTCAGGTGACATTGGAGTATCTAGGTGACATTAGGGTTTTGGTTGATTTGTATCTTAAGGTGTTATTCTAGTACGAACTCTATGATAGATTGAATGGAAAGAATAGCTTCATGTTATTTTACTACGGACTCTTGAATAGGTTGATCAGAAAGGATAACTTTGAGGTGGTTTCGTACCCTACCATAATCTCTTCGTTTGTTCTCCGCTATCAGTGACTTTGGAGTGATTCTTTGTTGCATGTTGAGGGATAGTAATATGATCCAATTATGTTATTATTGTTGAGAGAACTTGCACTAGTGAAAGTATGAACCCTAGGCCTTATTTCCTAGCATTGCAATACCATTTACGCTCACTTTTATCATTAGTTACCTTGCTTTTTTATATATTTTCAGATTACAAATACCTTTATCTACTATCCATATTGCACTTGTATCACCATCTCTTTGCCGAACTAGTGCACCTATACAATTTACCATTGTATTGGTTGTGTTGGGGACACAAGAGACTGTTTGTTATTTGGTTGCAGGGTTATTTCAGAGAGACCATCTTCATCCTACGCCTCCTATGGATTGATAAACCTTAGGTCATCCACTTGAGGGAAATTTGCTACTGTCCTACAAATCTCTGCACTTGGAGGCCCAACAACGTCTACAAGAAGAAGGTTGTGTAGTAGACATCAAGCTCTTTTCTGGCGCCGTTGCCGGGGAGGTGAGTGCTTGAAGGTATATCTTTAGATCTTGCAATTGAATCTTTTTGTTTCATGTTTTAGCACTAGTTTAGTTTATAAAAGAAAACTACAAAAAATGGAATTGAGTTTGCCTCATACGCTTTATCTTTTTAATATCTTTCGTGAGTATGATGGAAAGGAAAATTGTGCTAAAGTGTTAGAAGAAGAATGCATTAAAATGTTTGGCACTAAATCTTTGAATGATGAGCATGATTGCAATGTTATTAGTATGAACTCCTTGAATCTCCATAGTACTAATGATGATTGCACTAGTTATGATGAAAATGTCTCCTATAAACATGTCAATTTTTGTGGAGTGCATTGGGTTTGCAAGTACACACCAAATAGGGAAGATAGGTATTGCAAGAGGCATAAGCCTTTAGAAACTAAATGGTTGCAAGAAAGGCTAAATGTTAGTGCTGAAAATTTAAAATTTCTTAGCCATACTTGTGAACTTTGCAATGAACATGGTCATTTAAATATCAAATGCAAATTGTTTCATGATCGAATCGTGTCCAAAAATTGTGATGACTTGATTTCCCTTGCACATTATAATGAACTTAGTTTGCTTTTGGGTTATGAAGAAATGAATCGTCAAACTAACATTATTCCAGAATATAACCTCGAGAAATTCCTCGATATTGATCTAGAAGAAATTTATATGTATTTTGCGGTGAATTGCATTGAAAATCCTTATATTGCCAAATATATAAAGAAAAGAAAACAAATAGAAGATGAAGAGAATACTAACGAAAGGGAAGAGACTTCCCAATATCCTCCTATTATTTCTTATGATGAATCAGGTAACGAGGAGGAGCCTTCTATTCAACCAATCTCATTAATAAGGAGCTCCAAAAAGAGGATTGAACCCACACATGATGCGGTGAAGAAGAAGAAGAAGAAAAGGAAGAGAGGTAAAAAGATATCTCTCCCAAATAATGCTGCTCCTATTACTGTTGTGCCTCATGAAAATATAATTGTGGAAGATGATGCACTTGATGATGATCTCGTTATGCCAATTGCTTGTTGTGATGATTATGATTGGGAAGATAATGATACTTCTTATGATCTTGAAAATATTTTTGGCACTTGCTTGGAAGAATATGATAATTGCTATACTATTGGTGCTATCCATACTATTAATGATGAGGGTGATTATGATTATGATATGAAAAGGCCCAAGCTTGGGGATGCTATGTTTGATGAAGATGATGTTTAGAATATATTTGTTGCAATTAATGTTGTCCCAAGCTGGGGGATGCTACGTGCTACCTCTTGAGCACTTGCGTTGGTTTTCCCTTGAAGAGGAAAGGGTGATGCAGCAAAGTAGCATAAGTATTTCCCTTAGTTTTTGAGAACCAAGGTATCAATCTAGTAGGAGGCCACGCACGAGTCCCTCGCACCTACACAAACAAATAAATCCTCGCAACCAACGTGATAAGGGGTTGTCAATCCCTACACGGTCACTTATGAGAGTGAGGTCTGATAGATATGAGAAGATAATATTTTTGGTATTTTTATGATAAAGATGCAAAGTAAAATAAAAGGCAATAAAAATAACTAAGTGTTGGAAGATTAATATGATGGAAGATAGACCCGGGGGCCATAGGTTTCACTAGTGGCTTCTCTCAAGAGCATAAGTATTCACGGTGGGTAAACAAATTACTGTTGAGCAATTGACAGAATTGAGCATAGTTATGAGAATATCTAGGTATGATCATGTATATAGGCATCACGTCCGAGACAAGTAGACCGACTCCTGCCTGCATCTACTACTATTACTCCACACATCGACCGCTATCCAGCATGCATCTAGAGTATTAAGTTCATAAGAACATAGTAACGCTTTAAGCAAGATGACATGATGTAGAGGGATAAACTCATGCAATATATGATATAAACCCCATCGTGTTATCCTCGATGGCAAAAATACAATACGTGCCTTGCTGCCCCTACTATTACTGGGAAAGGACACCGCAAGATTGAACCCAAAGCTTAGCACTTCTCCCATTGCAAGAAAGATCAATATAGTAGGCCAAACCAAACTGATAATTCAAAGATACTTGCAAAGATAACCAATCATACATAAAATAATTCAGAGAAGATTCAAATATTGTTCATAGATAAACTTGATCATAAACCCACAATTCATCGGTCTCAACAAACACACCGCAAAAGAAGATTACATCGAATTGATCTCCACAAGAGAGGGGGAGAACTTTGTATTGAGATCCAAAAAGAGAGAAGAAGCCATCTAGCTAATAACTATGGACCCGTAGGTCTGAGGTAAACTACTCACACTTCATCGGAGGGGCTATGGTGTTGATGTAGAAGCCCTCTGTGATCGATGCCCCCTCCGTCGGAGCTCCGGAACAGGCCCCAAGATGGGATCTCGTGGATACAGAAAGTTACGGCGGTGGAATTAGGGTTTTGGCTTCGTGTCTAGTAGTTTTGGGGTATGTAGGTATATATATAGGAGGAAGGAGTACGTCGGTGGAGCAACAGGGGGGCCACGAGGGTGGAGGGCACGCCTGGGGGGAGGCGCGCCCCCTACCTCGTGGCCTCCTGGTTGATGTCTTGACGTAGGGTCCAAGTCCTGTGGATCATGTTCGTTCCGACAATCACGTTCCCGGCGGTTTCATTCCATTTGGACTCCATTTGTTATTCTTTTTCCGCGAAACCCTAAAATAGGCAAAAAAACAACAATTCTGGGTTGGGCCTCTAGTTAATAGGTTAGTCCCAAAAATAATATAAAAGTGTATAATAAAGCCCAATAATGTCCAAACAGAATATAATATAGCATGGAACAATAAAAAATTATAGATACGTTGGAGACGTATCACTACGTTTAATGAAGATGATATTTTTAGTCTCCCAAGTTTTGATATGCAAATTTATAATGATGATATCATGCCTCCTACTTATGATGATTATATTGATGAAAGTGGGTTTGGAAGAGTGTTAACTTTAGGAAGTAATGATCCCACTATTTTGGAGGATGTTGAATACTATTATGATAATTATGGAAGTGGATTTGGAGAGGTCATGACTTTATTTAGTGATGATTCCACTATCTTGGAAGAGGTTTCAATCGATTATGATGAGAACAAAGTTGCTACTTATGATAATTATTATGATGATACATATGCTATAAAAAGTAGTGATGATTATATTCATAAAACTTGTCATGATTATGATTACCCTTTTTCTGAACATTACTCTTTCAATGTGGAAACAATTTATAGTATTCGAGTTTCTTATGATACTCCCACTATTCCGAAGGAGAAGAATCTTGCTTATGTGGAGAGTAGTAAATTTTCTATGCTTGTAGATCATGAAAAGAATGCTTTAGGTGCTGGTTATATTGTTGAACTCATTCATGATGCTACTGAAAATTATTATGAGGGAGGAACTTATGCTTGTAGGAATTGCAATAATATCAAGTTTCCTCTCTATGTGCTTAAAGTTTTGAAGTTATGCTTGTTTTGCCCTCCTATGCCAGTTGATTATTGTTCCCATAAGTTGTTTGCTCACAAAATCCCTATGCATAGGAAGTGGGTTAGACTTAAATGTTCTAGTCATATTCTTCATGATGCTCTTTTTATGTTACAATTCTTATCTTTTATGTGAGCATCGTTGAAATCATCATGCCTAGCTAGGGGCGTTAAACGATAGCGCTTGTTGGGAGGCAGCCCAATTTTATTTTACCTCCTTGCTTTTTGTTCCTGTTTAGTAATAAATAATTCATCTATCCTCTGTTTAGATGTGGTTTTATGCTTTTAATTAGTGTTTGTGCCAAGTAGAACCTTTGGGATGACTTGGGGAAAGTCTTTGAGATCTTGCTGTAAAAAACAGAAACTTTAGCACTCACGAGATTAGCTGCCATTTTTCTATTGGAGAGTGATATTTAGTTAATTATTTTTGCAGATGATTAATAGATAAATTCCTCACGTCCAGCAATTTAATTGAGAATTTTATGAGTTCCAGACGTATACGTTTGATCCATATTACTATAGACTATTCTGTTTTTTTGACAGATTCTGTTTTCGATGTCTTGTTTTCTTATTTTGATGAATCTATGAGTAGTATCGGAGGGTATGAACCATAGATAAGTTGGAATACAGTAAATATTACACCAATATGAATTTAGAATGAGTTCACAACAGTACCTAAGTGGTGATTTATTTTCTTATACTACCGGAGCTTACGAGTTTTCTGTTAAGTTTTGTGTTGTGAAGTTTTCAAGTTTTGGGTAAAGATTCGATGGACTATGGAATAAGGAGTAGCAAGAGCCTAAGCTTGGGGATGACCAAGGCACCCCAAGGTAATATTCAAGGAAAACAAAAAGGCTAAGCTTGGGGATGCCCCGGAAGGCATCCCCTCTTTCGTCTTCATTCATCGGTAACTTTACTTGGAGCTATATTTTTATTTACCACATGATATGTGTTTTGCTTGGAGCGTCATTTTATTTTATTTAGTTTTGCTTGATGTTTGAATAAAATACAAAGATCTTAAATTCTTAAATGTTAGATAGTCTTCACATAGTTGCATAATTATTCGACTACTCATTGATCTTCACTTATATCTTTTGGAGTAGTTTGTCATTTGCTCTAGTGCTTCACTTATATCTTTTCAGAGCACGGTGGTGGTTTTATTTTATAGAAATAGATGAACTCTCATGCATCACTTATATTATTTTGAGAGTCCTAAACACCATGGTAATTTGCTTTGGTTATGAATTTAGTCCTAATATGATGGGCATCCAAGAGGGATATAATAAAAACTATCATATAAAGTGCATTGAATACTATGAGAAGTTTGATACTTGATAATTGTTTTGAGATATGGTGATGGTGATATTAGAGTCATGATAGTTGAGTAGTTCTGAATTTGAGAAATACTTGTGTTGAAGTTTGTGATTCCCATAGCATGCACGTATGGTGAACCGTTATGTGACGAAGTCGGAGCATGGTTTATTTATTGATTGTCTTCCTTATGAGTGGCGGTCGGGGACGAGCGATGGTCTTTTCCTACCAATCTATCCCCCTAGGAGCATGCGCATAATACTTTGTTTTGATAACTAATAGATTTTTGCAATAAGTATGTGAGTTCTTTATGACTAATGTTGAGTCCATGGATTATACGCACTCTCACCCTTCCACCATTGCTAGCCTCTCTAATATCGCACAACTTTCGCCGGTACCTTAAACCCACCATGTACCTTCGTCAAAACAGCCACCATACCTACCTATTATGGCATTTCCATAGCCATTCCGAGATATATTGCCATGCAACTTTCCACCGTTCCATTAATTATGACATGCTCCATCATTGTCATATTGCTATGCATGATCATGTAGTTGACATTGTATTCGTGGCAAAGCCACCGTTCATAATTCTTTCATACATGTCACTCATGATTCATTGCACATCCCGGTACACCACCGGAGGCATTCATATAGAGTCATATTTTGTTCTATGTATCGAGTTGTAATTCTTGAGTTGTAAGTAAATAAAAGTGTGATGGTCATCATTATTAGAGCATCGTACCATGTGAGGAAAGGATGATGGAGACTATGATTTCCCCACAAGTCGGGATGAGACTCCAGAATAAAAAAAGAGGCTATAAAAAAGAGAAATGGCCCAAATAAAAAAATAAAAAAATGAGAGAAAAAGAGAGAAGGGGCAATGTTACTATCCTTTTACCACACTTGTGCTTCAAAGTAGCACCATGATCTTCATGATAGAGAGTCTCCTATGATATCACTTTCTTATACTACTAGGAATTTTTCATTATAGAACTTGTCTTGTATATTCCAATGATGGGCTTCCTCAAAATGCCCTAGGTCTTCGTGAGCAAGCGAGTTGGATGCACACCCACTAGTTTCTTTTGTTGAGCTTTCATACACTTATAGCTCTAGTCCGTTGCATGGCAATCCCTACTCACTCACATTGATATCTATTGATGGGCATATCCATAGCCCGTTGATACGCCTAGTTGATGTGAGACTATCTTCTCCTTTTTGTCTTCTCCACAACCACCATTCTATTCCACCTATAGTGCTATATCCATGGCTCACGCTCATATATTGCGTGAAGATTGAAAAAGTTTGAGAACACCAAAAGTATGAAACAATTTCTTGGCTTGTCATCGGGGTTGTGCATGATTTAAATACTTTGTGTGGTGAAGATGGAGCATATCCAAACAATATGATTTTGTAGGGATAGCTTTATTTGGCCATGTTATTTTGAGAAGACATGATTTCTTTGTTAGTATGCTTGAAGTACTATTATTTTTATGTCAATATTAAACTTTTGTCTTGAATCTTATGGATCTGAACATTCATGCCACAATAAAGAGAATTACTTAGAGAAATATGTTAGGTAGCATTCCACATCAAAAATTCTGTTTTTATCATTTACCTACTCGAGGACGAGCAGGAATTAAGCTTGGGGATGTTGATACGTCTCCAACGTATCTATAATTTTTGGTTGTTCCATGCTATTATATTATCAACCTTGGATGTTTTATATTCATTTATATGCTATTTTATATGATTTTTGGGACTAACCTATTAACCTAGAGCCCAGTGCCAGTTTCTGTTTTTTCCTTGTTTTAGAGTACCGCAGAAAAGGAAAATCAAACGGAGTCCAATTGACCTGAAACTTCATGGAACTTATTTTTGGACCAGAAGAAGCCCACGAAGTATCGGAGATGGACCAGGAGAGTCCCGGGCTGCCCACGAGGGTGGGGGGCGCGCACCCCCCTGCCTCGTGGACAGCCCGGAGATTCACCGACGTACTTCTTCCTCCTATATATACCCATATACCCTAAAAACTTCCAGGAGCACAATAGATCGGGAGTTCTGCCACCAGAATCCTCTGTAGCCACCGAAAACCAATCTAGACCTGTTCCGGCACCCTGCCGGAGGGGGAACCCTTCTCCGGTGGCCATCTTCATCATCCTGGTGCTCTCCATGACGAGGAGGGAGTAGTTCTCTCTCAGGGCTGAGGGTATGTACCAGTAGCTATGTGTTTGATCTCTCTCTCTCTCTGTCTCATGTTCTTGTGGTGATACGATCTTGATGTATCGCGAGCTTTGCTATTATAGTTGGATGTTATGATGTTTCTCCCCCTCTACTCTCTTGTAATGGATTGAGTTTTCCCTTTGAAGTTATCTTATCGGATTGAGTCTTTAAGGATTTGAGAACACTTGATGTATGTCTTGCCGTGCTTATCTGTGGTGACAATGGGATATCACGTGATCCACTTGATGTATGTTTTGGTGATCAACTTGCGGGTTCCGCCCATGAACCTATGCATAGGGGTTGGCACATGTTTTCTTCTTGACTCTCCGGTAGAATCTTTGGGGCACTCTTTGAAGTTCTTTGTGTTGGTTGAATAGATGAATCTAAGATTGTGTGATGCATATTGTTTAATCATATCCACGGATACTTGAGGTGACATTGGAGTATCTAGGTGACATTAGGGTTTTGGTTGATTTGTATCTTAAGGTGTTATTCTAGTATGAACTCTATGATAGATTGAACGGAAAGAATAGCTTCATGTTATTTTATTACGGACTCTTGAATAGGTCGATTAGAAAGGATAACTTTTAGGTGGTTTCATACCCTACAATAATCTCTTCATTTGTTCTCCGCTATTAGTGACTTTGGAGTGATTCTTTGTTGCATGTTGAGGGATAGTAATATGATCCAATTATGTTATTATTGTTGAGAGAACTTGCACTAGTGAAAGTATGAACCCTAGGCCTTATTTCCTAGCATTGCAATACCGTTTACGCTCACTTTTATCATTAGTTACCTTGCTGTTTTTATATTTTCAGATTACAAATACCTTTATATACTATCCATATTGCACTTGTATCACCATCTCTTCGCCAAACTAGTGCACCTATACAATTTACCATTGTATTGGGTGTGTTGGGGACACAAGAGACTCTTTGTTATTTGGTTGCAGGGTTGTTTGAGAGAGACCATCTTCATCCTACGTGTCCCATGGATTGATAAACCTTAGGTCATCCACTTGAGGGAAATTTGCTACTTTCCTACAAACCTCTGCACTTCGAGGCCCAACAACGTCTACAAGAAGAAGGTTGTGTAGTAGACATCACGCGCGCATCCCCTCACTTCCCCCTCACACTCACATCGTACGTTGCTCCGTCGCCGTCGCCGGCGTCCCTCCTCCTCCGTCGTCATCATCCTCCTCCACCCCCAAGGTGCCTCCCTCCTCCTCCTCCCTCTCCCCCGGCGGCCCCCTCCTCCTCCTCCCTCTCCGGTGGGCCCCTCCTCCTCCTCCCCCTCCCGCTCTCTCCTCCTCCTCTCTCCTCCTCCACCTCCTCCTCCTTCCTCCTCCTCCTTCTCCCACCTCCACCTTCCCCTTTCTGTAAATAGAATAGGAAGTTTTTAGAATTTTTAGATTTTTGAAGTAAATGTAGGTTTTTAGTATATTCTGTTTTTAGAAAATCTGAATAAGTAATTTTAATAGAATAAAATATGAATTGAAAAAAATTAGTTAATGTAGGCCTTTTGAATAGAATAGGAAACTTTTAGAAATTTTGAATAAGTAATTTTGAATAGAATAAAATATGAAATTTAAAAAATAGGTAAATGTAGGTCTTTTGAATAGACTAGGATTTTTTAGAAAATTTGAATAAGTAAATTTGAAAAGAATAGGAAATTATAAGTAAATTTGAATAGAATAATTCAATGTAGCTTATGGAGTTTCACTAAGTCGTAAGATGACGATAATAATGATTTTGTTTATATTTTGTTTTTGCAGAGATCAAGGAGCCCCTGCATCATCCCCACCGCCGTCCCCGTCACCGACCCCCTCCGACCTCGATCGAGGTGAGACCAGCCACCCCATGTTGTTAATTTAATTTAGGTATTTTAGGTGTTTAATCTTAGAATAACATAGTATGAACCCTAGTTATGATCGAAGCATGGTTAAAATGTAGGTTTTTAATTAGGTGTAGTTAATAGAATTTAGGTGTATATCTTGAATGTTTATTGAATGCTCATATGATGTAGATACAAACATGTATATCTTGTGTTGCTCAAATAGTATATGTGCTTGCCCAAGTGGCCGGCCATGTTTGCAGGTTACACCTCCTATAGTGGCCTATGTTTTGTCGGAGTGTTGATTAATTTCCGTTCCGGCAAATTCCAGGCACTCGATATGTCCTTTTTATAGCAAAGGTCATGCCGGATTTTTCCGTGAATTCTGTCATGACTTGTGCTAGAATATGTAGGAAATATCAAGTGGCCTGGATTTTCTCGAAAAATAATTAAACGACATTTCGGGTTGACTTTTAGTCTGTCGAGGCTCCATCACCGAAGGTCGAAAAATCAGTGAGGGAGTGTATCCACCATATATGAGAGAGGACGAAGAAGCCTGACTGTTGTCATGGGGGTCGTTTCTCCTTCTTTTCCTTGTGCTAGACCTTTGTTATGCACTAGGGAAAGGAGGAGTAACGACCATCACCGACGGTCGCAAATGATAGAGAGGAATCAGTGAGGGAGAGTCTCCACCATATAGACTCGACAGACCGATAGTCAACCCGTGATGAATAATAATGATCTAATTTAATTTTTATAGTACATATATTGAATTGTACAAGTTTAATCTTTGAATTATGAACATAGGAAATGTCGTCATCGGATGACAAAAGTCTCCCGGGGAAGTGCGGCTGGTGCAACAACGACCGAGGTCTGTGCGATAGGCCTCACCTGGACGAATATCAGCGCTTCAGCATTAAGCTCTAGGGGACCTTCGATGTTGAAATGGTACGCAATGACGAAAAGTGTTTTTTCGTAATTAAGCATGACTTCAACTATTTCAACGTGTAATTTTCATCTTTTACAATTTGAGTAGTGTATCCCATGCCATGCAAGACGCTATGTCTGGGAGAGGATGGGTTTTGAAGACCATGAAAATTTTGAAACAAAGAAAATTCACCTAACGACCCATCATGATGTGGATTTTGAAGTAAATATGTATAATTCTGAGAGCATAACCCATTTTGATTTCAAAAATTAGGAATCACTTTGCAAGATGTATGGTTTTATGAGGGTATGCTTGTCACCATGGATCTTGGTGATCCTAACATCGACCAAGACAATATGGACATTTGGGTCCTTGTTGATACGCTTCCAATTCTACCACTATGTAAGTTTCTCAAACATAGTTATTAACTAATTTATATTGTTCATTTCAAAATAGTTGACAGCTTATTTCCATTGACAGCTTATTTTCATTGTTCAAACAATGTGCAGAACATGGTAGACAGAACCTACTACACTGATGGCTCTGAGTTAACTTATCAGGAGAAAAATCATCTGGCCGCATTTTGTACTGATATTGAGAATTACAATATCTATTATAAAATTCCTCCACATTATGGTCAATACGTGCCACTAGTGCACGTGTTAAACTACGGTAACATCCATGGAGATGTCATGGTAAGATTTTTTAGTATTACGATGTCCGTGCATCTTTTGCATAAATTCTTTTAAAACTTAACTACATTGCTAACTACGAAGTTATTACTATGTTTTTCAACAAAAAATCCCGAATGATTGTGTGCCTCATCTGATGTATCAGAATGGTCGCCTTGATGTTTTCAACATACGGCCAGGTCATCATACGAATCTCACCTGTCCATATTGGATTTCTAAAAGAAGTGGAGACATGAAAATCAAAGAATGGAAAAATGTATGGACAGTCGTAAGGAGGTACTTGGAAGCAACATTGTGCGAAATGCAAGAATTGAAGACATGATAACCTCCATTCTCCATAATGGAGTGTCAGGGCCTATCTTGTTTTATGCTATTTTACCTAAGATAAGGTAGTAGGTCCTAGTTAATAATACTCATGATCATGTGCTAGTAACAACTAAGTAGGATTGGTTAGATGACTATGATGATGATGTGGTATCGAGTAGAAGTTGTATGATCGATGATGATGAGTATGACTTGTTATTATGATACCAATGATGAGTTATTTATTATTATGATCGATGATGCAGGATGCTAAGTTGTTATATGAGCATGATTACCTATTATATATAACAGTGGGTGAAATGAACCTGGATTAGATTCAAGTGAAGCCAACATGTGGTGCACATCGAAAGTACTACTAATCCAAACTAGATCAAGTTTGGATTAGAGTAGTACTTTCGACATGCACCACATGTTGCCTACACTTGAATCTACTCCGCGTTCATTTCACCCACTGTTATATATAATAAGTAATCATGGTCATAAAATCGGATGATGAAAGTACTGTATATAAAACCACACAATGAAAATAAGCTGTATTTTTAAAAATATAGGAAAATTTAGCAGCAGCACTTTTTAGAACAAGCGCTACTGCTACTTACAAGTAGCAGCAGCGCTTTTTAGAACAAGCGCTACTGCTACTTACAGGTAGCAGTAGCGCTCCCTTTCCAGCGCTACTGCTACTAGTTAGCTGTAGCGCCTTAGTGGTAGCGTTGGACCCAGCGCTACTGCTATGCATATTTCAAGTGCTACTACTAGGGTTTTCCCTAGTAGTGATTGATTCCTTGTTTAGTAAAGTTAAGATTGATGAAAAAGGGACTGGAGAAGAGTCAACTTTGCTAGAAGCGTCCCAATAATTCACAGGGTGAAAATCTTGTTGAGAAAATTGATAAAAGTGGGTTTGAAGAGGTCAAAACATTAAGTAGTGTTGTGCCCACTCTTTTGGACTACAAAGACTTTAATTATGATGCTCTTTGATTGATTGTATTTCTTTGTTGCAATCCAAGATAAATTCACCCCATGCTTATGAACAAAATAAAGCTTTTACTGAACATATTGTTGATGCTATGATGAAAGCTTTAGAAGAAAAGTTGGAATTAGAAGTTTCAATTCCTAGAAAATTGCATGATGAATGGGAACCTACTATCAAAGTAAAGATTAAAAATTATCAGTATTTTGCTTTGTGTGACTTGGGTGCTATTGTTTCTACAATTCCGAAATCTTTATGTGATGTGTGGTCTTACCGATATTGAAGAATGTTCTTTAAATTTGCACTTGGCGGATTCTACTACTAAAAAGCCTATGGGAAGAATTAATAATGTTCTTATTCTTGCAAATAGGAATTATGTGCCCATATATTTTATTTTTCTTGATATTGATTGCAATCCGTCTTGTCCAATTATTCTTAGTAGACCGTTTTTACGCACTATCGATGTCGTGATTGATATGAAAGAAAGCAATATTAAGTTCCAATTTCCTTTGAGGAAGGGTATGGAACATTTACCTAGAACAAGAATTAGGCCACCGTATGAATCAATCATGAGGGCATCTTATGGATCTCGAAACAAAGATGACAAAACTTAGATCCTTGCTTTATGCCTAGCTAAGGGCGTAAAACTATAGCGCTTGTTGGGAGTCAACCCAATGAATAAAATTTATTTTTGCTTTTTGCTTTCTGTTATTGAGTGTTTGCAAAATTATGCTACTGTTATGATTGTGTTTTTGTTTTAATTAGTGTTTGTGCCAAGTAAAGCCTTTAGGATCTTCTTGGGTGATAGTTGTTTGATCTTGCTGAAAAAACAGAAACTTTTGCGCTTGCGAGAATAATTTTCATTTTTAACCACAGAGCGTTAAAGTACCCATTCATTTTGCAGTAGATTAATATACAAATGCCCAGTTCGTCCTAATTTTTCAGAGTTTTTGGAGTTATAGAAGTATGAGAATTACCCAGATTGCTACAGAATGTTCTGTTTTTGACAGATTCTGTTTTCTTTGCGTTGTGTGCTTGTTTTGATGGCTCTATGGTTTTCTTTGATGAGTTTTTGCCATAGAAAAGTTGGAATATAGTAGATATAATGCAAGAACAAAATATGAATTGGTTTACTACAACACTTATAGTAGTTATTTGTTTTCTTATACTAACAGATCTCATGAAGGTTTTGTTGAGTTTTGTGTGATTGAAGTTTTCAAGTTTTGGGTTATCTTACGATGGATGAAAGAATAAGGAGTAAGAAGAGCCTAAGCTTGGGGATGCCCCGCATCCCAAGCTATTATCCAAAAGAGAGCAAGCAACTAAGCTTGGGGATGCCCCCGAGTGGCATCCCCTCTTTCTTCTAACGACCATCGGTATTTTACTCAAAGCTATATTCTTATTCGTCACATACTATGTGTTTTGCTTGGAGTGTCTTGTATGATATGAGTCTTTGCTTGTTTTATTTTGTGTTTTAAGTCTTGACTCCTTGCTGGACACACCTATTTGAGAGAGCCAAAATTATGCCATGGCTTGTTAGAATTGCTCTCTATGCTTCACTTAAATTTTTATGAGCTATGGACTTGCTCTATTGCTTCACTTATATCTTTTTGAGAACGGTGTGCTTTAGTATTTTTGAAGAAATTCTCTCTTGCTGCACTTAGATTTATTTGGGAGTTCGTAAAATTTCCAAGAAATTCTCTCTTGCTTCACTTAAATTAATTTGAGAAAAAGAAATATTATGCTCATGATCTTCACTTATATTTGTTTAAGCTTATCGAAAGCAACACATGAAAATTAGTCCCAAAGTGATAGATATCCAAGAAGGATATAATAAAAACTTTCATGAAGATCATTGGACAAAATAAACTTGATTCTTAGTAATAGTTTTGAGATATGATGATGTGGTATGTTAGTCATCTTGATGAGTAATTATGCTTTAGTAAGAATATTGGTGTTAAGGTTTGTGATTCCCTATGCAAGCACGAAAGTCAATAATTATGCAATGAAATTATATCCTACTTATGGTGCATTATTCGGTGTTAATTATGCTTAATGCTCGCTTATGAGATTATTCGTTTCTTGGTTGGTCTCTTTTCAATCTTTTTGCTAGCCTTCATTTTGCACTAAGTCTGATCACTACTTGTGCATCCAAAAACCTTTAAACTAGTTTTGCCACATGAGTCCACTATATCTACCTATATGCGGTATTCTTTTGCCGTTCTAAGCAAATTTGTATGTGCCATCTCTAATTTTCAAAATAAACTTATGTTTTGTGTGTTCCTACCGCTCGCGGAGCGGTGAGGGGTGGCTAATATTTTCCATGCTAGATGTGTTATTCTCATGATGAGTGTTTATTCAGTTGTCATTGCATGAGAGTAAGGCAAATGTATTAGGGATGCCCAGTGCCGAAATGAATAATGAATTTACTTTACTAGTTGTCAACCCATGCATTCGCACGGGCTAGATTTTTCTAAAAATGAATAACTTAGAATTTTAAGTGATATTTATTACAGGAAAAATATGAAGGTATCAAAGACACTATGTAAGAACTATCCACATGCACATGATCTAGTTCTACAAATTTTGCTACATATAGGTGGTAGCTCTACCAATTGGTGTAGGGTCATAACCCATGAAAATAATGCAAAAAATATTTTCCATAAGAATAAAAATAAATAGGAACATCAAAATACAACTTGACACATCCATTACATGGAACCTGCTTAGAGACAGAAGTTCATATCTCTTTGGTAGTTTTAATTCCAACGTATTAATATTTCTTGTTTCAATAATGTTTCACTTCCCAACGTCCTCATGTACGACTGTGTGAGCTTATATATTATAAAGGCAACTACATAGAACTTTGGATTGTCCCGGTTAACAAATAAGGACCATGTGTCACGGTAGAATATGCATGTGTGCTTAGGTACGACAATTATTTAGAGAAGTGTAACCATGGTAAATGAATACTAAATCAACAAAATGCTATTTATCTATAACATTATAATTGCTATGATTTTCTTTGTATCTAATCGAATAATTTTACTCCCTCTATCCATATATATAGGGCCTAATACCTTTTTCGAGGCTAACTTTGTCCACATGTTAGAGCAATAATATATGAGCTTATAATGATATAATTTTCACATTATACATCTCACATATTATTAATCTAATCAATTGTGCAGACAGTCTCCAAAAACACATCAGGCCCTATATATTATGTGTGAACTGAACTTATGGTTGGAGGGAGTGTAGAATATTGGCATGGAACAATCAAAAATTATAGATACGATGGAGACGTATCAGCATCCCCAAGCTTAATTCCTGCTTGTCCTCGAGTAGGTAAATGATAAAAAGATAATTTTTGATGTGGAATGCTACCTAGCATAATCTTGATCACATATCTAATCAGGGCATGAATATTAAGACACGAGTGATTCAAAGCAATAGTCTATCATTTGACATAAAAACAATAATACTTCAAGCCTACTAATAAAGTAATCATGTCTTTTCAAAATAACATGGCCAAAGAAACTTATCCCTACAAAATCATATAGTCTGGCTATGCCCCATCTTCACCACACAAAATATTCACATCATGCACAACCCGAATGACAAGCCAAGCAATTGTTTCATACTTTTGATGTTCTCAAACCTTTTCAACTTTCACGCAATACATGAGCGTGAGCCATGGATATAGCACTATAGGTGGAATAGAATGGTGGTTGTGGAGAAGACAATAAGGAGAAGATAGTCTCACATCAACTAGGCGTATCAACGGGCTATGGAGATTCCCATCAATAGATATCAATGTGAGTGAGTAGGGATTGCCATGCAACGGATGCACCAAGAGCTATAAGTGTATGAAAGCTCAGACTGAAAACTAAGTGGGTGTGCATCCAACTTGCTTGCTCATGAAGACCTCGGCCGTTTGAGGAAGCCCATCATCAAAATATACAAGCCAAGTTCTGTAATGAAAATTCCCACTTGTATATGAAAGTGATAACTCAAGAGTCTCTCTATATGAAGAACATGGTGCTACTCGGAAACACAAGTGTGGTAAAAGGATAGTAACATTGCCCCTTCTCTCTTTTTATCTCATTTTTTAATTATTTTTTTAATTTTTTTTATTTTTTTGGTGGGCTTCTTTGGCCTTTTTTTATTTGGGCTTCCTTGGCCTCTTTTATTTATTTTTAAAGTCCGGACTCTCATCCCGACTTGTGGGGGAATCATAGTCTCCATCATCCTTTCCTCACTGGGGCAATGCTCTAATAATGATGATCATCACACTTTCATTTACTTGCAACTCAATATTACAACTCGATACTAGAACAAAGATATGACTCTATATGAATGCCTCCGGCGGTGTACCGGGATGTGCAATGATCTAGCATAGCAATGACATCAAAAAATGGACAAGCCATGAAAACATTATGCTAGCTATCTTACGATCATGCAAAGAAATATGACAATGATGCTCAAGTCATGTATATGATGATGATGGAAGTTGCATGGCAATATATCTCGGAATGGCTATGGAAATGCCATGATAGTTAGGTATGGTGGCTATTTTGAGGAAGGTATATGGTGGGTTTATGGTACCGGTGAAAGTTGTGCGGTACTAGAGAGGCTAGCAATGGTGGAAGGGTGAGAGTGTGTATAATCCATGGACTCAACATTAGTCATGAAGAACTCACATACTTATTGCAAAAATCTATTAGTCATCGAAACAAAGTACTACACGGATGCTCCTAGGGGGATATATTGGTAGGAAAAGACCATCGCTCGTCCCCGACCTCCACTCATAAGGAAGACAATCAATAAATACCTCATGCTCTGACTTCATTACATAACGGTTCACCATATGTGCATGCTACGGGAATCACAAACCTCAACACAAGTATTTCTACTAATCCACAACTACCCACTAGAATGACTCTAATATCACCATCTTTATATCGCAAAACTATTGCAAGGAATCAAACATATCATATTCAGTGATCTACATGTTTTATGTAGGATTTTATGACTAACCATGTGAATGACCAGTTCCTGCCATCTCTCTAAATAGATATAAGTGAAGCAAGAGAGTTTAATTCTTTCTACAAAGGATATGCCCACACTCTAACAAATTTAAGTGAAGCAAAAGAGCATTCTACATATGGTGGTTTTCTATGTAAAGAGAAACAGGCAATCCAAATTTCAAATGATATAAGTGAAGCACATGAAGCATTCTATAAGGCCATACTCAAAAGATATAAGTGAAGTGCATAGAGCATTCTATAAATCAACCAAGGACTATCTCATACCAGCATGGTGCATAAAAGAAAAATGAAAACTAAATGCAAAATATGCTCCAAGATCTGCACATATCGCATGAATGAAACGACTCCGAAAACATACCGATACTTGTTGAAGAAAGAGGGGATGCCTTCCGGGGCATCCCCGAGCTTAGACACTTGAGTCTCCTTGAATGTTTACTTGGGGTGCCTCGGGCATCCCCAAGCTTGAGCTCTTGCCTCTCTTCCTTCTTCTCACATCGAGACCTTCTCGATCATCGAACACTTCATCCACACAAAACTTCAACAAAAAACTCGGTAAGATCCGTTAGTATAATAAAGCAAATCACTACTCTAAGTACTGTTGCAAACCAATTCATATATTTTTGCATTGTTTCTGCTGTAATATAACTTTTTCATGGCTTAGTCCACTAATATAAATTGATAGTTTCATCAAAACAAGCAAACTATGCATCAAAAACAGAATCTGTCTAAAACAGAACAGTCTGTAATAATCTGAACATTCACCATACTTCTGATACTTAAATAATTCTGCCAAAATTAGGAAAAATAAAAAATTTGTATAGAAAGACATTTCAAAAATAATCAGGACCATTTTACGTTCCAGCTAAAAATTTAAAATCGCGCACTACAGCCAAAGTTTCTATCCTGCACCGTACAAACCAACAAGCAAAGTAAACATCCTAAAGGCAAACCTTGGCACATTATTTTTATAATACAATGGAATTGTACAATGGGATAATTATTTTTATTGAAAATTTTCTGTAATCAAGATTCACAAAGTTTTCGTGAGCATGGACAAAGTTCAAGGAGCTCCCGCACTTCAACAATGCCTGTCTTTCTCACTTTCACTTTCCTTTTTGAAAAAGTTTTGGGTTCCCCTCTTTATTTTTGTTGTTTTTAAACTATATGAAAGCACTCAACAGAAATAAATGACTCTCTAAAACTTCCGGGTTGTCTCCCTGGCAGCGCTTTCTTTAACGCCATTAAGCTAGGCATATAGTGCTCAAGTAATGAATCCACCCGGATCCCAAGGTATATCTAAGCCAATTTTAATTAACAATGATTTGTAATTTAGTAGTGAGCACAAAGTAACATATATCATGCAACAACGAAGTCTAAATCTCTTCCTATGCATCGGCATGTCATAAAAGAACAATTCATGCACACAAAGTAAAGGCCAATGCATAGTATAAATAGTTTCTTGCAATTTTATCATGTGGGAAACATAGAGAGGTGGAGATATAGTTCCTCTCTCATAATAATTGCAAGTAGGAGCAGTGAGCACATGCACATTATATTCATCAAAATCATCATGTGCAACGGTATAAGGCAACCCATCAATATATTCCTTAAAAAGGGTAAACTTCTCCGATATAGTGTAGTTGGGAGAATTCAAAAAGATAGTAGGACTATCATGCGTGGGTGCAATAGCAACAATTTCATGTTTAACATAAGGACCTATAGCAAGTTCATCTCCATAAGCATAATTCATATTGGCATCTTGGCCACAAGCATACAAGCATCATCAAAAAATGGACATTTCAAAAGAATCAACGGGATCATAACAATTATCATAGCATTCATCCTTCGGTAAGCATGAAGGGGAATTAAACAATGTATGAGTTGAAGAGTTACTCTCATTAGAAGGTGGGCACGGGTGATCAATCCGCTCTTCCTCCTTTTGTTCTTCGCTCTCCTCCTCATCTTTTTCATCCAGTGAGCTCACAGTTTCATCAACTTCTTCTTCCATAGATTCCTGCAAAATATTAGTCTCTTCTTGGACAACGGAGACCTTCTCAATAAGTGCATTAATATCGGAATTGTATTCATAATTCTCATAGAAATATTTAAGGATAGCTAAATTTTTAGGTCTATAAACTGAATCATCAAAATCTTCAAACTCTTTAAACATAGATTCAATTTCATAAGCACCCATAAAAGCAACAAATTCTTCTATTTGTTCCACATCATAGTAATCATATATACCATTAGCATAAGAAGCTAAGGTTTTATTATCATTAAATTCGCATAAAAAGGGAAGGTGTGGAGCCTTCATCCTAGAGCAACAAGTATAATCATATCTCAAGCATAGTTGCCTAGCATACCACTTTAATATATGAAGTTGATCCCATAATAGTTTCCCTTTTTGTGTCAAGCAGTAATCCCTAAAGTATTCACGTTGATCCAGCATTACTCCCATTACATAATTGAATGGGGTTTTCTCAGGATTATTAAAGTAGTACATAATATCTTTCACATAACCAGCATCGAGGGTTTTAGGAGGTTCCCCATCTCCATGAGCCAAAAGTACACCTAATTTGTTTGGTATTTCATGTTCCATATCCATAACTAAAGATAAAGAACAACTAAGAACATCAAATAAAAATTACTTAGTGATAAAGCAAACAAGCACACACGAGAATATTCACTCCACGCTATTGCTCCCCGGCAACGGCGCCAGAAAAAGGTCTTGATAACCCACAAGTATAGGGGATCGCGACAGTTTTTGATAAGTAAGAGTGTCGAACCCAACGAGGAGCTAAAGGCAAAACAAATATTCCCTCAAGTTCTATCGACCACCGATACAACTCTACGCACGCTTGACGTTCGCTTTACCTAGAACAAGTATGAAACTAGAAGTACTTTGTAGGTGTTGTTGGATAGGTTTGCAACATAACAAAGATTACGTAAATAAAAGCTAGGGGTTGTTTAGATAAACACACAACTATGTTAGTTTTAGTAAAGAGCTTTTTGTTACTAGAAAGTTATTTGTCCCTAGGCAATCGATAACTAGACCGGTAACCATTATTGCAATTTTATATGAGGGAGAGGCATAAGCTAACATACTTTCTCTACTTGGAGCATATGCACTTATGATTGGAACTCTAGCAAGCAGCCGCAACTACTAAAGATCATTAAGGTAAAACCCAACCATAGCATTAAAGTATCAAGTCCTCTTTATCCCATACGCAACAACTCCCTTGCTCGGGTTTGTGTTTCAGTCACTCACGCAACCCATTATAAGCGAATCATGAACGTATTGCAACACCCTACAGCGGCGATCCCTCATGGTTGCGCGACACGGAGAGCACCATAGGACAGCACCAATAATAAAACATGCAACTCAAATCAATCTTGATCATCAAATAACCCATAGTACAAATCGGATCTACTCAAACATCATAGGATAGCCATACATCATTGGGAAATAATATATAGCGTTGAGCACCATGTTTAAGTAGAGATTACAGCGGGTAAGAGAGAGGTTACACCACTGCATAGAGGGGGAAGAGATGGTGATGATGGCGGTGAAGTTGTTGGTGAAGATGGCGGTGATGATGATGGCCACGGCAGTGTTCCGGCGCCACCGGAAGAGAAGGGGAGAGGGGGGCCCTTCATCGTCTTCTTCCTTGACCTCCTCCCTAGATGGGAGAAGGGTTTCCCCTCTGGTCCTTGGCCTCCATGGCGTGGGAGGGGCGAGAGCCCCTCCGAGAGTGGATCTGTCTCTTTGTCTCTCTCTATTTTTGCGTTCTCAGATTCTACCCCTTCACCGTTTTATATATTCCCGGAGATCCGTAACTCCGATTGGGCTGAAATGTTAACACGATCTCTATCCGGATATTAGCTTTCTTGCGGCGAAAGAAGGGCACCAACCACCTTACAAGGTGGCCACGAGGGTCAGGCGCACGCCCCTGCCTCGTGGCCCCCTCAAGCATCGTCTCGCCTGGATTTTCTTCCCCAAAATCATATATATATTCCCAAAAAATCTCCGTCAGTTTTTATCTCATTTGGACTCCGTTTGATATGGATATTCTGCGAAACAAAAAACATGCAACAAACAGGAACTGGCACTGGGCACTGGATCAATATGTTAGTCCCAAAAATAGTATAAAAAGTTGCCAAAAGTATATTAAAGTTTTAGAATATTGGCATGGAACAATCAAAATTATAGATACGACGGAGACGTATCAGAGGCTTCCCTCAAGATAGAATTATTATGGTGGGTGAACAAATTGCTGCCGAGCAATTGATAGAAAAGCGTAAGTTATGATGATATCTAAGGCAATGATCGTGAATATAGGCATCCCGTCCGTGTGAAGTAGACTGAAACAATTCTGCATCTACTACTATTGCTCCACGTATCGACCGACTCCTGCCTGCATCTAGAGTATTAAGGTCATAAGAACAGAGTAATGCATTAAGTACGATGACATGATATAGCGGGATTAACTCAAGCAATATCATGAAAACCCCATCTTGTTATCCTCGATGGCAACAATACAATGTGTGCCTTGCTGCCCCTACTGTTATTGGGAAGGGACACCGCAAGATTGAACCCAAAGCTAAGCACTTCTCCCATTGCAAGAAAAACCAATCTAGTTGGCCAAACCAAATCGGTAGTTCAAAGAGACTTGCAAAGATATCAAATCATGCATAAAAGAATTCAGAGGAGATTCAAATAATATTCATAGATAAGCTGATCATAAATCCACAATTCATCAGATCTCGGCAAACACACCGCAAAAGAGTATTACATCGAATAGATCTCCAAGAGCATCGAGGAGAACATGGTATTGAGAATCAAAGAGACAGAAGAAGCCATCAAGCTACTAACTATGGACCCGTAGGTCTGAGGTAAACTACTCACGCTTCATCGGAGAGGCAATGGTGTTGATGTAGAAGCCCTCCGTGATCGATTCCCCCTCTGGCAGGATGCCGAAAAAGGCCCCAAGATGGTATCTCACGGGTACAGAATATTGAGGCAGTGGAAAAGTGGTTTCGTGGCTCCCCTTGATGTTTTCGGGGTATAAGAGTATATATATAGGAGGAAGATCTAGGTCAGGGGGTCGCCGAGGGGCCCAAAAGGTTGGGGGACGCGCCCTCCACCCTTGTGGCCGCCTGCGGCTCTTCTGACTTGCACCCCAAGTCTCCTAGGTGTCTTATGGTCCAAGAAAAATCATCGCGAAAGTTTTATTCCGTTTGGACTCTGTTTGGTATTCCTTTTCTGCGAAACTCTAAAACAAGGAAAAAACAGAAACTGGCACTGGGCTCTAGGTTAATAGGTTAGTCCCAAAAATCATATAAAATAGCATATTAATGCATATAAAACATCCCAAACAGATAATATAATAGCATAGAACAATAAAAATTATAGATACGTTGGAGACGTATCAAGCATCCCCAAGATTAATTCATGCTCGTCCTCGAGTAGGTAAATGATAATGATGTGGAATGCTACCTAACATATTTATCCATGTAATTCTCTTTATTGTGACATGAATGTTTAGATCCATAATATTCAAAACAAAAGTTTAATATTGATATAAAAACAATAATACTTCAAGCATACTAAAAAAATAATTATGTCTTCTCAAAATAACATGGCCAAAGAAATCTTATCCCTACAAAATCATATAGTCTGGCTATGCTCCATCTTCATCACACAAAATATTCAAATCATGCACAACCCTGATGACAAGCCAAGCAATTGTTTCATACTTTTCACGTTCTTAAACCTTTTCAACTTTCACGCAATACATGAGCGTGAGCCATGGACAGCACTATAGGTAGAATAGATGGTGGTTGTGGAGAACACAAAAAAAGGAGATAGTCTCACATCAACTAGGCATATCAACGGGCTATGGAGATGCCCATTAAAAGATATCAATGTGAGTGAGTAGGGATTGTCATGCAACGGATGCACTAGAGCTATAAGTGTATGAAAGCTCAAAAAAAGAAAACTAAGTGGGTGTGCATCCAACTTGCTTGCTCATGAAGACCTAGGGCGTTTGAGGAAGCCCATCGTTGGAATATACAAGCCAAGTTCTATAACGAAAAATTCCACTAGTATATGAAAGTGATATCATAGGAGACTCTCTATCATGAAGATCATGGTGCTACTTTAATTGAAGCACAAGTGTGGCAAAAAGGATAGTAACATTGTCCCTTCTCTCTTTTTCTCTCATTTTATTTTTTTTTCTTTTCTCTTTTTTTGGACCTTCTCTTTTTTTTGGCCTTTCTCTTCTTTTTCTTCACATGGGACAATGCTCTAATAATGAAAATCATCACACTTCTATTTACTTACAACTCAAGAATTACAAGTCGATACTAGAACAAAAATATGACTCTATGTGAACGCCTCTGGCAGTATACCGGGATGTGCAATGAATCAAGAGCGACATGTATAAATGATGAATGGTGGCTTTGCCAAAAATACGATGTCAACTACATGATCATGCGAAGCAATATGACAATGATGATGTATGTCATAATAAACAGAACGGTGGAATTAAAGTTGCATGGCAATATATCTCGGAATGGCTATGCATGGAAATGCCATAACAGGTAGGTATGGTGGCTGTTTTGAGGAAGGATGTGTGGTGGGTTTATGGTACCGGCTAAAGTTGCGCGGTACTAGAGAGGCTAGCAATGGCGGAAAGGTGAGAGTGCGTATAATCCATGGACTCAACATTAGTCATAAAGAACTCACATACTTATTGCAAAAATATATTAGTCATCGAAAAAAAGTACTACGCGCATGCTCCTAGGGGTATAGGTTTCTAGGAAAAGACCATCGCTTGTCCCCGACCGCCACTCATAAGGAAGACAATCAAAAAACATCTCATGCTCCAACTTCGTTACATAACGGTTCACCATACGTGCATGCTACGGGACTCACAAACCCCAACACAAGTATTTCTCAAATTCACAACTACTTACTAGCATGACTCTAATATCACCATCTTCATATCTCAAAATAATCATAAGGAATCAAACTTCTCATAGTATTCAATGCACTCTATGTGAAAGTTTTTATTATATCCTTCTTGGATGCCTATCATATTAGGACTAATTTTATAACCAAAGCAAATTACTATGCTGTTCTAAATACTCTCAAAATAATATAAGTGAAGTACGAGAGTTCATCAATTTCTATAAAATAAAACCACCACTGTGCTCAAAAAATATATAAGTGAAGCACTAGAGCAATTTTGCCTAGCTCAAAAGATATAAATGAAGCACGTGGAGCATTCTAATAAATCACGATTCATGTTGTCTATCCCAAAAGGTGTGTACAACAAGGATGATTGTGGAAAACTAAAAAGCAAAGACTCAAATCATACAAGACGCTCCAAGCAAAACACATATCATATGGTGAATAAAAATATAGCCTCAAGTAAAATTACCGATAGATGAAGGCGAAAGAGGGGATGCCTTCCCGGGGCATCGCCAAGCTTAGGCTTTTTGACATCCTTTAATATTACCTTGGGGTGCCTTGGGCATCCCCAAGCTTAGGCTCTTGTCACTCCTTATTCCATAGTCCATCAAATTCTTACCCAAAACTTGAAAACTTCACAACACAAAACTCCAACAGAAAATCTCGTAAGTTCCGTTAGTATAAGAAAATAAATCACCACTTTTGGTACTTTTTTGAACCCATTATTTATTATATTGGTGTAATATCTAATGTATTCCAACTTTTCCATGGTTCACGCCCCCCGATACTAGCCATAGATGCATCAAAATAAGCAAACAACACACGAAAGATAGAATCTATCAAAAACAGAACAGTCTGTAGAAATCTGGAGGTTTCGAATACTTATTTAACTCCAAAAATCCTGAGAAATTAGGAAGTCTTATACAATTTGTTTATTAATCCTCTTAAAAAAGAATCAGTATTTTATCGCGCTTCTCTTAAAAATGATAATTTTTCGTGGGTTCAAAAGTTTCTGTTTTTCAGCAGTATAAAATTAACTATCACCATAGGCTGTCCCAAAGGTCTTACTTGGCACAAACACTAATTAAAATACAAAAACACATATAACCAGAGGCTAGATGAAATATTTATTTCAAAACAGGACCTAAAAAGCAAGAACAAAAATAAATTTGGTTTGCCTCCCAACAAGTGCTATTCTTTAACGCCCCTATCTAGGCATAAAAACACGAATATATCTAAGTGTTATCATCTTTGGCATGCAATCCATAAGTGGCTCTCATAATAGATTCATAAGGCAATTTAATTTTCTTTCTAGGGAAGTGTTCCATGCCTTTCCTTAATGGAAATTGAAATCTAATGTTTCCTTCTTTCATATCAATAATTGCACCAATTGTTCTAAGGAAAGGTGTACCAAGAATAATAGGACATGTAGGATTGCAATCTATATTAAGAACAATGAAATCTACGGGAACATAATTCCTATTTGCAATAATAAGAACATCGTTAATCATCCTTCCCATAGGTTTCTTAATAGTGGAATCTACAATATGCAAATTTAAGGAACGATCATCAAATTCACGGAAACCTAACACATCACATAAAGTTTTCGGAATCGTGGAAACACTAGCACCCAAATCACACAAAGCATAGCATTCATAATATTTAATATTGATTTTTAATAGTAGGTTCCCACTCATCATAAAGTTTTCAAGGGATAGAAACTTCCAATTCATGCTTTTTTCAAAAGATTGCATCATAGCATCAACGATATGTTTAGTAAAAGCTTTGTTTTGATTATAAGCATGAGGAGAATTCAACATGGATTGCAACAAGGAAATACAATATATTAAATAAAACTTATCATAATTAAATTCCTGGAAATCCAAAAGAGTGGGCTCATTGCTACTTAAATTTTTAACCTCTCCAATCCCACTTTTGTCAATTTTTGCATCAAGATCTAAAAACACCGAATCATTGGGACGCCTTCTAACTAAAGTTGACTCGTCTCCAGTCCCATCTTTACCAATATTAACACTGGAAAACAAAGATTCAATTGGAGTCGCGTCAATTACTTTAAGATCTTCATCATTATTTTCACGGAAACTAGAAGAACACGCTTTTATAAACCAATCTTTCTTAGCACGCATCTTAGCGGTTCTTTCTTCGCACTCATCAATGAAAATTCTCATGGCTTTGGGAGACTCATTAATATCATGCTTAGGTGGAATAGATCTAAGTTTCAAAGAATCAACATCAAGAGAAATTATATCCACGTTCCTAGCCAAATCATCAATCTTATGCAGTTTTTCTTCAATCAAAGCATTGAAATTCTTTTGCAAAGTAATAAATTATTTAACACTATTATAAAATTAAGAGGGAATCTTATTATAATTTCCATAAGAATTGTTGTAGGAATTACCATAATTATTAGAGAAATTACTAGGAAACGGCCTAGGATTAAAATTACCTCTATACGCGTTATTACCAAAATTGTTCCTACCAAAAAAATTCACATCCATAGATTCATTATTGCTTTAAATCAAAGTAGACAAAGGCATATAATTAGTATCAATAGGAGCACTCTTATTAGCAAACAATTTCATAAGCTCATCCATCATTCCACTCAAAACATTTATTTCTTCAATCACGTGCACTTTTTTACTAGTGGAAGATCTTTCGGTATGCCATTGAGAATAATTAACCATAATATTGTCTAGGAGTTTAGTAGCTTCTCCTAAATTAATTTCCATAAAAGTTCCTCCCGTGGCTGAATCTAAAAGATTTCTAGAAGCAAAATTCAATCCGGCATAAAACTTTTGCATAATCATCCACAAATTCAAACCATGAGTAGACCAATTTCTAATCATCAATTTCATCCTCTTCCAAGATTGTGCAACATGTTCATGATCAAGTTGCTTAAAATTCATAATATCGTTCCTAAGGGAGATGATTTTAGCGGAGTAAAATACTTAGAAATAAAAGCATCCTTACACGTGTTCCATGAATCAATACTATTTTTAGGCAAAGATGAAAACCAAGTTTTAGCATGATCCCTAAGCGAGAACAGAAATAGCTTCAACTTAATGATATCATTATCCACATCTTTTTCTTTTTAATATCGCACAAATCAACGAAATTATTAAGATTGGATGCGGCATCTTCATTGGGAAGGCCGGAAAATTGATCTTTCATAACAAGATTCAACAAAGCAGTATTAATTTCACAAGATTCCGCATTAGCATCGCGAGCAATCGGAGTACTAATAAAATCATTGTTGTTGGCATTGGAAAAGTCACAGAATTTGGTATTATCTTGAGCCATCGTGACAAAGCAAGCAATCCAACACACAAGCACACAAAAAGCAAATGAAAAAGACGAACGGGAGTGGGGCGAAGAAAAGGTGAATCTTTTCGAAAATCGTTTTAGAAGTGGGGGGAAGGAAAATGAGAGGAGAATGGAAAATAAGGTAATGTGAGGGATGAGAGTTTATGAGGGGTACTTGGTATGTCTTGGCTTGGCATAGATCTCCCCGGCAACGGCGCTAGAAATCCTTCATGCTACCTCTTGAGCTTGCGTTGGTTTTTCCCTTGAAGAGGAAAGGGTGATGCAGCAAAGTAGCATAAGTATTTCCCTCAGTTTGAGAACCAAGGTATCAATCCAGTAGGAGACAATGCAACAAGCCACTAAATACCTGCATAGACAAACACCAACTTGCAACCAACGCGACAAAGGGGTTGTCAATCCCTTCACGGTTATTCGCAAAGTGAGATCTGATAGAGATGGATAAACGGTAAAGTAATATTTTTGGTTTATGGAATGAAAAGTAAAAGATTGAAAAAGAAAGTAAATAGGAAACTAGAATTGTAGATCGGAAACTTGTATGATGGAAAATAGACCCGGTGGACATAGGTTTCACTAGGGGCTTCTCTCAAGAGAGAAATTATTACGGTGGGTGAACAAATTACTGCCGAGCAATTGGTAGAAAAGCGCAAAGTTATGATGATATCTAAGGCAATGATCATGAATATAGGCATCACGTCTGTGTCTAGTTGACCGAAACGATTCTGCATCTACTACTATTGGTCCGCACAATGACCGACTCCTGCATGCATCTAGAGTATTAAGTTCATAAGAATAGATTAACGCATTATGTAAGATGACATGATGTAGCGAGATTAACTCAAGCAATATGATGAAAACCCCATCTTGTTATCCTCAATGGCAACAATACAATATGTGCCTTGTTGCCCCTACTATCAATAGGAAAGGACACCACAAGATTGAATCCAAATCTAAGCACTTCTCACATTGCAAGAAAAACCAATCTAGTTGGCCAAACCAAATCGATAGTTCGAAGAGACTTGCAAAGATATCAAATCATGCATAAAAGAATTCAGAGGGGATTCAAATAATATTCAAAGATAAGTTGATCATAAATCCACAGTTCATCGAATCTCTGCAAACACACCGCAAAAGAGTGTTACATCGAATAAATCTCCAAGAACATCAATGAGAACATGGTATTGAGAATCAAAGAGAGAGAAGAAGCCATCAAGCTATTAACTATGGATCCGTAGGTCTATGGTAAACTACACACGCTTCATCGGAGAGGCAATGGTGTCAATGTAGAAGCCCTCCGTGATCAATTCCCCCTCCGGCCGGATGCCAGAAAAACCAAGATGGGATCTCGCGGGTACAGAAGGTTGCAGCGGTGGAAAAGTGGTTTCGTGGCTCCCCTGAATGTTTTGGGATATAAGAGTATATATAGCAGGAAGATCTAGGCCAGGGGGTCGCCGAGGGGCCCATAAGGTTGGGGGCGCCCTCCACCCTTGTGGCCGCCTCGCGGCTCTGCTGACTTGCACTCCAAGTCTCCTGGGTGTCTTCTGGTCCAAGAAAAATCATCACGAAAGTTTTATTTTATTTGGACTCTGTTTGGTATTACTTTTCTGTGAAACTCTAAAACCAGGAAAAAACAGAAATTGGCACTAGGCTCTAGGTTAATACGTTAGTCCCAAAAATCATATAAAATAGCATATTAATGCATATAAAACATCCAAAACAGATAATACAATAGCATGAAACAATCAAAAATTATAGATACGTTGGAGATGTATCACGGCGCTCCAGGGCCAGCCCACGCACACTGCGTTGTCGTGTCTAACTGCGTAGCCTAACACGTGTCGTGGCACGACTTAATCCAAAGCCGAAAGTAGCGCAACGCAAACGGCGTGAGCTTAGGCTATCGATCGACATGACATCACCGCTTTCTATTTTTCTCCACCAACAACCTTCTCGAAACGTGAATAACCCAATCACGTGCCCACGTCGAGTGATTATCATCTGCCATTGCCACGGAAGAAGCACGCGCAACCGCCAAATCCGGTTGTGAGTCGTGATTAGTTACCAAAATGAGCACGATCCTCTGGCTAGAGGATAACGACATGTACCCAACCACATAACCGGTGCACATACATTCTAGATACTGGTTGCAATGATGATATTGCTTTTCGCAACGGAACTGTATCATACTACATCATCCATAACACGTGGGGTTGTTTGGCTCTAGGTTTAGGAATGCCACACCTTGGCATACAATGTTGTCAAACTTGGCTAAAGTTAGTCCTTTAAAATAAGAGCCATAAGTTGGCAAGCCTAAGAAAATCTTGCCACACTTTCTGAATGTATGAAATGTGAATCCTAATATGGCTTGACTAAGATTTTGCTTGAACCCAACACACGCCTAAGTTGGTCAAACTTGCCTAACCTTAGGTGTAGCAACCTTTGGCAAATTAGTCTCAAACCAAACAGCCATGTGCTCCCTCCATATCCTCTGTGACGCCTTATATTAAAGATAGTGCCAAAAAACATCTTATATTAAATTAGGGAGTAATATTATTTTGAAATGAAGAGGTAATAACCACATGGGTCTAGATTCAACCTGCCACGTGTAGGCCACTTGAGAAGCGTGTAAACTTACGGCCCAGGTAGTCATCAATGTAGAGTGGCAGTCGTTTTGAAAACGAGAATATATTAAGATACCAATTACATTTAGTTTTTGCATCAATAAGAAATCAGAAAGACATCCAGGATGCACATAGCCCGAAAGAAGATAAAACAAGAGAGAAAAATGGCCTCGTCATAGGGATCAACTTTTCTCAGCAGCAACAGCACACAAACCACCATCAAAGACAACACCCGAAAAACATAAAAGGTCTTCGAAAGCGACACTTTCAAGAAGGAAACCGTGCACAAGCGTTGTCGCCGCCCGATCCAAGTTCATAGATTTTCACCCTGGTGAAATACAGTGCTCTCAAAATAATACCTTCAGCAAGGCAATTGCCAAGCACAACCAATGAAGGCCAGGCTTAGGTTTTCACCCTGAAAGTCATGACTCGGCACCCCAAGGGGCACCACCAAAAAAATGAAATCCTCATCTGTTGCCGGCTTGCCGCCCCTACTTGACACTGCTGCTACAAAAAGTTATCAAACACCTACTAACTCCAACACCTACAAGTCACCTTCCGCCTTACTGATCCTCCAATCTTAGCTAGCAAGACTTTCTCGGCCACTGTCTGTGCCATGAAAATCAAGCTGCCGATATGTCCCATTGTGTCAACAAACAAGAGAGATCTGCGTCGCGCCCTCCTGGAGCCACGCAGGCTGATCTAAACGCTCACTACCGGTTACTATCCGATCCAGATATCCTTGGGAAAGATCTCCGCTAGTAGTTTCGGAACACGTCGATGACTAGCTTGAGGAGGACCGATCATACAGATCATTGTCGTGATGCGACAAGAGCACAAGGACCGCCACCACACCGCTTCCTCCACCACGCCGACGCCATCGCCACCACGGTAGAGGACACCGGCCTTTGTTGCCCGCAGCCCGCGACTCCAGGCATTAGATTTGACGAAACCGACACCAGCCGCCCCGCCATCACCCATTGCAATTTTTCCCTTTGGTTTATCATTACATTAAGGATTTTGACTGTTGCAATTTATTATACACCTTTTATTATGTGTGACGATTCATATTGCAACGTGTGCAACACACTTTTATTTAATACATCGTTGATTGAAAAATAAATCCTCATGGCTAAGTCGTGCATCAGGGTTGCATTAGCTCTAGCTCCGCCCCTGCATGAATCACGGCGTGAACGAACGCACCTGGTCGGCCGAACAAGTGTGTGCCCCTGCACTTGCATGGCCATGCGTATTTTTTCTTAGATAACGAGCTAAGTCGGTTCGACATTCTAGATATTGGTTGCAATGATGATACTGCTTTTCACAACGGAACTATATCGTACTACATCATCCATAACACGTGGGGCTGTTTGATTCTAGGTTTAGGAGTGCCACACCTTGGCATACAATGTTGTCAAACTTGACTAAGATTAGTTTTTCAAAATAAGAGCCATAAGTTGGCAAGCCTATGAAAATCTTGCCATGTTTTTTGAGTGTATGAAATGTGGATCCAAGTCTGGCTTGCCTAAGATGTGGCTCGAACCAAACACATGCCACAGTTGGTTAAACTTGCCTAACCTTAGGTGTGGCAACCTTTGGCAAACTTAGCCTCAAACCAAACAGTCCCGTGCTCCCTCCATATCCTTTGTGATGCCTTATATTGAAGACAGTGTCAAAAAAACCATCTTATATTAAATTAGGGAGTAATTTCATTTTGGAATGAAAAAGTAATAACCATGTGGGTGTAGATTTAACCTGCCACGTGTAGGCCACTGGAGCAGCATGTAAACTTACGGCCCAGGTACTCATCAATGTAGAGCGGCAGTCGTTTTGAAAACGGGAATATATTAAGATACCAATTACATTTAGTTTCTGCATCAATAAGAAGTCACAAAGACATCCAGGATGCACATAGCCCGAAAGAAAACAAAAAAGAGAGAAAAATGGCCTCGTCATAGTGATCAACTTCTCTCGGCAACAACATCACACAAACCACCATCAAAGGCAGCACCCGAAAAACATAAAAGGTCTCCGAAAGCGACGCCTTCAAGAAGGAAACATTGCACAAGCGCTATGGTCGCCCGATCCAGGATCATAGATTTTCACCCTAGTGAAAGACCATGCTCTCAAAATAATACCTTCAGCAAGGCAATTGTCAGGCACAACTAATGAAGGCTAGACCTTAGGTTTTCACCCTGAAAGTCACGACTCGGCACCTGATCGGTCGCACAAGTGTGTGCCCCTGCACTTGCATGCCCATGCGTATTTTTTTCTTAGGTAATGAGCTAACTTGGCTCGACTTATTGATATAACAAGCTCAGATCAAAGCTTGACTCCACTGGTGTAACTCACAAGCCAGCTGGTTAACTTAGGTATGAATAATAACAAAGCTAATGAGTATAAAAATGTCTAGATTACTGCCTACTGTGAAGCTAGGAATGTCATTGTCATGACAGTTTCATCTTGAATGATTTCTATATACATGAGGCGTACAGGATGAGATCGGCGGTGCTAGACTCATCTTCACTGAGTACGTTGAGCAGCGTCATCCTTGCGTTGACGAGCGCGCGATGCACCTGCTCACATCCGTTCTCCGCCGCCACGACGCACTCCTCAAGGCCCTGCAGCCGTTCCATGGGCTTCGCAGGAGGAGACGAAACCGAGGTCAATGCTCGCAAGGCAGAGGAGGTCGAGGAAGAAGCGATCCCGTCGAAGATGACGGTGGATGCGGCCGCCGCCGCGCGCATGGCAGCTACGCCGACCTCGCTGGAGTCGGATGTGGCCAAGGGGCAAGAACGGTGCGTGAAGGCGCGCATTGTGGAGGCGAGACGGGAGAAAGCGCGGTCAAAGCCACGACGCGCATGCACTGCGGCAGCGAGGCGCGCGGTGTCAGGATATCTCAGCGCGGCCTGCGCCTCGGCGAGGAGCTCCTTTAGGGGCTGGAGCACCTCGTCGTAGCAGCTATGCGGATCGGCGAGGATGAGGATGTCACTAAGCAACCCCTCCGTCCACGACGGCGACGCTGTCGCCTGCAGGTGGCGGAGTAGGTCGACCAATCCCTAAGGAGCTGGCCTACGTGGCTCACCCCATCGTGGATCCAGGCTCAAGATGCCAGTGCGGGCGCCTCGGTCCACTCAAGGAGAGCGTTGGCGGAGCTGTGGAGGCCGGCGGCGGGGTGGGCGGTCGTGGATGCCGGCGGGGGCCTTGGCGGCTCTGAGCCATCGGCAGAACCCCATTCTTTCTAGGAAGTGGAAATGCTGCCGTTGTACGTGGAGTTGCTCGCTGAGTTGGGCTTGGCGGCTTTAGTGAGGCGGGAGACGTATTTATAGGGACACGGTGTCATCGTGTCTAACTGCGTAGCCTACCACGTGTCATGGCACGACTTAATCCAACGCCGAAAGTAGGGCAATGCAAACGGCGTGAGTAGCACACAAACCACCTTCAAAGACAACACCCCAAAAATGGCCTCGTCATAGTGATCAACTTCTCTCGGCAACAGCAGCACACAAACCACCATCAACGACAACATCCAAAAAACATAAAAGGTCTCCAAAAGCGACGCCTTCAAGAAGGAAACAGTGCACAGGTGCTATCGTCGCCCGATCCAAGATCATAGATCTTTACCCTAGTGAAAGACCGTGCTCTCAAAATAATACCTTCAGCAAGGCAATTGTCAGGCACAACCAATGAAGGCCAGACCTTAGGTTTTCACCCTAAAAGTCATGACTCCGCACACCGAGAAGCACCACCAAAAAATGAAATCCTCATGTGTTGTCGGCTTGCCGCCCCTACTTGACACTGCTGCTACTGAATATTATCAAACACCTGGCTGACAACATCGCCTAGAAGGCACCCTCCGCCTTACTGATCCTCCAATCTTAGCTATCAAGACTTTCTCTGTGTTGGGGAACGTAGTAATTTCAAAAAAATTCCTACGCACGCGCAAGATCATGGTGATGCATAGCAACGAGAGGGGAGAGTGTTGTCTACGTACCCTTCGTAGACTACAACGGAAGCGTAGACGCAACGTAGAGGAAGTAGTCGTACGTCTTCCCGATCCGACCGATCCAAGCACCGTTACTCCGGCACCTCCGAGTTCTTAGCACACGTACAGCTCGATGACGCTCCCCGGGCTCCGATCCAGCAAAGCTTCGGGGATGAGTTCCGTCAGCACAACGGCGTGGTGACGATGATGATGTTCTACCGACACAGGGCTTCGCCTAAGCACTACAACGATATGATCGAGATGGAATATGGTGGCAGGGGGCACCACACACGGCTAAGGAACGATCACGTGGATCAAGTTGTGTGTCTAGAGGTGCCCCCCTGCCCCCGTATATAAAGGATCCAAGGGGGGTGCGGCCGGCCCTATGGTGGCGCGTAGGAGGAGTCCTACTCCTACCGGGAGTAGGACTCCCCCCCCCCCCAAACCTTGTCCAACTAGGAGAGGTGGAGGGAGAATATGAAAGGGGGGTGCCGCCCCTCCCTCCTTGTCCAATTCGGACTAGGGGGAGAGGGGGCGCGTGGCCTGCCCTGGCAGCCCCTTCCTCTTCTCCACATTAGGCCCATGAGGCCCATTAACCCCCCGGGGGGTTCCGGTAACCCCCCGGTGCTCCGGTTTTATCCGATACTTCTCCGGAACCCTTCCGGTGTCCGAATGTAGTCATCCAATATATCAATATTTACGTCTCGACCATTTCGAGACTCCTCGTCATATCCGTGATCACATCCGGGACTCCGAACTAACTTTGGTACATCAAAATGCATAAACTCATAATAACTGTCATCGTAACGTTAAGCGTGCGGACCCTACGGTTCGAGAACAATGTAGACATGACTGAGACAAATCTCCGGTCAATAACCAATAGCGGGACCTGGATGCCCATATTGGCTCCTACATATTCTACGAAGATCTTTATCGGTCAGACCGCATAACAACATACGTTGTTCCCTTTGTCATCGGTATGTTACTTGCCCGAGATTCGATCGTCGGTATCCAATACCTAGTTCAATCTCGTTACCGGCAAGTCTCTTTACTCGTTCTGTAATACATCATCCCGCAACTAACTCATTAGTTGCAATGCTTGCAAGGCTTATGTAATGTGCATTACCGAGAGGGCCCAGAGATACCTCTCCGACAATCGGAGTGACAAATCCTAATCTCGAAATAGGCCAACCCAACATCTACCTTTGGAGACACCTGTAGATCTCCTTTATAATCACCCAGTTACGTTGTGACGTTTGGTAGCACACAAAGTGTTCCTTCGGTAAACGGGAGTTGCATAATCTCATAGTCATAGGAACATGTATAAGCCATGAAGAAAGCAATAGCAACATACTAAACGATCGGGTGCTAAGCTAATGGAATGGGTCATGTCAATCAGATCATTCAACTAATGATGTGACCTCGTTAATCAAATAACAACACTTTCTTCATGCTTAGGAAACATAACCATCTTTGATTAACGAGCTAGTCAAGTAGAGGCATACTAGTGACACTAAGTTTGTCTATGTATTCACACATGTATTATGTTTTCGGTTAATACAATTCTAGCATGAATAATAAACATTTATCATGATATAAGGAAATAAATAATAACTTTATTATTGCCTCTAGGGCATATTTCCTTCAGTCTCCCACTTGCACTAGAGTCAATAATCTAGATTACACAGTAATGATTCTAACACCCATGGAGCCTTGGTGCTGATCATGTTTTGCTCGTGGAAGAGGCTTAGTCAACGGGTCTGCAACATTCAGATCCGTATGTATCTTGCAAATCTCTATGTCTCCCACCTGGATTAGATCCCGGATGGAATTGAAGCGTCTCTTGATGTGCTTGGTTCTCTTGTGAAATCTGGATTCCTTTGCCAAGGCAATTGCACCAGTATTGTCACAAAAGATTTTCATTGGACCCGATGCACTAGGTATGACACCTAGATCGGATATGAACTCCTTCATCCAGACTCCTTCGTTCGCTGCTTCCGAAGCAGCTATGTACTCCGCTTCACATGTAGATCCCGCTACGACGCTTTGTTTAGAACTGCACCAACTGACAGCTCCACCGTTTAATGTAAACACGTATCCGGTTTGCGATTTAGAATCGTCCGGATCAGTGTCAAAGCTTGCATCAACGTAACCTTTTACGGTGAGCTCTTTGTCACCTCCATATACGAGAAACATATCCTTAGTCCTTTTCAGGTATTTCAGGATGTTCTTGACCGCTGTCCAGTGATCCACTCCTGGATTACTTTGGTACCTCTCTGCTAAGCTTATAGCAAGGCACACATCAGGTCTGGTACACAGCATTGCATACATGATAGAGCCTATGGCTGAAGCATAGGGAACATCTTTCATTTTCTCTCTATCTTCTGCAGTGGTCGGACATTGAGTCTGACTCAACTTCACACCTTGTAACACAGGCAAGAACCCTTTCTTCGCCTGATCCATTTTGAACTTTTTCAAAATCTTGTCAAGGTATGTGCTTTGTGAATGTCCAATTAAGCGTCTTGATCTATCTCTATAGATCTTTATACCTAATATGTAAGCAGCTTCACCGAGGTCTTTCATTGAAAAACTCTTATTCAAGTATCCCTTTATGCTATCCAGAAATTATATATCATTTCCGATCAGTAATATGTCATCCACATATAATATCAGAAATGCTACAGAGCTCCCACTCACTTTCTTGTAAATACAGGCTTTTCCGAAAGTCTGTATAAAACCAAATGCTTTGATCACACTATCAAAACGTTTATTCCAACTCCGAGAGGCTTGCACCAGTCCATAAATAGATCGCTGAAGCTTGCACACTTTGTTAGCTCCCTTTGGATCGACAAAACCTTCCGGTTGCATCATATACAACTCTTCTTCCAGAAATCCATTCAGGAATGCAGTTTTGACATCCATCTGCCAAATTTCATAATCATAAAATGCGGCAATTGCTAACATGATTCTGACAGACTTAAGCATCGCTACGGGTGAGAAGGTCTCATCGTAGTCAACCCCTTGAACTTGTCGAAAACCTTTTGCGACAAGACGAGCTTTGTAGACAGTAATATTACCGTCTGCGTCAGTCTTCTTCTTGAAGATCCATTTATTCTCAATTGCTTGCCGATCATCGGGCAAGTCAACCAAAGTCCATACTTTGTTCTCATACATGGATCCCATCTCAGATTTCATGGCTTCAAGCCATTTTGCGGAATCTGGGCTCACCATCGCTTCTTCATAGTTCGTAGGTTCATCATGATCTAGTAGCATGACTTCCAGAACTGGAATGCTGTACCACTCTGGCGCGGATCTCATTCTGGTTGATCTACGAGGTTCAGTAGTATCTTGTTCTGAAGTTTTATGATCATCATCATTAACTTCCTCACTTATTGGTGTAGGTGTCGCAGAAACAGTTTTCTGTGATGTACTACTTTCCAACAAGGGAGTAGGTATAGTTACCTCATCAAGTTCTACTTTCCTCCCACTCACTTCTTTCGAGAGAAACTCCTTCTCCAGAAAGTTTCCGAATTTAGCAACAAAAGTCTTGCCTTCGGATTTGTGATAGAAGGTGTATCCAATAGTTTCCTTTGGATATCCTATGAAGACACATTTCTCCGATTTGGGTTCGAGCTTATCAGGTTGAAGCTTTTTCACATAAGCATCGCAGCCCCAAACTTTCAGAAACCACAACTTTGGTTTCTTGCCAAACCATAGTTCATAAGGCGTCGTCTCAACGGATTTTGATGGTGCCCTATTTAACTTGAATGCGGCCGTCTCTAGAGCGTATCCCCAAAACGATAGCGGTAAATCAGTAAGAGACATCATAGATCGCATCATATCTAGTAAAGTACGATTACGACGTTCGGACACACCATTACGCTGTGGTGTTCCGGGTGGCGTGAGTTGCGAAACTATTCCACAATTTTTCAAATGTACACCAAACTCGTAACTCAAATATTCTCCTCCACGATCAGATCGTAGAAACTTTATTTTCTTGTTACGATGATTTTCAACTTCACTCTGAAATTCTTTGAACTTTTCAAACGTTTCAGACTTATGTTTCATTAAGTAGATATACCCATATCTACTTAAGTCATCTGTGAAGGTGAGAAAATAACGATATCCGCCACGAGCCTCAACATTCATCGGACCACATACATCTGTATGTATGATTTCCAGCAAATCTGTTGCTCTCTCCATAGTACCGGAGAACGGTGTTTTAGTCATCTTGCCCATGAGGCACGGTTCACAAGTACCAAGTGATTCATAATCAAGTGGTTCCAAAAGTCCATCAGTATGCAGCTTCTTCATGCACTTTACACCGATATGACCTAAACGGCAGTGCCACAAATAAGTTGCACTATCATTATCAACTCTGCATCTTTTGGCTTCTACATTATGAATATGTGTATCACTACTATCGAGATTCAACAAGAATAGACCACTCTTCAAGGGTGCATGACCATAAAAGATATTACTCATATAAATAGAACAACCATTATTCTCTGATTTAAATGAATAACCGTCTCGCATTAAACAAGATCCAGATTTAATATTCATGCTCAACGCTGGCACCAAATAACAATTATTTAGGTCTAATACTAATCCCGAAGGTAGATGTAGAGGTAGTGTGCCGACCGCGATCACATCGACTTTGGAACCGTTTCCCACGCGCATCGTCACCTCGTCCTTAGCCAATCTTCGCTTAATCCGTAGTCCCTGTTTCGAGTTGCAAATATTAGCAACAGAACCAGTATCAAATACCCAGGTGCTACTGCGAGCATTAGTAAGGTACACATCAATAACATGTATATCACATATACCTTTGTTCACCTTGCCATCCTTCTTATCCGCCAAATACTTGGGGCAGTTCCGCTTCCAGTGACCAGTCTGCTTGCAGTAGAAGCACTCAGTTTCAGGCTTAGGTCCAGACTTGGGTTTCTTCTCTTGAGTAGCAACTTGCTTGCCATTCTTCTTGAAGTTCCCCTTCTTCTTCCCTTTGCCCTTTTTCTTGAAACTAGTGGTCTTGTTAACCATCAACACTTGATGCTCCTTTTTGATTTCTACCTCCGCAGCTTTCAGCATTGCGAAGAGCTCAGGAATAGTTTTGTTCATCCCTTGCATATTATAGTTCATCACGAAGCTCTTGTAGCTTGGTGGCAGTGATTGGAGAATTTTGTCAATGACGCAATCATCTGGAAGATTAACTCCCATCTGAATCAAGTGATTATTATACCCAGACATTTTGAGTATATGCTCACTGACAGAACTGTTCTCCTCCATCTTGCAGCTATAGAACTTATTGGAGACTTCATATCTCTCAATCCGGGCATTTGCTTGAAATATTAACTTCAACTCCTGGAGCATCTCATATGCTCCATGACGTTCAAAGCGTCGTTGAAGTCCCGATTCTAAGCCGTAAAGCATGGCACACTGAACTATCGAGTAGTCATCAGCTTTGCTCTGCCAGACGTTCATAACATCTGGTGTTGCTCCAGCAGCAGGCCTGGCACCCAGCGGTGCTTCCAGGACGTAATTCTTCTGTGCAGCAATGAGGATAATCCTCAAGTTACGGACCCAGTCCATGTAATTGCTACCATCATCTTTCAACTTTGCTTTCTCAAGGAACGCATTAAAATTCAACGGAACAACAGCACGAGCCATCTATCTACAATCAAACATAAACAAGCAAGATACTATCAGGTACTAAGTTCATGATAAGTTTAAGTTCAATTAATCAAATTACTTAAGAACTCCCACTTAGATAGACATCCATCTAATCCTCTAAGTGATCACGTGATCCAAATCAACTAAACCATGTCCGATCATCACATGAGATGGAGTAGTTTCTTTGGTGAACATCACTATGTTGATCATATCTACTATATGATTCAGGCTCGACCTTTCGGTCTCCGTGTTCCGAGGCCATATCTGTATATGCTTGGCTCGTCAAGTATAACCTGAGTATTCCGCGTGTGCAACTGTTTTGCACCCGTTGTATTTGAACGTAGAGCCTATCACACCCAATCATCATGTGGTGTCTCAGCATGAAGAACTTTCGCAACGGTGCATACTCAGGGAGAACACTTCTTGATAATTTAGTGAGAGATCATCTTATAATGCTACCGTCAATCAAAGCAAGATAAGATCCATAAAAGATAAACATCACATGCAATCAATATAAGTGATATGATATGGCCATCATCATCTTGTGCTTGTGATCTCCATCTCCGAAGCACCGTCATGATCACCATCGTCACCGGCGCGACACCTTGATCTCCATCGTAGCATCGTTGTCGTCTCGCCAATCTTATGCTTCCACGACTATCGCTACCGCTTAGTGATAAAGTAAAGCATTACATCGCGATTGCATTGCATACAATAAAGCGACAACCATATGGCTCCTGCCAGTTGCCGATAACTCGGTTACAAAACATGATCATCTTATACAATAAAATTTAGCATCATGTCTTGGCCATATCACATCACAACATGCCCTGCAAAAACAAGTTAGACGTCCTCTAGTTTGTTGTTGCAAGTTTTACGTGGCTGCTACGGGCTTAAGTAAGAACCGATCTCACCTACGCATCAAAACCACAACGATAGTTTGTCAATTTGACTCCGTTTTAACCTTCGCAAGGACCGGGCGTAGCCACACTTGGTTCAACTAAAGTTGGAGAAACAGTCACCCGCAAGCCACCTTTGTGCAAAGCACGTCGGGAGAACCGGTCTCGTGTAAGCGTACGCGTAATGTCGGTCCGGGCCGCTTCATCCAACAATACCGCCGAACCAAAGTATAACATGCTGGTAGGCAGTATGACTTATATCGCCCACAACTCACTTGTGTTCTACTCGTGCATATAACATCAAACCATAAAACCTGGCTCGGATGCCACTGTTGGGGAACGCAGTAATTTCAAAAAAATTCCTACGCACACGCAAGATCATGGTGATGCATAGCAACGAGAGGAGAGAGCGTTGTCTACGTACCCTTCGTAGACTGCAACGGAAGCGTTGACGCAACGTAGAGGAAGTAGTCGTACGTCTTCCTGATCCGACCGATCCAAGCACCGTTACTCCGGCACCTCCGAGTTCTTAGCACACGTACAGCTCGATGACGCTCCCCGGGCTCCGATCCAGCAAAGCTTCGGGGATGAGTTCCGTCAGCACAACGGCGTGGTGACGATGATGATGTTCTACCGACGCAGGGCTTCGCCTAAGCACTACAACGATATGATCGAGGTGGAATATGGTGGCAGGGGGCACCGCACACGGCTAAGGAACGATCACGTGGATCAACTTGTGTGTCTAGAGGTGCCCCCCTGCCCCCGTATATAAAGGATCCAAGGGGGGTGCGGCCGGCCCTATGGTGGCGCGCAGGAGGAGTCCTACCCCAAACCTTGTCCAACTAGGAGAGGTGGAGGGAGAATAGGAAAGGGGGGGCGCCGCCCCTCCCTCCTTGTCCAATTCGGACTAGGGGGAGAGGGGGCGCGCGGCCTGCCCTGGCAGCCCCTTCCTCTTCTCCACATTAGGCCCATGAGGCCCATTAACCCCCCGGGTGGTTCCGGTCACCCCCCGGTGCTCCGGTTTTATCCGATACTTCTCCGGAACCCTTCCGGTGTCCGAATATAGTCATCCAATATATCAATCTTTATGTCTCGACCATTTCGAGACTCCTTGTCATGTCCGTGATCACATCCAGGACTCCGAACTAACTTCGGTACATCAAAATGCATAAACTCATAATAACTGTCATCGTAACATTAAGCGTGCGGACCCTACGGTTCGAGAACAATGTAGACATGACTGAGACAAATCTCCGGTCAATAACCAATAGCGGGACCTGGATGCCCATATTGGCTCCTACATATTCTACGAAGATCTTTATCGGTCAGACCGCATAACAACATACGTTGTTCCCTTTGTCATCGGTATGTTACTTGCCCGAGATTCGATCGTCGGTATCCAATACCTAGTTCAATCTCGTTACCGGCAAGTCTCTTTACTCGTTCTGTAATACATCATCCCGCAACTAACTCATTAGTTGCAATGCTTGCAAGGCTTATGTAATGTGCATTACCGAGAGGGCCCAGAGATACCTCTCCGACAATCGGAGTGACAAATCCTAATCTCGAAATACGCCAACCCAACATCTACCTTTGGAGACACCTGTAGAGCTCCTTTATAATCACCCAGTTACATTGTGACGTTTGGTAGCACACAAAGTGTTCCTCCGGTAAACGGGAGTTGCATAATCTCATAGTCATAGGAACATGTATAAGTCATGAAGAAAGCAATAGCAACATACTAAACGATCGGGTGCTAAGCTAATGGAATGGGTCATGTCAATCAGATCATTCAACTAATGATGTGACCTCGTTAATCAAATAAAAACACTTTCTTCATGCTTAGGAAACATAACCATCTTTGATTAACGAGCTAGTCAAGTAGAGGCATACTAGTGACACTAAGTTTGTCTATGTATTCACACATGTATTATGTTTCCAGTTAATACAATTCTAGCATGAATAATAAACATTTATCATGATATAAGGAAATAAATAATAACTTTATTATTGCCTCTAGGGCATATTTCCTTCACTCTATAGCTGTCTGTGCCATGAAAATCGAGATGCCGATATGTCCCATTGTGTCAACAAACAACATAGATTCGCGTCATGCCCTCGTAGAGCCACGCAGGCTGACATGGACGCTCACTACCAGTTACTATCCGATCCAAATATCCTTGGGCAAGATCTCCGCTAGTAGTTTCGAAACACGCCGACGACCAGATCGAGGAGGACCAATCATGCAGATCGTTGTCGTTATGCGAAAAGAGCACAAGGACCGCCACCACACCGCTTCCTCCACCATGGCAACGCCATCGCCACCACGACAAAGTTCATCGACCTTCGCTATCCACAGCCCGTGACTGCAGGCGCCAGATCTGCTGAAACCGAGACCAGCCCCCTGCCATCATGTCGTGCCGCCCTGCCCCGCCACCTTCGCCACGTAACCGCTGTCGCGTCCACTCACCGCCGCACCCAAGACCTGGCCGTCCGAAACACTGCCGCAACGCCCTTCCGGTAGCGCCGCGCTCCCCGCCCGCTCGCCACGTCCCCTGCTGTAGCCATCAGGGGAGGAGGGAGAAGAGGCCCCGCCGCCAGTTGGGCTTCGCCCGGCGGTGGCGAAGGGAGGGGCGTGGAGGAGGTGCGGGCGGCGAGGGCTAGGGCAGTCGTACTTACTCCCTAACAAAATGATGGCAATTTTTTAGTAGTAGAAATTAGTGGCAAAATTAAGTAGTGGGACATAACCAGTGGCATAATGATAAAAATCCTTTCAAAATAGTTATCATTTATGACACTAGTTGTGTCCTACTAAGTTTTGTCATCAGAAGTTACAACAGCTAAAAAATGTCATCGTTTTGTGAGATGCTTGCTCAAAAATACCATTAGATATCTCAAAAATACATCGTCCCATTAGATGTTTGCTAAAAATTGCCATTAGACATCATTATTGTCAAGTCAAACCCGTTGGCCATGTTATATGACAAAAATACCCCTAGACCCACATGTCAGCTCTCTCTATCTCACAATGATAAGTGTGGGCCCCACTTGTCAGGAGTAGGCAAGCGAATAATTTTAGAGTAAAATAAGAACCTGTCGGGATCAAGTGGGACCCACACTTTAGTGAGATAAGAGGGAGAGCTGACATGTTGGCCCATAAGTATTTTGGTCATTATAGCATGGCAAACAAGATTTGACCTGACAGTAATGGTGTACAGTGGCATTTTGGAGCATGCTCCTAACGAATCGATGGCATTTTTGAAAGGTTGAAATTCCTAGTGACAGAATTGAATAGTGGGACATAACGAGTGGCATAAATGATAAAAACCCTTCAAAATAGTTAGAGTTCTACTATTTTTATAGGTCAATTTTTTAAAATTTTGACCAAGGTGTTACAATAACCCACAAATATCTATGATATCAAATATATAAAATAGTATGTCATAATGAATTTAAAGAGGTAAATTTGGTTTTATAGATGTTGATATAATACGAAGTTTGACTTAGAAAAATCATAAAACTTTAATTATTTTAAAATGGAGGGAGTATTTTTTTTTCTACTCCCTTTGTTCCTGAATATAATATCTTTTAAAAGATTACATTATGAAGCACATAAGAAATAAAATGAATGAATCTATACTTTTAAAATATGTCTATATACATTCATATATAGTCTTTATTGAAATCTCTAAGAAGGCTTATATTTAAAAACGGATGGAGTAGGTAGGTGTTTTCCAGCTCGACTACCTGGACGGCCAGCATGTTTGGATGCCGATTTGGTTGGCCCATCATAAGTTTGGAATGCAAGGTGTTCCATTTTCAAAAGAAAAGAAAAAAGTACTCCTTGGGCCTCATTATATGAGATGGGCCGTTAAACGAGTATCTCATACCCCGTTGAAAAAAAACGATCTCATAAAGACTAAAAAAACGATCTTATAAATCTCATCCCGATTTCAGAGAGTCGAGCCATCGATTTGCCACTGAACAATACAAAACATGCAGTCCTAAAATGTCGCAGTGATTCTTCCAATTATAAACCGCTGGAGCATCGCTTTTCCAACGAAAAATGCAAGGAAGCAAAGCAATACCATGTACAAAGTGCTTGACGTTCAAATGCTACAGCTCGCAACACACGTTTTCACTAGGCAAAATTTTACCGCGCCGCGGCGGCCAATACGCAAATCCCCTGTCAATCCACTCCATGCCCAAATTGCACAGCTCTTCGAAACCGACCTCAGAAACCTCGGGCCCCCATGGAGCTTGGCTAAACCACGCCGGAATACTGCCCCATGGAGTGTCTGGCAGGTCAAAGAACCTCTTTTAGCACGGGAGGCAAGAGATCCATGGTCTTCACGACGATGGCTGGGCGGTGCCAGCGACTTCGTCTGATCTCTCATGACGCCGCCGCTGTTCTGGGCTTCTTGAATCTAGGTGAGTGGCTGGACAGCCCCATCCCACCACCGCGGCCTCGCGTCCTGTTGAACCCACCACTCCCGGGTCTCGTGCCGCGGCCTCGTGGCCTGCCGCCTCTGCTGCTCTGGCCGTCTCCTCCTGACTGCGCTTCAGATCTGGATCTGAAACTACCTCTGTCGCCTGACGCTCTGCCGTGCTGCTGGCCCCTACCTCTACCTCTACCACCCTGGAAGTGAGGCTTCCTCGCCCCTTTGACGAAGAATTCCTTCTTTCCGGTCGGCGCTTCCTCTTGTCCAGATTCGGCGTTAGAGTCAGCCCATTTTCCTCTGTACACACGCCAAATGGTGTAAGCAACGGGTTGTGAGGGATGAGAAAGGAGGGGCTGGCCGTGGCTTTACCTCTTTGGAGCATGATGCTCGGGATCTTTCGCCTCGGACGGTGCACCATCTGCTGGATTATTATTATTACCCTTGCGGCCCTGCAAAATTCAAGCACCAATGCTTTTTAAACTGATACAGACTTCGAGTTCTATTTTTCCTTTCCATGCAAGCAAGCGTAGTTCAGTGTGTGAGGAGGGAGTAGTTTGAAATCTTTGTGGCCTCATGGTTTGCTGTTTTTCCCTTTTGAAAAGCTTGCGGTTAAAGAGCAACGCCTTTTTATTTGACGGGAAAATGCAACGTTTTTATCAGGGGCTCGGGTAACTTCTTTATACGAGGGGGTAAAAGTAACACTTCAAACAAGAGCTCAGCATCTTTGCACTGAATAGCTAGTGTGAGTTATATGATGAACTTATGAAGATTGTGAGGGAATTAATTCTCAAAAAACATTTACATTTGATAAATTAACCCAAAATTGGTGGATATGGATCAATCACAGGCTGAATGTAGCTTGGCCAAAACCATTACGGGCTCAGTGCTAAAAAGGTATACAAAATATTCAGTAGATGAAAACGTATAGATCGCTCTTCTAAAGCAAAATTAAGAAAAAAAAACTAGTTCAGGGAATCTCACCTCTTCAACACTTCTAACAAACTCCTTGTACTTTTCAGGTGTAACCAAGTCAACAGCATCAAATCCACATTTTCTGATCAATATTTCCACTATTAGTATAACCTGCACATAAAATATTAAAACACATCTCGTTAAGTGCACCATACAGAACATACAAATGGATGGAAAGTAAACCATTGAACAATTGCACCAACTAACCTTCCCTTTGAAATGGTGCTTTGTAACAGATGACATTGGTAAAATGCCAGTCATGATATCTGCTTGCAAACCCAACAGTTTTTCTGATTGCAAAGATGTTACCAACACCTTAACAAATCCCAGAGATGCCTAGATTTTTATATAATAAAACAAATCAGACTCTTAGATGACAAGAAAACTATAAACAACCAACAGGCAGACAGAAGACACAGAACCCACCTTAATTACTTCAATAGCTTTATTTTGCAGCAGAACTAGGACTGATGGTATCAAATTTGGAACTTCCACGCAAAAATCAGCATCAGTGTATATAAGCAATGATAGTGCAGCGATTGCTCCGCTCACTATGTGAGGAGACGGACTAGAAAGATATCCCATCACCTGAAAGTTAACGAAATTGATGTTTCTCAATGTTTCGACAATGGAAATCCTGCATATGAGACAGACTAATGCTCCTGCCATGTGGAACTATATTGCTTACTTGCAACTTTACATAAAGAAGACATCATAAAATAACTACTGAATCTAAGAAACTATATAGGTATGACAGATCTCTACTTCGGTATGCAGGTTAGCCATTTACAAAACATCACGGCAATGGTCCAACATCATCACGATGTTCTCAGAACTCTAAGATTGCTCTTCTCAAAAACAGACTATATATCTTATAGACTGTATGCTTTCAAGTATCGATGCTGCAAAACTACAACTTAGTTTGATGCTTTTCACAAGAATTGTTCTTGCATCGACTTCATGCACTAAGCATCAGTAATTTATAATTTATGAAAGGACTTAATGGGCGCAGCACTCAATTAATGGTATAAATGGAGAGAACAGGTTGCTAGATTTCTTTCATGAAAGGCGAAACAAACATTTTAATAAGAGCAGAGATTAGCAAGGATACCAGCTGCGCATGGTGGTTAGGAACAGGAAACACAGAAAAAATATCTCAAGAGCAGAGAAGAAGTTCGTTAGCTAACCATTGTGAATAGCCGTTGAAGATCTGAATCTCCGTTATTCAATTCAGAACTCCTCAAGCTAGTACTAATAGCCAGGAGTACATCGTATGCCAGTCTTCTACTTTCCTTCTTAGACTGCATTGAAAAGAAAACAGTGGGAATGAACCAAAGCAGTCGATGGCAGAAGAGGAATCTTATCACGTGAGCTTTTTCATGGCCTTGCTTTAAGTTGGTGTAAATTTATCCTTGTATAAATGATGATGTCATATGTATGACATGATGTTAGCAACCTAATACACAACTGATAATTGATCAAAATATGAGGGTAGGGTAACACACCTTCAATGCAAGTATTAACTCATTTAGAATCAAGAATGCCTTCTTGCTTGTGCCCTCTTCATTAACCTTCAGAATGGTAGAAGTTAAGTAAAAACTATGGCACATGATTCAGCAAGCAGGATGGATGAAGCATAGAACTAGACTAAAGTAACACAAGAAAACATGCATGCAGTATTGCAGTCAAAGAACATCATGCCGATGTTTAATTCTCTCTTGGTAGAAGGTGCATCCAATGTTATGGTCATGGGCCAGGGGCCATCCGGCATGTCCAAGGCAGCAACATGTGTGTCCACTAAGGAAGGTTTAGGGCAGGGATGAGTTAGCCTGCTAGCTACTTGGGTATCCCTAGTATTCCAGATGATACAGTAGTGGCAGCACGATAGGTGCAAGTGGCGAACATGGACAAGGAAGCCTTGTAGTTTTCAAAAGGTCAGTCTCAGAGCCTCTCTTCTACGTCAGGGATGAGCCCTGCCGCAGTGCTGTTATATTTGCCCTATTCACGGTGCTCCGACTTTTTATCCCAGCCAATTTATCCCGCTGTGGACCAAGGTCCATAATATCCACTTTGCAAAACTAAGATGTCGTGTTATTCTAGTATGTGCAATGGAACATTAATAGACGAAGGGTGCACCTCTAATTAACAAGTACTTGTGCTCTTATGGTGCTCACTGCTCAAAGATTTGTAGTTGCATTTTTTTACAAGTGCAACAGCCATACCTTAATCATGTGAACCAACAGATACTTGTAGCATACTAATTGACCTTCTAAAACTGCATTGTTAGAATCTGGCTTTATTCCATGAAGAAGCATCATTATTTCATCCAACTGGGCTAACGAATATTCATGGTGTTCCTGAAAGTAAAGAAAGGGGTTAAAGGCAAACAAATACATCTCAAATCTGAAAGTTGCATCTGAGGAACTCATGCTGACCTTCAAAATTGTGCTTAATGCGAAGAGAGCTTTGCTCTCACATGACTTGCTGCTATCCTGAGGAGAAAAGATAAGTAGTATGAACAATGAACTCCCTACTAACAGTTGGACATTGGGGCATAATAAGAGCAGAGATTAGCAAGGATACCAGTAAAGAAGATTTGATGAATCCAAAAAACAAATCAAGTACATCCTCATCAGCAGCTTCAGCTAGTGTTGAAATGAGTTCCATCAGAAGTGACCTGCACAAGAAAAATCATAATCATATATCATGCAGAACAAGCTTCCGGATGGGATGCATTTATGTGTTGGCTACCACATAGTAATCACACATGAATACATGATGATGCATATAATCACATAAGAAACTTCCTATATATGTGGTAAAACTCCAAGAAAAATCCTAGTTTCGATGCCATGATTGTTCCATTTTTTTTTTTGGAGAACGGCGTCACGATAATATTTGACTGGATGGGAAGATCGCCCTAGTAGGTTACAGATTAACAACATTGATTTCCTTATAAAATTATGGCTTGTATGTACCTATTTACATGGTAGAAAGTTCTGACACTGCTGAGAACCTGATATTTTGGCTTTCACTTTGTGTTTTTTCTACAGAATGCTTAACCTAGACTAAAAAGATCAGATCTTATAGATGGGTAAGGATAAATAGCAAACCTCTTATTATTTATCTCCGTTGTTGAATCAGTATTCTCTTCGCCTTTTCCGTCTACCTCATTTGCTTCACATTCTAGATTCTCTGGCATCGATGGAGTATCTTCCAAACCACATTTTTTAAGTAGTGAGAGAAAAAGGTTACAGATGTTTGCGCTACCAGAAATTTGAGCCAGGGATCTCAACGCATCCTGTAAAATGACAAAGATAACCTGATAAATATCACAGAATGTATGGTCTGAAAAGGAGTGTCGATAACCATTGCGAAGTAACACAGGAATTGTTCAACCACGCTGAAGAAAAGTAGTGGCCCATAAATGCTTGTTTTCAAACAAAGGTATACGCTTACAAGTAGCTACAGATCTTGCCAAAAATGCATAGTGCAGCAAAAACTTTCAGGGTAGGAGAGCTGGAGGCATACTGTTGTCCTACACAGAGATTTGAGGCTCTAACATGTGTGAAAACCACCTTACACAAGTCTGCACTTAGTCTTTCAACAACAAGGTTTAAATCATGTACACGGCATACACAGGAAAAAAAATAGAACAATCATTAAGTACAAGAAAACTATTCATCTATGCAGAAACGAAACTCCATGCATGAGTTTTACATTACATGTTGTAAAGCAATCTTCACACTTCATAGTCATGCGACTGTTTAGTTAATTCATAGTCATGCGGCCACTTAATTAAGGATCCGTAAGGATAGGCAAACAGGATCCCAAAAGGTCCTCTTTTCTCCCCCATTCACAATGCACTTAGTCTTGCATCTGCAAGAAACTTAAAGCTCAGCCTATGGTTTCAAATTTCAAACTGAACGAGCATACATGCCTCTAATGGCCTCCCTTTTCAATGACAAAATGTTTCCTATCTAACATCTTTAACAGGCATCCATGATCCATGCATCTAACACGCACGGATTAATCGAATCATAAATGTTTGTCCACAAGCATCAGATGCTGTCTCAAAATGTGCGTATGCAACTGAGTCAAGTAGTTTGGAGAAATAAAGAATTATAAAGAGAATCATCTGGTAAAATAAACAACTGAGTAAGTAATGACCTTCAAATGAGCACGCTTTTCTGATGATTCAAGGAAATCATCTGCAAAAGTGCAAAGAAGATCCACAGAATGTGATGCCAAGACTTTCATGCTTTTACGAGCATCTTTTTTAGAGCACCGTTGTAAGCTTACACAGCTTAAGTTACTAGTCTTTGAGGAGAACAAGGCTGAAACTTCTGCAGGGACTTCTACGTCTTCATCACTGCTGCTTAATCTTCTAGTTCCATCTATAAGTTGCTGGCGAACAATAGATAAATTATTTGAGAGAAGAAATGAAGCAACTTTGTAGTATACGAGTCTATAAGATTAAATATAAGAAAATCAGTGTATAGAACTAAACCTGCAGGCCTTTACTGGAGGGTTTGTAGAGACACCGATCAGACTTCAGCATTTCTAGCAGCAGTTTGGACAAGGAACCAAAATTCTGATATACATCAGACGGATAGCGGCAGAAGGCAGGAAGCAAATTCCACAATTGATCACTCCAACCTTGCAATTCCTTACATTTCCGTGCTTTTTTGGCTGAAAGAATAAAGGAAAATTTCATTAAGTTGTATAACATACTAACATGTGAATTTAGCACCTATTGAATCGATTGTCTTACCCCTGCTTGAAGCCTCTTGTAGCGATTTTGCTAGCGGTACAATGTACTCTAAAAAGTGTTGCAGTGAGGCCCCATAAACATACTTGTTTAAAATGGGTACAATCCACATATTTGAGCATGTAAACCAAGCCTCCTCAAAAGATATTGGAAGTAGAGAATGAATTTTATCTGGCCCCATAGCAACTATTGCTGCCCCAATGCACTCCTCAACCTGCAAACGTGACAACAGAAAAGCTAAGCTAAATGGAAGATTAAAAATGTGAAGTGCAAATATGTGTGGAGTAAATATTGACTATATACTAAAACATTATATCCTGTTATTTACATTTTGCGCTACATGGAACTCAAGGAGAACATATCCAGTGATATTGTGATACCAATGACGAATTGGTGCCGTAAATGGTGATAAAAAATCAGGAATAAATTTAGAACATCAACACAGTATTATCCTATCATGTGAAATTTACATGTTTAGGGGAAAAAAGATAAAATCTGCAGAAAAACAAGGAAAAGGAGAAGACATATGATAATATTTTAGGGTCACAAGAGGTGATGTACATACAAAACTAAGATGTTCCCTTTTTTGGACGTGATAATAATCTAGAAATGAACTTACATTCTTCAGGTGTGGTTCTTTGTGTATTTTCGAACCAAGCCGTGACAAAGTTAGTAGGATATCTTTCATAAAGACATAAGAACTCCCCCCTGCAGACGAATTAACAAATACCAAAGAGTTGATGAATCAAAAGTGGTCATGTGTAACGCGGGGTAATATCAACATAACAGTTACATTATGACAAAATGGAAGAACAGTTATGCGGAAAGGGTACACAATGCATGACAAAATATGGCAGGATCAAAGGTGCTTGGAGAGTTTTGTCAACCTTTCATATGTCTTAACAGTTTGCTAGGTAGTCGCAGCCTTGCAGGAGTAAATACTAACTACTTTAGCATTGTGTTTGATGTACCTTTTGTAGCACCATGTGTACTTATTTGTACTCAAAATGACCAAAAAAAATCCAATATATATGTGCAAGAGATAATAGTAAAGGCATGTGCTGTTCTATGTAGGGGTAAACCACGTTAAAAAAACAAGCCTTGTAGAGTCAGGGTAACTACTACTTGAAATTCAAAAGATTCTCTCAAATGATTACTTATATGATCCAACTATTAAGGCAGGAGATGTTCTTGTTGAAATAACTGAAGACGTACCGAGTTTGAGAAACATAGCCAGGACAATTTTTAACACATTTTGAGGAGGAGAAGCACACTTCCTAAGTTTTTTATTGATAGACAAACAGATTGATTTGATGGCAGCCCCATCGCTCGAATCCTCAGCATCACACCCTGATTCATTAGTCACAAAAATACTTTGGTCGACATGAGAATAGATGCACTCTATTAACAGTTCCGCTACATCTTCAGAACATTTACTGTCCAGAATTAGGTGTCCTGCCAAGTTGAGAAGCATGACAAATAAGTTAAGTTGGTAAGTATTACAATACATATATATCTGACATAAGATAAACCCAGATACATCTGTCACCAATCCATAAGTGTTAAAAAGGTCAAAGATGCTAATCAACATGATTTACAAAAATCCCCATAAATATGTTCTCACAGGTCATACACCTTACATAAGGACTGGGTGCAAACTTTGAACAGATGCGCTCTCAAAGGCAACCCAAAAAACAAGATGGAAAGTGCTAACTTTCATAACTGAGCAGAGAGATAAGTTCGCCCCCTGATGCACCGATGAAATATAACACTGGGCAAAACATCGTTGAGGACTACTTGGTCAACATGAAAAAATTATGATAACCAGAAGAACTCATTATTCCTAAACAACGAACACCTAGGTATGTCAACTGTAGAGTCATGATTCTTTTAACTGGCCAAATGGATATTTATAAGAAGCTCATTGCGTCAAATCCTGACACACGAAAAGCAAGAAGATACAAACCTGAAACTGCCTCAAATGCAGACGGAAGAACCTTTGTCCACAATTTTGGGCGACCAGCCAGTTTCCCTAAACAATTTCTCATCAGCTGTAATGCTGCGATGATGGTATCATCAGGCTTCTTCTCATCGTAAGGCAGGTAAGCCAACACTAAGGAGATGAGCTTCTCCAACTCCGACTCAATATTCTCAGCCTTAAGATGCTCCAACAAGGTCTCCATAAGCCTGAGGACATGCCTTGTGAGTGGGCTAAAACGGGGTCTCAATAGCCGATAAGCACCCGAGAAAACCGTCTTCCTTGCCTTCTTAGATAGATATGGAATTAAAACTGCCACCGCGCCTAGCATATGAACTGCCTCCGTCTCCTTAGCCTCGGAAGCGTCTGAATCCAACTTGGCAAGACTTCTCACTGACAAAATGTGTTTCTCAAACAAGTCAATTGCAGCACTGCTAGCTTTCTTCGCACAACTGGAACGCTCCAAGTAAGAAAATAGCTTCTCCACGCTCTCCTGCGCGCATCTTCGGACCTAGCAAAGCAAGAAATGGCATGCACATGAGTGTGATTTCTATATCAGCAACAGGAACTCCAATCCTGGCTTCCTCACCTTGGCCCGCTGATCCACAGAGGCAGCGAGGAGAGCCTCGAGAGGCGCGGCGACAGCGCCCCAATCAGCTGCGGCGTCGAGATGGAGGGCCAGCTGTCCGAGCGACTTGACCACCGAGCGCACGGTGCCGGTGGGGAGCTTGGAGGCGTCAGGGGAGGCGAGGAAGGCGGCGAGCGAGGAGGCGGGCTCCGAGGCGGAGGCCGGCGGCAGGGAGGAGATGTGGGGGATGAGGATGACGAGGAGGGACGCGAGGGCGGCGGCGGCGGCGGGGTCAGAGGAGCCGGCGGCCCGGAGCGCGGAGACGACGGCGGGGAGGTAGGACTCGGCGGTGAGGGGGTGCCCGTCATCGGTGAGGATGGAGCCGATGGCGGCGGCGGTGGCGAGGAGGTGGCGGTGCTGCGCGGAGGCGGAGCGGCCGTAGCGCGCGGTGAGGGCGGCGCAGACGTCGCCCGAGTAGTCGTCGAGGGGCAGCGAGGCCTGGGAGGGCTCGTCGGCGTCGACTTCGGCGGCGGCGGCGGCGGCGCTCTGCTTCCGCTTCATGGCGGCGGCAAGAGGGAGAAGGGTTTTGGGGGATTTTGGGTCGGGGACAGATTTTTGCTCCTCTAGGGTTTAAAGTTTGGGCTTAATATGTCAAAATGAGGCGACTAAACCATATTTCATCAAGTTTCCATTTTCATTTGTGTCTGAGATTCAGATGAGATTTGTCCAAGTTTGAAGATTCAAGAAATCTTGTCATGTTTTGGCGAGTTCAAAACATATTTTGATCGGACTTTAGAAAGAAGATCAAAAAACCAACACAATAAATGAATTACACATGTTAAATGTGAAACCTATGCACCGAATGATGGTAAATTTGGCTTAATTAAGGCCGAGACAAATTCATGGGGAGGATGAGCCGTGTGAGGTATGGTAGGGATAGCAAGAAGTAAAACCATCTTCAATCGAATCATCCGCTTTTCTTTACATGTTGGGGCGAATAGTTTGAGAAAAAAAATCCAACCAGACCTCTATATCAAGTCTATTTGTCTGGTCTATTCAGCATCCCTCGTATGTTATGTGGGCACGACTTTCATATCAGATCAACCCACATTGGTCCACCCTAACCCACATAAATCTAAGTGTCCCCTTGTCTCGCTTTAAGCGGGATCTTGAAAAACCCTCGCATCAAGGCAGCTTCAAATGAGCCAGGCCAGATACGATCTAGGCACGGCTTCCAATAGATCAGTCCATGTTAACCCACTCTAACCCACATAAACCTGAGTGTCCCCTTGTCTTGCTTTAAGCGAGACCCAGGGAAACCCTCGCATCAAGGCAGCTTAGATGGGCCGGGCTAGATGCGCTGGAGGACACATCATTCGGGATTTTTTTCCTGTTTTTATTTCTTTTTTTTTTACTTTTTTTACACTTCCGAAAAGTATAAACATTAATATACTTAACATAATGTTTGAAAATTATTAATCATGCATTTGGAAAATGTTAAATGTGTATAGAAAAAATATACAATGTGTGAAAAAAGTGGATCATGTATTTATAAAATATTAATCAAACATATAAAAAAATGTTAAATGTGTATAAAAATGTTGACCATGTATTAAAAATAGTTCAACTTGTATTTTAAAAATGTTAAATGTGTATAGAAAAAATGTTGAACATGAATTAAATAAATTTTATTCTAAAATATTAAATATGTATAGAAAAAATGTTGGTCATATATTCAAAAAATTGAAACTTATATTTGAAAAATGTTAAATGTGCATAGTAAAAATATTGACCATGTATATTCAAAAAAATGTGAAACTTGTAGTTGAAAAATGTTAAATGCGCATAGTATAAATGTTGACCATGTATATTAAAAAAATTGAAACTTGTATTTAAAAAATGTTAAAGGTGTGTAGAAAAAAAAGTTGATCAAGTATTAAAAAAGTCTTAAAGTTGTATTTGAAAAACGTTGACCATGTATTAAAAATGTTAAACTTGTGTTTGAAAAATGTTAAATGTGTATAAAAAAATTTAGTCATGTATTAAAAAATTTATTATGGTATTTGAAATATGTTAAGAAAGCATTTGAAAAATAAAAATATTAAATATGTATAAAAATGTTGACCATGTATTAAAAAAGTTAATTTAGTATTTAAAAATGTAATCAAGTATTTAAAAATGTTAAATGTGTGTAATAAAAATGTATTAGATGTATACAAAAAATGTGTATATGAAAATAATGAAACCCGAGAGTAAACAAAGAAAATTGTTAAAAAATGAGAAAGAAACAAACAAACAAAAATAAAAAATGAAGACAAAGGGAAAAAAGAAAAACCCAGTGAAAACCAAGAAAGAAATAAAGAAAACTAAATAAAAACAATGAAAACGAAAGAAAAGAGACAAACTAGTAAAACCGGAAAAAAGAAGAAGAAAACCCCATGAAAAACAAAAGGAGAAAAGAGAGAGAAAAAACAGAAAACATGTGGGAAAACCGCCTCCATTCGCATCAAGTACGTCTCGCCCTGACTAGTTATCACAAACTAGACGTGAGCGTAGTGGCTAGCAGCGCGGGTGATCTCCTCGTAGAGCAGGGTTTGATCCCTGCAGCTCTCTCCTTTTCTATTGTATTTTTTAACCATTCGTGATTGGGCCAGCCCGATAACGCTTCAGCGAGATCGTATTGCCTCGCTGAATGCGAGATATAGTCATGACGCATAAAACTCACCCTATCCCATCTCAAACCAAATCCTAGCCTCGCACACTCAACCACTCTACTTTCCATCCTCTCTCTTCCCCATCATCTCTCCTCGCCAACTTCTATCGCCACCATGGCAGGATCAGGCAGCGGCTCCTCCTTTAAAGCTAACCCCAATGATTGGGATGCCATCAACATGGAGTGGAATGAGGAGTTGGCCATCCATTTGGCCCTTCACCGGTCCTGGATGGATCGGGGCGGAATCTCTAGCTCTGCGCCCTCCCTGGTGGCCCACTAGGGCTCCTCCAACTTCGTGCCTGATGGCGGCGGTTCGTCGCGATCCACACTTGTCCAAGCTGCTCGGTGGGGCTCTTGAAGCTCCGGGGTGTCACCTTCGGCTCTTGCTCCTCTTGGCCGGCGTTGAGTGTTGGTCCCGGCACCTCCAAGCCCGCGATTGCGACTACCCGAGTCAAAGGCGCGGGCAATTTTTTGCATGAGGTAGGCGACTCTGGTCGGATCTAGCCACTCTATTTGCGGCTCTTACAGATCTGCACCGGTCCCTGAATCGTTCCTTGACCAAGGGCGAGATGGATGTCTACTGCCACCGCCTCAAAAATGTGAAAGCATTGCGGCTTGTAACCATGTTTGTTGCTTGTCGTCTTATAACCATGTTTGTTGTCTTCTCTATTTGTGCTTAAGCCGTCTTATAACCATGTTTGTTGCTTGCATTTGCTAGACTGAGATGGAAAACAAGGTCTCTCAGCCTACAGATGATGGTCATGAATCGAACTATGTGACCGAGGCTGTAACTGAAGTGCTTGCTAAGCACACTAAGAAGCTAAGGTTTCTTCAGCATGTGGTGATCCAGCATGTCCATCTGAGATCAAGCGATAGCAATTGTCAAGCAGAATTGGCAAAGAGGGGCAATGTCGAGCTTCGGGCGCTTGTTAACACCTTGACCAAGCAGTTGAAGGAGTCTGGAGAAGCAAGGACCATGCAAGACGAGGAGCACAGGAAAGAGATGAGGAGAACTAGAAGAAGCAAGCTGAGATGGGTGCAAAACTAGAGTTTTTGCTAAGTCAATTGCCAGCAAAATCAGCTCAAGGGTAAGTTGTTTGTCCAAGATCAACCGTCTTTCTCTACTTGATGCATGGAAGCTATGTGAATGTGATATACTACTGGAACCTACCTTCTTATTTTGTAATGCTTTTGTTGTGCAAACTGCACACTATTGGATGCAAACTGGTTGCATTTTGCTGCTCCATGGTTTGTGGATGTGGAGATGTAAGCTCAATGTTACTTGTGCTTTGTGATGTTGTGCCTCTTTTCTATATTTGTGATGGATCTGGAGATGTAAGCTCAATAGGCTTGGAACACATTTTGCGTAAAAACACAAAGAAGAGCCGTTTTTTAGGTGAGAAGGGTCGGGTTGGGTAGAGTAAACAGTAATGGGCCAAATGAAGTGGGCCTGGAAACACACTTTCCGGCTAAAGAAAAAACACAAGTGGCGCGAAATTTTAATGGGCTGATGCGCACATTGAACACGTAGAGATGGCCAACGGAGAGAGTAAATGATTATGGGCCGGCCCAAAACGAACGGGTCAACCAGCTGCGGTAAAATGGGCTCATAGGCCTGGCCATACTAAAATAAATGGGCCAGACTATATTGGGCCGAATGCTACATGGGCTTACACGATGGCACGTTAGGCCCACGCTGGAGCCACGCCAGCCCCACGTTGGCGCCACGTCAAATCTACGAAGATGCCACATGGGACTCGTCTTGCTACATGTCATGTAAATCAATGACGGAATAGTCCGTCAGAGAGGACCGGGCCTTGGGCGGGCTGAACGAGCCTAGAGTTAGATAGGTGACTGAAATAGACCGTCATGGTCTATGGCGGAAACCAAAATCCGTCAAGGATGTGCGGGTTGGCAAATTATGACGCCATATACATGGCGGATTTCAGGACTGTCACGTGCAGCCATCCTTGACATTTTTTGGCACATCTGTGATAGACCTTGACTGTCAGAGATTAACGACTTTCTTGTAGTGACTCTTGTGAAGACAATCCCCAACGCTGTAGGAGAGAAGAGAAAAAGATTTGTCCAAGCACAAGAAAGTGCTAGGGAGGATGTGGAGCGTGCCTTTAGTGTTTCTTCAATCCCGATGGGGCATCATTCAATATCCTGCTAGCTAGAACTTGAAGCACCAAGAAGTGATGGGAAGTGATGACTGCTTGTGTGATCATGCACAACATGATCATAGAGGAAGAGTGTCCGGATGAAATATATGACCAACGGCTTGAACATTGAGGAGCGGCAACATTTATACAGTTCATCGAATTTTATCATTAAATGCGTTATTGGGAAACTCACATTCTTTTTTTTCCAAGAAAACTTTTGATCTATTCATCTTCAATCATGGCGGTACAACGAACACCAGAAATAATAAACTTTACATCAACTGCAAGATGATTTGGTTGAGCATATGTGGGCTTACGTTGGCAACCAATAGATGTATCAACTATTTTTTCTTTTCAATGTATTTGTGACAATTAAAAAAATGGGCTTGTAAACTACAAGATATTGTTTGATTGTGAAACTATGAGATATTTGAATTTGATTAAATCATGTGAACTTACAGCATTTTTTTAATATATAGGCAAAAGAGCAAAAAATAGGCCGCCGGTCGAATGAAAATGCGGCCGTGTGTTGAGCACTGCCAACCCAAACACGAAAAAAAGCGAACACGTCATTTCAAACACCAAATAGACAAAAAGCGGACAAGCCGGTATGGATCCACGCGTTGGAGGTGCTCCCAAAGAGATTTTTTGTGTGCACACGAAAAAAAGGTCTCTGTCTTGGGAAGAGGAGCCATGCCAGGCAGGCTTGACTTAGACTTGACGAGGTTTTATTTTAAATGAAAGCGTTTTTTTTACTCTAGATACTTTTGTGTGTGTATGGAGAACGAATGAGTATTCCTACTAGTAGCTGCTGGAAGTGGGAGAGACGGGGCATAGATAAAGACAGGAGCTGGAGGGAGAGACAGGAGAGGCGGCTTGACTCTGGTCGCGCCGCCCACCGGGAAGAAGGGATGGGAGCGCAGCAGCAGCAGGAAACGAATGGGAAGGAGGCGGAGGAGGGCGGCGTCGGCAAGAGGAGGAAGGTCGCCACCGACGTCACCATGGACCTCGACATCCTCGAGTGTCCCGTCTGCTTCCTCCCCCTGCGCCCTCCCATCTTCCAGGTAATATCGTCCCCTGTGTTTGATCTCTGCTGATGCTACTACTCAAACCCTACCAGCTCCTCGTGGACGAGGACGATGCTGATTTCCCGTTTCTTGGTAACGTATGGAGAATTAGAACGAAATCAGATGCACACATTAGGCCCAATACCTCCCACACAGAGAGAGAGAAAACGCTATGCTTTATTCTCCAGCTCTTACAAGTCCGTCAGAAGATTCAATGAGGATGAGCAATTGTAACAGTACTAGAAAAGCTTATTTGCCATCTAATGAGGTAGATTTGATTCAAAGTTGAATATGTGTACAGTCTGAAAAACGTTTGAAGATGTTCTAAGCAATGTACGCTGCCTATCCTATTATGTTTGAGGAAAGTGATACAATATTAGGGAACCAGCAAGGTGGCCCAGGCATTTGCGCGGCTAGATTTACTATGTTTTGGTGTATTTGTACTAATTCCTCTTAGCTATTTGCTCATAGTCAACCACTGTTCTTAATTGGCCGTTACATCGGCACCAAAATGTCCATCGACAACATCATAAGTTTGGATTTTGTTACAAATATTTCTGCTGCTAAGTTGTTCATGAGGATTCTGGTGTGTGGCAATTCAAGTTGGGTGCTCTTGAGGTGGAAAAGACCCATGCAAAACCATAGATCAATTGTACTAATTTTGAGCTTTCCCTCTTTTTACTTCACCTCGTCGTCCCATATTATTCATGTTTCCATCAATTGGTTCTATGATTTTATCCATGCCTTGTGCATAAATCTTAAGTTATTTTCGTACACCCATGACCCATGCCATCAATCACTCTTTTTTTGTACATTGTGCTGGTATTTTCAGTTTGAAATACGATTATTGGTATATGCTATCTAAATTTGCAGAAACATTCTCTCTCTCTCTGCGCGTGCGTGTGTGTGTGTATTCTCACATCATAGATTATTCTCTGTGATTGTACCCATATTATTTTGCTATCACATATATTATATAGCGCAAGTTAAACAACTATATAATACATCTTCGACATCTATTTGCTAATTTCAACATTAACTATTTGTACAACAAAAACGTTTTACTCCTTTCATATGATACATCGCTCGTGCTTGTTGTCCATTGGAATTGATATTTCTATTACTTTTACAAACCATCATGAAATACGCCAGAGACTGACAATTTTGTGAAGTACACATATAGACAGAATGTTTTCTTATTTTAAACGGTGAAACATATCTCAATTCATCTTTGTCCTAGTGAAATGGTAATCAATGTGATTTTTTAAGTTTAGCTATTTACAGAATTTGTGAAGTGAAGGTACACATGATTTTTTATTTTTAATGATGAAACATGCGCATATTTTTTTACGTATCATGGTTATTCAGCTAAAGTTATTAGCACATTTACTGACCCATATGTAATGATTTGTTGTTTTTGATCCTCAGTGCACCGTGGGACATACCATATGTTCGTCTTGCCGTGACAAGCTCCGAGACAAGTGTTGCCTCTGCTCCCTTCCCACAGTCTACAATCGCTGCCACATGGTCGAAAAGATGGTTGAATCTATCAAACTTGCTTGCTCCAACAGTAGTCACGGATGCACAGCAAGGATAACCTACTACCAGAAAGAAGAGCATGAGAAAGGTTGTCAACATGCGCCATGTTTCTGCCCTGAAACTGGCTGCAGCTTCAGTGGACCAACCAAAGTGCTCCTGGAGCATTTCTTAGGCGAGCACGATTGGTGCTATGGGGAAAAGGATCTTAGGTACGGCAAAACGTACAGGATCAAGACGTTGCTGGGAGTCCGGGGACCAACTGTCTTGATGGGTAATGACGGGCACCTCTTCCTGGTCAACATGACAATGGAGTCCCTCGGCGGTGTCATCTCAGTTTGCTGCGTTGAGCCTCACATTAGTGGATCCAGGTTCAAGTGCAGGCTGGCATTGTCGTGCGGCGAACCAAGCTACTCCCAGACTACGGAGTTCCTAACGAGTAGCACTAATCTGTGTGATGGGTTTCCCAAAGATTGCTTCCTGTTCCTTGTGCCAAAGGTGTTGCTTGGAGACACCGGTACAAACCCCGCAGCCACGGTGTGTGTGACCCTCAAGCCACAGTGATTAAGCACCATGTGAAGTGATGACGCGCCTGTGTACATACCACTCCCGTGTAGGGTTGGGTTTTACAAGTAACTAGTTCTTTTGAGTTGCTAGCTGTCAGCTTTTGGAGGAGGCACTAGTGTTCTTTTGGCATGTTTTGGTCATCGATTGACATGCACTGTTTGTACTCTTGACAATGTTTTGCTTCAAATCGCCCAAGTGAACGACGAAGCTACATTTCTGAAGCAAACATGTATGCTATGTGTGTCGAAACTTCAGTCAAGTAGGCTATGTTTTGCTTGGTTAGTATTTGAACTTTTATTGAACCATCTTTATGTACGATCTATCTATACATTATTGATTTGGGGCAGCGAAAGTCGCCTTAGGCTTCCCTGGCGCAAACGCGGCCATGTTGCAAACCTAAATCCTGCGATGCTGCAACCCAGGAGATAAGATAGCCAAATACACAAAAGATGATGCAACCTACTCCCTCCGTTCCGAATTACTTGTCACGGGTATGGATGTATCTAGATATATTTTAATTCTAGATACATCCATTTTTACGACGAGTAATTTGGAACGAAGGGAGTAGAAGTAAAGCAAAGCAAGAGCCATGTCGAATGCCACCCTGCTGATACAATGGACAACACAAAAGATGATGGAATTGAAAGAGGGTGTTATCAATGGGGAAGTTTCAATTTCGCTGGTTTTAACTTAAAAGCCCGACACATTGGATTGGCTGCTAAAACAGATGAAATTGTTTGGATCCATCACATTATACTATCAACTGGATGAAGCAAATATTACAGCAGTTACTGGATGCCACTGGATGAACCAAATATTACAGCAGTTACTCATCCAGTACACCAATGCAAGCTGGGTGGAACTCAGCACAAAGTGCAACTACTAAGGGCATCTCCAACGCTGACAACCACCAGCATCCGTCTAGACCGTGCTATTCGGACCCATTTTTCCATCCAACGTGGTAAGCCATCAGTACGTGGACCGATCCGGATGTCCTTTTTCTCGCAAACCAAAAAATGTTAAAATTGCACTCAAATGTTAAATGTGTATAGAAAAAATATTGATCATGTATTCAAAAAATGTGAAACTTGTCTTCGAAAAATATCAAATGTGCATTGTAAAAATGCTGACCATGCATATTGAAAAAAATAATATGAAACTTGTATTTGAAAAATGTTTAATGTGTATAGAAAAAATGTTGACCATGCATTAAAGAAGTTTTAAAGATGCATTTTAAAAATGTTGACCATATATTAAAATATATTAAACTTGTATTTGAAAAAACATTAATGTGTATAAAAAATGTTAGTCATGTATTAAAAAAGTTAAACTTGTATTTCAATTATGTTAATAAAGCATTTGAAAAGTAAAAATGTTAAATATGCATAGAAAAATGTTGAGCATGTACTAAAATTGTTAATTTGGTATTTAAATTTTTTTAATCAAGCATTTAAAAAAGTTAAACATGTGTTAGAAAAATGTATTAGGTATATACCAAAAATGTATATGTAAAAATAGTGAAGCCCGCAAGTAAATAAAGAAAATTGTTAAAAAATGAGAAAGAAACAAACAAAGAAAGAAAAAACCAAGAAAGAAAAACCAAGAAAGAAATAAAGAAAACTGAAGAAAAACAATGAGAAAAGAAAGAAAAGAGGAAAACTAATAAAACCAGATAAAAAAGAAGAAGAAAACCCTGCGAAAAAAACTAGAAAACAGAAGAAAAAACAGAAAACCGGTGGGAAAAGCACCTCCATTCACATCATGTCTTGCCCTGACTAGTCATCATGAACTATGTGTGAGTGTAGTGGCTAGCAGCACGGTGATCTCCTCGTAGATCAGGGTTCAATCCCTGCAACTCCCACCTTTTCCTACTGTATTTATTTTAACAGTTTGTGAATGGGCCGGCCCGATAACGCTTCAGCGAGATACCGTACTATCTCACTGAATGCGAGATATAGTGACGACGCATAAATCATACCCTATCCCACCTCGGACCAAATCCTAGCCTCACTTCACTCGACCACTCTACTTCCCGTCCTTTTCCTACCTTGCCTCTTCCCTCGCCACATTCTATCTCCACCATGGCGGGATCAGTCAGTGGCTCCTCCTTTAAAGCTGACCCCGATGATGGGGATACCCTCAACATGGAGTCGAACGAGGAGTTGGCCATCCATGTGGCCCTCCACGAGTCCTGGATAGATAGGGGCGGAATATCAAGCTCTACGCCCTCCCCGGTGACCCACCGGGACTCCTCCAACTCCGTGCTTGATGGCGCCGGTTCGTCGTGGTCCACACCCATCCCAGTTGCTCGTTGGGGCTCTTGAAGATCCGGGATGTCACCTTCGACCCTTGCTCCTCTCGGTTGGCGTTGAGTGTTGGTCCCGACACATCCAAGCCCACGATTGTGACTCCCTAGATCAAAGGTCGACCCTTGCTCCTCTCGGTTGGCGTTGAGTGTTGGTCCCGACACATCCAAGCCCACGATTGTGACTCCCTAGATCAAAGGCGCGGGCAGATCATCGCGTGAGGTAGGCGACTCTGGTTGGATCTAGCGGCTCTATTTGTGGTTATTGCAAATATGCACTGGTCCCTGCGTCGTTCTTTGACCACGGCCGAGATGGATGCCTGCCGCCACCGCCACAAAAATGTGAAAGCATTGGGGGCTCGCCCTCCAGGAGTCTGAGTGCCTCGTGAAGGAGAAAGCGGCGGTCACTGCCAAAGGCCAAAGAAAGTAACCTCGCCAAGGAGCAGGCATGTGTCGCCTGACGTCTGGCAAAGCTCAACTCCTTGCCTGGCACCTTCACAACTTCGATGGACCTCTAGATGCCAACGCATATGGCGACCTTGACGCATACTATCATTGCTTCGTCGACGACAAGTGGAAGAGAAAGGCGAGGAAGTGGTGCAATTTATCCTTGTCTACTTGTATCTTGCATGTCTTAGTCGTGAATTATCTATGTTTTGAACTTGCTTGCTCGGTTGTATGATGAACTTGCTAAGTACGGTCGCTATGTTATATGTGAAATTTATATACGTTATGTTGATCTACGTTGCATGGGATTGTATGAAATTTTGGGGGCCGGAGGACAACTACGAACATGCACAAATGAGAGGCAAGCTGACGTGATATATCCATGGATGCACCTGCAAACACATAGGATGTCAGGTTTGCTCAGCCCTGTTGGAGATGCTCTACAAGCAACTCTAGGAGTCACAGTATTGACAACCTTCATAATGTGTATGGAGCGCGTTCCATAAATATCATGGAGGCTACCAAGGCTACGCAAAAGTACAAAATTCAATTTCCTTTGTTTGGAAGTGACCCCACGGGAGGGCATGCTTCGGCTGCTTCCACTTCAGGGATCATGCGTTACCGGATGTGTTGTGCACCCTTGATGCGGGCACAACTTTGTAGCCCTCCATGAGCGCGCCGTCCTTTTTGGCCAAGGAGGTCCTCATCATGTGGGGCAAGGTAGCAGTGCGCGATCGCTAGGCGCTCCGAGTGGATGCTAATTCATCATTATGGATTGTGTCCTCCTTGGCCCACTTGGAGTAACCCCACGCCCTCTCCCAGAGCATTCTCTTGGTGTGGCCATCGTAGGTAATGTCGGGAAAAGGTTTGTGAGGAGGGCTAGGCTGCTGTGACATGGCCGATGAGAGGTGAGTGTGGCAGCAGTAGGGAAGGACAACGATAGGCGAGGAGTGGCGCCGACGAAGTAGGAAGGAAGATGGGCGAGCAGTGGCTCTGCTGAGGGGGTTGGCTCAGTTTATATAATACGAATGGGCATACTCTGACAAGAAATGAGACCGGATTTTGTGCAAGCGAGTGTGAAATGGTTGTGAAACGCGGTAGGGACCATTAATGGGCGCTCTTCCCAATGGAAAACTGGTTGCGCCATTGTTAGGAGTGGAAGCGGAAGTCATATGAATGGCTGCGCCGTTGCAAGGCTGGGCATGGGAGGAAGAGACGGGCTGAAACTTCCTCATGCACAAACGGTTGGGTTTGGAGGCCACCCCAGATCAACACCCCTAGCCTCCAAACATGGAGGACCGCGAACTTGATTTGGAGTGTCCTCCAAAAATTATGCAGACCGAGGACGATATGGCGACTCTGCTATACAACCCTTTTCTGGTCATGATCGTCATACTCTTACGGGGACTATTATGACGATCCAGATGATATGGAGCATCTGCTAGAGTTGCTCTAAGCGTAGTGAAGAGGGATATGAGGAATAAAGTGAGTGGCTCAAGAGAGTGGTTGGGGTGGGACTAGAGGTGAGAAGGGGACGTGAGCAAAAACAAACCGGTAAGCTTGTCGTCCTAAACGCCCTTCATTCACTTACAAGAAAGAAAAGCAAGTTAATCAATATTTTTATAATGTTAATAGGGCATGCATAGTTGAAAAAAAAATCTATTCCTGTCTAAGAAAAGAAAGTCCACATTCATTATTGTCATCATTGAGTGAAGTTTTCTATTGTCTCATTTTATGCAAGGACTGGCATAAATCTATTTTAGGCCCATAATAGCCAAGTGCCGAAGATTATGAGTACCCTATGTTTTTGTCGTCCAATTTTATGGTCTTTATGATCCCGAACATCATAGCGATGATATAAGACTGAAGATAATCAAGCACTAACACTAATTATAACCATGAGTAGGGTTTTGGTGTGTTTGTGTTTTGACAAATTTGGAAAGGATTCCTCATCAAGAAGGTCAAACAAAAAATTCAAGCATCACAGATTAAATGTGAAATGCATACGCCAAAGGGCGGCAAGTTTTGCTTAGAGGCAGCTGTTTGGAAACATTCATCAAGAGGAAGAGAAAGGGGAGGCATGGGGTAGGAACTAGAAGGATGAAGAGGGAGGGTGGTTGCAAGGAGATGAAGGGTGCAAAGGGGACAGTGGTGAGAAGGGAAACTAGCAGAAAAACAAGCCCTTGCAATCACTTCCAAGATGAAAACCAAGTTAAATAAAAGTTTCATCTCAACAAAAATTGAAACAAAAATTTCAAATATTAAGAAGAAATATAGTTGAAAAAGGTTGGACAAGGAACGTCCATACTCATTATCCTTGTTGAGTGGAGTTTTCATACTATCTTTGCTGATGGCAGTAGTGTCATGAATGTAATTTCAAGGCTCATAATGGCAAAAAAAATCGATCATCCTATGTGTTTATTGCCTTACCATTTTTATGTGTTTAAACATCACTCCATGCTACAATACTAAACATAGTCAAGCTCTAGAATCATGGCTGAATAAAGCTTTTGATTATTATAAAGAAAAGAGACAGATGTGCTCAGCATGTGATTTCTTTAACAAAATCAGGGGTTATCCCCATGCAAAGAAAAGGTTATTTAAAGTTGTATCTATACCCCTGATTTTTTAAAGATTTTCTATTGTACCAGATTGAAAGCCATTTTGACACAATCATAATAAAGTTGTGTTGACCTCAAAGTTTCATGTTGTATGATTTGTTGTTTGGATACACCCTCACTTAATTTTAGATATTTTTCTTGCACAAAAAAAATCCATTGTGACAATAAAGTTGTCTCGCGCTGCAAAGAGATACTCAGTGTAGTCTCAAAAACGCTCTTATATTATGTGACAGAGGGGGTATAACATTTAGGTTCATATCTACTTTTTACCACCTAGAAAAATCATGAATTGGTCGGAGAAAAGAAAAGAACATTTATGATTTTATATTCATATGTATTTGTTACCATCCTAGTTTTCTTGAGATTGTATAAATGATTTTCCAAGAATATTTCAATTATATTGCCACTAAAACCATGTGCAGAAATGGCGCTTTATGACAAATTTCATCTGCCAAGAAGAACTATTTTCACTTCTGAGCTCTCTTTTTTAGAAGTGCCATGTTTATATGTTAATAATATCAGCAGATTACATCAGACATGGCAGATCTCAGCATTTGACAACTTAGATATGCTGGCAAGAAGCATGCAAACTGAAGCTATCCCAATTAGTCTGACCCTGAAGAACTCTGAACCGACAGCAAACACTCCGTCCGGTAGACAGAGTGGAGCTGAGCCTTTGCATCTGGGAGGACGACGCAGTAGTTGAGCAGCACCTGAACCAAGCCTAACGGCCGAGCATCGAAGCTCGAGATCATGGTCTCGCCTCCGTCTCGGAGATCGTACCTCCAAGCAACATTGCCGTTCTCCGAGGCGAGGTACACGCAGTCGCCGTCGACGGAAGGAAGCTCGCCGGCGTTGACAGACACGCACCTGCCGCCAAGGAAGAGCGCCCGGCGGCCGATGCTCCTCACGCGCTCCAGCGGCGCCTCTCGCTCCACGTCGACCCTGAAGACCTCCACTGCCCGCCGTCGACGGAGGTGACGTTGGCGGACGAGCAGCAGCTCCCCGGCGCGGACGCCACGAGAAAGGCTCGGCCGCAGCGGCCTCCCGTGACTGTCTCCAAGGGTGCCTTGCCTATGAGCTCGGCGTGACAGTGGTTGTGGTGGTGGTGCTGCTGCTGCGCCGACGTGACGACGAACCTGACGATCTGTCCGTCGCGGTCGGCCAGGTAGACGTGTCCTCGAAAGGTAGCCGTGCTCGCTTGCTTCGAGCAGAGGAAGGGGCCTGCGCCCGCGGGGTGTGGGAACAGCTGCACCGGGGAGAGTTCGCCACCGGTCGGCTGCGCACACGAGACCGCGTCGCTGTAGCGGTCGTGGAAGAAGGAGAAGACGAGCGACAACGAGGGGTAGTCCTCGGGGCCGGTCACCGCTGCTCGCACCCGGTTCACGCGGGGTATGGTGGCGGCGGCGAAGCGGACCAAGGCGCCCGTGAAAGGGTTGAGGACGCTGGCTCGGTGCGGGTACTTCTTGTCGCCGGCGACGAGGAGGCCGTCGGAGGCGGCGACGAGGACGTGGTCGCGGAGCAGCAGGACGCGCCGGCGGAGGAAGCGGCCGGTGGCCACGTTGAGGAAAAGGCGGACGACGCCTCCGTCGTCGACCGGCTCGTCCTCGTCGTCGCCGGCGTGGAGCATGATCCAGTGCCGTGGACGGAAACGGAGGAGGTCAACATCGGTGACGCACCGGCATGGGTCGGCCATGGCCAGGCGCCAGCTGTGGCAGACGGCGCGCATGTGCATGTAGTAGTCGAGGTCGCTTGCCGCGGCGAGCAGGCGGTCGGCGACGCTGCGGACGAGGTCCGACGGAAGAGCCGACCAGTCCGCCATGAGCGACCAACCGTGCGTGCGCCGATGCCGGGCGGCTCGTGTGTGGCTTGTGGCGTTTGGAGCTTTGGATAAGCACTGCCCATTTTATTCGGAGCGCGCGCACGCATGCATACACGGAAGGCGAACTGCACGAGGCGCTTCGATTACCGGTGCGTGCCCTCGTTAATGGAGACTCTGAGAAGACGAGAAGACGGCGGTCGATGGGTTGCAGCAGTTAATGGACTCGGAAGACGAGCGGCCGGGAAGGTGTAGGTCGAACGATCGGTACCGTCTCGCAGACAGCGAAAGAGGGGCCGGTCGCCGAACACGATTCCCGGCCGCATGCATGGTGTTTGGGAGTATGATCTCGGGGACGGCCGCTTGAAGATGCATGGTGTCAGTGGCAAGGCCATCTGGCGAGGTTTAGGATGGCCATATGTAACCACTTTAGCTACATGTAACTCGTCTGATTTTTCAATTTGGATAAGTCCATTTTCTAAGCGTTGACTTTTTTTTATCAAGATCAGTGCTTTTGACTTGCCCCTGTTTGGGGCAAGTTGATTTTTTTCTTAGGCTGGATGTTTGACTTGCCCCAATTTGGCAAGTCAATTATTTTAGGCTGAATCTTTGACTTGTCTTTGTTTGGGGTAAGTCAATGTGCCTATTGGACTTGAAGTCTGTTACACATTGCCTGTTTTTTTATGGGTTTTGTTTTTGCTTTTTCTTTTTATATTTTTTGTCGGTATTTGTTTTTTACATATGTATTTTTTCATTACTTTAGCTATATATATGTAAGTTGCCTGAAATTTGATTTTGAGTCAGTTGATTTTTTTCCTGTCAATTTCTACTTTGATTTTTGTACTCCTGGGTTGTTTTTTTTTACTGATCACACATTTGCTTTAGTCAATTCCTTAACAGGTAGAAACCAATTACCTGTGCGACCCAGGCACCCAGGCCTTCCTTATATTTGTCATTTTTTCCTATTGTGGATATTTTTGGATGTTGGAGGACTGAGCTGGAGATGGAGGGATGGGAACGGCGCCGGTGTGCGGGTTTGGGGTCATACACCGCGTCGGCGGCATACAGGGCAACGGAGGTGGCGATGTGGAGCCTAGAGGGATTCATTTGGGTGGAGTGCTCCCTTCGGGTAAGCAAAAAATCTAGAGACGAGAGGAGGTGGTATCGGTTCCGAAAAAACCATGCATGGACGGGTGGTGGTGGGAACCGAGGCAAAAATAAACCGTGCGTACCAGACTACCAACTCCACTTTTCATGGAGGCACGTATTTGCTTCCGCCTCTGCCTCTTGGAAACAAAAAAATACCGTGTTTCTTTTATATATATTTTGCTTCTACAAGAGGCACAGATTTGCTTCCGCGATGTGCCTCTCGCAAAAAAAGTGTTTTTTTTTGCTTTCATGGGAGACATAAATTTGCTTTTTATGGAGCCACAGATTTACTTTCTTGAGAGGCACAACTCAAAAAGGAAAAAAATATGTTTTTTTGCTTCCGCGGGAAGCATAGATGTACTTATAGTGGAGGTGCAAATTTGCTTTCGTGACCACATCTCTTGGAAAGGAAAAAAGAAGAAAAAGTGTTTCTGGCTCGAGTTTTAAAAAAAGTTCACCGAAATCTATTAACATCAGATCTAGTTTCAAAGTTCTGGATACGGGAAATCTAATGATAAAAATGGTTTGTGATTTGGACGCTTGACTTAAGAGATAAAATATTTTTACTAATCGAATTTAAGAAAAAAGAAAAAACTCACACGTTACAACAAGTGACAATACAGTGCGCCCCATATCACCCCATGAGAAAGTGAGAGTGACCTTTGTATGGGGCACCCCTTACTTACTGATCTTGGATGACTCTATACTCGCTTGTGAATTGTGATAGTTCGTAGTAGGGCCAGTCTTATTTGGCGTGGCACGGCCACCCCCAGACTCCACACACGTACATTTTTGGGCCTTCCCAACTAGGGTTTTCCTAGGAAGGTTATGGAACCATCCCATAGCAGTTTTCCCCTTTTTTATGTGTTTTTTGTTTCGTTTCTTTTTCTGTTTTTTATTTCCTTTATTTTTTTCATATTCGTGTTTCTTTTCTTTTTTCATGTTCACTTTCTTTTTTTTCCTTTTCTCTAAACATCTTTTTTAAGTTTTGGTGAACATTTTTTTAAATCATGAATATTTTTCAAATTGGTGAACACTTTCTATGCAATCATCATTTTTTTTTAAATTTCGTGAACATTTTTTACAAATTTGTGAAAATTCTCCAAAATCGTTAACATTTACCAATTCACGATAATTTTTTTCTGAAATTCACGAACATTTTATCTAAATTGTGAACATTGTTTGGAAAACTTGTGGTTTTTTGTATCAGTTAACTTTTTTAAGTGAAAAAATATTTTAGGGAACTATTTTTAAATTGATTACATTTTTTCAGTGCATGTACATTTTTTAGAGTTCCTGAACATCTTTTGAATCAGAAAACATTTTTTGAATCGATGAAACTTTGTTCTAATTCATGAAGATTTTTATTTTTGTCAACATTTTTGAATCGGCGAACATTTGTTCAAAATCATGAGCAATTTTAAATTTGTGAACTTTATTTTTGAAATCACGAGAATTGTTTTTCAGTTTTGAGAAATTTTTTGAATTCTAAAACAAATTCTCAAAATTGTGAACATTGTTTGAATTACCAACTGTTATTTGAAATTTAGAACAATTTTAAAGCCTGAAAATTTTAATAGAAGGAAACAATAGAAAAAAGTGGCACCCCGCCCCCATATGGGCCGACCCAAAAGCACGCGTCGACGGAGTGGAGGGTGCACGATGTTGCTACCCAGCGACCCGCACGCGAAATAGGAGCCCCCACGTAGCATTGCGGCAACCGACACGCAGTATGGCATGGGTGGGCTGCAGGGCGGTAGCAGCCGGCGGCATGCAAACGCCGCCGATCAACGAGATAAGGCCACAGCCGTTGACGGCAATTCACCCGATGAGGCCAGGCTCCGACCCACACACGACAACTGGACAAGGCTGCAACCGGCGAGCATATGGCACCGAAGAAGAATATCAACCAAGCCCCAATGAAAGGTATATTTTTGTTGCCATCAACTGAAATTGGGCTACATCAATTATCTTTAGTTTTAGTTCCAATTACGTACGTACTTGTATAGTAAATTTATTCTAGTGGCCTCCCACTGCGAAAATACAAAGGTGAACATGGTCTCACGTGCACCCAGTGACTAGTAAATTCATAAAAAATACTGGAAACTTTATAAAATTCTGAAATTTTGTAGTATGAAACTTAGTCGACCATTCTACTCATGTGTGATGTTTCGTGATGTATTCACACTCATGATATTCTTAGTGAAGAAAATACAATTGTGACCATACTATTTATCAAATAGTGTTTTTTAATATGGCTTCTATTTTGTCATTTTTTCCGGATTACCACGGATGTGATTGCTTCGTGAAACTTCATACGCAAGTATCCCGGTTGACTATGTATATTACAAAAATAAATTTATTTTTTTATTTTTTTTCTAACATTTTTTTTTGAATTTACTATCAGATAGGATTTTCAGCACCGAGTGCCCCTGCACCCTCTATGAAGAGTAAATTCATTTTTTTTTTTGAAAAAAAATCAATAAACCTGAAACTTTGGGACATCAAACATGATCAAATTTTCGATGATCTTCCAAAGTTTCAACTAAAAATAACATTCGAGGAGCCGTCACCTAAGACAACAAAATCATTGTTTAAAGTTTATGTACACTTTTGAGCAGTGATTTTGTTGTTTTTGTGCGGGCTCTATGAAGGTTATTTGTGCCTGAAACTTTCCAAGAACATCAAATCTTTGATAAAGTTTGATCCCTGAAATATTCAGTTTTCTTTTTCATACTTTTTTTTATGAATTTACTGTTTATGAGGGTGCAGGGGCACCCAGGAGCTATTACACCTTTCTCATTTACTATTCATAAGAGGTGCGCGTGTAACCATGTTCATCGAATCCGCGTCCCCTCCCATTATGGATATACTAATATGTTAGTTTCATCTAGTTAATATACATGATAAATTAGTGGGTGTTCATCCATATAATCCTCATCTCATGACGTATTTTGAGTGCCAATACTTAGTTTTTGTATTTGTGTTGTATTTGTTGAAGGTATTTGAGCTCTCACATAGTCGTATTGTACATGGCTCCCTCATTCGTAAACTCCGTCACACCTGAAAATTATTCCTGCCTCCTCCACTGCATGGTGTCGACCTTCCGTGGTGCTCGCCCTCTTGGCATGCATGGTTCCTCGATGCAAAAGCTTAGCTTTCACTCCATCAATCCACCGAGTAGGTAGTTGGTAGTACCGTAGTGACTAGTGATGCAATTAGTAGATGTCGTCTTTACGTTCACTGTTGTCAGGCATACACACTCTCCTTTCGCCAAGGAAAACTCATATGTATATATGGGGGTAATTTGTGAAACGGATTTATGTTGAAACCGGAGTTTGGTTCGCCCCGATGCATATCAATTCAGGCTAGTCCTACCACGAAAGAGTGTATTCCCTTTCTAACTAAATATAAGACGTTTTTGCAGTTCAATTTATATACAATTTGTGAAACGGGTTGTCTATCTCATGTCCTGTATTGCTGTATCAACCATCTGGTATGTACAACTCGTTTACAAGTCTTCATGGAAATGACAGGCAACTATAGCGGCTTGCTCTTTAGAATGTATCCTCTATTCCTAAATTGCTACAGTCCCTTGCCTATTTTTCCTAGCCATGCAACTGCCACTTAAATCAAGTCATATATGCAATTACATTTTTTGCATTAATTACTCTATGCATGCAAAGCTATCACGTCATCATATCATGCATGTTAGTCATAAGAAATTTTTGCATTAGAGTTCATCCTTCACATTCTGCTAGAAATGATATTCTTTTAATTGCAATTTATTTTCTCTTTTTAGACGCTTCATTTTATTTATTTATTTTAAGCTTACATTTGCTTTCCATTAGTTTTAGATGCTTTCGTGGCAACTATTTATGCATTTTGTTACCAAGGTTCGCACAGAAATGCAAGGGGCATCATCTAGTTATAGTAATTTTTGGACCGCAAACACTAGGAGCTATGTTGTTCAATTAAGTAGGGGGAACTGTACATTTGGCTTGTGCTTATCATCAAGGAGGATGCCAGACAGAGACTTTCCGGTTGTCAACAACAAGTTCTTGCCAACTCCGATATGGGACCGATGATAACGACGCGTCGGTGGTTTTGTTTTGGGTGATTCATTTACCTTGTTGTATTTTTTTATGTTTGTGGTGCTTTGTACTTATGATGAATCCTTGCAAGAGTTCTATGTCCTTTTCGCAAAAAAGGAGGATGTTAGGCTTTGGGCACACGCGGGTGCTACTGGATTAAGCCAACATTCTGCCGGCGGGTTAGCATGTGCATGACTAGGGGCTAAGTATCCCCATTCCGTCTCCGCTCGCGCAGTCCGCGTCCATGCACTCTTGGGGATCACTTTTCCTTGTAATGGTACTACTCTATTCCTCATGACAGTGAAAAGTGCAAACTTTCCGTATTCACAAATTTTTTTTGTACTTTCGTCTGGTAAGATTTAGATTATAGGAAGGGATCAGAACCTACGCAAAGAACATGAAACATGTTGACACTATTTACATCAAATCCTCATGCGAAATCACAGAAAGAGATACTCTCCCGAGGCGTCTTGATGGAGGCTTATATTACCAAGAAGATCGCCATTGCGTTGCAGGATTTGGTCTCCAAAGTCCTTCGATTTCGTTCTTGAAAAGTTTCTTCCAGATGTACCATATTGTGTAGGAGGCAACCATCCAAGCCTCCTTTCACTCTTGCTTGGACACCATGCAGTGTATTTTTCACCACCAACCATTGATTGTTGTCACACTCATGCAGATGTTCGACAAGGTCCTTATGCTCGAGTTTGAAAATTCTTGGATTTGACGGGGAAAGTTGTTTGGTTGGATTTTTTGCGGTGCAGTTTTATTTTTGAGGATGACCTAGTTTGCTTATTCGAATGTGGCAAACATTTTTTTAGCAAACTAACCTTCGATTTGCGTAAAATAGGAGAGGCTCCGCCTAAAAGCCAGGCCAAATGGGCCGGCCCAGTCTGTTCGTGAACGTGTTATTTATTTATTTTTGGCTTAGCTTGTTTTCTAAAAACAAATGACTACTTTTTTTTCTGGAGCTATATATATATATTTAAAAACCTATTAAAAATAATTAATAGATTTTAGAAAATTGTTCAGTGTCTTTTCTTCATAAGTTTAGTGTATATTAAGGAAACATTCATCATATATTTTTAAAAGTTTATCGTATATTTAAAAACGCCTGTCGTATAAATTAAAACATTTTATCATATATAAATTTTTTTCTATGTATATTAAAAAAGTTAGTGTATATTTAAAAAAATATTCACTATATATTTGAAAAATCATCCTGCATTAAAAATTATTCACCAAGTATTAAAAATACAGTAACAAAAAAAACAAAAAAAGAAAACCAACAGAAAAGTTGCAGCAAAATCAGTGAACGGGGAAACAACGAGAAATGGAATGAACTGAGCGAGAAAAGCCATGAACAGGAAAACAACAGGTCTTAGTGCGATGGTATCCGCCCATTTAGTGGCATGTTGCGTCGTATTACATCTCTCACACACAAAGCGCGTAGCATGTAAAAATCAGGTGTTTCATGTAAAAGCAACCATGCTAGGAGCACATAGGAAGCACACACAACAAAAGATAAAATGGGCACATTTAAAGGTGATTCCCATAGTAATAAAAAAATATTTTGTAGATCAAATCTGTTGTTTCATTTGCAATTTATTTTCACAGTTGGCTTAGTATTTATGCTGGCCATATAATTTCCAGTATTTATATATCATATCTCAGAATATTTGACCCATACAACTAATTATGTGCTGGCTCGATGATCCAGCCAAGCCATTCATCTTCGTGCAGAAATTCTCATTGATTTTTCATGACCTAAAGTAAGTACTCATGCTCTGCCATTATGCTCGGTGACTACCCTTTTGGCATTTGTGTCATGGAAATAATGAATATTTAATCGTCCTCATTAAAGATTTTGTGTGTGTATGCATGAAATGTATTCCTAGATGTACTAAGAAGAATGGAGAACCATCCAGTGAAATGGAGAGACGCCAAATGCTTGGTTGTCCCTAACCTAAGCACCCATTAATTTACAAAAGATATGTGGGCCTGCCTTTCTGGACTAGCTGTTAGTTTTTAGCCCCACAAATTCCGCAACAAACTATGTGCGCCGTTTGTTTTACTGCCAAGATCACACTATAAAGGCGCCCCATACCGTCCCTTACTAAGCACAACACATAGTAGTCCAAGTGCAAATCATCTTTGTTTTTGCAATGAAGGGGGGGACGGTGCCTACATGGCTAGAGCTACTGCTCGCAACACAGTTCTTTGCAATATGCACCAACCATCTCTCCTCTAATCGCAATGAGTGTAACCTATTTTGCATAGACTGTGAGGAATCAAAGGGTGCCTTATGCTATTATTGTCGTTCAGACCATCATTCCACCCATCGAGTAATCCAGGTATGGTGTACAACGTTATGTTTTAGTAATAGAGATTATGCACAGTGGCGGAGCCAGGAATGTTGAATAAGGGGGGCCAAGTGTTGTTTAGCTTTGTTGGGAGGGCCAGCCCGTCAAATTACTCCATTTTAGCAGGAATTAATCACCTACTGACATGCACATTAGCTTGAATTCAAGGATGTTTGGGGGGGGGGGGGGGTAAGGGCCCCTGCTGGCACCCTGTCTCCGCCGCTGATTATGCAAGAGTATTTTTACATCATATTTATGGAACATATGTCAAAAAGTACTTAGTGTAAGTGATCATCTAAAAATCTATTTATCATCACACATGTATTATCTTTAGTGAAAAAGTGGATCGATGTACCTTTGTGTTATGACCAACATGAATTAACTTATGAAATATTGTAGATAAGGCGGTCGTCATACCATGATGTGGTCAGGGTTGCCGAGTTAAAAGATGTACTTGATATCAATGATGTACAAACATATGTGATCAACAGTGCAACAGTTGTATTTCTTAATGAGCGACCACAACAACGTGGTTGTGGTGTTTCTGCGGTCAAGGCATCATCATCATCATACAATTGTGAGAGTTGCAATCGTGCTCTTCTTGACCCATTCCGCTTCTGCTCCCTGGGTTGCAACGTAAGCTACTAAACTAATGTGTAACTATTGAAAAGTTACCCCATGTAATTGGTTCCTTTAACGTTTACTTATTTTTGATTGGACATTTTCTTGGCAGCTTAAAGGAATCAAAGAGGATATGAGGACAAACATTCCAATTAGACATTTTATTGACTATACAAGAAAGGATGATGATACAGATTGCAGTAACACAAGTGGAAATACTAGAAACAATGAAGAGAGTTGCAGCGATGCAGATTATTGCAAGGAAAAACCATCTCCACCAAGGGTTATTCGTCACCGCCGAAAGGGGATCCCTCAGCGTGCACCTTTTTATTGAGAGAAAGCTGTTATGAATAATTTGCTGGCACCATAGCAAATGAATTGGAATAATTACTTTTATTAAAGATCATATATATGTCAGGTGTCGAATATATTAATAAATTACAGCTTGTTATCTGCATGAGTGCTTGTTTGATGTGTCTTCATTTGTAATGCATCAATTGAATTTATGGTTTGAATCTTCATTGATAAAATATGTATGAATTGAAGGTTTCACAATACTAGAATTTTGTTTTGATGATATTGTATCGATGCATAGCAGAGGTGATGGGAAAATTTTCTGACTCATATCATACTAGAGCACATAATTCTCAGCTATGTTGCTAGAACATACATAGTATTCTTTCAGCAACTTCACGAGGGGAGGCCCCTACCTTTTCATTAATTAGAAACGGATGGCATGCATGGAGAACCTTGTCCAACACAATTTTTACAGGCACAATGGGAATAGTATAGAACTACAAAGACGGAGGCAGGGTAGGAGACAAGAAGAAGAAAGAGGAAAGAAACAACAAAAGAAACTGCCCCACGAGTTCTATGCGTCTATACTTGAACATTATCTGCAATTGTTTTGGCAGCCATGATAGGTGGAATAAAGCTTTTCGAAGCCATATATAGAGTCCAGGAAATAGTTGTAGCCACCAAAGTCGAAGATCTTTGTTTCATATGCGCAATTTGCACGCTACACAAGCTGAAGGCACCAACCAGCTCCCCATCGCTACTTAGCTACATGCCTAGCGAATTCCAAATATCCCTCGTCCTATTGCATTGCAACACAGAGTGTGTGGCTGTTTCACTTGCAGAGCAGCCAAGAGGAGACATGTCGGGATCGATGATGTTTTGTTTCTTTAGCAGGTATCCCACTCACTTTTATCTTTGCTTGACACTCATAGTACGCCCATCAATAGAAACTGGATGTGATTTGTAAATATTTAGCCTGGGTATCCATACATACATACCAATAAAGTAAGGTGCGTTTCTCTTAATTTTTGGTCCATTCACCATATATATACGAGGTGGTACTAGTTTTTTTTGTCCATCTGGCTGGGCTACATGGGCTTCTAACGGGAATTTTGTCCGTCTCACATCGCACCGCTGGGCCTCCATGTTAGGCCTGCTACACGAGCGAACAATATTACTAAAATCAACCAAAAACAATTGCAAAACCAAGGATTCAAACTAAACATAAGGTGGAGAAGAGAGATTCGAACCTAAGAAGTCCCGCGTACATTGGGCATCACAATGACCAATTGAGACAACTAGCTAATTGTTGTGAACAAAAATAAGTTCTAAAATATTTCTATGTTCCGAAACGGGTAATTAAACGGTATTGGGCCTTGGCCTGCGTTCTAGCTATTGGGCCTGTTCCACCGATGTATTAGTGCCTATGGATATTTCGTGTTAAATAATTCCAGATGGCTTCCTTATACTGATTCTCACCAATTTAAAGATGTTCAACAATGTTTTTTTGGTGTGAGCTAATTAAAAGAGATCCTTCACATGCAAGGTGGAAGGAGCTTTGCATGCTGCAAAACATGACGCTTGGATTGTGGGCTAGATATACTGCGAAGAAGCTAAGAAGTAGTGGCGCTACCTCGGAATGGAATGGAAGGGGTGTGTGATTGCATGTGTGCATGAAGAACTTGGCTCGCATTTGAATTGTGGGTTGAATATAAGGCAAAGAGGCTAAGGAGTCGTGGCGCTGCTTGGGAATGGAATGGATGCGTAACTGGAAACAAGTTTACGAATTTTAGGAAAAGGTTCACGGATTTAAGAAAAACGTTCACGATATTTTTAGAAGTTCTTGAATTTGTATAAAGAAAAAAAAATCACCTAATGAAAATAGAAAAAGAAAAAGAAAAAATAAAAAGAAAAAAGAAAAAGAAAAAAGAAAAAGGAAAAGAAAAAAAGAATACCCAAAACCATGTTAAAGACATAAGTAAAATAGAAATAGGCCAGAAAAAAGGCGAGAATAAGCAGAATACCGCTACTGTGGTAAATAGGCCTGCCCGTTACTACCAAAAAAGGTTTACAATTATGAAAAAGTTCATACATTACGAAAATAGTCAGCAAAAAAACATATTCATTGACTCAAAAAATTGTTCCCAAAATTTTTTTTGATTAAAAAATGTTCACTCATTAAGAAAACAACTTCCAAAAGAATGTTGTCAATGTAGAGAAAATATTCACGAATTTCAGAAAATAGAAAATTACAAAAATTCTAAAAATTTGAAATTATGCTTACGAGTTTACATAAAATATTCATGAATTTAAAAATGTTCACGATTACATAGAAAATGTTCCTGAATTTTAAAAATGTTCACAAATATTAAAAAAGATGTTCAAAAATAAAAAAACAAAAAAAAACTAGATGAACATGAAAAGAATGAATATGAAAAAAGGAAATATAAAAAAGAAACATGAAAAAAGGTTCCATTTATTTTGAGAACATGTATGGGAATGTTCCAGAACCGTCCCAAAATCGGGAAGCCCTATTTGGGCCCTAATTGGGCTGGCCAAAAAATGTTCGTACGGTGAGCTCGGTGAATAGGATTGGCCCTGATACGCACGAACATAATTCACAAGCGACTATACGAGTTGTCGGAGATCTATAATTAAGGGATACTCCTTGCCAAGATCACCCCTGCTTTCTCATGGGTTGACAAGTGGCGCATAGCATGTGCGCCATTTGTCATAACCTACGAGTTTTCATATTTTTTGTAGATTTGTTTATTCAAAACATTTTATTTCTTAAACCGAGCGTCCAAATTCGAACCGTTTTCAGCGTTGGATTTCTCGTGTCGAGATCTTCGAAACTAGACCCCCATGTTAATAGGTTTTGGCGAACTTTTTTTCAGAAAAAAACTGGAGGATAAAACAATGAGCTGGAAGCATGGTTCTTTCTAACTTTCTTTTCTTTTCCGAGAGGCTGCAGGACTGTGCCTCCACGAGAAGTACATTTGTGCTTCAGACGGAAGCAAAAAACATGTTTCTTTTCTTTTCTTTTCGAGAGGAATAGTTGTGCCTCTCGCGGAAGTAAATATTTGCCTCCACGAGAAGCAAATATGCCTCCTGTGAAAGCAAATAATAATATTTTTTTCCTTTTCCGAGAGGTGTCTCTCACGGAAGCAAATCTTTGTCTTTCCGAGAGGCACTGCTAGGGGCGGACCTAGGACAAAAATGTCCCCATGTCCACGTGTACATCACATACAGACAGTTATCAAAGAATAATATACATAAGAATAACACACTCGACAACCAAAAATATCAAATATCAATTTTTTGCGGGTGATTAAATATCAAATTATGCTTACCAAAATGAAACGTTTCACAGGAAATACTAGTTAAATATAACAAAACTGAACAATGTAAAAAAATGATCTGCAAAACTGAAAAAACACCTCAAAATTTAGAAAATAGCATTAATCCAATTCTCAAACAGAAAATTACATTAATCTAATAATCAATTGTAACAATCTTAAAATTCAAAACCCTACTTATATAGTTTGGGAGTTTGTAATGAGGATTAGAGCAAATAGAAGCACACACTTGGGAGAGATTAGTGAGTTGCCTTGGCGTATGTTTTTCTCCAGCGATCTAGTGAGTGGGCCAAGGCGATGTCTGGCATGCAATGATGGAGAGCCCAATGGCGTGTTTGGTAGCCCACATTACCTCCAACCAGGCCAAGTTGGGCCAAGAAAACCGCGTTTGATTGCAAACGGGATGGGCTGACTCGCATCAGCACAAACCTTAAAGCAGCCTAGAGCCCGACTCACTGGAAATCCTCAAATCGGCAGTTCTAGTGAGCCAGGCAGAGTGCGGCGCAAAAGGTATATGCAGCTCACATGCGAGGGAGCAACACAGGTGGAGATGGCGGGAGATGAAAATCGGGCGCGGCGGGATGGTGCCAAATCAAGCCGCATCCCATTTATGCAATAGATAATTCTTTTTTTTTTCTCTAAGAAAATGCGCGTCTCATATGTACGTTTTGTTAGACTTTGGCACGTGCATCCTGATCGTCGGATGACACCATTCGAGTGCTACAGTGTTGGACGTCTTTGTCGAACTGGTCAATCCTGGATCATATCAACTAATATAAGAATTGATACACTACCAGATTTTTTTTCTCATCTCCCGTTGTGATGAATGGGCATATTTCCTAGTCTATGCTTAAAAATAGAACACACTATATTGGTCAATGCTTGCAAAGTCATCTTACCAACACATGGATGCCTCTCATTTGAAATCAGCTGCTTGAATTGATGCTCGATTGGTTCACATCTGAATATTTTCACCTAAGCAGGTGCTTTTTGTTTTGTTTTTTGTGGGTTCATTTGTTATTAGTTCTTGTCAGTATATTAGCAACTACTATCTCGGTTCTGGTTTATTGGCCGCCAGTGTATTTCGTGTCACATTTTGATCATAGATTGAACTAATAAAATGTTTCATGCATGTCACAAAAAATTATATCATTGAAAACTATGTTCAAATATGAATCCAATGATATATTTTTTGTTGACATGCATTAACAGTTAGTTAGTTAAATCTTTGATCAAATTTGGCACAAACTACAAAAAAGACCTATAAACCTGGACGAAGGTAGTACTGATAATGGTCGAATGCCAGTTCTTCATTCCCATGCATCACATAATGGTGGCATAAACATGCATCGACCAAGATGTGCATAATAGATTTTGGCTAACGAAGTGTTTAGATCCCATCTACTTCCCAGCGGCTATGGGTCTTGATCCAACAACCAGCGGATTCATCCCGGTGTAATTCCTTGATCGCCGATTTGGAGCATGGATGCCTGCGCTGGGCATGCCTGCCTAGCTACACAGTCCGCCAGGATGGATATGATTTGGCATAGGCCAAAAATATGAAGCTTGCTCTATGCCTATTTGAATAGTTGTCGGGATTAAAGATTACTTTTAACAAAAGCAAATTATTTCATTTTGGGAGAGCCAAAGATGAACAAGATGCTTATAAACAACTGTTCAAATGTGAACTAGGTGCCCTACCATTTAGTTATCTGGGCATACCAATTCACCATCGCAAGCTATCTAGCAAGGAGTGGAAGTGTATTGAAGATCCATTCGAAAAAAACTAAGCTGTTGGAAGGGCAAGCTTATGTCATACGGGGGTCGGCTAATACTAATAAACTCAGTGCTCACATGTATGCCGATGTTCCTCTTGTCCTTCTTCAAGGTACCTGTAGGGGTAAGGAAACGACCGAACATCTATCGATCATGATTCTTTTGGCAGAGTGATGAAATAAAGAGGAAGTACACGCTTACTAAATAGGACATCATTTGTAGGCCGAAGGACCAGGATGGTCTTGCGATTGAGAATTCAGAGGTAAAGAACAGATGTCTGCTCAGTACATGGTTGTACAAACTTTCTGTGGAAACCGAAGGCACGTGGGTACATTTTTTACGTAATTAGTACTTACAACCTAAGACCTTGGCCCAGGTTACTATTAGACCCAATGATTCACCATTTTTAATGGGCTTGATGAGAACGAAAGTAGCTTCCTTCGATAGAACTAAATTCATCATTGGAAAAGGTATTTCAACGAGATTTTGGAAGGATACGTGGTTAGAGGAGACGCCTTTACTACACAACATCCATCTCTCTATAAGATTGTATAGAGTAAGGAGGCTTACGTTGCTACATTGTTACAATCCAACCTTCTAAATATTCAATCCGGGAGATCTTTGGTAGGAGACCGATGGGAAGCATGGCTACATCTGGTCAGAAGGTTGATGGATGTGAACCTCTCTGATGAGCCTGATAGTATTCACTGGAAATTAGCAAACTATGAATGGCATTTTCTTAGTGAAATCTATGTATTTGGACCTCAATGATTCTGGTCTGATTCCGAAATCGATACATATTTGGAAGATCAAAGTCCCGTTAAGAATCAAAGTCTTCATGTGGTTTGTTCACAAGGAGATGGTTCTCACAAAGAATAACTTGGCAAAACATAATTGGGAGGGTAGTAGCTTTTGTACTCATGATGAAACCATCAAACATCTCTTTCTCGATTGTCCGTTGGCCAAACTATTATGGCACTTAGTTTATATACCCTTTAATATCACCCCTTCAAATAGTATTCACATGTTATTTGGGACGTGGCTAAATGGAGGAGAGACAAATTTTGTGAGACATATTCAGATAGGAGTATATGCATTACTTTGGGCTATATGGAACTATAGAAATGACATGATTTTTAACAGACAAACTTGTATAATGTTTTTGCAAGTTATCTACAGGGCCATTGATTGGATCCATATGTGGTCATTACTCAATTCCGTGGAAGCCAGGGAGCCTTTGGTTATTTGGTCTGCCTGATCGGAGATGGTAGCTTGGGATATCTACAACCAGTTTAGATGGTGGTCCAGTAATAGGATAGGTGTTTAGTCATCTCGTCCTAGTTTCACCGGTTGTGGCATATTATACTTTTGTTTTATTTTTCTTTAACTCTAAGCGAGCTTGTTCTGGATCACAGACTTTTTGGACACTTTGCTTAACAAAGGGCTGCATGCATCACTCTGATGCAGAGGCCGGGGGTAATCCTCCTTTTCCAAAAAAAAGTCCGCCAGGATGGATGGATATTCAAGGTCGTTGGCACGGTCAAAATATTTTCTTCATCGCTGTTTTCTCCTGACATGAAGGGATTATACGCCACGCGTGCACCGGCTCCCTTCCCCACCTCTCCTAGAGGAGAAAAAATAAAATCAAACAACGATTCCACCATAATGAACCTAATCATTTGATTTTTTAAGAGGTAAAGCCAACTTTATTAATCAAACTCCACAATGTGTGGGATACAACGTTGATCATGAGGCTGGCCAAGCCATACATGACGCCCTGGTGGTAAACATAAAGAAAACTGAGCTAACTTGTGAGCTTCCAAATTGACAGCTCGACTCTCAAAAGTGAAGTTACAAAGAAGTGGTGATGATCTCAACTTTATCTCTCTAATTATAGCCCCATATGGACCCTGGCTGTCCCTAGCAATGTCGCCAATCACTTGTTTACAGTCTGAAGCCACAACAAATTGTTGTACATTCAGATCTTCTGCTAGAGCAATAGCCTCACGACATGCTATAGCCTCGAGTGTCGATGGGTCGCATACTCCCGCAATGACAAGGGATGAGCTCCCCAGATAGACCCCTTGGCTATCTCTACATATGGCTGCCGCTGCACCTCCTCTCTGAAATCTTACCGCCGTATCAACATGGATCTTAGCATAGCTAGCAGGGGGTGCCTTCGGCCTTGGTACAAGAGCATTAGAAGAAGTCGCAGCCGCTGGGGAAACCTTTCCAGGAAGAGAAGCCGTTCCCAGATCAGCCATGAAACGAACTATAAACTCCTTCGTCGCCCGAGGCGTTTGGAAGATGGATTCATGGATAGCCTTCCCCCTTGAAGTCCAAGTCGCCCACAAGGTGACCGACAACAATGTGAACTTCTCGCGCGATAGCGAGTCCATAAGTCCAAAGAGCTAGCTCTTCGCTCTCATCTCCGTTGATGCTACCAGACTGCAGCCCAAGTCCTCATCTACCAACGCCCAAATGCATCTGGAGACCGTGCACTCAAGGAGGGAGTGACGCCAGGAGTCGGGAGCTCCACAAAGGCCGCAAGAGCTAGTCGTTGACATATGATGATGAGCCCTCACATCCTCAGTCGACAGAGATTGTTTTGATAAGCGCCATAGAAACATGCGTACTTTTGAGGGGACTACAATTTTCCAAAGAGACTTCTAGGAAGCTTCATCAACGTGATTGCTGGATGATATAGCCGAGCCCTCTAACCACGCTTCTCGCCTTTGCTTTGTAGAAACCAACATGTTATAGGCCAACCGGACTGTAAATTGTTCCGTGCTCTCATGTGTCCAGCTCCAAAAGTCCAGCATAACAGCAATACATAACGGGATACCCATGATAACTTTTGCATCAAAGGGCAAGAATGTAGCTTCAATCACAGGTCTCTTCCACGAAGCATTAGTAGTGTTGATTAGTTCGGAGACTGTGCTGGGAGGGTTGCTTACTCGACAGCCGTACGGTCTCATCATCTCCGGCCAGGGAAGCCAATTATCATTCCAGATGTTAGTACTCTCTCCATCTCCTATTCGCTTGATCAGTCCAAGTTTCAGAATATCCCGGCCCTCCACTATGGCCCCCCATATCTGACTCGGATGGTTCCCAAGGGAGGCCTCCAGTATAGATGTATGTGGGAAATATACACTCTTCAGAATTCGCGCACTCAGAGAGTCGGGATCCTGCAATATTCTCCATGCCTGCCTGGCCAACATGGCAAGGTTGAAAAGTTCAAAATCTTTAAAGCCCAAGCCTCCCATGCTCTTTGGCTGTGTCATTGCTTTCCATGAGACCCAATGAGGTTTTCGTTGGCCATTTGTGCCCCCCACCAAAATTTCCTTATCAGCATATTGAGGTGCTCACATAGCCCCCTAGGGAGTTTGAAACATGACATGGAAAATACTTGCACTGCTTGGGAAACTGATTTGACCAGTACCTCCTTCCCTACTGCTGACAATGTTCTCTCAATCCAACCTTGAATTTTGCTCCACAATCCGTCCTTTAAATACTTGAAGGCCCCATTTTTTGAGTTCCCTATGTTAGATGGCATGCCCAAATATTTCTCATTCAATGTTTCATTGGGAACATTGAGCGTACCTTTTATTTCATTGCGAGTGCTCTCGGGAACTCCTTCGCTAAAAAATATTGAAGATTTGTTATAGTTGATTCGCTGACCTGAAGCTTGACTATAAACTTCCAACAACTGGTCTACCTCTATAGCACCCACACTATTGGCCTTGAAGAACAGCAGGTTGCCATCAGCGAATAAGAGATGGTTAACTGGTGGTGCCTGGGCGCCACCTGAATCCCATTCAAATTTGATGACCCACTTTGTGATTTTAAAAGGCACGACATGCCCTCTGCTACTAACAAGTGCAAGTATGTTGATATTGGGTCACCATGTTGGATTCCACATGATGGATTGAACTCCTCTAGTTTCTTTCTGTTGAACATGACTAAGAATTTTATGGAGGTAACCATGCCCATTACAATATCCACCCACCTTCTGTTGAACCCCAATTTGAGCATGATGGCTTGGAGATAAGCCCATTCAACCCGGTCATAAGCCCATAAGCCTTCATCATATCCAATTTCAAGGCACATGACTGGTTTTTCTTTGCCTTGTTCCTCTTCATAAAATGCAGACACTCATACGCCGTTATGATATTGTCCGTGATCAGTCTCCCTGGAACCAAAGCTGACTGTTCTGCTGATATTATATATGATAGTATTTGTTTGAGCCTGTTTGAGGCCACCTTGGGCGCAATCTTGTAAAGCACGTTACATAAACTTATAGACCGAAACTGCGTAAGGAGCGTGGTTTTTTTTACCTTAGGAGTAAGGACCAGGATTGTGTTGTTAATGCATGCTGCTGACTCAGTCCCATCCATAATTTTAAGGAGCACTTTCATTACATCCTACCCATAAACATCCCAATGACGCTGGAAAAAGTGGGCAGGGAATCCGTTAGGGCCGGGGGCTTTGGTTGGAAACATTTGAAACAACACATGTTTTACTTCTTCATGCATGTAAGGAGCATCCAGAAGATCATTCATCGTCAGCGTAACTTTAGTAGGCACTGAATCCAGTACCCTATCCATGTCCTGGACCCCCTCGGATGTATATAGGTTTTTGTAAAATTTAGTGGTCAACTCCTTCATCTCCCCCTGTCCTCGGTCAACTGCCCATCCGCCCACTGCAAAGCTTTAATCTGATTCTTCCGACGGCGTCTGCTCGCTCTCAGGTGAAAAAATAGGTATTTTTATCGCCGTGGACTAGCCAATCCAGCCGGGCCCTCTGGCGCCATAGCAGCTCTTCTCTATGGAACAATTCGACCAATCTGTCAGCCACCTTGGTTTTAGCATTTTTCGGGCCGATCGCCCAGGCGCGGAGCGCATAATCTCCAGCTGTTTTTTCAGTTGGCGAATCTCTTGGCGCACGGACCCAAAATGATTGCGGTCCCATGCCGACAAGTCTCCCGCCAACCCCCCTAGTTTTGCACATAGGGCATCGACCGTTTCCCCCTCCTGCATACTCCAGCGATCACACACAGTTACGAACAGTGTTTCATCCCTTTCCCACATTGTTTCATATTTAAAAGGCCTGGGGCCCACTGTGCATGCATGCAGTTCACATAACTTTAGAAGGATGGGGAGGTGATCTGAACTTGCTGTGCTCTTATGCGATACCGCTGATGATGCAAGGGCCAGTGCCCATTCTGGATTCACCAGACACCTGTCCAGCCTCACCCGAGTGTAGCTGCCCCCTGCGACCTTTTTTTTCAAATGTCCAACTGGAGCCAGAATATCCAATATCTGATAGACCACATGTATCGATTGCTTCCCTGAAAGCATCTACTTGGGCTTAGCTTCTTTGTCCCACGCCATCATGTTCATGGATGTGAAGAACCTCATTAAAATCTCCAATAACTTCCACTTTTATTTCATCATTCCAAAAAATCCCAAGACCACCACTTCTACCAGAACTGCTAACTGCAAAACTTTTATTGTAGCCTAGACTATCAGCCAAACTCTCAACCCTCTTGCCCTATATCTGAGCTTCAAGAATACAAACAATAGAGGGGGCAAACTGCCTCGCTAGATCGCGACGCTCTCGGACTGTCGCGGCTTTGCCAATTCCGCGGCAGTTCCAACATAGAAGACTCATTGCGCTAGGCGTGGCCCCGTTTGGGAGCCCGCCAAATGCGCATCAGGGTTTTTGATCAGAGTTGCACTCTTCTCCGAAGCTGACTCATTAGTGGAAAGGGTGGATTTTGATCTCTTCAGATCCTGTTTAGGAGGGGGACTAAGAGGCACTGCAGGTGATGGCAGAAACAATTGCTTGGTCAGTTGCACTAAAGAAGTTGGGAGTGTGGGTTTCGGATCATTAGCCCCCTCTTCCTGTTACGATCAACATCCACCATTGCTACATCTCTATCTTGGTGTTCCCGTTCCTCCTCATACTGTTCGTCGTAGGGGTCACGACTGCTAGAAGAACGCCCTCTTCCTCTTCCAGAACGGCCTCTACCACGGCCTCTTCCAGAGCTGCCGCTATCACTCGGTTCACTGCCAGGTCCTTTAAACCACGTGACCTTTATGTCTTTGAATACTAGCGCCTTTGGGGCATGAACCACGTCTCCACATTCTTTGTGTTGGTGACCTAGCTGTCCACAAACTGCACACCAATCCGGCAATCTTTCATATTTGACTCTGAAGATGACTCTCTCCACAAATTCCTTCTTCTTATTACCAACGAAACTGCGTTCTTCAGAGGTTTAGTGACATCGATCCTAACGCGAACTCTCGCGAAGTTACCTTCAAAATCCGGAGATCTAGGATCAGCATATATGAATTGTCCCACAGTAGCAGACAAAGCTTTGACCTTGGAAAAAAAAGCCATCTGGGAGGTCATGAATCTGGATCCAGATGTCCAGTTTGTTAAGCTCGATCTTCGACGGCTTTGTGAAACCGTCGTACTCCGACAAAACTACCTCTTTCCCTTTGAAGGTCCAAGGGCCATCTCCCATGACCCTCTCCCAGTCACCTAGGCAAGAGAATTGCATCGAATACATATTATCTTCTAGCGGTCTGATCTTTACCTCTTGAGCTAGATCCCAGGTCACTCTCATGTTTCTATAGAACCAATATTGGCTATATGTTTTCTCTGTGTGAACCCTAGCCAGTGCCATCCAGCGTGTCGCTTCCTTCGGCAGCTCCGTGTCTTCCACCACAACGTCAACCAGATCATCTTCCTTCAGGCCAAGTTCCTCCATCATTGCAGCTAGATTGGACGTAGCCGTACTTGATCCAGATGCGGTCGAATCCATCATGCACTCGCTCGAGATTTGAGTTTCGCGAGCGGTAGGTCCCAAGAAGTCGCCACCTGCCCCACGCGCCGCCGTGGCCCAAGGCCTCAGAGATCGCCGACAAGGAGTGAACGGCCGGGGAGAAGAGATCCCTACGGTGTCGGCGTCGCCGTCGCCCTAGGGGAGAGAAACCCTAACGTGAGGGTATGGGCGTTCTACTAGTGCTGGAGTAATTCCTACCTAATCATTTGATGGAGCTCAGTTCTTTGTATGGAGCAGTAGTTGAGAGAGGCCCATATTACTTTTTTTCTTTTTCGTTTTGATCATCCAATAGAGCTCCAGTATCCCACGCGTCTTCTGCTGCTTTGAAAATTCCAGTCCACTGATGCCTAGTTGCAGAAATAGCAAGATCCACGTAATCATGAGAGTATATTCTTGGCAGTGCAATACTAAAATTTGATCCGGCCATTTTGCATCCTACCGAAATAGGAAGAGAACGTAGCACTTAGATGCTGTTTCAGAATCACCAACACATGGGAACAACGAACTTTTGGATACCGTCTCATCTTCTTTTTGTCCTATATGATATGATGCAGTACAATGCATATAGGTAGGAAGGAAGTCAAGCAATATAAAAACAGCATACTCTTCCCTATGGATCTCTTCTTGTCCTAATCTATTCTTGCATTGTTTAGCTCTTGTCGCTATGTAGCTGCATCATATGTTAGATTAAGCCCACCAGCAATGCCAGCCAGTCAGCCACGGTCGTCTCTTCTCTATGGATCTCCATTGCTTGTGCTCAATCGGTTCTTGCATTGTTTAAATGTTGTCCCAATGTAGATGCATCATGTCTTAGATTAAGCTCCGAAACAATGCCAGCAAGTTAGCCATGGTCGTCTCTTCCCTGTGGATCTCCATTGCCTGTGCTTAATCGATTCTTGCATTGTTTAGCTCTTGTCCCTATGTAGCTGCATCATATGCCAGCCAGTCAGCCACGGTCGTCTCTTCCCTATGGACTTCCATTGCCTGCACTCAATGGACTCTTGCGTTGTTTACTCCTTGTCGTCCTATATAAACGCATCTTAAATCTTCAGCTCATACGACCACGATCGAGGTAGCTCCAATGGCGGAAACCCAACGCACCCAGCTCGTGTGCTACACTTTGCTCTGCATCCTTGTCATGGCCATACTCGTTAAGCTCAAGCACAGGCGAGCCGCCTCTGCTAGCCGCCTGAACCTGCCTCCCGGCCCATTGGCGCTGCCGGTGATCGGCCACATGCACCTCCTGCTCGGCGCCATTCCGTACCAGGCCATGCACAGGCTCGCTCGTCAGCACGGCCCTGTCATGCTTCTCCGCCTTGGCCACGTCCCGACGCTCGTGCTCTCCTCCGCGGAGGCGGCCAGGGAGGTCATGAAGGTGCACGACGCCGCCTTTGCCGACCGCCCCGTGTATGCCACGGCAGACATCTTCACCTACGGCGGCGAGGACATCTCCTTCGCGCGCCACGACAGCCGGCACTGGAAGGCCCTCCGGAAGCTCTGCGCCGTGGAGCTGCTGAGCCCGAGGCGCGTCCGGTCGTTCCGCCATGTCCGGGAGGAGGAGGCGGCGAGGCTTGTGCGGTCCGTCGCCGGCGCTGGTCGCATCGTCAACGTCGGTGACATGCTAAAGGTAATGATGAACGACGTGGTCATGAGGGCGTCCGTGGGCGACAGGTGCGTGCAGCGGGACGCGTACCTGGAGGAGCTGGACAGGGTGTTGGACCTCATGTCCGGGTTTAACCTCATCGACCTGTTCCCGGCGTCGCGCCTCGCCGGGGCGATCGGTGGCCGGGCTCTCGGGGCGACGTGGGAGGTGCACCGGAGGATCCACTCCATCATGGACGCCATGATCAGCGATCACAGAACGGCTATGGAGGGCGATGACGACAATGATGCCGGATGTGAGCAGAGGGGTGACATACTCACTACTCTGCTCCGGTTCCAGAGGGACGGCGGGATTGGCGGCGTCGCCCTCACCAATGAAAACATCAGCGGCGTCCTCTTTGTGAGTCACCAGTCACCACTAGCTACCCAAGACCATGGTTTAAAATTGGACCCCCTTATCTGGCGACCGTCCACTGGGAGGGTTGGCATTTTGATGACAGTTTTAGTTGGTCACGGTGGTAGTATCTTCATAAGAGCATGGCATTTTCTGGAGTGAAGGCTCAAACCTGCTATCCTCCCAAAAAATGACATGTTGTTCAAAAGAAACTTTCACACCCGATACAACTAAAACTGCCAGGAAAGTCGCCAGTTAGGTTTTTGCGTTAAAATTTCAGTAGTACAATTTTTTGGCAATAGTTGATATATATAAAAAAAGTTGGCACTAGATTATTTTGGGATCTTACTGGAATTTCAAAAAATCTTTTGGTTTTTGATGAAAATGTTATTAATTCCGTTGAATTTTACCTAATGTACTTAAAATTAGGTTAGTATGGTGCAAAATTTGAATGTTACAAATATTCCATTACCCACCATAATTACTCGAACTTTTACTGAAATTTTAAACCGTGCTAGTTACCACATTTTGCTTGCTACATGATATTTCGGTCTCACATATTTCTGTGTGTGTCACCAGGATCTTTTCGCTGCAGGGTCGGAGACGACAGCCACGACAACAATCTGGGCAATGTCTGAGCTGATGAGGAGCCCACACATAATGGCCTCCGCACAGTCCGAAGTCCGGCGAGTCCTCCATGGCAAGAGCGAGGTGACTGAGGCCGACATCGACGGCCGGCTCCACTACCTACAAATGGTCATCAAGGAGACCTTTAGGTTGCATCCACCGGTGCCATTGCTCATGCCGAGGCTTTGCACTGAGCAAACAAAGGTCATGGGCTATGATATTCCACAGGGCACCACTGTATTCGTGAATGTGTCGGCAATTGGTAGGGACGAGAAGAGCTGGATTGACGCGAGCGAGTTCATGCCCAAGAGGTTTGACGGTGAAAAGGTTGATTATGGTGGTACAGACTTCAGGTTCCTACCAGGTGGCGCTGGACGGAGAATGTGCCCCGGTATGATGTTTGGAGTGTCAAACATCGAAATGGCTCTTGCGAGCCTTCTCTATCACTTCGACTGGAAGCTTCCTGAAGGTGGGAACCCGGAGAAGCTTGATATGAGTGAAGCGTATGGGATCACGGCTCGTCGTAGGACCGAGCTTGTGTTGGAAGCTACTGTTTTTGTGCCTTAATTTGATTTTTTTTCTACGTGGCCATGTCAATTTAATCAACGAGTGCATCCGATAGCGGAGGTCGAGAGAGTATTCTATTTCATGTCTTATATGTCAATATTGTAATGTGTGTTAATGCTCGAGTGTTACTTTGTATTTAGCAATTAAGTTAATTTTATTATGTCCCAACACGTCCAAAGAATACCCCATGTTTATATTCATGGATCCGTTAAAGAGATACAAAATGGATTAGAACACAAATACCCCCCCCCCCCCCCCCCCCCCCCCCAAATTTGCATGTATTCCCGATTAGTTTCTATTTGAGTTTGGTATTAATTTCTCGATTGTTGAACTTATGTAGAGATGTGCAAGGGCCTTTTTCATTCATATCTTTTTTATGATCCATTGAACCACTTCTACTCTATCAGTGAATTAGATCATTTCCCTTGATCTTTGCATCAGTTGACCCATGTACACTATTTACTTATTATATTAAATGTTGCTCATTAACCTAGTGTGCATGGGGAGGGAACATGTCGTTGCTCGAGTACGGTAGCATGAGATGTTTCCCAGAATCACAATGGATCAAGAAAATCACATGTCGTTAGTATTGCATTGCAGATCCAGACTTCAATATATTGCAAACCTACATAGCCGAAGGCTTTGCACTGAGTAAACGAATGTCATGGGGTGTGAATTGTGATGCCATGCACGAATGCGAAATGGTTAGCAACCAATTCTGAAGCAATACATTTCTCTATGCCCGGATGCTTGCTTCCTACTTTTAGGATTGGATGTTCTTAACCACTAGTAGAAAACGGGCCTGTTGTCCCGATTCGTAAGGGCCTTTTGTCCCGGTTCCTGAACCGGGACTAAAGGGTCGGTACTAATGCCCTGTCCCTTTAATCCCGATTCAGTCCAGAACTGGGACAAATGGGCGTCCACGTGGCCTGTGCGCGGAGCCCAGGCAGGAGGGCCTTTGGTCCCGGTTGGTGGCACCAACCGGGACCAATAGGCATCCACGCCGTCAGCATTTCTGTGGCTGGGTTTTTTGTTTTTTTTGAAGGGGGGGGGGGGGGGGGGGTTGGGGGTTTTGGGGGGTTAATTTAGGTGTTTCATATATTGTGTTAACTAGCTATAATTAATAGAGAGAAGTGTCATTTCTTATGTCCATGCTTGGTCGACGCTACGTACTATACATATGTATAGAGAGGACTAGACACGCTAGCTAGCTAGTAAGCAAACGAAGGAAACAGAAGATCGTCATGAACATATATGCATATAGAGAGAAGTGATATCGACCACCTCTCCTTCTCCGAGAGATTGGTCGAACAACAAGTTCTCATATATCTATCCGACACAATCGGCTACATATATACAATAATTATCTCTTACAAATATAATCTCCTAACATACGGACGCATGGTCCACATAGTATTCTCCGTCTTCAGCGATCACGTGGTCAAGAAAGAATGCCGCCAATTCCTCTTTAATTGCTCGCATGCGAGCTGGTGCTAAGAGTTCATCCCACTTCCGAAACATCAAATTTGAAGAAGGGAGTCAACACACACACACACACACACACACACACACACACACACACACACACACACACACACACACACACACACATATATATGAATGCATGAAACTCAACACAAATGATGGTAATAAAATAAAATTGTGAATATTGTTATTTACGCACTTCATATTGTTCGTCAGAGTAGCCCTGCTCACAGGTCGTGTGGCGGATGGACTCGCAAACGTAGTATCCACAGAAATCATTCCCTTATTCCTGCCACAACTACTTTACAAGAAATAGAGGTCAATCAAACTGATAAGCAAGAATGCCAAATGGTATTGATGAAACTAGCGCTTGAATCACTAGGAGATGTGCGGAACATGCTACTATAGTACTTACTTTCGGGTGTATAAATTCCAGCTTCTTCGACAGTCCCGGAGCTTTTTTGGTGAATTTTCTCCAAACCCTGCCATGGCAAAGAAAACAATTACTTGATATCAGAAATGAACAAAGTTGCTGATATGGTGGATAATGATCGGTTTAACTTACTTCTCGAGCATTTGAGTCATGTCCGCATACTCCTGGAGATCTTTTTGTCTCGAGTCCAAGACAGTTACTACTCCCTGCTCAAGCTTAATCTCTAGGAGAATATAGTGGAACCTGCGCACGCATGCATAACTCATCAATTACATTACTATAACCTTGACTAATATATAAGGAAAACCGAATACGCACAAGACAGTAACACTCACTTGAAGTTGTAAGGAAAGAGTATTATATCTTTGTTTTCATTTATTACCAACGATCGTAGCAAGTTGGCCTCGGTATCCGCGGCATGAAATTTAACCTCATTTGCATCTATGAGATTTGTGTTAATGAACCCAACATCACCGATTTGTCTTTTCTTCAATTCGACGATCTTCAATCTGCATAATATAGTGAGGATAATTATAAATACATGCAATGAAAGAGCTGAGCTATATAGAGAGACTTAATGACAGAAGTAGTATTAGTTACAGACAGTAGCAGGTGACCGTTGCTTTATCGAGGGCCAATTGATTGAAAAACTGAAAGAACTCCTCAAATGGAATAGGCAACAGTTCAATTCCAACGAGGTCATGATCCTTTTTAACTCTCACATACAAAGTATTCCTCCCCCAGACTCTCTGCAGATTTTCAAGTACCAATCATGCAATCTTCGCATCATCGTTGATAGAGATCTTTCATCTTTGACGAGAGGCTTCCCGTACTCGTATCTTTGTATCTGCACCTCCAAGAAATCATAATGTACATCGTCGGGCAGGTAATCTCCAAGATTGCTATAACCGGGCACCATCCTCGGATCATTAGCGACATAGGCACCTTGAGCGGGGGGCACGATTGCTTCGCTTGTTTGCCGAGCTGGGTAATTTGTTTCCCAGCTCATCGTTCTTTCATCCTTTGATCACTGACAGTACTTCCCGACCGCTCCGCTTCAGAAAATGCCTTTCCAATAATGCGCTCATAGTTGCCTTTCGGCGGAGACTTGGGTGGTTTTGTCAGGGCAGCCAGAGTTCGCTTCACTTTCACCGGATCTACCTTCTCCTCCAGAGGTGGATGTTTCTTTGCTTTCACCCCTTCAAAGAAGTTCCTCACTTCTTCTCGCGCGATCTCGGCGTTATCCTCCGGGGTCCTCTCGTATGGTTGTTGGGGAACGTAGTAATTTCAAAAACTTTCCTACGCACACGCAAGATCATAGTGATGCATAGCAACGAGAGGGAAGAGTGTGATCTACGTACCCTTGTAGACCGACAGCGGAAGCGTTAGCACAACGCGGTTGATGTAGTTGTACGTCTTCACGGCCCGACCGATCAAGCACCGAAACTACGGCACCTCTGAGTTTTAGCACACGTTCAGCTCGATGACGATTCCCGGACTCCAATCCAGCAAAGTGTCGGGGAAGAGTTCCGTCAGCACGACGGCGTGGTGACGATCTTGATATTCTACCGTCGCAAGGCTTCGCCTAAGCACCACTACAATATTATCGAGGATTATGGTGGAAGGGGGCACCGCACACGGCTAAGAAAATGATCACGTGGATCAACTTGTGTGTCTAGGGGTGCCCCTGCCTCTGTATATAAAGGAGCAAGGGGAGGAGGCCGGCCGGCCCTATAGGCGCGCCAAGGAGAAGTCCTCCTCCTAGTAGGAGTAGGACTCCTACTAGGAGGGGGAAGGAAGTGGGGAGGGAGAAGGAAAGGGTGGCGCCGCCCCCCCCTCTCCTAGTCCAATTCGGACCAGGGGGGGAGGAGGCGCCCGGCCCACCCTGGCTGCCCTTCTCTCTCTTCACTAAGGACCATATAGCCCAATACTTCTCCGGGGGGGGGGGGGGGGTTCCGGTAACCCTCCGGTACTCCAGTTTTCTCCGAAATCACCCGGAACACTTCCGGTGTCCGAATATAGCCGTCCAATATATCAATCTTTATGTCTCGACCATTTCGAGACCCCTCGTTATGTCCGTGATCGCATCCGGGACTCCAAACTAACTTTGGTACATCAAAACTCATAAACTCATAATATAACTGTCATCGAAACCTTAAGTGTGCGGACCCTACGGGTTCGAGAACAATGTAGACATGACCGAGACATGTCTCCGGTCAATAACCAATAGCGGAACCTGGATGCTGATATTGGCTCCCACATATTCTACAAAGATCTTTATCGGTCAGACCACATAACAACATATGTTGTTCCCTTTGTCATCGGTATGTTACTTGCCCGAGATTCGATCGTCGGTATCTCAATACCTAGTTCAATCTCGTTACCGGCAAGTCTCTTTACTCGTTTCGTAATACATCATCTCGCAACTAACTCACTAGTTGCAATGCTTGCAAGGCTTATGTGATGTGCATTACCGAGAGGGCCCAGAGATACCTCTCCGACAATCGGAGTGACAAATCCTAATCTCGAAATACGCCAACCCAACATTTACCTTTGGAGACACCTGTAGAGCTCCTTTATAATCACCCAGTTACGTTGTGACGTTTGGTAGCACACAAAGTGTTCCTCCGGCAAACGGGGGTTGCATAATCTCATAGTCATAGGAACATGTATAAGTCATGAAGAAAGCAATAGCAACATACTAAATGATCGGATGCTAAGCTAATGGAATGGGTCAAGTCAATCACATCATTCTCTAATGATGTGATCCCGTTAATCAAATAACAACTCTTTGTTCATGGTTTAGGAAACATAACCATCTTTGATTAACGAGCTAGTCAAGTAGAGGCATACTAGTGACGTTTAGTTTGTCTATGTATTCACACAAGTATTATGTTTCTGGATAATACAATTCTAGCATGAATAATGAACATTTATCATGATATAAGGAAATAAAATAATAACATTATTATTGCCTCTAGGGAATATTTCCCGACCGCTCCGCTTCGGCAAATGCCTTTCCAATAATGCACTCATAGTTGCCTTTCGGCGGAGACTTGGGTAGTTTTGTCAGGGCAGCCAGAGTGCGCTTCACTTTCACCGGATCTACCTTCTCCTCCGGAGGTGGATGTTTCTTTGCTTTCACTCCTTCAAAGAAGTTCCTCACTTCTTCTCGCGCGATCTCGGCGTTATCCTCCGGGGTCCTCTCATATGGTAACTTCTCTGGAGTCTTCAGAGAAGGACCGAATCTGTATGTCCTCCCGCCTCTGGCTGTACTGCTAGATGCCGGCAGAGCAGACGGAGCGGCTGTCTTCTTTACTTGCTTACGAGGCGGAGGAGAAGGACTACGACGCGCCGGAGCAGACGGAGCGGCGCCGGGTCTCTTCCGCCCTTGCTGACGAGGCGGAGAAGGAGGAGGCTAGCTGCTCGGGCGCACCGGCGCAGGCGGAGTGCCGCCACGCGCCGGAGAAGGAGCCAGCCGAGTGCCCTGATCGTCACTCGCCGGAGCAGGAGGCGGTGGAGGCCCATGAAGGAAATATGCCCTAGAGGCAATAATAAAGTTATTATTTATTTCCTTATATCATGATAAATGTTTATTATTCATGCTAGAATTGTATTAACCGGAAACATAATACATGTGCGAATACATAGACAAACAGAGTGTCACTAGTATGCCTCTACTAGACTAGCTCGTTAATCAAAGATGGTTAAGTTTCCTAACCATGAACAATGTGTTGTTATTTGATTAACGAGGTCACATCATTAGTTGAATGATCTGATTGACATGACCCATTTCATTAGCTTAGCACCCGATCGTTTAGTATGTTGCTATTGCTTTCTTCATGACTTATACATGTTCCTATGACTATGAGATTATGCAACTCCCGTTTGCCGGAGGAACACTTTGGGTGCTACCAAACGTCACAACGTAACTGGGTGATTATAAAGGAGTACTATAGGTGTCTCCAATGGTAGATGTTGGGTTGGCGTATTTCGAGATTAGGATTTGTCACTCCGATTGTCGGAGAGGTATCTCTGGGCCCTCTCGGTAATACACATTACACAAGCCTTGCAAGCATTGCAACTAATGAGTTAGTTGCGGGATGATGTATTACAGAACGAGTAAAGAGACTTGCCGGTAACGAGATTGAACTAGGTATTGGATACCGACGATCGAATCTCGGGCAAGTAACATACCGATGACAAAGGGAACAACGTATGTTGTTATGCGGTCTGACCGATAAAGATCTTCGTAGAATATGTAGGAGCCAATATGGGCATCCAGGTCCCGCTTTTGGTTATTGACCGGAGACATGTCTCGGTCATGTCTACATTGTTCTCGAACCACAGGGTCCGCACGCTTAACGTTACGATGACAGTTATTATGAGTTTATGCATTTTGATGTACCGAAGGTAGTTCGGAGTCCCGGATGTGATCACGGACATGACGAGGAGTCTCGAAATGGTCGAGACATAAAGATTGATATATTGGAAGCCTATGTTTGGACATCGGAAGTGTTCTGGGTGAAATCGGGATTTTACCGGATTACCGGGAGGTTACCGGAACCCCCCGGGAGCCATATGGGCCTTATTGGGCTTTAGTGGAAAGGTGAAAGGGGCTGCCCATAGTGGGCTGCGCGCCTCCCCCCTCCCCTAGTCCTATTAGGACTAGGAGAGGTGGCCGGCCACCTCTCTCTCTCTCTTTCCCCCTTGGGAGTCCTATTAGGAATAGGATTGGGGGGGGGGGGGAGTCCTACTCCCGGTAGGAGTAGGACTCCTCCTGCGCCTCCATAGGCTTGGCCGGCCAGCCCTCCCCCTTGGATCCTTTATATATGGGGGCAGGGGGCACCTCTAGACACACAAGTTGATCATTGAGATTGTTCCTTAGCCGTGTGCGGTGCCCCCTGCCACCATATTCCTCCTTGATCATATCGTTGTAGTGCTTAGATGAAGCCCTGCGTCGGTAGAACATCAAGATCGTCACCACGCCGTCGTGCTGACGGAACTCCTCCCCGAAGCTTTGCTGGATCGGAGCCCGGGGATCGTCATCGAGCTGTACGTGTGCTAAGAACTCGGAGGTGCCGGAGTAACGGTGCTTGGATCGGTCGGATCGGGAAGAAGACGTACGACTACTTCCTCTACGTTGTGTCAACGCTTCCGTTGTGATCTACAAGGGTACGTAGATCAGACTCTCCCCCTCGTTGCTATGCATCACCATGATCTTGCATGTGCGTAGGAAAATTTTGAAATTACTACGTTCCCCAACAGCCCAGGCGGAGTGCCCTGACTCGTCGTCGTCGGAGGAGGAGGTGGGGGCGTCCAGTTCGGAAGGTTGATGAGCTCCTTCCGCCATAGGCATGGAGTCTTCAGAGCAGAATCCAGCCGAGTCTCCCCTTCACCGGTAGGGTGGTCAAGCTGGAGGTCCTCAAATCCCTCCGTTATTTCATCCACCATCACCCTAGCATATCCTTCTAGAATCAGCCAGCAGTGAAAAGTTGCGCCGGGTTCAGTAGGAAAAACAGAGCCAACAGCCGCCTTTACCTTCATATTAATCCATTGCGTCATAAGGTGGCAATTTTGAGACTTCGTGATAGCATCCATCAGATAGCTGGCAGGAGCCGTCAAGACATGCTCCGGCTGAAGCAGCTCGGTGGAAGCCACGCTGCTTCTCCGCTGAGATGGCGGGGTAGCTTCGGGGGAAGCTTCGGCAGTTCGTTTGCTGCGATTTGCTTCTCGTTCCTCTATCGCTTGTACCCTATAGTGCAGTGCCTGCATTTGGGTCTGCTGCACTTTCTTCCTCCTCTCGTGGCATTTGTAACTGCCCGCGTCCGGAAATCCAGCCTTCCACGGAATGGAGCCTGGCGTGCCTCGTGTCCGTCCAGGGTGCTCAGGATTCCCGAGGGCCTTTGTGAGCTCGCCGTTCTCTCTGTCTGGAACGAACGTCCCTTGCTGCACTGCTTCGATATAGTGCTTAAGCCTCTTGACTGGTATTTCCATTTGTTCGTCCGTCCAAATGCACTTCCCTGATACAGGGTCCAAGGTTCCGCCAACCCCGAAGAACCAAGTCCGGCAACGGTCTGGCCAGTTAATTGTCTCTAGTTCAATCCCTTTATCAACCAGATCATTCTCAGTCTTGGCCCACTTAGGCCGGGCTATGAGGTAGCCACCTGACCCCGTGTGATGGTGATGCTTCTTCTTCGCAGAATTTTGCTTGTTTGTCGCCGACATCTTCTTACTCTTTTCCGATGTCTTGTGGGCCACAAATGCGGGCCAGTGATCTCTGATCTTCTCATATCTGCCCTTGAATTCCGGTGTCTCTTTTTTCTCCACAAACTTATTCAGCTCTTTCTTCCACCTCCTGAATAGTTCTGCCATCCTCTTAAGAGCAAAAGACTTGATTAATTGCTCTTTAACTGGCTTCTCCGGATCATCCTCTGGCGGTAGGGTGAAATTTGACTTCAGCTCCGTCCAAAGATCATTTTTCTGCATATCATTGACATAAGACACCTCAGGGTCTTCTGTAGCCGGCTTTAAGCATTGCTGGATGCTGATCGGGATCTTGTCCCTAACCAGAACCCCGCACTGAGCAACAAATGCGCTCTTTGTCTGGATGGGTTCAATCGGTTGGCCGTCGGGCGCGATTGCTATGATCTCAAACCTTTCATCCGAGCTCAACTTTTTCTTCGGGCCTCGTCTCTTTACCGAAGTTGTGCTCGATCCGGAGGGCTAGAAAAAACAAAAAAGAACAAAGACTTAATTAATATGTGTACATACCAAAACAATGAATGCATCAATTAGCTAGTCAGCACAGGCTTAACTAATATATATACCTGGCCGGACTCGGTTCGGTCACCGGAGCCGTCATCACGGTCTCCTTCTTGCACCGGCATTGGGTCACCGGAGCCGTCCTCACGGTCTCCTTCTTGCACCGCTATTGGGTCACCGGAGCCATCATAATCATAGCAAGCTGCTTCCAGACCATCGATGTCGTTGAGAAACAACGAGCAGACAACATCACTTCCTCGTGCGATTATGTCCCCCAACAACTCTTCTTGTACTTCGTCTCGGGCGATGTCCATAGTTTCTACAAATATTTACAACATGGCAATTATTATTCAAACATGACAGATGGATATATTAGTGGAAAACATAGAATTAATATTAATTAGTGGCCTCGAGGCTGCTTCTCTAGGGTTTAGGATGGCCTCGACAACGCTTCAAGGATAAAAAAAGAAGAGGAAGAAGAAAAAAAAGAGGAGAAGAAAGAATAGAGGAGTCTCTTTTTTTCTTCTTCTTCCTCTTTTTTTATCGGGAACGAGGGTCGTCGAGGGTTGCCGAGCGGTAGAGGAAACCCTAAAGTTACATGTATCTCACACCGACGATACTTGCTATTTAGGGTTTCCTCTACCGCTCGGCGACCCCCGACGACCCTCGTTCACAAGATATATAAAACTTTTCTAAAAATGTAACTTTTGCATATATAAAACCTTTTCTTCCTTCTTCTTCCTTCTATTCCTTCTTTCTAAATATATAAAACTTTCTTTAAAATGAAACTAACCTAAAATGTACTAAATCAGAGAATATATATAGATAAAACTTTTCTAATTAAAAATCTAACTTTTGCATATATGTATTTTTAAAACATCATTACAATTGAAAAAATACATACATACATACAAAAAACATGTAAAAAATACATACATACATATATGAACATACATAAAAAAATACATATATCTAAACAATACATACATACATATATATATGAAAATCTAAAAACATGTAAAACATAGCATGTATAATTAAAAAAATTGCACGGCGGCGGCGGGGGCGGCAGACGCGCGGTGCTCACAGAGGCGGCGACGCGTCGTGGCAGGGGACGGCGGCACGGCGACGGCGACGGGGCAGGGGACGGCGGCGCGCGGCGACGGTGTCGGGCGAGGGCGCGGGCGACGGGCAGCGTCGGGGCAGCCTGACGGCGTCGATGTGCTCGGCGTCGTCGGGGGCAACTGCGAGGGAAATGTGAAAATTTCCTAAGTGCTGGCTTATATAGCAAAGGCATTGGTCCCGGTTCGTGGCACAAACCAGAACCAATGCCCCCTTTAGTCCCGGTTGGTGCCACCAACCAGGACCAATGGCCTTGCGCTGGCGCAGTGGTGGGAGTTTAGTCCCACCTCGCTAGCTGAAGAGCTCCCGCACCTGTTTATAAGCCCTACTGTGTGTTCCCTTTCGAACTCCTCTGAACTGCAGGCTTACGGGCCTAATGAGACACTGCAATCCTGGCCCATGGTTCGGTTTCTAGTCATATTCAGGCTGTGCTGGCCCAGTAGGTAGCATTTTTTTTGCTATTTATTTTTTCATTTCTACTTAGAACTAAAAACTTATAGTTTTTAGTGATTTCTTTTTCCTTTTAGGTCACAAAAATTATAAACTTTCTGTTAGTGCCATTAGTTTTAAAATTTGAATAGCTTAAATTTGAATTTTTTAAAATTTGTGTGAATCACTAGTTTATGAATAACTTTACTATAAAAATTGATTTTTGAGTTATTCTTTTTCCCGCTATTTAATATTACTGTGTTTTATCATTGTACTCAATTTGGTAATTTTAGTTAGTCATAACAAATATTATAGGCATTTTTTTTTATTTTTTGCTATTTATTTTTTCATTTCTACTTAGAACTAAAAACCTATAGTTTTTAGTGATTTCTTTTTTCTTTTAGGTCACAAAAATTATAAACTTTCTGTTAGTGCCATTAGTTTTAAAATTTGAATAGTTTAAATTTGAATTTTTTAAAATTTGTGTGAATCACTAGTTTATGAATAACTTTACTATAAAAATTGATTTTTGAGTCATTCTTTTTCCTGCTATTTAATATTACTGTGTTTTATCATTATACTCAATCTGGTAATTTTAGTTAGTCATAACAAATATTATAGGCATTTTTTTTCTTTTTTGCTATTTAATTTTTCATTTCTACTTAGAACTAAATACTTATAGTTTTTAGTGATTTCTATTTTCTTTTAGGTCACAAAAATTATAAACTTTCTATTAGTGCCATTAGTTTTAAAATTTGAATAGTTTAAATTTGAATTTTTTAAAATTTGTGTGAATCACAAGTTTGTGATTAACTTTACTAAAAAAATGAACATAGATGCACCTATAGAGAAAATTCAACCTAAATTCATAATCAATTTCTATGAATTTCAGAGAAATTCATTATGAATTTAGGTCAAATTCCCTGTATATGGGCATCTATTTTCACTTTGAGAGGAGCTCAACAAGGTAGAGAGGGATGGGCTTATAAACCGGTTTGGGCACCCTTTGGTTGGCGAGGTGGGACTAAACTCAGAGCGCAACGAGGGCCAACCCTTTAGTCCCGGTTTGTGACACAAACCGAGACTAACGGTCATGGGCCAGGGGCGAGCCCTATTTTTTTTCCAGTTTTTTTGTTTTGTTTTCTGCATTATTTACTTTCTTTTGTTTTTTGCTTCTTTTTTTAATCTTTTTTGCTTTTAGTTTTAGAAAAATTATAAACTTTCTGTTAGTGCCATTAGTTTTCAAATTTGAAAACACTTTTTTAGTTTTTTTGTTTTCTTTGTTGCTTTATTTATTTTATTTTGTTTCTACTTACAACAAAATACTTATTGTTGCTATTTTTATTTTTTTCCAGTTTTTTTGTTTTGTTTTCTGTATTATATATTTTCTTTTGTTTCTGGCTTTATTTTTTAATTCCTTTTGCTTTTAGGTCAGCAAAATTATAAACTTTCTGTTAGTGCCATTAGTTTTAGAAAAAATTATAAACTTTCTATTAGTGCCATTAGTTTTCAAATTTGAATAGTTAAAATTTGAATTCTTTGAAATTTGTGTGAATCACAAATTTGTGATTAACTTTACTAAAAAAATGAACATAGATGCACGTATAGAGAAAATTCGACCTTAATTCATAGTTTTCAAATGAACTCTGAAAAGGTTGGGATAGCATACTCGTGTGTTACAAAGTTGGCATGGTATCATCATAATAGTTGCGGGAGAAAGTATTCACTTTTTCTTCGCTTGTGTCATTTTCTTATTGCGCCATAACCATGGATAATCTTCACCGTTTATCAGGATGCTCGGGTCAGCCATGACATTGAAGGGAGGAATTTCATAAAACTTTTCATAATCTTCAGACATGTCTGTCTTGCCCTCTACTCTCTGGATGTCCCTTTTTTCTGAAAGAACTATGTGGCGCTTTGGCTCATCGTATGATGTATTCGCTTCCTTATCTTTTCTTTTTCACGGTTTGGTAGACATGTCCTTCACATAGATAACCTGTGCCACATCATTTTCTAGGACGAATGGTTCGTCCGTGTACCCAAGATTTTTCAGATCCACTGTTGTCATTCCGTACTTTGGGTCTACCTGTACCCCGCCTCCTGACAGATTGACCCATTTGCACTTAAACAAAGGGACCTTAAAATCATGTCCCTAGTCAAGTTCCCATATGTCCACTATGTAACCATAATATGTGTCCTTTCCGCTCTCGGTTGCTGCATCAAAGCGGACACCGCTGTTTTGGTTGGTGCTCTTTTGATCTTGGGCGATCGTGTAAAATGCATTCCCATTTATCTCGTATCCTTTGTAAGTCAATACAGTCAAAGATGGTCCCCTGGACAACAAGTACAGCTCATCACAAACAGTGTTGTCACCTCGGAGACGTGTTTCCAACCAACTACTGAAAGTCCTGATGTGTTCACATGTAATCCAGTCGTCGCACTGCTCCGGGTGTTTGGAGCGCAGACTGTTCTTGTATTCATGGACATACGAGGTCACCAAGGTAGAGTTCTGTAGAACTGTGTAGTGTGCTTGAGACCAAGAATAACCGTCCCTGCATATTATTGAGTCACTTCCAAGAGTGCCTTTTCCAGTCAGTCTCCCCTCATACCGCGATTTAGGGAGACCTATCTTCTTAAGGCCAGGAATGAAGTCAACACAAAACCCGATAACATCGTCTGTTTGATGGCCCATGGAGATGCTTCCTTCTGGCCTAGCGCGGTTACGGACATATTTCTTTAGGACTCCCATGAACCTCTCAAAGTGGAACATATTGTGTATAAATACGGGCCCTAGAATGACAATCTCGTCGACTAGATGAACTAGGACGTGCGTCATGATATTGAAGAAGGATGGTGGGAACACCAGCTCGAAACTGACAAGACATTGCGCCACATCACTCCTTAGCCTTGGTACGTTTTCTGGATCGATCACCTTCTGAGATATTGCATTGAGGAATGCACATAGCTTCACAATGGCTAATCAGACGTTTTCCGGTAGAAGCCCCCTCAATGCAACTAGAAGCAGTTGCGTCATAATCACGTGGCAGTCATGAGACTTTAGGTTCTGAAACTTTTTCTCTGGCATATTTATTATTCCCTTTATATTCGACGAGAAGCCAATCGGGACCTTCATACTGAGTAGGCACTCAAAGAAGATTTCTTTCTCTTCTTTCGTAAGAGTGTAGCTAGCAGGACCTTCATACTGCTTCTGAGGCATTGCCGTCTTTTTCGTGCAAACATTGCAGGTCCTCCCGTGCCTCAGGTGTATCTTTTGTCTTTCCATACATGCCCAAGAAGCCTAGCAGGTTCACGCAAAGGTTCTTCGTCACGTGCATCACGTCGATGAAGAGCGGACTTCTAGGTCTTTCCAGTAGGGTAGGTCCCAAAATATAGATTTCTTCTTCCACATGGGTGCGTGTCCCTCAGCGTCATTCGGAACAGCTAGTGCGCCGGGACCCTTTCCAAAGATTACGTGTAAATCATTGACCATAGCAAGTACGTGATCACCGGTACGCATGGCAGGCTTCTTCCGGTGACCTGCCTCGCCTTTGAAATGCTTGCCTTTCTTTCGACATTGATGGTTGGTCGGAAGAAATCGACGATGGCCCAGGTACACATTCTTCCTGCATTTGTCCAGGTATATACTTTCAGTGTCATCTAAACAGTGCGTGCATGCGTGGTATCCTTTGTTTGTCTGTCCTGAAAGGTTACTGAGAGCGGGCCAATCGTTGATGGTCACGAACAGCAACGCCTTTAGGTTAAATTCCTCCTGTCTGTGCTCATCCCACGTACGTACACCATTTCCATTCCACAACTGTAAAAGTTCTTCAACTAATGGACTTAGGTACACATCAATGTCGTTGCCGGGTTGGTTAGGGCCTTGGATGAGAACTGGCATAATAATGAACTTCCGCTTCATGCACATCCAAGGAGGAAGGTTATACATACATAGAGTCACGGGCCAGGTGCTGTGATTGCTGCTCTGCTCCCCGAAAGGATTAATGCCATCCGCACTTAAAGCAAACCATATGTTCCTTGGGTCCTTTGCAAACTCATCCCAGTACTTTCTCTCGATTTTTTCTCCACCGCGACCCGTCAGCGGGTGCTCTCAACTTCCCGTCTTTCTTACGGTCCTCACTGTGCCATCGCATCAACTTGGCATGCTCTCCGTTTCTGAACAGACGTTTCAACCGTGGTATTATAGGAGCATACCACATCACCTTCGCAGGAACCCTCTTCCTGGGGGGCTCGCCGTCAACATCACCAGGGTCATCTCGTCTGATCTTATACCGCAATGCACCGCATACCGGGCATGCGTCCAGATCCTTGTATGCACCACGGTAGAGGATGCAGTCATTAGGGCATGCATGTATCTTCTCCACCTCTAATCCTAGAGGGCATATGACCTTCTTTGCTGTGTATGTACTGTCGGGCAATTCGTTATCCTTTGGAAGCTTCTTCTTCAATATTTTCAGTAGCTTCTCAAATCCTTTGTCAGGCACATCATTCTCTTCCTTCCACTGCAGCAATTCCAGTACGGTACCGAGCTTTGTGTTGCCATCTTCGCAATTGGGGTACAACCCTTTTTTGTGATCCTCTAACATGCGATCGAACTCCAGCTTCTCCTTTTGACTTTTGCATTGCGTCCTTGCATCGACAATGACCCGGCGGAGATCATCATCATCGGGCACAACGTATGGTTCCTCTTGATCTTCAGCAGCTTCACCCGTTGCAGCATCATTGGGCACATCGTCTGGTTCCTCTTGATCTTCACCAGCTCCCCCCGTTGCAGCATCACTGTATTCAGGGGGCACATAGTTGTCATCGTACTCTTCTTCTTCGCCGTCTTCCATCATAACCCCTATTTCTCCGTGCCTCGTCCAAACATTATAGTGTGGCATGAAACCCTTGTAAAGCAGGTGGGAGTGAAGGATTTTCCGGTTAGAGTAAGACATCGTATTCCCACATTCAGTGCATGGACAACACATAAAACCATTCTTCTTGTTTGCCTTAGCCGCATCGAGAAACTCATGCACGCCCTTAATGTACTCGGAGGTGTGTTTGTCACCGTACATCCATTGTCGGTTCATTTATGTTCATTATATATAATTAAGTGTCCAAATTAATAGAAGTTCATCATCACATTAAAACCAAAGTACATACATAGTTCTCATCTAACAACATATAGCTCTCGAGAGCATCTAATTAATTAAACCATACGTTGAAACTATGTAAAACATTTCAATGCGAAAACAAATGCGATCATAATTGCAACCAAGGTAACAATTGATCCAACGGCATAATGATACCAAGCCTCGGTATGAATGGCATCTTTTTCTAATCTTTCTCATCTTCAAACGCATTGCATCCATCTTGATCTTGTGATCATCGACGACATCCGCAACATGCAACTCCAATATCATCTTCTCCTCCTCAATTTTTTTCCTTCAAAAAATTGTTTTCTTCTTCAAGTAAATTTAACCTCTCGACAATAGGGTCGGTTGGAATTTCCGGTTCACATACATCCTAGATAAATAAAATCTATGTCACGTTGGTCGGCATAATTTTCATAAACAATAAATGAACCAATAGTTATAAAGATAATATATATATACCACATCCGAATCATAGACAGGACGAGGGCCGACGGGGGCGGATACCAAAACCATCGCACTATATAAGATGAAATAAAAGTAAGAAAATAATACAAGTATCTATGTAAACATACAAGTAAGAATATTTTTTCCTTTCAGAAAGAAGATAAGAACAAGAGGCTCACCACGGTGGTGCCGGCGATGAGCTCGGCGCGGGTGATCGACGGCGGTGAAGACGGGGATGAGGCGTGACGGACCGCTATACCTAGACAAATATTGAGGAAAATGGAGCTTGGAGGTCGAGCTTGAAGAGGAGAAAGCTTAAGTAGTGTGGCTCGGGCATTCCATCGAACACCTTGTGTGCATAGGAGGTGACCTAGAGCACCACCAAGCCCTCTCCTTGTGTGCTCTGCTCTTACGCGAGGGGGTGTATATAGGCACCTCATTGGTCCCGGTTGGTGGCATGAACCGGGACTAAAGGGGAGCCTTTGGTCCCGGTTCAAAACACCAACCGGGACCAATGGTGGTGGGCTAGGAGCGAGGCCCATTGGTCCCGGTTCGTCCCACCAACCGGGACCAAAAGGTCCAGACGAACCGGGACCAATGGCCCACGTGGCCCGCCGGCCCCCTGGGCTCACGAACCGGGTCCAATGCCCCCATTGGTCCCGGTTCTGGACTGAATCGGGACTAATGGGCTGACCCGACCTGGACCTTTGCCCCCTTTTCTACTAGTGAACTTAGGGAGCTAGCTTCCCCCACGATGCCAAACTGCTCCCTCTGAAAACCAAGCTCGGGTCAGACGAGCCAATAACTCGAACATGTTCGGTCAGATTTTTGAGCAAGAATCACATCGTTACCTTACCTTCCCGACTCCAAGTTCATATGGCAAAGCACAGTGCCATAGGACAACATGGTGTTCCTTAATGTCTCACCAATTGGTAAGGACGAGAAGAGTCGGACCAGTGTGAGCGAGTTCAAGCCCAAAAGTATTGAGGGCAAGTGTGAAGTATGGTGGCACAGACTTCAGATTCCTCCCTAGTGGAGTCAGACAGAGAAGGTGCCACCATATGATGTTTGGACTGTCAAACATCGAGATTCCTCTTCTGAGCTGACGATGTCCTGGATCGGGGGTCACTCACCACATCCTCTCCCGGCTAGGTCAGTCGGGCCAAGGACCCCCATATCGGTTCACCAGTAGGCCATGTTGAGGTAGCCCGTGGCGTATAAAAGAAAGGCTCCCAAAGACTTGATGCATACTCCAAGATATTGGAAGTCATTGATAACACATTCTCCTTGTACATTACTGACTAGCTTGTAACCCTAGACTCCCTGGTACCTATATAAACCGAGGGGTAGGGCTTGTAGACGACACACAACGATCTTGTGGTAAAATCACCTATACTTTGTGCTCCATCCCAAATCAATACAAACACAAGCAAGACGTAAGGTTTATCTCGAAGGAGAGCCCGAACCTAGGTAAAAACGTGTGCCCTATTACCATCATAAGACTTCTAGAAGGGACCCCTACCCGAGATTTGTCGGATTCTACTCCGTTATTCGTGGCCCATACAGGTCGCACTATGTAACCACAGCGATCCGATGGAGATCAAGATCTGCAAAAAATCGGTGTCGGCGTGACTTTCACAAATGCCTTCTCATCATGAAGCATGGTATTGACCTTCAACTTAACTTTCCACACACACTCAGCATAGAACTTCACACTAGTAGAAAAGGGGGCAAAGGTCCAGGCCGGGTGAGCCCATTAGTCCCGGTTCAGTCACGAACCGGGACTAATGTGAGCATTGGTCCCGGTTCGTGCGGCTAAGGCATTAGTCCCGGTTCACCTGAGCCCTTTAGTCCCACTTTGAGGCACGAACCGAGACTAAAGGGTGCGATGCCCTTTAGTCCCGGCTTGTGTCTCAAACCGGGACTAAAGGTCCCATTTTCAAACTCTACCCCCCTGTGGATCGCCTTTTTTGTTTCGAAAAAATCAAAAGAAAATGATAAAAACTTCAAAAAATAAAATCCTTCGAGAGGTAGCTATATTACTACATCTACTAGTTAGGAAAATTTAAAAACTTAAATTTGGACATGTTTTGCAAAAAATGTAGGGAAAATGTAAAACGGCTATTACTTTTGCATACGATGTCGGAAAAAAATGTATAATATATCAAAATGTTCATAACGGAAATCCGCTTCCGATTTTGACGGCCTACGGCCTGTTTGCAAATTTTTAGAATCCTCAAATTCTAAAAGGAAAAAAGTTATGCTCAAATTTCAGTTTTTTTTTGAATTTTTGTTAAATCTGGTCAAACTACTTATTCAAGAAGTATTAGTGTTACTAAATAATTATTCAAGAATATTAGTGTTACTAAATAATTATTTCAGTTTTTTTGAATTTTGGTCAAATATGGTCAAACTGTGGTCAAACAATGGTCAAACTACTTATTCAAGAAATATTAGTGTTACTAAATAATTATTTCAGTTTTTTTGAATTTTGGTCAAATCTGGTCAAACTGTGGTCAAACTACTTATTCAAGAAATATTAGTGTTACTAAATAATTATTGTTTTTAGAACAATAGTTTCAAACTCAAACAGTGAAATGTGTGACTTTATGCTCGACATCTTACTATTGTCAGGAAAACAACAAGTGCAGACTTGGAAACGAGGGAGAATAGAACCCAGAAGTTAAGCGTGCTCAGGCTGGAGTAGTGAGAGGATGGGTGACCGTTTGAGAAGTTAGATGATTTGGAATGATGCGGGATGATTAGAGATTTACCGGTTGGTGTTACCAACTGGGACTAAAGATGGACCTCCAGGCAGCGGCCACGTGGAGGGCCTTTAGTCCCTCTTCGTATAAGAGGGGGAGGCATTGGTACCGACCCTTTGGGGCATCTCGAGCCGCGTCCCCAGGAAGGCCTCCCCAGGCTTTTTTTGTGCCGATGCCGAAAAATCGGCCCAGTCGCGCCCCTAGGAGCCCGATTTTCGCCGGCTTGGGCCGAAAACAGCGCCGGCGGACCCAGGCCGAACCCGGCGCGCTGGGGGGCGCCGGGGCGAACTGTTTTGGCACGAAACAGCCGCGGGCCCGCCGCGTCAGCTACTCTACCCTCTTCTCGCCCCTTCGTCGTCCTCATCGCCTCGTTTCCTGCAGCGAATCAATGCCAAAGCTGCCGCGTTGCCGCGCCGGTCAGCCTGCGCCATTGATGCCTCACGGGCGGCGCAGTGAAGACCGGATGGCGCGTGTCCCTCGCCCTCCCTCGCCCGCCACGCGTACTCACGGCGGCTCGCGCACGGGCGGCGCCTCGGCCTATATAAACGCGCCCCAGCGCACTCGGCGACCCGCACTCTCTCACCGTCGTCGTTCCTCCTTCTCTCTCTCGCCGTCGTTGTTCCTTCCTCTTCTCTCTCTCTCACCGTCCCCCATGGCCGAGCGCTTCCCAAGCGACGGCGCGGCGGCGAACGGCTTCGACCGCCGCCATCTTCACGAGAGCGAGGCTCGCCTCCTTTTCGAGGCCAAGTACCCGGTCCCGCCGGACATGCGGGTGCCCGGGGCGTGGAGGATCAGCGCCGGCGGCGTGCCGGTGCCCCCGATACCCACCGGCGCGGCGCGGTGTGTGGAGATCGCACGCATCTGCTCGTCCCTGCCGCGTGCGGCGAGGGAGGGGCCACGGTACGTCCCCGACAGCCTGCTCTGGGAGCCCTACTTCCGCCGCCGTCACGCCGAGCAGCTCGAGGCCACCAACGGTGTCGAGCCCTCCGGCAGGCTCAACGCCGTCGGCCGACGTCGGTGGTGGGGCATGCCCGGGCGCACGTTGGAGGCCGTCCTCGAGTACATCGAGGGCGGCAACACGCCGCGCCTTGAGTACCCCGCTCCCCCGTCCTTCACACGCCGCCGGGGAAGCTCCTGGACCCCGAGGCGCATGGAGACCGGGGGGTCCTCCTCCTTGTCCGGCGGCTCCCCCTGCTTCCACCTCTGCCCCGTCAAGCCGGAGCCCCAGGGCGCGCCTGTCAGCGCGCGCACCCGCAGCTCCGGCGTCCGCATCGGCGACAACGCCTCCCCCACCGGCCGCTTCGTCCTCGTCGAGCCCAAGCCGGAGCCCGGCCTCCCCGCGGAGTACGAGGAGGTAGCCCGACGTGGCCTCTCCGACGAGGACGGCCTGTGGTGGGCGCGGGACGACTACCTCCGCGATGAGATGGTCCGGCAGCGCCGGGCCCTGGAGGAGATCGCCGCCCGCAAGCGTGGGCGCGAGGACGAGCACGGCGTTGTGGTCCTCGACAGCGACGACGACGACGACGCCCCCGGACCGTCCAACCCGCTGCGCCAACCGGGGGAGGGATGCAGCAGGGACGGCGGAGGCGTCGGCGAGGGCGACGACGACGACGACGACGGCGGCGGTGACTACACGCGGTTCTACCGCCTCCTCGGCATGTAGAACCGCGTGGGCGGGCGGCGAGGCGGGCGGTGAGGGAGACGGCGGGGGTAGCCCGCGGTAGTTTTCCTTTTTTTGTAAAATATGTTTAATTTTGAACGAATTCGAACGTGTTTGCGTTGTGTTTGCGCCGAATTTAGTCATTTTAAAAACCCGTGGGGGCCGCGACTGGGGGGCATCACGCCCCCAGTGCGCGGTTTAGCGCCGGTGCGCCCCCAGGGGGCGATTTTTTGCCCCTCCTGGGGGCCAACGGCTGGAGATGCCCTTAGTCCCGGTTCAGGAACCGGGACAAAAGGCCCTTATGAACCGGGACAATATGCCCGTTTTCTACTAGTGTCAAACTATGCAGCACAATAAAACATTCTAACTAGAATGTGGGAGAAAACTTTCAGATTTTTTGCTTGAACATAAATACTAAAAATAACATTTTTTAATAAGAAAAAAAATCTCATTTCCTATATTTATGTTGGACCAAAAAATCTGAAAGTTTTTCCCATATTGTTATTAGAATGTTTTGGTGTCTTGCAAACTTCGAAGTTCGTATGTTGTTTTATTTGGAAGAAAAAAAAGAAAATTTGATGTAGTTAGTTAGTTGTATGGCACATATCTCAAAGCAATAATGTGGGTAAGGACAAGGGGTGTCCACAAGCCTGAGCTTAAAGAATCCACGTCTGTGTGTTCGGCGAGGCGAGGTCCGTCTAGGTTGCCGGCCTTGCCGTCCTTCTCGCAGGAGATCTTGCACAGTGAGGATTATTGCCTTCTTCCAAAGAGTTTCCTTGGGCACTTCATTGTTCTTTCCTTACTCCCGCCGACTCGCAGCAGCGAACAGTACTTGCAGCAAGTTTTTTGGCCTTCTTGGTTTCAGTGGTATGGAGGGATAGTGGGTATTGCTTCCATGTTCGATGCCTACCAACCGGCGCAGGACCCCGTAGGGTAAGGTCGGGCATTTGCCCTACCTTGATTTTGTGGGATTCGATTTGTACAGGTATGCATCGATAGCTGGCTGCACTGGCTGCTTCTTAGTTTCCTCGTTGCCTCACTGTCGCTAGGAAAACAAAAGGAGAAAAAGAGAAGGGATCAGCCATCGATCGCACATGGGCCATGTTATTTGGGCCCTTAGCCCGTAAACTATTATTGTCAACAACATTCCGGTAGCTATTTTAGTGAAGAAAAACAAAGAACACGAGAATAGTTTGCCAATCTATATCTATATCTATATCTATATATCTATATACCTAATAATAAAGTGACTATTGCTTCTGTTCGTCCGCCATAAGATCGCCCCTGAAGTCGCCAATAATTACCCCCATGCCACCATAAGTGGAAAAAATATTTCGTTTTTCCTTTCTCGAGTTACAGTCGGTTTTAGTTTACTTATAAACAAGTCCCTAGCATGTTTCGTGCTATGAAGGAGCTCAGTGGTTCATTTTGAATCCCGCTTCTAACATTTTTTCTGCACTTTCTCCAATTCCTCGAGGCGTAGGATAAAGTTCCCTCGCCCAAGCGTGACTTACTAGATGGGCTGCACAATGTTGTAGTTTTGGCCCAACTACTCTATTTTTAACCTTCTTTTTTCATCTTTTACAGACTCAAATGCTTTTAAAACAAATCATATCTTTCAAACCCTAACTTCAAATTAAGCAATTTATATTTGAAAATCGGTCAAAAAATATGTAAGTTGACAATCTACAATCCTATTATGATACCCACTTCTAACATTTTTTCTGCATTTTCTCCAATTCCTATTGGCGTAGGATAAAGTTCCCCCGCCCAAGCGTGACTTACTAGATGGGCTGCACAATGTTTTAGTCTCGGCCCAGCTACTCTATTTTAACCTTCTTTTTCTTCTTTTACAGATTCAAATGCTTTTAAAACAAATCATATCTTTCAAACCCTAACTCCAAATTAAGCAATTTATATATGAAAATCCGTCAGAAAATATGTAAGTTGACAATCTACAATCCTATTATTGTACTGGTATTCACATGCGGTGAACTTAGTTTTGCATCATATTTTTTTCTACTTTAGATAGAGTCCGCCCCACCTTAATTTTTTGCCGTCCTCCGCCAGTGCCTACCATAGGAGATAGCGATCCAAACTGAAGCATACTTGGTGCTGAAGTTTGTCTCATAGCTTGTTCCACGATGAAGAAAGCATAATAGAAGCATGAGCTGACCATATTAATCACTTAAGTACAAGGCAAAGCTTCTTTCCCACGTGTATTTATGGGAATTTTATTTTGTGCAATCCATGTGTATTGAGCATAGCTTCAATATAACATCTATCTCAAGACGGTTGTAGATTGACTTGTTTTAATTTAAACAGCATCTTGTGCACTTTTTTGAGAAAACAGAGCACAGGCTGAGGCATAGGTGTATGACCAAGACGATTTTTATTTATCTACACCAGCCAATATTGATGCTTGGTAAAATTTCTTTCCTGGATCAGGATCTCTCATGTGACGCTTCATACAACCAGAGCAAAGAGAACTCTATCACGGAATGTCTTATGTACAAACATAAGAAAATATGGAACTTTTGCACATGCAAATTCCTGTGAGCAGAAGGAGCATAGGAAGGAATCGCTGCCCCAGCCTTGGATCAATTCCTGAAGTAAATTTTTATAAGGAGGGGTTATATTAGAACTTTTTAGCATTTGCATCCCCCCCTCCTCCCCACCCCCCACCCCCCCAAACATTGATGATTTGTGCTTCGCCCCCAATAATTTTCGGCTAGCTCCGCTACTCAAAGGAATATGTGCTTTCCCGCGAAGGAAGAAGGAATGAATATATGCGAATGCGAATGCGACTCATGTATGTGCTTGGAGCATTGGAAGGAGTACTTACATTACATTGCACATGTACGTCAGTACGTGCCTCACCATGTACTTGAATTCAGTATCACTTTAAGTGATGATTATTTGCCAGCTATTTGGACATGAACTTTATTTTCGTCGACCATACAAAGGAGAACTTCTTTTATATACAATGCCTCACATATGATTATTTAGACAGAGGAAGAAGAATTCAAGGTGTGCGACCTGCATTTTTTTTTCTATGAGCACATGGAGCATCGAGAGGGATATATGCATAACTCATGCAGCCTAGAGCATCTCGAGCCGTTGGCCCCACAGGCGGCTCGAAAATCGCCACCTGGGGTGAACCGGCGGAAAAATCTGGGGGCGATCAGGTTCCCAGCCGACGCTCCCAGAGTCGGCCCCAGGCGCCTGTTTTAAACTTGTTTGAACATTTATTTGACTAAAATTTGACGAACTGGACAAATATTCAGCGAAACAGTACATTACTTCGGTGAATTGAAATAGTTTTTTACATAGATAAAATACTTAAAAAAAATAAACGCGACTACAGGTTGAATAACGCGCTGACAGAGGCGAAGTCCCCGCCGTCATCGCCGCCGCCGCCGTTGTCCTCGGCGTCCTTCTCCTCCATCACACGGCCGCCCCTGCTGGACCCTTGCCCAGGGTTGCCTTGGCGGACCGGTGGCGGCGCTGTCGCCGTCGAGGAAGACGATGCCTCCCTCGTCGCGGCCACGGCGCTGAGAGGCAAACTTCTCTAGGGCGAGGCGCTGGCGCTCCAGCTCCGTTCGCCCCCAGTCTTCGCACGCCCACTTCAAGGCCGCCGCGTCGTCCAGCCCTGCCTCCGTCTTCATGCCGACGAGCCCTGGCTCCGTCTTCACGGTGATGAGCCCCGGTTCCATCTTCGGCTTGACGAAGCGAGGAGGAGCCAAGGAAGAGGTGCACCCGCCCTCGTTAATGATGACGCCGGCGCTACAGGTGCGTCGGCCGAGCGGCGTCTCTGCGGGCTCGGCCTTGACGCTGTAGAGCGCCGACGAGCCGGAGGAGTGGGAGGAGGAGTGAGAGGAGGAAGATGAGCGGGTCCTCCTCGGCATCCATTGGCCGCCGCTTCGGTGCGTGGCCGGGGCGGCAGGGTATGTCATCGGCGGGTCGTTGCCGCCCTCGTGGTGCTCGAGGATGGCGTGGAGAGTGTGGCCAGGGGTGCCCCACCACAGGCGGCTGCCCTCGCTGTTCTTCGTCCCCCGCCGTGCCGCGCCGCATGCCGGCGCTGGAAGTACGAAGCCCACGCCTCGTGGTTGCCAGCGGCGTACTGCGGGAGGGCCCGCTGCTCCTCCATCAGCGATGCCAGCATGCGGTCGACCTTGTCGGCGAAGTAGTCAGGGCGCGTGGTGACGTCTAGCAGCGGGCGAATGGGGACACCGCCGACGCTGATCTTGCACCGTCCTGGTGTGCGCATGTCGGGAGGCGCTGGGACGTTGGCCTCGAATAGCAGGTACGCTTCCCACTCGTGCAACGAGCGACGGCCGAAGCCATTTGGCCGCCGCCCCATCGTCGGGGAACCTCTCGCCCATCATCGCGGCTGGGCACGGGGAGAGAGTGGAGGAACTTCGGCGGCGGCGGCACACGGGAAGAGAGGGGAGAAACTTCGGCGGCGGCGGCGCACGTGGAGAGAGAGAGAGAGAGAGAGAGAGAGAGAGCTCGGCGGCTATGGGCGCGGTGCGGCCAGAGGAGAGGGGAGGCGCTGCTTATATAGCGGCCGGAGGGTGTGGTTGCGGTGTGTGCGTGTGGCGGGAGGTGGTGCGTCGTCGTGCAGCGCCGCCCATGAGGAATTAATGGAAGGCTGGCCGGCGGCAGCCTTGGCATTGATTCCCCGCGGGAAACCGAGGCGATGAGGACGACGAGGCGCGGGGGTCGCTGACTCGGCGGGACCGCCATTCTTTCGCGCCAAAACCGATTGCCCTGGCACCCCCGGGTGCCACCCAGCATGCTGGGGTTGGCCTGGGTCCGCCGGCGCCAGTTTCGGCCCAAACCAATGAAAAACAGGTTCCTGGGAGCACAACTGGGTCGATTTTTAAGCGTCGGCGCTAAAAAATCTTCCGTAGGGGGGCCTGTTGGGGACGCGGCTGGAGATGCTCTTAGTATGTTAAGCCTCTGGGAAGTCAAGATTACACGCTAGCTTTATGCGCTCATGTTTCTCTCTTCTAGCGATTATTTCTCTTATATTGAAGTGTCAAACTTCAATCTATTTGCACGACTGTATTCTACAGGATGAATTCTATCCACTGGCTACCCTATGTATATACCAATAACAAATAAGCAAACTCCTATGGAAGCATGTAACATCCATGTACTTGTAATATGTACGGTGATGAATAAAATACTGAGTTCTCATAATTATTTCTGTGTTTGACGTTCTATTTTGTTTTCGAAACACTGAACATATGTGTTCAATAGAAAACGAAAAAAAAACACTGAACAACTAGTTTTACAGGTAACAATAATACTTGTGGCGCGTCTCACACGCTCAGGGCTGCGTTAACCATAGCCTGCTGTTTAAGGATAAGTGTATGCGTCAAATTAAGAACCAGTCCTTGGACATAGCCACATATAGCGATGTAGCCACTGAGCTTACAGTTGGACTGCTTCTCTATGCTAATGTTCACCAAAGCATCCTCGCCAAACACACTCTTGGCGTAGAGATTGGCAGCAACAAATCCACAGTCCCCTTCAAGCGCAGACAATGGTGTTAGGCAGTTCATGTTTGTTGACATGATTATAAAATTCACAAATGCCTTCTCATCACGAAGCGTGGTATTGACCTTCACCTTAACTTTCGACGGACACTCAGCCCACATATTTCGGATAGCTACATCAGTGCATGTGGCAGGTGTCGTGTAATCCGCAATGCTAATGCTCATATCTTTTAGGATCGCCTCTGAAGGCCCCATTTCATCAGAAGTCTCATAAATGATGCGGGTCATTATAATTCCAACATTTGATGAAGAGACCTTGATGTTGGCCTGGATTTGCTTGCTTGCGTTAGGAGCCACGGTGTACTTCGGAGAGCGCTCAAGTACTGCATTTTTAAATGCTGTTGCAAACTCCAAACACAAGTTGTGCATTGTTTCTTTTGCCCGGTTTATCACTGTAATATCAAGTACAGTATCATAGTACTGATTAACGGTAACAAATCCTTCAGCATACAAAGGATCACTGAACCCTGTCAATTGAATAGGGCGGTTCAATTTATTTGCATCATCTGCATCCTTGAATTCACCTGTTACAGCCTTTAAATCATCTTGGAACTCATCTTCCAACTCAATAAGTTGGCCCATTCCGCTCCTGCTGCCCAGGTGGTAGAAATCAATGGAATCATCAGTATGTGCATGGGCATTCTGTGCCTCGACCTTCATCTTGTCATTCTTCTTCCTGGATTGCTTCTCAGAAAGCATCTTTGTGAAGCTCTGCGGCATGACAGCAACCAAACCTTCCTTGCATGATCATAATCTGTGCTACAAAGCAACCTAACGCAGAAAACAATTCTGTCATATGAGTCATTGTCAATAGGGTGGGGAAGGTAAGAGGACTTCCCCAGCTGCAGCATGGGCACCATGATCAGCAAAGACTCTGCTGATGCCTTGTTTGCTTCAACCTCCTCCAGCCTCAGCACAAGCTTGGTCAACGTACACACAACAACGGCGGCCAAGTGAAAATCACCTGACATAATGAGAAATCTGAGACTATGCGTGCAATCCAACAACCCACTAGTAGGAGTGCAATCAAAAATAGATTCATCGCTTTTCTCAGAGACATCATTGAAGGGCTGATCTCTAAGTGTGCGCATAATGGTAGAGATGGCTCTCCGGACCTCAGATAGCGAAAACGAGTACTCCCCAAGGATCCAGAGAGCAATGATCAGATGAAGGAATCCTGGATAAAACTTAACAAGTCAACCAGCCTCACTATCACGGACACGCGCAGCAAAGGGTCGGTCCCGATGACGTCACGCACAAACATAATGACATCCGAGGCTGAAGGAATGTCACCACCATACACAAGGAAATCCAGGAGGACGTGCATCACCAATCCAGCCACACTTGGGTACTCTACGGCACAGGCATGTATCGCCTGCACCAGCATCAGGTAGTATTCATAGGCCATCTCGTGCATACTATCCATTCTCTCAAAAACCTCCTTCTTGAGGTATAAAACGACCTTCTCCACATTCTGCGCGGTGATCAAACCAAGCACCAAATCCAGAGCCTTGCCTCTGTCATCCAGCTGATCAGCATCAGCTCTGGCAAGCAAGTGCAGGATGTCCATGACAAAAGAGTCCATCATATAATGGTGTGAGGTGCACAGCTCGTGCAGGCTGTCCAAGATAACAAGCCTCACCTTCTTGTCACTTTATGAGTTGAGCAGCCGGAAGTAGGCTTCCACAGCAGTGCGGATCAAGGTCGGTGCACGGGAGACAGACAAGAGCGTGCGTGCGCAGTCATATACTACAAGAGCATCAGTTGTGCCAGTGGAGATGAGGGACATGATGATCTCAATGTACGTGGTTCTGAAGCGAGGAGAGTAGGCTTTGCGAACGAAATTGAGGGCGGCCATCTGGAGGGCATTGGGCCACTCGGCGTCGCGGGCAGCGTTGCTGAGCAAGTAAGCGTTCGCATGATCCGGCGAGCAGTCGCAGAGCATGAGGAACGCGTTCCTCCGTGCACTTGGGTCCTGCTCCATGGCGAGAGCACGATCCACAAGGTAAGGCGCGTTTGGAATTAGCTGCTCGCCACAAGGCAGGCGGAAGATCACAGAGATTGCGGAGAGCGCGTGTCGGCGGACGAAAGGGTGCGGGTGCTCGAGATTGGCGATGATGGCGGGCACAATCGGCTGGAGCAGCTCCGGCTCGCGGAGCCGTCAGAGGAACCGCAGCGTGACGCCGCGGATGTATTCGTTGGGGTGCTGGAGGTTGTTGCGGAGGTGGTGGGAGAGGAGGATCATCTCCGGGATGACCTTGCCGGAGGATTGGTCCCGCTTGTCCAGAACCTCGAGGTAGACGAGGAGGAGCCTCTGGATGATGTGTTCCTTGGAGGGGAGGACGCAGCGGACGACGGTGACAAGGAGGTCGGGGACCGTGTCGCCGTTGAGGTGGAGCATGACCGCGCGCTTCAGAGCGTCGACCTTTGCGCCGACGTCGCTCCCATGGAGGCCAGCCTTGAGCTCCTCGGCCGCCCGGTGGGGGCTCTTGTCCAAGAACGGCAGCAGGAGGGTGCACGGCGACTCCTCGCTCATGGTCAGTGGTCGCTGCGCCAGATCCCGATCTGATCTGCCGTGCCAGATATCTGCGACGCTGGAATGGACATGGTATGTGGGGTGGATCCGGAAGGAGGAAGGCGAGGGCACGACTGAAGAACGGATCGCTGACGGTGTTGCGAGTTGCGACTGAACGTCGACGAAGGTAACTAATCTGCCAGTTTTTTTTCCTCATACGGACCTTGAAACGCTATCACCGGACTTGCCATCTTTCTTTCTTTTTACCCACCCACCCACCCGCGGAACTCCTGCATCTAGGCCGCCTACTTCGCCTGCCTACATCCCCTGGCCGCATGTGCCGCTGCTGGCGTAGCCGCCCTCTCCACCTCGTACTCCTTACGGCCATTGATCTTCTTTTTCTCCACAAGCCACTTCTTTGCATGCTCATTCAAGATGATTTCGTCCGCCAATATTATTTTCATATCCTCCACGTTCCGTGCGATTTGCAACTTCTTAGTCTCGAGCTCAATCTCTCCAAATGTCTTGGTCTTCTCGAGCTCCCATTTAATCGCAACCTCGTGCTTCTCCAACTTGATCTTCTCCCTCTCAATTTTCAACTTCTTCTCCATCCTCTTCCGGTCCAAATCCATCATCTCCTTTCGTGCATTCAACATGAAATTATACCTCTCCTCTTTCTTGTTCTCCCTCACCGAAAAAATGCCCATCCATGTGGAGGACATTTTTGTAGCAGTGGCGAGAGGCCCTTGCCTTCTCGATGTGGAGGACTTTTCCAACTTGCTGCACCACCGCATCAGAAACTGTCACAGACGATCCTGAAGACTGGTCCGCTATAGGAGTTCCTAGCAATCCTGGAGCAGATTCGATGGTGGCAGGTGCGAGATCTTCTGTGGCCAGGCCAAAGGCATGACGTGAAGGCGGGCGGCACAGAAGATCCGGGCACTCTATCTGCTGGGCCCAGCCCACGCGCCTCCACATACACCTGAGGATCGGCGCCCGCGCGGGATTGGTGGCTCGCGCGCCTGGCATAGACAAGCGGGGTTGTACCAAACCGGTCGGTTGGCTTGTCCCTGCAAGGCGGCGTGTGCGTGTGGCGAGGTGGGTCCACGCCTCGACGCGTGTCGGGCACAGATGGAAAGAGCGGCGCTTCCGTGCTGACGCCGTCAGCGCGCGCCTGCGACCGAGGCACTGATCCCAGGGCTGATGATGTCAGATCTGCAGCTGCCGATCCCGAGGGAGATCTGGCTGCAGGGTTGGCACATAGCGGACACATGAAATTTAGGCCGTTTATACTGTTTTCTTCACTGTTTTTCCTCAAAAAATCTGCTGCTTCCTGATCCGACCTTGCATCACCACAATCCTCCTTTTCATGGTTAGAAGCATTAGTCATATAATCACTACAATTGCCATCCCCATGCTTAAAACCTGTTAAATGAGAGGATAAAAGGAGGATTTCTTTTCGAAACAAGGCACCGCATTAGGATGTAAATGAGCGAAAGGGAAAACGGTTTCATCAAAGACGACATCACGAGAAATATATACTCGACTAGTAGGAACATCTAAGCATTTAACGCCCTTGTGTTTAGCACTATAGCTAAGAAAAACGCACTATTTGGAACGGAACATGAGTTTGCGGTTGTTGTAGGGACGCAAGTTGGGCCAACAAGTACATCTAAGCACGCGAAGAGAGTGGTAATCTGGTCGAGTATTGAGTAGTCTATGCATGGGTGTATCATTTTGAAGAACACGACTAGGAAGCATGTTAATGAGATGGACCACGGTAAGAAAGGCCTCATCCCAAAACTTGAGAGGCATGGAAGCACCAGCAAGGAGGGCTAGACCTACTTCAATTATGTGCCTATGTTTGCGCTCAGCGGAGCCATTTTGCTGATGCGCATGGGGACATGACACATGATGAGAAATACCCAAGGTTTGACAAAACAAATCTAGTTTCTCATACTCACCGCCCCAATCAGATTGGACCGCAAGAATTTTGCTATCGAATTGACGTTCAACCAGTGCTTGCAAATGTTGGAAAACTAGGAAAATGTCAAAACCTTTTTTAAGAAGATAAATCCAAGTATACTTACTAAAATTATCTATGAAGCGAACATAGTAAGTATGACGTCCAACAGACATAGGGGCAGAACCCCAAACATCAGAAAAAACAAGTTGCAAAGGCCTAGTAGAAACACTAGTAGATAATGGATACGACAATTGATGAGATTTTTCTTTCTGACAAGAATCACATATGGTTTCAAAACTAGCTCACCAACACATGGGAGCTGATTATTTCTAAGCACTTCTTGAACAATAACAAAAGATGGATGTCCTAATCTTGCATGCCACCGCTCTGAAGAGAGTTTGATGACACCAAAAGATGGATAGAACCCATGCACGCATCTACCTCTGTAGAGACTATGGGTGAAATTCTAGAAACACTTTATTGTCAATGGCAATACGATGAACGGAAAGGAGATTTTTGGATGTTTCAGGAACATGCAAGATATTTTTAAGGTGTATATTACGACTAAGGGTTTTGACAATTGCATGACCAATATGATCAATCCTCATACCTTCACTATTGGCATTGTGAACTTGATCATGGCCATGATATTTCTCGCTCATCGTCACCTTCTCGAGCTCGTTGGTGATGTGGTTGGTGTCTCCGGAGTCGACGTACCAGTTTGTGTCAACTCTGTATGACGTGTCTGCGGCAGCTGCAACTTTTTTTTCTGGAGTTGTTCTCGTCATAGCGCCAATCACAATCGTTGGCGATATGGTTATTTTTCTTGCAAATTTTACACTTATTTTCATACTCCTAATACCCTTGGAAGGGACGCCCCTGTTGTTGCCGCCGCCGTTCTAGTAGTGGCTGCCGCCATCGCCGCTGCCGATGTTCTGGTAGTGGCCGCTGCCACCGCTGCCGCCAGCGTTCTGGTAGTGGCTGCCGCCACCGCTGCCGCCACTGTTGTAGTTTTCGTAGCCGCCACCGCCGCCACTGTTGTAGTTTTCGTAGCCGCCACCACCGCCACCGGCGTTGGAGTTGTTGTAGTGTCCGCTTCCGCCGCCGTTGTTGTTGCCGCCGCCATTCTGGTACTGGTCGCCGCCACCACCATGAGATCCACCACCACCACTCCTGTTGGAGTTGCGATAACGGCTGGAGTTGTTGCTGCCACGGCCTCGGGATGCAGCATTAGCCGAGGATTTGAAAGCACCTGCTCCTGTACCGTGGAACATCTCAATATGCTGATCGAAATTCGCGACCATGCCAAAGATATCATCCACCGAGAGGGGTGCGGACATCCAGCGCCGAGATCAAGGGTTGGTAATCCATCCATGCAATGATGAAAGAAAGAAGATCTCCTTCCGTTATGGGACTCCCGGCGGCAGCTAGCTCATCCGAGAGTGCTCTCATCAGCCCAAAGTATGCGGAGGCGCTCAGGGAGCCTCTCTGTGCATTGGAGAGAGTGAGATGCGGCAGTTGTTCACACGAGAACGAGATTGGGAAGCGAACATGTTCGCTAGGGCTGACCATATGGCGTGCGAGGTTTCTAGTGAGGCAACTTGGATGGGAACCTCCTTCGAGAGATTGGAAGGAGAAAGGCTACAATCTGCTGATCTTGAATCAGCCATGGGTTATAGGTAGGGTTAGGAGCGATTTGCTCCTTTCCTCCTGAGTTCTTGGTAACTATGGTTTTGTATGCCTCAGGTGTAGTTTGATCTATGTACCCATATAGCCCGGCACCCATGATCTGGCAGCGAGCTTGGGCTCTCCATAGGATGTAGTTGGTCCTTGTGAGGGGCTTGGGTGTGGTGCTGGTAAGACCAATGGATGGAACTTGGTTGGAGGTAGACATGGATCGGTTTGGCGGAGAGGAAGGTGGGAGCAAGGGTTTTGCGATGGGAGGAAGGTGGGTGCTAGAGTTTTGCGACGGGAGAAAGGTGGGTGCTGGATCCTAGACGTGGCGGAAGAGGGAGGCTCTGATTACCATGTGATATTGTATCGAAGCGTCTCAATGCACAGGCACCCGCGGTATATATATTGATAGATGTCTTGGGTTACAAGCTTAGGCTGTTGGAGATCAACCATGAGAGATTACAGGGAGGTTGAGAAAGAGATTACAGAAGCCTAACTAGGCAGGCGCACCCAACCAACCTGACACAATATATTTAGCAAACCCCGACCAGGTGAATTAGGCAGGGTGACCCCATCTCCCCTTACCTTTTTCTTCTGGCTGGTGAAGGTCCTTCCTGTCTGCTGAAACATGAGGTGAGTGAGGAACAGATCGAGGGTGTCCAGGTAGCAGCGATAGCCCCCAAGGTATACCACTTATGGTTCGCTGATGATTGCATTTTGTCCTAATGATTGCATTTTGTTCAGTAAAGCTACAGGGCAGAATGTCACAAGGCTGAATCTGATTCTGGGGAAACTAGAGCTTCGATTAAGGGTATTCTTCACATCCCTAATGAAACTTTGGCTGAACGTTGTCTTGGCTTGCCCTCTGATGTCGGAAGATCAATCAATGGTGCTTTTAGCTATCTCAAGGATAGGGTGTGGAAAAATGTTTAGGGCTGGATGGAAAAATGTTTGGCGGGCAGCGGAAATCTGGTTGATAGTTCGTTTATTCCCTAGAAAATTCATAGAACTCAAATAGGATCCCAGATTTCCTAGCAAGCTATAGCCTCTCCGAGTGTTGCACTGCTTTGTGGATGAACAGAGGACCCCCGTGTATCGGGGATCTCTTGCCTCTGGATTGTGTAATCCCGTTATAATGGAATAAACGCCTATTTGACCTGCAAAAAAGGAAGATATTTCAAAGTACACACAGGAAAAGACAAAAGGAGCACATCTAAAGACGATTCTCATAATAAAAATATATGTTTGTATATCAAATCTTTTGTTTGATTTGCAATTTATTTTCACAATTGTCTTAGTATTGATGTGGGCCATATAATTTCCAGTGTTTATATATCATATCATAGAATATTTGAGTCACAGAACTAATTATGCGTTGGCTTGGCAGTCCAGCTAAGCCATTAATCTTAATGCACACATTCTTATTGTTTTTTCATGGCCTAAGTAAGTACTCATCCTTTCCCATTATGTTTGGTGACAACCTTTTTGGCATTTGTGTCACTAAAGAAAATATTTTGTTCACGTGAAATGTATTCCTAGATGTACTAAGAAGAATGGATAACCATCCACTGAAAAGGAGAAATGCCAAATGCTTGGTTGTACCTAACCTAAGCACCTAATAATTACAAAAGTATGCGGGCCTGTCTTTCTGGACTACATGTCAGTTTCAGCCCCATAAATTCCGCAACAAACTATGTGCGCCAGCTGTTTTACTGCCTAGATCACACTATAAAGGTACCGCATACCGTCCCTTACTAAACACAACACATAGTAGTACAAGTGCAAAGCATTTTTGTTTTCGCCATGAAGGGGGGGATGGTGCCTACATGGCTAGAGCTATTGCTTGCAACACAGTTCTTCACAATTTGCACCAACCATCTCTCCTCTACTCGTAATGAGTGTAACCTATTCTGCATAGACTGCGAGGAATCGAAGGGCGGCTTCTGCTATTATTGTCGTTCGCGCCATCATTCCACCCATCGAGTAATCCAGGTATGGTGAACAACGTTATGATTTGGTAATAGAGATTATGCAAGAGAATTTCACATCATTTTATATTATCTATGAACTTGGGGATCTTGTTATATAAATATGGTTGGTATTAACACCTACATCATATTTATAGAACATGTGTCAAAAGTTACCAAATCTAATACAACCCATCATATAAAAATATCAACCATGTATTATCTTTCATGAAAAAGTGGATTGATCTACCTTTGTGTCATGACCAACATGAATTAACTTATGGAATCTTGTAGATAAGGCGGTCATCATACCATGATGTGGTCAGGGTTGCCGAGTTAAAAGATATACTTGATATTAGTGATGTACAAACGTATGTCATCAATAGTGCAACAGTTGTATTTCTTAATGAGCGCCCACAACATCGTGGTTGTGGTGTTTCTGCGATCAAGGCATCATCATCATCATACAATTGTGAGATTTGCAATCGTGCTCTTCTTGACCCATTCCGCTTCTGCTCTCTGGGTTGCAATGTAAGCTACTAAACTATCGTGTAACTATTGAAACTTACCCCGTGTTATTAGTTCATTTAAGGTTATCATATTTTTGACTATTTTTTTGGCAGCTTAAAGGAATCAAAGAGGATATGAGGACAAGTGTTCCGATTGGAGATATTATTGACTATACAAGGAAGGATGATGATACAGATTCCAGTAACACAAGTGGAAATTCTGGTAACAATGAAGGGAGTTGCAGCGATGCAGATTATTGCAAGGATACTCCATCTCCACCAAGGGTTATTCGTCACCGCCGAAAGGGGATCCCTCAGCGTGCACCTTTTTTTTGAGAGAAAGCTGTTATGAATAATTTGCTGGCACAGTAGCAAATGAATTGGAATAAATAGTTTTATTGAAGGTCATGTGTAAGGTTTTGAACAAAATAAGAAATTACAGCTTTTTTATCTGCATGTACTTCTTTGATGTGCCTTCATTGGCAATGCATTAATTGAATTTATGTTCTGAATCTTCATTGATAAAAAATATGTATAACTGAAGGTTTTACAATACTAGAATTTTGTTTTGATGATATAAAAACGACGTATAGCAGAGGTGATGGGCAAATCTTCTACTTATATCATACTAGAGCACATAATGGTAAGCTATGTTGCTAGAACATACATAGTATTCTTTCACCAACTTCACGAGGGGACGCACATTCCTTTTTATTAGAAACGGACGACATGCATGGAGAAACTTGTCCAACACATTTTTTACATGCACAATCGGAAGAGTAGAACTACAAAGACGGAGGCGAGGTAGGAGACAAAAGAAAAGGAAAGAGGAAAGAAACAACAAAACAAACTGCCCCATGAGTTCTATTCGCTTATAACTTGAACGTTGTCTGCACATTTTTTGGCAGCCATTACAGGTGGAATAAAGCTTTTCGGGACCATATAGTCCAGAAAATGGCTGTAGCCACCAAAGTCGAACATCTTGGCTTCCTTTGCCCAAATTGCGCACCACACAAACTGAAGACTCCAACCAGCTCCTCGTCACTACTTAGCTGGATGCCTAGTAAATTCCGAATACCCCTCGTCCTGTTGCATTTGCATCACAAAGCGTGTGGCTGTTTCACTTGCAGCAGATGACAAAAGGGGACAGGTCGATGAGGTTTTGTTTCTTTAGCAGGTATCTCACCCACTTTGATCCTTTCCCTGACATACATAGTACGCCCATCAATAGACTGAATGTGATTCCTAAATGGTTAACCTGCTGAGTATCTATAAAGAAAAATGGAAGAGAACACATGCACTATATTGGTAAACGGTTACCAAGTCATCACACCAACACATGGAGGCCTCTCTTTCAAAACCAGCTACTTCAGTTGATGCTTCGTTAGTGGATCTATCGGGTTGATCACATGTGAATATTTGCACCTAGCAAATAGAATAGAAGGAAAATAAAATAACGCTAAAGAAAAAGTTCATGAAAAATGGGAAAAACTGTGAAAAGTAACTCAAAGATTTAAGAAAAAAAATGGAATAATGTTATTTAAGAATCTTTAAATTTATTGATATGCTACTTTTTGGATTAAAAATTTACTAGCAATAAATAAGAAAAATAAACCGAATGAAAAACTATCGAAGTTGTCATGGAGTTGACACGGCAGATGTCCTAGGGCAAGGACTTAGTCGTAGGGCCATCGCACTAGGAAGCTTAAAGGGGTTAATCGGGACAAAGGACACGAGAGAGTTTTTATACTAGTTCGGCCCCTTACGATGAAGGTACAAGTCTACGTCTAGTTGGGATTGGTATTGCTGAGGTTTCAATCTCCAAGGGGCTCAACTCACCGGCTTGGTTATTGATCTGGTTGTTTTCTTCCCCTAAGCTGCCACCGGGTCATCCCCTTATATACATGGGTTGACGCCTGGTGGCCTACAGAGTCCCGGCCGGCTCATAATGGTGTCCGGCTCGGTGACTTCCTTTACATGTCTTTCTTTACAAGTGTTTCCTTACATACGGCGGTTTACAATATCGGGCCTTAAGCCGGCCCCAGGCCTTTGGGCCTTCTATATGTTTAATAAACTATCATACTGGTAGTAATATCCCCAACATTAGGCCCCAGGTTGACTTTGAAGTTTTGTTCTTTGTCAATCTTCAATACTTAGATGAAATCCATCTTCTTCTGTCTGAAAAACTCTGTAACCCGCCGTGACGTCATCTTTTGAAAACACAAAAAACTTTCATGACGTCATCTTCCAATGGACCTTTTATCTTTAATGCTTCCTGAGAATCGAGGCGTCTATATAGCTGGATAACCATTATTTGGTTCTCCCTTGATTTTCGCGCCCGTTTGTCCGCATCTTGTCCTTATAAATAGGCTTGCCCCGGCCTTCCTCATTCTTCTCTCTCTCTCTCTATTCTTCTTCCTGTCGCTGCCTCCCTGCTTCTCGAGCTCCGCCGCCGCCGTAGCACTCACCGTTGGCCATTGTACCACCCTGAGTTCGTCCAGAGAGACGCGGCAACTCTTCGCAGTAGATCTGCATCTCGTAAGTTCCTTCTTTCTCACGCATCTAGATCTGTATTAGGGTTGCGAGTTCATCAGTGTTCTTCGCTTGTTCATCACGGATCATCTTGTAGCTCTTCTTCCGCAACTTCTTCTGATCCAAAAAAGAAATATAACTCGCGTGGTAGTTGTTTTGCGTCCATTTTGATATCAGTGATACGTCTCCAACGTATCTATAATTTTTGATTGCTCCATGCAATATTATCTACTGTTTTGGACTATATTGGGCTTAATTTTCCACTATTATATTATTTTTCGGACTAACCTATTAACCGGAGGCCCAACCCAGAATTGCTGTTTTTTTTTGCCTATTTCAGTGTTTCGAAGAAACGGAATATCAAACGGAGTCCAAACGGAATAAACCTTTCTGGAACGTGATTTTCTTCCCGAATATGACCCAGGAGACTTGGACCATACGCCAAGGAAGCTTCGAGGTGGGCACGAGGTAGGGGGCGCGCCCTATACCCCCAGGCGCGCCCCCACCCTCGTGGGCCCACAGAAGCTCCACCGACGTACTTCTTCCTCCTATATATACCTACGTACCCCAAACGAACAGAGGAGGGGAGCCAAAAACCTAATTCCACCGCCGCAACTTTCTGTATCCACAAGATCCCATCTTGGTCTTGGAAATATGCCCTAGAGGCAATAATAAAATGGTTATTATTATATTTCTTTGTTCATGATAATTATCTATTGTTCATGCTATAATTGTGTTATCCGGAAATCGTAATACATGTGTGAATACATAGATCACAACACGTCCCTAGTGAGCCTCTAGTTGACTAGCTCGTTGATCAAAAGATAGTCATGGTTTCCTCACTATGGACATTGTATGTCATTGATAACGGGATCACATCATTAGGAGAACGTTGTGATGGACAAGACCCAATCCTAAGCATAGCTCAAAGATCGTGTAGTTCATTTACTGTAGCTTTTCCGAATGTCAAGTATCATTTCCTTAGACCATGAGATTGTGCAACTCCCGGGTACCGTAAGAGTGCTTTGGTTGTGCCAAACGTCACAACGTAACTGGGTGACTATAAAGGTACACTACAGGTATCTCCGAAAGTGTCTGTTGGGTTGGCATGAATCGAGACTGGGATTTGTCACTCCGTATGACGGAGAGGTATCTCTGGGCCCACTCGGTAATGCATCATCATAATGAGCTCAATGTGACCAAGCGGTTGATCACGTGTCGGGGAACTAATCCACGAGCACCTATGGGACCGGCAGACCGAGCCCCTTTCGGTTCGGCGGGGGAGCGGGGGGGGGGGGGGGGGGGGGGGGGCGGAGGTCGCACGAAGAGCAGATCGAGGCGAAACACACGAGCAGTTTACCCAGGTTCGGGCCGCACGGATGCGTAAAACCCTACTCCTGCTTTGTGGTTTGTATTGAGTTCTTGCTCGGGAGCGCTGAGTGCTACAGTACACACCAGCAGCTAACGAGACCGAGCGTGAGTGTTCTCTCCTTCCACCCCCCTACGTTGCGCATGGGCCTCCTTTTATATGCTCAAGGGGTCACCGACAGGTGGCAACATAGACAAGGGTAAAAATGGAAAAGTGTTGCGGTTGGTACAGCAACCTGCTACAGTGTATCATACCTAACCCTGACGGCAGGGGACAAGGGCATTAAATGCCCATCTGCGTCGCCCAAATAGTGCAAAAGGGACCGTCAGGGACGCCACCGCTCGCCACGATGGAAATCTTGTCAGCGCCGCTTGCCACCACGCACCGCTGGCTGCACAACCTTCCGCCACGTACGCCTGGAAGGGTCCCAGAGCGACACGTTGGTGGATGTGCTGGAGCGCGGGTACAGAGTGGTGGCTTGCCGCGGCAAGCGCCTTGCCGCGGCCGTTGTCTTGTCGCGTCCGGGAGCTTGTCGCTCACCGGGCCTTGCCGGGACGCGTGGTGCGTCGTGGCAAGTTCCTTGAGATGCCTTGGTTGGCCTTCCCGGCAAGCTCCTCTTGCCGGGGACTTGTCTCCTTGGCTTGGATACTTTGTTCTTGAATGGCTCCAAAGGAACCACGGAGGACCTTGGCGGTCATCCGGCAAGCCTTGCCGCGGGATGCTGCGACTACCTGTGCACAAGTTTGGGATACTAGGGTACCCCTACTCTAGTACACCGATAGGAGCCCCCGGGCTTGGGCCATGCACGGTGCCGAGCGCTGTTGGGCCAGGCCCAAAATAGGGCACGGGCACGCGCGGCCTGGGTTACGCCGTATCTCTCCCCGTATCCACCGCGCCCTCCCCGAATGGCACGTGTTGAATGCGACGTCGTGGGAGAGATCGTGGGTGGTTTTCTTTATTCGGAAAGGCGGAACGTCCGCCCCCTCCCTCTTTATAAGCAGGGGAAACAGGGGTAGTTCGCCCATTCGCCGGTTGCTACTCCAATCTCGGAAACCTCCGCCGCTCCCCCGTCTTCCCAAAGCTGAAACACAGCAGCGCCCTGCCCCCCATCGCCACCAGCACCACCAACGCCGTCGACCACCTCCACCACTCCCGCCATGGCTCCGAAAGCCGACAAGGGGAAGGTTGTGAAGTCGACCGAGGCGCAGCGGCTTGCGGCGCTGTCAAAGGAGCGGGCAATCTCCCCCCCCAAGCTCGCCGCGAGGGAGCTGAGGGAGTATTACTACCTCTTCTGGTCGACGGAGACGCGAGCGCATCCGCGCACGAAGGTACTTCCAGCCGTCGCTTGGAAAATGGCTCCAAATGGATATCCTTTCTTCGCCTTGTTCTTCTACTGCGGGCTCTGCCCGCCTTTCTCTGAGTTTTTTTGCGATATTATGAACACCTACGGGTTCCGCCTCCTTGACTTCACCCCCAATGCTGTTCTGACCATGGCAGTTTTCGCACATCTCTGCGAAAACTTTGTCGGAGTCTATCCAAATGTAGCCCTTTTTCGCCACTTCTTTATGCCCCGAGTAGAGAAAGGAGAGCCTTTATCCGACGGAATCGCCTAGATCTCGAGGGCCGGCAAGAAGGACGCTTATCTGGAGGGAGAGTTCTGCGGCAAGTGGGAGGAATGGAGAGCAGACTGGTGCTGGATTGCCGAGGAGAACCCGCAGCCGTTTACCGCCCGGCGCCAAGCCCCAGTAGCACGCGGCACCGATTGGAGCAACGTGGCCACGGAAGACGATAGGCTGAAGATTGCCGTCACCCGGATCCAACGCCTCAGGCTTGCCGGGCTCACTGTAGGCGCTGTTGGCATAGATTTTCTTCGCCGCCGCATCGCCCCCCTGCGGGAATGGAGGAGGCCCGCCTGGGAATTCAAGAATGCGGCGGATATCATGAGGCTGCGTCCGGGCCTCAACTTCAACTTTACTGTTCTGGAGCTTAACGCGATGCTCCAGGAGCTGTTCAAGTACGACCCTCAACATCCCGAAGTGTTCAGGTTGCCGAAGGGTGTCGTTCCGCTGTGCAACAACTCCGCGCTCGACCGCATCCGTGCAATGATGCCACTGTGCGATTCGCATGGAATTGTCCCAACTTGGCAAGAGCCTGCAGACGACGTCGTGCAGGAGTTCTTTGACGGCTTGGTAGAAGTGCTGGTCCGCTCCGACGAAAAGAAAAGCCTCACTCGCGACACCACCGATGCGGAGATGACACGCATCGCCACCAGGCTGGAAGAGGCGGCGGCAGCCGCAGCCGCGGGCGAGTTTGGATTCACCGTGGAGGAGGCAGAGGCAGCAGAGGCGGCAAGCCATACCGAGCGAGAGGAGCTTGCCGGCGAAGAAGAGCTTGCAGGGCATGACGTCGAGTCGAGCAAGCCCGCCAAGGATACGAGCGGCTCGTTGGAGATCAACTCCTCTTCCTCCTCATCCTCAGACAGCTCGCCGCAAGCAGAGCCCCCAGTTCCACCAAGAAGGCGTCTCCGCAAGGCCGGGGACGTAGCGGGGTGGCGGGGGAGTCGACAGTCGCCGTGCCGCGTGACACGCTCCACCGCGGCAAGTACTGTTGCCGCGCGAGCACCTTTCGCTGCTGCGGCAACTGGAGCGGGGTCCACCCGGACCACCACTTCTGCTCCTGCCGCTTCTCACGCCGCGGCGGTAGCTGGAGCGGGGTCGTCTCAGACCACTGCCACTGTTCCCGCCAAGCGGCCAAGGGAACCTACTCCTCCGCCTCCTCGCGCCATACGTGAGGCGGACTTCGACTTCTCCGCGTTCAGCTCCGACAAGGAAGAAGAAGAGTAAGATTCTCTTGTTATACTTGTGGTTCTTCAATTCTTGCTGTTTTGTCTTGTATCTCATTTGCTTTACTCTGAACTTATTCCTTTTTAGGACTCTGGCCCAGAGAGCAGCGAAGAGAGCCAAGGTCCCGGTGATTATCATCGAGGACGAACCCACTGCGACAGCAGGGGGTGCGTCCGAGACAACCTTGCCGGACCCGGCAACTGTTCTCCAAAGCACCCCCCATCGTAAGTATATGGTTCGCTTTCCGCTGTTAGGCGCGCATGGATACTCTTTCTTTGCTGACATCTGACTGTTGGTTTGTGTAGGAGCAGAGCAGCCCCACCAGGAGCGCCCGGAGGCCGCCCCCAAAATGCCAAGGGAGAGTCCTTCGGCAAGGGACAGGTCTCCGGCAAGGGAGAAGTCTCCGGCAAGGGAGAGTTCTCCGGCAAGGGACAGCACCAGCGGCCCCCCCGCGGTGGAGACCATGACTGCAGAACCCGGTACAGGTAATCCTCTCACTTCAAAACTTCCCTTGGGTTCTTCTTCTTTTGATCTTCTTTTTTGGATATTTGCTTGACTCTTCTCCCTTTTCCGGCCGTTAGACCCATTTGCTGCGGACCCGATGGAGACCGAGGTTGCCGCCGACAACGCCGCTGCGACCGAAGAAGCAGCCGGCGCAGAGGCCGCCAAAGCTGCCGCCGCAGAAGCAGGCGGGGGGGGGGGGGGGGGGTGGTCTGGCGATCGCACTGACGGCCCTGAGGCCGCAGGAGCGCCAGGCGCTACGCCGACCGCCGATCCCTCCGCCGCTGCCGCAGCGTCAGCCTCCGAAGAGCCCCAGCCAGGCGTCTACTTGAAGGCCGGCGATGGCGTCTTCATCAACCTCCCCTGGGCGTCAAGCTCCAGGGCGCCGGTCGAAGGAGAGAGCTTCGACGGAGAGGTGCTCGCCTCCGCTGGGCTGATGCTGGTTGACGCGCCGAGCAGCAGCAGCAGCGAGCCTGAGGAGGAGCGGCTGCTGCGGAAGCTGGTGTCGCTCTACCGTGCTCGGCAAGCCAAGCTGGAGTCCCGCGAGGCGTTTGTTGCGAAGGCGGGAGTGGACATCGAAAAGCGCGCGGAGGAGCTCCGGGGTCTCAACCAGGAAGCTCTTCGGTCCCTGGCAGAGGAGCGGGCGCAACTCGCCGAGGAGCGGAAGGCCTTCCTCCTTGAGAGGGCTGAAGTCGAAGAGCAACAATGGCTTGCCGCTGAAAAGCTGTCTGCGCAGGAGGGCGAGCTGGTGCAGCGGAAGGTCAACCTCGACAGCCACGAGGAGGAGCTTGCCGCGCGCGAGCGAACATTCGGCGGAGCCCTCAAGCAAGCAGAGGATGCTGCCGCAGCTACTGAGGCCGCCAAGAAGGAGCTGGAGACGAAGGTGGCGCAGCTGGAGGCTCATCTCACCGAGAAGGGCAAGGAGCTTAGCTCCGCCAAGGACTCCAACGCAGATCTTGATTTGAAGCTGACTACTTTGAAAAAGACGCTGGACGGCGCCAGGGAGCAGGAGGCGGCCTTGAAGGAGGAGATCAAGGCCGACAAGGCGCTGCTGGCGAGTGCTGCTGCCGCCCAGAACACTTTTAGGGAGAATGTGGAGCACTGGACGGAGGGTCTCGTGAATGTTGCCGCAGACATTGACAGGGAGCTGGCGCAGCTGGGGATGGAGGATCTTGGGTATCCCTCCGACGAGAACCTCCAACCCAGCGCCAAGCTCGCCTTGTTCTTCAAAGGCGTGGCGACGGCCCTCCAGCGACTCTGGGAGAGGATCCCAAAGCAGCTGGCCGATGAGTCACGCGAGATCTGCGCGGGAGCTCTTCAAAAGGTGTTGGTGAAGGTGGCCTTCCGCAACCTGGGCCTCAACCTCACCAACGTCCTCAAGACCCTGCCGCCGGATGCTGATCTGGAGGCGCTCAAGACCCTTGTCGCACCCATTGTGGACAAGGTGAGCGGGATCAAGAGGGTTGAGGGCGATCGCATAGACTAGGCTGCCCGTTTTCTTCTTTTCTTGTCGCTGTTGGTCATGTTATGAGAACAATATGTTAGAGCCGTGACAAGCTACCTTGTAATATAACTCTATTCCGGGTAATGATTGCAATGTTATTTCCTTTACTTGATTCCTTCCTTTGTATGTTTTTGCCCTACGCTTTTAGGGAACTTGCCGGCGCAGGCACCTTAGCCGCGAGCGCTGAGTGCGGGACGTCAGCAGCCTGCTGGCGGTGCCGCTACCGACAAGAAACCTTGTCGCAACTAGTCGCAGCACACTTAAGTTGTTGAGCGGACTCGAAACAAAGTAAGGGCGCAACTAGCTACGAGTTGGTTCCTCCGCGCACAGGTTTTCCATACAAAGCACGGTCGTTCAAGGAAGATAACTTAAAAATTAAAAAAAATCTGATTGCTCAAACTTTGGCAACTTTGCTTTTCTGTTGTTTGCTTCCCGGTAAGGCGAAACTTTCTTGAACGACGCCTGGTCCATACCATTATCTTCTCCTTACCCCCCCGGCAAACTTGTGGGCGAGGGAACCTTCCTTTCCTTGAGAAAAAAGAAAGAGGAGAAAATAAAGATATGGAGCCTTATGGCTCGTTATTGCTTACCAGGGGTAGGTGCTGCACAAAGTGTCAGATAACATATGCAAAAAATAGAAAGCATGAAATTGACAAGATGTGCGGAGCACATGAGCTTTATGCACGGGGTCTGCGCCCGGCTTTGTACAGAGGATTACATGCAACAGCGGCAAGACTTGTACAAAAGGTGGTTGCCGGAACGGGTTCCGACAACCGCGCCTTACGGGTAAAACTTACGAAGATGCTCGATGTTCCAGGAGTTGCTCACCGGAATGCCATCTTCGGTCTCAAGGCGGACAGTGCCAGGCCTAGTGACTCGTTTCACCCGGTAAGGGCCTTCCCACTTCGGCGTCAACTTGTTGGAATTCTTGGCGGACTGAACACGCCGAAGAACAAGGTCACCTTCCTCGAGACTTCTGGCGTTAACTTTGCGGCTATGGTAGCGGCGCAAAGCTTGCTGGTAGCGAGCAGCTCGTACAGCAGCCTGAAGACGGTCTTCCTCAAGGAGCAGCGCGTCATCTTGTCGTCCGTGGGGAGAACTGCCTCTGCTCCATAGACTAGAGCAAAAGGTGTCTGGCCAGTGGCTCGATTTGGCGTCGTCACTCCTCAATCCAGTTTCTTCCGCACTTGTGCGGCCTGTCGAAAGTCCTGGTCTTGAGCCCACGCAGCACTTCAGCATTTTCCCTCTCCCCTTGACCGTTGCTTCTCGGGTGAGCAACAGAAACGAAGCAGACCTTGGCGCCAAGATCTTGGACGTACTGCATGAAGGTGCGGCTCGTGAATTGCGTACCGTTGTCGGTGATTATCCTGTTAGGGATCCCGAAGCGGTAAACAATCGACCTGAAGAACTTGACTGCTGACTGTGCTGTCACCTTCCTCACTGCTTCCACTTCCGGCCACTTTGTGAACTTGTCGATTGCAACATACAAGTGCTCAAAACCCCCGACTGCTCGGGGAAAGGGGCCGAGGATGTCGAGCCCCCAGACCGAAAATGGCTAGGATAAAGGGATCGTCTGGAGAGCTTGAGCTGGCTGGTGTATCTGCTTGGAATGGAACTGGCACGCTTCACACTTGGTTACTTGTGCAGTTGCATCCTGGAGGGCTGTCGGCCAAAAGAAACCTTGCCTGAATGCTTTGCGGGCAAGTGCTCTTGCGCCAATGTGGTGACCACATATGCCTCCATGTATCTCTGCCAACAGCTTTTGTCCATCTTCCCGGTGAATACACTTCAATTTCACACTGTTGAGTCTTCTTCTGTACAGTGTGTTGTCGACAAACTGGTACATACTTGACTGCCGGGCTACTCTTTCCGCTTCTTTTTGCTCTTCGGGAAGTTCTCCTGTCTGAAGGAAACGGATAATCTGCTGTGCCTATGCTGGAGCTTGTGGCTCGATAACAAGGGCTAAAGGCACATCTGCTACTGCGGGAACATCCGCTTCTACGGTGAGAGCCTGCGGCTCAGCCAGAGCTTGACGTTCCCCGGCAAGTTTGCCGGAGCAAAACTTGTCGGGAGCCTCTGCTTCAATGGAACAAACCCTAGGGCTTGCCGGAGCAGACTGCTCCTCAGCACTCTTGGTGTTGATCTTGGGGACCTTCTTGGCGGCGCCTTCGGGAAGCTCTGCCGGAAAATAGTCACCAGAAATCAACTTCCTCTTCTTGCTCTGTCCGGTTGATGGCGTTACGGACGGTTGAGTCAGCTTGAGCACTAAGATCCCTGGTTCCACAGGTAACTTAAGTGCGGCGCACTTTGATAGGCCATCGGCAATGTCGTTCTGAGCTCTTGGAACATGCTCCATCTGTAGGCCGTCAAAGTGCTCTTCTAGCTTTCTCACTTCGTCAACGTAGGCTTCCATCAACGGACTCTGATAACTCTTCTTCACTTGGCGGACGACAAGCTGCGAGTCACCCCTGACAATGAGCTTCTTGATCCCAAGGTCTGCCGCGATCCTGAGACCGGCAAGCAAGCCTTCATACTCTGCAGTATTGTTTGTTGCTTGATCCTTGGGAAAGTGCATCTGGACTACATACTTGATGTGCTCTCCGGTGGGTGCGACAAGCAGCACGCCAGCGCCGGCGCCTTGCAGCGAGAAGGCACCATCAAAGTACATCAGCCACTCTTTGCTTGCTTCCTCGACGGGGATGCTTGTTTCTGGAATTTCTTCATCTGGTGTTGGCGTCCACTCTGCTATGAATTCTGCCAATGCTCTGCTTTGGATAGTTGAAGTACTCTCAAACTTGAGGCCAAAGCTTGATAGTTCCAGTGCCCACTCAACAATCCTGCCTGTTGCTTCTGGATTTTGTAGTATCCTCTTCAGCGGAAAACGAGTGACAACTGTGATCTCATGTGCTTGGAAGTAATGGCGCAGCTTTCTCGAGGCCATGAGAAGGCCGAAAAGCAATTTCTGCACACCAGAGTACCTTGACCTAGCCCCCTGCAGAAGGGAACTGACAAAGTAAATTGGGCGCTGTACCATTCTCTTCTATATCTCCTTGCGCGCCTGCGCAGATCCATCTTTGTCGGGACCAGAGCTTGTCAGGGAAGCCCCCTGCTTGTCACTGGATGCGCCTGCCGTGGTTGCTGGCTCGTCATCTGCCTCCCTCTCTGCTACTAACGCAACACTAACCACTTGATTGGTTGCCGCTATATACAGCAGCAACTTCTCTTGTGGCTTAGGTGCGACAAGTGTTGGAGTGGAGGACAGGCATCTCTTCAAGTCTTGCAGCGCAGCCTCCGCTTCCGGAGTCCATTTTATTGGACCTGCCTTTTTCAATATTTTGAAAAATGGTAGGGCGCGCTTAGCAGACCTAGAGATAAACCTGCTGAGAGCAGCCACGCAACCGGTAAGTCTTCGTACATCCTTGACGTGCTTTGGTGCTTCAATCTTCTCAATGGCCTTGATCTTGTCGGGATTGGCTTCAATTCCCCGCTGAGACACGAAGAACCCAAGAAGCTTGCCGGAGGGGACTCCAAACACACACTTCTCGGGGTTGAGCTTGAGGCTAATCTTGCGCAGATTTGCAAAAGTCTCGTCTAAATCTTGAATCAGAGTTGCCTTGTCCTTTCTCTTGACCACTATGTCATCCATGTAGGCTTCCACATTTCTGTGTATTTGTGGCTCAAGAGCGACATGGACTACCCTTGCAAATGTTGAACCAGCATTTTTTAAACCGAAAGGCATCCATATGAAACAGTACGTGCCACATGGAGTGATGAATGCGGTATTCTCCTCATCCTCTTCTGCCATGAAGATTTGATGGTATCCTGAGTATGCGTCAAGAAATGAAAGCAAGTCACATCCGGCCGTGGAGTCAACAGTCTGGTCAATGCGCGGCAGGGGAAATGGGTCTTTGGGACAAGCTTTATTAACATCGGTAAAGTCGATGCAAAGCCTCCATTTCCCGTTTGCCTTGCGCATGACTACAGGATTGGCCAACCACGTAGGATGAAGCACTCGTCTGACAAGGCCTGCTGCTTCCAATTTCTTGATCTCTTCTGCGATGAATTCTTGGCACTCCACTGCTTGCTTCCTGACCTTCTGCTTGACGGGCCGCGCATGAGGACAAACGGCAAGATGGTGCTCAATTACTTTCCTGGGAACACCGGGGATGTCAGACGGTTGCCATGCAAACACGTCGACGTTCGCCCGCAGGAAAGCAATGAGCGCGCTTTCCTATTTAGGGTCAAGAGTGGCACTGATGGTGAAGGTACCACCAGTGCCGTCCTCCTTGGCGGACACCTTCTTGGTCTCTGGCGGAGCTGCCATTGTCTTCTTACACTTGCCGGTGGAGCTCGATGGTGCGTCCTCGACGGTAGTGCAGCACTCCAAAGAGGTGCGCTTGCCGGAGTGGGCATCGGAACTCTTGCCGGACTTGGTCTTCTTCTTCCCCCCGGGAGCTTCAATGGCAGGTGACTTGCGATCTGTTGCGGCTGCCGCTTCCCGGTAGATCTTGTCGGCGCAGATAAGAGCATCCTTCTTGTCGCCAGGGATAGAGATGACGCTTATCGGGCCTGGCATCTTCAGCATGTTGTATGCGTAGTGAGAGGCTGCCATGAACTTGGCGAGTGCTGGACGGCCGAGTATCCCATTGTAAGGCAATGGAAAATCGGCAACGTCAAAAGTGACCCTCTCAGTCCTGAAGTTCAACTCGCTGTCAAATGTTACTGGCAACGTGACCTTCCCCTTCGGCTTGCTCCTTCCCGGGTTGATTCCTTGGAATGTGCCGGTCTCTTCAAGCTCGCTGTCAGGGATCTGGAGTTTCTGGAGTACAGCGGAGGAGATCAGGTTCAAGCCGGCCCCGCCGTCAACTAGCATCTTAGTGACCTTGAGATTGCGGATAGTTGGTGAAACCAACATCGGCAAGAACCCGACCGCAGTTGTGCGATCAGGGTGGTCCTCAATATCAAAGATGATAGGCGTGCTGGACCATTTCAGAAGCTTGCGTGACTCGACAGGTGGTTCCGCCGCATTGAGTTCCCGCACCCACTGCTTGAGTTGGCGGTGTGAAGTATGCAGAGAAGCACCACCGTCAACGCACAAGACCTCTGTGGCTTTTTGGAACTCCTGCTCACTGGTCTCGACATCATCCATGTCTTCGTCGTCGTCGTCATCTTCATCCTTGTCACGGCCGTGGGGAGGTCTGTCTCCTTGCCGCTGCTTGGCCTTGCCGCGGCGTCCTCCCCGGCCGGCGCGCTTCTTGCCGGATTCTCCAGCGCCTCCTTGGGCCCTCTCCTTGTCGCGTCGCTCGTATTCAGCCTTTTGCTGCTGGACAAGCTGCTCGACCTTCTTGCAACCCTGGAGGTCATGGCCCTTGGTGCGGTGGATCTTGCAGTACTGCTTGACGGTGTCGTCCTGCTTGTCGGCGACCGCCACAGCCTGGCAGTTGGTGCATGCGGCAATCTCCTTACCGGAGCTACCAGCTTTGGCTTTCTTGGCGCCACCTTCGTTGCCGGACTGCTCAACGACTAGCACATCTTTGCCTTTCTTCTTCCTGTTGTTCCGCCACCGGTTTTTCTTTGCCGGGGCAGCATCCTCGCTGTCAGATCCTCCTGCTCCTGTATTCTCTCCGTGGAGTTTCCTCCCTTCCTCAGCACGTGCACACTTGTCGGCCAGGGCATACAGCTCACTGACGTCTCTGATCTTGCACATCGCCATCTCCTCCCGCATCCTACGGTTACGCACGTTCTGATGGAACGCGCTGATGACCGCGGCAGGGTGGACATCTGGGATGTTGTGCTGTACACGGCTGAATCTCTGAATGTACTTGCGCAGGGGCTCTCCTTCCTTCTGGGCGAGCAGGTGAAGGTCACTCTCTTGGCCATGAGGTTTGTGGCCGCCTGTAAAGGTGCCAACAAACTGATGGCATAGGTCTGCCCAGGAGGATATGGAGTTGTCCGGCAAATGCATGAGCCAGGACCTGACATTGGGCTTGAGCACCAGCGGGAAGTAGTTGGCAAAGATCTTGTCGTCCCGCCCCCCGGCAGCTTGCACCGCTATGGTGTAGATGCTGAGGAACTCCGACGGATGCGACTTGCTGTCGTACTTCTCTGGTACATCTGGTTTGAAATTCTTCTTGCTGGGCCACTGGACTTGCCGCAGCTCACGAGTAAACGCAGGGCAACCTACCGCGTACGACAAGTCACCTGGTTCCCCTGGCGCATGCATGTCGACAGAGGGCCCAGCGCGCTGGTCTGATTAACGCCGCGCTTCTCTTCAGCGCTCGATGCGAGTACGAGCGTCTTCTTGCTGTCGTTCGTGAAGAACTTGGCGCTGATCGCGACGAGCTCGTGGATCTGATGACGTGGTGGAGTCGCTGTCGAGGTGGATCTGGCGAGTCGGCGATCTTGGCCTTCGGGGCGGAGAGTGCACGGTGGTTGCACCCCCACCGGTCTTTTCGCCACCGGCTCGTGCCTGGCTGACTTGTCGCGGCTGCGATGTACTCGGTTGCCGTGGAGTGTCGCCGTTGGCGAAGCCGATGATACTCTGAATGGTGGCCCTCCAGTCGTCGATCTTGTCTGCCGCTGGAGGGTAGTCTAGGAGCAGTTGAGCTCGCGCCAAAGCTTCTGCAGAAGTGGCGGGTGGCGGCGGCGAACGGTGTGAGGAGCGGGATATGCTCGGACTTCTAACTATGTTAGAAGGAGCAGTATCTCGTCCAGGCGACCGTGCCCCGCTCGTGCCAGCATGTTGGCGTGCATGCTGGTCTTGAGCACTCTGAGATCCACCAGCTCGATCTTGGTCCAGCAAACGTATGGTACCGTGATTATCATGACGCTGCCGGTCCCGCGCCTCCTGGGATGGGCGTGGTGCATGTACGGACACCGAGGTCTTGGAGTGCGCCCGGTCGTTGTGGGAGCCGACTGCGCCGCCAATGGGCAGTGCAGCCTTGTCCTTGGACCTGGCAGCACCGTGAGCTCCCTCGTCGACGCCCGTTCTTCCGCCGGCGTCTACCCAACCAGCCGTTTGCTCCGGCGGGGGTGGGTTCGGCGCGGACGGAGCAGCCGCCTCTGAAGCCTTCTTCTTCGGCGGCATGTCGATGAAGACGATGAAGATTTAGCTCGTGTGAACGCCGGATCAGGTTCACACAACCTCGACGCAACCCCTACCTGGCGCGCCAAAGATGTCGGGGAACTAATCCACGAGCACCTATGGGACCGGCGGACCGAGCCCCTTTCAGTTCGGCGGGGGGGGGGGGGGGTCGCACAAAGAGCAGATCGAGGCGAAACACACGAGCAGTTTACCTAGGTTCGGGCCGCACGGATGCGTAAAACCCTACTCCTGCTTTGTGGTTTGTATTGAGTTCTTGCTCGGGAGCGCTGAGTGCTACAGTACACACCAGCAGCTAACGAGACCGAGCGTGAGTGTTCTCTCCTTCCAACCCCCCCTACGTAACGCATGGGCCTCCTTTTATATGCTCAAGGGGTCACCGACAGGTGGCAACGTAGACAAGGGTAAAAATGGAAAAGTGTTGCGGTTGGTACAGCTACGTGCTACAGTGTATCATACCTAACCCTCATGGCAGGGGACAAGGGCATTAAATGCCCGTCTGCGTCGCCCAAATAGTGCAAAAGGGACCGTGAGGGACGCCACCGCTCGCCACGATGGCAATCTTGTCAGCGCCGCTTGCCCCCGCGCACCGCTGGCTGCACAGCCTCCCGCCACGTACGCCTGGAAGGGTCCCAGAGCGACACGTTGGTGGATGTGCCGGAGTGCGGGTACAGAGTGGTGGCTTGCCGCGGCAAGCGCCTTGCCGCGGTCGTTGTCTTGTCGCGTCCGGGAGCTTGTCGCTCACCGGGCCTTGCCGGGACGCGTGGTGCGTCGCGGAAAGTTCCTTGAGATGCCTTGGTTGGCCTTCCCGGCAAGCTCCTCTTGCTGGGGTCTTGTCTCCTTGGCTTGGATACTTTGTTCTTGAATGGCTCCAAAGGAACCACGGAGGACCTTGGCGGTCACCCGGCAAGCCTTGCCGCGGGATGCTGCGACTGCCCGTGCACAAGGTCGGGATACTAGGGTACCCCTACTCTAGTACACCGACATCACGGGATCATGCATTACGGTACGAGTAAAGTGACTTGCCGGTAACGAGATTGAATGAGGTATTGGGATACCGACGATCGAGTCTCGGGCAAGTAACGTACCGATTGACAAAGGGAATTGTATATGGATTGATTGAATCCTCGACATCGTCGTTCATCCGATGAGATCATCGTGGAGCATGTGGGAGCCAACATGGGTATCCATATCCCACTATTGGTTATTGACTGGAGAGGCGTCTTGGTCATGTCTGCATGTCTCTCGAACCTGTAGGGTCTACACACTTAAGGTTAGGTGACACTAGGGTTGTAGAGATATTAGTATGCAGTAACCCGGAAGTTGTTCGGAGTCCCGGATGAGATCCCAGACATCACGAGGAGTTCCGGAATGGTCTGGAGGTAAATATTTATATATAGGAAGTCCAGTTTCGGCCATCGGGAAGGTTTCAGGGGTCGCCGGTATTGTACCGGGACCACCCGAAGGGTCCCGGGGGTCCATCGGGTGGGGCCACCTATCCCGGAGGGCCCCATGGGCTGAAGTGGGTGGGTAACCAACCCCTAGTGGGCTGGTGTGCCCCCCTTGGGCCTCTCCTGCGCCTAGGGTTGGGAAACCCTAGGGGTGGGGGCCCCCCCACTTGGGGCTTGGGGGGGAAGCCACCCCTTGGCCGCCGCCCCCCTTGGAGATTGCATCTCCTAGGGCCGACGCCCCCAAGGCCCCTATATAAAGAGGGGGGAGGGAGGGCAGCCGTACCCTTGCTCTTGGCGCCTCCCTCTCCCTTCGTAACACCTCTCCTCCCCGCTTGCGCTTGGCGAAGCCCTGCCGGGATCCTGCTGCATCCACCACCACGCCGTCGTGCTGCTGGATCTTCATCAACCTCTCCTTCCCCTTTGCTGGATCAAGTTGGAGGAGACGTCTTCCCAACTGTACGTGTGTCGAACGCGGAGGTGCCGTCCGTTCGGCGCTAGGTCATCGGTGATTTGGATCACGTCGAGTACGACTCCATCAACCCCGTTCTCTTGAACGCTTCCGCGCGCGATCTACGAGGGTATGTAGATGCACTCCTCTCTCCCTCGTTGCTAGATGACTCCATAGATTGATCTTGGTGATGCGTAGAAAATTTTCAAATTCTGCTACGTTCCCCAACAGTGGCATCATGAGCTAGGTCTATGCGTAGTTCCTATGCACAAGTAGAACACAAAGCAGTTGTGGGCGTTGATATTGTCAATTATCTTGCCATTACTAGTATTATCTTGATTCGGCGACATCGTGGGATGAAGCGGCCCGGACCGACCTTACACATACGCTTACGTGAGACTGGTTCCACTGACTGACATGCACTAGTTGCATAAGGTGGCTGGCGGGTGTCTGTCTCTCCCACTTTAGTTGGATCGGATTCGATGAACAGGGTCCTTATGAAGGGTAAATAGAAATTGGCAATTCACATTGTGGTTTTGGCGTAGGTAAGAAACGTTCTTGCTAGAAACCTATAGCTGCCACGTAAAAACTTGCAACAACAATTAGAGGACGTCTAACTTGTTTTTGCAGCAAGGGTTTTGTGATGTGATATGGCCAAAGGATGTGATGAATGATATATGTGATGTATGAGATGATCATGTTCTTGTAATAGGAATCACGACTTGCATGTCGATGAGTATGATAACCGGCAGCAGCCATAGGAGTTGTCTTTATTTATTTATTTATGACATGTGTGTCAACATAAACGTCATGTAATTACTTTACTTTATTGCTAAAGCGTTAGCCATAGTAGTAGAAGTAATAGATGACGAGACAACTACAAGAAGACACGATGATGGAGATCATGATGATGGAGATCATGATGATGGAGATCTTGGTGTCATGCCGGTGACAACGATGATCATGGAGCGCCGAAGATGGAGATCAAAAGGAGCAAATGATATTGGCCATATCATGTCACTATTTGATTGCATGTGATGTTTATCATGTTTTACATCTTATTTGCTTAGAACGATGATAGCTTAAATAAGATGATCCCTCGTAATAATTTCAAGAAAGTGTTCCCCCTAACTGTGCACAATTGCGAAGGTTCGTTGTTTCGAAGCACCACGTGATGATCGGGTGTGATAGATTCTAACGTTCGAATACAACGGGTGTAAGCCAGATTTACACACGCAATACACTTAGGTTGACTTGACGAGCCTAGCATGTACAGACATGGCCTCGAAACACGGAAGACCGAAAGGTCGAGCATGAGTCGTATAGAAGATACGATCAACATGAAGATGTTCACCAATGTTGGCTAGTCCGTCTCACGTGATGATCGGTCACGGCCTAGTTAACTCGGATCATGTTTCACTTAGATGACTGGAGGGATGTCTATCTGAGTGGGAGTTCATTGAGTAATTTGATTAGATGAACTTAGTCTAAAATCTTTACAATATGTCTTGTAGATCAAATGGCCCATGTTGCCCTCAACTTCAACGTGTTCCTAGAGAAAACCAAGCTGAAAGATGATGGCAGCAACTATATAGACTGGGTCTGGAACCTGAGGATCATCCTCATAGCTGCCAAGAAAGATTATGTCCTAGAAGCACCGCTAGGTGACGCACCCATCCCAGAGAACCAAGACGTTATGAACGCTTGGCAGTCACGTGCTGATGATTACTCCCTCGTTCAGTGCGGCATGCTTTACAGCTTAGAACCGGGGCTCCAAAAGCATTTTGAGAGACACGGAGCATATGAGATGTTCGAAGAGCTGAAAATGGTTTTCCAAGCTCATGCCCGGGTCGGGAGATATGAAGTCTCCGACAAGTTCTTCAGTTGTAAGATGGAGGAAAATAGTTCTGTCAGTGAGCGCATACTCAAAATGTCTGGGTTGCATAACCGCTTGACTCAGCTGGGAGTTAATCTCCCGGATGACGCGGTCATTGACAGAATCCTTCAGTCGCTTCCACCGAGCTACAAGAGCTTTGTGATGAACTTCAATATGCAGGGGATGGAAAAGACCATTCCTGAGGTGTATTCAATGCTGAAATCAGCAGAGGTGGAAATCAAAAAGGAACATCAAGTGTTGATGGTGAATAAAACCACTAAGTTCAAGAAAGGCAAGGGTAAAAAGAACTTCAAGAAGGACGGCAAGGGAGTTGCTGCGCTCGGTAAGCAAGCTGCCGGGAAGAAGCCAAAGAATGGACCCAAGCCTGAGACTGAGTGTTTTTATTGCAAGGGAAGTGGTCACTGGAAGCGGAACTGCCCCAAATACTTAGCGGACAAGAAGGCCGGCAACACTAAAGGTATATGTGATATACATGTAATTGATGTGTACCTTACCAATACTCGTAGTAGCTCCTGGGTATTTGATACCAGTGCCGTTGCTCACATTTGTAACTCAAAGCAGGAGCTGCGGAATAAACGAAGACTGGCGAAGGACGAGGTGACGATGCGCGTCGGGAATGGTTCCAAGGTCGATGTGATCGCCGTCAGCACGCTACCTCTACATTTACCTACGGGATTAGTTTTAAACCTCAATAATTGTTATTTAGTGCCAGCTTTGAGCATGAACATTGTATCAAGATCTCGTTTAATTCGAGATGGCTACTCATTTAAATCCGAGAATAATTGTTGTTCTATTTATATGAGAGATATGTTTTATGGTCATGCTTCGATGGTGAATGGTTTATTCTTAATGAATCTCGAGCGTAATGCTACACATATTCATAGTGTGAATACCAAAAGATGTAAGGTTGATAATGATAGTCCCACATACTTGTGGCACTGCCGCCTTGGTCACATAGGTGTCAAACGCATGAAGAAGCTCCATGCAGATGGGCTTTTGGAGTCTCTTGATTACGAATCATTTGACACGTGCGAACCATGCCTCATGGGTAAAATGACCAAGACTCCGTTCTCATGAACAATGGAGCGAGCAACCAACTTATTGGAAATCATACATACTGATGTGTGCGGTCCAATGAGTGTTGAGGCTCGCGGTGGCTATCGTTATGTTCTCACCCTCACTCATGACTTGACTAGATATGGGTATGTCTACTTAATGAAACACAAGTCTGAGACCTTTGAAAAGTTCAAGGAATTTCAGAGTGAGGTTGAGAATCAACCTGACAAAAAAATCAAGTTCTTGCAATCAGATCGTGGGGGAGAATACTTGAGTCACGAATGTGGAATAGTTTCACAACTCACGCTGCCTGGAACACCTTAGAGTAATGGTGTGTCGGAACATCGTAATCGCACTCTATTAGATATGGTGCGATCTATGATGTCTCTTACCGATTTACCGCTGTCATTTTGGGGGTATGCTTTAGAGACTGCCGCATTCACTTTAAATAGGGCTCCGTCGAAATCCGTTGAGATGACACCGTATGAATTATGGTTTGGGAAGAAACCTAAGGTGTCGTTTCTAAAAGTTTGGGGATGCGATGCTTATGTCAAGAAACTTCAACCTAAAAAGTTCGAACCCAAATCGGAAAAATGCGTCTTCATAGGATACCCTAAAGAAACTTTTTGGTATACCTTCTACCTCAGATCCGAAGGCAAGATCTTTGTTGCCAAGAATGGGTCCTTTCTAGAGAAAGAGCTTCTCTCGAAATAAATAAGTGGGAGGAAAGTAGAACTTGATGAAGTATTACCTCTTGAACCGGTTAGTGGCGCAGCTCAAGAAAATGTTCCTGAGGTGCCTACACCGACTAGAGAGGAAGTTGATGATGATGATCATGAAACTTCAGATCAAGTTGCTACTGAACTTCATAGGTCCACAAGGACACGTTCCGCACCAGAGTGGTACGGCAACCCTGTCTTGGAAATCATGTTGTTAGACAACGGTGAACCTTCAAACTATGAAGAAGCGATGGCGGGCCCGGATTCCGACAAATGGCTGGAAGCCATGAAATCCGAGATAGGATCCATGTATGAAAATGAAGTATGGACTTTGACTGACTTGCCCGATGATCGGCGAGCCATAGAAAATAAATGGATCTTTAAGAAGAAGACAGACGCGGATGGTAACGTAACCATCTATAAAGCTCGGCTTGTCGCTAAGGGTTATCGACAAGTTCAAGGGGTTGACTACGATGAGACTTTCTCACCCGTAGCGAAGCTGAAGTTCGTCCGAATCATGTTAGCAATTGCCGCATTCTATGACTATGAGATATGGCAAATGGACGTCAAAACAACATTCCTTAATGGTTTCCTTAAGGAAGAATTGTATAAGATGCAGCCGGAAGGTTTTGTCAATCCTAAGAATGCTGACAAGGTGTGCAAGCTCCAACGCTCGTTTTATGGGCTGGTGCAAGCATCTCGGAGTTGGAACATTCGTTTTGATGAGATGATCAAAGCGTTTGTGTTTACGCACACTTATGGAGAAGCCTGCATTTACAAGAAAGTGAGTGGGAGCTCTGTAGCATTTCTCATATTGTATGTGGATGACATATTGTTGATGGGAAATGATATAGAATTCTTGGAAAGCATAAAGGCCTACTTGAACAAGTGTTTTTCAATGAAGGATCTTGGAGAAGCTGCTTATATATTAGGGATCAAGATCTATAGAGATAGATCGAGACGCCTCATTGGTCTTTCACAGAGTACGTACCTTGACAAGATATTGAAGAAGTTCAAAATGGATCAGTCAAAGAAGGGGTTCTTGCCTGTATTGGAAGGTACGAGATTGAGCACGGCTCAATGCCCGACCACGGCAGAAGATAGAGAAAAGATGAGTGTCGTCCCCTATGCCTCGGCCATAGTGTCTATCATGTATGCTATGCTATGTACCAGACCTGATGTAAACCTTGCCGTAAGTTTGGTAGGAACGTACCAAAGTAATCCCGGCATGGAACACTGGACAGCGGTCAAGAATATCCTGAAGTACCTGAAAAGGACTAAGGATATGTTTCTCGTTTATGGAGGTGACGAAGAGCTCGTCGTAAAAGGTTACGTCCATGCTAGCTTCGACATAGATCTGGATGACTCTAAGTCACAAACCGGATACGTGTATATTTTGAATGGTGGGGCAGTAAGCTGGTGCAGTTGCAAGCAAAGCGTTGTGGCGGGATCTACATGTGAAGCGGAGTACATGGCAGCCTCGGAGGCAGCACAAGAAGCAGTCTGGGTGAAGGAGTTCATTACCGACCTAGGAGTCATACCCAATGCGTCGGGCCTGATGACTCTCTTTTGTGACAACACTGGAGCTATTGCCCTTGCCAAGGAGCCCAGGTTTCACAAGAAGACCAGGCATATCAAGCGTCGCTTCAACTCCATTGGTGAAAGTGTTCAAAATGGAGACATAGAGATTTGTAAAGTACATACGGACCTGAATGTGGCAGATCCGTTGACTAACCTCTCCCTAGAGCAAAACATGATCAACACCAGAACTACATGGGTGTTCGATTCATCACAATGTAACTAGACTATTGACTCTAGTGCAAGTGGGAGACTGTTGGAAATATGCCCTAGAGGCAATAATAAAATGGTTATTATTATATTTCTTTGTTCATGATAATTGTCTATTGTTCAAGCTATAATTGTGTTATCCAGAAATCGTAATACATGTGTGAATACATAGACCACAACACGTCCCTAGTGAGCCTCTAGTTGACTAGCTCGTTGATCAAAAGATAGTCATGGTTTCCTGACTATGGACATTGGATGTCATCGATAATGGGATCACATCATTAGGAGAATGTTGTGATGGACAAGACCCAATCCTAAGCATAGCTCAAAGATCGTGTAGTTCGTTTGCTGTAGCTTATCCGAATGTCAAGTATCATTTCCTTAGACCATGAGATTGTGCGACTCCCGGATACCGTAAGAGTGCTTTGGGTGTGCCAAATGTCACAACGTAACTGGGTGACTATAAAGGTACACTATAGGTATCTCAGAAAGTGTATGTTGGGTTGGCACGAATCGAGACTGGGATTTGTCACTCCGTGTGACGGAGAGGTATCTCTGGGCCCACTCGGTAATGCATCATCGTAATGAGCTCAATGTGACCAAGTGGTTGATCACGGGATCACGCATTACGGTATGAGTAAAGTGACTTGCCGGTAACGAGATTGAACGAGGTATTGGGATACCGACGATCGAGTCTCGGGCAAGTAACGTACCGATTGACAAAGGGAATTGTATACAGATCGATTGAATCCTCGACATCGTGATTCATCTGATGAGATCATCGTGGAGCATGTGGGAGCCAACATGGGTATCCAGATCCCGCTGTTGGTTATTGACCGAAGAGGCGTCTCGGTCATGTCCGCATGTCTCCCGAACCCATAGGGTCTACACACTTAAGGTTAGGTGACGCTAGGGTTGTAGAGATATTAGTATGCAGTAACCCGAAAGTTGTTCAGAGTCCCGGATAAGATCCTGGACGTCACGAGGAGTTCCGGAATGGTCCGGAGGTATAGATTTATATATATGAAGTCTAGTTTCGGCCATCAGGAAGGTTTCGGGGGTCGCTGGTATTGTACCGGGACCACCGGAAGGGTCCCGGGGTCCACCGGAAGGGTCCCGGGGGTACAACGGGTGGGGCCACCTATCCCGGAGGGCCCCATGGGCTAAAGTGTGAGGGGAACCAGCCCCTGGTGGGCTGGTGCGCCCCCCTTGGGCCTCCCCTGCGCCTAGGGTTGGGAAACCCTAGGGGTGGGGGCGCCCCCCACTTGGCTTGGGGGGGAAGCCACCCCTTGGCCGCCGCCCCCCTTGGAGGGAAGCCGTACCCTTGCTCTTGGCGCATCCCTCTCCCTCCGTAACACCTCTCCTCCCCGCTTGTGCTTGGCGAAGCCCTGCCGGGATCCCGCTGCATCCACCACCACGCCGTCGTGCTGCTGGATCTTCATCAACCTCTTCTTCCCCCTTGTTGGATCAAGTTGGAGGAGACGTCTTCCCAACCGTATGTGTGTCGAACGCCGAGGTGCCGTCCGTTCGGCACTAGGTCATCGGTGATTTGGATCACGTCGAGTACGACTCCATCAACCCCGTTCTCTTGAACGCTTCCGCGCACGATCTACAAGGGTATGTAGATGCACTCCTCTCTCCCTCGTTGCTAGATGACTCCATAGATTGATCTTGGTGATGCATAGAAAATTTTAAAATTCTGCTACGTTCCGCAACACTTGGGGCCTATTCCGGAGCTCCGCTGGAGAGGGCCGTCATCACGGAGGGCTTCTACATCATCATAGCCTCTCCAATGAAGTGTGAGTAGTTTACCTCAGACTTTCGGGTCCATAGTTATTAGCTAGATGGCTTCTCTCTTTTTGGATCTGAATACAAAGTTCTCCCCCTCTCTTGTGGAGATCTATTCGATGTAATCTTCTTTTATGCGGTGTGTTTGTTGAGACCGATGAATTGTGGGCTTATGATCAAGTCTATCTATGAATAATATTTGAATCTTCTCTGAATTCTTTTATGTATGATTAGTTATCTTTGCAAGTCTCTTCGAATTATCAGTTTGGTTTGGCCTACTAGATTGGTTTTTCTTGCCATGGGAGAAGTGCTTAGCGTTGGGTTCGATCTTGCGGTGTCCTTTCCCAGTGATAGAAGGGGCAGCAAGGCACGTATTGTATCGTTGCCATCGAGGATAACAAGATGGGGTTTATTTCATATTGCATGAATTTATCTCTCTACATCATGTCATCTTGCTTAAAACGTTACTTTGTTTTTAACTTAATACTCTAGATGCATGCTGGATAGCGGTCGATGAGTAGAGTAATAGTAGTAGATGCAGAATCGTTTCGGTCTACTTGTCACGGACGTGATGCCTATATACATGATCATGCCTAGATATTCTCATAACTATGCTCAATTTTATCAATTGCTCAATAGTAATTTGTTCACGCACCGTAGAATACTTATGCTCTTGAGAGAAGCCACTAGTGAAACCTATGGCCCCCGGGTCTATTCTCATCATATCAATCTCCATCACTTTAATCTTGCTTTACTTTTTACTTTGCCTTTTACTTTTCACTTTGCATCTCTATACCAAAAATACCAAAAATATTATATCTATCAGATCTCACTCTCGTAAGTGACCGTGAAGGTATTGACAACCGCTAATCACGTTGGTTGCGAGTAGCTATCATTTTGTGCAGGTACGAGGGACTTAAGCGTGGCCTCCTACTGGATTGATTCCTTGGTTCTCAAAAACTGAGGGAAATACTTACGGTACTCTGCTGCATCATCCTTTCCTCTTCGGGGAAATCCAAGGTCAAGAGGTAGCAAGAAGAATTTCTGGCGCCGTTGCCGGGGAGTCTACGCAAAAAGTCAACATACCAAGTACCCATCACAATCCCTATCTCTCGCATTACATTAGTTGCCATTTGCCTCTCGTTTTCCTCTCCCCCACTTCACCCTTGCCATTTTATTCGCCCTCTCTTTCCCAATCTCCTTCTCCTTCTCCGCCTCTCTTTTCCGTTTGCCTTTTTCTCGCTTGCCTTTTTGTTTGCCCGTGTGTTGGATTGCTTGTTTGTCGCGATGGCTCAAGATACTACCAAATTGTTTGACTTCACCAATACGAATAATAATGATTTCCTTAGCACTCCGATTTCTCCTCTTGCCAATACTGAATCTTGTGAAATCAATACTGCTTTGTTGAATCTTGTTATGAAAGATCAATTCGCCGGCCTTCCTAGTGAAGATGCCGCTGCTCATCTGAATAGCTTTGTTGATTTATGTGATATGCAAAAGAAAAAAGATGTCGATAATGATGTCGTTAAATTGAAGCTATTTCCTTTTTCGCTTAGAGATCGTGCTAAAGCTTGGTTTTCATCTTTGCCTAAAAATAGTATTTATTCTTGGAACAAGTGCAAAGATGCTTTTATCTCTAAGTATTTCCCTCCCGCTAAGATCATCTCTCTTAGAAATGATATTATGAACTTTAAGCAACTTGATCATGGACATGTTGCACAAGCTTGGGAGAGAATGAAATTAATGATACGTAATTGCCCTACTCATGGTTTGAATTTGTGGATGATTATACAAAATTTTTATGCTGGATTGAATTTTGCTTCTAGAAATCTTTTAGATTCGGCCGCGGGACGCACTTTTATGGAAATCACTTTAGGAGATGCTACTAAACTCCTAGATAATATTATGGTTAATTATTCTCAATGGCATACTGAAAGATCTTCTAATAAAAAGTGCATGCGATAGAAGAAATCAATGTGTTGAGTGGAAAGATGGATGAACTTATGAAATTATTTGCTACTAAGAGTGTTTCTTCTGATCCTAATGATATGCCTTTGTTTACTTTGATTGAGAATAACAATGAATCTATGGATGTGAATTTTGTTGGTAGGAATAATTTTGGTAACAAGGCTTATAGAGGGAATTTTAATCCTAGGCCACATCCTAGTAATCCTTCTAATAATTACAGGAATTCCTACAACAACTCTTATGGAAATTATAATAAGATGTCCTCTGAATTTGAGAATAGTGTTAAAGAGTTTATGAATTCACAAAAGAATTTTAATGCATTGCTTGAAGAGAAATTGCTCAAAGTTGATGATTTGTCTAGGAACGTTGATAGAATTTCTCTTGAGGTTGATTCTTTAAAGCTTAGATCTATTCCTCCTAAGCATGATATCAATGAGTCTCTCAAAGCCATGAGAATTTCCATTGATGAGTGCAAGGAAAGAACCGCTAGGATGCGTGCTTCCAAAGATGCCTTTATTAAAGCGTGTTCTTCCAATTCCTATGAAAATCAAGATGAAGATCTAAAAGTTATTGATGTGTCTCCTATCAAATCTTTGTTTTGCAATATGAATCTTGATGAAACTGAATATGATCTTCCTTTACCTAGAAGGCGTTCTAAAAATTCGGAGTATTTAGATCTTTATGATGAAATTGATGAAAGTGGGATTGAAAGAAATAAAAATCTAGATGTTGGTAAACCCACTATATTGGATTTCAAGGAATTTAATTATGAAAGTTGCTCTTTAATTGATTGTATTTCCTTGTTGCAATCCGTGCTAAATTCTCCACATGCTTATAGTCAAAAGAAAGCCTTCACCGAACATATTGTTCATGCCTTGATGCAATCTTATGAAGAAAAACTAGAGTTGAAAGTTTCTATCCCTAGAAAACTCTATGATGAGTGGGAACCAACTATTAAAATTAAAATTAAAGATCATGAGTTTTATTCTTTGTGTGATTTGGGTGCTAGTGTCTCCACTATCCCCAAAACTTTGTGTGATTTGCTAGATTTCCGTGATTTTGATGATTGCTCTCTAAACTTGCATCTTGCAGATTCTACTATTAAGAAACCTATGGGAAGGATTAATGATGTTCTTATTGTTGCAAATAGGAATTATGTGCCCGTAGATTTCATTGTTCTTGATATAGATTGCAATCCTTCTTGCCCTATTATTCTTGGTAGACCTTTCTTTAGAACGGTTGGTGCGATTATTGATATGAAGGAAGGGAATATTAGATTTCAATTTCCATTAAAAAAGGGCATGGAACACTTTACAAGAAAGAAAATAAAATTTCCATATGACACTATCATGATAGCCACTTATGGATTGCCTACCAAAGATGGCAATACCTAGATCTATCCTCACTTTTATGCCTAGCTAGGGGCGTTAAACGATAGCGCTTGTTGGGAGGCAACCCAATTTTATTTTTAGTTTTTTGTGTTTTTCTTCTGTTAGGGAATAAATAACCCATCTACCTTATGTTTGGATGTGGTTTTGTGTTATAATTAGTGTTTGTGCCAAGTAGAACCGTTGGGAAGACTTGGGGAATGTCTTGTTCAACTTGCTGTAGAAAACATAAACTTTAGCGCTCACGAGAATTGCTGTCATTTTTATTTGAAGAGTGCTATTTAGTTAATTCTTTTTGAAGATGATTAATAGATAAATTCCTCACGTCCAGCAATGTCTTTTAGAATTTTTGGGGTTCCATATCTTGCGTTAGTTACAGATTACTACAGACTGTTCTGTTTTTGACAGATTCTATTTTTCGTGTGTTGTTTGCTTATTTTGATGAATCTATGGTTAGTAAAATAGTTTATAATCCATAGATAAGTTGGAATACAGTAGGTTTAACACCAATATAAATAAATAATGACTTCATTACAGTACCTTGAAGTGGTCTTTTGTTTTCTTTCTCTAACGGAGCTCACGAGATTTCTATTGAGTTTTGTGTTGTTAAGTTTTCAAGTTTTGGGTGAATTCTTGTGATGGATTATGGAACAAGGAGTGGCAAGAGCCTAAGCTTGGGGATGCCCATGGCACCCCCAAGATAATCCAAGGATACCAAAAAGTCAAAGCTTGGGGGTGCCCCAGAAGGCATCCCCTCTTTCGTCCCCTTCCATCAGTAATTTACTTGGAGCTATATTTTTATTCACCAACATGATATGTGTTTTGCTTGGAGCATCTTGTATTATTTGTGTACACACATTTTGAGAGAGCCATACATGAATTAGAATTTGATAGAATACTCTTGTTGGGGAACGTAGAAGAAATTCAAAATTTTCTACGCATCACCAAGATTAATTTATGGAGTAATCTAGCAACGAGGGGAAGGAGAGTGCATCTACATACCCTTGTAGATCGCTAAGCAGAAGCGTTCAAGTGAACAGGGTTGATGGAGTCGTACTCTTCGTGATCCAAATCACTGAAGATCCTAGTGCCGAACGGACGGCACCTCCGTGTTCAACACACGTACAGCCCGGTGACGTGTCCTACGCCTTGATCCAGCAAGGGGAGAAGGAGAGGTTGGGGAAGACTCCATCTAGCAGCAGCACGACGGCGTGGTGGTGGTGCAGGAGTGTGGTACTCCAGCAGGGCTTCGCCAAGCACCGCAAGAGACGAGGAGGGAGAGGGGTAGCGCTGCGCCAAGAAGGAGATTCAATCGTGTCTATGGCAGCCCAAAACCTCAAGTATATATAGGGGGAGGGGCTGCGCACCCACCTAGGTTTCCACCCCTAGGGGTGGCGGCCAGCCCCAGATCCCATCTAGGGGGGCGGCCAAGGGGGGAGAGACGGGGGCGCACCACTAGGTGGGCCTTAGGCCCATCTGAGCCTAGGGTTTGCCCCCTTCCACTCTCCCTTGCGCCTTGGGCCTTGGTGGGAGGCGCCCCAGCCCACCTAGGGGCTGGTCCCTTCCCACTATTGGCCCATGTAGGCCTCCGGGGCTGGTGGCCCCACCTGGTGGACCCCCAGACCCCTCCGGTGGTCCCGGTACATTACCGGTGATGCCCGGAACACTTCCAGTGGCCAAAACTATACTTCCTATATATCAATCTTTACCTCCGGACCATTCCGGAACTCCTCGTGATGTCCGGGATCTCATACGGGACTCCGAACAACATTCAGTAACCGCGTACATACTTTCCCTATAACCCTAGCGTCATCGAACCTTAAGTGTGTAGACCCTACGGGTTCGGGAGTCATGCAGACATGGCCGAGACAACTCTCCGGTCAATAACCAACAGCGGGATCTGGATACCCATGTTGGCTCACACATGCTCCACGATGATCTCATCAGATGAACCACGATGTCAAGGACTTAATCAATCCCGTATACAATTCCCTTCGTCTAGCGGTACGATCCTTGCCCGAGATTCGATCATCGGTATCCTGATACCTGGTTCAATCTCGTTACCGGCAAGTCTCTTTACTCATTCCGTAACACATCATCCCGTGATCAACTCCTTGATCACATTGTGCACATTATGATGATGTCCTACCGAGTGGGCCCAGAGATACCTCTCCGTTTACACAGAGTGACAAATCCCAGTCTCGATTCATGCCAACCCAACAGACACTTTCGGAGATACCTGTAGTGTACCTTTATAGCCACCCAGTTATGTTGTGACGTTTGGCACACCCAAAGCATTCCTACGGTATCCGGGAGTTGCACAATCTCATGGTCTAAGGAAATGATACTTGACATTAGAAAAGCTTTAGCATACGAACTACACGATCTTTGTGCTAGGCTTAGGATTGGGTCTTGTCCATCACATCATTCTCCTAATGATGTGATCCCGTTATCAACCACATCCAATGTCCATGGTCAGGAAACCGTAACCATCTATTGATCAACGAGCTAGGGACATGGTGTTGTCTATGTATCCACACATGTATCTGAGTTTCCTATCAATACAATTCTACCATGGATCATAAACGATTATCATGAACAAGGAAAAATAATAATAACCAATTTATTATTGCCTCTAGGGCATATTTCCAACAGTCTCCCACTTGCACTAGAGTCAATAATCCAGTTCACATCGGTATGTGATTAACACTCAAGGTCACATCCCCATGTGACTAACACCCAAAGAGTTCTGGGTTTGATCATGTTATGCTTGTGAGAGAGGTTTCAGTCAATGGGTCTGCAACATTCAGATCCGTATGTACTTCGCAAATTTCTATGTCATCTTGCAACTACTACGCTACATTTGGAGCCATTTCAAATAACTGTTCTACTTAGAGCTATTCTAAATTGTTGCTCCATTATACATATCCGGTATCTCTACTCAGAGCTATCCGGATAGGTGTTAAGCTTGCATCGACATAACTCTTTACGTCGAACACTTTTTCACCTCCATAACCGAGAAACATATCCTTATTCCTCTAAGGATAATTTAGACTGCTATCTTGTGATCTACTCCTAGATTACCTTTGTACCCTCTTGCCAGATATGTGGCAAGGCACACAATAGGTGCGGTACTCAGCATGGCATACCGTATAGAGCCTATGACAAAAGCATAGGGGACGACCTTCGTCCTTCCTCTTTCTTCTGCCGTGGTCGAGCTTTAAGTCTTAACTTCATACCTTACAACTCAGGCAAGAACTCCTTCTTTGACTGATCCATCTTGAACACCTTCAAGATCATGTCAAGGTATGTGCTCATTTGAAAGTACCTTTAAGCGTTTTGATCTATCCTTATAGATCTTGATGCTCAATGTTCAAGTACCCTAATCCAGGCTTTCCATTGAAAAACACTTTCCAAATAACCCTATATACTTTCCAGAAATTCTACGTCATTTCTGATCAACAATATGTCAACAACATATATTCATCAAAAATTCTATAGTGCTCCCACTCACTTCTTTGGAAATACAAGTTTCTCATAAACTTTGTATACACCCAAAATCTTTGATCATCTCATCAAAGCATACATTCCAACTCCGAGATGCTTACTCCAGTCCTTAGAAGGATTGCTGGAGCTTTCCATACTTGTTAGCATCTTTCAGGATTGACAAAACCTTCCGGTTGTATCACATACAACCTTTCCTCAAGAAAATCGTCGAGGAAACAATGTTTTGACATCCTATCTGCAAGATTTCATAAATAATGTAGTAATCGCTAATATAATTCCAACAGACTCTTAGCATCGCTATGAGTGAGAAAGTCTCATCGTAGTCAACTCCTTGAACTTGTCGGAAAACATCTTAACGATAAGTCGAGCTTTCTTAATGGTGATACTTACCATCATTGTCCGTATTCCTTTTAAAATCCAGATGTGCCTAATAGCCTTACGACCATCAAGTAGTTCTTCCAAAGTCTACACTTTGTTTTCATATATGGATCCTTTCTCGGATTATATGGCCTCGAGCCATTTTCGAATCCAGGCCCACCATCGCTTCTCCATAGCTCGTAGGTTCATTGTTGTCTAGCAACATGACTTCCAAGACAGGATTACGTACCATTCTGAAGTAGTACGCATACTTGTCATCCCACGAGGTTTGGTAGTGACTTGATCTGAAGTTTCATGATCACTATCATAAGCTTCCACTTCAATTGGTGTAGGTGCCGCAGGAACAACTCCCTGTGCCCTGCCACACACTAGTTGAAGAGACGGTTCAATAACCTCATCAAGTCTCCACCATCCTCCCACTCAATTGTTTCGAGAGAAACTTTTCCTCGAGAAAGGACCCGATTCTAGAAACAATCCCTTATTGCTTTCGGATCTGAGACAGGAGGTATACCCAACTGTTTTGGGTGTCCTATGAAGATGCATTTATCCACTTTGGGTTCGAGTGTATCAGCCTGAAACTTCTTCACATAAGTGTTGCGGCCCCAAACTTTTAAGAAATGACAGCTTAGGTTTCTCTAAACCATAGTTCATACGGTGTCATCTCATCGGAATTACGTGGTTCCCTATTTAAAGTGAATGTGGTTGTCTCTAATGCCTAACCCATCAACTATCGTGGTAATTCTATAAGAGACTTCATGGTATGCATAATATCCAATAGGGTGCAGTTATGATGTTCGGACACACCATCACACTATGGTGTTCCAGGCTGTATTAGTCGTGAAACAATTTCCACAATGTCTTAATTCTGTGCCAAACTCGTAATTCAGATATTCATCTCTATGATCATATCATAGATATTTTATCCTCTTGTCACGACGATCTCTCAACTTCACCCTGAAATTACTTGAACCTTTCAATAATTTAGACTCATGATTCATCAAGTAAATATACTCAACATCTACTCAAATCATGTGTGAAGTAAGAACATAACGATATCCACTACACGCCTCAGCACTCATTGGACTGCACATCAAAATGTATTACTTCCAACAAGTTTCTTTCTAGTTCCATTTTACTAAAAACGAGGCTTTCAGTCATCTTGCCCATGTGGTACGATTTGCATGTATCAAGTGATTCAAAATCAAGTGAGTCCAGACGGTCCATTTGCATGGAGTTTCTTCATGCATATACACCAATAGACATGGTTCGCATGTCTCAAACTTTTCAAAACGAGTGAGCCCAAAGATCCATCAACATGGAGCTTCTTCATGCGCTTTATACCGATATGACTTACGTGGCAGTGCCACAAGTAGGTGGTACTATCATTACTATCTTATATCTTTTGGCACGAACATGTGTATCACTACGATCGAGATTCAATAAACCATTCATTTTAGGTGCAAGACCATTGAAGGTATTATTCAAATAAACAGAGTAACCATTATTCTCCTTAAATGAATAACCATATTGCGATAGACATAATCCAATCATGTCTATGCTCAACGCAAACACCAATCTCGATGGTAGAGGGAGCGTGCGATGCTTGATCACATCAAGCTTGGAAAAAACTTCCAACACATATCGCCAGCTCACCTTTAGCCAGTCTCTGTTTACTCCGCAGCCTTTTATTTCGAGTTTACTAACACTTAGCAACCGAACCGGTATCTAATACCATGGTGCTACTAGGAGTACTAGTAAAGTACGCATTAACACAATGTATATCTAATATACTTCTATCGACCTTGCCAGCCTTCTCATCTACCAAGTATCTAGGGTAATTCTGCTCCAGTGGCTGTTCCTCTTATTACAGAAGCACTTAGTTTCGGGTTTGGGTTCAACCTTGGGTTTCTTCACTAGAGCAGCAGCTGAATTGCTGTTTCATGAAGTATCCCTTCTTGCCCTTGCCCTTGCCCTTCTTGAAACTAGTGGTTTCACCAACCATCAACAATTGATGCTCCTTCTTGATTTCTACTTTTGTGGTGTCAAACATCGCGAATATCTCAAGGATCATTAGATATGTCCCTGATATATTATAGTTCATCACGAAGCTCTTGCAGCTTGGTGGTAATGAGTTCGGAGAAACATCACTATCTCATCTGGAAGATCAACTCCCACTCGATTCAAATGATTGTTGTACTCAGACAATCTGAGCACAAGCTCAACAATTGAGCTTTTCTCCCTTAGTTTGCAGGCTAAGAAAATCGTCGGAGGTCTTATACCTCTTGACGTGGGCACGAGCCTGAAATCCCAATTTCAGCCCTCGAAACATCTCATATGTTTCGCGACGTTTCAAAACGTCTTCGGTACCTCAACTCTAAACCGTTTAACTGAACTATCACATAGTTAACCAAATGTGTATGTCAGATGTTCGCAACATCCACAGACGATGTTCGAGGTTCAGCACACTGAGCGGTGCATTAAGGACATAAGCCTTCTATGAAGCAATGATGACAATCCTCAGTTTACGGACCTAGTCCGCATAATTGCTACTAACAACTTTCAACTAAATTTTCTCTAGGAACATATCTAAACAGTAGAACTGAAGCGCGAGCTACGACATAATTTGCGAAGACCTTTTGACTATGTTCAGGATAATTAAGTTCATCTTATGAACTCCCACTCAGATAGACATCCCTCTAGTCATCTAAGTGATTACATGATCCGAGTCAACTAGGCCGTTTCCGATCATCACGTGAGACGGACTAGTTATCATCGGTGAACATCTTCATGTTGATCGTATCTACCATACGACTCATGCTCGACCTTTTGGTCTCTTGTGTTTCGAGGCCATGTCTGTACATGCTAGGCTCGTCAAGTCAACCTAAGTGTTTCACATGTGTAAATCTGTCTTACACCCGTTGTATGTGAACGTTAGAGTCTATCACACCCGATCATCACGTGGTGCTTCGAAACGACGAACTTTTGCAACGGTGCACAGTTAGGGGGAACACTTTCTTGAAATTTTAATGAGGGATCATCTTATTTAAGCTACTGTCGTTCTAAGCAAATAAGATGTAAAACATGATAAACATGACATGCAATAAATTGTGACATGATATGGCCAATATCATTTTGCTCCTCTTGATCTCCATTTTCGGGGCTCCATGATCATCGTTGTCACCGGCATGACACCATGATTTCCATCATCATGATCTCCATCATCGTGTCTTCTTGCAGTTGTCTCGTCATCTATTACTTCTACTACTATGGCTAACGCTTTAGCAATAAAGTAAAGTAATTACATGACGTTTATGTTGACATGCAGGTCATAAATAAATTAAGACAACTCCTGTGGCTCCTGCCGGTTGTCATACTCATCGACATGCAAGTCGTGATTCCTATTACAAGAACATGATCAATCTCATACATCACCTATATCATTCATCACATCCTTTTGGCCATATCACATCACAAGGCATATGCTGCAAAAACAAGTTAGACGTCCTCTAATTGTTGTTGCAAGTTTTTTTACGTGGCTGGTATAGGTTGCTAGCAAGAACGTTTCTTACCTATGCCAAAACCACAATGTGAATTGCCAATTTCTATTTACCCTTCATAAGGACCCTGTTCATCGAATCCGATCTGACTAAAGTGGGAGAGATAGACACCCGCCAGCCACCTTATGCAAGCGTACGTGTAAGGTTGGTCCGGGCCGCTTCATCCCACAATGCCGCCGAATCAAGATAAGACTAGTAACGGCAAGATAATTGACAATATCGACGCCCACAACTACTTTGTGTCCTACTCGTGCATAGAAACTACGCATAGACCTAGCTCTGATACCACTGTTGGGGAACGTAGCAGAAATTCAAAATTTTCCACGCATCCCCAAGATTAATCTATGGAGTAATCTAGCAATGAGGGGAAGGAGAGTGCATCTACATACCATTGTAGATCGCCAAGCGGAAGCGTTCAAGTGAACGGGGTTGATTGAGTCGTACTCGTCATGATCCAAATCACCGAAGATCCTAGTGCCGAACGGACGGCACCTCCGTGTTCAACACACGTAGAGCCCGGTGACGTCTCCTACGCCTTGATCCAGCAAGGGGAGAAGGAGAGGTTGGGGAAGACTCCATCCAGCAGCAGCACGGCGGCGTGGTGGTGGTGCAGGAGCGTGGTACTCCAGCAGGGCTTCGCCAAGCACCGCAAGAGACGAGGAGGGAGAGGGGTAGGGCTGCGCCAAGAAGGAGATTGAATCGTGTCTATGGCAGCCCAAAACCTCAAGTATATATAGGGGGAGGGGAGAGGCTGCGCCCCCACCTAGGTTTCCACCCCTAGGGGTGGCGGCCAGCCCTAGATCCCATCTAGGGGGCGGCCAAGGGGGGAGAGAGGGGGGCGCACCACTAGGTGGGCCTTAGGCCCATCTGAGCATAGGGTTTGCCCCCTTCCACTCTCCCTTGCGGCTTGGGCCTTGGTGGGAGGCACCCCAGCCCACCTAGGGGCTGGTCCATTCCCACTATTGGCCCATGTAGGCCTCCGGGGCTGGTGGCCCCACCTGGTGGACCCCCGGACCCCTCCGGTGGTCCCGGTACATTACCAGTGATGCCCGAAACACTTCTGGTGGCCAAAACCATACTTCCTATATATCAATATTTACCTCCGGACCATTCCGGAACTCCTCATGACGTCCGGGATCTCATCCGGGACTCCGAACAACATTCGGTAACCGCGTACATACTTTCCCTATAACCCTAGCGTCATCGAACCTTAAGTGTGTAGACCCTACGCGTTCGGGAGTCATGCAGACATGACCGAGACAACTCTCCGGTCAATAACCAACAGCGGTACCTGGATACCCATGTTGGCTCCCACATGCTCCACGATGAATTCATCGGATGAACCATGATGTCAAGGACTTAATCAATCCCATATACAATTCCCTTCGTCTAGCGGTACGATACTTGCCCGGGATTCGATCGTCGGTATCCCGATACCTGGTTCAATCTCGTTACCGGCAAGTCTCTTTACTCGTTCCGTAACACATCATCCCGTGATCAACTCCTTGGTCACATTGTGCACATTATGATGATGTCCTACCGAGTGGGCCCAGAGATACCTCTCCGTTTACACGGAGTGACAAATCCCAGTCTCGATTCGTGCCAACCCAACAGACACTTTCGGAGATACCTGTAGTGTACCTTTATAGCCACCCAGTTACGTTGTGACATTTGGCACACCCAAAGCATTCCTACGGTATCCGGGAGTTGCACAATCTCATGGTCTAAGGAAATGATACTTGACATTAGAAAAGCTTTAGCATACGAACTACACGATCTTTGTGCTAGGCTTAGGATTGGGTCTTGTCCATCACATCATTCTCCTAATGATGTGATCCCGTTATCAACGACTTCCAATGTCCATGGTCAGGAAACCGTAACCATCTATTGATCAATGAGCTAGTCAACTAGAGGCTTAATAGGGACATGGTGTTGTCTATGTATCCACACATGTATCTGAGTTTCCTATCAATACAATTCTAGCATGGATAATAAACGATTATCATGAACAAGGAAAAATAATAATAACCAATTTATTATTGCCTCTAGGGCATATTTCCAAGAACTCTATGTGCTTCACTTATATCTTTTTGAGCTAAGTAATTTTGCTCTATGTGCTTCACTTAGATCTTTTAGAGCATGGTGGTGGATTTCTTTTAAAGAAACTATTGATCTCTCATGCTTCACTTAAATTATTTTGAGAGTCTTAATAGCATGGTAATTTGCTTAATAATAACATGCTTGGTATTCAAGATTTGTGAAACTTTCTTTTGAGTGTGTTGAATACTAAGAAAAGTTGGATGCTTGATAATTGTTTTGAGATATGGAGGTAGTAATATCAAAGTCATGCTAGTAGAGTAATTGTGAATTTGAGAAGTGCTTGAGTTAAAGTTTGCAAGTCCCGTAGCATGCACTTATGGTAAACGTTATGCAACAAATTTGAAAATGGGGTGTTATTTGATTGTCCTCCTTGTGAGTGGCGGTCGGGGACGAGCAATGGTCTTTTCCTACCAATCTATCCCCCTAGGAGCATGCGTGTAATACTTTGGTTTTTGATGGCTTGTAGATTTTTGCAATAAGTATATGAGTTCTTTATGACTAATGTTGAGCCCATGGATTATACACACTCTCTGTTGGGGATCATAGCAGAAATTTAAAATTTTCTACGCATCACCAAGATCGGTCTATGGAGTAATCTGGCAACGAGGGGAAGGGGAGTGCAACTACATACCCTTGTAGATTGCTAAGCGGAAGTGTTGCAAGAACGTGGATGAAGGAGTCGTACTCGTAGCGATTCAGATCATGGTTGATTCTGATCTAAGCGCCGAACAACGGCGCCTCTGCGTTCAACACACGTGCAGCCCGGTGACGTCTCCTACGCCTTAATCCAGCAAGGGGAGAAGGAGAGGTTGGGGAAGACTCCATCCAGCAGCAGCACGATGGCGTGGTGGTGGTGGAGGAGCGCGGGACTCTAGCAGGGCTTCGCGAAGCACTTCGAGAGACGAGGAGGGAGAGAGGTAGGGCTGCGCCAAGAGGGAGATGATCTCGTGTATGTTGCAGCCCCCAATACCTCAAGTATATATAGGGGAAGGGGAGGGGCTGCGCCCCCATCTAGGGTTCCCTCCCTAGGGGTGGCAGCAGCCCCAAAACCCATCTAGGGTTGCGGCCAAGGGCGGAGAGAGAGGGGGCGCACCTAGGGTGGGCCTTAAGGCCCATCTACCCTAGCGTTTTCCCCCTCCCCTCTAGGAGGCAACTTGGGCCTCGGTGGGAGGCGCCCCAACCCACCTAGGGGCTGGTCCCTTCCCACTATTGGCCCATGTATGCCTTCGGGGCCCGTGGCCCCTCCCGGTGGACCCCCGGACCCCTCCCGTGGTCCCGGTACACTACCGGTGATGCCCGGAACACTTCCGGTGGCCAAAACCATACTTCCTACATATCAATCTTTACCTCCGGACCATTTCGGAACTCCTCGTGACGTCCGAGATCTCATCCGGGACTCCGAACAACATTCGGTAACCGCGTACATACTTTCCCTATAACCCTAGCGTCATCGAACCTTAAGTGTGTAGACCCTATGGGTTCGGGACTCATGCAGACATGGCCGAGACAACTCTCCGGTCAATAACCAACAGCTGGATATGGATACCCATGTTGGCTCCCACATGCTCCACGATGATCTTATCGGATGAACCACGATGTCAAGGATTCAATCAATCCCGTCTACAATTCCCTTTGTCTATTGGTACGATACTTGCCCGAGATTCGATCGTCGGTATCCCGATACCTTGTTCAATCTCGTTACTGGCAAGTCTCTTTACTCATTCCGTAACACATCCTCCCGTGATCAACTCCTTGGTCACATTGTGCACATTATGATGATGTCCTACCGAGTGGGCCCAGAGATACCTCTCCGTTTACCCGGAGTGACAGATCCCAGTCTTTATTCGTGCCAACCCAACAGACACTTTCAGAGATACCTGTAGTGTACCTTTATAGCCACCTAGTTACGTTGTGACTTTTGGCACACCCAAAGCACTCCTACGGTATTCGGGAGTTGCACAATCTCATGGTCCAAGGAAATGATACTTGACATTAGAAAAGCTTTAGCATACGAACTACACGATGTTATGCTAGGCTTAGGATTGGGTGTTGTCCATCACATCATTCTCCTAATGATGTGATCCCGTTATCAACGACAACCAATGTCCATGGTCAAGAAACTATAACCATCTATTGATCAACGAGCTCGTCAACTAGAGGCTTACTAGGGACATGGTGTTGTCTATGTATCCACACATGTATCTGAGTTTCCTATCAATACAATTCTAGCATGGATAATAAACGACTATCATGAACAAGGAAATGTAATAATAACCAATTTATTATTGCCTCTAGGGCATATTTCCAACACTCTCACCCATCCATCATTGCTAGCCTCTACGGTACCGTGCATTGTCCTTTCTCACATCGAGAGTTGGTGCAAACTTCGCCGGTGCATCCAAACCCCGTGATATGATACGCTCTTTGATGTCTACTACACAACCTTCTTCTTGTAGACGTTGTTGGGCCTCCAAGTGCAGAGGTTTGTAGGACAGTAGAAAATTTCCCTCAAGTGGATGACCTAAGGTTTATCAATCCGTAGGAGGCATAGGATGAAGATGGTCTCTCTCAAGCAACCCTGCAACAAAATAACAAAGAGTCTCTTGTGTCCCCAACACACCCAATACAATGGTAAATTGTATAGGTGCACTAGTTCGGCGAAGAGATGGTGATACAAGTGCAATATGGATAGTAGATAATAGTATTTGTAATCTGAAATTATAAAAACAGCAAGGTAACAAGTGATAAAAGTGAGCATAAACGGTATTGCAATGATAGGAAATAAGGCCTAGGGTTCATACTTTCGCTAGTGTAAGTTCCCTCAACGATACTAACATAATTGGATCACATAACTATCCCTCAATATGAAACAAAGAGTCACTCCAAAGTCACTAATAGCGGAGAACGAACGAAGAGATTATGGTAGGGTACGAAACAACCTCAAAGTTATTCTTTCCAATCAATCCGTTGGGCTATTCCTGTAAGTGTCACAAACAGCCCTAGAGTTCGTACTAGAATAACACCTTAAGACACAAATCAACCAAAACCCTAATGTCACCTAGATACTCCAATGTCACCTCAAGTATCCGTGGGTATGATTATACAATATGCGTCACACAATCTCAGATTCATCTATTCAACCAACACAAAGGATCTCAAAGGGTGCCCCAAAGTTTCTACCGGAGAATCATGACGAAAACATGTGCCAACCCCTATGCATAGGTTCCCAATGTCACGAAATCCGTAAGTTGATCACCTTAACATACATCAAGTGGCACGTGATATCCCATTGTCACCACAGATACGCACGGCAAGACATACATCAAGTGTTCTCAAGTCTTTAAAGACTCAATCCAATAAGATTACTTCAAAAGGGAAACTCAATTCATTACAAGAGAGTAGAGGGGGGAAGAAACATCATAGGATCCAAATATAATAGCAAAGCTCGCGATACATCAAGATTGTATCATCTCAAGAACACGAGAGAGAGAGAGAGAGAGAGAGAGAGAGATCAAACACATAGCTACTGGTACATACCCTCAGCCCCGAGGGAGAACTAGTCCCTCCTCGTCATGGAGAGCACCGAGATGATGAAGATGGCCACCGGAGAAGGATTGCCCCCTCCGGCAAGGAGCCGGAACGGGTCTAGATTGGTTTTCGGTGGCTACGGAGGCTTCTAGCGGCGGAACCCCCGATCTATTGTGCGTTTTGGAAGTTTTAGGGTATATGGAGATATATAGGTAGAAGAAGCACGTCAGGGGAGCCACAGGGGCCCCACGAGGCAGGGGGCGCGCCCTAGGGGGGGGGGGGGGTGCCCCCCACCCTCGTGGGCAGCTCCTGTATCTTCTGACGTGGGGTCCAAGTCTATCAGGTGTGTTTCCTTCCAAAAATAACTTCTCAAATTGATTTTGTTCCGTTTCGACTCCGTCTGATATTCCTTTTCTTCAAAACACCGAAATAGCCATAAAACAACAAATCTGGGCTGGGCCTCCGGTTAATAGGTTAGTCCCAAAAGTAATATAGAAGTAGAAAATAAAGCCCAATATTGCCCAAAATAGTATATAATATAGCATGGAGCAATCAAAAATTCCAACGTATCAAGCATCCCCAAGCTTAATTCCTGCTCGTCCTCGAGTAGGTAAATGATAAAAAGATAATTTTTGATGTGGAATGCTAGTTGGCATAATTTCAATGTAATTCTTCTTACTTGTGATATGAATATTCAGATCCATAAGATTCAAGACAAAAGTTCATATTGACATAGAAATAATAATACTTCAAGCATACTAACAAAGCAATCATGTCTTCTCAAAATAACATGGCCAAAGAGAGCTATCCCTACAAAATCATATAGTCTGGCTATGCTCCATCTTCACCGCACAAAATATTTAAATCATGCACAACCCCGATGACAAGCCAAGCAATTGTTTCATACTTTTGATGTTCTCAAACTTTTTAAATCTTCACGCAATATATGAGCGTGAGCCATGGACATAGCACTATAGGTGGAATAGAATGGTGGTTGTGGAGAGGACAAAAAGGGAGAAGATAGTCTCACATCAACTAGGCATATCAACGGGCTATGGAGATGCCCATCAATAGATATCAATGTGAGTGAGTAGGGATTGTCATGCAACGGATGCACTAGAGCTACAAATGTATGAAAGCTCAACAAAAGAAACTAGTGGATGTGCATCCAACTTGCTTGCTCACGAAGACCTAGGGCATTCTGAGGAAGCCCATCATTGGAATATACAAGCCAAGTTCTATAATGAAAGATTCCCACTAGTATATGAAAGTGACAACATATGAGACTCTCTATATGAAGAACACGGTGCTACTTTGAAGCACAATATATGAGACTCCCTATATCATGGTGCTACTTTGAAGCACAAGTGTGGAAAAAAGGATAGTAGCATTGCCCTTTTATAATTTATTATTTTTTTATTTGGCCTTTCTCCTTTTTTTATTTGGCCTTTATTTTTTTATTTGGCCTTTCCCTTTTTTTATTTGGCCTTTCTCTTTTTTTGGGATAATGCTCTATTGCATGATGATCATCACACTTTTATTTACTTAAAACTCAAGAATTACAACTCGATACTTAGAACAAGATATGAGTCTATATGAATGCCTCCGGCGGTGTACCGGGATGTGCAATGAACCAAGAGTGACATGTATGAAAGAATTATGAACGGTGGCTTTGCCAAAAATACGATGTCAACTACATGATCATGCTAAGCAATATGACAATGATGGAGTGTGTCATAATAAATGGAACGATGGAAAGTTGCATGGCAATATATCTCGGAATGGCTATGGAAATGCCACAGTAGGTAGGTATGGTGGCTGTTTTGAGGAAGGTATATGGTGGGTGTATGATACCGGCGAAAGTTGCGCGGTATTAGAGATGCTAGCAAAGGTGGAAGGGTGGGAGTGCGTATAATCCATGGACTCAACATTAGTCATAAAGAACTCACATACTTATTGCAAAAATCTATTAGTTATCGAAACAAAGTGAAGGAAATATGCCCTAGAGGCAATGATAAAGTTATTATTTATTTCCTTATATCATGATAAATGTTTATTATTCATGTTATAATTGTATTAACCAGAAACATAATACATGTGTGAATACATAGACAAACAGAGTGTCACTAGTATGCCTCTACTTGACTAGCTCGTTGATCAAAGATGGTTATGTTCCCTAACCATAGACATGAGTTGTCATTTGATTATCGGGATCACATCATTAGGAGAATGATGTGATTGACTTGACCCATTCCGTTAGCATAGCACTTGATCGTTTAATTTGTTGCTATTGCTTTCTTCATAACTTATACATGTTCCTATGACTACGAGATTATGCAACTCCTGTTTACCAGAGGAACACTTTGTGTGCTACCAAACATCACAACGTAACTGGGTGATTATAAAGATGCTCTACAGGTGTCTCCGAAGGTACTTGTTGGGTTGGCGTATTTCGAGATTAGGATTTGTCACTCCGACTGTCGGAGAGGTATCTCTGGGCCCTCTCGGTAATGCACATCACTTAAGCCTTGAAAGCATTGCAACTAATGAGTTAGTTGCGGGATGATGTATTACGGAACGAGTAAAGAGACTTTCCGGTAACGAGATTGAACTAGGTATTGAGATACCGACGATCAAATCTCGGGCACGTAACATACAGATGACAAAGGGAACAACGTATGTTGTTATGCGGTCTGACCGATTAAGATATTCGTAGAATATGTGGGAGCCACTATGAGCATCCAGGTTCTGCTATTGGTTATTGACCGGAGATGTGTCTCGGTCATGTCTACATTGTTCTCGAACCCGTAGGGTCCGCACGCTTAAGGTTTCGATGACAGTTATATTATGAGTTTTGATGTACCGAAGGAGTTCAGAGTCCCGGCTGAGATCAGAGACATGATGAGGAGTCTCAAAATGGTCGAGACGTAAAGATTGATATATTGGACGACTATATTCGGACATCGGAAAGGTTCCGAGTGATTCGAGTATTTTTCGGAGTACCGGAGAGTTACGGGATTTCGCCGGGGAGTATATGGGCCTTATTGGGCCATACGGGAATAGAGGAGAGAGGCCAAAAGGAAGGAGGTGCGCGCCCCCCCTCTGGTCCGAATTGGACAAGTGGTGCAACCCACTTTTCCTTGTTCCTCTCCCCCTCTTTTCCGCCAAATCCTATTTGGCGCCTTAAGTGCCGAATATAGGCCATTTCGTGCAGGGCGCATACCCCCCCCCCCGGTCTCCATCGATGCTATATGGGCCGGCCTTTTTACCTTCTTTCTGATTCTGAAAACGCGAAGCAAAATAAAAGCGGGTGAACTGGTATTCGAAGACGCAACCTCCTGCTTCGCAGTACACCGCACTAGCCACCACACCACCACGCCCAATGTGCTTACATACATCTTTCTCGTTATTTTCTTCTTGTACTTTTCCTTTTTATGTTTTCCTTTTTCCATTTTTCCGTTTTCTTCTTTCCTTTTTCTTTTTTCGTTCTTCCTGGCTTTGATGCAAAAACGATGAACTTTTTCTCAAATTTGATGAACGTTATATTTCAAATTTGGTGAACTTTTTCTCAAAATCGATGAACTTTTTTCAGTCTCGATGAACTTTTTTGAAACTCGATGCACTTTTTTCTCAAATTCCATGAACTTTTTTCAAATTCGGTGAACTTTTTTTCAAACTCGGTGAACTTTTTTTCAATCTCGATGAACTTTTTCAAACTCGATGCACTTTTTTCTCAAATTCGATGAACTTTTTTTCAAACTCGGTGAACTTTTTTGAAGCTCAATGAACTTTTTTGATACTCGATGATTTTTTTTTCAAAACTCCACGAATTTTTTTCAACTTCGATGAACTTGTTTTCAAATTTGTGAACTTTTCTTCAAAATCAATGAACTTTTTTTTTCAAATTTGTGAAGTTTCTTAAAAATTGATGAACCTTTTTCAGATTTGCCAACTTTCTTCAAATTCGGTGAACTTTTTTTGTTTTTTGTGATCTTTTTATGTTAATTTTGAAAAAAATGTCGGAAAGTCAACAGGCCAGTCAACCACGAAGACCTGAGCGAAGAGCAGTGAGCCTAGAGAGCGAGCGGAACACACGGGCGAGCGAAGACCAGAGCAAGCTGGAACATGAGCGCTTAATGGGCCACGGCCCACTTTAATGGCGCGTGAGCGCCAGCTTCCTCTCCTGGCTCTATAGGCGCCAAGGAGGAGCACTCCTCTTTTCCATCTCTCCTACTCCAACAAGGGAAGGAGGAGTCCTACTCCCGGTGGGAGTAGGACTCCCCCCTTGGCGCGCCCTCCTCCTAGGCCGGCCACCTCTCCCCTTGCTCATTTATATACAGGGGCAGGGGGGCACCTCTAGACACACAAGTTGATCAAGTTGATCGTCTCTTAGCCGTGTGCGGTGCCCCCCTCCACCATAGTCCAACTCGATAATACTGTAGCAGTGCTTAGGCGAATCCCTGTGTCGGTAGAACATAAACATCGTCACCACGCCGTCGTGCTGACGAAACTCTCCCTCAAAACTCGGCTAGATCGGAGTTCGAGGGACGTCATCGGGCTGATCGTGTGCTGAACTCGGAGGTGTCGTATGTTCGGTACTTGATCGGTCGGATCGTGAAGACGTACGACTACATCAACCGCATTGTGCTAACGCTTACGCTTTCGGTCTACGAGGGTACGTGGACAACACTCTCCCCTCTTGTTGCTATGCATCACCATGATCTTGCGTGTGCGTAGGATTTTTTTTGAAATTACTACGTTCCCCAACAGTGGCATCCGAGCCAGGTTTTATGCGTTGATGTTATATGCATGAGTAGAACACAAGTGAGTTGTGGGCGATATAGGTCATACTGCTTACCAGCATGTCATACTTTGGTTCGGCGGTATTGTTGGATGAAGCGGCCCGGACCGACATTACGCGTACGCTTACACGAGACTGGTTCTACCGACGTGCTTTGCACATAGGTGGCTGGCGGGTGTCAGTTTCTCCAACTTTAGTTGAACCGAGTGTGGCTACGCCCGGTCCTTGCGAAGGTTAAAACAACACCAACTTGACAAACTATCGTTGTGGTTTTGATGCGTAGGTAAGAACGGTTCTTGCTAAGCCCGTAGCAGCCATGTAAAACTTGTAACAACAAAGTAGAGGACGCCTCACTTGTTTTTGCAGGGCATGTTGTGATGTGATATGGTCAAGACATGATGCTAAATTTTATTGTATGAGATGATCATGTTTTGTAACCGAGTTATCGACAACTGGCAGGAGCCATATGGTTGTCGCTTTATTGTATGCAATGCAATCGCCCTGTAATGCTTTACTTTATCACTAAGCGGTAGCGATAGTCGTGGAAGCATAATATTGGCGAGACGACAACGATGCTACGATGGAGATCAAGGTGTCGCGCTAGTGACAATGGTGATCATGAAGGTGCTTCGGAGATGGAGATCACAAGAACAAGATGATGATGGACATATCATATCACTTATATTGATTGCATGTGATGTTTATCTTTTATGCATCTTATCTTGCTTTTTTTGACGGTAGCATTATAAGATGATCTCTCATTAAATTTCAAGATAAAAGTGTTCTCCCTGAGTATGCACCGTTGCCAAAGTTCGTCGTGCCCAGGCACCATGTGATGATCAGGTGTGATAAGCTCTGCGTCCATCTACAACGGGTGCAAGCCAGTTTTGCACACGCAGAATACTCAGGTTAAAACTTGACGAGCCTAGCATATGCAGATATGGCCTTGGAACACTGACACCGAAAGGTCGAGCGTGAATCATATATATAGTAGATATGATCAACATATTGATGTTCACCATTGAAAGCTACTCCTTTTCACGTGATGATCCGTTATGGTTTAGTTGATTTGGATCACGTGATCACTTAGAAGATTAGAGGGATGTCTTTCTAAGTGGGAGTTCTTAAGTAATATGATTAATTGAACTTAAATTTATCATGAACTTAGTACCTGATAGTATCTTGCTTGTCTCTATTTGATTGTAGATAGATGGCCTGTGCTGTTGTTCCGTTGAATTTTAATGCGTTCCTTGAGAAAGCAAAGTTGAAAGATGATGGTAGCAATTACACAGACTGGGTCCGTAAATTGAGGCTTATCCTCATTGCTGCACAGAAGAATTATGTCCTTGATGCACCGCTAGGTGACAAACGTATTGCAGGAGCATATGCAGATGTTATGAACATTTGGCTAGCTCAATATGATGACTACTTGATAGTTTAGTGCACCATGCTTAAACGGCTTATAATCAGGACTTCAAAGACGTTTTGACCGTCATGGACCATATGTGATGTTCCAGGAGTTGAAGTTAATATTTCAAGCAAATACCCGAGTTGAGAGATATGAAGTCTCCAACAAGTTCTATAGTTAAAAGATGGAGGAGGATAGCTCAAGCAGTGAGCATGTGCTCAGATTGTCTGGGTACTACAATCGCTTGAATCAAGTGGGAGTTAATCTTCCAGATAAAATAGTGATTGACAAAATTCTCTAGTCACCATCACCAAGTTAGTAGAACTTTGTGATGAACTATAATATGCAAGGGATAATGGAAACGATTCCCAAGCTCTTCGTGATGCTGAAATCGACGAAGGTAGAAATCAAGAAAAGCATCAAGTGTTGATGGTAAACAAAACCACTAGTTTCAAGTAAAGGGACAAAGGGAAGAAAGGGGAACTTCAAGAAGAACGGCAAGCAAGTTGCTTCTCAAGTGAAAACCCAAGTCTGGACCTAATCCTGAAATTGAGTGCTTCTACTGCAAAGGGACTAGTCATTGGAAGTGGAACCACCCCAAGTATTTGGCGGATAAGAAGGATGGCAAAGTGAACAAAGGTATATCTGATATACAGATTATTGATGTGTATTTTACTAGTGTTCGTAGCAACCCCTTGGTATTTGATACTGGTCCAGTTGCTAAGAGTAGTAACTTGAAACGGGAGTTGCAGAATGAACAGAGACTAGTTGAGGGTGAAGTGATGATGTGTGTTGGAAGTGGTTCCAAGATTGATATGATCATCATCGCACAGTCCCTATACTTTCGGGATTAGTGTTGAACCTAAATAAGTGTTATTTGGTGTTTGCATTAAGCATGAATATGATTTAATCATGTTTATTGCAATACGGTTATTCATTTAAGTAAGAGAATAAATTGTTGTTCTGTTTACATGAATAAAACCTTCTATGGTCATACACCCAATGAAAATGGTTTGTCAGATCTCGATCGTGGTAATACACATTTTCATAATATTGAAGCCAAAAGATGCAAAGTTAATAATGATAGTGCAACTTATTTATGGCACTGCCGTTTAGGTCATATTGGTGTAAAGCGCATGAAGAAAATCCATGTTGATGGGCTTTTGGAATCACTTGATTATGAATCAGTTGATGCTTGCGAACCATGCCTCATGGGCAGGATGACTAAGACTCCGTTCTCCGGAACAATGCAGCAAGCAACATATTTGTTGGAAATCATGCATACTGATGTATGTGGTCCGATGAATATTGAAGCTCGCAGCAGGTATCATTATTTTCTGATCTTCACAGATGATTTGAGAAGATATGAGTATATCTACTTGATGAAACACAAGTCCGAAATATTTGAAAAGTTCAAAGAATTTCAGAGTGAAGTGGAGAATCATCATAACAAAAATAAAAATTTCTACGATATGATCGCAGAAGTAAAATATTAGTTACGAGTTAGGCCTTTAGTTAAAACAATGTGAAATAGTTTCACTACTCACACCACCTGGAACACCACAGTGTAATGGTGTGTCCGAACATCATATCCGTACTTTATTAGATATGGTGCGATCTATGACGTCTCCTACCGATCTGCCACTATCGTTTTGGGGTTATGCATTAGAGACAGCTGCATTCACGTTAAATAGGGCACCACCTAAATCCGTTGAGACGACACCGTATGAACTATGGTTTGGCAAGAAACCTAAGCTGTCGTTTCTTACAGTTTGAGGTTGCAATGCTTATGTGAAAAAGTTTCAACCTAATAAGCTCAAACCCAAATCAGAGAAGTGCGTCTTCATAGGATACCCAAAAGAAAATGTAGGGCACACCTTCTATCACAGATCCAAAGGCAAGATATTCGTTGCTGAGAATGGATCCTTTCTAGAGAAGGAGTTTCTCTCAAAAGAAGTGAGTAGGAGGAAAGTAGAACTTGATGAGGTAACTGTACCTGCTCCCTTATTGGAAAGTAGTTCATCACAGAAATCTGTTCCTGTGACTACTACACCAATTAGTGAGGAAGCTAATGATCATGTAACTTCACATCAAGTTACTACCGAACCTCGTAGGTAAACCAGAGTGAGATCTGCACCAGAGTGGTACGGTAATCCTGTTCTGGAAGTCATGTTACTAGACCATGACGAACTTCCGAACTATGAGGAAGCGATGATGAGCCTAGATTCCGCGAAATGGTTTGAGGCCATGAAATCTAAGATGAGATCCATGTATGAGAACAAAGTATGAACTTTGATTGACTTGCCCAATGATCGGCGAGTCATTGAGATTAAATGGATCTTCAAGAGGAAGACGGATGCTGATAGTAGTGTTACTATCTACAAAGATAGAATTATCGCAAAAGGTTTTCGACAAGTTCAAGGTGTTGACTATGATGAGAGTTTCTCACTCGTATCTATGCTTAAGTCTGTCCGAATCATGTTAGCAATTGCCGCATTTTATAAATCTGGCAAATGGGTAAACAAAACTGCATTGCTTAATGGGTTTATTAAAGAAGAGTTGTATATGATGCAACCAGAAGGTTTTTTCAATCCTAAAGGTACTAACAAAATATGCAAGCTCCAACGATCCATCTATGGACTGGTGCAAGCATCTCAGAGTTGGAATATACGCTTTGATAAGTTGATCAAAGCATATAGTTTTATACAGACTTGCAGTGAAGCCTGTATTTACAAGAAAGTAAGTGGGAGCACTACATCATTTCTGATAAGTATATGTGAATGACATATTGTTGATCGGAGATAATGTAGAATTATTCTGCAAAGCATAAAGGAGTGTTTGAAAGGAGTTTTTTCAAAGAAAGACCTCGGTGAAGCTACTTACATATTGAGCATCAAGATCTATAGAGATAGATCTAGACGCTTGATAAGTTTTCAATGAGTACATACCTTGACAAGTTTTTGAAGTAGTTCAAAATGGAACAGCCAAAGAAAGAGTTCTTGCCTGTGTTACAAGGTGTGAAATTGAGTAAGACTTGAAGCCCGACCACGGCAGAAGATAGAGAGAGAATGAAAGTCATTCCCTATGCCTCAGCCATAGGTTCTATAAAGTATGTCATGCTGTCTACCAGACCTGTTGTATACCCTGCCCTAAGTTTGGCAAGGGAGTACAATAGTGATCTAGGAGTAGATCACTGGACATTGGTCAAAATTATCCTTAGTGGAATAAGGATATGTTTCTCGATTATGGAGGTGACAAAAGGTTCGTCGTACAGGGTTACATCGATGCAAGTTTTGACACTAATCCATATGACTCTAAGTCTCAATCTGGATACATATTGAAAGTGGGAGCAATTAGCTAGAGTAGCTCCTTGCAGAGCATTGTTGACATAGAAATTTGCAAAATACATACGGATCTGAATATGGCAGACCCGTTGACTAAACTTCTCTCACAAGCAAAACATGATCACACCTTAGTACTCTTTGGGTGTTAATCACATGAAGCGATGTGAACTAGATTATTGACTCTAGTAAACCCTTTGGGTGTTGGTCACATGTCGATGTGAACTATGGGTGTTAATCACATGGTGATGTGAACTATTGGTATTAAATCACATGGTGATGTTAACTAGATTATTGACTCTAGTGCAAGTGGGAGACTGAAGGAAATATGCCCTAGAGGCAATGATAAAGTTATTATTTATTTCCTTATATCATGATAAATGTTTATTATTCATCCTAGAATTATATTAACCGGAAACATAATACATGTGTGAATACATAGACAAACAGAGTGTCACTAGTATGCCTCTACTTGACTAGTTCGTTGATCAAAGATGGTTATGTTTCCTAACCATAGACATGAGTTGTCATTTGATTAACAAGATCACATCATTAGGAGAATGATGTGATTGATTTGACCCATTCCGTTAGCATAGCACTTGATCGTTTAGTTTGTTGCCATTGCTTTCTTCATAACTTATACATGTTCCTATGACTATGAGATTATGCAACTCCTGTTTACCGGAGGAACACTTTGTGTGCTACCAAACGTCACAACGTAACTGGGTGATTATAAAGGTGCTCTACAGGTGTCTCCGAAGGTACTTGTTGGGTTGGCGTATTTCGAGATTAGGATTTGTCACTTCGATTGTCGGAGAGGTATCTCTGGGCCCTCTCGGTAATGCACATCACTTAAGCCAAAAAGAATAGGACCAAAAAGAATGCATAGTGCCAAAATTCTCGCCGAAACGGAAATGAATCAACATTCCGGCAAAATATTGGCAACTATCGCATTTCAAATACCGGTGCACGTTGTTGGAGCGGGCTAGGGAGAAAAAAAGTAGATCTACATCATGAAGATAGCTTTCCCCTTACTTACCTATCAAAAAAAGGTAATTTCACCACTTAATTTTGATGAATCTATGGTGGAAATGAGGTGAGCAAGAGGAGGCAGCCGAAAGCTTGGAGAAGGAGGTGGAGGGAATGAAGTGGTGAAAGTGAGTGGGTAGGTGTGGCTGTCCAAAATATCTTGTTGGAGTCCCAGGTTACTAATGACGCACCTGCAGGTGGTGCGCCATTAGTAATTTTGCAGAAAAGTATATATATATATATATATATATATATATATATATATATACTAATGGCGCACTTTTACAGGGCGCGCCATTAGTAGTTTTGCAAAAAAAGAATAAAAAAAATTCAGTACTGGCGCACTCCCTGTCTGGTGCACTTAGTATGTATGTAAAAATGAAAAAAATTATCAGTAGTGGCGCACCTATTTTCTGGTGCGCCATTAGTGTCTTCCACACTAATGACGCATCACCAACTGGTGCGCCATTAGTATATAGTAGTGGCGCACTACTTCCCTAGTGCGCCATTAGTTTCAATCCTATCTATAGCCCTTTTCCTAGTAGTGATTTGTCACTCCGACTGCCGGAGAGGTATCTCTGGGCCCTCTCGGTAATGCACATCACTTAAACCTTGGAAGCATTGCAACTAATGAGTTAGTTGCGGGATGATGCATTACGGAACGAGTAAAGAGACTTGCCGGTAACGAGATTGAACTAGGTATTGAGGTATCGACGATCAAATCTTGGGAAAATAACATACCGATGACAAAGGGAACAACGTATGTTGTTATGCGGTCTGACCGATAAAGATCTTCGTAGAATATGTGGGAGCCAATATGAGCATCCAGGTTCCGCTATTGGTTATTGACCGGAGATGTGTCTCAGTCATGTCTACATTGTTCTCGAACTCGTAGGGTCCGCACGCTTAAGGTTTCGATGACAGTTATATTATGAGTTTATGAGTTTTGATGTACCGAAGGAGTTCGTAGTACTGGATGAGATCAGAGACATGACGAGGAGTCTCGAAATGGTCGAGACGTAAAGATCGATATATTGGGCGACTATATTCGGCCATCGGAAAGGTTCCGAGTGATTCGGGTATTTTTCGGAGTACCGGAGAGTTACGGGAATTCGCCGGGGAGTATATGGGCCTTATTGGGCCATACGGGAATAGAGGAGAGAGGCCAAAAGGAAGGAGGCGCCCCCCCTTTGGTCCAAATTGGACAAGGGGTGCAACCCACTTTTCCTTGTTCCTCTCCCCCTCTTTCCTTCTCTCCTACTCCAACAAGGGAAGGAGGAGTCCTACTCCCGATGGGAGTAGGACTCCCCCCTTGGCGCGCCCTCCTCCTAGGCCGGCCACCTCTCCCCTTGCTCCTTTATATAAAGGGGAAGGGGGCACCTCTAGACATACAAGTTGATTAAGTTGATCATCTCTTAGCCGTGTGCGGTGCCCCCCTCCACCATAGTCCAACTCGATAATACTGTAGCGGTGCTTAGGCGAAGCCCTGCATCGGTAGAACATCAACATCGTCACCACGCCGTCGTGATGACGAAAAACTCCCTCAAAACTCGGCTGGATCGGAGTTCGAGGGACGTCATCGGGCTGAACATGTGCTGAACTCGGAGGTGCCGTACTTTCGGTACTTGATCGGTCGGATCGTGAAGACGTACGACTACATCAACCGCGTTGTGCTAACGCTTCCGCTTTCGGAGGGTACGTGGACAACACTCTCCCCTCTCGTTGCTATGCATCACCATGATCTTGCGTGTGCGTAGGAATTTTTTTGAAATTACTACGTTCCCCAACAGAAAGTACTACGCGCATGCTCCTAGGGGGATAGATTGGTAGGAAAAGACCATCGCTCGTCCCCGACCGCCACTCATAAGGAAGACAATCAATAAATAAATCATGCTCCGACTTCATCACATAATGGTTCACCATACGTGCATGCTACGGGAATCACAAACTTCAACACAAGTATTTCTCAAATTCACAACTACTCAACTACCATGACTCTAATATCACCATCTCCATATCTCAAAACAATTATCAAGTATCAAACTTCTCATAGTATTCGACACACTCATAAGAGAATTTTATTATCCTAGAATACCTAGCATATTAGGATTTTAAGCAAATTACCATGCTATTTAAGACTCTAAAAATAATATAAGTGAAGCATGAGAGTTCATCTATTTCTTCAAAATAAAACTACCACCATGCTCTAAAAGATATAAGTGAAGCACTAGAGCCTCGACAAAGTACTCTGAAAGATATAAGTGAAGATCAATGAGTAGTCGAATAATTATGCAACTATGTGAAGACTCTCTAACATTTAATAATTTCAGATCTTGGTATTCTATTCAAACAGCAAGCAAAGAAAAATAAAATGACATTCTAAGAATAGCAAACATCATGTGAAGAAGCAAAAACTTAGGATCAACCGATACTAACCGATAGTTGTTGAAGAAGAAAGGTGGGATGCCAACCGGGGCATCCCCAAGCTTAGATGCTTGAGACTTCTTGAAATATTATCTGGGGGTGCCTTGGGCATCCCCAAGCTTGAGCTTTTGTGTCTCCTTAATTCCTCTCATATCACGGTCTCCCTAAATCTCAAAAGCTTCATCCACACAAAACTCCATAAGGACTCGTGAGATAAATTAGTATAAACCATTGTCAAAACCTTATCATACTCTACTGTAGCAAATTACTAAAATTATTATTCAACATTGCATACTAAATGCCTCTGCATATTTAATAGTCCTATCCTCAAATAGAATCATTAAAGAAGCAAACATATGCAAACAATCCAAACATAACAGCAATCTGCCTAAACAGGATAGTCTGTAGAGAAAATAGCAACATCCATACTTCCCTAGCTCCAAAAATTATGAACGAAAATTCCCATTGTAGTAAATTTATCAGAGCTTAATATTCAAAAGGTTTCAACATTTTATCACATTCTGACTTTTCTAGGAAATTATTGCAACAGCGGTAAACTTTCAGTTTTCAAACAGCAACATGTATACTAGTAACATAGGCATAGTAAAGGCTATCAATGCCACTGTTATTGAAATAAAAGATGCAAAACATTGTTCTAAATAACAGCAAGAAAATCCTAACAAAATAAATTGACGCTCCAAGCAAAACACATATCATGTGGTGAATAAAAATATAGCTCCAAGTAAAGTTACCGATGAACGAAGACGAAAGAGGGGATGCCTTCCGGGGCATCCCCAAGCTTAGGCTCTTGGTTGTCCTTGAATATTACCTTGGGGTGCCTCGGGCATCCCCAAGCTTAGTCTCTTGCCACTCCTTATTCCATAGTCCATCAAATCCTTACCCAAAACTTGAAAACTTCACAACACAAAACTTAAAGTAGAAAGCTCGTAAGCTCCGTTAGTATAAGAAAATAAATCACCACTTCAAGGCACTGTAATGAACTCATTATTTATTTATATTGGTGTTAAACCTACTATATCCCAACTTCTCTATGGTTTATAAAATATTTTACTAGCCATAGATTCATCAAAATAAGTAAACAACACATGAAAAACAGAATCTGTCAAAAATAGAACAGTCTGTAGTAATCTGGATAAAACGTATACTTCTGGAGCTCATAAAATTCTCAAATAAATTTCTGGACCTGAGGAATTTATCTATTAATCATATTAAAAAATAATTAACTAAATATCACTCTCAAAATAAAAATGGCAGCAATTCTTGTGAGCGCTAAAGTTTCTGTTTTTTACAGCATGATCATAAAAACTTCACCCAAGTCTTCCCAAAGGTTCTACTTGGCACAAACACTAATTAAAAGCATAAAACCACATCTAAAAAGAGGATATATGAATTATTTATTATTAAACAGGAGCAAAAATCAAGGAACTAAAGTAAAATTGGGTTGCCTCCCAACAAGCGCTATCGTTTAATGCCCCTAGCTAGGCATGATGATTTCGACGATGCTCACATAAAAGATAAGAATTGAAACATAAAGAGATATGACTAGCACATTTAAGTCTAAAACACTTCCTATGCATAGGGATTTTGTGAGCAAACAACTTGTGGGAACAAGAATCAACTTGCATTTGAAGGTAAAACAAGCATAACTTCAAAACTTGAAGCACATAGAGAGGAAACTTGATATTATTGCAATTCCTACAAGCATATATTCCTCCCTCATAATAATTTTCAGTAGCATCATGAATGAATTCAACAATATAACCAGCACCTAAATCATTCTTTTCATGATCTACAAGCATAGAAATTTTATTACTCTCCACATAAGCAAAATTCTTCTCATTCGGAATAGTGGGAGTATCATAAGAGACCTGAGTACAATAAGTTGTTTCCACATTAAAGGAGTAATGTTCAGAGAAAGGGTACTCATAATCATGACATGTTTTATAAATATAATCATCACTACTTTTTATAGCATAAGTTTCATCACAATAATCATCATAAGTAGCAACTTTGTTCTCATCATAATCACTTTGCATATCAAAAATATGGAAGGCTAAAAATATCATCTTCATCAAACATAGCTTCCCCAAGCTTGTGGCTTTGCATATCATTAGCATCATGGATATTCAAAGAATTAGTACTAACAACATTGCAATCATGCTCATCATTCAAATATTTAGTGCCAAACATTCTAATGCATTCTTCTTCTAGCACTTGAGCACAACTATCAGAATCCTTATTTTCATGATAGATATTAAAAAGATGAAGCATATGAGGTAACCTTAATTCCATTTTTTTTGTAAGTTTCTTTTATAAATTAAACTAGTGATAAAACGAGAAACTAAAAGACTCGATTGCAAGATCTAAAGATATACCTTCAAGCACTCACCTCCCTGGCAACGGTGCCAGAAAAGAGCTTAGTTGACGGGGTGTGTTAGTGCCGCTTTCCTTGCCTCCCCGGCAACGGCGCCAGAAAAGAGCTTGATGTCTACTACACAACCTTCTTGTAGATGTTGTTGGGCCTCCAAGTGCAGAGGTTTGTAGGAGAGTAGCAAATTTCCCTCAAGTGGATGACCTAAGGTTTATCAATCCGTAGGAGGCGTAGGATGAAGATGGTCTCTCTCAAGCAACCCTGCAACCAAATAACAAAGAGTCTCTTGTGTCCCCAACACACCCAATACAATGGTAAATTGTATAGGTGCACTAGTTCGGCGAAGAGATGGTGATACAAGTGCAATATGGATAGTAGATAATAGTATTTGTAATCTGAAATTATAAAAACAGCAAGGTAACAAGTGATAAAAGTGAGCGTAAACGGTATTGCAATGATAGAAAATAAGGCCTAGGGTTCATACTTTCGCTAGTGTAAGTTCCCTCAACAATACTAACATAATTGGATCACATAACTATCCCTCAATATGAAACAAAGAGTCACTCCAAAGTCACTAATAGCGGAGAACGAACGAAGAGATTATGGTAGGGTACGAAACCACCTCAAAGTTATTCTTTCCTATCAATCCGTTGGGCTATTCCTATAAGTGTCACAAACAGCCCTAGAGTTCGTACTAGAATAACACCTTAAGACACAAATCAACCAAAACCCTAATGTCACCTAGATACTCCAATGTCACCTCAAGTATCCGTGGGTATGATTATACGATATGCGTCACACAATCTCAGATTCATCTATTCAACCAACACAAAGGACCTCAAAGGGTGCCCCAAAGTTTCTACTGGAGAATCACGACGAAAAAGTGTGCCAACCCCTACGCATAGGTTCCCAATGTCACGAAACCCGCAAGTTGATCACCTTAGCATACATCAAGTGGCACGTGATATCCCATTGTCACCACAGATACGCACGACAAGACATACATCAAGTGTTCTCAAGTCTTTAAAGACTCAATCCGATAAGATTACTTCAAAGGGGAAACTCAATTCATTACAAGAGAGTAGAGGGGGGAAGAAACATCATAGGATCCAAATATAATAGCAAAGCTCGCGATACATCAAGATTGTATCATCTCAAGAACACGAGAGAGAGAGAGAGAGATCAAACACATAGCTACTGGTACATACCGTCAGCCCCGAGGGAGAACTACTCCCTCCTCGTCATGGAGAGCACCAGGATGATGAAGATGGCCACCAGAGAAGGATTGCCCCCTCCGGCAGGGTGCCGGAACGGGTCTAGATTGGTTTTCGGTGGCTACGGAGGCTTCTGGCGGCGGAACTCCCGATCTATTGTGCGTTTTGGAAGTTTTAGGGTATATGGAGTTATATAAGCAGAAGAAGCACGTCAGGGGAGCCACGGGGGCCCCACGAGGCAGGGGGGCGCGCCCTAGGGGGGGCGCCCCCCACCCTTGTGGGCAGCTCCCGTATCTTCTGACGTGGGGTCCAAGTCCATCAGGTGTGTTTCCTTCCAAAAATAAATTCTCCAGTTGATTTCGTTCCCTTTTCAACTCCGTATGATATTCCTTTTCTTCAAAACACTGAAATAGGCATAAAACAGCAAATCTGGGCTGGGCCTCCGGTTAATAGGTTAGTCCCAAAAGTAATATAGAAGTGGAAAATAAATTCCAATATTGCCCAAAACAGTAGATAATATAGCATGGAGCAATCAAAAATTATAGATACGTTGGAGACGTATCACTCTTTCATACATAAACCTCTTTATATCTTCCTCAAAACAGCCACCATACCTACCTATTATGGCATTTCCATAGCCATTCCAAGATATATTGCCATGCAACTTTCCACCATCCAGTTTATCATGACACATTCATCATTGTCATATTGCTTAGGATGATCATGTAGTTGACATAGTATTTGTGGCAAAGCCACCGTTCATAATTTTTTCATACTTGTCACTCTTGATTCATTGCATATCCCGGTACACCGCCGGAGGCATTCATATAGAGTCATACTTTTTTCTAGTATCGATTTGTAATCATTGAGTTGTAAATAAATAGAAGTGTGATGATCATCATTCAATAGAGCATTGTCCCAAAAAAAATACATAAAGGCCAAAGGAAAAAAAAGAAGGCCCCAAAAAAAGAGAAAAATAAATAAATAGGGGCAATGCTACTATCCCTTTTTTCCACACTTGTGCTTCAAAGTAGCACCATGTTCTTCATATAGAGAGTCTCTTGAGTTATCACTTTCATATACTAGTGGGTATTTTCATTATAGAACTTGGCTTGTATATTCCAACAATGGGCCTCCTCAATTGCCTAGGTCTTCGTGAGCAAGCAAGTTGGATGCACACCTACTTAGTTTCTTTTGTTGAGCTTTCATACATTTATAGCTCTAGTGCATCTGTTGCATGGCAATCCCTACTCCTTGCATTAACATCAATCGATGGGCATCTCCATAGCCCATTGATTAGCCTCGTTGATGTGAGACTTTCTCCTTTTTGTCTTCTCCACATAACCCCCATCATTATATTCTATTCCACCCATAGTGCTATATCCATGGCTCATGATCATGTATTGCGTGAAAGTTTATGAGTTTGAAATTATTAAGGTATGAAACAATTTCTTGGCTTGTCATCGGGGTTGTGCATGATGAGAGCATTCTTGTGTGACGAAAATGGAGCATGACTAAACTATATGATTTTGTAGGGATGAACTTTCTTTGGCCATGTTACTTTAAGAAAACATAATTGCTTTGTTGGTTTGCTTGAAGTATTATTATTCTCCATGTCAATATGAACTTTTGTCTTGAATCTTCCTAATCTGAATATTCATAACACAATTAAGAACATTTGCATTGAAATTATGCCAAGTAGCACTCCGCATCAAAAATTCTCGTTTTCTCATTTACCTACTCGAGGACGAGCAGGAATTAAGCTTGGGGATGCCTGATACGTCTCCAACGTATCTATAATTTTTTGTTGCTCCATGCTATATTATCTACTGTTTTGGACTATATTGGGCTTTATTTTCCACTTTTATATTATTTTTGGGACTAACCTATTAATCGGAGGCCCAGCCTAGAATTGCTGTTTTTTGCCTATTTCAGTGTTTTGAAGAAACGGAATATCAAATGGAGTCCAAACGGAATAAGCCTTTCTGGACGTGATTTTCTTCCCGAATATGACCCAGGAGACTTGGACCCTACGCCAAGGAAGCTTCAAGGTGGGCACGAGGTAGGGGGCACGCCCTATATGATGAAGCTATGTACCTAGGGTAGGGTCATGGACCTGTCCAGCATACCCTCCCCAAGGACATCTTTACAAAGAATCAGAAGCAGTCAAAGAGAAACCATCGTCCACTCTACCATGAAGATGTGCTCACTTGACCACCTTGAAGACACTCAACCACCAGAAGATGAGGAACCCTCCACTCTGCAACGTTAGGACTTAAACCATAGCATTGTGAGCATTTATGACTTTTTACTGTAGACATTACTAGTAACGCCTTTCCTTTATGAGCATTGAACCCTGTGTAACGGAGGGGAGCTGGGGTCCTGGCGCACTCTATATAAGCCACCTCCCTCCTCTAGGACAAGGGTTCGCACTTTTGTAAACTCACACATACACATATAATCCAGTCGACCGCCTCAGGGCACCGAGATGTAGGGCTGTTACTTCCTCCGAGAAGGCCCTGAACTCGTAAAACTCGTGTGTACAACTACTCCATAGCTAGGATCTTGCCTCCTCATACCTACCACCCATTCTACTGTCAGTCTTAGATCCATGACAGTTGGCGCCCACCATGGGGCAGGTGTCTTAGCGACTTATTGGAGAAGTTGCAATTTTTCCGATCCCCGTCATCATGGTTCCAGGCGGAGGTTTGGCAAAGGGCCGCGAGATCCGTCTCGGCGCACTCGTGTTTGTCGCCGACGACTCCAGTTGGCTTCAAGAGGCACCACTCGACGTCGACGCGCTCCCCGCCCGCGGGGCGACGCACTTTCATGCGTGCGTCCGCAACGTCCTCCCGCGGCAACCGTCGACCCAGTACCAGTCGACTCCAATGACTTCCCCCCTCCTTGCGACCCGCCGGAGCAAGCGCACCGGCCGGTCAAGGATTCAACGGTGGGTGAAGCATGCGGTGGCCCGCCAGTCGGCCACCCCTCAAGTCGCGGCGCTCGAGCGCGGCGAGTCTCTCTACGGCCTGTTCGATCTGTCGACTGGCTCCATAGAGACTGCATCCGAGTGCGGTAGCAATGACTCGGCAGCGGGAGTCCTGATGGTCAATGTACCATGCGGTCCTCCTGGCTTCAATCGTGAACACGGAGGTGACGGGAACGGCGATCCGTCGCGCGTTCACGAGGAGTACCGCCCCGAGCCTCTCTCCTCGCAGCAGAGAGGAGAACTTCGTCGCCGAAACATGGATGCCCTGCATACTCCTATAGTTGGAGAAATGCCCAAGGCCCAGGCCTTGGAACAAGCTTGCTTGGCCAATCTGGCTGAGAGCACTCGGCTGGAGGACCTACAGCATGCACTCGACGATCGCGCTTGTCAACGTGCTCCTGAGTTCAGCCGACGCCAACTTTTTCCACCTCCGGCTCAGGTATACCGGACACCGATCCAAAAAGTAGCAGCTGCTGGTCGGATAGCAGAGTCGATTCAACCTTCCCAGTCAGAAGCTAGTCGAGGTCTGGCGCAGATCATGGCCTTGCTCCGGGCAGGAGGAGAGTAGGATACGGCCGTGTCTCAGTCGCGGGATAGGATCCATAGCAGATCTGTGGTCGCAGATACGGTCCAGTCGGCCCATAGCCCGAGATCACCCCCGAGGCGTGAGGGACGTGGAGAGCGGCATGATCAGTACAGAAACCAGGAGCAGTATGATCGTCGAGCCGATCGCGATGGTCGCCGTCGAGTGCCCACGCCTCCTCCAAGGAGTGGGTCATACGTGCCGCGGCCACATGAAGACAGGCGCCCTAACAGCGTCGGAAGAGGTATTCGAGTCGACCGCATGGAGCCAGGCTTTGATGCGATATCTATTCTCGTACAAGGCTTGGTCGACAGAAACAGAGCTCACCGAGATGGCCATGACAGAGGCCCGCAAACCAGCAATAGGGTGCACATCTCTGGCCCAGAGTGCTTCAGCAGAGCTATCAGAGCTGCAGTGATTCCCCCCAACTTCAGGTTGGCGACTGGAGTCAGTAAGTTCACCGGAGAGTCCAAGCCTGACACCTGGCTCGAAGACTACCGAGTGGCTGTCCAGATTGGTGGCGACAATGATGAGGTCGCCATGAAACACCTTCCTCTGATGTTAGATGGCAGCATCTATACTTGGGAAGATCTTGCCCGAGTGTTTGTCAGAACGTTTAAGGGTACTTGCAAGCGGCCAGCAGGTTTGACAGAATTACAGTGTTGCGTCCAGAAACCGAATGAAACTTTGAGAGATTATATCCAGAGGTGGATCACCCTGCACCACAGGGTGGAAGATGTGTCTGATCATTAGGCAATTTGTGCATTCAAGGAAGGCGTCAGGTACCGGGAGTTGAACCTGAAATTCGGTCGGACAGGAAACATGACTCTGATTCGGATGATGGAAATCGCCACCAAGTATGCCAATGGTGAAGAGGAGGAGCGACTGCGGAGCGGCAAGCTCAAAGCAGTCGCCCATGAAGCCGAAGGAAGAAACTCCAGTCGGAAACAAAAATGCAAGCATGAACCAGCTGCTCCGGGTGAGGCCTTGGCTGTGGTTCAAGGAAAGTTCAAGGGGAAGCCCAAAGGGCCGTGGAACCCCAAGAAAGTAAAAGATCTGGATGGAAATGACGTGTTGGATCTACCGTGCCATATCCACACCAAAAAAGACGAAGAAGGTAATTTCATTTACCCGAAGCATACCACTCGACAGTGTCGGCTCCTGATCCAGCAGTTTCGAGAGAAACAACCCAAGGAAAAGGAGAAGGAGGCAGACAAGGCTGAGAGTGAAGGAGAAGATGATGATGGTTATCCTCACGTGAATTCCACTCTGATGATTTTTGCTAATGTTGAAAACAAGAGTCGATTGAAAGTCATCAATAGAGAAGTGAACATGGTTGCTCCGATGACACCTAGTTACTTGAAATGGTCGCAGACTGCCATTACATTCAACCAGTCTGATCACCCAGCGCACATCGCCACCCCTGGGAGGCAAGCGCTAGTGGTCGACCCGGTGGTCGAAGGCAATCGACTGACAAAGGTCCTGATGGACGGTGGCAGTGGCCTGAACATTCTGTATGCAGAAACGTTGAAAGGAATGGGCATTCCGATGTCCAGACTCAGTGAAAGCCATATGAGTTTCCATGGAGTCAGCCCAGGCAAGAAGGCTGCATCCCTCGGTCAGATTGCACTCGACGTGGTTTTCGGTGATGCCAAAAATTATCGCAAAGAAAAGTTGACGTTTGAAGTCGTGGATTTTTAGAGTGCGTATCATGAAATTCTGGATAGGCCAGCTTATGCACGATTCATGGCTCGACCTTGTTACGTGTACCTCAAACTGAAGATGCCTGGTCCCAGAGGAGTGATCACTATCTCTGGTAATCGGAAAAAGTCGGAAGAGTGTTTCCAGAAGGGCTCAAAGATCGCCGATGCCCAGATGGCCGTGGCAGAATTGCAAGAATACCAGAAAAATGCAGACCCAAGTGCCTTGTTGTGAGCCAAGAAGCCAGCCACGGATTCAGCATTCCAATCGTCTAGCGAGACAAAGTCTGTTCACATCCACCCGACGGACCCTAATCGAGCTCGGACCCACATTTCGACCACACTCGACTCCAAATAGGAAGAAGCGCTCATCCAGTTCCTCCGTGAGAACTGGGACATCTTTCCATGGAAGCCTTCTGACATGCCAGGTGTTCCCAAGGGACTGGCTGAGCATCATTTGCGAGTTGACCCGAAAGTGAAACCAGTCAAAGAGCATCTTCAACGGTCCGCCGTCCAGAAAAGAAGAGCAATCGGCGAAGAGGTGGCTCGGCTTTTGGCAGCTGAGTTTATCCAAGAGATTTACCACTCCGAGTGGTTAGCCAATGTTGTCATGGTCCCAAAGAAAGATGACTCACTCCACATGTGCATTGATTTCAAGCATATCAATCGGGCCTACCCGAAAGATCACTTCCCTCTTCCTCGCATCGATCAGATAGTCGACTCGACTGCTGAGTGCGAGCGTTTGTCCTTTTTGGATGCCTACTCCGGGTACCACCAGATCCGTCTGTACGGACCCAACGAAATAAAGACAACTTTTATCACCACGTTCGGGTGCTTCTGTTATGTCACAATGCCATTCGGCTTGAATAACGCCGGAGCCACATTTATGCGAATGATTCAGAAGTGCCTGCTCACTCAGATCAGTCGGAATGTGGAAGCATACATGGATGACATTGTGGTCAAGTCACGTAAAGGTTCCGTCCTGTTGACCGACCTCGCTGAAACCTTTGCCAACCTCAAAAGGTATGATATCAAGCTCAATCCATCAAAGTGCACGTTTGGAGTTCCAGGCAGAAAGTTGGTCGGTTTTCTTGTTTCCGAACGAGGAATCGATGCTAACCCAGAGAAAGTAGGCGCTATACTCCGAATGAAACGCCCTATGCGTGTGCATGATGTCCAGAAGCTTACTGGTTGCTTGGCCGCCCTAAGTCGATTCATTTCTCGCCTTGGTGAAAAGGCGCTACCTCTTTATCGACTGATGAAGAAATCAGATAAGTTCGAGTGGACTCCAGAAGCTGATACAACATTTGCAGAGCAAAAAGCCCTGCTTTCCACCTAGTCGGTGCTTGCTGCTCCAATCAGCAAAGAGCCTCTTTTGCTTTATATAGCAGCCACTGGACAAGTCGTCAGTACAGTACTTACAGTCGAGCGGGAAGAAGAAGGAAAAGCGTACAAAGTTCAACGCCCAGTTTATTATATTTCTGAAGTCCTGACCCTGTCAAAGCAGAGATATCCTCACTATCAGAAGCTTGTCTATGGAATTTACATGACCAGGAAGAAGGTTGCACACTACTTCTCAGATCACTCTATTACAGTCGTCAGCGACGCTCCATTGTCAGAGATTCTACACAATAGGGATGCAACTGGTCGAGTGGCAAAATGGGCGATTGAACTCCTTCCCTTGGATATCAAGTTTGAGGCCAAGAAAGCTATCAAGTCCCAAGCAATAGCAGATTTCCTCACCGAGTGGATCGAACAGCAACTGCCGACTCAAGTTCACTCTGAGCACTGGACCATGTTCTTTGACGGATCCAAGATGTTGAATGGTTCTGGTGCTGGAGTAGTTCTGGTATCCCCCCGAGGAGACAAGCTCAAATATGTCCTCCAGATTCACTTCGATTCCTCCAACAATGAAGCAGAGTATGAAGCACTCCTGTATGGGTTGCATATGGCCATCTCACTCAGTGTCCGTCGCCTCATGGTGTATGGCGACTCATATTTGGTAGTTAATCAAGTGATGAAGGAGTGGGACGTCAGAAGCCCAGCCATGACTGGTTACTGCAATGCGGTGAGAAAGCTTGAGAAGAAGTTCGAGGGGTTAGAACTCCACCACATCCCCCGATTGAAAAATCAAGCAGCCGGTGAATTGGCAAAGATAGGTTCCAAGAGAGAAGCCATTCCCAGCAATGTGTTCTTGGAGCATATTCACATGCCGACAGTTCAGGAAGACCCTTTCACTAAAGAGCCCCCACAACCCAAGAGCGCCATGGATCCGACTGAAGTCGAGGTCCCAGTTGTGGTTGACCTAATCATGGAGGTTCTGGCCATTACTCCCGACTGGACGGTGCCCTACATTGCGTACATACTCAGGAAAGAGCTCCCAGAGGATGAAGAAGAAGCTCAACAGATCGTCCGCCGATCCAAAGCTTTTACTGTGATAAGAGGGCAGCTGTTCAGAGAAAGTGTGACTGGAGTCAGTCAGAAGTGCATAACACCAAAAGAAGGTCGAATGATCCTCAATGACATCCACTCGGGGACCTGTGGCCACCATGCGTCCTCTCGGGCCATCGTGGCTAAAGCATACCAAGCTGGATTCTATTGGCCACGAGCAAATGAGATGGCGAAAGATATAGTCGACAGATGTGAAGGCTGTCAATTTTACTCTGATATGTCTCACAAGCCAGCGCCAGCCCTGAAGACCATTCCCCTCGTCTGGCCCTTCGCTGTTTGGGGACTGGATATGGTTGGACCACTGAGGACCGACAAAAGCGGCGTCACTCACGTGCTCGTTGCAGTCGACAAGTTTACCAAATGGATTGAAGCCAAACCTATCAAGAACCTTGACGCTAGCATCGCTGTCAGTTTTATCAGAGAATTCACATTCAGATATGGAGTCCCACACAGCATCATCACGGACAACGGGTCGAATTTCAATTCCAATGAGTTCAGAATTTTCTGCGCCTCTTAGGGCACTCGAGTCGACTATGCTTCTGTTGCTCACCCGCAGTCTACAGACAAGCAGAAAGAGCCAATGGCCTAATTCTCAAAGTACTGAAGCCCCGACTGATGCGTGATCTCAAACACGCAACAATTGCTTGGGTTGATGAACTTCCGTTAGTTTTGTGGGGTTTAAGGACAACTCCTAATCGGTCGACTGGAAGAACTCCTTTCTTCTTAGTCTATGGAGCCGAAGCTGTTCTGCCAAGTGACTTGCTCCACAACGCACCCCGAGTTGAACTCTTCTCCGAAGCAGAAGCAGAGCAAGCCCGGTAAGATTCAGTCGATCTCTTAGAGGAGGAAAGAGAGATGGCCTTGATCCGCTCGACCATTTATCAGCAAGATTTGCGTCGATTCCACGCCAGGAATGTGAGGGGCCGGGCCTTTCAAGAAGGAGACTTGGTTCTTCGAGTGGATCAGCAGAAACCACACAAGCTCGCTCCAACTTGGGAAGCAGACCCCTTCATCGTCACCAAAGTTCTCCACACCGGAGCATACCATCTTTACAGTATCAAGCATCAGAAAGACGAGCCACGGGCCTGGAACGCGGAGCTGCTCCGCTCCTTTTATAATTAAACACTCATTTGAATAAAATGTAATAAGCAACACCTTTTGTAATTCGTTTATCAAAGACAAGAGCTTACGGTTCTCTCATTCGACTGTGTTGTTCTTATTTACTCCTGAAATCCTCCAGTGGGTGGGCTTAGTCGCGAATCCGTTCCGCCTAAGTTCGAAAAAATCCTACCGAGTGGAGAGCAATCCTCCCACTCGGGGGCTTAGCTGCAGTCGAGCACTCGCCTAAGTTTCTCACTAAGAGGCTTAACGGCAGTCTAGCACTCACCTAAGTTTGAAAAAATCCTACCGAGTGGAGAGCAATCCTCCCACTCGGGGGCTTAGCTGCAGTCGAGCACTCGCCTAAGTTCTCTCACTAAGAGGCTCAACGGCAGTCCATCACTCGCCTAAGTTTGAAAAAAATCCTACCGAGTGGAGAGCAATCCTCCCACTCGGGGGCTTAGCTGGAGTCGAGCACTCGCCTAAGTTCTCTCACTAAGAGGCTTAACGGCAGTCCAGCACTCGCCTAAGTTTGAAAAAATCCTATCGAGTGGAGAGCAATCCTCCCACTCGGGGGCTTACCTGCAGTCGAGCGCTCGCCTATGTTCTCTCACTAAGAGGCTTAACGGCAGTCCATCACTCGCCTAAGTTTGAAAAAATCCTACCGAGTGGAGAGCAATCCTCCCATTCGGGGGCTTAGTTGCAGTCGAGCACTCGCCTAAGTTCTCTCACTAAGAAGCTCAACGACAGTCCAACACTCGCCTAAGTTTGAAAAAACCCTACCGAGTGGAGAGCAGTCCTCCCACTCAGAGGCTTAGCTGCAGTCGAGCAATCACATAAGTTCTCTCACTAAGAGGCTTAACAGCAGTCAGGCACTCGCCTAAGTTTGGAAAAATCCTACCGAGTGCAGAGCAATCCTCCCACTCGGGGGCTTAGTTGTAGTCGAACACTCTCCTAAGTTCTCTCACTAAGAGGCTTAACGGCAGTCCAACACTCGCCTAAGTTTGAAAAAATCCTACCTAGTGGAGAGCAGTCCTCCCACTCGGGGGGCTTAGCTGCAGTCGAGCAATCGCCTAAGTTCTCTCACTAAGAGGATTAACGGTAGTCCAGCACTCGCCTAAGTTTGAAAAAATCCTACCAAGTGGAGAGCAGTCCTCCCACTCGGGGGCTTAGCTGCAGTCGAGCACTCACCTAAGTTCTCTCACTAAGAGACTTAACGGCAGTCCAGCACTCGCTTAAGTTTGAAAAAACCCCACCGAGTGGAGAGCAGTCCTCCCACTCGGAGGCTTAGCTGCAGTCGAGCACTCGCCTAAGTTCTCTCACTAAGAGGCTTAACGGCAGTCCAGCACTCGCCTAAGTTTGGAAAAATCCTACCGAGTGGAGAGCAATCCTCCCACTTGGGTGCTTAGCGGCAGTCCAGTACTCGCCTAAGTTTGAGACCCATTCCTATCCGCAAGGACGACGAGGTGCAGGTCGACTGCAACCTTCTCCTTTGGAGCTGCGGCACAAATACAATGTCCGCTCCATCCTTATCCGCAAGGACGAGGAGGTGCAGGTCGACTGCCACCTTCTCCTTCGGAGCTGCGGGACAAATACAACATCCGCTCCATCCCTATCCGTAAGGACGACGAGGTGCAGATCGACTGCAACCTTCTCCTTCGGAACTGCGACACAAATACAACGTCCGCTCCATCCTTATCCGGAAGGACGACGAGGTGCAGGTCGATTGCCACCTTCTCCTTCGGAGCTGCAACACAAATACAACGTCCGCTCCATCCCTATCCGCAAGGACGAAGAGGTGCAGCAAGCAAAGTCCATCCGAAGGCAAACACAAGCACATTCGGAGATAAACCAAATTCAGATAAATACTAAAAGGTTCCAAGCAGCGAATCAAAGGTACACGGGCACCAAGCCCGAAAGAGTTTAACGGTTACAGAAACCACTCGGCATTCCGAGGAAAATTTAAAGCGTATCCAAGTTTCATAAGATTGTTCACTCGGGCGGGGGAGGGCTGGCAGGCTCCACGAATGAGTCCAGATCGATCCCATCAGCAATCTGAGTGGCGGCAGCAATGAAAGTCTCCATGAAGGACTAGAAATCGTGCTTTTTGGTGTTAGCGACTTTGATCACAGCCAGCTTGTCTTCACGAGCCTCCTTGCAATGGACTCGCACCACGGACAGCGCCACATCAGCACCACACCGGGTGGAGGATTTCTTCCATTCTTGCACTCGGTCAGGGATCTCGTTCAGTCGAGTCATCAGAGATTCCAGATCATTTTGAAGCGTCGCCCCCGGCCAAAGCGTCGAGTCGATTTGAGATACAACCTCCTTCAGGTGTGCGAGGTAGCTTGTGGCACTGGCGATACGGGACTCCAGTCGGAGCACGTTCATCACAGTTTCGTCGCAGACCGGGGAAGCGATAGGGTCCAGACCCATCTCGACCCTTCCAGTTTCTTCGTCAAAGTCTTGATAGAGTTCTGGAGCCAAATGTCAGTTCAATCAGCCGAGCAAAATCCGATGACAAGCATCAACACAGTCGGATTAAAAGAAATACCTCCTAGCACGAGATAAAGCTTCTTGGCGAGGGTCCTCAGATAAGCTTATGTGTCGTTCCTCTTGCGGACCGCGGACTCCAACTTATCGTTCAGGACGACCTTATCCTTCTTCAGGCTAGTCACTTCGCGGTTAGCTTCATTAAGACAAGATGTCAGTCTAGCCACCTCTCCTTCAAGCGTTCCGACTGAAGCAAGCTTCTTGTCTGCGAGAACGGTTTTGTCTTGGGCTGCTTTGTGCGCGGCGGCGAGGTCCGAGTCCTTCTTGTCCAGAGCCAACTTCATTTTCTCTGCAAAAGAAATAATCGAATCAAAAAAGAGATCAAAGAGATATGTTGATGTTCAGTTGGCAATCAGTTACCTTCCATACCAGCGGCCTTGTCTTGAGCTTTTTTCAGATTTTTCTGAGCCAATTCCAAGTCTAAGTTGAGTTGCCTCTGCTTCTCTTTGAGGTCGGCAAACTTGGAGATAAGAGTACAAGACTTATGAAGGAGGCAACAGACAGATCAATCGATAGGTTCGAAGGCAGTTCATTTCCGAGTAAATAAAACCTAAAGAAGTGGACAACAAGCTATTCAGACCCCAGTCGACTGCCAGCAGTCGACCGCGGTCTCGGGGACTACACCCAGTGGGTGCACTTGGCGTGCCCCCACCGGTTCTGATCCCACTCGACCGGCCCACCAGAGTCGAGTGCAAGGAGTAAAAAAGAGAGAGAGAGAAAGAACAATTGCGCCGTCAAGAAAGAAGAACTCAGACCACAGTCGACTGCCAGCAGTCGACCGCGGTCTCGGGGACTACACCCAGTGGGTGCACTTGGCGTGCCCCCACCGGTTCTGATCCCACTCGCCCAGACCGAGTGGAAGAGCGAAACTACCAAAAAGGACAGCAACACCCAGTGGGTTCTCTAATTCAATGCGAACAACAACAGATTATGCAGAAGAAGATTTTTTGAGAACAAAAACAGTCGGAAAATCTACTCACCTGGACGTTGGCCTGAAGGGTGGCACTAGCATCGTAGGCAGCCTGACTGCTCTCGTGCACTATCTTCACCCGCTCCATCATCCTATCAGCCTGTCGGATGGCTTCCGCAGCCGCTTCCGACTAGTTGTCTGGGACGGGGTAGCTGGTGAAAAAATGTGTAGATGACCCAGGTGCGGCTACTTGAGGCTCCGTGGTGTGGAGTTGGATAGTTGAAGGAACCATAGGCGCGGTCGACCGCGTGGGATGCCCACTCGGCAAGGGTGCAGCGAACGTCACAGTGGCCCTGCCCGCGTCTTCAGCTTGACAGATGGGAGGCATTGCAGTTGGTTCTTGCCGAGCCACCCTGCCAGCTGTTACCTTCTTGCTCTTCCTAGGCTTAGGAGCCACATCTTCGTCATCGTCCGGAAGGTCAATGATGTTGGGTGGAGCTGCAAGAGAGAACATTCGACCCCAAGTGACCCACTCGACCCTAAAAGGATCAAGAATCGAAATCGCAAGAGTTCATACATGGGTTAGAGGTTACCGCATCCTCCATTTCCTCGTCTCGGTACTAGTATGAAGAGGTCCCTGACGTAGCAGCACTGCAAAGGCCTGCATTCAATCGGTTACACCCAGTTAATCGAATCCACATAAAGGACAAGTCAGATGGTTACCCGGAGATAGTAGGAACGGTCACTTTGATCCGAGGCAAAGCTTTGGGCGGTTTGGAAGAGATGGCTTTCGGCACTTTCGTCGTTGGAAATGGCGCGACCTTGGATTGCTTTGGGAAGACGTCCTGGGGCGCTTCGAGGATTGCCCGATCGGTGCAGCCACCAATTCCGGAGCGCATGCCGGGTCATGAGTGTGCTTGGACCTCCTCTCCCTGCGAGGAGGCGAGTCGACTTCTTCCTAATCGGTCGATTCATCACTCTCCTCGTCCACCTCGGCTTCCGAATGCTCCTCGCCGCTCTCGCCCCCGCTCCCTTCTTCTTCAGTGCCTGGGTCCCGCACTCCGTTGGGCATCGAGTACATTTCAATGAGGGCCTGAAAGGATAACAATCAAAAGACATTCAGTTGAACACAAACGGGACATCAGGTGGTGAATCGGAAATATACTTGATAAAACAGAAATATACCTTCTCCGGCTGGTGCGAGTTGTCGAATGGAATCACCCTCCTGGATCCCCGAGGGCTGTCTTTGTTGCCAGTGATTCCCCTCAACCATTTCTCCAAGATATCCTCGCTAACCTCCTCTGGGTGGATCCGAGTGGTATCCTCGAGCCCAGAGTACATCCACATTGGATGATCGCGCGCCTGAAGAGGTTGGATGCGTCAACCGAGAAAGACCTCCAGCAGATCCATCCCGGTCACTCCGTCGCGGACAAGCTGGACGACCCGTTCAACCAGCTCCTTGACCTGCGCCTCTCTTCTGGAACTACCTTCAGGGGAGCAGGCTTCTCCACTCCAGCCAAGGAAAAAGGAGGAAGTCCAGTCGACTGGCCAGGGGTTGGCTAATCCTTGCAGTAAAACCAAGTCGACTGCCAGCCCCGGACCGAGTCAGGAACGATCATCGCTGGGAAAGTACTCTTGCTCCTCATCTGGATCCCAGACCACCGCACATCTGGATCACCCGCGTCCTCTCGTCACTCAACTTGGCCTTTTTGACCGACTGGGAATGGCAAGTGAAGATGTGTTTGAAAAGCCCCCAGTGCGGTCGACAGCCCAAGAAGTTTTCGCACATGGACACGAAAGCGGCCAGATAGACTATGGTGTTCGGAGTGAAATGGTGGAGCTGAGCCCCAAAGAAGTTCAAAAAACCCCGGAAGAAAGGGTGGGGAGGCAGTGAGAATCCGCGATCTATGTGGGTTGCGAGGAGGACACACTCACCCTCTCTAGGCTGCGGCTCAGTTTCGTCCCCTGGGAGCCGAGCCGACTTGTGAGGGATCAATCCCCCCTCCACCAGGTCGTCGAGGTCATCCTGCGTGATTGCCGAGCGGATCCAGTCGCCCTGGATCCAGCCCGCCGGCAGGCCGGACCTCGACGAGGATCCGCCCCGGCTGGTCCGCTTGCCCTTCGCCTTCGCGGTCGCCTTCTTCACGCGTTCCAGTGCCGCCGTCTTATCCTTTCCCATGCTGGCGGATCGAGCTCGAGCGGAGGTCCGGCGATGAGGCGGAAGCGAGAGTGGCGGAGGAATCGGGAGAAAGAGAAGAGAGAACGGGAGCGTGTGGAGTAGAAGCTTGGCCCGAGACCTTTTATAAGGCCTTCCACCGAGTGGCTGACTGGTGGACCCAAGCGATCTAAACAAATCCCGCAACAGTCGCACATGCAGTACGTGGCGAAAAAGGTGGTGCGGGGATCGAGGAGACTTGCCTAATCCGTCTCGATAACCTCGGTTCCTCCCGTCTGGCGCACTTCCCAAAATTTGAATCCCGCCAGATACGCGGAGAGAAGAACAACCTATCAGACTGAAGACAAACACCCTCTACATCATCATTCGGAATTCTACCATGAAAGTTCACTCGACAACAACCAAGAATGGACCAAGGCGATTGAGAAAGGAGTCGACGTCGTCTCCTCAACTCATTGTTTCAGGACAAGGCATGTTCATAGGACAAGGAGTGGGTCAGAAGTGTACTCAACCCCTTCCTCACTCAAACCCTGATCCATTTGGGGGCTAATGATGAAGCTATGTACCTAGGGTAGGGTCATGGAACTGTCCACAATACCCTCCCCAAGGACATCTTTACAAATAATCAGATGCAGTCGAAGAGAAACCATCGTCCACTCGACCATGAAGATGTGCTCACTCGACCACCAGAAGATGAGGAACCCTCCACTCTGCAACGGTTAGGACTTAAACCATAGCATTATGAGCATTTATGACTTTTTACTATAGACGTTACTAGTAACGCCTTTCCTTTATGAGCATTGAACCCTGTGTAACGGAGGGGAGCTGGGGTCCTGGCGCACTCTATATAAGCCACCTCCCTCCTCTGGAACAAGGGTTCTCACTTTTGTAAACTCACACATATACATATAATCCAGTCGACCGCCTCAGGGCACCGAAACGTAGGGTTGTTACTTCCTCCGATAAGGGCCTGAACTCGTAAAACTCGTGTGTACAACTACTCCATAGCTAGGATCTTGCCTCCTCATACCTACTCCCCATTCTACTTTCAGTCTTAGATCCACGACACTATACCCCCAGGCGCGCCCCACCCTCGTGGGCCCACTGAAGCTCCACCGACGTACTTCTTCCTCCTATATATACCTACGTACCCCCAAACGAACAGAGGGGGAGCCAAAAACCTAATTCCACTGCCGCAACTTTCTGTATCCACGAGATCCCATCTTGGGGCCTGTTCCAGAGCTTCGCCGGAGAGGGCCGTCATCACGGAGGGCTTCTACATCATCATAGCCTCTCCGATGAAGTGTGAGTAGTTTACCTCAGACCTTTGGGTCCATAGTTATTAGCTAGATGGCTTCTTCTCTCTTTTTGGATCTCAATACAAAGTTCTCCCCCTCTCTTGTGGAGATCTATTCGATGTAATCTTCTTCTTTTTTGCGGTGTGTTTCTTGAGACCGATGAATTGTGGGTTTATGATCAAGTCTATCTATGAATAATATTTGAATCTTCTCTGAATTCTTTTATGTATGATTAGTTATCTTTGCAAGTCTCTTCGAATTATCAGTTTGGTTTGGCCTACTAGATTGGTTTTTCTTGCCATGGGAGACGTGCTTAGCTTTGGGTTCAATCTTGCGGTGTCCTTTCCCAGTGACAGAAGGGGCAGCAAGGCACGTATTGCATAGTTGCCATCGAGGATAACAAGATGGGGTTTATTTCATATTGCATGAATTTATCTCTCTACATCATGTCATCTTGCTTAAAGCGTTACTCTGTTTTTAACTTAATACTCTAGATGCATGCTGGATAGCGGTTGATGAGTGGAGTAATAGTAGTAGATGCAGAATTGTTTCGGTCTACTTGTCACGGACGTGATGCCTATATACATGATCATGCCGAGATATTCTCATAACTATGCTCAATTCTGTCAATTGCTCAACAGCAATTTGTTCACCCACCGTAGAATACTTATGCTCTTGAGAGAAGCCACTAGTGAAACCTATGGCCCCTGGGTCTATTCTCATCATATCAATCTCCATCACTTTAATCTTGCTTTACTTTTTACTTTTCGTTTTACTTTTTACTTTGCATCTCTATACCAAAATACCAAAAATATTATATCTATCATGAACCGTGGCTTCTCACCGCCCGGTTCAAAGTTCTTCAGAGAAGTCCTTTACTTTTTCAAACTCCATCCTCAGGACATTGGGCCAAATTCCATATCTAATATTTGTAATTTCCAAGTGCTCTGTGAGGTATATCTTCAGCAAGAGTCGACTGTAGAACTGTTTAGAGAATACTTCTATCTGAACTGGCAGAACGAGTGCACCAACGTCCTTAGCTTAGAGCTTGGAGGGATCTCAATTCAGCACCGGTAGGGTGCTGTCTTCCCTCTCATAGTTTTACCAAGTCACCCAAAGGACTGGAACCAAACTTGGTTTTACTGTCAGGACATCTCACCAGCCAACGAGAAGCCACTGCCGGCTTACCGCCCCGATCGTCTTGACTCCAAGTTCGCATTTCCAGATAAACTTACTATTGCTGAACGCAAAATGCTGCTTCCATCCATCAGAAGAATCAACGCTTTGTTGGGGAACGGTTTAACCGGAGTTGATCTGATCCACTGCTGGATCTCATGGCGGGTTATTCCATTAAGTCGCCGGTCAAAATTGATGTATGAATATGGTGGAGGCCCGGACGACTCTCTTCGTCATAGCCCGGTTCAATTAACCGAAGAAGACATTGTCTCAATGTCAAACCTTTTGGTGAATGGGAAATATCAAGACTGCAGCATTGTTGGGTTAAATCCCTTCTGTAAACTTAACCCGGTACCAGAAGTAAGGATATTCTAATCTTTTTTTCTTTGTATTTTGCCCAGCCGTATTGTTTAGCACTCATCCTTCCTCTTGTCTTTGTAGGCCAATTCTGACTTTTAGAAAGTGAAATATGACCACGAAGCTGCCAAGAAGGCGAAAATTGCCGCCATGAATGCCAAGAAAACGACCCAGAGATCGAAGAAGAAAAAGAATACCACTGCCGAAGATTTGATGAAACTTGATGACACATCTGACTCGGAGGTAGCCCTTGATTCCCTTGGCCAATTTTTTAACAATCTTATTGACACTAATCCTTACCAGGATGACACTGGGGTCAGTCAGGCCGGGGAAGCTGAGGTAACTATTATTTCCTCCGACTCAGAGCCCTTACCAAGCCAGAAAGTTCGACGAGTGATCCGTAAAGTAAGGTTTTCTAACCCTTTAGCTCACTTGGATCCCAACTTTCATTTGAAAAAGCAGCAACATGAAAGCCGCCGTGAAGCTGGGTTTGAAGATGAACCGGCTATCGTCCTTTAACAAACTTCTCAGAAACGTCCGAATGAGGTTTACTTATCTCTGTCTTTAACTCTTCTTAATGGATCCTTCTCCTTGTATTTCTGTGAACTCTTTTTTATTCTTTCAGGAGGTGTCTCGTTCCTCTGGCGACTCTTCGCAAACCCAATTCCCGGCTTTCAAGACTGCTCCCGGGTAATCAGTAATCCTCCTTTCTTTTGGGTTGTTCAATTTTATCTTTATACTAGCAATCCTGCAACATTTTTTCTTAGCGGCCAAGCTAAATCAAAAAAGGCGAAGGCAGCAAAACCAGCGGAAGACCCGCCAGTGTTGGCATCTGACCCGGCTAGGCCGCCTTCTCAATTAACTGCCGCTCTAGAAGACCCGCCTATTTACAATGAAGAAAATCCTCCGGAGCCGTCTTTTGACGAAGCCACTGTGAATCCTTCTACAGCTGGACCGTCAAGCTCAACCGACCCGCCGTCTCCACCTGCTCAAGATGTTCAAATTACTGGGAGTCGTTTTGTTGAACCGGTGAACCCAACGGTGCTGGCTCGGTGCACAGCAAAGCAAGATGCATAGGAGAGTCAAAAGGTTTGCTTTGACATTGCCAACTATGTCCGTCTCAATGCCAGTGACATTTTATCCGGCTATCTCAGTCATGTGCACTCCAATCGCGAGTCTGAGGTCGAGATGGTCAAGCAGCTTCAGTTGAAGTATGAGGTACGTTTTTCCGGTTCACTTGTATTCCTTCAGCCCCCAAGTCTTCAGATTATGAGAGAAACAGAATAACCTGTAGACTGTAAAATATAGACCGAAGCTGTTACCTCTGAATCAATGATAAAAACAAAACTTCACCTATAGTCCCCAAGAACCAGTTCATTTTGATCATAAATGAATCGGTACTTACGAATTGTTGTTAAGACCGTCTTCAAAATACTTAATGCTCCGGCTTAACCTTGATAAACTTGCTGAACTGCATACATTAGCCCCCAAGTGCCAAGTGCTGTTACTTTGTAAGGTACTTGGGACTTTAAATATTTTTGTAGAGTCGTAGAAATCTGATTTGGCATACATTAGCCCCCAAGTGTCAAGTACTTTACAAATGGTTTATTTGTAAAGTGTTTGAGACTTGAATCTTGAATTTGAATTTGAAACCAAGTCTTGGCTCATCTGAATGTTTTACAGAATGCCTTGTCTGAGTTGAACTCCCGATTGACTGACGCAAAGACCCGGCTAGCAAGTCAGGAGACAGAAATCAAATCTTCTAACTCCAAACTGCAAATAAGCCTCTCTGCAACGGGAAATTTGAAGACCAGCTTTGCTGCCAAGGTGACAACTTGGGAAAAGGAAAAAACACTTATGACCCAACGAGCTGAGACAGCCGAAACAGCTCTGAAAGAGATTTCAACAGAGTTGAACGGGTTAAAGGGGCGGGTGTCTCAGATGGTAGCTGCTATCTTTGGTAAGTTATCTAACTTGATCTTTTGTGTATTTTTTGCCAAACCGGAGTATAAGCCGTTAACTAACTTTGCATGTAAAAAATTTATGCAGGTCCTCGAAGCAAGAATCTGAGCCAAGACCCATTGATTAAACTGAAGGTAGTATATACTTTAGTTGAACAATCGTATATCGGCGCATAACGGGCTCTGGCCACCATCTCTCCTGCTAACCAAGGACCCAACCGGCTCAGCGACGTCCTGAAAAAGCTGTCCATCCTTCCTGCCAGGTTACAAGAAGTAAAACGCTCCTGTGCGCGAGCCGGAGCCTTAACCTCCCTAAGCCGCTCCAAGGCTTCGGTGCCAGATCTAGACCCGGCGGACGTAGCAAGAGGCTTGCTACGTCTTGAGCTTGCGTTGGTTTCCCCCGAAGAGGAAGGGACGATGCAGCAGAGTAGCGTAAGTATTTCCCTCAGTTTTTGAGAACCAAGGTATCAATCCAGTAGGAGCCCACGCTCAAGTCCCTCATACCTGCACAAAGCGATAGCTACTCGCAACCAACGCGATTAGGGGTTGTCAAGCCCTTCACGGTCACTTACGAGAGTGAGATTTGATAGATAGAATATTTTTGGTATTTTTGATATAAAGATGCAAAGTAAAAAGTAAAAGCAAAGTAAATAGAAAAACAATATAAAAGTGATGGAGATTGATATGATGAGAATAGACCCGGGGGCCATAGGTTTCACTAGTGGCTTCTCTCAAGAGCATAAGTATTCTACGGTGGGTGAACAAATTACTGTTGAGCAATTGATAGAATTGAGCATAATTATGAGAACATCTAGGCATGATCATGTATATAGGCATCACGTCCGTGACAAGTAGATCAAAGCGATTCTGCATCTACTACTATTACTCCACTCATCGACCGCTATCTAGCATGCATCTAGAGTATTAAGTTTAAAACAGAGTAACGCCTCAAGCAAGATGACATGATGTAGAGAGGTAAATTCATGCAATATGAAATAAACCCCATCTTGTTATCCTCGATGGCAATGATGCAATACGTGCCTTGCTGCCCCTTCTGTCACTGGGTAAGGACACCGCAAGATCGAACCCAAAGCTAAGCACTTCTGCCATGGCAAAAACTACCAATCTAGTTGGCCAAACCAAACGGATAATTCGAAGAGACTTGCAAAGATAACCAATCATGCATAAAAGAATTCAGAGAAGATTCAAATATTATTCATAGATAGACTTGATCATAAACCCAAAATTCATCGGTCTCAACAAACACACCGCAAAAAGAGTATTACATCGAATAGATCTCCACAAGAGAGGGGGAGAACTTTGTATTGAGATTCAAAGAGAGAGAACACGCCATCTAGCTACTAACTATGGACCTGAAGGTCTGAGGTAAACTACTCACACTTCATCGGAGAGGTTATGATGATGTAGAAGCCCTCCGTGATGACGACCCTCTTCCGGCGGAGCTCCGGAACCGGCCCCAAGATGGGATCTCGTGGATACAGAAAGTTGGGGTGGTGGAATTAGGTTTTTGGCTCATGTTCTGATCGTTTGGGGGAACGTGTGTATATATAGGAGGAAGGAGTACGTCGGTGGAGCACCGAGGGTCCCACGAGGCAGGGGGCGCGCCCTGGGGGGGCCTACCCTCGTGAGCACCTCTTTGCTTCCTTGCAGTAGGGTCCAAGTCTCCTGGATCACGTTCGGTGAGAAAATTACGTTCCCAAAGATTTTATTCCGTTTGGACTCTGTTTGATATTCAGTTTATCTGAAACACTGAAATAGGCAAAAAACAACAATTCTTGGCTGGGCCTCCGGTTAATAGGTTAGTCCCAAAAATAATATAAAAGTGGAAAATAAAGCCCAATATAGTCCCAAACAGTAGATAATATAGCATGGAGCAATCAAAAATTATAGATATGTTTGAGACGTATCGGGCATCCCCAAGCTTAATTCCTGCTCGTCCTCGAGTAGGTAAATGACAAAAAGAGAATTTTTGATGCGGAGTGCTACTTGGCATAGTTTCAATGTAAATCTTCTTAATTGTGGTATGAATATTCAGATTAGAAAGATCCAAGAAAAAAGTTTATATTGACATAGAAAATAATAATACTTCAATCATACTAACAAAACAATTATGTCTTCTGAAAATAACATGGCCAAAGAAAGTTATCCCTACAAAATCATATAGTCTGGCTATGGTCCATCTTCCCCGCACAAAGTATTTAAATCATGCACAACCCCGATGACAAGCCAAGTAATTGTTTCATACTCTAACTTTTTCCAAACTTTTTCAATCTTCATGCAATACATGAGTGTGAGCCATGGATATAGCACTATAGGTGGAATAGAATGGTGGTTGTGGAGAAGACAAAAAAGGAGAAGATAGTCTCACATCGACTAGGCGTATCAACGGGCTATGGAGATGCCCATCAATAGATATCAATGTGAGTGAGTAGGGATTGCCATGCAACGGATGCACTAGAGCTATAAGTATATGAAAGCTCAAAAAGAAAACTAAGTGGGTGTGCATCCAACTTGCTTTCTCATGAAGACCTAGGTCAATTTTGAGGAAGCCCATCATTGGAATATACAAGCCAAGTTCTATAATGAAAATTCCCACTAGTGTATGAAAGTGATAACATGTGAGACTCTCTACTATGAAGATCATGGTGCTACTTTGAAGCACAAGTGTGGTAAAAGGATAGTAACATTGTCCCTTCTCTCTTTTTCTCTCATTTTTTTTATTTTTTTGGGCCTTTTCTCTTTTTTATGGCCTCTTTTTTTGGGCTTCTTTGGCCTTTTTTCGTCCGGAGTCTCATCCCGACTTATGGGGGAATCATAGTCTCCATCATTCTTTCCTCACTGGGACAATGCTCTAATAATGATGATCATCACACTTTTATTTTTCTTACAGCTCAACAATTACAACTCGATACTTAGAACAAAATATGACTCTTTGTGAATGCATCCGGCGGTGTACCGGGATATGCAATATGACAATGATGAATGTGTCATGAACAGAACGGTGGAAAGTTGCATGGCAATATATCTCGGAATGGCTATGGAAATGCCATAATAGGTAGGTATGGTGGCTGTTTTGAGGAACGTATATGGTAGGTGTATGATAACGGCGAGAGTTGCGCGGTATTAGAGAGGCTAGCAAGGGTGGATGGGTGAGAGTGCATATAATCCATGTACTCAACATTAGTCATAAAGAACTCATATACTTGTTGCAAAAATCTAGAAGTTATCAAAGCAAAGTATTACGCGCATGCTACTAAGGGGATCGATTGGTAGGAAAAGACCATCGCTCATCCCCGACCGCCACTCATAAGGAAGACAATCAATAAATAAATCATGCTTTGACTTCATCACATAACGGTTCACCATACGTGCATGCTACGGGAATCACAAACTTCAACAAAAGTATTCTTTAAATTCACAACTACTCAACTAGCATGACTTTAATATTATCACCTCCATATCTCAAAACAATTATCATGCTTCAATCTTTTCTTAGTATTCAACACACTCTAAAGAAAGTTTCACAAATCTTGAATACCAAGCATATTATTATTAGGCAAATTACCATGCTATTAAGAGACTCTCAAATTAATTTAAGTGAAGTATGAGAGATCAATAGTTTCATTAAAACGAATCCACCACCGTGCTCTAAAAGATCTAAGTGAAGCACATAGAGCAAAATTATCTAGCTCAAAAGATATAAGTGAAGCACATAGAGCAAAAGTATCTAGCTCAAAAGATATAAGTGAAGCACATAGAGCAAAACTACTTAGCTCAAAAGATATAAGTGAAGCACATAGAGTATTCTATCAAATTTTAATTTATGTATGGCTCTCTCAAAAGGTGTGTACAGCAAGGATGATTGTGGAATACTAGAAAACAAAGACACAAATAATACAAGACGCTCCAAGCAAAACACATATCATGTTGGTGAATAAAAATATAGCTCCAAGTAAATTACCGATGGAAGTGGACGAAAGAGGGGATGCCTTCCGGGGCATCCCCAAGCTTTGACTTTTTGGTGTCCTTGGATTATCTTGGGGGTGCCATGGGTATCCCCAAGCTTAGTCTCTTGCCACTCCTTGTTCCATGATCCATCAACAGAATTCACCCAAAACTTGAAAACTTCACAACACAAAACTCAAAATAGAAAACTCGTGAGCTCCGTTAGCGAAAGAAAACAAAAGACCACTTCAAGGTACTGTAATGAACTCATTCTTTATTTATATTGGTGTCAAACCTACTGTATTACAACTTCTCTATGGATTATAAGCTATTTTACTAGCCATAGATTCATCAAAATAAGCAAACAACACACGAAAAACAGAATCTGTCGAAAACAGAACAGTCTGTAGTAATCTGTAGCTAGCGCAAGATCTGGAACCCCAAAAATTCTAAAATAAATTGCTCGACGTGAGGAATTTATCTATTAATCATCTTCAAAAATAATTAACTAAATAGCACTCTTCAAATAAAAATGACAGCAGTTCTCGTGAGCGCTAAAGTTTCTGTTTTTTACAGCAAGTTCAACAAGACATTCCCCAAGTCTTCCCAACGGTTCTACTTGGCACAAACACTAATTTAAACACAAAAAACACAACAAAAACAGAGGCTAAATATTTTATTTATTACTAAACAGGATCAAAAAGCAAGGAATAAAAATAAAATTGGGTTGCCTCCCAACAAGCACGATGGTTTAACGCCCCTAGCTAGGCATAACAAGCAGGGATAGATCTAGGTATTGCCATAGTAATAAGATAGATTGGTGAAGCTCATTTCATATTCTCTACATTCGGCAGCAAGTTTTCTTTGAGGCAAACAAAAGTAATCAAAAGGACTAAATTTAACGGGACAAAAGTCCCCAAGATCAACATTGGGAGGTATAGGTTCCTCCTTCGGTCCTTCATAATGCACAACCAATTCATCATTATAAGCATTCTTTTGACAGAACTTTGTGAGTCTATATTCAAGAGAATATCCTAGTTCATTATTTCGAATAGCTAAATCATCATTAAGTTCAGAAATTCTATCAACTAAAACATTGGTAGGAATCCTTCTTCTAAGATTTTCATTGAAAGCAACATAATCTAGAGATTGCAAACACATTATTTCTTGTTGATCAAAGAGGATAGCCTCAATGGGAGGACGGCAAGCTTCCACCCTATAATGCGCAAAGATTTCTTTGGCTTCTTTTATTATGAATCTAAACTCATGAGCCAAAAAGATAGTAACGGCACACTTAACAGAAGAATGCTCAATATTAGAAAATTCCAGAAAAATCTTTGTATAGAAGGATGCATGTGCATGAATTGTCTTTCAAGTTCAACTGCAAGCATGGCAATAGCGTCCGCAAGACTACTAGTTCGGTGAAGGATAGAACTACCCATAGAAGGTAAAGCACCGGCACAAGTAAAGAAATCTTGAATAACTCCTTTTCCAATAATATTACCACTACCAACACGGAATTTTTTTTGTATGAAAGATGGTAGGTTCTTTAGTAGGAGTATCAGAATCTTCCATGATGTTGTTATCACCCATATTGGCGATAACTTCCCCAATTTTATACATAATGACAAGCAAGCAATCTAACACACGAGCAAACAAAAAGCAAACGGGAAAAAAGAGGCAAATAGAGAGGGAGGATAGGGAGAGAGAGGGTGAATAAAATGGCAAGGGTGAATTGGGGGACAGGAAAACGAGAGGCAAATGGCAAATACTGTAATGCGAGAGATAGGGATTGTGATGGGTACTTGCTATATTGACTTTTTGCATAGACTCCCCGGCAACGGCGCCAGAAATCCTTCTTGCTATGTCTTGAGCTTGCGTTGGTTTTCCCCGAAGAGGAAGGGATGATGCAGCAGAGTAGCGTAAGTATTTCCCTCAGTTTTTGAGAACCAAGGTATCAATCCAGTAGGAGCCCACGCTCAAGTCCCTCATACCTGCACAAAGCGATAGCTACACGCAACCAACACGATTAGGGCTTGTCAAGCCCTTCACGGTCACTTACGAGAGTGAGATCTGATAGATAGAATATTTTTGGTATTTTTGATATAAAGATGCAAAGTAAAAAGTAAAAGCAAAGTAAATAGCAAAACAATATAAAAGTGATGGAGATTGATATGATGAGAATAGACCCGGGGGCCATAGGTTTCACTAGTGGCTTCTCTCAAGAGCATAAGTATTCTATAGTGGGTGAACAAATTACTGTTGAGCAATTGATAGAATTGAGCATAATTATGAGAATATCTACGCATGATCATGTATATAGGCATCACGTCCGTGACAAGTATATCGAAACGATTCTGCATCTACTACTATTACTCCACTCATCGACCGCTATCCAACATGCATCTAGAGTATTAAGTTAAAAACAGAGTAACGCCTTAAGCAAAATGACATGATGTAGAGAGATAAATACATGCAATATGAAATAAACCCCATCTTGTTATCCTCGATGGAAACGATGCAATACGTGCCTTGCTGCCCCTTCTGTCACTGGGTAAGGACACCGCAAGATTGAGACCAAAGCTAAGCACTTCTCCCATGGCAAGAACTACCAGTCTAGTTGGCCAAACCAAACGGATAATTCGAAGAGACTTGCAAAGATAACCAATCATGCATCAAAGAATTCAGAGAAGATTCAAATATTATTCATAGATAGGCTTGATCATAAACCCACAATTCATCGGTCTCAACAAACACACCGCAAAAAGAAGATTACATCGAATAGATCTCCACGAGAGAGGGGAGAACTTTGTATTGAGATTCAAAGAGAGAGAAGAAGCCATCTAGCTACTAATCATGGACCCGAAGGTCTGAGGTAAACTACTCACACTTCATCGGAGAGGTTATGATGATGTAGAAGCCCTCCATGATGACGGACCTCTTCCGGCGGAGCTCCGAACAGGCCCCAAGATGGGATCTCGTGGATACAGAAAGTTGCGGCGGTGGAATTAGGTTTTTGGCTCCTGTTCTGATCGTTTGGGGGTACGTGTGTATATATAGGAGGAAGGAGTACGTCGGTGGAGCACCGAGGGTCCCACGAGGCAGGGAGGCGCGCCCCCTACCCTCGTGCGCACCTCTTTGCTTCCTTGCAGTAGGGTCCAAGTCTCCTGGATCATGTTCGGTGAGAAAATCACGTTCCCGAAGATTTTATTTCCTTTGGACTCCGTTCGATATTCCGTTTATCTGAAACACTGAAATAGGCAAAAACCAACAATTCTGGGCTGGGCCTCCGGCTAATAGGTTAGTCCCAAAAATAATATAAAAGTGGAAAATAAAGCCCAATATATTCCAAAACAGTAGATAATATAGAATGGAGCAATCAAAAATTATAGATATGTTGGAGACGTATCAAGGCTATCCCACCGTGAAAGAGGACGGGTCTCCTTTTGATCAGGATGACTTCATGGCTTGTGTGCGCGAAGTCCGGCCTCAGGCGACTTGCCTTGGAGATGACACCAATGTTGACAAGTACCAGCTGGGTTTTGATATTGAGAATAAGAAGATGGCCACTCCCTATACAAAGTAACAGATTTGATCCCACCAGTAAGAGAAGATACATTTGCCCCGGAGGTTGACCCGGTCGACCTGATTGACGACGAAGCCGAATTTGTCGCCATGAATGGCTTTGATTGGTCAAAACCCAATTTCCAACAAACTAAATGTGGTGAACCGGCGAGGGAGGGACAATTAGCATCTTCATGGGCTTATAAATCCTTGTAATAACTTAGCTGTTAAAACACCGTATGTTCTACTTATGCCATCGCGCACAAAATACTTTTATGTGACTTCTGCGTTTCATAATATCAATGTATGTGTCACTTTTCATGCTTGTCTCTGCAATGTCTTGAACTCTGTTGCCTGTAAACACAAAGAAAAGACTGGCTTGGCGGCTTGTCCCCTTGGATCCTTAGATCGCCGGTTTAAATAACCCGGGTGATGAATTTTGATAATTCTATCTTTATAAGAAACCAATGACTGTTATACCTTGATAGATTGCACCTTTTGATCCGTAAACCGCCGGCGTGAACGACCCGGGCGGCTGTGTTGTCGAATAGTCGAGCCGGTGGGGGAAACCAGGCTAATTGTTTGCAATATGTAAAATAACAAAAAACTAAAAGACAAGTAACAGATAATAAGCATGATTTAATCCCGTATTCAAAAGGTGGTGGGTTTCTGATTCGAATACGATCAGTAAACTGGACCAAAGGGGTTAAGCTAAGGTTCGAATACGACCATATAGCCCCAGTGGCTTTGGCGTTGCGCCGATCAAGAGGGTACCGGCAGCTATGTTCTCTTTGGTTCGAATACGACCTATGTTTGAACATGAAGCCCCCAAATGACCTTGAGAGATTTTTAACGACCCTGATTCGAATACGATCCAAGTTGGACTCAAGAGGGGTTAAGCTATGATTCGGATACGATCAAGAAGCCCCCAAGTGAGTTTGGCCTTGAGCCGATCAAGAGGGTTATGACAGCTATGTTCTCTTTGGTTCGAATACGACCTATGTTTGAACAGGAAGCCCCCAAGTGACCATGAGATTACAGCTTAGATTCAGATATGATCATAAGCCGGAGCAAAAAAGGTTAGACTTGATTCAAATATGATCAGCTCCTTAATAGTATTTTGAAAATAAGAAAAAACATAGTCTTTGGAAGGAAAAGAGACCGATGGTCTTACTTTATTGCTTATCATGGTATATACAATGTGAACGTATGCACATGATGAGAGACGGTGGCTCGGGTGTAGTATGGCCGAAGTTGAGCAATATTCCACGGCCGGCGGGTCTCTTCCTCCGACTTATGTGAGTCTTTGTGCTCTTGAACGTCAATAAGGTAATATGACCCGTTGTTTAAATTCTTACTGACCACAAAAGGTCCTTCCCATGTCGGAGATAACTTGTGTGCATCTGACAGATCCTGGATGAGCCAAAGTACCAAGTCGACTTCCTGAAAACTCCTGGACTTAACCTGGCGGCTGTGATAACGACGCAGGTCCTGTTGATAAATTGCTGACCGGGCTGCTGCTAAGTCTCTTTCTTCATCCAACAAGTCAAGTGCATCGTGTCTGGCTTGTTCATTATTAGCTTCAACATAAGCCGCTACATGGGGCGAGTCATGACGGATGTCACTAGGCAATACTGCTTGTGCTCCATAAACCATGAAGAAAGGTGTGTAAACCGTAGACCTATTGAGCGTAGTGTTCATACTCCATAACACCGAGGGTAATTCCTCTACCCAACAACCCGGCGTTCGCTATAAAGGAACCATAAGCTGGGGTTTGAGCCCTTTCAAAATTTCCTGATTGGCTCTCTCAGCTTAACCATTGGATTGAGGATGAGCTACAGAAGAAACATCAAGCCGGATGTGTTCTTGTTGAAAAAACTCTTCCATAGCCCCTTGGGACAGATTAGTGCCATTGTCAGTGATAATACTATGTGAAAAACCGAAAGGGAAAATGAATTTTTTCATGAACTGAACCGTCGTGGCTGCGTCACATTTACTCACAGGCTCCGCCTGAACCCACTTGGTGAATTTATCAACTGCCACCAGGAGATGTGTCTTTTTATCCTTAGACCTTTTGGAAGGTCCCACCATGTCAAGCCCCCAAACCGCAAACGGCCAAGTGATTGGGATCATCCAGAGCTCTTGAGCCGGCACATGCGCTCGTCGTGCAAATTTTTGACATCCATCACATCTACTGACCAGATCTTCTGCATAAGCGTAAGCCTTCAACCAGTAAAAACTATGACGAAACGCCTTGGCCACTAAAGATTTTGACCCGGTGTGATGACCACAATCGCCTTCATGGATCTCATGAAGGATTTCTTGACCATCTTCAGGGGAAACACACCGCTGAAACGCTCCGGAAACACTGCGATGATATAACTCTCCATCTGAAATCGTCATGGACTTAGATCGCCGGGTTATCTGTCGAGCCAGGGTCTCATCCATTAGCAACTCTCCCCGGGTCATGTAAGCCAAGAACGACACCGTCCAATCTGGGATGACATGAAGAGCCGCTACCAACTGCGCCTCCGGGTCAGGAACATCTAAATCTTCCTCTGTAGGCAACTTGATAGAGGGGTTATGCAAAACATCCAAAAAGGTGTTGGGTGGCACCGGCTTACGCTGAGACCTCAACCGGCTTAAAGCGTCAGCTACTTCGTTCTTTCGACGGTCAATGTGCTCCACCTGATAACCTTTAAAATGTCCTACAACGGCATCAACCTCTCGGCGATAAGACACCATGAGAGGGTCCTTGGAATCCCACTTGCCGGACAGCCACTAGATCCGAGTCGCCAAGACATCTGACCCAGCTCAAGCTCATCTCTTTTGCCACTCGAAGACCATGGAGCAAGGCTTCATACTCTGCTGTGTTGTTAGTGCAAGGAAACATCAACTGTAACACATAACAAAATTTGTCACATCGTGGGGAAGTTAGCACGACTCCAGCCCCCAAGCCTTCCAACTGCCTGGACCCATCAAAATGAATAGTCCAATACGTGTTGCCTGGGTTCTCTTCTGGCATCTGCATCTCTGTCCAGTCATTGATGAAGTCAACCAGGGCTTGAGATTTAATTGCAGTACGTGGAACATACTTCAACCCATGAGACCCAAGCTCAATTGCCCACTTGGTGACTCGCCCAGTGGCTTCTCTGTTTTGAATAATGTCTCCCAAAGGAGCAGAGCTAACCACAGTGACTGGATGTCCCTGAAAGTAATGCTTAAGCTTCTGGCTTGCCATGAACACCCCATATACAAGCTTCTACCAATGTGGATATCGTTTCTTAGATTCAATCAGCACTTCATTGACGTAATAAACCGGCCGTTGAACCGGATGCTCTTTGCCAGCCTCCTTGCGCACTACCACAATAGCCACACTAACAGCTCGTGAGTTGGCAGCCACGTATAACAATAGCGGCTCTTTCTCAATTGGAGCAGCCAGGACTGGCGGCTCAGCAAGCTGTGTCTTCAGATCCTCAAAAGAGGCGTTCGCAGCATCGCTCAAAACAAAAGCATCTGTTTTCTTCATCATCTGATACAGAGGCATTGCCTTTTCCCCTAACTGGCTTATGAACCGGCTCAAAGTAGCAACTCGACCCGCCAGCCGCTGGACATCATTGATGCATGTTGGTTTGGCTAGGGATGTAATTGCCTTGATTTTCTCCGGGTTAGCTTCAATGCCCCGGTTGGACACCAAAAAACCCAAAAGCTTGCCGGCTGGGAGTCCAAAAACACACTTGGTCGGGTTAAGCATCATCTTGTAGACCCGGAGATTATCAAAAGTCTCTTTTAGATCTGTGATCAAGGTTTCCTCTTTCCTGGATTTCATCACTATGTCATCCACATAAGCATGAACATTACACCCAATCTAATCGTGAAGACAATTTTGTACACACCGTTGGTAAGTCGCCTGGGCGGTCTTTAGCCCGAAAGGCATAGATACATAGCAGAAAGCTCCAAAGGGAGTAATAAAAGTTGTCTTCTCCTGATCCTTGACCGCCATCTTAATCTGATGATAACCGGAATAAGCATCCAAGAAACTCAAACGTGCGCAACCCGCCGTAGCATCAATGATCTGATCAATACGGGGGAGAGTAAAAGGATAAGCCGGACAAGCTTTGTTCGGATCGGTGTAACCTACACACATACGCCAGGTGCCATTCTTTTTTAGTACAAGCATTGGGTTAGCTAACCATTCGAGGTGAAAGACCTCCACAATGAACCCGGCTGCCAAGAGCCGGACCACCTCTTCTCCAATGGCCTTGCGGCTTTCTTCATTGAACTGTCGGAGAAACTGCCTGATAGGTTTGAATTTTGGATCGATATTAAGAGTGTGCTCAGCGAGTTCCCTCGGGACACCCAGCATGTCTGAAGGTTTCCATGCAAAGATGTCCCGGTTCTCACGGATGAACTTGATGAGCGTGCTTTCCTATTTTGGATCCAAGTTTGCGCTGATGATGAAATGTTTGGATGAGTCGCCAGGTACAAAGTCAACCATCTTAGTGTCATCAACTGATTTGAATTTCAACTCCGGCTCATGCTCTGTTGTTGGTTTCTTTAATGACGTCATGTCTACCGGGTCAACATGATCCTTGTAAAAATTTAACTCCTCTGTTGCACAAACAGATTCAACATAGGAAGCATCACCTTCTTCACACTCCAAGGCTATCTTTGGGCTCCCATGTACTATAATGGTGCCTTTATAACCCGGCATCTTGAGCTGCAAATACACGTAACACGGCCGAGCCATGAACTTGGCATAAGTCGGCCACCCAAACAGAGCATGATATAGGCTCTTGATCTTAACCACCTCAAAGGTTAATTTTTCCGCTCTGGAGTCATACTCATCCCCAAAGGCTACTTCCAGCTCAATCTTACCAACTGGGTATGCCGACTTACCAGGCACCACACCGTGAAAAACAGTGTTGGATTGTTTAAGGTTTTTATCAGTCAATCCCATCCGGCGAAACGTCTCATAGTAGAGGATGTTGATGCTGCTGCCTCCATCCATGAGTACCTTAGTAAACTTGTATCGACCAACCTATGGTGCCACCACCAAAGCCAAGTGACCCGGATTATCAACCCGGGGCAGGTGATCCTCTCTGCTCCACACAATAGGCTGCTCTAACCAATGTAGATAACGTGGAACCGCCGTCTCAACAGCATTGACAGCTCTCATGTGCAGTGTCTGGTCCCTCTTACATAAGCTGGTGGTAAATACATGATATTGCCCACTACTCAGCTGCTTCGGATTGCTCTGATAACCGGATTGCTGCTGCTGATTACCCTGGCCGGGTTGCTGATTATATCCTCCTTGGTGACCAGGATAACCTTGACCGTGAAAACCTCCTCCGCCTGAGCCGGCTCCCGGGCCCTGAAAGCCGCCTCCACCTGAACCGCCACCTGTACCGTGACCCCCATCAAACGTATTTGAATTTTTAAATGCCTTCATGATCGTGCAATCTTTCCACAGGTGAGTGGCTGGTTTCTCCCGGGGGCCGTGCTTTGGACAAGGTTCATTCAACAACTGCTCCAGGGTGGGGCCTGACCCGCCCGATCGAGGGGGCTGTCTGCCCTTGCGCCGTTGATTACCACCCTGTGCATTAGTATTAGCAACAAACTCATTAGCCTTACGTTTATTACCTCCTTGATTTGCCGGGTTATGCTGGTGACCCTTGCCGTTGCCGTTCTTCTTTCCCTTTGTTGCCTTTTCTTCGTCAGACACCGGGTCTTTTGTGGTATTAGAATCAGCATACTTGACGAGAGCCGCCATCAATGTTACCATGTCATTACAGTCACGTTTGAGCCGCCCCAGCTTCTGCTTTAGAGGTTCAAAACGGCAATTTTTCTCCAACATTAAAACTGCTGAGCCAGCATCCATCTTATCAGATGAATGTATTATCTCCTTGACCCAACGCACCCAATGGGTTGTAGATTCACCATTCTCTTGCTTGCAATTGGTTAGGTCCACAATCGACATTGGCTGCTTACACGTGTCCTTAAAGTTCTGGATGAACCGCGCTTTCATCTCTGCCCATGAGTTGATAGAATTGGGTGGCAATCCCTTCAACCAAGTCCGAGGTGCTCCATCCAACATCATGGTAAAATACTTGGCCATTGCAGCGTCGCTAACCTCCAATAGTTCCATAGCCATCTCATAACTCTCAATCCAAGCCCCCGGCTGTAGGTCAGACGTGTAATTAGGCACCTTACGAGGCCCCTTGAAATCCTTTGGCAACCGCTCATTGCGTATGGCCGATACCAAGCAAGGCACACCGCCGGTTCTTGTGGCCACTCCTGCCTCAACCGAGGTTGCTGGATAAGCCGGAAAGGTTTGATGAGCCACCTGCTCTGCCGCCATTTGAGCCGCTCGTTCCACCTCTTGACGAATCCTCTCTTGATCCACCAAGTGAAGGGCTCCAGCCCGCACCGGCTCATGCCTATATGGCCGGTTGTGGCGTTGAGCATTACTTGACATCTCTGTAGACTCCATGTGCCTACTATAACTCGGGCTCCGGCTTGGGCGACTTGAATGGATCCTGTCTCGACTGTAGGAGTATGCATCCTGCTGGGCCAGAGCTGTCTGAAGTAGTTCTCTTACCCTCCGGGTTTCAATTGCTGCTGGCGAGTCGCCTTCCATTGGGAGAGCCGCCAAACGAGCCGACGCTGCGATGAGGTTTTCCAGTGGGTTGGAGAAGTGACCCGGAGGTGCTGACACATAACGAGGAGGAGCTCTATTTATACGAGGTGGCTCCATGGCGCGTGGCTGAACTGGTGCACCGGGTGTCGTGACCCGGTTTGCCTCCGGCGGGTTGCTCCCCCAGCTCCGGGTGTATGGAACAGGTTCCTCGGATCCAGCATTAGAGGTAGACGCGACTGAGTTTTCTAATGCCTCCTCCTAATGACCTCGTTTGATGCGTTAAGATCCACCAAGAGTCGGAAAGTTTCTGGTTGAAGTTGCTAAGCAAGAGCATCCAGAGCTGCTTGTTCTGCTGCCATCCGAGTTTCCTCCGTAGCTAGATTTTCCTTAGCTTGCACCATCTCCTCCCGCACGCGTTCCACTTCTGCGTCGTGCTGGGCTTTATCCGCCGGCTCTACCACGGCGGTCAACAGAGTCATCAGCCTATCCATGAGGTCCATTAGAATCTGAGCCGGGGGGCGCGTGGGGCCTCCTGACCCGGCTGCTGCCGACCCGGTAGCTGCTGCTGCCGCTGCGGCAGAGTTCTGCCCGGGCCGCGTCCCCGCCATGAAGACTCCGGCCCAATTCGGCAGCCCAAGGGGGTCCGGAATACTGCTGCCATCGGAACAGCCCCCGAGCATGCCGTCTTGCAGCTGGTACAACGAGTCCGTCTCACCTGTTGATGATGCAGTATCAGAGCAGATGGCCGTCTCCCTGCCTTCCACCGATCCTTCGGAGTATTCACCGCCATGGATGTAGCCTACGAAGGCATGCTTCACGATAGATTGAACACGGGTGGTCCTAGCGCGCTGAGCCGTTTCGATGAGGTTGGTGTGGACGTCCGGCTCAGGGCCCGACTCGTCGATCCGGCCAATGAAGACGTGAATTCCGCTGAAGGGGACCCGGTACCCGTACTCGATTGAGCCGGCCTCGGGGCCCCAGCCTTCGTCGTCGATGTAGAGCTTGCGGCGACGACTCTTGGTCATCCGGCCCACATCGTATCCCTTGAGCCCTTCGAAGTTGCCCTTCAAGAACTGAAATCCACCATGTGCTGGCCCCACGGTGGGCGCCAACTATCATGGAGTTGACACAGCAGATGTCCTAGGGCAAGGACTTAGTCATAGGGCCATCGCACTAGGAAGCTTAAAGGGGTTAATCGGGACAAAGGACACGAGAGAGTTTTTATACTAGTTCGGCCCCTTATGATGATGGTAAAAGCCTACGTCTAGTTGAGATTGGTATTGCTGAGGTTTCGATCTCCAAGGGGCTCAACTCGCCGGCTTGGTTATCGATCTGGTTGTTTTCTTCCCCTAAGCCGCCACCAGGTCGTCCCCTTATATACATGGGTTGACGCCTGGTGGCCTACAGAGTCCCGGCCGGCTCATAATCGTGTCCGGCTCGATGACTTTCTTTACATGCCTTTCTTTACAAGTCTTTCCTTATATACGGCGGTTTACAATATCGGGCCTTAAGCCGGCCCAGGCCTTTGGGCCTTCTATATGTTTAATAAACTATCATCTTGAATGTTTATTGGGCTTTTTATGTAACCCGCCATTAGGGCTGACCCGGCCCCTCCTGGGCGGGTCATATTGGTAGTAATATCCCCAAGAGAAGTAATATATTCCGCAAAAGTCATTCTAAAGGAAAAAAATTAGGTAAACAAAAAGGTTGAACTTTCTGGAATATTGAAAAACATTAGGCAATGGGCAAGTGGCTACGGAAGACGGCAGGGCCGTAACTCTACAAAAACTTTACTGAAACACTACAACTATTTTTATATTTTCCCTTTTTCCCATGACACTGGACTTTCAGCTCCCGGGTGCAGGGGCACCCTCAGGAACAGTAAATGCAAAACAATATGAAAAACAAATCAAAAAAATCTGAAACTTTGGGGGATCAAATATGATCAAACATTCAACGTTCATGCAAAGTTTTAGCATCAAAAAACATTCGTGGAGCCCACACAAAAAAACAAAATCAGTGTTCAAAGTTATGTGTAGTTTTGAGCAGTAGTTTTGTTTTTTAGGTGAGGGCTCCTCGAGTGTTATTTCTGGCTGAAAATTTGCAAGAACATCAAAAATTTTATCATATTTGATCCCCCAAAATCTCAGATTTTTTTGATTTTTTTTTCATATTGTTTGGAGTTAATGTTCATGAGGGTGCCCCTGCACCCAGGAGCTGTCACACCTTTCCCTTTTCCCATTTGATATTCTGAATATTTTTACTTGTTTCAAGAAATTGAGTTCATGTCAGGCAAGTTTGAAAAGAATTTCATTACAATTTCAATAAGATCTTTAGGGAATTGTTGGCAAAACAGTTGGACACAAGTACTAACTGCAAGTTTGGCAAAAGTGCTGGATCGACATGGCGTGATGGCTGGGACGCGACCCTGCATTCTGTCGGGTGACCCCGTTCGGGAGCGAGGCACAGAGAGCGAAGAGATGTGGTAAAAGGGATAGATGAAGGGAAGAGTACCTCAGTATTCTTGATCTTCTTGGTACGAATTAAATCAAGGGATATATGAGGGAAGAATACACATTTAATCTTCTTGGTACTTGGAAAGCCAATTTCAAACTAACAGAATTGTAACTTATTTGCATTGTAGATCGACCATATGGTCTACCTGAACCATCTATTTTTTTATCATGTTTGCGATGCTAGAATTTTTTTCTTTTGCTTGTTGTGTCTTGCCCCACACAAACCTCAAATCCTGGCTCCACTCCTGCGAAGAAGCCTACCCTCAATCGACCCATCAATTCCACCGGTAGCGACGCTCGTTCCGTGACCCATTCCGTGATCCGGTTGACCCGGATTTTTGGCAACGTGATCTGGACCTCGTGCTTCTGTACTCGGGCTGCCATGGCCATGGTCGCGTCCTGCAGCTCCGGATGCGTCGCTTCGTGCACCGTCCGCGGCCATCGCCGTCTCCGAGACCTAGGGCAGAGAAGCCAACTTCTCGCATCCTTTTCACACGCACGCTCTCTTGTTTTGTCCTCTCTTTTCTTGCTTTTCTCTAGAGGAATATGACTCCTTTGCAGGAGTCATTTGTTGTCTGCAGGCGACCGCTTTTGCGCCACAGTGGCATCGGAGCCTAGTTGGCTTGAGGAGCAGCACCTCCGGGGCTAACCCTTGCCCATGCCCTAACCGGTGCTTCATCCCAACAGTTTGTACTAGTAGTGGGTTCGTACTAATAAACAGGCACTTGCAACACATCGAAAATTGTGTACACAATCTATATAATTTGCTAGAAAATTGTGTATACTATCTTTAGTATTGTGTACACTATCTATAAGGGTTCGGGCCGAGCACCCTTAGCCGAGCAACCGGAAGGCGCATGCTGGCACACGCGCCTGTGGTCGGCAGCCTCGTGGTACACGATGCGGCCGGTGTCGCAGCCATACTTCTCGAAGTCACACGACACCATGGCGGCTGCTGCGAAGGCGTCAAGAATGGCGCAGTGGACAACCGTGAGGCCGCAGGATTCTCCATGGACTCCACGACAGGACGAGCACATCACATGGTCGGCGTCACACTGGCGGCAAGATTCAGTTCAGAAAGCAGGATCTAGATATGATATGCAAAGACGATTAATTGACGAAAGAAACTGTGGATCCATCTTTGATACCTTGAAGATGGGAGGTTTGAGGGGCAGGTGGCAGGTATGGCAGTCCAGCAATGCCGCGGGCATGTATGCCATGATAACGCTCACGGCATGCTCCGGTTTCATCTCCGTTGCGGTGGCTACCACCGCAAGAGCTCGCTCTCCTCCTCCATGGCTCATTTTTTTTCTTTGACAATGACGGCGCGGGGGGAGTTGTGGTGGATGGGTAGTGGCTGATTCTAGCACTTAAAGCATCGGCGATATATAGTGTCATACGTTTTCCTCTAGGGTGGAGGTGGAGGTGGCGGCGTGGGTTGGTGGGAGGAGGTCCCGCATAGGAGCTCTGCCTCGGCGGCGGCTAGGGTTCCCATCGATTGCCAGCGCGGGAGTATGAGCGGTAAATGGATTTGGATTGGATCCTACCAAATTGGAAAGAAGTAAAATGAAGGCTGAATTGGAAAGAATTAAATTTCCGCGTATCTCAAAATTGAATGTCTTGCCAATTGATCAAATAATGTTTTTTTGCTTCTGTCACCTCTGGAAAATCACTGGAGGCGCATTTGGTTTCTTGGCTCGCACCTGCATCGCACCCACCATGCAATTTTCTCCAGGCTACACATCTCACTGGGACAGGCCCGGACGACGCAAAATCAGGCTCCCAGCCAGGCTGAGCGGAAACGCAGGGATCGGCCGCTTCCACGAGTCAGGCCCGCGCCAACATCCGCGCGGGTCAGCCCACATCTCCCCGCCGCTCTCTCCTCTGGTGCGACGCCCAGGTCCGGCCCTGGGGTATGGCCAAAGGGGCGATGGCCCAGGGCCCATGCTGGGAGGGGGCCCATGACGTAGTACACATATATAGTATAGCCCAGAAGAAAATATTTAAGGGAAAAAAATATGGAAGAAAAAATAAGATGGGCTCGGCCCTTGAGATCACTAGGTAGCTAAGCATCGGCGCACGCAACTCATGGCTGCAAAGGACCGAGATTGAAATGCGTACGTATGAAACAAATCGATCAATTGATCTGGCTTGTCCTGTTCATGGCTCGTCGGTTCGTCTTTCTCGTCTCATCGGCCCGTCACTCCATCGCTCCTTGCTCGGCGCCTCAGCCGCTTATTGTCGCCACCGTGCGCAGCAGTTCGCCACTCCAGCAATATGGCAATACGTCAGTACGTATACTGATCCATTCATCCACCCCTCAATTTCAGATTTCCAGTAGTTTTTTAATATGTCTATTCAACTATTCATCCATGATCCATCCCCCAATTTCAGTTTTTCAGTAGTTTTTTAGTACGTCTATTCTACTATTCATCCATGATTCATCCTACGAAGTTTCAAATTTTTTATGTATAATTTTCTAATTCAATGGTACAGATTATGTATTCAACGATCCTAATTTTTTGTTGTATACATGTCTATGGTTCCCATCATCCGATCTATAAATTTCTAATTCTTTGTATACTTTTTACTTCATAATTTTAGGACATTAGCCTGTCATGTTGACTAAGATACATTTTTCGGGTGCTAAAAAGGAAGAAGAAAGAAAGAAAGTAATTTGAAAATTCAACCACCGAAGGATTCTTTGACTTAGGGGCCCATGCCGTCCAATTCTCCTAGGGCCTCCCAAAACATGGGGCCGGCCCTGGCGACGCCACATCTCCTCATCGGTGCCATGGTAAAGGTCTCCTTCTCTCTTCCCCCTCCCTTCCCGAGCTCTGGCCCCTCCCTCCCATTCTCAGCCGTCGCTCGTGGGTCGGCGCTGCCCACCTGATCTGGCCATCAATGCAAGCACGGGACTCTGGCGGGACATACACCACATGCGCGTGCGCGATCCACGCGGGTGAGCAAGCACGGACCAACGTGTTGTGCTCTTATCAGCGGGGAAGGCCTGGTCGTGGTAGATGAGATCTGCCGGGCCTTGTGCTTAGGCTGTTGTACCAGCAATCACCTAGGCTTCTCATTGATGCTTGTGTGCGCAACGTTGGGTCATCTATTTTGGAATGGAGGGAGTACATGACAGATTCCTGTAAAAATGCGTGAAGCGTATGTGAGGGAGTCCTGGATTAGGGGGTCTTCGGACAGCTGGACTATCTTCATTGGCCGGACTGTTAGACTATGAAGATACAAGATTGAAGACTTCGTCTCGTGTCCGGGTGGAACTCCACTTGGCGTGGAAGGCAAGCTAGGCAATACGGATATGGATATCTCCTTCTTTGTAACCGACCTTGTGTAACCCTAACCCTCTCCGGTGTCTATATAAACCGGAGGGTTTTAGTCCGTAGGGAACAACAACGACAACATACAATCATACCATAGGCTAGCTTCTAGGGTTTAGCCTCTCTGATCTCGTGGTAGATCTACTCTTGTACTACCCATATCATCAATATTAATCAAGCAGGACGTAGGGTTTTACCTCCATCAAGAGGGCCCGAACCTGGGTAAAACATTGTGTCTCCTGCCTCCTGTTACCATCCGGCCTAGATGCACAGTTCGGGACCCCCTACCCGAGATCTGCCAGTTTTGACACTGACATTGGTGCTTTCATTGAGAGTTCCTCTGTGTCGTCACCTTTAGGCCCGATGGCTCCTCCGATCATCAACAATGATGCGGTCCAGGGTGAGACCTTTCTCTCAGGACAGATCTTCGTGTTTGGCGGCTTTGCACTGCGGGCTAATTCGCTTGGCCATCTGGAGCAGATTGAAAGCTACGCCCCTGGCCATCAGGTCAGATTTGGAAGTTTGAACTACACGGCCGACATCCGCGGAGACTTGCTCTTCGACGGATTCGAGCCACAGCCGGGCGCGCCGCACTATCACGAGGGGTATGACCTAGCTCTGCCGCCAAACAGTACCCCAGAGGTCGCGCCCACATTAGCTCCGACCCTTAGCTCGGACCCAACTGCGCCAATCGAGGACGGGTGGGTAGACACCGCCTCAGGGGCTGCAGTTTCAACGGCGATCGAGCCGAACACCAGCCTAATCCTCTGCGAAGCACGTGACTCCAAGGTGCCGGACTCTTTTCCGGACTCCGAACCGTCCGCGCCCCTGCCAATCGAATCCGATTGGGCGCCGGTCATGGAATTCACCGCCGCGGATATCTTTCAGCACTCGCCCTTCGGCGACGTTCTGAATTCACTAAGGTCTGTCTCTTTGTCAGGAGAGCCCTGGCCGGACTATGGCCAACAGGATTAGGATGCGGACGACGAAGAAATTCGACGCCCACCCACCACCCACTTCGTAGCCACTTTCGATATTTAACCGACATTCTCGACTTCGAGTCCGAAAACATCGACGGTATGGACGATGATGTAGGAGACGAACATGAATCAGCGCCTATAGGGCACTGGAAAGCCACCTCGTCATATGACATATACATGGTGGATACACCCAAAAAAGGCAATGGCGACGAGATAGCGGAGGATGACCCCTCCAAGAAGCAACCCAAGCGTCGAAGTCAGCGGCGCCGCTCTAAGTCCTGCCAAAGGAAAAGTGGTGATACCGGCACAGGAAATAATAACACTCTGGATAGTGCCGAAGACAACAACAATCCCCTCCAGAAAGATTTAGAGCAGGAGGATGGAGGAGCCAGCCCTCCTGAGAGAGCGGTAGACCGAGAGGAGGAGGATGACAATTACATGCCCCCTCCGAAGACGAGGCAAGCCTCGGCGATGATGAATTCGCCGTACCAGAGGATCCCATCAAACAAGAGCGCTTCAAGCGCCGGCTTATGGCCACGGCAAATAGCCTAAAGAAAAAGCAGCAGCAGCTTCAAACTGATCAAGATCTGCTAGCTGACAGATGGACTGAAGTCCTCGCGGCCGAGGAATATAAACTCGAGTGCCCCTCCAAGAATTACCCAAAGTGCAGGTTACTACCCCGACTGGAGGAAGAAGCATATGATACGGCTGATCGGACACCTCGTGGCCGCGATAGAGAGGCATTCCATCCAAAAACTCAGCCTCCACCCCGACGCCATTCAAATAAAAAGGCATGGGGAGATACGCCAGACCTGCGAGACATATTGGAGGACAAAGCAAAGCATGCAAGATCGATCTACGGATCACGAGGGCGCACCACTCTGCAAGACGATAAACATCACGCCGAATACAGTAAAAGCAAATCCGGTCGGGCCGAACAAAGCGGGCAAGACCCATTCGAGTTGTGTCGCGATATAGCCCAATACAGAGGCGCCGCACACCCCTTATGCTTCACAGACAAAGTAATGGATCATCAAATCCCAGAAGGATTCAAACCTATAAATATTGAATCATACGGCGGCACAACAGATCCAGCAGTATGGATAGAGGATTTCCTCCTCCACATCCACATGGACCGCGGTGATGACTTACACGCCATCAAATACCTCCCACTAAAGCTCAAAGGACCAGCGCGGCATTGGCTTAACAGCTTGCCGGCGGACTCCATTAGCTGTTGGGAAGATCTGGAAGCCGCATTCCTCGACAACTTTCAGGGCACTTATGTGCGACCACCAGACGCCGATGACTTGAGCCACATAATTCAGCAGCCAGAAGAGTCGGCCAGGCAATTCTGGACTTGGTTCCTTACAAAGAAAAATCAAATCGTCGACTGTCCGGATGCAGAGGCCTTGGCGGCTTTCAAACACACCATCAGAGACGAGTGGCTAGCCCGGCACCTTGGTCAGGAAAAGCCAAAATCTATGGAAGCTCTCACGACGCTCATGACCCGCTTCTGTGTGGGAGAAGACAGCTGGCTGGCTCACAGTAATAACATATCAAAGAACCATGGTACCTCCGATACCAAGGACGGCAATAGCAGGTCACGTCGCAACAAACATAAGCGTCGTATTAACAACAAAAATACCAAGGATACGGCAGTCAATGCCGGATTCAAAGGCTCTAAACCCGGTCAGCGGAAAAAGCCATTCAAACAAAGTACGCCGGGTCCGTCCAGCTTGGACCGTATACTCAATTGCTCGTGTCAAATACACGGAACCACAGACAAGCCAGCCAATCACACCAACAGGGATTGTTGGGTGTTCAAGCAGGCCGGCAAGTTAATTGCTGAAAACAAGGACAAGGGGCCGCATAGTGATGATGAGGAGGAGCCCCGGCAACCGCACATCGGAGGATAGAAGAGGTTTCCTCCGCAAGTGCGGACGGTGAACATGATATACGCAACCCACATCCTCAAGAGGGAGCGGAAGCGTGCGCTCACAGACGTATATGCGTTGGAGCCAGTTGCCCCAAAGTTCAACCCTTCGTCCTCCTGTCCGATCACCTTCGATCGCAGGGACCACCCCACTAGTATCCGTCATGGCGGATTTGCCGCACTGGTCGTCGACCCAATCATTGACGGATTTCACCTCACTCGAGTCCTTATGGATGGCGGCAGCAGCCTGAACCTACTTTATCGGGACACAATGCGCAAAATGGGTATAGACCCCTCAAGGATCAAACCCACAAAAACGACCTTTAAAGGCGTCATTCCAGGTGTGGAGGCCCATTGCACAGGCTCAATTACACTGGAAGTGGTCTTCGGATCCCCGGATAACTTCCGAAGTGAAGAGTTAATCTTCGATATAGTCCCGTTCCGCAGTGGTTATCACGCGCTGCTTGGGCGAACCGCATTTGCTAGATTCAATGTGGTACCGCATTATGCATACCTCAAGCTTAAGATGCCAGGACCTCGCAGAGTTCTTACAGTCAATGGAAACATAGAGCGCTCTCTCCGAACGGAGGAGCACACCGCGGCCCTCGCAGCAGAAGCGCAAAGCAGCCTCTCGAGGCAATCAACCAGTTCGGTGCTTCAAAGCCCGGACACCTTCAAGCGCGCTCGGAGCAATCGGCAAATAGACCGCCTGGCGCGATCTGAGCTCGCGTAGCAATACGGCGGCCACCCCAACCCCAGCCCAACGGCGAAACTCGTGCCGCGCGTACATAATTACGCATTAAAAATACCATGGGCACAGGTGGGGAGAGGGGCACAACTGCGGCACGCCCCAAGACGCGGCTTAAACCGCACTAGGGGCTTCCCATTTGGTTATCTTTCTCTTTTTTTTTCAGGACCTTAATCTCTGGAAACACTGTCCGGTAGCACTATTGCCGAACACATGATGTAGCAACCAAGGAGGCAGACAACTACGTCATACCACGGAATTCGCAGGTGGATTACAGTAACGAGCGAAATATTCGATTTAATATCATTCCTCAGCTTGCCCTTGGAAGGGACATAGTCCTACTCTTTGCATATCGCACTATCTGTGTCACTCTACTTTAACGCAATTTTCTGAATAAACAATGCATGACATTACGACTATTATTGCATTCTTGTTATATATATATATATATATATATATATATATATATATATATATATATATATATATATATATAGACACACCAGGGGCTTATGTACCCCACAATACGGTGTGAAAAATCCGAACACTTCCACAAGTGCGGCACCCCGAACTTATAGTATTATATGCATCAGCTCCGAATCATGTCTTTGGTCAAATGTTGGGTTTGCCCAGCTCCTATGTTTTGGTACCTTACGTTCCGCTCTATCGGCTAAGGTAGCGCTAGGAGAACTACTGCAATTGTGCGCCAGTTCTGCTGGGTTCAGCACCTCGGTAGAGAAAGCTAAAACTGACTGTCATGATAAGGCGAGAGACTGGTCGCTGTTCGGCGAGGTTTTCGAGTCCCTAAACACTTATGCCGCTTAGAGCGAGGGGCCGGCCCTGTCCGGCTTAAAGGCATGTATTGCGCCCCAAATTCGGCCTTCCGAATACCAGGGGCTTCGCCAAAATTTAAAATTATAGAATTCTATGGCTAAGTGAGATAAAGCATTATTAGTCCGGTTGTCTTGTTCGCTGTGCTGAGCACCTCCCTCGAAGGACCCAAACATGGGAACAAGAGTGCTCATGCTTATCCCGAACACCCCAGCACTCGTGGCATGGGGGCAGAAGCCAAGGACTAGCCATCTCTTAGATTGGATAAACAGCCAAACAGAAGGTAATATTTTAAATTCAAACAAGCGTTGCAATGCGCATATGATACAAGTTTTCATAAATACAGGATAAAACGAGCAAGTCTCACTCAAATATTACATCTTTTGAACACTCGTCCGCTATGAGACGGGCACCCGGCAGAACACCCTCGTAGTACATCTCGGGGTGGCGGTGCTCCTTACCCTCCGGCAGCCCCTCCTTGATAAGCTTCACGGTGTCTAGCTTGACCCACTGCAATTTCACACGGGCGAAAGCTCGGCGTGCACCTTCAATGCAGACAGATCGCTTGACCACCTCCAGCCGCGGGCAGGCATCCACAAGCCACTTCACCAGGCCGAAGAAGCTGTTCGGAAGGGTGTCGCCAGGCCACAGCCGGACTATAAAGCTCTTCATGGCCCGATCGGCCGCCTTATGTAGCTCGACCATCTGGTTCAGCTGGTCGCTCATTGGCACCGGGTGTTCGGCCTCAGCATACTGAGACCAGAACAACTTCTCCATTGATCTTCCATCCTCGGCCTGGTAAAATTGTGCGGCATGGGACACGCTATGGGGCAAATCTGCGAATGCTTCTGGAGAGCTCCGGATTCGGGTAAGTAATCGGTAATTTACTTTTACATGCTTGCTTTGCACATAGAAAGCCTTACCCGCCGCTATCTTCTTCATTGCGTCGATCTCCTAGAGGGCCTTTTGGGCTTCGGCCTTGGCACTTTTTGCGCTCTCGAGGGCCGCGGCAAGCTCAGACTCCCGCGTCTTTGAGTCAAGCTCCAACGCCTCGTGCTTCGCCATGAGAGCCTGAAGCTCTTGCTGCACCTCGCCCACCCGAGCCTTGTGCTTCTCTCGCTCGGTGTGCTCCTTGGTCGCTTTATCTTCGGCCTTGGTTAGCGCTTGCTTCAGGGTCGCCACCTCGGTCGTGGCCCCTGGCAAATATACGATGATCCTGTCATTGTGCAATCGCGTCTTCTTTTATATAAACATATCTATAGACAGGGTATTACCTACCCTTGTTATTCTCGAGCTGCCTATTGGCAAGGCCGAGCTCTTTCCTGGACCCCTCGAGGTCCTGCTTCAGTACGGCGACCTCCGCAGTCAATGCGGCGGACGCCAGCAGCAAAGCCTGCAGATGCATATTGACATACTTATATTAGACTCCTGCGATATTATTTGATCCTCTGTTCGGATTTTCTTTGTGAACACCGAACAAAGCATCAAGAGCTACTGTCTATGCGGTAATATTTCTACTGCATTTTAAAAACACTTACCTCAAAGCCTGTCAGAAGGCTGGCACAGGCTTCAGTCAACCCGCTCTTGGCGGACTGAACCTTCTGGACCACCGCACTCATAATAGTACGGTGCTCGTCGTCGATGGAAGCACTGCGAAGCGCTTCCAGCAGATTGTCCGGTGCCTCTGGATGGACAATGGTCACCGGCACAGGCGTCTTGCCCCTCTTAGAAGGAGGCCGCCTGCCCGAGCCCGGAACCACTGGAGGCTCCGGCGCGGTGTTCAGCTGAGGGCCGAACTCAGAGCTCTCAGGGGCCCTGTCCCCTCGGCTCCCGGAGTCCGGAAGGTCGCCTTGAGGCGCCTCCGGGACAGTCCCCCTCGATCCGGTGCCTCTTGAGATAGCACCTTGGCGTCGTCGGCAGGATGAGGGGAGGCGGCGGTCGGGACTGGATCGCTATCCATGTCCGACGAGCCCAGGGAGCCGTCCGATGATACATCGATACTGGCTCGTGGCGGCCTGCATAATTATGTTCGGCGTTAGGGAAAGCAGTGCGACAAAGGAATGCTATGAGTTACTCTGGTATCCGAATACTTACGATCTCCCCAGGGGCTTGGCCCTGGGCAACCACTCGTCCTCGCCTTCGTTGGACCCTTCGCCCCCCCCCCCAGTTGGGGCGGCCTTCCTTTTCTTATCTCCCTCAGCCGGAGGGGGGAGCATCTTCTTCTTCCTCGTCTTCGAGGGAGGAGTGCGCCGCAGAGTCATCGTACAGTGAGTCTGACGACGCCTGGCGTCGGGAACTCTTTCGGGTTCCCTTGGTCTTCTTGGTCTTCTCCGGTACCGTATAAGGAGCCGGAGTCAGCATCTTCGCCAGAAGAGCATCTACAGGGCCTTCGGGCAAAGGAGCCGGACAGTCGATCTGTCCGGCCGTCCCCTGCTAGTCCTGTCAAAGGTACGGGAGTTTAGATCCCACATGGAGTCAATCTATAAAAAATAAGTATCCCGTGAGAGGTAAAGCAGCTTACCGCACTGGCTTGGCGCTTCGCGCTGAATCTGTGATCCTCAGTAATGGGAGGGGGGACCTCGGCGCTTTTGAACAACACCCTCCAGGCATCTTCTTGAGTTGTGTCGAAGAGCCTGTTCAGAGTTCGGTGCTGCGCCGGGTCGAACTGCCACAAGTTGAACTCCCGTTGTTGGAACGGGAGGATCCGGCAGTGGAGCATGACCTGGACCACATTGACGAGTTTGAGCTTCTTGTTCACCATGTTTTGAATACATGTTTGGAGTCCGGTGAGCTCTCCCGAACTACCCCAGGATAGGCCCTTCTCTTTCTAGGAGGTGAGCCACGTGGGGATGCCAGATCGGAACTCAGGGGCCGCTGCCCATGCAGGGTCGCGCGGCTTGGTGATGTAGAACCACCCTGATTGCCACCCCTTTATGGTTTCCACAAAGGAGCCCTCGAGCCATATTACGTTGGGCATCTTGCCCACCATGGCGCCTCCGCACTCCACTTGGCGGCCGCCCACAACCTTCGGCTTGACATTGAAGGTCTTCAACCATAAGCCGAAGTGGGGCTTGATGCGGAGGAAGGCCTCGCACACAACGATAAACACCGAGATGTTGAGGATGAAGTTCGGGGCAAGATCGTGGAAATCCAGGCCGTAATAGAACATGAGCCCCCGGACGAATGGGTGGAGAGGGAATCCTAGTCCGCGGAGGAAATGGGTGAGGAACAGTACCCTCTCATGGGGCCTGGAGGTGGGGATGAGCTGCCCCTCATCTGGGAGCCGGTGCGCGGTGTCGTCGGGCAGGTATCTGGCTCTCCTCAGCTTCTTGATGTCTCCATCCGTGACGGAGGAGACCATCCACCTGCCTCCCGCTCCGGACATGGTTGGAGAAGGTTGAGGTGGGAAGTGCGGACTTGGGCTCTAGAGCTCGAGTGTGCGAAAATGGATGAGCGAAGGAGGAAGAAGGCGTGGATAGAAAGGTGAATCCTTATCCCTTTATATGGGCGGACGACACTAAGTGTCCCCACTTGCCTGGTAAAACTCGCTTATCCCCCAAGCGCCGTAATGTCATACTGTCAAAACAAGTCAGCAAATTAGATTTGCGAAAATATTATTCTCTCTACGGTGGTATGTGGAACTTATTTTGTAGGGTCGGACACTATCTTCGTATTTAAATTCTTCTGTGATGTATTCGGAGAAGGAACGCGCCTTGCAATGCCGAAGACAATACTACGCGCCGGACTCATCGTCATTGAAGCCTGGTTCAGGGGCTACTGAGGGAGTCCTGGATTAGGGGGTCTCTGGACAGCTGGACTATCTCTATTGGCCAGACTGTTAGACTATGAAGATACAAGATTGAAGACTTCATCTCGTGTCCGGGTGGGACTCTACTTGGCGTGGAAGGCAAGCTAGGCAATACGGATATGGATATCTCCTCCTTTGTAACTGACCTTGTGTAACCCTAACTCTCTCCGGTGTCTATATAAACCGGAGGGTTTTAGTCCATAGGGAACAACAACGACAACATACAATCATACCATAGGCTAGCTTCTAGGGTTTAGCCTCTCTAATCTTGTGGTAGATCTACTCTTGTACTACCCATATCATCAATATTAATCAAGCAGGACGTGTGGTTTTACCTCCATCAAGAGGGCCCGAACCTGGGTAAAACATTGTGTCCCCTACCTCCTGTTACCATCCGGCCTAGACGCACAATTCGGGACCCCCTACCTGAGATCCGCCGGTTTTGACACCAACAGTATGCCTTAGTAGGGACGCGCTGCATGTTTATATAGGCATATGGATTACAGGGTTAGTTGTTAGGTAGTTGCTAGATTGAACTCCAAGTAATGATCTATACAAGAGATATACGAGATCATCCGCAGCAACCCTAAAGATCGGATTACAACGCAATGCCAGCCCTTATCTACTCTTACTTACGGTTTATACACATACTGTCGGTGTACTAAAGTAGGGGTACCTTAGTATCCCGAACTTGTGCACGGGCAGTCGCAGCGTCCCGCGGCAAGGCTTGCCGGGCGACCGCCAAGATCCTCCGTGGTTCCTTTGGAGCCATTCAAGAACAAAGTATCCAAACCAAGGAGACAAGGCCCCGGCAAGAGGAGCTTGCCGGGAAGGAGACAAGACCCCTGCAAGAGGAGCTTGCTGGGGAGGCCAACCAAGGCATCTCAAGGAACTTGCCGCAGCGCACCATGTGTCCCGGCAAGACCCAGTGAGCGACAAGCTCCTGGACGCGGCAAGATAATAACCACGGCAAGGCGCGTGCCGCGGCAAGCTTCCATCCTGTACCTGCGCTCCAGCACATCCACCAACGTGTCGCTCTGGGACCCTTCCAGGCGTACGTGGCGGAAGGCTGTGCAGCCAGAGGTACACGGTGGCGAGCGGCACTGACAAGATAGCCATCATGGCAAGCAGTGGCGTCCCTGGCGGTCCCTTTCTACACCGTCTAGGCGACGCAGACAGGCATTTAATGCCTTTGTCCCCTGCCGCTTAGGTTAGGTATGATACATTGTAGTAGGCGGCGGTGCTAACCACCACGTCTTTTCCTTTTTTACCCTCGTCTATGTTGCCACCTGTCGGTGACCCCTTTGACATATAAAAGGAGGCCCATGCGCAACGTAGGGGGAGGACGATTCTCTCTCACACTCGGTCTGGCTAGCTGCTGGTGTGTACTGTAGCAATCAGCGCTCCCGAGCAAGAACTCAATACAACCACAATGCAGGAGTAGGGTTTTACGCATCCGTGTGGCCCGAACCTGGGTAATCTGATCACGTTGCTCGTGCGCTTCGCCTCGATCTGCTCTTCGTGCACTCTCCGCCCCCCTGCCGAACAGAAAGGGGCCTCGGTCCGCCGTGGTCCCATAGATGTCCGTGGCATCAGCACCCCCGACATCTTTGGCTCGCCAGGTAGGGGGAGCGTCGAGGCTGTGTGAATCTGATCCGGCATTCGCACGAGCCGAATCTTCATCATCTTCATCAACATGCCGCCGAAGAAGAAGGCTTCGGAGGCGGCTGCTCCGTCCGCGCCAAGCCCACCATCGCCGGAGCGAATGGCTGGTGGTGTAGACGCCGGCGGAAGAACGGGCGGCGACGAGGGAGCACACGGTGCTGCCAGGTCCAAGGACAAGGCTACGCGGCACATCGGCGGCGCAGTCGGCTCCCACAATGACCGGGTGCACTCCAAGACCTCGGCGTCCGTACACGCACCGCGCCCATCTCAGGAGGCGCGGGACCAGCAGCGTCATGGTACTCACGGTACCATACGTTTGCTGGGCCAAGATCAAGCTGGCGAATCCCGGAGTCCTCAAGACCAGCATGCACGCCAACATGCTGGCGCGAGCGGGGCACGGTCGCCTGGACGAGATACTGCTCCTTCTAACGTAGTTAGAAGTCCGAGCATATCCCGTTCCTCGCACCGTTCGCCGCCGCCGCCCGCCACTCCGGCAGAAGCTTTGGCGCGAGCTCAACTGCTCTTAGATTACCCTCCAGCGGCAGACAAGATCGACGACTGGAGGGCCGCCATCCAGAGTCTCATCGGCTTCGCCAACGGCGACATCCCACGGCAGCCGAGTACTTCCCAGCCGCGGCAAGTCAGCCAGGCGCGAGCCGGTGGCGACAAGACCGGGGAGGGTGCAACCACTGTGCACTCTCCGCCTTGAAGGCCAAGATCGCCGACTCACCGGATCCACCACGACAGCGACTCCACCGCGTCATCAGATTCGCAAGCTCGTCACGATCAGCGCCAAGTTGTTCATGAACGACAGCAAGAAGATGCTCGTACACGCATCGAGCGCCGAAGAGAAGCGCGGCGTCAATCAGACCTGCGCGCTGAGCCCTCTGTCGATATGCATGCGCCAGGGGAACCAGGCAACTTGCCGTATGCGGTAGGTTGCCCTGCGTTTACCCGTGAGCTGCGGCAAGTCCAATGGCCCAGTCAGAAAAACTTCAAGCCAGACATACCAGAGAAGTATGACGGCAAGTCGCACCCGTTAGTGTTCCTCAGCATCTACACCATCGTGGTGCAGGCTACCGGGGGGCGAGACGACAAGGTCCTTGCCAACTACTTCCCGCTGGTGCTCAAGCCCGAAGTCAGGTCCTGGCTCATGCATTTGCCGGACAACTCCATATCCTCTTGGGCAGACTTGTGCCATCAGTTTGTCGACGCCTTTACAAGCGGCCACAAACCTCATGGCCAAGAGAGTGACCTCCACCTGCTTTCCCAGAAGGAAGGAGAGCCCCTGCGCAAGTATATTCAGAGGTTCAGCCGTGTGCAGCGCAACATCCTAGACATCCACCCTGCCGCGGTTATCAGCGTGTTCCATCAGAACATGCGTAACCGCAGGATGCGGGAGGAGATGGCGATGAGCAGGATCAGAGACGTCAGTGAGCTATATGCCCTGGCCGACAAGTGTGCATGCGCTGAGGAAGGGAGGAAACTCCCCGGAGAGACTACAGGAGCAGGAGGATCCGACAGCGAGGATGCTGCCTCGGCAAAGAAACACCGGCGGCGCAACAACAGGAAGAAGAAAAGCAAGGAGGTGCTAGTCGTTGAGCAGTCCAGCAACGACGGCGCCGCCAAGCAAGCCAAAGTTGGTAGCTCCAGCAAGGAGGTTGCCGCATGCACCAACTGCCAGGCTGTGGCGGCCGCCGACAAGCAGGACGGCTCCGACAAGCAGTACTGCAAGATCCACCGCACCAAGGGCCATGACCTCCAGAGCTGCAAGAAGGTCGAGCAGCTTGTCCAGCAACAAAAAGCTGAGTACGAGCGGCGCGAAAAGGAGAGAGCCCAAGGAGGCAGTGGAGAGGCCAGCAAGAAGCGCGCTGGCCGGGGAGGACGCCGCGGCAAGGCCAAGCACCGGCAAGGAGACAGACCTCCCCGCGGCTGCGACAAGGATGATGACGATGACGACGACGAAGACATGGATGATGTCGAGAACAGCGAGCAGGAGTTCTAGAAAGCCACAAAAGTCTTGTGCATTGACGGCGGTGCTTCTCTGCATACTTCTCACCGCCAACTCAAACAGTGGGCGCGGGAAGTCAATGCGGCAGAACCACCTGTCGAATCGCGCAAACTTCTGAAATGGTCCAGCACGCCTATCATCTTTGATATTGAGGACCACCCTGATCGCACAACTATGGTCGGGTGCTTGCCGTTGTTGGTCTCACCAACTATATGCAACCTCAAGGTCACTAAGATGTTAGTTGACGGCGGGGCCAGCTTGAATCTGATCTCCTCTGTTGTACTTCAGAAACTCCAAATCCCTGACAGTGAGCTCGAAGAAACCGGCACTTTCCAAGGAATCAACCCGGGAAGGAGCAAGCCGAAGGGGAAGGTCACGTTGCCGGTAACATTTGGCAGCGAGCTGAATTTCAGGACTGAGAGGGTCACTTTTGATGTTCCTAATTTTCCGTTACCTTACAATGGGATACTCAGTCGTCCAGCACTCGCCAAGTTCATGGCAGCCTCTCACTATGCATACAACATGCTCAAGATGCCAGGCCCGATAAGCGTCATCTCTGTCCCTGGCGACAAGAAAGACACTCTTATCTGCACCGACAAGATCTACCGGGAAGCAACAGCCGCAACAGATCGCAAGACACTTGCCGCTGAAGCTCCCGGGGGGAGGAAGAAGACGAAGTCCGGCAAGAGCTCTGATGCCCACTCCGGCAAGCGCACCTCTTTGGAGTACTGCGCTGCCGTCGAGGACGCACCATCGAGCTCCACCGGCAAGTGTAAGAAGGCGATGGCAGCTCCACCACACACCAAGAAGGTGTCCGCCAATGAGGACGACACTGGTGGTACCTTCACCATCAGTGCCACGCTTGATCCTAAATAGGAAAGCGCGCTCATTGCTTTCCTGCGGGCGAACATCGACGTGTTTGCGTGGCAACCGTCTGACATCCCCGGTGTTCCCAGGAAACTAATTGAGCACCATCTTGCCGTTTGTCCTCATGTGCGGCCCGTCAAGCAGAAGGTCGGGAAGCAAGCAGTGGAGCGCCAAGAGTTCATAGCAGAAGAAATCAAGAAATTGGAAGCAGCAGGCCTTGTCAGAGGAGTGCTCCATCCTACGTGGTTGGCCAATCTTGTAGTCGTGCGTAAGGCAAATGGGAAATGGAGGCTTTGTATCGACTTTACTAATGTTAATAAATCTTGTCCCAAAGACCCATTCCCTTGCCACGCATTGACCAGATTGTTGACTCCACGGCCGGATGTGATTTGCTTTCATTTCTTGACGCATACTCAGGATACCATCAAATCTTCATGGCAGAAGAGGATGAGGAGAAGACCGCATTCATTACTCCATGTGGCACGTACTGTTTCATACGGATGCCTTTCGGTTTAAAGAATGCTGGTTCAACATTTGCCAGAGTAGTCCATGTCACTTTGAAGCCACAGATACACAGAAATGTAGAAGCCTACATGGATGACATAGTGGTCAAGAGCAAGGACAGGGCAACTCTAATTCAAGATTTAGACGAGACCTTTGCAAATCTGCGCAAGATCAACCTTAAGCTCAACCCCGAGAAATGTGTGTTTGGAGTCCCTTCCGGCAAGCTTCTCGGGTTCTTTGTGTCTCAGCGGGGAATCGAAGCCAATCCCGACAAGATCAAGGCCATTGAGCAGATCGAAGCACCAAAGCGCGTCAAGGATGTACAAAAACTTGCTGGTTGCGTAGCTGCTCTCAGCAGGTTTATCTCTCGGTCTGCTGAGCGCGCCCTGCCATTTTTCAAAATTTTGAAAAAGGCAGGTCCAATGAAATGGACTCCGGAAGCGGAGGCTGCGCTGCAGGACTTGAAGAGATACCTATCCTCCACTCCAACACTTGTCGCACCTAAACCGCAAGAGAAGTTGCTGCTGTATATAGCGGCAACTAATCAAGTGGTTAGTGCTGCGTTAGTGGCAGAGAGGGAGGCAGATGACGAGCCAGCAACCGCGGCAAGCGCATCCAGCGACAAGCAGGGGGCTTCCCCGACAAGCTCTGGTCCCGACAAGGATGGATCTGCAGAGGCATGCGAAGAGGTGCAAAAGAGAATGGTGCAGCGCCCAGTCTACTTTGTCAGTTCCCTTTTGCAGGTTGCTAGGTCAAGGTACTCTGGTGTGCAGAAGTTGCTTTTCGGCCTTCTTATGGCCTCGAGAAAGCTGCGCCATTACTTCCAGGCACATGAGATCACAGTTGTCACTCGCTTTCCGCTGAAGAGGATACTGCAGAATCCAGAAGCGACAGGCAGGATCGTCGAGTGGGCACTGGAACTGTCAAGCTTCGGCATCAAGTTTGGGAGTACTTCAACTATCCAAAGCAGAGCATTGGCAGAATTCATAGCAGAGTGGACGCCAACACCAGACGAAGAAATTCCGGAGACGAGCATCCCCGCCAAGGAAATAAACAAAGAGTGGCTCATGTACTTTGACGGTGCCTTCTCGCTGCAAGGCGCCGGTGCTGGTGTGCTGCTTGTCGCACCCACCGGAGAGCACCTCAAGTACATAGTCCAGATGCACTTTCCCAAGGAGCAAGCGACAAACAATACCGCAGAGTATGAAGGCTTGTTTTCCGGCCTCAGGATTGCGGCAGAGCTTGGGATTAAGAAGCTCATTGTCAGGGGTGACTCGCAGCTTGTCGTCCGCCAAATAAACAAGAATTATCAAAGTCCGTTGATGGAAGCCTACATTGGCGAAGTGAGAAAGCTAGAAGAGCACTTTGATGGCCTGCAAATGGAGCATGTTCCAAGAGCTCAGAACGACATTGCCGATGGCCTGTCAAAGTACGCCGCACTTAAGTTACTTGTGGAACCAGGGATTTTTGTGCTCAAGCTAACTCAACCGTCCGTAACGCCGTCAACTGGACAGAACAAGAAGAGGAAGCTGATTTCTGGCGACTATTTTCCGGCAGGGCTTCCCGAAGCCGCCGCCAAGAAGGTCGCCAAGATCAACACAAAGATTGCTGAGGAGCAATCTGCTCCGGCAAGCCCTAGGGTTTGTTCCGTCGAAGCAGACGCTCCCGACAAGTGTCGCTCTGGCAAGCTTGCCGGGGAACGTCAAGCTCCGGCAGGGCCGCAGGCTCTTGCCGTAGAAGCGGATGTTCCCGCAGCAGCAGATATGCCTTTAGTCCTTGTTGTTGAGCCGCAAGCTCCAACATGGGCACAGCAGATTGTCCGTTTCCTTCAGACAGGAGAACTTCCCGAAGAGCAAGAAGAAGCGGAAAGAGTAGCCCGGCAGTCTAGTATGTACCAGTTTGTCGATAACACACTGTGCAGAAGAAGACTCAACGGTGTGAAATTGAAGTGTATTCCCCGGGAAGATGGACAAAAGCTATTGGCAGAGATACATGGAGGTATATGTGGTCACCACATTGGCGCAAGAGCACTTGTCGGCAAAGCATTCCGGCAAGGCTTCTTCTGGCCAACAGCCCTCCAGGATGCAACTGCACAAGTAACCAAGTGTGAAGCATGCCAGTTCCATTCCAAGCAGATACACCAGCCAGCTCAAGCTCTCCAGACGATCCCTTTATCCTGGCCATTTTCGGTCTGGGGGCTCGATATCCTCGGCCCCTTTCCCCGAGCTGTCGGGGGCTTTGAGTACTTGTACGTTGCGATCGACAAGTTCACAAAGTGGCCGGAAGTGGAACCAGTGAGGAAGGTGACAGCACAGTCAGCAGTCAAGTTCTTCAGGTCGATTGTTTGCCGTTTTGGGATCCCTAACAGGATAATCACCAACAACGGTACACAATTTACGAGCCGCACCTTCATGCAGTACGTCCAAGATCTTGGCGCCAAGGCCTGCTTCGCTTCTGTTGCTCACCCGAGATGCAATGGTCAAGCGGAGAGGGCAAATGCTGAAGTGCTACACGGGCTCAAGACCAGAACTTTCGACATGCTGCACAAGTGTGGAAGAAACTCGATCGAGGAGCTGCCGGTGGTTCTTTGGTCGATCAGGACGACGCCAAATCGAGCCACTGGCCAGACACCTTTCGCTCTAGTCTATGGAGCAGAGGTAGTTCTCCCCACGGAACTCGTATACGGGTCGCCTTGAGTGCTCGCTTACGATGAGCTCGAGCAAGAGCAGCTGCGACAAGACAACGCGCTGCTCCTTGAGGAAGACCGTCTTCAGGCTGTTGTACGAGCTGCTCGCTACCAGCAAGCTTTGCGCCGCTACCATAGCCGCAAAGTTAACGCCAGACGTCTCGAGGAAGGCGACCTTGTTCTTCGGCGCGTTCAGTCCGCCAAGAATTCCAACAAGTTGACGCCAAAGTGGGAAGGCCCTTACCGGGTGAAACAAGTCACTAGGCCTGGCGCTGTCCGCCTTGAGACTGAAGATGGCATACCAGTGAGCAACTCTTGGAATATAGAGCATCTTCGCAAGTTTTACCCGTAGGGCGCGGTTGCCGTAACCCGTTCCGGCAACCACCTTTTGTACAAGTCTTGCCGCTGTCGCATGTAATCCTTTGTAGAAAGCCGGGCGCAGATCCCGTGCATAAAACTTATGTGCTCAGCACACCTTGTCGATTTCATGCCTTTTATTATTATTTGCATGTGCTATCTAACATTTTGTGCAACACTTACCTCCGGTAAGCAACAACGAGCCATAAGGCTCCATAACTTTATTTTCTCCTCTCTTTTTTCTCTCAAGGAAAGGAAGGGTCCCTCGCCCACAAGTTTGCCGGGGGGGAGGAGAAGATAAGGCGTGGACCAGGCATCGTTCAAGAAAGTTTCGCCTTGCCGGGAAGCAAGTAACAGAAAAAGATATGTCGCCAAACTTTGAGCAATCAAATTTTTTAATTTTTAAGTTACTTTCCTTGAACGACCGTGCTTTGTATGGAAAACCTGTGCGCGGAGGAACCAACTCGTAGCTAGTTGCGCCCTTACTGTTGTTTCGAGTCCGCTCAACAACTTAAGTGAGCTGCGACTAGCTGCGACAAGGTTTCTTGTCGGCTGCGGCACCGCCAGCAGGCTGCTGACGTTCCACACTCAGCGCTCGCGGCAAAGGTGCCTGCGCCGGCAAGTTCCCTAAAAAGCGTAGGGTAAAAGCATACAAAGGAAGAAATCAAGTAAAGGAAATAACATAGTCATTACTACCCAAGATAGAGTATATTACAAAATAACTTGTCGCAGCTCTAACAAACTGTTTTTTATAACATGATTAACAGCGACAAGGAAAGAAGAAGATGGATGGCCTAGTCTACGCGGTCACCCTCGACCCTCTTGATTCCGCTCACCCTGTCCACAATAGGTGCGACAAGGGCCTTGAGCTCCTCCAGATCAGCATCTGGCGGCAAGCTTCAGAGGACGTTGGTGAGGCGGAGGCCCGGGTTGCGGAAGGCCACCTTCATCAGCACCTTCTGGAGAGCTCCCGCGCAAATCTTGCGCGACTCGTCGGCAAGCTGCTTTGGGATCTGCTCCCGGAGTCGCTGAAGCGTCGTCGCCACGCCTTTGAAGAACAGAGTAAGCTTGGCGCTGGGTTGGAGGTTCTCGTCGGAGGAGTACCCGAGATCCACCATCCCCAATTGCGCCAGCTCCTTGTCGACGTCTGCGGCGACGTCCACCAGACCCTCCGTCCAGTGCTCCACGTTCTCCGACAAGGTCTTCTAGGCGGCAGCAGCACTCGCTAGCAGCACCTTGCCGGCCTCGACTTCCTCCTTCAAGGCCGTCTCCTGCTCCTTGGCACCGTCCAGAGATTTCGTCAGAGCCGCCAGCTTCACTTCGAGATCAGCGTTAGAATTCTTGGCGCGTCAAGTTCCTTGTCCTTCTCGGCGAGATGAGCCTGCAGCTCCGAGTAGCTGTTGGCGTCCTTCTCCCGCTCAAGCTTGAGAGCGGCAAGCTCGTCGCCGCTCGCCTTGAGAGCCGCCTCCAGCTGCACCACCTTCAGCTCCAGCTCGTTCTTGGCGGCCTCGGCAGCTGCGGCGGCGTCTTCGGCTTGTTTGAGGGCTCCGCCAACTGCCCGCTCGCGCGCGGCAAGCTCCTCCTCGTGGCTGTCGAGGTTGACCTTCCGCTGCGCCAAGTCACCCTCCTGCGAAGACAACTTCTCCGCGGCAAGCCGTTGGCGCTCTTCGACGTCGGCCTTCTCAAGGAGGAAGGCCTGCTGCGCTCCGGCAAGTTGCTCCCGCTCCTTTGCCTGGGAGCGGAGAGCTTCCTGGTTGGCGCCCCGAAGCTCCTCCGCGCACTTCTCAATGTCGGCCCCCGCCTTCGCGACGAGTGCTTCGCGGGACTCCAGCTTGGCTTGCCGGGCGCGGTAGAGCGCCACTAGCTTCCGCAGCAGACGCTCCTCTTCGGGTTCACTGCTGCTGCTGCTTGGCGCGTCGACCAGCTTCAGCTCGGCGGAGGCAACCACCTCTCCATCAAGCATCTCTCCCTCGACCGGCGCCCTGGAGCTTGACGCCCAGGGGAGGTTGATGAAGATGTCGTCGCCGGCCTTCAGGTAGACGCCAGGCTGGGGCTCTTCGGAGCCTGGCGCGGCGGCAGCGGCGGAGGAGTCGGTGGTCGGAGAAGCGCCTGGCGCTCCTGTAGCCTCCGGGTCGTCAGTACGACCGCCAGACTCCCCGCCCGCTTCCGCGGTGGCAGCCCTGGCGGCCTCCTCGCCGGCGCCGGCTGCTTCCTCGGCGGCAACAGCGTTGTCGGCGGCGACTTCAGTCTCCATCGGCTCTGCAGCAGATGGATCTAACGGCCGAAAGAGGGGAGAAGATTCAAGCAAAATTCGCGCAAAATCCAAGAGAAAGATCAAGAAGATGAAGAAGCCAAGGGGAGTTTTGAAGAAAGGAAGTTACCTGTGCCAAGGTCTACAGCTGTGGTCTCCGTCGCCGGGGGATCGCTGACGCAGTCCCTTGCCGGAGATCCCTCCCTTGCCGGGGGCTCCTCCCTTGCCGGAGCCTCCTCCCTTGCAGGGGGCTCCTCCCTTGCCGGAGCCTCCTCCCTTGCTGGAGGGCTCTCCCTTGCCGGAGACCTCCCCCTTGCCGGAGGACTTTCCCTTGGCGCTTCGGGGGCGGCCTCCGGGCGCTTCTGTTGAGGCTGCTCTGCTCCTGCACAATTCAACAGTTGGATATCAGCTAAGCAAAGAATTTCCATGTGCGCCCGACAGCGGAAAGCAAGAGAAGATACTTACGCTGGGGCTGCTCTGGAGAGCAGTTGCCGGGTCCGGCGAGGTTGTCTTGGGCGCGTCTCCTGCCGACGTAGTGGGCTCGTCCTCGATGACAATCACCGGGGCCTTGGCTCTCTTTGATGCCCTCTGAGCCATAGTCCTGAAAAGGAACAGATTCAGAGAAAGGCAAGTGAGATACAAGACAAGACAAAAACAGCAAAAATCGAAGAACTGCAAGTACAATAAGAGAAACTTACTCTTCTTCTTCTTCCTCGTCGGAGCTGAACGCGGAGAAGTCGAAGTCCGGCTTGCGTCCGAACCGGGAAGGTGGAGGAGTAGGCTCCCTTGGCCGCTTGGCGGGAGCGGAGGCAGCAGTCTGAGAAGACCCCGCTCCAATTGTTGCGGCAGCGTGGGGCGCTCCCGCGGCAACAGTGCTTGCCACGGTGGAGCGTGTCGCGCGGCGCGGCGACTGTCGGCTCGCCTGCCACCTCGCTGCATCCCCGGCCTTGCAGAGACGCCTTCTTGGTGGAGACGGAGGCGCTGCTGGCGGCGTGCTGTCTGAGGACGAAGTGGAAGAGGAGCCGATCTCCAACGAGCCGCTCGCATCCTCAGCAGGCCCGCTCGGTTCGGCGTCATGCCCGGCAGCCTTGCTCGGCTCGGCATCACGCCCGGCAACCTCCTTCTTGCCGGCAAGCTCTTCCTTGCCGCCAAGGTCTTCTCGCTCAGCACGGTTTGCCGCCTCTGCTGCCGCTGCCTCCTCCAGGGTGAAGCCAAACTTGCTAGCCGCTGCGGCTGCCGCCGCCTCTTCCAACCTGGTGGCGATGCGCTTCAACTCCGCCTCGGTGGTGTCGTGGGTGAGACCGTCCTTCTCGTCGGCGCGGATTGGCACTTCCACCAAGTTGTCGAAGAACTGCTGCACGACGTCGTCTTCAGGCTCCTGCCAAGTTGGCACGATTCCGTGCGAATCGCACAGCGGCATCATTGCCCTGATGCGGTCGAGCGCAGAATTGTTGCATAGCGGGACGACGCCCTGCGGCAACCTAAAGACTTCTGGGTGGTCAGGATCATACTTGAAGAGCTCCTGCAGCATTGCGTTGAGCTCCAAGACAGTGAAATTATAGTTGAGCCTCGGGCGCAGCCTCATGATGTCTGCCGCGTTCTTAAACTCCCAAGCAGGCCTCCTCCATTCTTGCAGGGGGGCGATGTGGCGGCGAAGGAAGTCTGCGCCAACAGCACCTACGGTGAGTCCGGCAAGCCTGAGGCGTTGGATCCTGGTGACGGCAATCCTCAGCCTGCTGTCTTCCGGGGCCACGTCACTCCAGTCGCTGCCGCGTACTGCTGCTGCTTCGCGCCGGGCGATGAACGGCTGCGGGCTCTCCTCGACAATCCAGCACCAATCTGCCCTCCACTCCTCCGACTTGCCGTGGAACTCGCCCTCCAAATAAGAATCCTTCTTGCCGGTCCTAGAGACCCAGGCGATTCCTCCGAACAAGGGCTCTCCTCTCTCTACCCGGGGAATGAAGAAATGGCGGAAAAGGGCTACGTTTGGGTGGACTCCGACAAAGTTTTCGCAAAGGTGTGCGAAAACTGCCATGGTGAGGACGGCATTGGGAGTGAAGTCAAGGAGGCAGAGGCCATAGGTATTCATGATATTACAGAAGAATTCGGAGAAGGGCGGGCAGAGCCCGCAGTAGAAAAATACGGCAAAGAAGGGATATCCATCCGGAGCAGTCTTGTGAGCAGCAGCTGGGAGTACCTTGGTGCTCGGGTGAGCTCGCGTCTCCGTCGACCAGAAAAGGTAGTAGTACTCCCTCAGCTCCTTCGCGGCGAGCTTGGGGGGGAAGATGGCTCGCTCCTTCCGCAGCGCCGCAAGCCGTTGCGCCTCGGACGACTTGACGGCTTTCCCCTTGTTGGCTTTCGGAGCCATGGCGGAAGCGGTGGAGGAGGTCGACGGCGTTGGTGGTGCTGGTGGCAATGTGGGGGGCAGGGCGCTGCGCTCTGTTTGCTTTGGAAGACGGAGGCGGGGCGGAGGTTTTCAAGATTGGAACGGAAAGGGGGCGAGTGGGCGCCCTACCCCTGCTTCCCCTTGCTTATGTAGGGGGAGGACGATTCTCTCTCACACTCGGTCTGGCTAGCTGCTGGTGTGTACTGTAGCAATCAGCGCTCCCGAGCAAGAACTCAATACAACCACAAAGAAGGAGTAGGGTTTTACGCATCCATGCGGCCCGAACCTGGGTAAACTGATCGCGTTGCTCGTGCGCTTCGCCTCGATCTGCTCTTCGTGCACTCTCCGCCCCCCTGCCGAACCGAAAGGGGCCTCGGTCCGCCGTGGTCCCATAGGTGTCCGTGGGATCAGCACCCCCGACACATACCATACATACATTCACAATATACACTTTAGCACGCCCCCTCAATGACAACTTCACCAAGTTGAGATTGTTCTTAAACTCTTGCAACTTGCTTCATGACAAGGCCTTGGTAAAACCATCTGCATCTTGAGCATTTGTAGGAATGAATCGTATGTCTAGTAGCTTCTTAGCTACTCTTTCACGAACAAAATGGTAATCAGCCTCAATATGTTTTGTCCTTTCATGGAACACTGGATTTGCTGACAGATAAGTAGCACCAATGTTATCACACCATAAGCATGCCGCAGAAGAGTGTTTTATGCCAAGTTCATTAAGCAAAGCCTGAACCCATATCAACTCAGCTGTTAGCCAAAGCTCTGTATTCAGCTTTGGTGCTAGATCTTGACACAGTCGCTTGCTTCCTTGCACTCTAGGATATAAGGTTTGGTCCAAAGAAAACTGCAAACCCTCCTATAGACCTTCTGTCAACAGGACAACCTGCCCAGTCTGCATCAGAGAAGGCACTTACCAAAGTTGAGGTTGATTTTGTGAACTGTAACCTTGTACTCATAGTACCTCTGAGATATCTCAGAATCCTTTTAACTGTAGTCCAATGCTGAAGAGTAGGAGCATGCAAAAACTTGCATACTTTGTTGACAGGAAAACATATATCAGGTCTTGTAAGTGTTAAGTATTGCAGAGCACCTACAACACTTCTATAATTTGTAGCTTCTTCATCTCCCAAAGGCTCACCCTCTTCTTTAGACTACTTTTCAGTGCTTGAAAAAGGCATATTTGAAATCTTACAGTTCATCATACCTGATCTCTTCAGTATATCTAACACATATTTTTGTTGACTTAGAAGTATGCCATCGGTTACCTTCTTTACTACTATGCCCAAGAAATAATGCGAGTCACCAAGATCTTTTAGAGCAAAATCCTTCTTTAGATCTTCTAATAGTGCATTAGTTGCTTCCTGTGATGAGCTAGCCACAATTATGTCATCAACATATACCAACATAAAAATGATTACTTTGCCTTTTTATAGAAGAAGAGGGATGTATCTGCCTTTGAGGGTCGAAATCCAAGCCTTTGGAGTTTTATACTTAACCTAGAGTACCATGCTCTAGGTGCCTATTTTAAACCATATAATGCTTTATCAAGTTTGCAAACATGATGTTGCTTGCCTTTTACCTCATACCCAGGTGGTTGTTTCATGTAAACTTTCTCCTCTAGAATGCCATGAAGGAACGCATTCTACACATCCAATTGATGAAGACTCCAATTGTTTGATACTGAACAGAGAGAACAAGTCTGATAGTAGCTGCTTTAACAACAGAGCCAAAAGTATCATCATAGTCTATTCCATATCTTTGTTTGAACCCTTTGCCACTAGTCTAGCCTTGTACATGTCTATCTCTCCATTAGCTTTCTGTTTAATTCTATAAACCCATTTACAATCAATGATATTTCTCCCCCTTGCTGCAGGGACTAAGTGCCAAGTCCTATTTTGAACAAGAGCATTATATTCCTCATCCATAGCATTTTTCCAATTTTTACTTTCAAAAGCCTCACTTAGATTATTGGTTTCACCTGTGACAGCAAGGACTCCAAAACGCTTTTCATACCTGACCATACCATCAGTATGAATTTTTGGTTTGGAAACTCCATGTTGTGATCGTGTTCTTGGCGCTGGTACAGGAGCTGCAGCGGAATCCCGTGGCGCAAAGGATTTGACGGAGTTCGAGGCAGCACACGATCCAGCGGCGCCCGATCCAAGGCGGATGCAGTCGGAGCCATGCGGGGCGCCCGATCCAAGACGAATGTTGTCGGAGCCATGCAGCGGCGCGCCCACGCCCATTCCCACGTCTGCGTCGGGCTGGGCCACTTGGCGAGGCCCAGTTCGTTGGTTGGCGGGATCGAGGGACCCCTCGGTCGGACGTGTCAGAGCGGATGGCCCGCCACCAGTGTGGGGCCCGCCACGAGACATCGTTTTCTCGCTCGTGGGACCGCGGGGGGACATGTGGCCGCCTGGCGATGGCCCGCCTGGCCCCGAGGCGGATACGCCGCCATTGCCTGGCGTAGCAAGCGAGGACGGATCGCCTTCGGGATCACTGCTGTCAGAATCTGGCGCAGCACCTGAATCCACCTCGTGTCATGTGTTTGTCTCTTGCTGCTGCATAAAATCATGACGCAAAATAGGATTTCCACCAAAATTTGTAGCATGATTTGCATGAAATTACCCGAAGTGTCATTAGCTAGATGTTCGTCCCCCTGATCAACATAAGTTGGTTGGGTATTTTCAGAGAGGAGAAGAACTTCAAATCTAATGAGAGCACCGGCGTTTGGATTGAGGGCAGCAAAAGGAAAAATTGTTTCATCAAACACAACGTCACGTGAGATGTAGACACGTCCAACAGTGACATCTAGGCATTTGGAACCTTTGTGAAGATTGCTATAACTAAGAAACACACATTGCTTTGACCGGAATTCTAACTTGTGAGAATTGAAAGGACGGAGATTAGGCCAGCAAGCACAACCAAAGGTGCGAAGAGCATGGTAGTTTGGTTTCTCATGGAAAAGTTTTTCCAAAGGTGTTTCAAGGTTTATTACTTTGCTAGGAGTACGGTTGATCAAGTATGTGGCAGCAATGAATGCTTCATCCGAGAATTTTAAGGGCATGGATGTATGTGCTAGGAGGGAGAGACCAACTTCAATGATGTGGTGATGTTTTCGCTCGGCAGAGTCGTTTTGCTGATGAGCGTGTGGACAAGAAACATGGTGTGTGATGCCAATTTGGCGAAAGAAGGAATTCAAACGCTCATACTCACCACCCCAGTTTGTTTGCATGGTGATTATTTTATGATCAAAGAGTCTCTGAACAAGTGCTTGAAATTCATGAAACACTTTAAAAACTTCAGATCTATGTTTAAGAAGAAATATCCAGGTGAACTTGTTGTAATCATCGATAAAACACACATAATAGTTTTTGTTATTTATAGAATCACGAGCGGTCCCCCATACATCCGAGAAAATGAGCTCTAAAGGAGCATTCGAAGTGCTACTAGAATTCAGATACGGGAGCTGGTGACTTTTGCCCTTTTGGCATGCATCACACACTCCTTCTTTATTCAACTCTTGATTGGAAAAAGGAATCTTATTCTGCCAAAGGACGTGCTGGACGATTTGCAAAGAGGGATGACCTAATCTAGTGTGCCACTTGAAGGAGATATCTTGGTGGCGCCAAAAGCTTGCCTGTCCAGGTGTAACAAAGCTGATGATAGGGGATAGAGACCGGCTCTACGCCTGCCTTGGAGGAGGGTGCTCCTCGTTGCCTTGTCCTTGATGAAAAAGAAGCGAGGGTGAGTTTCAAGAAACACATGATTATCTTGAGACAAACGATGGACAGAAACAAGATTTTTCGTGGCTTTAGGAGAATAAAGGACATCTTTTAGATGAAGATTGCGAGTGGGAGTACGAACATAAGCTTGACCAACATGAGTAATTTTCATACCTGATCTGTTGGGCATGTTCACTTGGTCATTGCCATTGTACCTCTCCCTCATGGTGAGTTTGTCCAACTCGCCGGTAATGTGGTCGGTGGCGCCAGTGTCGACGCCATAGGATGAATTGGCCACGGCACTTGCACTCTTCTCCTTGGTGAATGCAATGTCAAAGTGTCGGTAGCACTCAATAGCCGTGTGGTTTGGCTTCTTGCAGATCTGACAGAAGACCTCCTAGAGATCGTCGTGGCCGCCTCCTCCTGCATGGCCACGGCCACCATGACCATTGTTGTTGCCACGGCCGCCGTTGCCTCCATTGCCATGACCACCAGCATGGCCACGACCACCTCCGTTCCTGCCGCGGCCACCACGAGTGAAGCCACCACGGCCGCCGCGAGAAGCGGCGTTGGCGGAGGAGTGTGATGATGATGAGTTTCCCTCGAACATGGCAAGGCGACTCTCGAAGCTGATCAGCTGGGAGTAGAGCTCGTTGGGCTTGATGAGGACGGTCCTGGCGCAGACGGAGGAGACGAAGGACATGTAGTCGAAGTCGAGCCCGGCGAGGATGTATGACACCATGTCGTCGTCAGTGAGCGGCTGGCCGATGGCAGCCATCTCATCTCCAAGGGCCTTCATGCGGCCAAGGTACTCGGCGATGGTGGAAGTCCCCTTCTTGGTGGTGGAGAGGGCGATCCTCGTGTTGACGATGGCCGCCTGCATCCGGGAGATGAATATCTCCGTGATTGCAGTCCATGCTACTGACGCCATAGTGCAGTTTGCAATCTGAACCATCACAGGGGGTGAGATGGAATTGAACAAAAAACTCAGAACCTGAGAATCTCGTGCCTTGTTGATCTCATAGGCCGAGTTGGGCACATCAGTAGGCTTGCTGTCCTTGTTAGAAAGCTTGAGCGCCGGGATCTCCTTCTCTGGATCGAGGTAGGAGACTAGCTGAGCGCCCACGGATGGTGGCTAGGGCTTGCACGCCAGACATTGAAGTTGGAGCGGTAGAGTTTTCCGGCTATGGGGATGAGGACGGATGCGGCGGTGGCGGTGGTGCTTGAGGAAGCCATGGCGGGGCAGATAGGATGTGCTAGAGGAGATAGGCTTTGAATACCATGTAAAAATGTGTGAAGCGTATGCCTTAGCAGGGACGCGCTGCATGTTTATATAGGCATAGGGATTACAGGGTTAGTTGTTAGGTAGTTGCTAGATTGATCTCCAAGTAATGATCTATACAAGAGATATACGAGATCATCCGCAACAACCCTAACAACCGGATTACAACGCAATGTCAACCCTTATCTACACGTACGTACGGTTTATACACATACGGTACATACGTTTACAATATACACTTTAACAGTTCCGTGCCATTTAAGTTTCAGGCCAGTAGGTAATCAAAAGTATTTACATTTGGAAAACTTGAAATTCAATCATATGGTGGGTTTATATAATTGGGAAAGATTCACCTACATATCAATGGAAAAAAAATGTATGCCTGGGTCAAGGCAGAGTTGCATACACCATTTCTAGATAATTTGGCTTGTGTGTCGCTACGGCACCATACCTTTCATCTGCAACTGCAATGTCGCATCATTGCCTAACAGCAAACATGGCGGCTACATCTGCAGGGGTAACAACTTCAGCTCCTTCCCTATGCTGTCGAGTAGGAGTGTAGGACTAGGACAATGCTTGAGTATTAAAACCACCCAGCTGGATGCTAAATACAGTACATGAATAATCATTGAGGGCTATCTTGTCCTCATAGTGAGATAAATAGAGCAAGTTGTATTTATGTTGCGGTGAGCAGAGAACTATGTCTTGTTTCTTGTTTCCCCTGGCTACAGTTAAGAGTACAGTTTATAGTCCGTGTTGTCTACAATTGATCATCTATTTCTTGGTTTGGCCGCTGGCCTTGTAGAGGTCCGATTTGGTTGTGAGAGCTGCCTATGGATTAGAGATGATTCTGCATATTTTTATGTTAACTTGACAAATAATTTGTGCATATTTTTCCTTTTGATTTGATCAGGAGGAAGATGAACAAAAGAGAGACAAGCTAGTTTTGTTTAGTATTTGTGTTGTGGGGATCAAGAGATCGGCGACAGACACTAAAAAGGTGCCTTAGAAGGGCTTGCTGTTCTGTGCATGTATGTTAAATATAGGAGCTCACATGGATGCTGTCACTGCAATACACATAGAAGTACATGGGTATACATTTGTTTTCATTCCGTTCTTAGCTGCCTCTTTGATTCAAAGGATCTTCATACGGAATTTGCAAGGTACAGAATATTATGATTTCTTATCTGTGTTTGATCATATTCTTTTACTTCAACAATCAGCAAAGATATCTAAGTTGAAATGCAGGTCACCAAAAGAATCTTCTAATTATTTTGCATACCTGTGTACAAGCACCTAGAATCAAATTCCACATCTATCATATTGTTTGGCCTTATGCAGCCTACCAAACAACATCTGAGGTGAGCGTGGCCCATATCATGCAAGTACACCAAAGACCAAACACACATCTCACCTCCTTCTTGCATGAGCTCAACCAGGCCAGCCCCAGCCAAGCTCCTTCATGCGATGCAGGTTGGATATGCCCAGGGAACTAAACACGCCGAATATGCTTCTGGATGTTTGATTGGTTCTTAATTTTGACATTTGATCATAGATTGTGTTTTTTTGTGGGTGACGTTAGACTGTTTGATACTGAACAAATATATTCTCAATGGAACTATACCACTCGCCAATATACACACATTCCTTTGCTAAAATTTTCAGTTTAAAAAATAGGCCCTGTTATACCAATTTTAAACACAAGATAAAGAATAAATATAACTTCTGCAACAAAAAAGAGAGTGTGAACTGTAAATATTTACACAAAATTTGAAAACCAAGACATGAACGAACCAGCAAGGCATGCTGCGCTTTGCTGGTGCAACCATGTCTTATCTTCTACATATTGCATAGATTCATAAACATTTTTTTCTTCTTTTTTTAGTTTTATTTAGTTATTTCATTTTGTTTTCTTGTTGAAATGTTGTTTTGTCTCCGTTCCTGAGAGGGAATGTTTGCTTATTTGTGTAATGAAGTTTGCTATGTAACTTTATATAATTTTTTAGAACACTATCTATACTAAATATAACGAAACACAAGCAAGCACACATGCACAATGCCTAAATGGAATGTTGTGTACATGTCAATTTTGTTTTTCTATCTTTTGTAGTACATTGTTATCTGCATTGGAAAAAAACAGTGATTTGGGCGAGTTTGGCATTGCAAGACAGATAGTAATATCACAGAAGTAAGTTTGGTATTAGACGACATCTGCTAGAAGATTTCATAACATGATGTGAAATGAAAATGCAAATAGATTTTGCGCATTGTAAATGAAGGAATCTAGAAAATAGAGCTTCAAACCACAGACTGACATATATATTTGTGAACTGAACATGACAGAAACGGGCAATATAATATCACAACACAGTTTGGAAATAAAATATGACAGTACATGCCAATAACATTCAAAAGAACCATAAAGCACTTTAAAGCTCTTAATGTCACGGATATGGCGTCGTGCGAGCGTGTTCACCGGCAGCCGTCGGTAGTCACGGAGTTGTGCCCCCCCGCGCCCCCAGTCCACCGGGGTGACTGGAGGCAGGTGTCGACGCCCCTACTGTGGTGGTGGTGATCCACACTTCATGGCTGATGCTGGGCTAGGGGTGAGAGGAGAGCACTTTTACCCCTCCTACCGTGGTGGGTACACCGTGATGTGGGCGGCTGGTGATGGCTTGGACATGGATGCCACGGTGGCGTCCCCGGTTGGCGCTCCACATGGTTGGTTCTTCGGCGGGCTACCTCATGGCAGTGGTGACTCCCTATCTTGGTCGTGTGGGCAACATGACAGGTGAGACGGGGTGGTGGCTCGGGCGTCCTCTCTGTCTTCTCAGTGGCGGTGCTCCGATCTGGATCAAGGGACCTGACCTCGCCGTGCTAGTCCTGAGCACCTCGTGGTGGCATGAGTGAGTTGCCGAGCGAAAGCTCTACGCCTCGGCGCCGACAACGGCGACGTTTGCGGGCGCCGCTATCTTCCTGAAGACGTTGCCGTGGCTCTTCTCACTGTGTCAAGGTTCTAGGTAAAAACTATGTTCGTTGCGGACATGACAGAGGTGATGCTTTGCGCCGTTCTCCCTCCTAGGGAGATGTCGTGGAGCTTAGATGTGCTAGGGCGTAGTGTGGTGTTGTGTTCAATTCTTCCTGTATTTTCTTTTGGTTGCATTACAGGTTATCTTGGGATCGGCTTTGTAAGAGGACCACCTCACCACCTTATATCGTTCGGCGTGGACCTGTTTGGTTGTGGTTTTATTTATAAAGCGGGGCGAAAGCCTGTTTCGAGAACATTAGGCAACATGCGGCTCTATTTTCTATTTCACTCTAAATTAAGGGAACTAAACATACGTACACAACATGTATTCACATGACATGGTAGACAAGTCCTATGGAAGGAATCCTCGGAAATATAGTGGAATAACATTATTCAGTGTGATAATTGACTACCATAAAAAGAATGAAGCAAAGGAACAAAGGAGAAGTCCACATGGCGGCTTTAGAGAAAAAGCCTCCCTAGTATACGAGCGCACCCGCTCGTATGTGTGGTCGTATAAAGCACCAGCACCGCCGCCTCGTCCAGAACACCCACATGGTGAAGTCGGATCAGGGATCAGACGAGCACACACACTAGAAGCACATCCACAAGATAGAACCCTAGCCCCCGGAGTCATCCATAGGAGGGATTGACAAGGAGGAGATCATTATCTTCACCACCACACACAAGGTGACGTCAACATCATCACCACTGTGGTCATCACCACCATCCTCATCCATATCCACACCTCCATCTTGTTGTTACATCAGGAACCCTACTGGACCGTCTTGTGTTTTTTTGCGGTAAAAAAACACACTAGACGATCGTCTTGTATGTTACTTTCTTGATTCATTCATGTGTACCGTCACCATTCCCATGATGTTTGCTATTCCCATGTGCGAGTAGAGTCCTTAGTTCTGGGGGACATGGAAGAGCCTTGGTATGTATAGGATCCAAAATGTTATATTGGATATAAGATCCTCTGTAGACATACACCACCTATGGGGTGGAAATGGCAAAGAGGGATGCAATTGCCTTCATTTTCCCTCCGCCATTGACTCGGAAAATAGCGATGCATACCGAGCTAGGTTATCAGGCAGGGAGGTATCCGCTGGAGGACAAATTCCTAGTTGCATCGTAAGAACTCGCTGGGCATGTTTGACCGAAGAATTTGGCCGGGAAATAGCCATAACTAGAAGGGTTGGGGCGCTTTGCTACATCATTGGTGTTGTTGGGTATCTTCAAAAAATAATCACTCTGTTTCAAAATATAAGATGTATTACTTTTTTGAAAAGTCAAACGTTTTAAGTTTGATCAAATTTGTATAGAAATATATCAAATACATAATATCAAATTAGTATTTAAATTCATCATGAAATGAATTAACATAGTTTTTTTGGGAATGCTGTGACATTGATATTTTTGCACTCAATTTGGTCAAAGTTAAAGAAGTTTGACTTCCAACAAACCTAATACCCGTTATATACTGGAACTCATGGAATGCCCCCTTTGGTTGGGCTACAGATTCCTAAGAATCGACTGCGGCTTCGATTCCTAGAATCAGTTGTAGCTGCAGATTACGAGAATCAGAAATAGGCTCTTTGTTTACCCGACTTTAGAGAAATCGGAAGTGCCATTAAATGCCTAGAACACCCCAAATGTGTAATGGTCAATAACAAAACTTGTAGAACATGGCAACCAGCGAGGACGATGCAGGTGGGGGGGGGGGGGGGGGGGGGGGCACCATGGTGGAGTGGCCGGAGCCAGGTGGGCTGCCCTGGCAGAGTATGGTGGCTGGAGCTCAGAGAGGGGCGGCATACACGGAGATCGGAGGCGGTAGGTCATAGGCGGAGCTCCTGGGCAGCGATAGTGGCGGGGCTCATGGACGGAATAGGGGGGAGGCGGAGGTGATGGCACAGGATCCACCCGTTTTGGTCAAGCTACATGTGCCGGACGCTAGTTGAGCCCTGCATCGCCTCTCTCTCTCTCTCTCTCTCTCTCTCTCTCTCTCTTCGTTCGGGGGAGAGGATAACGTGTGTTGGAGACTTTGGTCAGGGGAGGAGGAGTGGCATTCTTTTTGTGATAACAGGGAGAACTTGGGCCAAACTTCAACTTGGGTAAGTGGCATCTTGGGAATCACCAAGAATCACCAAATTTGCAGCTTCGGCTTGGACGTGGCTGGTAGTTCATTTTCTACAAGCGATTATAGGAAGCTGGGGTGAGAATCTATGTGTTTGTTCTGGATTCTGATTTTTTGAGGCCTAGAATCTGGGAATCTCTAGCTGAAGCCCAAACAAACGCCACCTTAGTTTAGCGTGTGGGGGATATGATAGAGTGTGTTTTATTTTTATTTATAATTCGATGATTTGGTGGGCCTTTCATGGTGTTATTCTGTGTTATCCGCTAACCAACCTATATTTGTGTGGGTAAATTTCTGTATTAGTGTTCACATGTACTACTATATTGGTGCTACAATACCACATGGTGGCGATTCTTTTTTCTAGGTTGTGAGAGGGTAGGCGGGATTGATATATTTTTATAGACCGGTTGCTACAGATTGATTTGAAAAATCATTCGCCCAGTCAAAATCGTAAACCAAATATAAAATTGAATAAAGAGTTTCAAAATTAGGGAACATAGTGAACTAAAAGAATTGAATGGGAGAGCTTAAGAAAGTGTTGCTGCTCAAAATCGGTTGACCCAATTCTAAATTAAATACCTTAATTAATTGTGAGGCCTTAAAAATTAGGAAGCATAGTATATAGTATAAAGAATTGAATGAGAGAGCTTTGAAAAATTCTTTACCTGGTCAAAATCGGGTGACCCAATTCTAATTGGAGACCTCAATTGAATGTGGGCTTTTTAAAACTAGGGAGCTTAGTGTTATAGATGATTGCCAGGCGCACTCTGCAGCATGGGGAGCCCATACGGATGAAGGGGCGATTACGTTGCCTTACTTGTTGCACATTCAGAAGAGGGAGAGTAACAGTGTAGCAATATGGCTCCTGATATGGGATAACACTTCCCTCAGAATTGCACGATTAGTATGCACCAAGAGGCGATTGGCATGGCAATAGGTGTGGTGAAGGAATACACCAGAATTAGTGTAGAGCATGGTGGGGATAGACAAACAAGGTCACCGCCACGCCCACCAATGGCCCATCAACTATCGAAGGATTCAGGTCCATCGCCAAATCAAATCTGATTTTGGTGCCGACCGTATCTACCGTAGTAGATGAGGAAAATCCATATGTATGGCATAACTTCGATTCAATTTCAGTACAACACTTCCGAATAATTTAGAAGTCTACTTTGTGAAACGGGATTCATGTTGAAACCAGAGTTCGGTCTGTCCCGGGGCATATCATTCAGGTTACCTCGGAAGAATGTATTGTAATGTATGTTTGCATTTCATTCGAAAACTCTCCCATGGATTGGATTTGACAGCGAAAGTTTTTTTTTTTTGGATTTCTGTTGGGGTGTGATTTTTATTTTCAAGGGTGCCCAGTTTGCTTATTCAAATACTGCACGCACAAAAAGGTTTAGCAAACCAATGTTCGGATTTGTGTCTCAGTGCGATAATATCCGCCCATTTGGTGTCATGTTGCCTCAAACTACCATCTCACACTCACAGAACACGTTATGTGTAAAAATCAGGTGTTGCATGTAAAAGCACCCATGCTAGGACCACATAGCAATAAATTTCTATGTACAGACATGAAAATAAAAAATGAGCACATTTAAAGATGATTCCCACAATAAAAGAAAATATTTTGCAAATCAAATCTTTTGTTTGATTCGCCATTTGTTTCCACAATTGGCTTAGTATTAATGTGGGCCATATAATTTCCAATATTTATATATCGTATCTTCGAATATTTGAGGCATTGAACTAATTATGTGCTTGCTCGATGGCCCAGCTGATCCATTCATCTTCCTGCACAAATCTTATTAATTTTCCATGTCCTAAAGTAAATACTCATCCTTTGCCATTATGCTTGGTGATAACCTTTTTGGCATGTTTTACATGGGCACACTGAATAGTTTAATCATTCTCTTTATTTGACACATTGGAAAATCCATCACCACCAAGGGTTATTTGACACAATCGAAAGGGCATCCCTCGATGTGCACCTTTTTCTTGAGAGAATGCTATTATGAATAATTTGCTGGCACCATAGAAAATTAATTGGAATAAGTACATTTATTGAAGATCATATGTAAGGTGTCGTATAAATTAATAAATTACAGATTTTTATTTGCATGAGGACATATCTGATGTGCCTTCATTGGTATGCATTAATTGAAATCTTCATAGCAAAATTTGCATGAATTTAATGTTTCACAATACTACAATTTTCTTTTAACAATAAACATCAATGTATAGCAAAGAGGATGGGAAAATTTTCACTTCTAACATACTAGAGCACATAATGCTAAGCTATCTTTCTAGAACATGCATAGAATTCTTTTGGCAACTTCACATAGGGAGCCCCCTACCTTTTCCATTAGAAATGGATGTCATGCATGGAGAAACTTGTCCAACACAAAATTTACATGCACAATGTGAAGAGCAGAATAGTACATCTCCAACGTATCTATAATTTTCATTGTTTCATGATATTATATTATCAATCTTGGATACTTTATATGCAATTTTATAACATTTTTTGAAACTAACCTATTAACTCAGTGTCGAGTACCAGTTGCTGTTTTTTTGCTTATTTTGGCTATTCAGAAAATCAATACCAAATGGAGTCCAAACACGATGAAACTTTACAGTGATTTTTTCTGCACCAGAAGGGACACTAGAACGTTCGGGGGGAGGCCTGAAGATCTACAGGAGAGCGACGAGCTCACCCGGCTCACCCCCTGAGCTCTTGGGTCCCACATAGCTCTGTTTGACCTAATTCCAGCACTATAAATTCCTAAACATTCCTAAACTAATAGAGAGCCACTTGAAACACTTTTTCCGCCGCCGCAATCTTCTGTTCTTTTGTGAGCCCATCTCGAGGCCCTTTCTAGTACTCTGCCAGAGTGGGAATTCATCACAGAGGGTTTCTACCTCATCCTTGTGGCACGTCCAATGATGTGTGAGTAGTTTACCACAGACCTATGGGTCCATAGCTAGAATCTTCAATACAAAGTTCTCCATGGTCTCCATGGAGTTCTATCTAATGTAATCTTCTTTTGAAGTGTGTTTGTTGGGATCCGATAAATTGGGGGTTTATGATCAGATTATTCATTGATAGTAAGTGAGTCTTTTATAAACTTTATTATGCATGATTGTTATAGCTTTGTATTTATTTCCAATCTATCCATTTGGTCTGGCCAACTAGATTGAGTTATCTTTAGTGGGAGAGGTGCTTTGTAATGGGTTCAATCTTGCGGTGTCCTCATCCAGTGACAGAAAGGGTATTGAGACACCCATTTGTATTGTTGTTATTAAGGGTAAAACGATGGGGTTTAATAGCTTTCTCTTATTAAGTCTACATCATGTTATCATACTTCATACATTACTCTGTTTGTTATGAACTTAATAAGTAGAGAAGCAATTATAGAAGCGCTCTCGAAGTGGCACAATAGTAGTAGATGTAGAATCTTTTTGGTCTCCTTGTCACGGGATGTGATGCCTATATACATGATCATTGCCATGGATAATGTCATAAGTATGCGCTTTTCTATCAATTGCCGAACAATAATTTGTCTACCCACCATATGCTATTTATTCAATAGAGAAGCCTCTAGTGAAAACTATGCCCCCGGGTCTATCTTTATCAGATTGCTAAAACCAAAAATATCTTGCTACAATTTATTTACTTTTTTGCAATTTATCTATCTATCACTACCCAATTTGATCCTTGCAAGTAACGAGTTCAAGGGGATTGACAACCCTCTTGCCCATGTTGGGTGCACGTATTTGATCTTGTGTGTGCAGGTACTGTTCACAAGGATTTGTTAGGTTCTCCTATTGGTTCAATAACATTGGTTCTCACTGAGGGAAATACATGCCAATTAAAATCATTAGTGCTAGCAATACTATTAAGTAAACTAGCATCCGTATTTTCTCTTTTGGTTTCACGGAAACCAACAAAATCAGCATGATTATTGTTCCCAAAATCAGAAAGGCACTGTAATTTACCGGGTTAACCAAGCCCTCGAACATTCCAGAAAGCACCTATCATTTAACTCTAAATGGACGTGACAAGCCACAAGGCTGATTTTTAGTATGAATAGATGGACTGTCTAAATCCAAAACAACAACGCCCCCTGTCCTGGAGGAATTACAATTAGAGGGAAAAACATCACTATCTAAATCAATATCAAGTGATCCAGGGAAAACAATCTCCGGATTCATATATGCAAATTGAAGGCACTTCATTTTTTCTATTAATCAAATCTAAGATGATATCATTACGCTCTTCCCTACTATCTACAATGCAAATGCCGACCATGACAGATTGAGAAGCAAAAGCATCAGTATCAAGAGTAGCAAAAGATTTACCTTTGAAAGTGGTGGGTATATCCTAGTTTTTATTCTGCATATACACAGCAGCCTTATCCATGATCTTCACATTCCCATGATTCCTAGTTCTTGGTCTGTTCACCAAGACAGGACCCCATGATGAAGTTTTTTCCACATTAGGCTTCTTTTTCCTGTCTGGTTCAACATTTTCCAAAGATTCCAAAAAGGATCTCTTAACAGAACCAATTGACGCAACTAAATCTTCAGGTAAGCATTGAAGTTCAGTCGCCATAACTTCCTCTCCCCCCTTGGATTCATCCATTTCAACTTTGCTAAGATGTTCATTGCAGTATTCCAGATGTAATGGCATAGGAACAATATCCATTTCATCAAATATCACCTTGTATGAACAAGGACTGATACCTCCTTCCTCCACCTCATTACTATCTTCTTTCCTGGGGTTTTGGTTCCTGATTTCCTGCACAAAGCTATCATGAACAGAGTCCATCATGTTCATTGGGTGAAATTCAGCTGCAGAAGCAGACAGTGTCTTATTGGTTTTGCTTGAAGATGCATGAGTTTTTTGTTTGGTAGGGAAGTTAGCTCTGTCCAAGTCATCAATAGCTTCCTCTTCATCCTCATCCATTTGATCTTTGCCAGAAGGATCATTTCCATTGTCCTCCTCATTTCCTTCTTGTTTACCGATGTTAGGATGACAATCCTCTCCATTAGAATCTTAACTATGCTACTCAAACACCTCCAGGGAAAAGAAAAGCAGCTATAGTTTCTTTTTCATCTCTACTAGCCTCTCCAAAGTAATTTTCTCAGGGTCTCTGCAAGCAACCTTAATCTTGATGATTTCATAGAAAATTTGAAAGATACTGCATTCCAGTCCACATCCATAAGGATTCCAAAGCACACTGCCACTTGAGTAAAAACCTTCCATGCACACCACTTAGACGGTATCCCTTCAATCTGCGCCCAAGCTTCCATTAGATCTCTAAACTCATCCAACTTCCCTTTCCACTCACAAATCTTGACAGAGACCCCATCAATTGGCAGGCCAAAAGCTGGGGATTCGATCAGATCCACAACATTTTTCCATGGGGGAAATCTTAAGGAAAACAAATTTATCCTCCAATTCCTTGATTTGCCACGGCCACTCTTTGTTTTTGCAGAATATACCTTTCAACTAAACCAACAACTCTGAAGCAGAAACTTCACCTTTGAACAGTCACAATACCGCACAATTTTTGTAATTCAGCCAACTAGATTCAGCCACAACGGGAATGTCCACATGGTAGAAACCAAGCCCCACAGCAGCACTGCTGAAATAATTAGTTGTAGGTTGCGGCTCAGCCCAAGCCACGCAGTAGTTTACATTATGATTATCAACACAGATGAAGCATTTTTGGGCTCATGAAATTTCCCACATAGTGTCCCGGCCAACTGCAATTGAAGCATGTCATGTCCTTATATTTCGGGTCAAAGGGTCGTACCAAAGGGGTTGTGGTTGGAGTTGAGGCTGGGGCCGTCGGAGCAGAGGAGGCCCCTGTGCCGTAGAAGCTTGCTTCACCACCCCTGCCGGCTTCCAGGCCACCCTATGGAGCAGGCTTGACGGGGACAACAGACGCCGACGATGAGGCCTTGCCGTCCTATGTGGGGATGGTCTTCTTCCTTGGCTGCGGACACCGATGATGCTGAGCGTGCTTTCCATGGTTCTCCATACCTATCTGAACAACTTCTGCAACGATGCAATCCAAGGCAAAAACCCTCCACCGATGGCTTAAATTTCATGGGTACAACGTCAAATCAACCACAATATGGCACTGGACAACAATCTTCTATGGTGAAATTACTTGATTGAAACATATCCTTCCTTGCCCAGAGGAGCTATGGGATGGCATAGCTAGGGTTTGATGGCTTGGCAAGATGTGTATGAGGTTGGCGGTGGCAGCGTGGGGATGGAATCACACACAACTGCCCCAAGAAATCCACCACCACCTCATCATACCAGTCATCCTTCCTAGGACACGTATTTCTAAAAGCCATCTTCGATCAAACCACACATCCTTTGATCAACACCGCTAGCATAGGCGAAGGCCCTTTCGCTGGTAGCGATTGGATTGAAACCGAAGAACCCGCCATCGCACAAGAGAAATCGCCGCCGACCATAGACCTCGCCGGAATTGGCGAATTACATGAAGATCTAATAGAATCTGGAGTACTCGGAACAGAACCAATCAACCTTAACCGAGGGACAACCCTCAAATTCATGTCACTATTAATTGCCCCACCCAAAAAAACAAATGAATCACCATTCAGAACAACACCAATCCTATGTTTCCTGATGTGGGTAAATTTTACCTTATTGTGGAGCGGTGGCACCTCCCTGAGATCTCCCGGCCACAGGAGTGGATCTAGGCCACATCTCCGCAGCCCGCCCCTCGCACAACGCGTGCGTGGACTAGGTGGCCTCCGCAACGCAGGCCCACCGGGAGCGCTGATCTTCAGGGGACATGAGAGGGGCTGACCACCGGCGGTAAAAATTCCCGAGGGATGTTGTCAATTTCCACCACCGGCGGCGGACGGATGTTGAGCCTGGACTGGTTCCTTGTCTTGAACCTAGCCACCCTCGCCGCTTAGCCTGGATCCAACAACTCCACCTCCTGAATCGCCCAGAACAACATGTCGCAATCCACCCTCCCCCCATCGTCACTGACGAGCCGCGCGACATCCACAAACAACACGGACCGGATGATCCCCACGCAGATGTCGGGCCGCTTGGACGAGTCAGGGAAGCGCTCCCGCACCACCCGCTAGATCTCCGTCTGCACCTCCGGAGTCGCCACATCAATCTCTGGCAACTGCGCCACTGGAATCAGCGGCTTTCCCGCGAGGATTAGCGGTGCCACCACCACATGCACGGGGCATGCTCTCCTTGCCCTCAACTTGTGACTCGAACTCCCCACCATCTCGCTCGCCGATTTTGGCTGTGAGAGGAGCTCGTGGGCTGTGGATGTGGGCGAGAGATGAGGAGGAGGGGTAGGGGTGGGGAGTAGATAACCCTAAGGTGCCATTAATGCTGGCTAGAAGGCCATTAATGGTGGTAGGTGCAATCGCCTCGCCCGGCTGGTTCGCTCATCGCCTCCGCTGCCATGCTATCATAATTTTGTTTAGGAGAAGCAATTGAGGTGGGTAATTTTCTGGTGGTATCTGCTGATCAGGAGCCAAAAATGAAAAAACTTTGTATTCTTATTATGCAGCATATGGCCCTGAAAATTTTCTAGCAAAAAAAAAGCATATATGACCCGAATTTTTTTTCTCAGCTGGATGCCGTGCTGCCAATGATAGCGTACCAAATCCTGAAACCATTGTCCACATCCATGTGAATTAAACATTCAATAAATCCGTACCTATCCTTGGAAAACTAAAATAGGAGAAACAATAAGTTGAAGCCCGACGTGAAGACATCGAGTTCAAAACTGGAGACATCGTATCTGATCTGTGCGAGTATGGAAAGTATGAAAGAGTGACAGAAGGGATATGGACGCCGCAATTACTACATACGAATTAAGGCCGTGATCTCGACCACATTAAACTCCAGCCTGTGATCTCGCGCAATCTTGAGAATTGGCAAGTGAACTTGCATGCCAATCACATCATCTCCTCGTTTGACCCCTCCCTGCGCTCCGATCCCTTGTATAAGTTGACAAGCCCAGATCCCATCCAAGAACTCAACTCGCGTGCCAAGAAACACCAAACAGCACAACCATTAATGGGGCACAGCTCCCGAACCGCGTCCATGGAGGGGGTGAAAGGTGAGGGTGAGGGTGAGGAGGCGGAGGAGGTGCAGCCGGCCAATGAGGCGCTGTCAGCGCCGTCGCTGGAGCTGAACCTCGTCGGCGCTCTCGCTCTCGTGGAGAACGCCGCCGCGGAGGAGAAGGGAAAGGCCGAGTCGGTCGTGGCGGCGGGGCCGTCAGTCGAGCCGAAGGCGGCGGTGGTGGTCGCCGGCGGCGAGAACCGTCGCACGTTCAAGTGCAACTACTGCCAGCGTAAGTTCTACACGTCGCAGGCGCTGGGCGGCCACCAGAACGCGCACAAGCGCGAGCGCTCCATCGCCAAGCGCGCCGCCGCCGGGCGGGGCGGCGACCCTGCTGCTGGCCTCTACGGCGCGGCGGATCACCACCTCCGCTACGCCACCGCCTGGCCCTATTCCGCCGCCGGCAGGTCATTCCTCGCCAGGGGCTCGCCCACGCCGCCGTTCTATGGGATGCAGATGCACCACCCCGGGTGGGGCGCGGCGCCCCAGCCGTACCTGGCCGGGCTCGCGCGTCTCGCCGGCGCCCACCGCCCGATCTATCGGCCGGAGGCTTACGGCTATGGCGCGTCTTCCAGGGCTCCCATATCGGCCTTCCCTGAGGCCGCGCCGGCGGTGACCGGGATCTCGCGGGCTGGTGCAAGCGGCAGCGGAAGTGATAACGATGGCGACCATAGCATTAATGAGTTGAAGAAAAAGGAGGAGACCGCCGGCAACATAGACTTGACTCTCAAGCTCTAGCTAGCTCCGATCTGTAGGGTCCGATCATTTCTCCGTCAGAGCCTTAAGCTCGATCTCGTTGACAAGTGTCAAAGCTATCCGTCATTTAGTTGGTTGTTGTAGAAGAAGTTCATTTCCGTTGTTTCTTAATTGTGTCAGTCAGTGCATGGTAAGCTAGCTGAGATTAGGTTTCTAGCTAGTCTTCGTTGATCGATGTGATGTAGTGCAAGACTTCATCCTTCCATATCCATATGTATGAAAAAATGGTCATATGTCGACCACTAGTTTATGTTATTTGTTCCTTTCATGGAACTAATTTATCTTAAATGAAATTGTTTCCTGCCTGTTCCAAGCAACGGTGAGTTTGACTTCTCTTTGCTTTTCCTGTGACTGTTTAGTTCTGTTTAGTGGGGAGGATATCTCACCTACCGCATGTAAAATCAGGGTGTAGGGGATAAATTAGGAGGGATATCTTGCTGGGTCCCACAGTCAAATCAGAGCAAGAGTAATTAGGGATAACCAGCCTGGAGTCCATTGAGCGTTATCATTTATTTCTTTGATTGAAGGACCACAGTTAGAAACTACTTTGTATGAAATGACAATATAGTATGCAATTTTCAAGAAAAGCAGTTCCAAGATGGTTCCTCTTACAAATTAGAAGAAATATTTACGGAAATGATAAACCCGAATGTTCGGATTTTAAGCATGACTACCCGAATGTTTTTCATGGCAACTTTAGTTCACGCGATGTTGACAAGCATGGCAACTTTCTGTCAAGAAAACGAATTGAGACAAAGTTGCCATGTTTTAACAACTAAAGTTGCCACCACACTCCAACTAAAGTTGCCATGCAAAAACGTTCCAGATGACATACTTAAAATCCGAACTAAAGTTGTCAAAAAAGGGATTTATCGGGGCCCTATTTAATCTGAACCGTCCATTCCATGCATAATGTTCTAAATATATAACCTACTTGTCAAAAAAGTATTGTTAAAATGATTTTTAACCTTCCTTTTCAATATGTTTATAGGAAATTCATGAATTTGTTTATTTTGTTCCATTTATAACATGCAAGCATGACTTCCAAATATAATAATCATGCCTTATTACTAAATAACATTTTTTTACCAAATATATGCAGGTGGCTTCCATATATAATAGCCATTGCCTTATTAGTTAATACCATCTTTCCTTTCTCTATCACAAATGATAAAAATTGAACATCTGAGGTTCGAGCGAATGCGTCTTTGGCCGTTAGATCGTGAAACGTATTGTGCAGGGGAGTGGCAGGCTGCAGTGCGTCCTCGTCATAAAAAGGAGCCATTCACTCGCTATCGTCTGGGCACGAACACACCCTCAAGGTGGATAGGAAGTAGCGACAGCTGAGGTTTTAGAGGAGGAAGCAACGACGGCAAGACGAGGAGGGGGAGAAGCAGCTTGACGGGTGTGCTCGATTTGTGTCATCGTCGCGGGGCCACTCGTCCTCCAAGAGGCAGCAAGGTTGCGCGCAAAAATTGCTTCATGCATGGCAAGGTAAATGGCAGGTTGGGTGTGGTACATGCAGCAGGTCTTGACGTGGAGGTGTCGCTCATCTCCGGGGTTGTTCGCCCTCTTGCTCCATCATCAGGTGCAGTGGACACTACCACAAGCTCTTTCCACAGCGAACCGCATATCCACTATTGTTCTCGGCATCGCATACTCCTGGCCGTGGCTATTAGCGCCTGCAGTTACCCGGCCCGCTCAAGGTAGAGCGCGGAAAGAGGAGCCAACGCCGGTGTGTTTGTGTGGGTGAACCAGCGTCGCATCAGCCAAACACCTACGTGTTGCGGCTTTTGTCACCTATGCACAACCAGTGGTGGAAGACGAAAAAATTAAGATGGGGCGAACTCTTAAGCACAATAAAAGTAATTCTCTTCTTCCGCGAAATTCACTTGATTTTGATGAGTGACTTGTGTCATAGCCTACGAAGCATCGATACATGGACACCGACACAGTGATATGGATACGAGGATATGAGATACGGCAATTTCTAAAAACATCCATACAGCGAATACATATAAATAATTAATAAAATGCAATGTAATAAAGACGAAGAATAATTGATTGTGTGAGATGAGATCAAAATACCCCCATTTGTTGCCTCCATGCCTCTTTTCAAGTCCTCAATGATCGAATGATCATCAATTTCCCCAATACTCATGGTATGTCCACTCCCTAGCCTGAACAGCAAAATCAGCAGGTGAGCAGCAGCAAGCAACAACATTACATAGCATTGCAGCAATGCAAAGCTGTCAAGCGCTAAGCAGCAGCAAGACAGCGGCCAGAGCCCAGCTCATCTAGCAAGCGCTGAGCGCAGCAACCAGCAAGCAAGTGCCCAGCAGCCAGTGCATCGGAGGAGCACGACAGGCAGGAGGCAACATCACAGGAGGATCGAAGGACAGCAAGGATTGAGGAGGCGCGGACAGCAAGGATTGAGAAGGCGGAGCTGGCGACCGCCGCGTCGTCACCTTGGTCGCAGCCGTCACTCAGCTCTCGCAGGGGGCTAGGGATTAGGCCCAAAGAGCGGGGCTGCGTGCGTTTTGCTGGGCGTGCTATAGGCCCAGTTAGCCTGGCTGCGTGGCCCTTTTCTCTTTTCAGCGATTTTTTTCCGTCTAAGAGCATCTCCAACAGACGCGCTACGGCGCGGCGCGTATATTTTTTTTACAGCGTCGAAATAGCCCTTTTACGCGCCAGACCACACAATTGCTTCACGAGGCGCTGAAATGTTTTAGCGCGCCAGAGCACCGCTTCAGCAGGCGCGGCAAAATAGAGCGCGCACCCAACACAAACAACATTTTGCATTCAATGTGAAACAAAGAATATCAAACACACACAAAATAAATTGACAAAAAATAGTTTAATTATTATTACAACTCAAATAAATAATTAAACTTAAATACAACAAATAGTTCATGACCAATACAACAAACATACAACATCATGTGTTTTGTCCCCCATTACATGCCTCCCACTCCTCGAATAGATCCTTCTGAAGTTCATCATGCGTTTCGGCACGTCGAATGGCATGATAGGAGGCAACAAAGCGGGCCACCCTCTCAACCCTCCTACGCACTTGCACGGGTTGTCCCATCAACTCATACTGAGAGTAGTCCAAATCTTGCCCACGTTTGTTCTCGATGATCATGTTATGCATGATCACACAAGCATTCATGATGTACCAAAGGATATTTTGATTCCAAAATCTAGCCGGTCCTCTCACAATAGCAAATTGGGCTTGCAAAATCCCAAAATCTCTCTCCACATCTTTCCTAGCCGCCGCCTGAGCATTGTGGAAATCAAGATATTTTTTACCTTCCAGCTTATTCAATGGCTTCACAAATATTTGCCACTTTGGTTAAATGGCATCCACATGATAGCAGCCAAGGGAGTCCAGGATTAGGGGGTGTTCGGATAGCCGGACTATACCTTCAGCCGGACTCCTGGACTATGAAGGTACAAGATTGAAGACTTCGTCCCGTGTCCGGAAGGGACTTTCCTTGGCGTGGAAGGCAAGCTTGGCGATGCGGATATGTAGATCTCCTACCATTGTAACCGACTCTGTGTAACCCTATCCATCTCCGGTGTCTATATAAACCAGAGGGTTTTAGTCCGTAGGACGGACAAAAGAACAACAATCATACCATAGGCTAGCTTCCACTACTAGGGAAAAGGCTAGTAGCAGTGCGGATTTTAGGCCTATCAGCAGCGCGGGTACCCGCGCTACCAATAAGGCGCTACAGCTAACTCTTAGTAGTAGCGCTGCCTGTACCCGCGCTACCACTATTGACTATAGCAGCAGCGCTTTTCAGGAACGCGCTGCTATTACTTAGCTGTAGCAATTTCCCGGTCCAGCGCTACTGTTATATCTTTCACCATTTCCCCATTCCGGCTTCGATAAACTGCAATTTCCAGATACTAGGTACTACTAGATATCAATTTCATAAAGCATTATAGGTACTAGGTAGTACTCCCTCGGTTCGAAATTACTCGTCGTGGTTTTAGTTCAAATTTGAACTCAAACCACGACGAGTAATTTCGAACCGAGGGAGTACTAGATAACAATTTCATATATACTCAACATGCATCCTCAAGCAGTAAAAGGTGACATCGACGACAATCATCATATTTAGTTCTAGATGATATCGACGACGATCATCATATGTAGTTCTACATGATATCGACGACGATCATCATATGTAGTTCTAGATGATATAGCCACATACACATATGTAGTTCTAGATGATATCGACAATGATCATTATCCTCAAGCCTGGGCGGTGGGTGTTCCTGATAGTAATTAGGATGGCCTATCCAGCACGAAGATTCTTGCCAACGAGGAATCTCTTCCACCCAACCGAGTTCAAGTGTGTGCGACCATCTGTACCCATGCGGTAAGTACATGTGGTGACGGAGCCCCTTGCGGTAAGGCGTAGTCCAACTGAGCCTTCTTCATCAGGCTCGATACCACAACTCACAGATAGGTTCTTTGGCAATCTCTGAATAAGAAAAACATATCAATTAATAAATAGCCTAAGCATGTGATTAGACTCTACACTAAAGTATATCATCGAGTAGATTCCACAAAGCATATCATTGGACTCTACACTAAGCATATCATCGAACTCACTAAGCATATAATCGGATAATTTGCATTTGTAAGTATAACAATAAAGCATATATATATCATCAAATTACTACATGCAGTACGTATAACATACCATTTCATGCCGATCGACTATGGTACTTGTCAGGCGGGTCACGAATGGCACCCCGACAAAGTCATCACGTGGCGGAATTATGTCCCATAGGTTGCACACCTCCTCCTCGCTCAGCCTCATTCTTTGAGCTATGATGGCTTCATGAAGTGGGTTCTCATCATCTTCATTGAGTGGGTCCTCATTATCTTCATCATCTTCATCATCTTCATCATCTTCCACCAGGTTGAAATAAATGACAACCAGCTCGGGTCTTTCTGCTCTGAAGGAGAATCTGATCAACTCACCACCAGTAAGATGCATGCGAGCAAGGAAACGGGCCCATCCATCTCCTCCAATCTGCGACATATTGCGTCCTTTCTCGACCTCCATAGTGTACGGCCCCCCACGAGCCTCAAATGTCATAGTGTCTCCTGTCAGCTTGTTGAATTTCAACCTCACATTGCATGGGACGATCTGTGTAAGAAAAGCAAAATGACACAATGCAGTAATGCCAACACTAAAAATAAAATAGTTGTTACATTTCATCTAATTTCTTACCGCCGCATGACGAAAACTCGGATGGAAGTAGATGCCGAACAGCTTGCCAGTTGCAAGGCTGCTGGCGCACCTTGACTTGCACAGTCGACATAGTGGTGCTGGTGGTGGCGCCATTTTACTAAATCAACTAAATCAAAATGTTCTAAATCAACTAGCCTACTAAATCAACTAAATCAACTAGCCTACTAAATCAACTAAATCAACTAGCCTACTAAATAAACTAAATCCAAATGTTCTAAATCAACTAAATCAACTAGCCTACTAAATCAACTGAATCATATCAACTAAATCAACTAAATCAACTAGCATACTAAATCAACTAGCATACTAAATCCACTAGCATACTAAATCAACTAAATCAAAATGTTACATATGAAAGCCTACTAAATCAAAATGTATCAGGGAGGAGGGACAAGGAGGGGCGACTCGAGGAGGGAGAAGATAGTAGGACAGAGGAGGAAGGCGGAGCGAGGAGGGGCCGGCCGGCGACGAGTGGAGGGAGGATGGATCGAGGAGGAAGGCGGAGCGAGGAGGGGGCGGCCAGCGGCGAGTGGAGGGAGGACGGAGGAGGAGGTCGGTACCGAGTCCAGCAAGGAGGATGAGGCGACAGCGGCGCAGATCGGGGGAGGGGCAATGGGGGAGGGGCGACGGGGGAGGACCGGCGGCGCGGGGGGTGAGGAGGAGACCGTGAGTGTGTGTGAGTGTGATCTGTGGATGAGGCTAGTGAGATCTGTAGTTAATTTAGCAGTAGCGATTATTGCCTGAATACACTGCTGCTACGTTACGTAGCAGTAGCGCTGTCTATTTTAATGCGCTGCTGCTATAACTGGCCTCGCAGCGGCGTCGTGGGAATTTTAGCAGTAGCGCCGCTTGGAGTGCGCGCGCTACTGATAAACTTGTTTCAGCAGCGAGTTTCCACAGACCGCGCTACTGCTACTTAGCAGTAGCGCCTGATTTTATAGCGCGCTGCCGGTATGATTCTGTGTATAGGCTTTTCCCTAGTAGTGTTCTAGGGTTTGCCTCCTTGATCTCGTGGTAGATCTACTCTTGTACTACCTATATCATCAATATTAATCAAGCAGGATTAGGGTTTTACCTCCATCGAGAGGGCCCGAACCTGTGTAAAAACATTGTGTCCCTTGTCTCCTGTTACCATCCGCCTATACGCATAGTTCGGGACCCCTACCCGAGATCCGCTGGTTTTGACACCGACATTGGTGCTTTTATTGAGAGTTCCTCTGTGCCGTCGCCATCAGGAAGGATGCCTCATCCCGTCTTTAAAGAAGGCACCGTCACTAAGGGAGCTTTGGCTATCAGCCAAACTCACCGGCTAGGTGGTTTTCTTATGACCACCTGTTCGGCCGCTGCGCCGACGAAGACCTCTCGGGTCATCAAAAGCAATCTTCATGTCAGCCTGGAACTTGCCGAGCAGTTAGATCCAATGGAGCTCTCTTCCATAAACGAGCTCTTGGATCGCATCGCCGCCCTGGGAGTCGCTACGGATTACGACCAGATCGTGCCTAAACCCGATCTAAGAGAGATCAACTCTCCCCAGGTCACCCATCACATTGCCGTGGTAGAGGGACTGTGCGGCGACCCTTCATCTATCTTAAAGACCAGCTATGTCCGGATTCCCGACCCCTCCAAGCCAGATACCCGCGGAGGGGAGGACATCACTCAAGACCCGAACTTAGAGTCGGGCAACGGGCTAGATTCATTGGATAGCATCCAAGAATCCAAACTTTCGAGTTCAGAAACTCCTTGGCCTCTGAGTCTCAGATTGGGCGAGGTTTCGGATTTAATTCCACACACCCACCCGAACACATGCGATCTATCCCAAATTAGGCAAAGGCCAGAAGAAACAGTACATCATTACTGGGCCAGATTCCTCCTGGTTATGAACAGGATCAAGGACTGCCGCGAGGAAGACGGAATCTCATTCTTCTACAATAACTGTAGGGACAAGGGAATCCTCAACGCCATAAGTCGCCGTGATATTACATGCTTCGCTGACTTGGCGTCCATAGTACGAAAGTACTGTGCGATGGAAAGCGCCTGGAAAACCGAAGTAAAATTTTGGGATAATCCGGCCCTGAATACAAACCCAGTCCGAATTAAAAGGGTGCATCATCGCCGGACACCCGAGTTAAACACCAAAAAGCAAAAAACCCTCTTCAGGGCATGGAAGCGTACTGGAAGGATGGCTTAATGGACTCTGTAAAATTCACAGTACAGAGGGCGCCACAGAAACTCACAGCCTTAGAGCATGTTGGATACTCTGGCAGGTGGCCAAAATTGGCGAAGATCTTCTAATTCCGGAGGCCGCAGAAAGCCACCCCAGAGACACCGGTACGGTATTAACTGTCTTCGAGACCTTCGCATCAAATAATACGCGAAAAAGAACACTCCGCAGCCTTGCCGAAGTCTACCAAGTAGCAACAATAAACCCATGGAGTGACATGGCTATTACTTTCAATGCCAGTGATGAACCTAAATTCTGAACAGCCTGAGCACCAGCCGCATTGGTCCTCAGTCCAATAGTGGACGGCTTTTTCCTTACCAAGGTACTGATCGATGGAGGCAGCGGATTGAACCTCATTTACGAGGAAACCCTTAAAAAATGGAAATAGACTGGAATCGCATTGAGCGAAGCAGCACAACCTTTAGAGGAATAATCCCCAGTCGGGAAGCGCGCTCCACAGGAAAAATCACACTAGATTTGGTGTCCGGCACACCGGATAATTACATGTCCGAAGAGGTCACGTTCCAAGTGGCCCCGTTCAGTAGCGGATACCACGCTTTGCTAGGGCGGGAAGCGTTTACAATCTTCCAAGCAATACCCCATTACGGGTACATGAAGCTCAAGATGCCCGGGCCGAACGGAATTATCACTCTCACTAGTGATCCGGACATAGCACTCCGCGCCGAAAATAAGACGGCCGCACTGGCCCTTGAGGCGCTCTCCGAAGCCCTAGCGGCTGAGGAGCTAACTGCGCTGCGCTCCACGGTGAACAGGGACGATGTGATACTCGACAAAAGATCCAAGTCCACCTCCTTTAAACCAGCGGACGAAATAGTCAAATTCCAGGTTCATCCAACGGACCCCAACAAAACAGCTTCCATCAGGGCACAATTAAGCCCTGGTGTAGACGCCGCACTGCGAGAGTTCCTACGTGAGAACTGGGACATTTTCTCCTGGCACCCTTCAGATATGCCAGGAATCCAACGCAGGCTGGCCGAACACAGCTTAAATATCCTAAAAGGATTCAAACCCGTCAAACAGGCTCTCTGGCATTTTTCCAAACCTAAGAGACATGCCATGGGAGAGGAGCTAGCCAAGCTATTGGAGGCCGGATTTATCAGAGATATAAAACATCCGGACTGGCTAGCAAACCTGGTGATGGTACAAAAGAAGGACAAATCCTGGCGCCTGTGCGTTGATTTTAAAGACCTTAACAAGGCTTGCCCAAAGGATCCCTTCCCTCTACCCCGCATCGATCAAATTATCGGCGCTACCGCAGGATACAATTCATTGTGTTTCCTCGATGCATATTCCGGTTACCATCAAATCAAGATGGCAGAGTCCGACCAAGCTGCAACGGCATTCATCACACCATACGGCCCATTCTGCTTCAACAAAATGCCCTTCGGGCTCAAAAACGCTGGCGCAACATATCAGCGCATGATTCAGACATGTCTGGCAAACCAGATCGGCAAAACAGTGGAGGCATACGTGGATGACATGGTCGTTAAAACAAGACATGTCGAGTCCTTAGCAGACGACTTGAGGCTCACATTTGATAACCTCCGAACATGCGACATCAAGCTCAATCCAGAAAAATGTGTTTTCGGCGTTCCAGCCGGAAAGCTCTTGGGCTTCATTGTATCCGGTAGAGGAATTGAAGCAAATCCAGCCAAGATCCGAACTCTGGCACAATTGGATATCCCAAAGGACCTCAAACAAATAAAAAAATTAACCGGATGCGTGGAGGCTCTAAGCCGCTTTATCTCCCGCTTGGGAGAAAAGGCACTACCCCTCTACCACCTCCTTCGGCGCACCGAACACTTCGATTGGACGGACGCCGCCACGGCCGGACTCGACCGAATAAAAGCCGTATTGGCAACAAACCCAGTCCTGGCCGCGCCGAACATTGGCGAACCAATGCGATTGTACATTGTAGCAACCCATCAGGTTGTAAGCGCAGTGCTCGTCGTCGAACGATAAACGGACGGACACAAATTCCCCCTTCAAAAGCCAGTCTATTATGTGTCCACTGTCCTCACTCCGTGCAAATCACGGTACCCGCATTATCAAAAGATTGTGTACGCGGTATTCATGGCATCCCGGAAGCTGCGACACTACTTTCAAGAGTGTTCAATAACAATAGCCTCGGAAGTACCACTTAACGATATTATAAACAACCGCGATGCGACGGGCCGGATTGCCAAATGGGCCATCGAGCTCGTCCCGTTCGACATAACTTATAAACCACGGCGAGCTATCAAGGCGCAAGTTTTGGCCGACTTCCTCGTAGAATGGACGGAGGCCGAACTCCCTAAAGAGTACGGCACATATTCAAACTGGATCATGCATTTCGACGGCTCCAAAATGTTGGCTGGTCTAGGGGCTGGCATCGTTTTGACGTCCCCCACAGGAGACATAGTTCAATACGTCCTCCAGATTATGTACATAGACTCCAACAATGCAGCCGAGTATGAGGCCCTTTTACATGGTCTTCGGATGGCAGTATCCATGGGCATTCAACGCCTAGAGGTGCGCGGGGACTCGAACCTTGCGATATCCCAAATAAATGGAGACTTCGATGCCAAGGATCCAAAAATGGCAACTTACCGCAACGCCGTCTTAAAAATGTCAGCTCGGTTCGAAGGGCTCGAATTTCACCATATAGCCCGGGAAAATAATCAGGCGGCAGATGTCCTGGCATGCTTCGGCGCAAAACGCGATGTAGCCCCCCCCCCCCCCCAACATCTTCTTGGAAAGGCTGTTCAAGCCATCCGTAGCATGGGACGGGGAACCCGGCAATAACAGCCCGGACCCAACCGCACTGCTCGATACCGAACAATCTGACATAATTGGAGGCTCTGCCAATGAAACCACACCTTCAGCCCACGCAATAATGGCCGTCATCGCCCCGTGGACAGAACCTTTCCTAGCCTACCTTACTAAGCAGGAACTCCCCGAGGACCAAAATGAGGCACGCTGCATAGTGCAGCGATCTAAAGCCTATAAAGTACATGAGGGAGAGCTTTATAAAAAAAGCACTACCAGAGTCCTTCAAAGGTGCATCTCCGAAGAGGAAGGGCGGAACCTTCTGGCTAAAATTCACACCGGACTCGGTGGTCATCACGCCGCAGCTCGGTCCCTTGTAAGCACGGCCTTCCGTACAGGCTTTTATTGGCCGACGGCCCGGGCAGACGCCCAGGACTTAGTCCGACGATGCGTCGGTTGCCAGCTTTTTGCAAACCAAAGCCACATGCCACCCACCGCCCTCCAAACTATCCCCATAACTTGGCCCTTTGCTATCTGGGGGCTTGACATGGTTGGACCCCTTAAAGGCGGAACCCACAAGAAAAAAATACTTACTGGTCATGGTGGATAAATTCACCAAATGGATAGAAGCCAAGACTGTTAAGACGGCTGAATCCGGACCGGTGATAGACTTTATATCCGGGGTTGTACACCGTTACAGCGTCCCCCACAGCATCATCACTGATAACGGCACGAACTTTACGGCCGACGAGGTAAAACTCTGGTGCAAAAACATGGGCATCAAGCTCGATTATGCTTCCGTCTATCACCCACAAACTAACGGCCAGGTCGAACGTGTTGGGGAACGTAGTAATTTCAAAAAAATTCCTACGCACATGCAAGATCATGGTGATGCATAGCAACAAGAGGGGAGAGTGTTGTCTACGTACCCTCGTAGACCGAAGCGGAAGCGTTGACGCAACATAGAGGAAGTAGTCGTACGTCTTCCCGGTCCAACCGAGCCAAGCACCGTTACTCTAGCACCTCCGAGTTCTTGACACACGTACAGCTCGATGACGCACCCCGGGCTCCGATCCAGCAAAGCTTTCGGGGAGGAGTTTCGTCAGCATGACGGCGTGGTGACGATCTTGATGTTTAACCGTCACAGGGCTTCGCCTAAGCACCGCTACAATATGATCGAGGTGTAATATCGTGGAGGGGGGCACCGCACACGGCTAAGGAACGATCACGAAGATCAACTTCTGTGTCCTTGGGTCCCCCCCTGCCCCGTATATAAAGGAGTAAGGGGGAGGCCGGCCGGCCCTTGTGGGGCGCCAAGGAGGAGTAGGATTCCTACTCCTAGTTGGAGTAGGTTTCCACCTTTCCTAGTCCAACTAGGAGAAGGGGGGAAGTGGGGAAGAGGGGAAGGAAGGGAGAGAGGGGCCGCGCCCCAAACCCCTTGTCCAATTCGGACTGGGCTTGGGAGGGGCGCGCGCCACCTCCTGGTCCTTCCCACTAAGGCCCATTAAGGCCCATTGCTTCTTCCTCGTATTCCCGTAACTCCCCGGTACCTCCGAAAATAACCGAACCACTCGGAACCTTTCCGATATCCGAATATAGTCGTCCAATATATCGATCTTTACGTCTCGACCATTTCGAGACTCCTCGTCATGTCCCCGATCTCATCCAGGACTCCGAACTCCTTCGGTACATCAAAACTCATAAACCCATAATATAACTGTCATCGAAACCTTAAGCGTGCGGACCCTACGGGTTCGAGAACAATGTAGACATGACCGAGACACGTCTCCGGTCAATAATCAATAGCGGAACCTGGATGCTCATATTGGATCCTACATATTCTACAAAGATCTTTATTGGTCAGACCGCATAACAACATACGTTGTTCCCTTTGTCATCGGTATGTTACTTGCCCGAGATTCGATCGTCGGTATCTCAATACCTAGTTCAATCTCGTTACCGGCAAGTCTCTTTACTCGTTCCGTAATACATCATCTCGCAACTAACTCATTAGTTGCAATGCTTGCAAGGCTTAAGTGATGTGCATTACTGAGAGGGCCCAGAGATACCTCTCCGACAATCGGAGTGACAAATCCTAATCTCGAAATATGCCAACCCAACATGTACCTTCAGAGACACCTGTAGAGCTCCTTTATAATCACCCAGTTACGTTGTGACGTTTGGTAGCACACAAAGTGTTCCTCCGGTAAACGGGAGTTGCATAATCTCATAGTCAGAGGAACATGTATAAGTCATGAAGAAAGCAATGGCAATATACTAAACGATCAAGTGCTAAGCTAACGAAATGGATCATGTCAATCAGATCATTCATCTAATGATGTGATCCCGTTAATCAAATAACAACTCTTTGTCCATTGTTAGGAAACATAACCATCTTTGATTAACGAGCTAGTCAAGTAGAGGCATACTAGTGACACTCTGTTTGTCTATGTATTCACACATGTATTATGTTTCCGGTTAATACAATTCTAGCATGAATAATAAACATTTATCATGAAATAAGGAAATAAATAATAACTTTATTATTGCCTCTAGGGCATATGTCCTTCAGTATCCCACTTGCACTAGAGTCAATAATCTAGTTCACATCGTCATGTGATTTAACAGCAATAGTTCACATCACCATGTGATTAACACCCATAGTTCACATCGCCATGTGACCAACACCCAAAGAGTTTACTAGATTCAGTAATCTAGTTCACATCGCTATGTGATTAACACCCAAAAAGTACTAAGGTGTGATCATGTTTTGCTTGTGAGAGAATCTTAGTCAATGGGTCTTTCACATTCAGATCCGTTATGTATTTTGCAATTTTCTATGTCTACAATGCTCTGCACGGAGCTACTCTAGCTAATTGCTCCCACTTTCAATATGTATCTAGATCGAGACTTAGAGTCATCCAGATCAGTGTCAAAACTTGCATCGACGTAACCCTTTACGGCGAACCTTTTTGTCACCTCCATAATCGAGAAACATATCCTTATTCCACTAAAGATAATTTTGACCGCTGTCCAGTGATCTACTCCTAGATCATTATTGTACTCCCTTGCCAAAATCAGTGTAGGGTATACAATAGATCTAGTACATAGCATGGCATACTTTATAGAACCTATGGCTGAGGCATAGGGAATGACTTTCATTCTCTTTCTATCTTCTGCCGTGGTCGGGCTTTGAGTCTTACTCAATTTCACACCTTGTTACACAGGCAAGAACTCTTTCTTTGACTGTTCCATTTTGAACTACTTCAAAATCTTGTCAAGCTATGTACTCATTGAAATAACTTATCAAGCGTTTTGATCTATCTCTATAGATCTTGATGCTCAATATGTAAGCAGCTTCACCGAGGTCCTTCTTCGAAAAAACTCCTTTCAAATACTCCTTTATGCTTTGCAGAATAATTCTACATTATTTCCGATCAACAATATGTCATTCACATATACTTATCAGAAATGCTGTAGTGCTCCCACTCACTTTCTTGTAAATACAGGCTTCACCGCAAGTCTGTATAAAACTATATGCTTTGATCAACTTATCAAAGCGTGTATTCCAACTCCGAGATGCTTGCACCAGTGCATGGATGGATCGCTGGAGCTTGGATATTTTGTTAGCACCTTTAGGATTGACAAAACCTTCTGGTTGCATCATATACAACTCTTCTTTAATAAATCCATTAAGGAATGCAGTTTTGTTTATCCATTTGCCAGATTTCATAAAATGCGGCAATTGCTAACATGATTCGGACAGACTTAAGCATAGATACGAGTGAGAAACTCTCATCGTAGTCAACACCTTGAACTTGTCGAAAACCTTTTCGACAATTCTAGCTTTGTAGATAGTAACACTACTATCAACGTCCGTCTTCCTCTTGAAGATCCATTTATTCTCAATTGCTTGCCGATCATCGGGCAAGTCAACCAAAGTCCACACTTTGTTTTCATACATGGATCCCATCTCAGATTTCATGGCTTCAAGCCATTTTGCGGAATCTGGGCTCATCATCACTTCCTCATAGTTCGTAGGTTCGTCATGGTCAAGTAACATGACCTCCAGAATAGGATTACCGTACCACTCTGGTGCGGATCTCACTCTAGTTAACCTACGAGATTCGGTAGTAACTTGATCTGAAGTTACATGATCATCATCATTTAGCTTCCTCACTAATTGGTGTAGGAGTCACAGGAACAGATTTCTGTGATGAAATACTTTCCAATAAGGGAGAAGGTAGAATTATCTTATCAAGTTCTACTTTTCTCCCACTCACTTCTTTCGAGAGAAACTTCTTCTCTAGAAAGTATCCATTCTCAGCAACGAATGTCTTGCCTTCGGACCTGTGATAGAAGGTGTACCCAACTATCTCCTTTGGGTATCATATGAAGACACATTTCTCCGATTTGGGTTTGAGCTTATCATGATGAAACTTTTTCTTATAAGCATCACAACCCCAAACTTTAAGAAACGACAACTTTGGTTTCTTGCCAAACCATAGTTCATATTGTGTCGTCTCAACGGACTTAGATGGTGCCCCTTTTTAATGTGAATGCAGTTGTCTCTAATGCATGATCCCAAAATGATATTGGTAAATCGGTAAGAAACATCATAGATCGCACTATATCTAATAAAGTACGGTTATGACGTTCGGACACACCATTATGCTGTGGTGTTCCAGGTCGCACGAATTTGTGAAACTATTTCACATTGTTTTTAACTGAAGGCCAAACTCGTAACTCAAATACTCTTCTCTACGATCAAATAGTAGAAACTTTATTTTCTTGTTACGATGATTTTTCACTTCACTCTGAAATTCTTTGAACTTTTCAAATGTTTCGGACTTATGTTTCATCAAGTAGATATACTCATATCTGCTCAAATCATCTGTGAAGATCAGAAAATAATGATACCTGTCGCGAGCCTCAATATTCATCGGACCACATACATCAGTATGTATGATTTCCAACAAATCTGTTGCTCGCTCCATTGTTCCGAAGAACAGAGTCTTAGTCATCTTGCCCTTGAGGCATGGTTCGCAAGCATCAACTGATTCATAATCAAGTGATTCCAAAAGCCCATCAGCATGGAGTTTCTTCATGCGCTTTACACCAATATGACCTAAAACGGCAGTGCCACAAATAAGTTGCACTATCATTATTAACTTTGCATCTTTTGGTTTCAATATCATGAGTATGTGTATCAGTACAATCGAGATCCAACGAACTATTTTCATTGGGTGTGTAACCATATAAGGTTTTATTCATGTAAGCAGAACAACAATTTATTCTCTTACTTAAATGAATAACCGTATTATAATAAACATGATCAAATCATATTCATGCTCAATGCAAACACCAAATAACACTTATTTAGGTTCAACACTAATCCCGAAATTATAGGGAGTGTGCGATGATGATCATATCAATCTTGGAACTACTTCCAACGCACATCGTCACTTCACCCTTAACTAGTCTCTGTTTATTCTGCAACTCCCGTTTCGAGTTACTAATCAGCAACTAAACTAGCATCAAATACTGAGGGGTTGCTATAAACACTAGTAAAGTACACATAAATAACATGTATATCAAATATACTTATGTTCACTTTGCCATCCTTCTTATCCGCCAAATACTTGGGGCAGTTCCGCTTCCAGTGACCAGTCCCTTTGCAGTAGAAGCACTTAGTCTCAGGCTTAGGACCAGGCTTGGGCTTCTTCACTTTGAGCAGAAACTTGCTTGCTGTTCTTCTTGAAGTTCCCTTTTTTCCTTTGCCCTTTTCTTGAAACTAGTGGTCTTGTCTACCATCAACACTTGATGTTTTTCTTAATTTCTACCTTCGTTGATTTTAGCATCACGAAGAGCTTGGGAATCGTTTCCGTTACCCTTGCATATGATAGTTCATCACGAAGTTCTACTAACTTGGTGAAGGTGACTAGAGAAATCTGTCAATCACTATTTTATCTGGAAGATTAACTCCCACTTGATTCAAGCGATTGTAGTACCCAGACAATCTGAGCACATGCTCACTAGTTGAGCGATTCTCCTCCATCTTTTAGCTATAGAACTTGTTGGAGACTTCATATCTCTCAACTCAGGTATTTGCTTGAAATATTAACTTCAACTCCTGGAACATCTCATATGGTCCATGACGTTCAAAACGTCTGCATCTTGTCCTGCAATAGGTCTGTCACCTAGCGGTGCATCAAGGACATAATTCTTCTGTGCAGCAATGAGGATAAACCTCAGATCACGGATCCAATCCGCATCATTGCTACTAACATCTTTCAACACAATTTTCTCTAGGAACATATCAAAATAAACTCAGGGAAGCAACAAATTGATCTACAACATAATTTGCAAAATACTACCAGGACTAAGTTCATGATAAATTTAAGTTCAATTAATCATATTACTTAAGAACTCCCACTTAGATAGACATCCCTCTAATCCTCTAAGTGATCACGTGATCCAAATCAACTAAACCATGTCCGACCATCATGTGAGATGGAGCAGTTTCATTGGTGAACATCACTATGTTGATCATATCTACTATATGATTCACGCTCGACCTTTCGGTCTCCGTGTTCCGAGGCCATATCTGTATATATGCTTGGCTCGTCAAGTATAACCTAACTATTCCGCGTGTGCAACTGTTTTGCACCCGTTGTATTTGAACGTAGAGCCTATCACACCCGATCATCACGTGGTGTCTCAGCATGAAGAACTTTCGCAACGGTGCATACTCAGGGAGAACACTTCTTGATAATTTAGTGAGAGATCATCTTATAATGCTACCGCCAATCAAAGCAAGATAAGATGCATAAAAGATAAACATCACATGCAATCAATATAACTGATATGATATGGCCATCATCATCTTGTGCCTGTGATCTCCATCTCCGAAGCACCGTCATGATCACCATCGTCACCGGCGCGACACCTTGATCTCCATCGTAGCATCATTGTCATCTTGACAATCTTATGCTTCCACGACTATTGCTACCGCTTAGTGATAAAGTAAAGCATTACAGCGTGATTGCATTGCATACAATAAAGCGACAACCATATGGCTCCTGCCAGTTGCCGATAACTCGGTTACAAAACATGATCATCTCATACAATAAAATTCAGCATCATGTCTTGACCATATTACATCACAACATGCCCTTCAAAAACAAGTTAGACGTCCTCTACTTTATTTGTTGCAAGTTTTACGTGGCTGCTACGGGCTTAAGCAAGAACCAATCTTACCTACGCATCAAAACCACAATGATAGTTTGTCAAGTTGATGCCGTTTTAACCTTCACAAGGACCGGGCGTAGCCACACTTGGTTCAACTAAAGTTGGAGAAACTGACACCCGCCAGCCACCTGTGTGCAAAGCACGGCGGTAGAACCAGTCTCGCGTAAGCGTACGCGTAATGTCGGTCCGGGCCGCTTCATCCAACACTACCACCGAACCAAAGTATGACATGCTGCTAGGCAGTATGACTTATATCGCCCACAACTCACTTGTGTTCTACTCGTGCAAATAACATCAAACCATAAAACCTAGACTCTGATACCACTGTTGGGGAACGTAGTAATTTCAAAAAAATTCCTATGCACACGCAAGATCATGGTTATGCATAGCAACAAGAGGGGAGAGTGTTGTCTACGTATCCTCGTAGACCGAAGCGAAAGCGTTGACGCAATGTAGAGGAAGTAGTCGTACGTCTTCCCGGTCCAACCGATCCAAGCACCGTTACTCCGGCACCTCCGAGTTCTTGACACACGTACAGCTCGATGACGCACCCCAAGCTCCGATCCAGCAAAGCTTTCGGGGAGGAGTTTCGTCAGCACGGCGGCGTGGTGACGATCTTGATGTTTAACCGTCGCAGGGCTTCGCCTAAGCACCGCTACAATATGATCGAGGTGTAATATCATGGAGGGGGGCACCGCACACGGCTAAGGAACGATCATGAAGATCAACTTCTGTGTCCTAGGGTGCCCCCCTGCCCCCGTATATAAAGGAGTAAGGGGGAGGCCGGCCGGCCATTGTGGGGCGCCAAGGAGGAGTAGGATTCCTACTCCTAGTTGGAGTAGGTTTCCACATTTCCAAGTCCAACTAGGAGAAGGGGGAAAGGAGGGAAGAGGGGAAGGAAGGGAGAGAGGGGCCGCGCCCCAAACCCCTTGTCCAATTCGGACTGGGCTTGGGAGGGGCGCGCGCCACCTCCTGGTCCTTCCCAATAAGGCCCATTAAGGCCCATTGCTTCTTCCTCGTATTCCCGTAACTCCCCGGTACCTCCGAAAATACCCGAACCATTCGGAACCTTTCCGATGTCCGAATATAGTCATCCAATATATCGATCTTTATGTCTCGACCATTTCGAGACTCCTCGTCATGTCCCCGATCTCATCCGGGACTCCGAACTCCTTCGGTACATCAAAACTCATAAACTCATAATATAACTGTCATCGAAATCTTAAGCGTGCGGACCCTACGGGTCCGAGAACAATGTAGACATGACCGAGACACGTCTCCGGTCAATAACCAATAGCGGAACCTGGATGCTCATATTGGCTCCTACATATTCTATGAAGATCTTTATCGGTCAGACCGCATAACAACATACGTTGTTCCCTTTGTCATCGGTATGTTACTTGCCCGAGATTCGATCGTCGGTATCTCAATACCTAGTTCAATCTCGTTACCGGCAAGTCTCTTTACTCGTTCCGTAATACATCATCTCGCAACTAACTCATTAGTTGCAATGTTTGCAAGGCTTAAGTGATGTGCATTACCGAGAGGGCCCAGAGATACCTCTCCGACAATCGGAGTGACAAATCCTAATCTCGAAATACGCCAACCCAACATGTACCTTCGGAGACACCTGTAGAGCTCCTTTATAATCACCCAATTACGTTGTGACGTTTGGTAGCACACAAAGTGTTCCTCCGATAAACGGGAGTTGCATAATCTCATAGTCAGAGGAACATGTATAAGTCATGAAGAAAGCAATAGCAATATACTAAACGATCAAGTGCTAAGCTAACGGAATGGATCATGTCAATCAGATCATTCATCTAATGATGTGATCCCGTTAATCAAATAACTACTCTTTGTCCATGGTTAGGAAACATAACCATCTTTGATTAACGAGCTAGTCAAGTAGAGGCATACTAGTGACACTCTGTTTGTCTATGTATTCACACATGTATTATGTTTTCGATTAATACAATTCTAGCATGAATAATAAACATTTATCATGAAATAAGGAAATAAATAATAACTTTATTATTGCCTCTAGGGCATATTTCCTTCAGAACGTGCAAATGGTCTTATCATGAGCGGCATCAAACCCAGATTAGTGTGGTCCCTCAAGGAATCTAACACGCACTGGGTAGAGGAGCTCGACTCCGTACTCTGGGGGCTGCGGACCACACCGAATCGCACCACCGGATACACACCATTCTTCATGTTTTATGGCACAGAGGCAGTTTTGCCTTGCGATATAATTCATGTCTCACCTCGAGTGCGCATGTACGAAGAAAGAGAAGCCGAGCTTGATCGGCAGGACAGTTTGGACGCCTTGGAGGAGGAGCGTGACGTGGCAAAAGCCCGTTCCGCATTTTATCAACAGCAGGCTCGAAGATACCAAAGCAGAGAAGTACGTGCCATAAATTACAACGTTGGCGAATTAGTTCTACGCCTGCCAGACAAGAAAAAGGACAAACTCAAGCCCAAGTGAGAAGGTCCCTTCATAATTGACCAAGTCCTGACTGGTGGAGCGTACCGCCTGCGAGATGCATCAGAAAACCGACTCGAGCCGAACCCATGGAACGTAGCCCGTCTCCGAAGATTCTATGCCCAGCGCCGGACTCTGTGTTCGTCTCCTTCCTCTGTCCATTTTTTTATATATTATCCATCTTACATTTCTCTCCTTCTCCCCTTCCTTTCTCTTATAGCCTTTAAAGGCTCATCAAATGATGTGCTATTCGCGCTCATTAAACCTGGGGGCTTCTTTTAAACAGAAGCTTATTTATATGGGCTTTATGCCCAAAACATGTGTCATACTTCCGCATGTACCTTTTATTTCACCATTATATGCATCGATATGACTTAAGTTTTGGCCAAGCTGGGTTGCCTGACTCCTGTGCTTACCCCTACGTTCCCGATTGTTCGGCTAGGTGGTAAAGGGAGCACCTCTGCGATTGTTACTGCCGGGTCAGCCGGATGTGTACCTCAGACTGGGTGAAGCCGAAAGCTAGCGTTCTTAAGGGAATATTCGGTCGGTGACCTAAAAGACGATCTTTTCACTTACTTATTTATGCGCCCCCAGATGCTTTTACTGCGTCTTTTTTGCAGAATGGACATGCACTTTAGGGCATGCCTCCCAGGGAAAGGAACCCTTAACGGAACTATTCTCCCTGGAAGATGTTTCTTACTAACCATGTAATATAACTTAACTAGTTGGGCACTTGTCTGTTCAAGCACTAATGACCCCTACGCCTGGTTTCAATGCATACCCCGGTTCTTATATAACCGCGAGGGTATTCAGACACACTCCGGAGCGTCAGGTCCCGAGGTTGAAGCGAAAAGGTCGACCATGACAAACGATCTACAATCCAGCTAGAAGGCATTACAAATGTCAATTACATAGTCATTCTGACTGATTGTATTCCTCTTCAATACCATCTAACAGGCTGTCTAGTTTACAGTCCTGCTGGGAATACTTTGCGGCAAATTCTGCTTGGCCATATGCTAAGCTTACAGGGATCTCCTTCCCATCGGGCCCGACAGGTCTGACCTCGGCCATGTGGTTGGGGTCAGCCTTCGTGTACCGCGTCTTCACCATGGCCCAGGCCTCCCTAGCGCCTTGACGGCAGGCCGATATCTTCCACAATCGGAAGCACCGCCGCGCTCCCTTCAGCTTCTCCGCAAGCTCTCCAAGGCCTTCGGGCATGGAGATGGATGGCCACAAGGCCTGGGCAATGCCTTGCATCACCTGTCGAACTCGCTCGTGCAGTTGCGAGAGCTCGGGAAGAAGGTCACCGGTAGAACCGGGCATCTCCTCTGTAGGACGACCTGTTAGCACACCTACAGACATTACTCTGTTAGTCAACTTCCTTGCCGAACTTTTTTTCTTTTTTCAAAGGTTCGTTTAAGCACTTACTAAATATGCCGCGCCGAAGCCGCTGATTCTCCTTAACGGAGTCTGACAGTTGGGCACGAACATCTTTTAGTTCAACGCCCAGCTTGGTGTTGGCATCTTGGAGATCATTCTTCTCCCGCCTCGCCTTTGTCAGCACGCTCTCACCAGCCTTTAACCGGCGTAGGAGCTGTTGCCTTTCCGGATCTAATCCGGCGCCATCTGCAATTTTATTTGTCAGATTTGCACACACGCCGCACTTCGCAAAATACTTATCTTTTGGAGGTATATATTACCAACGGGGGTCTCCTTGGGCTCCCCTGTCGCGGCTAGTGCGGCCTCAAGTTGGGCTTTGCACTCTTCTAGCTCCTAGGACAGTTGGGTATTCTCTTCCGCAAGACCCTGCATTTTTAGATGATCCTTAAATCAGTTCTTCTAACTGTTTCAAGTCTCGGGGGCTACTAATATATATAACCATTAAATTTTCTCACCCGTGTGTCTTTTACATATTGCTTCGTGGCTCTGGCTAGACCCTTTTGAGCGGCACGGAGGTACGCATCTCCCGAATTGATGACATCTAATGCCTCTTGGGAGAAACAAGCGTCGCGAAGAACTGTCCGGCGACGCCAGTGGTTCATGGCACTCTCCACCTCGGAATTGGTTGCAGACAACCTGTCCGCATCCTCTGTTGGAGGAGCGTCCGGTGCGCGCCTCGTGTTCGCCCCCGCCTCCGGACCAGGTTTGGAGATTGGCTGGTGGAGGCGCGATTGGCAGCCTCTCCAGATATAGTCCAGCGAGGTCTCTTTGTCCTGAAGAGAGCACGAGTGTTAATATGCCTTGAAGGAATAACACCTGGAATAAAAGGGCGCGCTATACCTTTGCGCTGGCGCCTCGGTCTGGACTGCACTTCTTTTCTGCCCACGGGGCCCTGCAGCCCCTCGTTGGCTTGTCGCCGCAGGCTCGGCCTCCCATCTCAACCCCCCCCCCCCTGCAAAACACGGTTGTAATCAGGAAACTGAAAACATGCGAGGGTGGACCCTTTTTCGATGTACTGGGACTTCGGTCTCAGTTACCTGGGAGGCCGGGATTAGCCCTGGGTAATCGGCCGTAATGGCCACCAAGGCGTTGTCCTTGCTCAATTGACGGAACACTCCATCAATCAGCTCCATGGATAAGTCCGGATCCTCTTGGGAGGCCGGTTCGAGGGACCGTCCCGGATCCTCGGGCTGTGGAGGAGGGCTGCTTATTTCTTTAACAGCCTGGCGTAGTTCCTGCATTGAAATCGTTAGACTATATACTTAAACGATGGGAATATAAAACGGATGGGCATGTAAAAGTGTCCACTTACCCAACTCGGAGGGTTGTACATAGTAAATCCACCCTGTGGGTTGACGCGGAGAAATTCCTCCTCTTCTCCCTTGTACAAAGCGGACAAGATCTTTATCAGAGCGGCAGCCGAATCCGGCCCCTTACGGCCGTGACAGGTGGCATCATCCTCCCCGTTGAAGTCCCACATGGGGTGGCCTCTATACTGAAGCGGATGCACCCCCCGCATGATGCATGCGGCCATGACTCCTATCATGGTTAGTCTGGAATGAGCTAATAATCTTATCTGGCCCATCAGGTAAAGGACGTCCCTGTCACTTTCCCTCTGAGGGCTCCGTGGACGCCAGCTTAGGCGCTTCTTCAGGGGAGCAGTGTCGAACTCAGGGAGACCGATCCGAACAGGATCCGGCAACGGGACGTCCTCTATATAAAACCATTCTGAAGGCCAATTCTCGGACGCCTTCTTTGGGGTTCCGGATAGATATCTGGTCCCAGCGATGCGCCACACTTCAGCTCCGCCTACTTGATATATCGCCCCCTCCTGAGAACGGGGCACCAGGCAGAATAGTCTCTTCCACAACGCTAAATGAGCCTCAACACCCAAAAACAGCTCGCAAAGGGCTACGAAGCCCGCGATATGCAGTATGGAGGCAGGCGTGGGATTGTGTAGCTGGAGGCCGTAGAACTCCAGGAGCCCCCGGAGAAACGGATGGATTGGAAATCCGAGCCCTCTTATTAAATAAGGGACAACGCATACCCGCTCTCCTTTGGAGGGATTAGAGGCACTCTCCGCTTGCTCTCCGCCATTATAGGTGGCAAGGCCGGCTCGAACCGGGACCATATAGGCTGGGAGGAGAAATCCCTTGGTCTGGAGTGTCACTAGCTCGCTATGCGGATGGAGCATCTCTCCCAATCTCCAGGCTGAGGGCTGGAAGGGCAAGAGGAGGAGTTGCGATGGCTGGTCATGGTGGAATGGACCTTTGTCAGATGCGCTCTAATGAACACTCGCGGAAGGGAGAAGGTGTGGTTTGGATCTAAATCCTCGTCCCTTTAAATAGGCGGCTCATTTACGCGGCTAGGGGTGTGAATGTAAAAAACACCCAGGCTTTTCGTATTCATGTGACACGTGGAAGACAGCCATTATTGGTCGTAGAAGCCAAGGAGCGCGACATTTACAAGAAACTGGACTTTATTCGACAGGTACACAGAATTTGGAGGAGAACCCGCCTTGCAATGCCGAAGACAATTTACGCGCCGGACTCATCGTCATTGAAGCCTGGTTCGGGGGCTACTGAGGGAGTCCTGGATTAGGGGGTGTTCGGATAGCCGGACTCCTGGACTATGAAGGTACAAGATTGAAGACTTCGTCCCGTGTCCGGAAGGGACTTTCCTTGGCGTGGAAGGCAAGCTTGGTGATACGGATATGTAGATCTCCTACCATTGTAAGCGACTCTGTGTAACCCTAGCCCTCTCCGGTGTCTATATGAACCAGAGGGTTTTAGTCCGTAGGACGGACAACAGAACAACAATCATACCATAGGCTAGCTTCTAGGGTTTAGACTCCTTGATCTCGTGGTAGATCTACTCTTATACTACCCATATCATCAATATTAATCAAGCAGGAGTAGGGTTTTACCTCCATCGAGACGGCCCGAACCTGGGTAAAAACATCGTGTCCCCTATCTCCTGTTACCATCCACCTAGACGCACAGTTCGGGACCCCCTACCCGAGATCCGCCGGTTTTGACACCGACAGCAGCCATAGTTGTATGTATGGCCATTTTACAAACTACAGCGGTGGCAGTTAACCATTTGCAATCATATTCATGAGTGGTGACCGTTGAACAACATTGATGTCATTCAAAGATCCTAGCATTCCAAAAAAAGCATGCCAAATCCAAGTCTCCTGATCAGCCACCGCTTCAAGAATTATAGTAGAACCTTTTTTCTGGCCAGGAAATTGTCCATGTCATGCCTTAGGACAGTTCTTCCAACTCCAATGCATGCAATCTATTGAGCCAAGCGTACATGGGAACCCGCAAGCTTTATTCATCTCCAAAAGCCTTGCGGCGTCTTCAGCATTGGGAGCTCTCAAATATTTCAGACCAAACACTTGCACGATTACAACCGTGAAGCGCTTGACATACATGATGGCTTGGCTCTCACCCATGGCGAAGTGATCATGAACTAGATTCGCCGGCCATATGTCAACATACCCAAAGCGGCGGTCACCTTTTGAAAAGGTGCTATGCCCGAGTTCTCCGGCGGCATTCCTCCCTTGCTGAAAAAACCGATCATGGCTCGCCAGTCTCTTTGCAATGTGTTTGAACAACTCGATGCTCATCCTAAAACGGCGCCAAAAGTAGGAGTCGGGGTATGTGGGATTCTCCGCAAAAAAGTTTCCCATCAATCTGTTGTGGGTATCGATCCTTTCCCTCCATAATTTCTGACGACCAAAAACCTAACCACCATGCTTCGGCTTTTTGTTGATGTGCATAGCTAGGATCATTGCAAGCAGGGGCGGAGCCACTAGGGGGTGAGCGGGGGCCTGACCCCCCTTATGGATCGGCCACCCCCATGGATTTTTAAGGGGGGGGGGGGGGGGGCTAATACTAATCTACTACTATGTAATTGTTACTTTTTTTTGAGAAATCTATGTAATTGGTACTTAGTACCCGGCCATTAGCAAAGGTATAGGCCTTTATTCATGCGTCCAGATATTGTTGGCTGGCTGGCCAAAGCCCAAAACAAATGGCATTTGTTTTCACGTGAGTGAATTGGATGCACCTACCTTTCCGTGCCCTTTGACCTAATGAAGCTCCACTGATCTCTGGCCGCCACCACCCAACATATTCAAGCTTTGCCATCGGCCATCGTTGCCACACTAGGGCATAGACACGCACAATCTTTTGGAAGCGCTAACCCTTCGACGCTTCGTCAAGCGACCTTGACCAACGATGGTTGCCGCATCCCGCATGCCTGCGGAAGTTATGACGAACAGATGGGACGAGCCGGGCCGGGGCTGGATTTGATACTCCAGCTAGATATGTATACTTGCGACGCTGGTCACTTTTTTCAAATAATACAACACATATTGACTCTATATTTATGATTGCGTTGGTAGATATCAAGCAAATGTAAGTGTTGTCCCAAGCAGTGATTGATTTTCCATTCAAAACTATGTAAATGCAAGCTAAATGCTGCTTTTTACTTATACGATGATTGGTCATGTCCATCTTAAACATACGAATGATAATGTTTCGTAACGATGTGCTTTATGCCGTATTTTGGAGTAGTCGGATTACAAACTGCAGTTGTTCAACGCTAGAACTTATAGGTACACCTGCCCCGATTGCGAGAGATATCTGGATATAAAACACTTGTGTAGTTTGTGAGACACAAAATATTTTTGGCCTTCGTTGTTGTCTCCCATCCCCCCCCCCCCCCCCCCCCCCATGACTAAATCCTGGCTGCAACCCTGATTGTGAGGTCCTCCTCTTGAAGATCAAATTCTTCATGGGAAGAATCGTAGGACGAACTCATCTACAAATTTGAATTCAAACTAAACTTTAACACTACAAACAACATGCTCCAAATTCGTCTTAAAAAATGAAGTTAGAAGCAATATATACCTTGCAAGAGTTTTGTCAAACACCTTGTGGGCGCCGAGTTGCAAATCCCCGGCGGGCGTTGTTCGTCGGTGGAACGGGGCGCTCGAGAGGCGGCCGCCGCGGAGGAAGCAGTGACGGCCACCGGGGAAGAGGGGGAAGTGGCGTGCGCGGTGGGGAACGGCGCGAGGAAGCGCCGACGGGTCGCCGGAAAGGATGGGGAAGTCACGCGCGCGAGTGGATATTTTAGATCCCTCGGTTGGTGGAAAAGCAGCGCAACGCAGTTTCGTTCGGCGCGCGGACTGGTTTTTAGCGCTCGCGCGATTTTTGTGTGTCTGCTGGAGCTGCAAATTCGGTCACGTGCTGAAAAGCCATTTTTTCAGGCGCGCGGCTTATTTAGCGCTTCTGTTAGAGATGCTCTAACAGTCAGTGAGCCAGCAAATGATGGTACAAAAAAATACCGGTATAAAAGATTACATACGAAATCAAGGTGGGGCGGGTGAGGATTACATACGAAATCAAGGTAGGGTGGGCACCCAACCTCACGCTACCGGGTGCTCCGCCTGTGTGCACGACAGCAGTTGCCGCAACAGCAGCAGCCGTCCTTCAAAGGTCCTCATCGAGAGGAGTGAGTCGGTGATGGCCGACATTTTCTCCATCTTGCGGGAGTGGGAGGCGGAGCAATAGAAAAGGGCATGAAATTCCAGATACTGCACACCCGCGACCCATTTTTCTTTGCTCCCCAATGGTTGTTTAGCTACAATCTTCCTTCCCATTCTCGGAGAAGTTTTACCTTCAATATTTTAGAAATAATAATGGGCCAGGCCCATGAATAATTTCTGAAATCTCAAACTAGGCCTATGAATACATGGCAAGTGCTGGTTCTAAAGTTTAGTACCACTCAGAAAGTTGAGGCGGTGCCAGATATGAATAAGAGAAATAGAAGACCACAGGCAAGTCTCGGAGAGGTTTTACCTTCAATCTTTTATATAGTGGATTCTCTACACCACACTTAGTGAGATGTGAAGGAGAGAAATAGAAGACCACATGTGTGCTCGCGCGCCTCGACTAGCAGGGCTTGGGGTGGGGCGGGCGTGACATGAGCGTGAATGGTCCGCCGGAATCCAGTCTGTTGCCTTGCATGGGTGCAACTTCTTTTGCCGTTTTATTTTATGATGTCTTGGCAGAAAAGTTAATTATTTCTTGTCCCGTAAGTATACGACTAAGAATCCAAGTCGATTTAAGATCGTTAACGCGACACGATACCGTCTATTATATATACTGCTACAGGCCGCGGCCAAAGACATATAAAAAACACATAGGGTTTTGCCTCATCTCATAACTTGTGTCACCACCATAGTCTATTGTAGGGTAACGTGCTACGCAAAAAACATTATGCTACACAATCACACCTAGAAACACTATAAAGATGGCACTAACGATCAAACTCACCGACGAGCAGAGTTGCGGAAGCTGTGAAGAGTCGGTGTACCATGACGATTTCCTGCAGCTAGGTTACAACCCCTAGCCACAAGAAAGTTCTACGAGATGAGAGTCGAAGTAGACAATCCCTCCGAGGTATCCACGCGTTATGTGGTAGCAGTCCGGTAGAGCTTCGACGTCCATGAAGAAGAACTGTGTGAAAACTAGAGAGAGAGAGAGAGAAAGCCTAGCAATGCTTCTCGTCTAACAAGGAGTCTAATTCTATTAGACCAAAATTAGAGCCCATCTAATTAGGAGCCTACACACTTAGGCCAATTAGAACGGGAGAGCGTGGACTGAAGGAAATAACAAAGTTGTTATTTTATATTTCCTTATTGATGATATAGGTTTATTAGTCGTGCTAGAATTGTATTGATCGAAAACTTAAATACATGTGTGAATACATAAAGAAATACCGTGTCCCTAGTGAGCCTCTACTAGACTATCTCGTTGATCAAAGATGGTTAAGGTTTCCTAACCATAGACATGTGTTGTCATTTGATTACGGGATCACATCATTAGGCAAGACACATCTGTTAGCTTAGCATAATGATCGTTCAGTTTATTGCTATTGCTTTCCTCATGTCAAATATATATTCCTTCGGCTATGAGATTATGCAACTGCCGGATACCGGAGGAATACCTTGTGTGCTATCAAACGTCACAACGTAACTAGGTGATTATAAAGATGCTCTACAGGTATCTCCGAAGGTGTCTATTGAGTTGGCATAGATCGAGATTAGGGTTTGTCACTCCAAGTATCGGAGAGGTATCTCTGGGCCCTCTCAGTAATACACATCATAAACTTTCAAGCAAACGACGAAGGAGTTAGTCACGAGGTGATGTATTACGGAACGACTAAAAAGACTTGCCAGTAACGAGATTGAACTAGGTATGAAGATACCGACGATCGAATCTCGGGCAAATAACATACCGATGGACAAACGGACTTACTTATGTTGTCATAACGGTTCGACCGAGAAAGATCTTCCTAGAATATGTAGGAGCCAATATGGGAATCCAGGTTCCGATATTGGTTATTGACCGGAGAGGTGTCTCGGTCATGTCTACATAGTTCTTGAACCCGTAGGGTCCGCACGCTTAACATTCGATGACGATATAGTATTATATGAGTTATGTGATTTGGTGACCGAATGTTGTTCGGAGTCCCGGATGAGATCATGGACATGACGAGGAGTCTCGAAATGGTCTAGAGTTAATGATTCATATATAGGACGATAGTATTCGGACACCAGAAGTGTTCCGGAGGGTACCGGGTATATATCGGGTCACCGGAAGGGGTTCCGGTCACCCCCGACAAGAGATATGCACCTTATGGGCCAAGAAGGGAAACGCACCAGCCACCAGGGGCTGGTGCGCCCCCATATGGCCCAAACCAGGGGGGAAGGAAAGAGGGGAAGAGAAATGATAGGGGGGATTCGGCCTGTGGGACCTGTGGGACCTGTGGGATTCGGCCTAGAGAAATGATAGGTAATGGCGCACCATGTGGGCCCTGTGGGACCAACTAGGGATCATCATCTCATGGTAGTCCTTTACAACTTTCTTACACAAATAAAATCCTAGATTTTTCGGATGTCTTCGGAACCCATTTTGATGACCCCGAAAACTTTCCATATATAGATCAAACTTTCCAAAATCATGTTAGAGCATCTCCAACAGGCGCCCAAAAACAGCTCCGCGCACTAAAAAATCGTTTTTTGGGCACCCAACAACTCCAGCAGATGTTGTAGCGCTAAAAAGTTTTGGGCGCGCGCTGAAAAACGCTATCGCGTGCAGCATATTTTGGGCTCCGGATTGCGCGCGCTTCACAATTTGCACTGTCTGCTTTTTGGGCGTGCGTCTTTGGGCATCTGCTAAAGCAATGTTGGTCCTGGCGCATTAAAAGTGCTATAGTGGAGCGCTATAACTTTTATTGGGCACGAGATTTTTGTGCGGCCGTAGGAGATGCTCTTATACATTTCCAGAATTCCCAAAACCCTTTTAGAACCATCCAAAACAATTTTGGAAACTCTTTCGGTGCTCTTTTAACTCATTTGTCATTTCTCCAGCAATCAGGACTAAAACTCGTTAAGTGTGTGCCCCAACATGCTTGGAAATAGGCGGACATGAACCAAAACACATTCCGGTCAATAGTTAACAGAGACACCCTTATTAAGTCCTCGTATTCACGAAGTTCTCTAGTGAACCTTTGTTTACAAATACCATTCCCTTTGCTTTGCGACATGTTTACGAAACCCGAGGAGGGATTATCGGTATCCCCATGATCAACTCCTTGAGCACTATACTGGTTATCCTCGTTACCAGTTTCGTTATTTACTCATGTTCGTGTTTCACTATCCCGTGATCATAATCACAAGTGACTAGCCAAAAGATAATGACACTGTAACACCGAGTAGGACTAGAGAGTATCTCTCTATGGTGAGAGGAGCAAATCCTAGTCTTGAACTATCACTACCGAGACATACATTTTCGGTAAACCCGTAAGTCACCTTTATTCACATCCATTTAAGTAACATGTGGTAAACCCCAAAGTATGCATCCGGGATGTTAGTATGCCATATTCTCATGGTCTATGGAACAATGCAAACCTAAACATGTTATTTGAAGTACCGATAACATATCAACAATGACATCTCTTAGTAATACATAAGTTGGGCCTATCCAACTCCATTGTTCACATGACAACGGTCTTCTCATATATTCATAGCATCCTTATTACATTAACAATGCTCATGATCAGGAAAACAAGATTATGAATCAATACATAAGCTAGTCTTAGAGGTTAGACTAGGGATCACTTGGTGTTTATATTTTCACACATGTGTTTGGGTTTTCCTCTGAGTCTCATATTCATGAACCAATACAATTGTAGCATAGAAACATGAACTTAATAATAAACATGGAAATATAATAATACATTTATTATTGCCCCAGGGCCTTTTCTTCTTTAATGCAATAGCTATAGTTTGATATAAGAATCCATTTCTCAAAGTAATGGAAACCATTCTCTTATAGGAAATAGTTTATTTCTAACAATCTTTCACCTGCACTAGTCAGTAATCTAGTTACATAAGTTCTATAACACCAATGGAATTCCGTTGTTGCTCATGTTTTGCTCGTGGTATAGACTTTGTCAATGGACCTAACATCTTCAGGTCCATGTGTATCTTGCATAGCTTTGCGTCTCCACGCTCTACAAAATTCATAATTTATGTGGAATCAACTTTTTACATATTTGGACTCCTGGTAGGACCTTGGCTTCGTGACCTAAGCTATGGTGCCACTAATCTCAATAGTACGCAATTGGCTCAAGCGCACTTGAAACCATACCAATCTCGGTGACAAACTTCTCTAGTGCAAACACCCTCCAATGTTGCTTCCAAAGTGGCGATATACTTGGCCTTTGTTGTAAAACCCGACACAGTATCCTTCTTGGAACAATTCCAACTTACCGTGTCATCATTCTCTGTACAAAACCTTGATTGGAATCAAAGATCGCCTGGATCAGTGGTGAAGATTGAATCAATGTAACTCCTTACAATGATCAAGCATCGGTGTAACAATTTCAACGAAGCTCTTCATTAGTCAATTACGAGAAATATGTCCTCAGAACTTCTCAAGTACTTAAGGATATTTTCCATTGTAGTCCATTCGATCAACACCTTGATCATTTTGGTATCTTGCTCATAACACTTAGAGCATAGGACATATCTAGTTGTGTACATACCATGGTTTTTTTGACAAATCCATATAAAAATCATTACAAAACCTTGTCTATTCAGTGGCAAAACCTTGGTGATGAAATAGGAAACGTTGCCCAAGACTATTTTCTATGACGGTCAACTGTCACTGGGTGTTTTCCTCCCGTGAATCCGCATGGGCTAGTTTGATAAGCTGCTATTTTAACTTGACATGACTATAAAACATGGAGAGATTATATTTCAAGGAGCAAGAAAATCGAGATGTCCCAAAATGTATATCAATGGTTCCATCTTGTCTATGACCACATAGGTTCAATATCCACGTCTTCTCATAATTATAATGTTAAAATCGTATAATAGAATATGAAATGAAGAATATACTCAAATTTGCTTGCTAGATAAGAAACAAATTTATTTCATCGATTCTGATGAAAAAACAACACTTTTTCTCATTGTTTGTTCAATTGATATCTACTCGGCCAGTCTATGGAGTAGTTAAGCAATTTGATTAGGTAGATGAGAAGAGAGCCTCACATAGTATAGAAGCAAAAAACAATGGGTCCTTTTGTATTTAAAAAAGGAGAAGAGGTGTCAATGAACACATAAGAGACCATTTTGTGCATTAGCTTATTTTCTAATTCCTTCATTTTCCATCAAAAGTAGAATCCTAACGATATAGAGCAAACTATAAAAAAACGCCTGAAGGAAGCATAGAATCGATCTTCTATGCACGCCTCAATAGCTGCACATTTGGGCATCTTCTTTGGCTTCATCATATCATATTATATTGCTCCAAACATGTCAGCTTTGATTATATTAGTTATTATTTCCTAAATGTAGAACGTAAAATGTATTTTATACATTTATGTCAACATGGGAAGTCTACTGCGAAAACATGACCAATCATAGAGAATAAATGGTGTCCCACAGTGATGATAACGTGGGGAAATAGTTTCTACTACCAAAAGGGCTCATGCGTCGCAACGGGGAAAAAAATTCATAATCTCTAATAGCCATGACCACATTTTGTTCTATCCCTGAGATATACTATTACTCTCAATTTCATAAAATCATGAAAAAAAAATTTACACTCGTGAACATATTTGAAATCACGAACATTTCTCAAATTTGTGTACACTTTACAAATTTTCGAACATTCTCTAAAATTAAGGAGAAATATTGAGTTCATGAAAATTTTATACTATTTGCCAACATTTTTTAAGAAATTGCGAACATTTTCTTAAAACATCTTTCTTGAATCGGCGAAAATTCTAGAATCAACGAAATTTTTTTGGAAATTGGTGGAACAATTTTTGAAATTCATGAATATTTTTTTGATTTAACAAACCATTTTTGAAATGCATGAACATTTTATCAATGAATAAAATATTTTTTAAGTCACGAAAAGTGTTTGCAGTTTTAGGATACTTTTCCATTCATGAATATTTTTCTAAGTGGCAAAAAATTGTAAAATTTATTAACAATTTTTAATACACTAAATTTTTAAAAATCAATAACATTGTTTTACTTGTCGAACATTTTTTTAATTTCAAAAAAATTAGAATGAGATTTTGTTTTATAAAATCACAAAGTTTTTTGAATCCACTAACATTTTATGATTTGTTAAACATTTTATTTTAAAATACTCATATGTTTTCATTTTCGGAAGTGTTTTGAAGTCCCAAATTATTTAAAGGACAAAACACAAAAAAAGGAAAATCAAGGAGAAAAGAAAAAAAGAAATTTAGAAACAGGCCGACCGGACATGGTCCGGATCAAACACGCACGCTGCGTCTTCTCCCAGCGCAGAACGCAGTATAGGAGGCCCATACTGCATGGGCCGGCCCAGGCAGGGGATTCCCCTGTGTAAAACATTTTTTATCACTTATAGGTGGCATTGGTGTGGTAATATATTGCTACCTTGGGGAAGTTTTTATGATGTACCGACAGAAGCAATAACCCCTTTATTATAAGGTATATATTGAATCGGCGAAAATTCTGGAATCAACGAACATTTTTTACAAAATCGCAAACTTTTTTGAATCCACAAACATTTTATGGTTTGTTAAACTTTTTATTTTAAAATACTCATATGTTTTTATATTGAAGTGTTTTGAGGTCCCAAATTATTTAAAGTAGAAAACACAAAAGAGGATAGAAAAGTAAAAAATAAAAACTGAAATATTAAAAACACGTCGACTGGACATGGGCCGGCCCAAATGAGCATGCAGCGTCTTCTCCCATCGCGCAGACCACGGTATAGGAGGTCCGAAGTGCATGGGCCGGCCCAGGCAGGGGATTCCCCTATGTAAAATATTTTTTTATCACTTATAGGTGGCATTGGTGTGGTAATATTTTGTTGCCTTGGGGGCAATTTTCGTGACGTACCGCCAGCAGCAATAGCCCTTTTATTATTACTAGCAAAAGAGCCCGTGTGTTGCAATGGGAGAAAAAACATAACACACGCTCTTAAACCAACAACCATCACTCAATAGGTCCATCTCCTTTATTTTTGCGAGGCATCATATTTGTGTTGCCGCTTATCATCCTTCTCACCCTCGCTGGCGATGGCCTCGGTGTTCACACAAAACAACAAAAAACGTGTTTGAATATGGTTAATCCTAAGGTGTCTCTCTCTCCCTCTCTCCTCTCTCTCTCTCTCTCTCTCTCTCTCTCTCTCTCTCTCTCGCTTTCTCGCACTCTCGCGATGAGAAATCTGTTGTTTTCCCCTGTAACATTTTTAAAAGGTATGCATGTGTAGTTATCGATGTTTTCTTTTCCCAATATGGTTATAGTGGGGTGTTTATTTGCAATCCGGATCGCCGCCGGTTCGAAAGAAAAATGGATCTTGCGCTAGAAATTATAAGTTTGCTTCCAAAACAATATTTTAAAAATATTTAACAGGTAAAATTAACATAATATTTAGATTCCACACATTTTTCTAATAAAATTTCACATATAATATGTTAAAATCGAAGTTACGGTTTAAAAGATAGGGATAATTTAGAAAATCATTTGTTTGATTTAAATATATTCCAAAATAATATTCAAAAATACTTAATAGATAAAAAATAATCTCATATTTGTATTCTACATATTTTTCTAATCAAATTTCATATATAACATGTTCAAATCGGAGTTACGGTTTAAAAGATATGGATGATTTAAAAAAATATTTGTTTGACTTAAATATGATCCGCGGATGAATTACCTAAAATGTCAGGGGGGGTTCGAAAAATGTAAAATAACGGTTTGGGTGTGACTTAAATCCGGACGGCGGGTTGATTTCAAAGAAAACACAGGGACTTTTGTGTAAAATACGAAAAACGATTCATTTTGACTTAAAACAGAAGTGCGGGTTGAATTCTCTGAAATAAAGGGACCTTTGTGAAAAATGCCATGACGGACGAAAGAAACCCAATTTACTTTATTATTAGGTAAAGATATGTATAGATTGAATCGTCAAAAATTCTGGAATCAACGAACATTTGTTGGAAATTGGTGCAACAAGTTTTCAAATTCATGCATATTTTTTTGATTTAACAATTTTTTTGAAACGCATGAAAATTTTATGAATGAATAAACTATTTTGCAAGTCATGAACACTGTTTGAATTTTCAGGATATCTTTTCATTCATGAACACTTTTGAATTTGCAAAATTAGCTCAATTTAATTATCTTTTTTAATACGAATTTTTAAAAATCATGAACATTGTTTTATTGACCGAACATTTGTTTTAAAATTTAAAACATTGTTTGAATAAGAAAAAAGTTTTTTTTACAAAATCACACACATTTTTTGAATCCACAAACATTCTATGGTTTGTTAAATATTTTATTTTAAAATACTCATATGTTTTTATTTTGAAGTCCCAAATTATTTAAATTAGGAAAAGCAAAAAAGGAAAAGAAAAGGAAAAAGTAAAAATGGAATTTTAGAAACAGGCCGACCGGACGTGGGCCGGCCCAAACAGGCACGCCGCGTCTTCTCCCATCATAGCACGGACGCAGTATTGGAGGGCCATACTGCATGGGCCGGCCCAAGCGGGCGTTTCCCCTGTGTAAAACATTTTTTTATCACTTATAGGTGGCATTCGTGTGGTAATATTTTGCTACCTTGAGGCAATTTTCATGACGTACCACTAGAAACAATAGCCTTTTTTATTATTAGGTACAGATTAATGGTCTTGTGAGGTGGTCCTTCAAAGAAATGCAGAAAAGAAAAGAGAACATACATATTTAAAATGAAAAACCCTGGAAAAAACCGGATCAACTGCATATTGCTGCTTGGAACATGAAAGGAACATTGACATAATTTGGTGCGTTTTTCACCGTGTAGAACATAACTTGTTTGTGTGCCTAGCTTTGAAAGAACCAAGTTTAATGGAGGGATGCAACAACGTCTAATCACACAAGGCTTTCTCATACAAAAGTATCTCATTACAGGCCTAGAAGCTCGTAGGTGCCTCCTCTAAAACACACGGTCAACCGTTCAAATACCAGCACATATCAGGGATCACGCCGCCACATGCAAAAAGTGTAGGAAAAGAATGAAGTAGCTAGATGGAAGAAGAATAGATATCATAACTGACAACTTCTTTCCCTCCGGATTCGTCTTCTATGCTTTGATCCGATGTGTTCCTTCTATTGCGGGGATGTCTCGATCTCAAGCAGTGGAAGTTTTTTATCAATGCACAGAGGAAAAAGATGGTCAACGGCCAAACGCTGGTGGCCACCATGATGAAATCAGTACGGTCAAAACATAGAACGCGTGCCCAGAACACGAGCCAAATTAAGCTGTGGCGGCATTGGCATGTTGACGTAATGGCGAGCAGGAAGCGTGCGTGAGACGACTAGATTGGAGGCCATGATAGTGAAGGATTTTAGGATTAAGATCAAGAGTACCTTAAACATCGGAGGTGTTTAGCCTTGCAAGTTCTTTAAATACCAACATCTGCGATCTGCTCCTGTTACATGTAATTATCACCAGATCAAAGCTATAGAAAAATCAGTGCCCATCAATTGGATGTCCTGCATAGTGCGCATATAGCCGAGTTGAATAGGAAAGCTCTAACTTAGCTCTTGTACCTGTATGTTTCCGTCGAGTTGAATCGATCTGCGTCGTCCAGCAATGTGTTCCATGGATCGTTTAATCTGCTTAGCTCTTGTAAATGCATGGATTCCCTTGGCCAAAATCACCCATGATGGGGCAATGGTTGAACTAAGAAACCGTCAGAAAAATTATGGCTTCTTTATTACATTTCCCTTTACACGAAATTCAATTGCCTTTTGCAGCATCACAAAATCGTACTAACAGTATAATTCTGAGCAGTTGAACTATCACAACTGAATAACTCAATATCTAAACTTACATCTAGAAGCATCTCGCGTGCATCCATTAATTCATGCACAAGCCATTTGAGAAAAGTGTAAATAATCTCACATCGGGCGGATAGACAAAACAAATGTCACCTCATATCGGAATACATATGGCAGTTGTGTTCGCGAAGCAGTCATGGATGTAGTCCTGGCCAATGCACTACTGCAAGCCCCTGATCCAAGGCATCGTTACCTTGTCACCAAGCGCGGCGGATGACCGTTGCGGAGCTACATAGAAATTTTTGGGCGGGCCAAGGAAAAGAAGAGCACAATGCTTTTTTTATAATTCTGGCCGTAATATTTCAATAGACATTAGTACTAAAGATGATGCCCTGAGATGCAATTATTATTAGTAAAAGAAAGGACTTGTGCAAAGCGCCTGTGTTGCCGGTTGTGCTCATTGCCTGGGTCACCCGTCGCCGGATTGCTGTGCTAGTTACCGGCGGGCTATGTAACAAGTTGAATATTCAGTCAATAGTCAATACACAGAAAATATATAGACCATTTCTATATATTTTAATGCAGTTATCTTCACTAAACGAAGAACTACACTTAATGTCTGCTCCATGATCACAAGTAGATAATTTCATTTGCACAAAAAAAATTATAATCTGAACTTTAAATTATATCATGAAGTTCTTTAAATGTGTGCTCTTATGTACCAGACAACAGTCTATTTTTGCCAACAAAAACCTTTCTAATTGAAAATTTGCTGTTTATTTTACTGTCCTGGAATGTGCATTTCCTATCTTCAGTGTATAGCTACCTTTTAAGAGGGAGTTTCACTAACTAAGTAACTATGCGGATCCAAACATCCAAAATATGACACTTCAATTCTGACATGAACATGTGTGCTTGCAAATAGGTGTAGGCACGACGCGTACCTCTGAAAAACACCAAGCTGGTCGGCCAACATTTTTTGGACTGTATTGGGGAGCTCGAGAAGCAGCTCTCCATGGAGGAAAGCCGTGCGACAAGCACCATGAGGAGAACCATTGACTGAATATATCATAACGCTCATTCAGTCAGGCTGCTATGCAACTCTCCGGTTTTGTGCTGGGCGGGCCACGGGAGAGTATCTGGTGCTACCAAGACTCAAGTGCTATCGTGATACGGGCTTCTGGGCTGTCAGATTCTCAGATCGAACGACATCTGTGACATCGGCAGAGCTACATGCAGGTCTGGGGATGCCACTGCCCCCCAGCCGTAGCCTACTTAGCGAAGGGATTTTTTTAGGGAGTTAAAGTAAGCAGGGTTTAGTCATTTGCCCCCCTAAAGATGCATATTTCTTGTTTGCCCACTCCCCACCCTCCCCCCCCCCCCCCCCCCCACCCTGAGATCCCACCTCTAATCTGGGAGATGTTGTATCCGCTACTGGGAGCCGTCCGATGTGAGAATCCGACGGCCCAAAAGCCTGTATCACGCTAGAACTAGATATTTTCCCGGTGGGCCACGATTCCCTTTTGCCCTCGTTTAGCTCTGCCAGTGGGAACAGGCTCGTGGAAACTACTAGCACTGGCGGGTAGCCCAAAATCGTATGCGGCTGGGTTGGCTTTCCCGGATTCATGGAGGAACGACGACGGAGAACCTCGCTCGCATTCGTGGTGCAGCAGAGGAGAGCAGCAAGCGGTGATGGCGGCCCATGCTCGCGGTCAACACGGAGCGCCCGCTACCACGACCCCTCCCGCAGTATTGCTCCCCGGTGAAAGGCGTGGTTATCGGCTTGCATCCGCGCAGATCGGCGATGCCTGAGGCCACGACCCTCCGCAGCCATGCCCTCAAGCACACGCGCGCGAGGATACCGGCGGCCGGGCCACTCCCTCGACCTCTGTGCACACGACGCCCTCAGGAGTAGCGACAGAGACCCAAGCAACCAATGGCCGATGCGCCGCGCGCGAAGCCCTCCTGCGTAATGGCCTCTCACCATGCGGCGATGCCGAAGCGCGATGCCCATAGCCCACTCATGGTGAGGCGACGACTCGACCGCAGCGGGGCTCAGCCGGCGACGCGGCATGACCATGGATTAGAAGAGGGAAATAGGGGAAAGATGGTGTTCATGGCATGGGGCGGCGGCAGAGGCGGGGAGGGAGTCCATAAGAAAGAAAATGTTTGCTTGTTTAATAGTGATCTGATTTATCGGACTACTCTGTTTTAGTTTCCAAAGAGGCCGTGGATGGCGTGAAGCTTTTTTTGGATGGATGGACGTGAAGTTTTTTGGAGATGGGATTTTTTTTCTTTTGTCTATACAATCGTGAAAATCATTTTTTTGGATGAGGATTTTACGATTCAATCTACACCGTAATAATTCAGCTTCACCAGATGAACGACTCAGAAGTATAGGTATAGATTTTGATTGACATTTGCAAAAAACACCTTCTACAAGTTAACCAAAGCACCAATGGTCTAAGCTATGCCGACTTGACAGTCATGTGGCCGGTTTTTTTCCTCTCAACTCGGTTTTGGCCTTATTTGATCAAATAAATGAGCTTATGACCTAAATTGACCGGTTCTTGAGTTATTGACCTAAAGTGTGCAATCAATTTGACTTAATTGACTAATAACACATTTCACTTTATATCTAATGTGTTTTTAACACACATCCAAAATATGATACATAGAGACGTTCATTTTAAGGCAGATGTGCTTGCAGTTACATGCATCCTAAACTATAGGTGGCTTTCTCATAATGAATATATGGACATATCAAGCTTTCCTCACAGAGTACTGGAGCGAACTTGCAGTCATCTTGAGTCCCGACCAGACGGTGAATGGTCTCTATTGTTTTTGTCATTGGATAGTAATACCCTAGCGCCCTGCCTGTGCTAAGTAGCAACCTCTTGTTCGTAGGATCAACAGTCAACGGCGCAGTCTTTTCCGGCAAGTACTTGTTTGAAAACTCCCCCAAGCTCTACTCGGCACCCAATATACCATACGTCGCCTTCCAACATCCAGATGTCCATTGCGCTCGCACTCCTATCCGAGCGCACGATGCAAATAGTACCATAAAGCTCGACGATGGACGTGATCTGATCGTACCTGCACCTCAGCACCTGGGTCCTGGAACCACCTCAAACTCTTCCGTGCTACTGTCCAATGCCAACATTTCACACCCTGGAGAAGACTTTGTCCCAAGATTTGGATCAACCATCCAGAAGAGCTTGCCATCAACAAAGACAGGCTGCATTTCGGCCACTGGCCTAGGCGGAGGGCTGATTGGCCTCCATGTTTCTGTGTCGGTGAGATGGACAAAACACCCCAATCGATAATTCCCAGTCCTCATGTTCCTCTCGTGGTACACAAGACATACTCGTACATGCTTATTCATCCTTGAATCATACCCTAGCCCGATCCTGCCAGCAGCAAAAGTGGAGTCCGCCTCGGGATCTAGATCCATCCGCTTGTAATAACCCATGGTAGGATTGCATATGAAATCAAATGAAAAGCTCGGCATGGTGCAACTACCAACAAAGAGACCATGGCATGGCTTAGAGCACACCACTTTCATGCTGCCACAAAACATGAATGCCCCAAGTTCCATTTGCCGAAGCTCTCTCCGACCTAGATGCGTGAAAAGCGCGTCGACAGCCGAGATGAGCCTGATTTTGGGTGTCTTTAGGCCCATGTTTGCGTGGATAGTGTGTAGCTTTATGAGCCGATCGCTCTTAATTAGTGCACACCAGTCTTTGCAAACACGCCTCAAAGGAACAACCGACCACGTTGGCAACCACTTGAGAACGTTGGACCAAGCCCTGTTAGAAAGCGAAGAGAAGATGATTTCCTCACTTGGACGGCCTACGGGCACAAGTTCAGATGGCAACAGGGACTAAACCCATCGGGTTTTGCCTTACCAAACCCATTCCCACGAGAAAATCACAAACCCGTCCCCGTCCCCATCACCGTGCGTGGGGCTAGTTTTCCGCCCGTCCCCTAAACCCATCGGGTTTCGGGGAACCCGCGGGGAACCCACGAGAAAATCAAAATATTTAAACAAACATAGTGGCGACAAAGAATAACATTTCAACAGCAAAATAAGCATATTTCAGCAGCATAACTAGAGCAAATTTCAACAAAAAACAACCCGACTTGGGACGTGAAGAGGCCACCATTGAGTTCGTCACCGGTGGCAACGCCCTTTCTCCAGATCAGACCGGCGGCAGGGGAGAAGACGTGGAGGGAGGAGGCTCGCCGGCGCAGATCGTGGTCGGCGGATCTTGCGAGATGGGATCGAGCCAGGTGGCGGCTGGGGTCCTAGGTTTAGGGTTAGGTATTATGTGGGAGAGAGAGATGAGGGCTCGAGCGAGGAGGTAAGGAGCGGGCGATACTGGTTGTTTGGCCTTCGACGCTGGGGGGTGGGGGGGGGGGGGGGGCTCGGTAGTTTTGGGTTGGGCTGCGCAGGAGCACTGGTTGGTAAAAAATGTATTTTGCCGGGTTTGCCGGGTTTCGGGTTCGGGGGTTCGGGGACTACCGAAACGGGTGCAAACCCACGAAACGTGTCGGGTTGTATAATGTGCCCAATAACAGCCCCGCGGGGATGAAAAGACGCCCATCCCCGTCCCCTAATAAGATAAAAACCCGCGGGGACGCGGGTTTCGGGGCCCCGTTACCATCTTGAGGCACAAGGCACTCCTCCAGCAAACCAACGGTATGGGAGCTGGAATTGATCCTGATGAAGCTATCCATGAGAGGATCGCCTATCGGCGGCGAGAGTAGGGTCTCCGGTGCGCAATCACCATTAAGCTCGATGTCTACCGTGAACACCGTGAAGTGCAAGTGGCAAACAAAATCTTCTCGTGTCCGTCAGCACCGCAATAGATTTCAAGCGGAGTGATCCAGTCTAAATTTAACAGAGCTTCTGGCCAAGCCTGTCGGCGGATGCAACAAAGCTGCTCCCATTGCCCAGCCCCATGACAATGATATGGCGGGCTTAGCCGCCAGATGTAAAAACTAGTGTCATCGCCGCTAGTAGCATCATTTCCATAATGAAGGCACAAGCATCCATCCAACACTGTCAGCTCGAACGCGACATTGTGTAGACCCGATGGGGGCATCAACGAACCGAAAGTCTCGTTGCATACGTCGAAAGTGACGATGCAGCTGCAGTGGCCACCACGTTCCTGCTGCTGGACAAAGTGAAGGCGTCCACTGAAGAACACAGCCGCCGTCCATGGATGCACGGTGCACGAGGGGGCACGTTGAGTGGCCGGCCTCCAATGCGCGCCGGCTTGGCTCCCTCCGATCGTGTAGACCTCACCGCAGCTCTGCGGCCTCTTTCGTTGAGGTAGAAGATCCGTACTACCTTGTGTTCCTTGGCATCTGGATCGTAACCCAGGCCGTAGGAGACACAGTTTACGTATATGCCCGGTAGGCTGTAGTTGTACCGCCAGCACATCCTGCTCGGTATCTTGGTGTCGGGAAGACACCAGAGTGTGCCGGTGCTCGGGTTGCACACGTGGTGACCGTGACAGGGCCAGCGGTGGAGCAGGACAAGACCGTGGCAGGGCTTTGGGGTGAGCACCCGGAGAGCGTGGTCACTGTCCAGCTGCGGAAGAAGAGAGAGCGCCGTCTCGCCGGTCTGTCGTTGCATTACCGGCAGACCATCCTCGTCGTGCCACCGCCACCGCCACGTGTGGAGGCAGCGCTGCGCGGTCGTGAAGAAGAGATTGGGCGGCGTGCCTGCCGACCGCTGCTGCTGCTGGTGGTTCGTTTGCTGGTGGTGGAGGTCGACGAAGGAGGCCGACGAGAGTGAGGCGGCCCATGAGCGCGACAGGCACCGGAAGCGGCCAACTAACTTGACTGGCAGCCGGGCAAAGATCTCGCCGAGCATCTCCTCCGGTAGTAACGGCGATGGTGGAGCGTGCTGCTGCTGCTTCTTGCTCCGCTTTGTCTCTGAGGATGCCGGCTGCGAAGGCCCCATGTTCGCCGGGCGTTTCATGTCGATCTCGTCAAAAACAAAATTGCCGAGGGCTCCAATCGTACCCTTCTATATATAATTCTTCGCAAGATCTGATTCTTATTACAAGCTGCCATGGCTTGCTTATATAGACGTACATTTAGATCTCCACGGCAAACTTGCCATACTAATTAATTAGGACACGGAGCAAACTATATCCGACATAGACTAGGACACCAGTTTCTGTATATAGGACTCTAATTTTCCATGGACCCTGACAAGTGCCATATATGTGACATGAATACATGGCAACTCGAAACATTTTTTGTGGCAAGTTTAGTCACATAAGGATGGCAATTTTAGTTTTCAAGCATGGCAACTTGAAAGTGCGTTATATCGACTAGAGGGGGGGGGGGGGGGGGGTGAATAGGCGATTTTTAAGAAAGTCTTCAAAACGTGGAAGTTATGAAGACAAACAGACTTGAAGCCTATCACTATGCAGCGGAAGGTAGATTACACAACGCAAGCCATAGTCAAATATACAGTACAGTGAAAGCACAGAGACAAATAGCTTCAGTGTAATGAGGATCACGTTGGAAGAAGTTATGAAGCCAAACAGATCATACAGTCAGGTTGTGAAGACAGAAGATTAAGCAGGCATGCAATAGCTTCACAATGTGTACTGGTAAGTAAAGAGAGGTGAAGATGAAACCAGTGACACGTTGAAGACAATGATATGTTGGACCAGTTCCAGTTGCTGTGACAACTGTATGTCTGGTTGGAGCGGCTAGGTATTTAAACCAAAGGACACACAGTCCCGGACACCCAGTCCTGAACACGCAGCTCAGGACACCCAGTCCTCACCGTTTTCTCCTTGAGCTAAGGTCACACAGACCCCGCCCAATCACTCTGGTAAGTCTTCAAGGTAGACTCCCAAACCTTCACAGACTTCGTTCACCGGCAATCCACAATTCCTCTTGGATGCTCAGAACGCGACGCCTAACCGTCTGGAGGATGCACAGTCCTCAAGTGTAATAAGTCTTCAGATCACTCAGACAAGAAGACTCAAGTGATGCCCAATTACTCTGGCTCTGGGTGGTTAGGGCTTTTCTCCTCACTAAGGATTTTCTCTCAAAGGCTTCGAGGTGGGTTGCTCTCAACGACAAAAGCCGTGCACTGAAATCTGAGCAGCCAACCGTTTATGGTTGTGGGGGTGGACTATTTATAGCCACTTGGCAACCCTGACCTGATTTGTCCGAAATGACCCTGGGTCACTAAGGAACTGACACGTGTACTAACGGTCGGATTTTGAACTCTCACGGCAACTTTACTTGGGCTGCAAGTAAAGCTGACTTGTCTGACTCTAGACAAGATTTTCTCTCATTGTCTTCACTCGAAGACATAGGATTTGAATTAGGCATCACTTCAGTCATCCTGACTGGTTTTCTTGGACCCCACTTAACAGTACGGTGGTTCCTATGACACAACATGAATAAAGTAAAGCTACGAAGGATCTAAGTCTTCAAGTTCCAAAAGCTTAATGGGGAGTCTTCATATGTCATTGTCTTTGACACGAATGTCTTCATGAACCACCATTGTCTTCAATGTCTTCGTACATTTTTGGTCTGGTAGCTAAACCGAATCAATGAGGGACTTCTACCTGTGTTATCCTGCAATTCTCACAAACACATTAGTCCCTCAACTAGGTTTGTGGTCAATACTCCAAAACCAACTAGGGGTGGCACTAGATGCACTTACAATCTCCCCCTTTTTGGTGATTGATGACAAACTAGTTGAAGTTTTCAACGGGGAATATAATTTGTGAAATTGTAAAGGAATTGTCTTCATAAGCTGCAAGGGCTCCCCCTGAAGATGTGCATGTTAAGTGATTTGCTTCTGGAATGCAAATGCACACAGCAGGATGTATTTGTGGGAATCCGCTTCAACTTATGATGACAATCCATCATGCACGTAAAGATATATGAAGATAATGATATGCATAATGAAAAATGGACGTCTGCGAAATGATAAGAGTGCGGAAATTATCGTCGTACATGCGGAATTTATCTTCGCAAGAACACATTGGCAAACATAGTAGCAGACGACCATCAAGTTTAAGTGTTACAACTCAAAGAACCAAATGTAGCAAAACGAGAGTTGTAAGCACGAAGCAAAATGCAAAATATAAAGCATCCGCCCATATTATTGACCCGCTTGAAGACTATAAACATCATATGCTTCTCCCCCTTTTGTCAGTGATGACCAAAAAGGTTTGAAGACATAGAGTTTTCTATGCGTTCCCAGGCGCAGCAGGGTCGGTGGAGACGTTTGGTGGTGCAGGCGAGCTTGGGGCAGTGACGACGCGCGGTGAAGACATTTGTGGTGATGTGGCGTCGTCTTCCTCCTCAATGATCTTCCCCGTCACGGTGGCAGCAGAGGAAGAGAACTCGGATTCTTCAAGTGAAGGAGTCCCACGCAACACAGCTCGTCTGGGAGGAGTGGAGTCAAACTTGAAACGCTCCTTGAAGCCATCCTCTTGCAATTCAGCTTCAGTGCACATCATAGTGAGGCCTTTCCAAGTGCGGCGACAGGTTTCGTGTGCGACGAAGGCGTTCTTGGTGGCCAGATTCCTGATGCGATTGACGTCTTGCATGAGACTGTGCATCTGCCTCTTGAGCCAGTCATGATGCCTATCTTGCTTTTGATGCAGAGCCACAAGAAGTTCACGATCAGTGAGTGTACGAGCTCGTTTCTTGGGTCTCTGCCCAGCTTCGCTGTCAGTGGCTTCAGTGGATGCAGGGGCACGTGTGGTGCCAGCCATTGGATAGACTCTGGAAATGGCTTCAACACCTTCATCATGTTGAGTGAAGCTTTGGTGTTCTGCATTTTGAAGACTTAGTGGCTGTTTGGCAGGCTCAGGATAAATGGCTTCAGCAGAGGTGTCCACATCGGGTAAGAAGATTCTGTGGTTGCGGGCTGAGGGCTGATATGATATCGCAGAGTGGAGCTTGATTAGCCTCATAACCCATGGAGCATAAATCTTCAGACCAAAGAGATCTGAGCCAGACGCAGCAAGTTGACGGATGAAGAGATCCTGGGCATTGAAGCATTTGCCGTGTAGGATGCAGAAGATGAGAGTCTTCATGGCACCTTCAACCTTGGCATATCGAGAGTGCCCCTAAATGGGCCATAGAGTCCGCCTAATGATGTGATAGATAGTTCTCGGCAGGTACTCTAAGTCTTCAACGAAGAACTCCGCTGGGTAAGGTGCGTCAGAAGGCAATGGCTTCATCATCGAGAGCATCTGACTCATATTCGGCTCAGGTCGCTGAAATATGCTCTCAACTGCTTCAGTATGGAGTTGGCAGCCTTCTTCGAAGTGTTCACCTGGAGTGGGTAGGCTGGTGAGCTCAATGATATCAAATGCATTGGCTTCATGATGGACGTTGCCGGTCATCCACTCCAGGACCCAAGTCTTCGGATCTCTGTTGTATCCCTTGATGTGCAATGTGGCATAGAACTGAAGCAGAAGCTCTTCGTTCCAGTGCTCTTCGTCCGTGACAAATGGCAGCAGGCCAACTTGCTTGAAGCAGTCCAGGGCTTCTTCCAGACCAGGCAGACCAGCAAAAGCTTCAACTTCAAGGCGCTGATGTGGAAAGATACGGTTCTGGTTGTAGAGGACGCAGGAGTAGTAGCTGCGCTGTGGGTAGCTCCAGAACCTATCTGACACAATCTTTTCCCTTGAGTAAGGGTTCTTGGAGCGGTTGAAGAAAGTGTTGTCTGCCCTGAAGCTATTGACATTGAAGGAGCCAGGAGCAGTGACTGGTCCTGGGAACCTTGGCAGTCGTGGAATTGGCTTCTGTACCTGGGGCCTGTGCGCAATATGATAATTGAACTGGGGTCCGGCAGCAGATACAGGCACAGAAGGGTCAGAGGCAGTTGCTTCAGTATCTCTTGAAGCTGTTGGTTGGTCTGGCTCCACAAATGCTTCAGTATTATGTGTGGCAGCCGTAGTGGTGTCAGCCTCCTTGAGAATTTCTTCTTGCTGGTGAGGGGGAGATGGAGCTTGAGGTTCTTCATGTTCTTCTACTTGTGCTTCGGCTGATGCAGCCGGAATGTCGTCAGCAGTCTGAGCCCTTGGTCCTCTGCGAAGCCTACGGAATGCAGGCGACGCAGGTGGAGCTGCAGTGGGTTGGGGCTCATCCTCTTCCTCTTGTGGGCGATCTTCCCACGATGCATCTTGTGTGATTGGCGTCAGGGGACGGCCAATACTAAGCAATTCACTCGATTCGAGCTGAGGAAGGACTGCATCATCTTGTACATTGTCTTGGAGACCAATGTCTTCAGCAGCGGTGGGGTCGGCTGCTGGAATGTCTTCATCACGCTGAGCCTCGGTGAGAGCAGGCTCATGGACGGTCAGCTGACAATCTTCATTAGGACGGCGAATGGATAGGGGTTCAACTATCAAGGGCTCTGTGGGAGCAGCCCGAGACTTCTTGGACTTGCGCTTCTTGGTGGTGGGGTCTGAAGGAGAGGCTTCAGAGTGTTTCCTCTTCCTTGCTTTGGCTTCGGCTATCCTTGTCTTCTTAAGCTCTGAAGCGGGTTAGCGCTTTGGCTTCGAGCTAGGCTTGGCGGTGGGGAAGACAATTGGAATAGCTTCTTGGCGTGGGGCCTCTTCTTCAGCCACGGTGGGCGTCTTCTTTTTCTTGGCGGCCATCCTGGGGTCGATGCCGAGACGCCCAAGTGCCTTTCGCTTCTCGGCCTCATTGTAGGCCTGTATGCAGAGATCAGCCAAATTCTTCATGCGCTCGCGTGAGCCCTGAGCCTCTGCACGTTTCTGCATGAAGTTTTCCTTCAGCTCATGCAGCATGACCTTGAAGTCTTTGATCTCTTGGACGCTGAGCGAGGCCATATTCTGCTTAAACTGAGCCTTTTCAAAATCTATCTTTTGCTTCAGTTCCACGATGCGCTGGGCAATAGCGAGTTCTGAAGCGATAGCTCCTTGGAAGGCTACGCTGAGGCCAATGGGCAGCTGCAGATCATCAAAGCTGATGTTGGGCGTGTCAAACCACTCATCTATGAAGTTGTGGATGATTTTTGCATCGAACAGAGGCAGATTGTTGAAGATTTCAGCCTCCTCCTTGCTCTTGATGAGCTGCTCAAGAGCGTCATCACCAAGATCTTCGTCACTGGACAGATCAATGGCTTCGCAGCGAAGAACGGCAGCGACAGTTAGCTCTTTGCTGGTGTGTGGCTGTGGTTTCTTTGCTTCTTGAGGCTTGGAGACTCTTGATAAGCCTTCAGACTGCACACTGGCTTCAGGAGGTGCAGTGGCCAATGGCTTCGCTTTGGAGATCTTGGGGGAGGCGACTGGCTTGGAAGCTTTTGGCTTCTTCTTCATCTGCTTCGGCTCAGGGGCAGCAGGAGCATCATCAGACTCAGTGTCTGCTGGAGGGTCGTTCACGGCAGTCCCTTGGACTATAATGTGAGTGATGAGGCCGTCAAGATTGGCAAATGGCCCGATGACATTGGGATTAGCGTCGCGTGTGCCATCTGCCCTTGGTCTGGAGGGACCAGGGTTGAAGTCCAATCCAAACTCCTTCTTGTTTTGCTTCGCAGAGTTCTGGGCAAATTGGAAGTTGCGCTTGAACAGAGTGTCATCGCGACACCAGAGAAGGGACGATGGATGTGCATCAGCTGGCTGTTGTCCCCTGACCATGCATGGAAAGAAACCTTGAGCAATGGCTTCGTCTCTGGTTCGGGGTACGAGATTCTTGTACAAGGCATCTCCCCATGGCCGCTTGATGGCGCACTTCTCTGCATATTCTTTGGTGACGAAGCGGTATAGGAACCACTGCTCTGCCCAGTACCTGCGAATCCATTGGATTCGTGTCTTGCGCTGAGCATAGCTTTCTTCAGGATCTGTTTGGTACGTTTCTGCCAAATCTGCAGGTAGATCCTTTGATGTGTCACCCCGTCTCTGTCTGCCTCCCTTCCTTGATGGTTTCTCGGATGCCATGAAGCTTAACTTGGAAGACTTCAAAAGCTTCAAAGGCTTCAAAGCTTTCAAAGGCTTCAAAGGCTTCCTTTTGCTTGACCAACAGGAACTTGCTTCAGGTGAATTGATGTGACGCTGTAGGAATTCTGCAAATGAATGCAGACTATGAGAACCAAAAGATTCTCCCACGGACATGTACCTGTGACAGCATTAAGGTGCGAGGGAAGGGGAAGAGGTCATATGCATTCTCAGAAGATTTTGAAGATAAATCAGTGTAGAAGACATTGACCTCATCATGCGAAGACATTCACTTTATAGAAAAGAAGTTGGTTCCAGATTTGTACGAACCCATAGATTAGTACAAGTGAGGAATCTAACTACTCCATGAAGAACAAGTGAATATGCTAGGCAAGTTATGAGATTCAGACAAGAGGAATGAAACTTGAAGGAATAGAAACCTCTTTTGGCAGAAAGTGATGGATCAATAGGATCAAAAGAGGCTGTAAATAGCTTGTTATTTACCAGACTTGGAACTGCTAGATGAGAAGAGAGGTGAGGCCGAGCAGTTCGATCCTCCGTGCCCGAACTTGGCGACGGAAGACACTTAGGACGACGGCGGAGAGACTGGTGGCCGCGTTCGGCGTGAGAACGGCGTCGGAGAGGTCGCAGTAGTGAAGCACTTCGTCGCCGGCGTCGTTGCGAGTTAGCGGTGGTGCTAGGGTTTGTGCGAGGGAGGAAGAAGAGATAATGACCGCAGTGAAACGTGTACTTATAGGGATATGGGCGGCACTGCGCTATTACTCAGGTGCCCCTGGCGATTTGCATCTGATCAGTACGTGGCCAGCATGCGGAATTGTGGGGGCAGTTTCACCCCACGCACGCCTGGTTTGTCGGGAGAGGTTCCTACTTCTCCGGAATTCTAGTTGATGGATAGACATTAAAAGCTGTTTTAAAGTTTGTCTCTGTGTCTTCTTCTGACAAGGATGCAGTGAAGACATTCGACAGTTTCAATAGAGTGCATATGACTTGGAGAGACAGAGTTTGAGGTAGGAAGCATGGAGAGGTTAGTGTCCGATCACATTCACTTAGTTCAAAAGATTCAGCCAAGAAGACATAGCTATAAGTGAATGCTGTAGAGGACAGAACACCAGTGCATATATAATCAACATAGTGAAGATAATCGTGAAGACATGTTGAGATTGAAGCCAAACCAAATGTGAAGACATAGCAAATGTAACGACATGAGTAAAACACTTCACGCAGAAAAATTTTGGTGGTGGCGCTACCCACCGTATAGGAAGTATTGAACCCAGACACGGCGCACAATTATCGTGGCGCTCCGAGGTAAAATTCTACGTTAATGTATTCACACTTAGAATGTATGTCTTCATTGATTGAAGATATACGTTACTTTGTGTGTTGCACATCTAAGTCATCATCATGCATAAGTGTTAGGATGTGTGCCTGATCACAGGACATTTGAGGATTCCAAGATATTTAGCTCACACCGTAACTTGCAAAATCTCTTCTCATCCAAGGGCTTGGTGAAGATATCTGCCAATTGCTCTTCAGTGTTGACGTGTATGATATCAATGTCTTCCTTTGTAACATGATCTCTGAGAAAATGATGACGAATTTCAATGTGCTTTGTCTTCGAGTGCTGAACTGGGTTGTTGGCGATCTTGATGGCGCTTTCATTGTCGCAGTAAAGTGGCACTTGCTTCAGATGAATGCCGTAATCCTTGAGGGTTTGCTTCATCCATAGAAGCTGAGCGCAGCAGGATCCAGCAGCAATGTATTCAGATTCAGCAGTGGAGAGAGATACACAGTTCTGCTTCTTTGAAGACCAACAGACAAGAGATCGGCCCAGGAAATGACATGTGCCTGATGTGGACTTCCGATCAACCTTGTCACCAGCGTAATCAGCGTCCGAAAATCCAACCAGATCAAACTCTGAGCCCTTTGGATACCATAACCCTAGAGTTGGTGTGTGAGCCAAATATCGAAGAATTCGCTTCACTGCTAAGTGATGCGACTCCTTTGGTGCCGCTTGAAACCGAGCACACATGCAAACACTAAGCATAATATCTGGCCTAGATGCACATAAATAAAGCAAAGAACCAATCATGGAGCGGTATACCTTTTGATCGAACTCTTTACCATTGTCGTCAGGACCCAGATGATGTTTGGCTGGCATTGGTGTTGTGAAGCCTTTGCAATCTTGCATACCGAACTTATTCAGGCAGTCTTTGAGGTATTTCTCTTGAGATATGAAGATGCCATTGCGTTGTTGCCTTATCTGAAGACCGAGGAAGAATTTCAGCTCCCCCATCATAGACATCTGATATTGCTCTTGCATCATATATCCGAACTCCTCACTGTACTTCTGATTGGTGCAGCCGAAGATAATGTCATCCACGTATATTTGGCACACAAACAGTTCACCATCATATGTCTTTGTGAAGAGAGTGGGATCCAGGGAACCAGGTATGAAGCCTTTGCTCTTCAGGAAGTATTTGAGTGTATCATACCATGCCCGAGGGGCTTGTTTGAGGCCATATAGTGCCTTTTTGAGCTTGTACACCATGTCAGGATGTTTTGGATCTTCAAACCCAGGTGGTTGCGCAACATACACCTCTTCTTCAATTTTGCCATTGAGGAAGGCACTTTTTACATCCATTTGATACAGAATTATGTTGTGATGATTTGCATAGGCCAGCAGTATACGGATGGCTTCAAGTCTGGCCACAGGAGCAAATGTTTCGTCGAAGTCGATGCCTTCCACTTGAGTATATCCTTGAGCAACGAGACGAGCCTTGTTTCTGACGACTTGGCCATGCTCATCTTGCTTGTTGCGGTATATCCATTTGGTGCCTATTATGTTATGCTTCCGTGGATCAGGACGCTTAACTAACTCCCATACATTGTTCAGCTCAAATTGTTGAAGCTCTTCTTGCATAGCTTGAATCCATTCAGGTTCCATAAAGGCTTCATCAGTTTTCTTGGGTTCTGTGATTGAAACAAATGCGAAGTGTCCGCAAAAGTTTGCCAGTTGAGTTGCCTTTGAACGAGTCAGTGGACCAGGTGCATTGATGCTATCAATTATTCTGTCAATTTGCACTTCATTGGCAACACGAGGATGTAGGGGTCGAAGACTTTGCTCTTGCTAATCTACATTGTCATGGGGAGGAATGTCTTCAGGCTGAGCATTGTCTTCATGTGGATCAGGTGCTGAGATGATAAGTTCTTCTTCAGGACGAGCTTCAGAAGGTATAATTTCTCCAGTTCCCATTAGCTTGATTGATTCACTGGCTGGAACTTCATCTAGTACATCTGGTAGTTGCTCTCTTTGTGACCCATTGGTCTCATCAAACCGCACATCCACTGTTTCAACCACTTTGTAGTGAAAGAGATTGAAGACTCTGTAGGAGTGCGAATCCTTTCCATATCCAAGCATGAAGCCCTCATGTGCTTTTGGAGCAAATTTTGCTGTGTGGTGAGGGTCCTTGATCCAGCATCTCGATCCAAATACTCTGAAGTAACTTACATTTGGCTTCTTGCCAGTCAGAAGTTCATAAGATGTCTTGTTCAGCAGCTTGTGAAGATACACACGGTTGATAGTATGGCATGCAGTGTCAATGGCTTCAGTCCAGAATTTTCTTGGTGTCTTGTACTCATCTAACATTGTTCTGGCCATCTCAATGAGTGTTCTGTTCTTGCGTTCGACGATGCCATTCTGTTGTGGCGTGTATGGAGCTGAGAATTCATGAGTGATGCCCAATGTATCAAGATATGTGTCAAGGCCGGTGTTCTTGAATTCTGTGCCATTGTCACTTCTGATGTGCTTTATCTTGGCGCCATAATTGTTCATTGCCCGATTTGCAAAGCGTCTGAAGACATCCTGCACTTCAGTCTTGTAAAGGATTATGTGCACCCAAGTATATCTAGAGTAATCATCCACAATGACGAAGCCATAGAGGCAAGCAGTAGTGGAGAAAGTTGAGTAGTGAGTAGGACCGAAGAGATCCATGTGAAGCAGTTCGAAGGGTTGAGTAGTGGTCATGATTGTCTTCGAAGGATGTTTTGCCCTTGTCATCTTCCCAGCTTCACAGGCACCGCATAAGTGATCTTTCTTGAACTTGACGCCCTCGATGCCTATGACATGCTTCTTCTTAGCAAGGGTGTGGAGGTTCCTCATGCCAGCATGCCCAAGTCTTCGATGCCAAAGCCAGCATTCTGAAGCCTTTGCGAGAAGACAAACTACAAGCTGTGGCCCTGCTGAGAAATCTACCATGTACAAATCATCTTTTCGATACCCTTCAAACACTAGAGACTTGTCAGATTCCATTAGTACCAGACAGCGATATTTTCCAAAGATTACAATCATGTTTAAATCGCAAAGCATTGAGACAGACATTAAGTTGAAGCCAAGGGATTCAACAAACATGACTTTATCCATGTGTTGATCCTTTGAGATTGCAACTCTACCTAGACCCAGTACTTTACTTTTACCAGTGTCAGCGAATGTGATGTGGCTCTTGTCAGATGGACGTAAGGTTGAGTCCATAAAGAGACTTCTCTTGCCAGTCATGTGATTTGTACACCCGCTGTCAATAAACCATACTGAAGACTCCGAAGTTACTGGTGTCGTACCCTACAGTGCAGTTAGGGGGATAGGCTTCACCAAGAGTGTTGTGAAGCAAAAACATTTGACGAACCAGTGGATTATGAAAACTGAGATCCAGGTTAGGACAAGCAGGGAGAGTACCATGCGATTCAGATATGAGATACATAGTGATGCCATTCGGGCATTTGATCGTGCGCCCCACGAGTTTTTTAAGGTCCCCAGCAATAGCATCAGAAGATTTTGGTCTTGTGCTGGAGACCTTTCCCTGCAAAAGAGAGTTAAGCTTTCTTAACCACCCACGTCTTCAAGGGTGGCTTAGAAGTAATAAGTCTAAGTGCAGCATCTGAGAATTTTGGCTTTGGAGCCCTAGCAAACAGTCTAGCAGGTGGGCAATAATACTCATAAGAATAGGCAGAATAATTTTTGGTCAAATGAGAATGACGGTTTGAAGAACCTCTCTCATAAGCCTGAGCATGGTTTCCCTGCAAAGCATTTGTGTTAGTGCAACTCAGATGAGCCCTCTGCCTGTATGAACCCATTGGACCATATGAAGCCTTTGGTCTGAGGTTTGTCTTCTTCATGTGAGGTGTCATGAGGACATTCACAGGAAGATTTTCAAGACACGTTTTTGGAACCCAGATCTTCTTCATAGGCGGTCCATTCCTGCAGTTAGTACCAATGTACCTGGCAAATACTTCACCATTCTGATTCCTAAACAGTTTATAGTTTGCATCAAAGGATTCATCAATGATAATTGGATTAGCACAAGTGAAGCCAGATAGATTGGATGGATCCGATGAGGATTCCTTTGCAGCAACCCATGTGGTTTTGGGGTACTGCTTAGGTTTCCAGTAAGAGCCATCTGCATTAATTTTCCTCATGAACCCAACACCCTCTTTGCTAGGGTTTCGGTTCAGAATCTGCTTCTTGAGGACATCACATAGTGTCTAATGTCCTTTGAGACTTTTGTACATCCCTGTTTCAAGCAATGTCTTCAACCTAGCATTTTCATCAGCAATAGCAGTGGTCTCCTCAGCAGAGGGGTTAGTTACCACTTCAACAGTTGAAGATATTGCAACAGCAGTAGCAGTGGAACATTCAGCAACAGAAATAGCATTATCACGCTCAATGCATTTAAGGCATGGTGGTTCAAATCCTTCCTGAGCAGAACTGATCTGTTCGGCTCGAAGTGACTCGTTTTCCTTTTGAAGATCTTCATGATCCGCTCTCAACTTCTCAAGATCTTGCTTCTTCTGAAGATAATCATAGGAAAGCTTTTCATGAGTAGTTGAGAGAGTCTCAAGACGATCTTCGAGTTCCTGATACTTAACATGAAGATTTTTTATGTCTTCAATTAAGGATTCAGAACGAGTCATTTCAGCACCCAACAGATCATCGCTTCTGTCTAACAGTTTTTGAATATGTTCCATGGCCTTTTGTTGTTCAGTTGCAATTTTGGCAAGTGTTTTGTAACTGGGTTTTGAATCACAACCAGAGTCATCGTCACTAGATGTTTGATAGTGAGTGGTGCGTGTGTTTACCTTGGCACCACGTGCCATGAAGCAGTAGGTGGGAGTAGAGTCGTCCTTGTCATTTGCATCGGTGATGGTGATGGAGTCATTGTCTTCAGTGTTGAAGATGGACTTGGCGACATAGGCTGTAGCCAAACTTGCAATGCCTGAATCAGACTCCTCCTCAGACTCCACCTCTGCCTCCTCAGGAGCGGACTCCTCCTCTGAATCCATTTCCTTGCCAACAAACGCACGAGCCTTGCCAGATGAACTCTTCTTGTGTGATGAAGATTTTGAGGAAGACTTTGACGAAGACTTTGAGTATTTCTTCGTCTTCTTATCGTCAGAGTCATATTCCTTGCTCTTCTTCTTCTTTCTGTTCTCATTGTCCCACTGTGGGCATTCAGAGATGAAGTGTCCAGTTTTCTTGCATTTGTGACAAGTTTTCCTCTTGTAGTCATGCGCAGAAGCTTCATCATTCCTTGAGCTTGATCATGAAGACTTTCTGAAGCCTTTCTTCTTGGTGAATTTCTGGAACTTCTTCACTAGCATTGCAAGTTCCCTTCCAATGTCTTCAGGATCATCAGAACTGCTGTCAGGTTCCTCTTCAGATGATGACACAGCTTTTGCCTTCAAGGCACGAGTTCGCCCATAGTTTGGATCGTAGATATCTCTTTTCTCAGAAAGCTGAAACTCATGTGTGTTGAGCCTCTCAAGTATGTCAGACGGATCGAGTGTCTTGAAGTCTGGACGTTCTTGAATCATCAGGGCTAGAATGTCAAATGAACTGTCAAGTGATCTTAGCAGCGTCTTGACGATTTCATGTTTGGTGATCTCAGTGGCGCCGAGGGCTTGAAGGTCATTTGTGATGTCAGTGAGCCGGTCAAATGTGTGCTGGACATTCTCATTGTCATTTCGCTTGAAGCGGTTGAAGAGATTGCGAAGAACACTGATTCTCTCATCTCTCTAGGTTGAGATGCCTTCATTGACCTTGGAGAGCCAGTCCCAGACCAGCTTGGATGTCTTCAAGGCACTCACACGGCCATACTGTCCCTTGGTCAGATGACCACAGATAATATTCTTGGCAGTGGAGTCCAGTTGAGTGAACTTCTTGACATCAGCAGCAGTGACACCTTCTCCAGCCTTGGGGACGCCGTTTTCGACGACATACCATAGGTCGACGTCAATGGCTTCAAGATGCATGCGCATCTTATTCTTCCAGTAGGGATATTCAGTTCCATCGAAGACGGGGCACGCAGCGGAGAATTTAATTATCCCTGCAGCCGACATAGGATTTGAATTAGGCATCACTTCAGTCATCCTGACTGGTTTTCTTGGACCCACTTAACAGTACGGTGGTTCCTATGACACAACATGAATAAAGTAAAGCTACGAAGGATCTAAGTCTTCAAGTTCCAAAAGCTTCACGGGGAGTCTTCATATGTCATTGTCTTCGACACGAATGTCTTCATGAACCACCATTGTCTTCAATGTCTTCGTACATTTTTGGGGGTCATCTCTGGTAGCTAAACCGAATCAATGAGGGACTTCTACCTGTGTTATCCTGCAATTCTCACAAACACATTAGTCCCTCAACTAGGTTTGTCGTCAATACTCCAAAACCAACTAGGGGTGGCACTAGATACACTTACACAACTTTTTTGGGATGGTAAGTTTTAGTTTGTTTTTTCTTTTCGGATGGCAACTTTAGTTTAACTAGTAAGCGTGCACGTGTAACGCACGTTTTGACTAAAATTAATACCGGACACATAATTCAAATGCATAGGAAAATAATTTGATACTCCCTCTCCATTAATTTTTTACAAGCATATTTTTATTTGAAAAGTCAAATTTTTCTTTCTTTAACAAAAAATCTTATCCATAAGTAATAGTGACACTTTAAACCATGTGTGAGGACTAAATGTATTTCATTAGAAGGAACAATAAGTCGATTCAAAGCGACCAAAAAAAGATCAACCATCAACTTTGCTTGCACTCATCTTTAAACTCCACTCTTTCTAAATGGATTGATCCCTAAGAATAGCAAGAGCTAGACACTTTGACTATTATCTCACATCAAAATCAAACACAAAACCATTAATCTTTAGATATGTTATTTTGTCCAAGCTAAGTGTCATCGCTCACATAACGCAAGATTTGATCCCAACAAAATGCCTCTAGTGCAACATCTCACAAAGACATGTTCATCAACAACCAAAAACCAAAAGGCTAGGGCAATTTATTGGACTGTAAAAAGAAGTTCCGTAGAACCATCATAATATACGTGCTTACAACACTGTTGCTACATCAAAGTGGATGACTGAAAGTGTATCCAATAGAATGTACAATTATGACAAATTTATAAAATACTTCCCTTAACCTTGAACTAATGTACATAATCAGGAATTCAATGATCATACTTACATTGTAGTTCATGCTGCAAATATAATATGAAAACGATGGACACCTTGGCATTGATTTCTAGATGCTTAACCTTGTAATAATATAGGTAACAAAGATAGTTTTGATAAGAGCGTTTTTACTTTCCTCTAGCAACGCATCTTCTATTCCCTGCAAATATTAAGGCATAATATGCTACAAATAGATGATCACATAAACAACAGATAGCATTCTTGCATGAAGCTGCTACATAAAAGAGTGAACCAAAGAGACAAGAAAAATAAAAAGAAAGAGTACCATAATCTTTTATATTAGTTCAATAGAATTGTTGTGCTGGTTGCATAACACATGTAGAAATCAGAAACATGAAAAGGATTAGTAGTCAAACGAAATGAGCTGTAATGTCAGTGCTGTCATAACTCAACAAAGGTACCCCTAAGGAAATGTGGAAGAAAAAAATGGAGCAGCAAATGTGAGCACCTAGCAGACCTGTGAAATCGATCATCTGCTCCTTCCCTCCGGTAAGGAGTGCTTTTATATATATTAAAAGAAACATGTGTCGCTTATCGGAGTCAATTTCTGTATCGCTCCTTCTCTCTCACAATTTGAACTTACTCTCAAGTTTCTTTACTACTTCATACACACATTTTGTCTTCCCTAGACACATGAAAAACTAATATACTTAAACCTCACATGAGCATCCAATCCCAGCCCCTGCAAGTTTGTACACAAAACAAACTGAATCAGCATAACATATATCTAAGTGTAGCATTCACCTATCTGCAATTCTAAATCAAAATTGGTACAAGGAACCAACAACCAGGAAACACAAGAGTCACACAATAAAATAAAATAACATAAAATCTCTTGAAGTTGCAATAGTTACCAGAATGATTTATTCTGCTTCATCCGCTCTAATCAAACCAAACCAATCTCTTGAAGCTGTGGGTTTGAAACATAAGCTGTGAGGTGATAGGCGAGTCTTTTATAAAAGAGATGACCAATATCTTGTTGCTCGTTAATGAATGTGGAGCACACCATTGATTTTGTCACTGACGCTATGCTTCTAGCCTTTAGCTCAACGATATGAGCAATAACTTGTTTGTTTCCACTTGTATATACATTAGAAAGGATAGCAGAACAGAAGATAACATAACTTTCCATGACACATTTGGCCTGAACCATCCTGGTCATCTATGGTCTTGCTTGCAGGAGGTTGTTCCTCAATACTCCTAAACAATGAGCTAAGCCAGCCTTCCATGAAGGACTTCTACTCAAAATGACAGATGAATGTGATAGGACAACAGAACAATAGATCTGTAATTATTTAACGCTGAGATCGCAAATGATAAAAAATAATATGCAATCTTCAGAATGCCGCAGATTATAAACGTTGCAAACCGTTGCAAACCTAAATCCTTTTATTGAAATTTAGCCATACATACTGAAGAGAAACAAATATTCTGCCTCTCCCAAAGACAGACGCATTATATATGAAGAGAAGTATAACTCATAATATATAATGATTTGCTAGCTATACTGTTAATAATCAATGCTGAGTTGTTTGTGACGCTGCATCTTCTCCTAAACGTTGCTATTTTGTTAACAAATGGATTGATCGACGAGTTGGGATGATCATGTCCATGCTCTCACTGGAACCCAACCAAATGTTGTTATATACGACATTATTCTGGTAAAAAATAGAGGAACTTAGAGTTCATGCACATGGATATCCAATTCTCCATTTGAAACAATCTACAGCGAGCTGAACATTTCCCTTTGGAACAGAAATAATAGAAAATAAACACCAAATGGAAATTCTTAGAACCCTTGCATTTCAGTGACACCACACATATTTGGATAAATACTCCACAGAATGATCGACAGAGAAGTGACCAGAGGGTGACATGGATCAAACACGCAGCATCAGGGTATTCAACATGCTAAAGCAAGCAACTAAACTAATGAAAGGAAGGTATGCACGGGCGCAGTTCTCAGTTCTCACCCAAACCGAAAAGGCAGACAACAGCTTCATTAGTTAAAGTCTGGGAACTGGGATAGGTGCGACAGAGGATACCATGGAAGAGAGCACGGGAGCTCCGGGACGTCGTGCTAAGCAGCGGAGTCAGCCGCCATCGTGGTCGCCGTGCTGTGCAGCGGCAACAGCGACATTCCCGCGTAGCGCCGTAGCACCCCAGCTCCAGCGGCACCCTGCACACCACAGACCATTTCATAGATACGACGCCTCAATGGATAAGGCTATCAAGTGCGTCATCGTTTGTTCACCTGGAGATGCATGGGGGCGTGGTGGGTGACGACCAGCCGACAGAGGGCATGGAGGTAGAGGCCGCCGAGCGGCAGGCCACAATGGCGGCGCGGAAAGAGGTGAGATCTTGGTGTCGTGGCACATCGGCGAATACCGGGAGCGTAGGAGGCGAAGGCCCACGCTCGCGTCGGTCAGAGGAGGTGGGGCAGGGGTGGCGACCTGCTCTCCGGTACGTGAGGGGAAGATCGGCGGCGGCTCACATACAGGCAACAGCGTGGTGCGTCTCGTGTGCTCCGGTAGTTAGATTAGGATTAGGATCAGATTGCGATCGGTTTTTTGTGTGGCCTTTCGTGATTGTAGACGTGGAGTTTCAGCTGGTGTGGTGGAGTACGGTCAGTCAATATAAATTACTAAGTGTACACAGAAAATTGATTAGGTTAACAATAACTATTAGATTAAGTTTAATGGGTCTAATCTATGATGGTAATTGATCCGTGTACAATTTGTGTGGTGTGTTCAGAGAAGATTATGTTTGATTTTTTATTAGTATAGAGAAAAGGAAAAAGTCTGAGAAAAACCTTATATCGTAGTTGAAGTCTGAAATGAATCCTAAACTTTAAATCTCTGAAATTAGCACCCCCTGTTATCTAATCCCGGCTTGTCCCGGCCCTTTTTGACTGAGAAGGCGTTTGTCTCCGCCTGGATTTCACACGTGACAGAAATTGGTGGAAAACTGATTAGTCTTGCAGTGGGAAAGCTTATAAATTTAGTGGGATAGACGGGATTGACCGAGACTTGCCGTGGTGGCCGTTCGGGTTCAATCTTTATTGCATGCAGGTGTGAGTATGTGTGCTCAATCACTGGCCGTTTAGTCTTCTGCCCTGTACACGCAAGCTCCATTGTTGCTAGCTAGCCAAGCCACACGTAGTGACCATGATCGGGCCAGCGGTGGAGCAGGACGAGCCCGTGGCAGGGCTTGGGGGTGAGCATCCGCAGAGTGTGGTCGTTGTCCACATTATTAAAAAAATGGCTTATTGTCCCGGTTTGTAAGGTTTATTTGTCCCGATTTGTAAGGCCCATTTGTCCCGGTTTTTGAACCGGAACTAAAGAGTCGTTACTAAAGCCTTAGGTCTTTAGTTTCCGTTTTTATACGAACCGGGACAGCTGGGCCCCCATGTGACTGGTGCTGCGAGCCCAGGCAGGAGGGCCTTTGATTCCGGTTGGTGGCACCAACCAAGACCAAATAGGCGTCCACGCGTCAGCAGCTGGCAGGAGCTGAGGTTTTTGTTTTTTTCTGAAAAAGGGTGGTTTAGGGGGTAATTTAGGGTGTGTTAGCTAGCTAATAGAGAGAAGTGTCCTCTCTTATCTTCGTGCTTGGTTTACCAACGCTACTGCTATGCCTAAACATGGCAACATGTGGTGCATGTCAAAAGTAATACTAATCCTAACTTGATCAAGTTTGGATTAGTACTACTCTCGACATGCACCACATGCATGTTGCCTTCACTTCAATCCAATCCATGTTCATTTCACCCACTGATATATAATAACTCTTCATGCCCGCATCATGTATCATCATAATAATAAGTCCTACTAATCACCATCATACAACTTCTACTCGTTATTAATATAATAATTCATACGATTATCATCCTCATAGTCATCGAACCAACCCTACTTAATTGTTCTAGGCACATGATCATCAGTATTAGGTAGGACCTAAATACCCTCTTTAAGGTAAAATAGCATAAAACAATATAGACCCTGACTCTCCATTATGGAGAATGGAGATCATCCTGTCTCCAATTCTTGCGCTTCGCTTCCTTTTGCTTCCAAGAACCTCCTTACGACTGGCCATACATTTTTTCCATTCTTTGATTAGCATGTCTCCACTTTTTTTAGAAGTCCGGTATGGACAGTTGAATTCGTAGGATGACCTGGCTGTATGTTCAAAACATTAAGGCTACCTTTCTAATACATCAAATGAGGCACACAATCCTCTGGGATTATCTGTTGAAAAACATAGTAATAACTTCATAGTTAGCAAATGATGTACTAGTTTTAGAAGTATGCAAAAGATGCACGGATGTCGTAATAGTAAAAAATCTTACCAGGGTATCTCCATAGTAGTTACCGTAGTTCAACACGTGCACTAGTGGCACGTATTGACCATAATGTTGAGGAGTTTGATTATAGATATCGCAATTCTCAAGATCAGTACAAAACGCGATCAGATGATTTTTCTCCTGATAAGTTAATTCGGAGCCTTCGGTGTAGTAGGTTCTGTCTACCATCTTCCGCACATTTTTTGAAGAATGAAAATAAGCTATCAATGGAAATAAGCTGTCAACTATTTTGAAATGAACAATATAAATTAGCTAATAACTATGTTTGAGAAACCCACATAGCGGTAGAATTGGAGGCGTATCAACAAGGACTCAAATGTCCATATTGTCTTGCTCCATTTCAGGACCACCAAGATCCATGGTGACAAGCATATCAACATGAAAACCATACATCTTGCAAAGGGCTTCCCATTTTTTGCAATCAAAATGAGTTATGCTCTCAGAATTGTACAACTTTACTTCAAAATCCACACCATGATGGGTCTGTAGGTGAATTTTCTTTGTTTTGAAACTTTCATGGTCTTCAAAACCCATCCTCTCCAAGATATAGCGTCTTGCATGGCATGGGATAAGCTAGTCGAATTGTAAAAGATGAAAATTATACGTTGAAATAATTGAAGTCATGCTTAATTACGAAAAAAACACTTGTCATCGTTGCGTACCGTTTCAACATCGAAGATCTCCTCCAGCTTAATGCTGAAGCACCGATCTTCGTCCAGGTGAGGCATGTCGCACAGACCTAGGTCGTCGTGGCACCAATCACACTCCCCCGGGAGACTTTCGTCGTCTGAGTACGACATTTTCTATGTTCATAATTCAAATATTAAACTTATAATTAAATATATGTACTAAAAACCTAAATTAGATCATTATTATTCATCTCTGACATTGCGGCTGTCGGTGAAGGTAGCTCCTTCTTTCGTTTCCGAGTGCATTACACCAAATTGTCTAGCACACGGGAACGAAGGAGAAGCTAACCCCACGACAATAGTCGGGATTCATCGTCCTCTCATATATAGTGGAGACTCGACAGAAATATACATGTTTTTATCTACATAATATGAGCATTCAAACTTGATGGTCATTAAATTTCAATGGTTGAATATATGAGCAAAAGCATTTACAAATATCTTATAGGACTCATATTGACATGGAGATTTGGTTGGTCTCACTGAAGGAAATATGCCCTAAAGGCAATAATAAAGTTATTATTTATTTCCTTATTTCATGATAAATGTTTACTATTCATGCTAGAATTGTATTAACCGGAAACATAATACATGTGTGAATATATAGACAAACAGAGTGTCACTAGTATGCCTCTACTTGACTAGCTCGTTAATCAAAGATGGTTATGTTTCCTAACCATAGACAAAGAGTTGTCATTTGATTAACGGGATCACATCATTAGTTGAATGATCTGATTGACATGACCCATTCCATTAGCTTAGCACTCGATCGTTTAGTATGTTGCGATTGCTTTCTTCATGACTTATACAAGTTCCTATGACTATGAGATTATGTAACTCCCGTGTGCCGGAGGAACACTTTGTGTGCTACCAAACGTCACAACGTAACTTGGTGATTATAAAGGTGCTCTACAGGTGTCTCCAAAGGTACATGTTGGGTCGACGTATTTCGAGATTGGGATTTGTCACTCCGATCGTCGGAGAGGTATCTCTGGGCCCTCTCGATAATGCACATCACATAAGCCTTGCAAGCATTACAACTAATGTGTTAGTTGTGAGATGATGTATTACGGAACGAGTAAAGAGACTTGCCGACAACGAGATTGAACTAGGTATTGGACACCGACGATCGAATCTCGGGCAAGTAACATACCGATAACAAAGGGAACAACGTATGTTGTTATGCGGTCTGACCGATAAAGATCTTCGTAGAATATGTAGGAGCCAATATGGGCATCCAGGTCCCGCTATTGGTTATTGACCAGAGACGTATCTCGGTCATGTCTACATTGTTCTCGAACCGTAGCGTCCGCACGCTTAACGTTACGATGACAGTTATTATGAGTTTATGTATTTTGATGTACCGAAGGTTGTTCGGAGTCCCGGATGTGATCATGGACATGACGACGAGTCTCAAAATGGTCGAGACATAAAGATCGATATATTGGACGACTATATTCGAACACCGGAATTGTTCCGGATGATTTCGGATAAAACTGGAGTGCCGGAGGGGTTACCGGACCCCCCCCCCCCCCAGAGGAAGTAATGGGCCTTATTGGGCCTGAGGGGAGAGAGAGGGCAGCAGCCCAGGAGGTGGCGCCCCCCCCCCCTCATAGGGAGTCCGAATAGGACTAGGAGGGGGCGCGGCCCCCCTTTCCCTCTCCCTCTCCCTCTCTTTCCTTCCCCCTCTCTATTCCTAGTTGGACTAGGAAAGGGGAGTCCTACTCCCACTATTAGAAGGACTCCCCCCTCTCCTTGGCGCGCCCCAAGGGCCGGCCGGCCTCCCCCTTGCTCCTTTATATACGGGGGCAGGGGGCACCCTAGAACACACAAGTTGATCATCGTGATCGTTCCTTAGCCGTGTGCGGTGCCCCCCTCCACCATATTCCACCTCGGTCATATTGTAGCAGTGCTTAGGCGAATCCCTGCGACGGTAGAACATCAAGATCGTCACCACGCCGTCGTGCTAACGGAACTCATCCCCGAAGCTTTGCTGGATCGGAGCCCGGGGAGCGTCATCGAGCTGTACGTGTGCCAAGAACTCGGAGGTGTCGGAGTAACGGTGCTTGGATCGGTCGGACCGGGAAGACGTACGACTACTTCCTCTACGTTGCGTCAACGCTTCCGCTTCGGTCTACGAGGGTACATAGACAACACTCTCCCCTCTCGTTGCTATGCATCACCATGATCTTGCATGTGCGTAGGAAATTTTTTGAAATTACTACGTTCCCCAACAGTGGCATCCGAGCCTAGGTTTTATGCGTTGATGTAATATGCACAAGTAGAACACAAGTGAGTTGTGGGCGATATAAGTCATACTGCTTACCAGCATGTCACACTTTGGTTCGGCGGTATTGTTGGATGAAGCGGCCCGGACCGACATTACACGTATGCTTACGCGAGACTGGTTCTACTGACGTGCTTTGCACACAGGTGGCTGGCGGGTGTCAGTTTCTCCAACTTTAGTTGAACCGAGTGTGGCTACGCCCGGTCCTTGCGAAGGTTAAAACAACACCAACTTGACAAACTATCGTTGTGGTTTTTGATGCGTATGTAAGAACGGTTCTTGCTAAGCCCGTAGCAGCCACGTAAAACTTGCAACAACAAAGTAGAGGACGTCTAACTTATTTTTGCAGGGCATGTTGTGATGTGATATGGTCAAGACGTGATGAGATATAAGTTGTTGTATGAGATGATCATGTTTTGTTGAAGTTATCAGCAACTGGCAAAATCCTTATGGTTGTCTCTCTATTGCATAAGATGCAAGCGTCCAATAATTGCTTTACTTTATCGCTATGCGATAGCAATAGTTGCAAGAGCAATTGTTGGCGAGACGACCACGTGACGACACATTGATATAGATCAAGATGATGGAGATCATGGTGTCATGCCGGTGATGATATAGATCATGACAGTACTTTGGAGATGGAGATCAAAGAAGCAAGATGATGATGGCCATATCATGTCACATATTTTGATTGCATATGATGTTTATCTTTTATACATCTTATTTTTGCTTAGTTTGACGGTAGCATTTTAAGATGATCTCTCACTAATTATCAAGAAGTATTCTCCCTGAGTATGCACCGTTGCGAAGGTTCTTCGTGCTGAGACACCACGTGATGATCGGGTGTGATAGGCTCTACGTTCAAATACAACGGGTGCAAAACAGTTGCACACGCGGAATATTCAGGTTATACTTGACGAGCCAAGCATATACAGATATGGCCTCGGAACACGGAGACCGAAAGGTCGAGCTTGAATCATATAGTAGATATGATCAACATAGTGATGTTCACCAATGAAACTGCCCCATCTCACGTGATGATCGGACATGGTTTAGTTGATTTGGATCACGTGATCACTTAGAGGATTAGAGGGATGTCTATCTAAGTGGGAGTTCTTAAGTAATATGATTAATTGAACTTAAATTTATCATGAACTTAGTCCTGGTAGTATTTTGCAAATTATGTTGTAGATCAATGGCTCGCGTTGTTGCTTCCCTGTGTTTATTTTGATATGTTCCTAGAGAAAATTGTGTTGAAAGATGTTAGTAGCAATGATGCGGATTGGATCCGTGATCTAAGGTTTATCCTCATTGCTGCACAGAGGAATTATGTCCTTGATGCACCGCTAGGTGACAGACCTATGCAGGAGCATATGCTGACGTTATGAACGTTTGGCTAGCTAAATATGATGACTACTTGATAGTTTAGTACACCATGCTTAACGGCTTAGAATCGGGACTTCAAAGACATTTTGAACGTCATGGACCATATGAGATGTTCCAGGAGTTGAAGTTAATATTTCAAGCAAATACCCGAGTTGAGAGATATGAAGTCTCCAATAAGTTCTATAGCTAAAAGATGGAGGAGAATCGCTCAACTAGTGAGCATGTGCTCATATTGTCTGGGTACTACAATCGTTTGAATCAAGTGGGAGTTAATCTTCCAGATAAGATAGTGATTAACAGAATTCTCTAATCACCATCACCAAGTTAGTAGAATTTCATTATGAACTATAGTATGCAAGCGATGACGAAAACGAATCCCGAGCTTTTCATGATGATGAACTCGATGAAGGTAGAAATCAAGAAAGAGCATCAAGTGTTGATGGTTGACAAGATCACTAGTTTCAAGAAAAGGGCAAAGGAAAAAAGGGGAACTTCAAGAAAAACAACAAGCAAGTTGTTGCTCATGTGAAGAAGCCCAAGTCTGGTCCTAAGCCTGAGACTAAGTGCTTCTACTGCAAAGGGACTGGTCACTGGAAGTGGAACTACCCCGAGTGATTGGCGGATAAGAAGGATGGCAAAGTAAACATAAGTATATTTGATATACATGTTATTGATGTGTACTTTACTAGTGTTTATAGCAACCCCTCAGTATTTGATGCTAGTTCAGTTGCTAAGATTAGTAACTCGAAACGGGAGTTGCAGAATAAACAGAGACTAGTTAAGGGTGAAGTGACGATGTGTGTTGGAAGTGGTTCCAAGATTGATATGATCATCATCGCACACTCCCTATACTTTCGGGATTAGTGTTGAACCTAAATAAGTGTTATTTGGTGTTTGCATTGAGCATGAATATGATTTGATCATGTTTATTGTAATACGGTTATTCATTTAAGTCAGAGAATAATTGTTGTTCTATTTACATGAATAAAACCTTCGATGGTCGTACACCCAATGAAACAAGTTCGTTGGATCTCGATTGTAGTGATACACATATTCATAATATTGAAACCAAAAAGATGGAAAGTTAATAATGATAGTGCAACTTATTTGTGGCACTGTCGTTTAAGTCATATTGGTGTAAAGCGCATGAAGAAACTCCATGCTGATGGGCTTTTGGAATCACTTGATTATGAATCACTTGATGCTTGCGAACCATGCCTTATGGGCAAGATGACTAAAACGCCGTTCTCCGGAACAATGTAGCAAGCAACAGATTTGTTGGAAATCATACATACTGATGTATGTGGTCCAATGAATATTAAGGCTTGCAGCAGGTATCATTATTTTCTGACCTTCACAGATGATTGGAGCAGATATGGGGATATCTACTTGATGAAACAAAAGTCTGAAACATTTGAACAATTCAAAGAATTTCAGAGTGAAGTGGAAAATCATCGTGACAAGAAAATAAAAGTTTCTATGATATGATCGCAGAGGTAAAATATTTGAGTCACGAGTTTGGCCTTCAATTAAAACAATGTGAAATAGTTTCACTACTCACGCCACCTGGAACGCCACAGCATAATGGTGTGTCTGAACGTCATAACCATACTTTATTAGATATGGTGCGATCTATGATGTCTCTTACCGATCTACCACTATCGTTTTGGGGTCATACATTAGAGACAGCTGCATTCACGTTAAATAGGGCACCATCTAAGTCCGTTGAGACGACACAATCTGAACTGTGGTTTGGCAAGAAACCAAAGTTGTCGTTTCTTAAAGTTTGGGGTTGTGATACTTATATGAAAAAGTTTCATCCTAATAAGCTCAAACCCAAATCCGAGAAATATGTCTTCATAGGATACCCAAAGGAGACTTTTGGGTACACCTTCTATCACAAATCCGAAGGCAAGACTTTTGTTGCTAAATTCGGAGTTTTTCTAGAGAAGGAGTTTCTCTCGAAAGAAGTGAGTGGGAGGAAAGTAGAAAACTTGATAAGGTAATTGTATCATCTCCCTTATTGGAAAGTAGTTCATCTCAGAAATCTGTTCTTGTGACTACTACACCAATTAGTGAGGAAGCTAATGATGATGATCATGTAACTTCAGATCAAGTTACTACCGAATCTCGTAGGTAAACCAGAGTGAGATCCGCACCAGAGTGGTACGGTAATCCTGTTCTGGAAGTCATGTTACTAGACCATGACGAACTTGCGAACTATGAGGAAGCGATGATGAGCCCAGATTCCGCAAAATGGCTTGAGGCCATGAAATCTGAGATGGGATCCATGTATGAGAACAAAGTGTAGACTTTGGTTGACTTGCCCGATGATCGGCAATCCATAGAAAATAAATGGATCTTCAAGAGGAAGACGGACGCTGATAGTAGTGTTACTATCTACAAAGCTAGAATTGTCGCAAAAAGGTTTTCAACAAGTTCAAGGTGTTGACTACGATGAGATTTTCTCACTCGTAGCGATGCTTAAGTCTGTCCGAATCATGTTAGCAATTGCCGCATTTTATGATTATGAAATTTGGCAGATGGATGTCAAAACTGCATTCATGAATGGATTTCTGGAAGAAGAGTTGTATATGATGCAACCGGAAGGCTTTGTTGATCCAAAGGGAGCTAACAAAGTGTGCAAGCTCCAGCGATCCATTTATGGACTGGTGCAAGCATCTCGGAGTTGGAATATACGCTTTGATAAGTTGATCAAAGCATATAGTTTTATACAGACTTGCGGTGAAGCCTGTATTTACAAGAAAGTGAGTGGGAGCACTACATCATTTCTGATAAGTACATGTGTATGACATATTGTTGATCGGAAATAATGTAGAATTATTCTGCAAAGCATAAAGGAGTGTTTGAAAGGATTTTTCAAGAAAACCTCGGTGAAGCTGCTTACATATTGAGCATCAAGATCTATAAAGATAGATCAAGACGCTTGATAAGTTTTTTTTTCAATGAGTTGACAAGATTTTGAAGTAGTTCAAAATGGAACAGTCAAAGAAAGAGTTCTTGCTTGTGTTACAAGGTGTAAAGTTGAGTAAGACTCAAAACCCGACCACGGCAGAAGTTAGAAAGAGAATGAAAGTCATTCCCTATGACTTGGCCATAGGTTCTATAAAATATGCCATGCTGTGTACCAGATCTATTGTATACCCTACACTAATTTTGGCAAGGGAATACAATAGTGATCTAGGAATACAAAAGGTCCATCGTAAAAGGTTACGTCGATGCAAGTTTTGACACTAATCTAGATGACTCTAAGTCTCAATCTAGATACATATTGAAAGTGGGAGCAATTAGCTAGAGTAGCTCCGTGTAGAGCATTGTAGACATAGAACTTGCAAAATACTTACGGATCTGAATGTGACAGACCCGTTGACTAAAATTATCTCACAAACAAAACATGATCACACCTTAGTACTCTTTGGGTGTTAATCACATAGATATGTGAACTAGATTACTGACTCTAGTAAACCCTTTGAGTGTTGGTCACATGACGATGTGAACTATGGGTGTTAATCACATGGTGATGTGAACTATTGCTGTTAAATCACATGGCGGTGTGAACTAGATTATTGACTCTAGTGCAAGTGGGAGACTGAAGGAAATATGCCCTAGAGGAAATAATAAAGTTATTATTTATGTCCTTATTTCGTGATAAATGTTTATTATTCATGCTAGAATTGTATTAACCGGAAACATAATACATGTGTGAATATATAGACAAACAGAGTGTCACTAGTATGCCTCTACTTGACTAGCTCGTTAATCAAAGATGGTTATGTTTCCTAACCATAGACAAAGAGTTGTCATTTGATTAACGGGATCACATCATTAGTTGAATGATCTGATTGACATGGCCCATTCCATTAGCTTAGCACTCGATCATTTAGTATGTTGCTATTGCTTTCTTCATGACTTATACATGTTCCTATGACTATGAGATTATGTAACTCCCGTGTGCCGGAGGAACACTTTGTGTGCTACCAAACGACACAACGTAACTGGGTGATTATAAAGGTGCTCTACAGGTGTCTCCAAAGGTACATGTTGGGTTGACGTATTTCGAGATTAGGATTTGTCACTCCGATCGTTGGAGAGGTATCTCTGGGCCCTCTCAGTAATGCACATCACATAAGCCTTGCAAGCATTACAACTAATGTGTTAGTTGTGAGATGATGTATTACGGAATGAGTACAGAGACTTGCCGATAACGAGATTGAACTAGGTATTGGATACCGACGATCGAATCTCGGGCAAGTAACATATCAATGACAAAGGGAACAACGTATGTTGTTATGCGGTCTGACCGATAAAGATCTTCGTAGAATATGTTGGAGCCAATATGGGCATCCAGGTCCCGCTATTGGTTATTGACCAGAGACGTATCTCGGTCATGTCTACGTTGTTCTCGAACCGTAGGGTCCGCACGCTTAACGTTACGATGACAGTTATTATGAGTTTGTGTATTTTGATGTACCGAAGGTTGTTCGGAGTCCCGGATGTGATCATGGACATGACGAGGAGTCTCAAAATGGTCGAGACATAAAGATCGATATATTGGACGACTATATTCGGACACAGGAATTTTACCGGGTGATTTCGGATAAAACTGGAGTGCCGGAGGGGTTACCAGAACCCCCCGAGGAAGTAATGGGCCTTATTGGGCCTGAGGGGAGAGAGAGGGCAGCAGCCCAGGAGGTGGCGCACCCCCCTCATAGGGAGTCCGAATAGGACTAGGAGGGGGGCGCGGCCCCCCTTTCCCTCTCCCTCTCCCTCTCTTTCCTTCCCCCTCTCTATTCCTAGTTGGACTAGGAAAGGGGAGTCCTACTCCCACTAGGAGAAGGACTCCCCCCTCTCCTTGGCGCGCCCCAAGGGCCGGCCGGCCTCCCCCTTGCTCCTTTATATACGGGGGCAGGGGGCACCCTAGAACACACAAGTTGATCATCGTGATCATTCCTTAGCCGTGTGCGGTGCCCCCTCCACCATATTCCACCCCGGTCATATTATAGCAGCGCTTAGGTGAAGCCCTGCGACGGTAGAACATCAAGATCGTCACCACGCCGTCGTGCTGACGGAACTCATCCCCGAAGCTTTGCTGGATCGGAGTCCGGGGAGCGTCATCGAGCTGTATGTGTGCCAAGAACTCGGAGGTGCCGGAGTAATGGTGCTTGGATCGGTCGGACCGGGAAGACGTACGACTACTTCCTCTATGTTGCGTCAACGCTTCTGCTTCGGTCTACGAGGGTACGTAGACAACACTCTCCCCTGTCATTGCTATGCATCACCATGATCTTGCGTATGCGTAGGAATTTTTTTGAAATTACTACGTTCCCCAACACTCACCTCGAGGTCGGAGGGGGGTCAGTGACGGGGACGACGGCGGGGATGATGGAGGGGCTCCTAGATTTCGGCAAAAACAAAAACCCTATAAGCTATCAACTAATCAAATGCATACGCCTTGCATTGTGCTCTGCAATTTTAGCATTCAAAGTAGGAGTACTTTTCCAATTTGAGCATTCAATAAGCAAAACCAAATCATAAAATAAAGTAGTATTCAAATTAGCATGCATTCAATTATAAGCTAAACTACATCATCTCTTGCGTCCGTACATCGTCGAATATTATCACTAATACACCTCGAATACTGTCATACATATAGCATCGCTAATACAGCTAGCTAGAATCGTAGCGCCCGACGGGTATCGGCGTGGGCGGTGGGCACCCAAAGAGAAGGAACCATCACAGGATCATAGCTCCAGTGAGATCCCTGAAGAACCTGCCAGGTATTTTCGAACCTGCCCTCCAATGCAACCATGTAGCGACGAACGTGCTCGTCTTCCTCGCTGACACGGTGACGTACCACCTCCGCGGTGTCCGGAAGCCTCGGCACCGTCACTGGCCCACGCGACCGCCACCAAACAAGGATCGGGTCAACGACGGGATGGCTCCTCACCAACCTACGCCCCCCGGAAGGTAGAACCTCCCAATACCAGCCCGACGGATCCCAGTCTCGAACATGGCCCTTTGATCAAGCCGGCCTCCTCCGCCGAGTCGACGACGAGGATGCGGGATAAGCATCTCGACGTCGATGCGGGAATAATTGCTTGAACTAAAAAAATAAACTAGTTCTATTAATTTTCTTACTAAAAATAAACTACTTCTATAGTAAAATAAAGTAGTTTTATTAAATCAACTAGTTCAACTACTAAGCACTTACTATAAATAAAATGAAGCAGTACTCACTAAAAATAAAGTAGTACTCGCCGTCAATATCACCAGAGTCATGTCGTGTGATCTTATACCGCAATGTATCGCATACCGGGCATGCGTTCAAATCCTCGTACGCACCGCGGTAGAGGATGCTGTCATTAGGGCATGCATGTATCTTTTGCACCTCCAATCCTAGAGGGCATACGACCTTCTTTGCTGCGTATGTATTGTCGGTCAATTCGTTATCCTTTGGAAGCTTCTTCTTCAATATTTTAAGTAGCTTCTCAAATCCTTTGTCAGGCACAGCATTCCCTGTCTTCCACTACAGCAATTCCAGTACGGTACCGTTCTTTGTGTTGCCATCTTCACAATTGGGGTGCAACCTTTTTTGTGATCCTCTAACATGCGATCGAACTTCAGCTTCTCCTTTTAACTTTCGCATTATGTCCTTGCATCGACAATGACCCGGCGGAGATCATCATCAGCGCGCACATCGTCTAGTTCCTCTTGGTTTTCAGCAGCTTCCCCCATTGCAGCATCACTGTATTCAGGGGGCACATAGTTGTCATCGTCCTCTTCTTCTTCGCTGTCTTCCGTCATAACCCCTATTTCTCCGTGCCTCGTCCAAACATTATAGTGTGGCATGAAACCCTTATAAAGCAGGTGGGTGTGAAGGATTTTCTGATTAGAGTAAGACTTCGTATTCCCATAATTAGGGCATGGACAACACATAAAACCATTCTGCTTGTTTGCCTCAGCCACTTCGAGAAAATTATGCAGACCCTTATTGTACTCGGAGGTGCGTCTGTCACCATACATCCATCGCCGGTTCATCTGTGTGCATTATATATAATTATGTGTGTCAAAAGTAATAAAATTAGACAAGTATCTATCTAAAATAAGAATCTTTTTTCTTTCGGAAAGAAGATAAGAACAAGAGGCTCACCATGGTGGTGCCGCCGACGAGATCGGCGTGGGCGATCTACGGCGGTGAAGACGGGGACGGGGCGTGACAGACCGCTAAACCTAGACAAATCTCAGTAAAAATGAAGCTCGGAGGTCGACCTTCGAGAGGAGAAAACTTAACTAGCGTGGCTCGGGCATTTCATCAAACACCTCATGTGCATAGGAGATGAGCTAGAGCACCCAAATGCCCTCCCCTCGCCAGCCAAAAAAATAGAGCAGTGTGGACTGCTCTGCTCGCAGGCGAGGGGCTATATATAGGCAACTCATTTGTCCCGGTTTGTGGCTAGAACCGGGACTAAAGGCCCCCCTCCTGTCCCGGTTCTAGGCACGAACCGGGACCAATGGCTATGGGCCAGGAGCGAGGCTCATTAGTCCCGGTTCGTGCCTAGAACCGGGATAAATGGGTCCACATAAACCGGGACAAATGCCTCCCGAGGCCCGGCCGGGCCCCTGGGCGCACGAACCGGGGCGTATGCCCCCCATGGGTCCCGGTTCGTGACTGAACCGGGACTAATGGGCTTGGCAGGCTCGAACCAAAACCCTGTTTTCTACTAGTGCCAGCTGCGGAAGAAGAGATAGCGCCATCGCGCCGATCTGCAATGCATCACCGGCAAACCATTGTCGTCGCGCCACCGCCACCGCCAAATGTGGAGGCAGCGCTGCGCGGTCGTGAAGAAGAGATTGGGCGGCGTGCCTGCCGACTGCTGCTGCTGGCGGTTCGCCTATTGGTGGTGGAGGTCGACGAAGGAGGCCGACGAGAGTGAGGTGGCCCACGAGCGCGACAGGCAGCGGAAGCGGCCACCTCTCCACGGTGCCGCTCCTCTTCTATCTGTTTCTCTCATGGTTACTCTCAAGAACACACTAGACCTGGACACACACGAACGCACCCATATACCAAGGAAGAGGAATACAGGGCCTTTGTCTAGAGCATTCCCTTGCTGACCACCGTGGCTACATTATACTTTTGGCCTCTCGGACATTTTCCATTCACTCAAAGAAAACCATTTATACAGGGACTTGACACTTCATGGTGCATGCGGCCACAAGCCCACAACCACCATGCACCACTCACGCCACTAACTACCCCTATTCTCATGCTCACGTCCAGCTTCACCACAACGCCAAAACAATCCGGCCATCCATCTAGCTAGCTAACCAGCTAACAACCTGAACTAACCACTAGCGCTGGAGGCTGGACTAACCAAGCTCACCACCTGGCTTTTAGGCAACAGCTACGCGGCGCGCACACGCACTCTTGGCACGGCTCGCCATGCCCAGTGCGCGCACACACACTGGTCTCCACCGTCGACGTGTCTTATTTTTTTCTAACAAAAAGAACCTAAGGTTTTTTTCCTGCCGACCGACCGCATTATGCCACCTTCGTTCATCCACTTCATTTTTTTCCCGATTAGCAGGTGACGATTCGATTCAATCACCATAATTACATGACACAATGGGTGTCACACCTTCCCTTTAAAAAAATCACAATCACCAAAATTACAAAATTTGGCTCTTGTAGCAACGCACGGGCACATACCTAGTATTATATAAAGCAACCATCACTTACATCTGAGCCACTGATACAAACGCATATCACACACACCCAAGACGAGATACAAGGATGTCGGGCATCGATACACAACCCAATGACTACCAAAACATACAAGAGGAGCGATCGTCCGGGAAGGTGTGCCTCGGAACATGCCAGACCGAGGACTCCAAGATGATGCCTCCAAGAAGAGAAGGTGTTGGGGATCATTGCAGAAATTAAAATTTTTCTACGCATCACCAAGATCAATCTATGGAGTATTTAGCAACGATAGAGAGGGGAGTGCATCTTCATACCCTTGAAGATCGCGAGTCGAAAGCGTTGCAAGAACGCGGTTGGAGGAATCGTACACGTAGCGATTCAGATCGCGGCCGAATCTGATCTACTAAGCACCGAACAACGGTGCCTCCACGTTCAACACACGTACAGCCCGTTGACGTCTCTAGCGCCTTGATCCAGCAAGGAGGAGGGAGAGGATGAGGAAGAAGGCTCCAACAGCAGCACGACGGTGTGGTGGTGATGAAGTGGCAGTTCTCCGACAGGGCTTCGCCAAGCTCCAGCAGGTGCATCACCACGCCCATGGACGCGGCCGCGTCCGTGCCCACCGCGCTGGCTGCGGTTTGCGTCGAGCTGGCCACCACGGGCACCACCACCGCCAGCAGGAGCGTGATCTCCGTCGCGGTCACCACCACGCGCACCACCACGGAAACCGGAGGGGCCGCGGTCATCATGCTGCACCGCGAGAACCTGAGCCCCTCAGTGCGGACATGTTTGTCCATGGATAGTTCAGCGAGGACGAGACGGGCGTGCACCTGGTTGAAGGTGGGCGGTGGCACGGTGGACTGGAGGATCGCCGGCTGCATCCCGAACTTGGGCCCCAGCCCATCGAGCATATGCAAGGTGAGGGTGCGATCTGTGACGGGCTCACGGACTTCGGCGAGGGCGGCTGCAATACCTTGCAGCCGGCGGCAGTACTCATGGACGGTGAGCTCGCCGCGCACACACGCCCGAAACTCCCGGCCCAGATGCATAGCATGTTCAGCTTCCTTGGCGAGGAAGTACTCATGGAGCCGCGTCCAGATGGTGAAGGCGGAGGAGCCGGCGGGGGCGACGATGTCGAGGAGGTCCCCCTCGATCGTGGTGTAGAACCACATGACGGCGGTGGTGTCATCATCACGCCATGCCGGGTCGGCCAGCCGGCGAGTCGAAACAGCCCGGAGATGATCCTCGGCGTGGTGCCGCGCAAGCATCAGGGTGATGTATAGTTCCTCCAGCGCGTGAAGTTGCGGCCGTTGAGCATGAGCTTGAAGTCGATGACGCTGGCGACGCTGGACAGGAGAGGTGGGGGAGGATTGGAGGAGGAAGGCAGGGTCACGGGGGTGGGTGGGATGGCTGCAAGAGGAAGACCACCGGAGCCAGAGGTCACGTTAGAAACTGGAGCACGTGGAGGCGCATCGACGGGGTTGCCGGAGGTGGCGGCAGCGGCATCAGCCGTTCGCTCGGGAGAGGAGGAAGGGGAAGCCATAGCTCTGATAACCAAATTGAGCGATCAATCACGCACTGTATTTCCATAACTGTTTACACGTACATATAGATAGCCAGCCCTACATGCAGGGCACGTCCTGTATGGTGGCGCTAGATTAGGTCTATCCTAAAGACTAGGCCTACCTTGTTACAACGTACGTGACAGTTCAACAGTTAGGTCATTTATTTTGAAACGGACAGAGTACATCTGTACATGGAGAAAAACAATCCTCGTATGTCATCGAGTATTCCGCCACCGACGACACTGCCAGTCTACGCGTACTCACCTATGACAGCATGTCTAGAGAGGTTAGTCTGCAAGTAAGTTCGTGTCTAACAAAAACAGTCGGACCATCCTTACCTCCCAACTCAGTCGAGACTGGAGACAACAACAAAACACTAGAGGAAACCCAGCTCAACATGGGATTCTTCAGCAATCGGACCATCCTTACCTCCTGGTCGCCATGAAAAATCAGGAGGCGTTGGGAGTAGGATGGCATGGCCCAGCTAGTGCCTCAGAATTAAATGTGACTCCAAGGCGATGGTCGATGCTGGTGTCCATCGGTGGCCTGGACTGGTTGCGGCGAGAGGTGACAACACATGGCAGATCCGATGGGGAACACGATCAAGAGCATAGAGAGCCCTTGGTTAGGGATTCGGCCGAGGCGATTTCCTGTAGACGGACGTGGCACTATGGTTGGGAAAATTGAAATCTACAACTTTATGGATACGAGTAATCGTGCACATGTAACCATAGGAAGAAATAAAGTCATTCAATTTAGTAGGTCTCTTCTATCTATGATCTCGATACGTCAGCTTTGACGTATCCTTGAAAAAATTTAGTAGGCCTCCGTCCGAAAATACTTGCCATCAAGATGAATAAAAGGGGATGTATCTAGATGTATTTTAGTTCTAGATACATCCTTTTTATCCATTTTGATGACAAGTATTTTCGGACTGAGGGAATACTTACTAAATAAAAGCAACAAAATAATATTAATAATGTATTATTAATAAAACATAATCCACATCCCGTGCAACTAACAACAATAGTCATATTGTCTTAAAAAACATGACGCGAAATAAATCTAGTCACACGAAAATAAATTACCAACAATTGGATTTTTCTTTTGCTAGTAGCTAATAGCTCTCATATGCTTCTCTACAAACACTTCGTAGGGATTTTCCACCCAGGTAGTGATTGAAAACAAAGGCAGCTCTTCACTCAAAAAGCAACCCAAATGTCATGAGTACAACAGAGATACCAGCCTGCTTGCCCTGATAAAAACATGTAACTTGAAAAATTGAGAATAATTTAATGGGTTACTAATCAGTTTAAGAAAACTTTCAAAAAGATAACATACATATTCCATACTATTAAGGCACAGTATGAAGGGAAAGTGTGTTCATGCTCACCATAGGTAATAGATTGGTTAATTTTTGTTGTTTCCTTGAACTAAGAAACCTTCAGAAAATTATAGCTTCTTTATTACATTTCTCTTTACACAAAATTCAATTGCCTTTTGCAGCATCACAAAATCGTACTAACAGTATATTTCTGAGCAGTTGAACTATCACAACTGAATAACTCAATATCTAAACTTACATCTAGAAGCATCTCGCGTGCATCCACTAATTCACGCACAAGCCCATTCGAGAAAAGTGTAAATAATCGCACATCAGGCGGATAGACAAAACAAATGTCACCTCATATCGGAATGCATATGGCAGTTGTGTTCGCGAAACAGTCATGGATGTTGTCCTAGTACTAAAGATGATGCCCTGAGATGCAATTATTATTGGTAAAAGAAAGTACTTGTGCAAACCGCCTGTGTTGCCGGTTGTGTTCATTGCCTGGGTCACCCGTCGCCGGGTCGCCGTGCTAGTTACCGGCGGGCTATGTAACAAGTTGGATATTCAGTCAATAGTCAATACACAGACAATATATAGACTATTTCTATATATTTTAATGCAGTCATCTTCACTAAACGAAGAACATTACATCTAATGTCTGCTCCATGATCACAAGTTGATAATTTCATTTGCACAAAAAATATTATAATCTGAACTTTAAATACTATATATCATGAAGTTCTTTAAATGTGCGCTCTTATGTACCAGACAACATTCTATTTTTGCCAAAAAAAACCTTTCTAATTGAAAATTTGCTGTTTATTTTACTGTCCTGAAATGTGCATTTCCTACCTTCAGTGTATAGCTACCTTTTAAGAGGGAATTTCACTAACTAAGTAACTATGCGGATCCAAACATCCAAAATGCGACACTTGAATTCTGACATGAACATGTGTGCCTGCAAATAGGTGTAGGCACGACGCGTACCTTTGAAAACAGCATTTTGTGGACTGTATTGGGGAGCTCGAGAAGCAGCCTCTCCATGGAGCAAAGCCGCGCGACAAGCACCATGAGGAGAACCATTGACTGAATATATCGTCACGCTCATTCAGTCAGGCTGCTACGCAACTCTCCGGTTTTGTGCTGGACGGGCCACGGAAGAGTATCTGGTGCTACCAAGACTCAGTGCTATCATGATACGGCCTTTCGGGCTGTCGGATTCTCAGATCAGACAACATCTAGGAGCTGTTGGGTCTGCTAGACTTATGCGCAATTTTTGGACTCCTAGAAGAATTTTACAAATGTGGCAGAGTTACTAGGAGCCGTCCGATCTGAGAATCCGGCAGCCCAAAAGCCCGTATCACGGTATAGCACTTAAGCCTCGGTAGCACTAGATATTTTCCCGACGGGCCACGGCTCCCCTTTGCCCCCCTTTAGCTCTGCCAGTGGGACCAATCTCGTGGAAACTACCAGTGCTGGCGGATAGCCCGCAACCGTATGCGGCGAGGTTGGCTTTCCTGCCTTCATGGAGGAACGACGACGGAGAACCTCGCTCGCATTCGTGGGGCAGCAGAGGAGACCAGCAGGCGGTGACGGCCGCCCATGCTAGCATCCATCACGGAGCGCTCGCTACAACGACCCCTGCCGCGGTATTGCTCCCCGGTGAACGGCGTGGTTCTCGCCTTGCATCCGCGTAGATCGGCGACGCCCGAGGCCACGACCCTCCGCAGCGATGCCCTCAAGCACGCGCGCGCGAGGACACCGGCGGCTGGGCCACTCCCTCGACCTCTTGGCACACGACACCCTCAGGAGTAGCGACGGCGACCCGAACAGCCAACGGCCGATGCACTACGAACCTTCCCGCGTGACGGCCTCTCACCACGTGGCAGTGCCCGGCCCATCTCCAAGCGCCACGCCCACAAACCACTCATGGTGAGGCGGCGGCTCACAGCGACCGCAGTGGGGCTCGGCCAGTGACGCGGCGTGACCACAGATGAGAAGAGGGAAATAGGGGAAAGATGGCACTCATCGCGTGGGGCGGCGGCGGAGGCGGGGAGGACGTCCATAAAAAAGAAGTTTTTGTCATTTATGCCACTAGTTGTGTCCCGCTACTCAGTTTTGACATTAGAAGTTACAACTGCTCAAAAATGCCATCAATCCGTGAGATGCTTACTCAAAAATGCCATTAGATATCTCAAAAATGCCATCGTTCTGTTAGATGTTTGCTCAAAAATGCCATTAGACATTGTTATTTTTACGTCAAACCCGTTGACCATGTTCTATGACAAAAATAAGCCTAGACCCACATGTCAGTTCTCTCTATCTCACAATGATATGTGTGGCCCCACTTGTCAGGAGTAACCAAGCAAATAATTTTACAGGAAAATAAGAACGTTGTTGGGATCAAGTGGGCTCCATACTTTATTGTAGTGAGATAGAGGGAGAGCTGGCATGTTGGTTCATAGGTATTTATATCATTATAACATGGCAAAAGAGATTTGAGATCACAATAATGATGTTTAGTGGCATTTTTGAGCATGTGTCTAATGAAGCGATGGCATTTTTGAGTAGTTGAAATTTCTAGTAGCAAAACTGAATAGTGGGACACAACCGGTGGCATAACTGATAAAAACCCCAAAAAGAAAATGTTTGCTTATTTAATAGTATAATATTAGTGATACGATGTGATTTATCATACTACTCTGTTTTAGTTTCGAAAGAGGCTGTCAATGGCGTGAAGCTTTTTTTTTCCATGGACGGATGTGAAGTTTTTTGGAGATGGGATTTTTTTTTCTGTCTATACAATCGTGAAAATCATTTTTTTGGCTAAGGATTTTATGATTCATTCTTCATCGTAATAATTCAGCCCCACTAGATGAGTGACTCGGAAATGTATAGGTATAGATTTTGATTGACATTTGCAAAAAAAAAACACCTTCTACAAATTAACCAAAGCGCTAATGTTCTAAGTTTGTTGACGTGACAGTCACGTAGCTGGTTTTTCCCTCTCAAATCGGTTTTGGCCTTATTTGATTAAATAAATGAGTTTATGACCTAAATTGGCCGGTTCCTGAGTTATTGACCTAAAGCATGCAATCAGTTTGACTTAACTGACTAATGACACATTTCACTTTATATCTGATGTGCTTTTTGACACACATCCAAAATATAATACATAGAGACGTTCATTTTCAGGCAAATGTGCTTGCAGTTACATGCATCCTAAACTATAGGTGGCTTTCTCATAACGAATATATGGACATATCAAACTTTCCTCCGAGAGTACTGGAGCGAACTTGCAGTCATCTCGAGTCTCGACCATACGGTGAATGGTCTCTATTGTTTTTGTCATTGGACAGTAATACCCTATCGCCCTTTCTGTGCTAAGTAGCAACCTCTTGTTCGTAGGATCGACAGTCAACGGCGCATATTCTTTTGGACAATACTCGTTTGAAAACTCCCCGAGCTCTACTCGGTACCCAATATACCATACGTCGCCTTCCAACATCCAGATGTCCATTGCGTTCGCACTCCTATCTGAGCACACGATGCAAATAGTACCACGAAGCTCGACGATGGACGTGATCTGATCGTAGCTGCATCGGGGCCCTGGAACCACCTCAAACTCTTCCGTGCTAATGTCCAATGCCAACATTTCACACCCTAGAGAAGACTTTGTCCCAAGATTTGGATCAATCATACAGTAGAGCTTGCCATCAACAAAGACAAGCTGCATTTCGGCAACTGGCCTAGGCGGAGGGCTGATTGGCCTCCATGTTTCTGAGTCGGTGAGATGGAAAAAACACCCCAGTCGATAATTCCGAGTCCCCATGTTCCTCTCATGGTACACAAGACGTACTCGTACATGCTTATTCATACTTGAATCGTACCCTAGTCCGATCCTTCCAGCAGCACAAGTGGAGTCCGCGTCGGGATCTAGATCCATCCGCTTGAAATAACCCATGGTAGCATTGCATATGAAATCAAATGAAAAGCCAGGCATGGTGCAACTACCAACAATGAGACCATGGCATGCCTTATAGCACACCACTTTCATGCTGCCACAAATCATGAATGCCCCAAGTTCCATCTGCCGAAGCTCTCTCTGACCGAGAGGCGTGAAAAGTGCGTCGACAGCCGAGATTAACTTGATTTGGGGTGTCTTTAGGCCCATGTTTGCATGAATAGTGTGTAGCTTTATGAACTGATCGCTCTTAATTAGTGCACACCAGTCTTTGCATACACGCCTCAAAGGAACAACATACCACGTTGGCAACCACATGAAAACGTTGGACCAAGCCCTGTTAGACAGTGAAGAGAAGATGATTTTCTCACTTGGACGGCCTACGGGCACAAGGCAGTCCTCCAACAAACCAATGGTATGGAAGCTGGAATTGATCCGATGAAGCTATCCATGAGAGAATCGCCTATCTGTGGCGAGAGTAGGGTCTCCAGTGCGCAATCACCATTAAGCTCGATGTCTACCGTGAACACAATGAGAGTGCAAGTGGCAAACATAACCTTCTTGTGTCCATCAGCACCGCGGTAGATTTCAAGCGGAGAGATCCAGTCTAAGTGCAATAGAGATTCTGGCCAAGTCTGTCGGCGGATGCAGCAGAGCTGCTCCCATTGCCCAGCACCATGACCATGATGATATGGCGGTATTAGCCGCCAGATGTAAAAACTAGCAGTGTCGTCGCTGCTAATAGCATCATTTCCATAATGAAGGCACAAGCATCCATCCAACACTGCCAGCTCGAACACGACATTGCATAGACCCGACGGGGGCATCAACGAACCAAAAGTCTCGTCGCATACGTCGAAAGTGATGATGCAGCTGCAATGGCCACCACGATCCTGCTGCTGGACAAAGTGAAGGCGTCCACTGAAGAACACAGCGGCCGTCAATGGACGAAAGGTGCATGAGGGGGCACGCTGAGCAGCGGACCTCCAGTGCGCGCCTGCTTGGCTCCCTCCGATCGAGTAGACCTCACAGGCAGTGACCGCAGCTCTGCGGCCTCTTTCGTTGAGGTAGAATAGCCGTACCACCTTGTGTTCCTTGGCGTCTGGATCGTAACCCAGGCCGTAGGAGACGCAGTTTACGTATGTGCCCGGTAGGCTGTAGTTGTACCGCCTGCACATCCGAGTGTGCCGGTGCTCGGGTTGCACACGTAGTGACCGTGACAGGGCCAGCGGTGGAGCAGGACAAGACCGTGGCAGGGCTTTGGGGTGAGCACCCGGAGAGCGTGGTCGCTGTCCAGCTGCGGAAGAAGAGAGAGCGCCGCCGCGCCGGTCTGCCGTTGCATTACCGGCAGACCATCCTCGTCGTGCCACCGCCACCGCCACGCGTGGAGGCAGCGCTGCGCAGTCGTGAAGAAGAGATTGGGCGGCGTGCCTGCCGACCGCTGCTGCTGCTGGTGGTTCGTTTGCTGGTGGTGGAGGTCGACGAAGGAGGCCGACGAGAGTGAGGCGGCCCACGAGCGCGACAGGCACCGGAAGCGGCCAACTGACTTGACTGGCAGCCGGTCAAAGATCTCGCCGAGCATCTCCTCCGGTAGTAACGGCGATGGTGGAGCGTGCTGCTGCTGCTTCTTGCTCCGCTTTGTCTCTGAGGATGCCGGCTGCGAAGGCCCCATGTTCGCCGGGCGTTTCATGTCGATCTCGTCAAAAACAAAATTGCCGAGGGCTCCAATCGTACCCTTCTATATAATTCTTCGCAAGATCTGATTCTTATTACAAGCTGCCATGGCTTGCTTATATAGACGTACATTTAGATCTCCACGGCAAACTTGCCATACTAATTAATTAGGACACGGAGCAAACTATATCCGACATAGACTAGGACACCAGTTTCTGTATATAGGACTCTAATTTTCCATGGACCCTGACAAGTGCCATATATGTGACATGAATACATGGCAACTCGAAACATTTTTTGTGGCAAGTTTAGTCACATAAGGATGGCAATTTTAGTTTTCAAGCATGGTAACTTTTTTGGGATGGTAAGTTTTAGTTTGTTTTTTCTTTTCGGATGGCAACTTTAGTTTAACTAGTAAGCGTGCACGTGTAACGCACGTTTTAACTAAAATTAATACCGAACACATAACTCAAATGCATAGGAAAATAATTTGATACTCCCTCTCCATTAATTTTTTACAAGCATATTTTTATTTGAAAAGTCAAATTTTTCTTTCTTTAACAAAAAATCTTATCCATAAGTAATAGTGACACTTTAAACCATGTGTGAGGACTAAATGTATTTCATTAGAAGGAACAATAAGTCGATTCAAAGCGACCAAAAAAAGATCAACCATCAACTTTGCTTGCACTCATCTTTAAACTCCACTCTTTCTAAATGGATTGATCCCTAAGAATAGCAAGAGCTAGACACTTTGACTATTATCTGACATCAAAATCAAACACAAAACCATTAATCTTTAGATATGTTATTTTGTCCAAGCTGAGTGTCATCGCTCACATAACGCAAGATTTGATCCCAACAAAATGCCTCTAGTGCAACATCTCACAAAGACATGTTCATCAACAACCAAAAACCAAAAGGCTAGGGCAATTTATTGGACTGTAAAAAGAAGTTCCGTAGAACCATCATAATATACGTGCTTACAACACTGTTGCTACATCAAAGTGGATGACTGAAGGTGTATCCAATAGAATGTACAATTATGACAAATTTATAAAATACTTCCCTTAACCTTGAACTAATGTACATAATCAGGAATTCAATGATCATACTTACATTGTAGTTCATGCTGCAAATATAATATGAAAACGATGGACACCTTGGCATTGATTTCTAGATGCTTAACCTTGTAATAATATAGGTAACAAAGATAGTTTTGATAAGAGCATTTTTACTTTCCTCTAGCAATGCATCTTCTATTCCCTGCAAATATTAAGGCATAATATGCTACAAATAGATGATCACATAAACAACAGATAGCATTCTTGCCTGAAGCTGCTACATAAAAGAGTGAACCAAAGAGACAAGAAAAATAAAAAGAAAGAGTACCATAATCTTTTATATTAGTTCAATAGAATTGTTGTGCTGGTTGCATAACACATGTAGAAATCAGAAACATGAAAAGGATTAGTAGTCAAACGAAATGAGCTGTAATGTCAGTGCTGTCATAACTCAACAAAGGTACCCCTAAGCAAATGTGGAAGAAAAAAATGGAGCAGCAAATGTGAGCACCTAGCAGACCTGTGAAATCGATCATCTGCTCCTTCCCTCCGGTAAGGAGTGCTTTTATATATATTAAAAGAAACATGTGTCGCTTATCGGAGTCAATTTCTGTATCGCTCCTTCTCTCTCACAATTTGAACTTACTCTCAAGTTTCTTTACTACTTCATACACACATTTTGTCTTCCCTAGACACATGAAAAACTAATATACTTAAACCTCACATGAGCATCCAATCCCAGCCCCTGCAAGTTTGTACACAAAACAAACTGAATCAGCATAACATATATCTAAGTGTAGCATTCACCTATCTGCAATTCTAAATCAAAATAGGTACAAGGAACCAACAACCAGGAAACACAAGAGTCACACAATAAAATAAAATAACATAAAATCTCTTGAAGTTGCAATAGTTACCAGAATTATTTATTCTGCTTCATCCGCTCTAATCAAACCAAACCAATCTCTTGAAGCTGTGGGTTTGAAACATAAGCTGTGAGGTGATAGGGAGTCTTTTATAAAAGAGATGACCAATATCTTGTTGCTCGTTAATGAATGTGGAGCACACCATTGATTTTGTCACTGACGCTATGCTTCTAGCCTTTAGCTCAATGATATGAGCAATAACTTGTTTGTTTCCACTTGTATATACATTAGAAAGGATAGCAGAACAGAAGATAACATAACTTTCCATGACACATTTGGCCTGAACCATCCTGGTCATCTATGGTCTTGCTTGCAGGAGGTTGTTCCTCAATACTCCTAAACAATGAGCTAAGCCAGCCTTCCATGAAGGACTTCTACTCAAAATGACAGATGAATGTGATAGGACAACAGAACAATAGATCGGTAATTATTTAACGCTGAGATCGCAAATGATAAAAAATAATATGCAATCTTCAGAATGCCGCAGATTATAAACGTTGCAAACCGTTGCAAACCTAAAGCCTTTTATTGAAATTTAGCCATACATACTGAAGAGAAACAAATATTCTGCCTCACCCAAAGACAGACGCATTATATATGAAGAGAAGTATAACTCATAATATATAATGATTTGCTAGCTATACTGTTAATAATCAATGCTGAGTTGTTTGTGACGCTGCATCTTCTCCTAAACGTTGCTATTTTGTTAACAAATGGATTGATCGACGAGTTGGGATGATCATGTCCATGCTCTCACTGGAACCCAACCAAATGTTGTTATATACGACATTATTCTGGTAAAAAAATAGAGGAACTTAGAGTTCATGCACATGGATATCCAATTCTCCATTTGAAACAATCTACAGCGAGCTGAACATTTCCCTTTGGAACAGAAATAATAGAAAATAAACACCAAATGGAAATTCTTAGAACACTTGCATTTCAGTGACACCACACATATTTGGATAAATACTCCACAGAATGATCGACGGAGAAGTTACCAGAGGGTGACATGGATCAAACACGCAGCATCAGGGTATTCAACATGCTAAAGCAAGCAACTAAACTAATGAAAGGAAGGTATGCACGGGCGCAGTTCTCAGTTCTCACCCAAACCAAAAAGGCAGACAATAGCTTCATTAGTTAAAGTCTGGGAACTGGGATAGGTGTGACAGAGGATACCATGGCAGAGAGCACGGGAGCTCCGGGACGTCGTGCTAAGCAGCAGAGTCAGCCGCCATCGTGGTCGCCGTGCTGTGCAGCGGCAACAGCGACATTCCCGCGTAGCGCCGTAGCACCCCAGCTCCAGCGGCACCCTGCACACCACAGACCATTTCATAGATACGACACCTCAATGGATAAGGCTATCAAGTGCGTCATCGTTTGTTCACCTGGAGATGCATGGGGGCGTGGTGGGTGACGACCAGCCGACAGAGGGCATGGAGGTAGAGGCCGCCGAGCGGCAGGCCACAGTGGCGGCGCGGAAAGAGGTGAGATCTTGGTGTCGTGGCACATCGGCGAATACCGGGAGCGTAGGAGGCGAAGGCCCGCGCTCGCGTCGGTCAGAGGAGGAGGGGCAGGGGTGGCGACCTGCTCTCCGGTACGTGAGGGGAAGATCGGCGGCGGCGTGCATACAGGCAACAGCGTGGTGCGTCTCGTGTGCTCCGGTAGTTAGATTAGGATTAGGATCAGATTGCGATCGGTTTTTTGTGTGGCCTTTCGTGATTGTAGACGTGGAGTTTCAGCTGGTGTGGTGGAGTACGGTCAGTCAATATAAATTACTAAGTGCACACAGAAAATTGATTAGGTTAACAATAACTGTTAGATTAAGTTTAATGGGTCTAATCTATGATGGTAATTGATCCGTGTACAATTTGTGTGGTGTGTTCAGAGAAGATTATGTTTGATTTTTTATTAGTATAGAGAAAAGGAAAAAGTCTGAGAAAAACCTTATATCGTAGTTGAAGTCTGAAATGAATCCTAAACTTTAAATCTCTGAAATTAGCACCCCCTGTTATCTAATCCCGGCTTGTCCGGGCCCTTTTTGACTGAGAAGGCGTTTGTCTCCGCCTGGATTTCACACGTGACAGAAATTAGTGGAAAACTGATTAGTCTTGCAGTGGGAAAGCTTATAAATTTAGTGGGATAGACGGGATAGACCGAGACTTGCCGTGGTGGCCGTTCGGGTTCAATCTTTATTGCATGCAGGCGTGAGTATGTGTGCTCAATCACTGGCCGTTTAGCCTTCTGCCCTGTACACGCAAGCTCCATTGTTGCTAGCTAGCCAAGCCACACGTAGTGACCATGATCGGGCCAGCGGTGGAGCAGGACGAGCCCGTGGCAGGGCTTGGGGGTGAGCATCCGCAGAGTGTGGTCGTTGTCCACATTATTAAAAAAATGGCTTATTGTCCCGGTTTGTAAGGTTTATTTGTCCCGATTTGTAAGGCCCATTTGTCCCGGTTTTTGAACCGGAACTAAAGGGTCGTTACTAAAGCCTTAGGTCTTTAGTTTCCATTTTTATACGAACCGGGACAGCTGGGCCCCCATGTGACTGGTGCTGCGAGCCCAGGCAGGAGGGCCTTTGATTCCGGTTGGTGGCACCAACCAAGACCAAATAGGCGTCCACGCGTCAGCAGCTGGCAGGAGCTGAGGTTTTTGTTTTTTTTTGAAAAAGGGTGGTTTAGGGGGTAATTTAGGGTGTGTTAGCTAGCTAATAGAGAGAAGTGTCCTCTCTTATCTTCGTGCTTGGTTTACCAACGCTACTGCTATGCCTAAACATGGCAACATGTGGTGCATGTCAAAAGTAATACTAATCCTAACTTGATCAAGTTTGGATTAGTACTACTCTCGACATGCACCACATGCATGTTGCCTTCACTTCAATCCAATCCATGTTCATTTCACCCACTGATATATAATAACTCTTCATGCCCGCATCATGTATCATCATAATAATAAGTCCTACTAATCATCATCATACAACTTCTACTCGTTATTAATATAACAATTCATACGATTATCATCCTCATAGTCATCGAACCAACCCTACTTAATTGTTCTAGGCACATGATCATCAGTATTAGGTAGGACCTAAATACCCTCTTTAAGGTAAAATAGCATAAAACAATATAGACCCTGACTCTCCATTATGGAGAATGGAGATCATCCTGTCTCCAATTCTTGCGCTTCGCTTCCTTTTGCTTCCAAGAACCTCCTTACGACTGGCCATACATTTTTTCCATTCTTTGATTAGCATGTCTCCACTTTTTTTAGAAGTCCGGTATGGACAGTTGAATTCGTAGGATGACCTGGCTGTATGTTCAAAACATTAAGGCTACCTTTCTAATACATCAAATGAGGCACACAATCCTCTGGGATTATCTGTTGAAAAACATAGTAATAACTTCATAGTTAGCAAATGATGTATTAGTTTTAGAAGTATGCAAAAGATGCACGGATGTCGTAATAGTAAAAAATCTTACCAGGGTATCTCCATAGTAGGTACCGTAGTTGAACACGTGCACTAGTGGCACGTATTGACCATAATGTTGAGGAGTTTGATTATAGATATCGCAATTCTCAAGATCAGTACAAAACACGATCAGATGATTTTTCTCCTGATAAGTTAATTCGGAGCCTTCGGTGTAGTAGGTTCTGTCTACCATCTTCCGCACATTTTTTGAAGAATGAAAATAAGCTGTCAACTATTTTGAAATGAACAATATAAATTAGCTAATAACTATGTTTGAGAAACCCACATAGCGGTAGAATTGGAGGCGTATCAACAAGGACTCAAATGTCCATATTGTCTTGCTCCATTTCAGGATCACCAAGATCCATGGTGACAAGCATATCATCATGAAAACCATACATCTTGCAAAGGGCTTCCCATTTTTTGCAATCAAAATGAGTTATGCTCTCAGAATTGTACAACTTTACTTCAAAATCCACACCATGATGGGTCTGTAGGTGAATTTTCTTTGTTTTGAAACTTTCATGGTCTTCAAAACCCATCCTCTCCAAGATATAGCGTCTTGCCTGGCATGGGATAAGCTAGTCGAATTGTAAAAGATGAAAATTATATGTTGAAATAGTTGAAGTCATGCTTAATTACGAAAAAAACACTTGTCATCGTTGCGTACCGTTTCAACATCGAAGATCTCCTCCAGCTTAATGCTGAAGCACCGATCTTCGTCCAGGTGAGGCATGTCGCACAGACCTAGGTCGTCGTGGCACCAATCACACTCCCCCGGGAGACTTTCGTCGTCTGAGTACGACATTTTCTATGTTCATAATTCAAATATTAAACTTATAATTAAATATATGTACTAAAAACCTAAATTAGATCATTATTATTCATCTCTGACATTGCGGCTGTCGGTGAAGGTAGCTCCTTCTTTCGTTTCCGAGTGCATTACACCAAATTGTCTAGCACACGGGAACGAAGGAGAAGCTAACCCCACGAAAATAGTCGGGATTCATCGTCCTCTCATATATAGTGGAGACTCGACAGAAATATACATGTTTTTATCTACATAATATGAGCATTCAAACTTGATGGTCATTAAATTTCAATGGTTGAATATATGAGCAAAAGCATTTACAAATATCTTATAGGACTCATATTGACATGGAGATTTGGTTGGTCTCACTGAAGGAAATATGCCCTAGAGGCAGTAATAAAGTTATCATTTATTTCCTTATTTCATGATAAATGTTTATTATTCATGCTAGAATTGTATTAATCGGAAACATAATACATGTGTGAATATATAGACAAACAGAGTGTCACTAGTATGCCTCTACTTGACTAGCTCGTTAATCAAAGATGGTTATGTTTCCTAACCATAGACAAAGAGTTGTCATTTGATTAACGGGATCACATCATTAGTTGAATGATCTGATTGACATGACCCATTCCATTACCTTAGCACTCGATCGTTTAGTATGTTGCGATTGCTTTCTTCATGACTTATACAAGTTCCTATGACTATGAGATTATGTAACTCCCGTGTGCCGGAGGAACACTTTGTGTGCTACCAAACGTCACAACGTAACTGGGTGATTATAAAGGTGCTCTACAGGTGTCTCCAAAGGTACATGTTGGGTTGACGTATTTCGAGATTGGGATTTGTCACTCCGATCGTCGGAGAGGTATCTCTGGGCCCTCTCGGTAATGCACATCACATAAGCCTTGCAAGCATTACAACTAATGTGTTAGTTGTGAGATGATGTATTACCGAACGAGTAAAGAGACTTGCCGACAACGAGATTGAACTAGGTATTGGATACCGACGATCGAATCTCGGGCAAGTAACATACCGATGACAAAGGGAACAACGTATGTTGTTATGCGGTCTGACCGATAAAGATCTTCGTAGAATATGTAGGAGCCAATATGGGCATCCAGGTCCCGCTATTGGTTATTGACCAGAGACGTATCTCGGTCATGTCTACATTGTTCTCGAACCGTAGCGTCCGCACGCTTAACGTTACGATGACAGTTATTATGAGTTTGTGTATTTTGATGTACCGAAGGTTGTTCGGAGTCCCGGATGTGATCATGGACATGACGAGGAGTCTCAAAATGGTCGAGACATAAAGATCGATATATTGGACGACTATATTCGAACACCGGAATTGTTCCGGGTGATTTCGGATAAAACTGGAGTGCCGGAGGGGTTACCGGACCCCCCCCCCCCCCGAGGAAGTAATGGGCCTTATTGGGCCTGAGGGGAGAGAGAGGGCAGCAGCCCAGGAGGTGGCGCCCCCCCCCCTCATAGGGAGTCCAAATAGGACTAGGAGGGGGGCGCGGCCCCCCTTTCCCTCTCCCTCTCCCTCTCTTTCCTTCCCCCTCTCTATTCCTAGTTGGACTAGGAAAGGGGAGTCCTACTCCCACTATTAGAAGGACTCCCCCCTCTCCTTGGCGCGCCCCAAGGGCCGGCCGGCCTCCCCCTTGCTCCTTTATATACGGGGGCAGGGGGCACCCTAGAACACACAAGTTGATCATCGTGATCGTTCCTTAGCCGTGTGCGGTGCCCCCCTCCATCATATTCCACCTCGGTCATATTGTAGCAGTGCTTAGGCGAATCCCTGCGACGGTAGAACATCAAGATCGTCACCACGCCGTCGTGCTAACGGAACTCATCCCCGAAGCTTTGCTGGATCGGAGCCCGGGGAGCGTCATCGAGCTGTACGTGTGCCAAGAACTCGGAGGTGTCGGAGTAACGGTGCTTGGATCGGTCGGACCGGGAAGACATACGACTACTTCCTCTACGTTGCGTCAACGCTTCCGCTTCGGTCTACGAGGGTACATAGACAACACTCTCCCCTCTCGTTGCTATGCATCACCATGATCTTGCATGTGCGTAGGAATTTTTTTGAAATTACTACGTTCCCCAACAGTGGCATCCGAGCCTAGGTTTTACGCGTTGATGTAATATGCACAAGTAGAACACAAGTGAGTTGTGGGCGATATAAGTCATACTGCTTACCAGCATGTCACACTTTGGTTCGGCGGTATTGTTGGATGAAGCGGCCCGGACCGACATTACACGTATGCTTACGCGAGACTGGTTCTACTGACGTGCTTTGCACACAGGTGGCTGGCGGGTGTCAGTTTCTCCAACTTTAGTTGAACCGAGTGTGGCTACGCCCGGTCCTTGCGAAGGTTAAAACAGCACCAACTTGACAAACTATCATTGTGGTTTTTGATGCGTATGTAAGAACGGTTCTTGCTAAGCCCGTAGCAGCCACGTAAAACTTGCAACAACAAAGTAGAGGACGTCTAACTTATTTTTGCAGGGCATGTTGTAATGTGATATGGTCAAGACGTGATGAGATATAAGTTGTTGTATGAGATGATCATGTTTTGTTGAAGTTATCAGCAACTGGCAAAATCCTTATGGTTGTCTCTCTATTGCATAAGATGCAAGCGTCCAATAATTGCTTTACTTTATCGCTATGCGATAGCAATAGTTGCAAGAGCAATTGTTGGCGAGACGACCACGTGACGACACATTGATATAGATCAAGATGATGGAGATCATGGTGTCATGCCGGTGATGATATAGATCATGACAGTACTTTGGAGATGGAGATCAAAGAAGCAAGATGATGATGGCCATATCATGTCACATATTTTGATTGCATATGATGTTTATCTTTTATACATCTTATTTTTGCTTAGTTTGACGGTAGCATTTTAAGATGATCTCTCACTAATTATCAAGAAGTGTTCTCCCTGAGTATGCACCATTGCGAAGGTTCTTCGTGCTGAGACACCACGTGATGATCGGGTGTGATAGGCTCTACGTTCAAATACAACGGGTGCAAAACAGTTGCACACGCGGAATATTCAGGTTATACTTGACGAGCCAAGCATATACAGATATGGCCTCGGAACACGGAGACCGAAAGGTCGAGCATGAATCATATAGTAGATATGATCAACATAGTGATGTTCACCAATGAAACTGCTCCATCTCACGTGATGATCGGACATGGTTTAGTTGATTTGGATCACGTGATCACTTAGAGGATTAGAGGGATGTCTATCTAAGTGGGAGTTCTTAAGTAATATGATTAATTGAACTTAAATTTATCATGAACTTAGTCCTGGTAGTATTTTGCAAATTATGTTGTAGATTAATGGCTCGCGTTGTTGCTTCCCTGTGTTTATTTTGATATGTTCTTAGAGAAAATTGTGTTGAAAGATGTTAGTACCAATGATGCGGATTGGATCCGTGATATAAGGTTTATCCTCATTGCTGCACAGAGGAATTATGTCCTTGATGCACCGCTAGGTGACAGACCTATGCAGGAGCATATGCTGACGTTATGAACGTTTGGCTAGCTAAATATGATGACTACTTGATAGTTTAGTACACCATGCTTAACGGCTTAGAATCGGGACTTCAAAGACATTTTGAACGTGATGGACCATATGAGATGTTCCAGGAGTTGAAGTTAATATTTCAAGCAAATACCCGAGTTGAGAGATATGAAGTCTCCAATAAGTTCTATAGCTAAAAGATGGAGGAGAATCGCTCAACTAGTGAGCATGTGCTCATATTGTCTGGGTACTACAATCGTTTGAATCAAGTGGGAGTTAATCTTCCAGATAAGATAGTGATTGACAGAATTCTCTAATCACCATCACCAAGTTAGTAGAATTTCATGATGAACTATAGTATGCAAGCGATGACGAAAACGAATCCCGAGCTTTTCATGATGATGAACTCGATGAAGGTAGAAATCAAGAAAGAGCATCAAGTGTTGATGGTTGACAAGATCACTAGTTTCAAGAAAAGGGCAAAGGAAAAAAGGGGAACTTCAAGAAAAACAACAAGCAAGTTGTTGCTCATGTGAAGAAGCCCAAGTCTGGTCCTAAGCCTTAGACTAAGTGCTTCTACTGCAAAGGGACTGGTCACTGGAAGTGGAACTACCCCAAGTGATTGGCGGATAAGAAGGATGGCAAAGTAAACATAAGTATATTTGATATACATGTTATTGATGTGTACTTTACTAGTGTTTATAGCAACCCCTCAGTATTTGATGCTAGTTCAGTTGCTAAGATTAGTAACTCGAAACGGGAGTTGCAGAATAAACAGAGACTAGTTAAGGGTGAAGTGACGATGTGTGTTGGAAGTGGTTCCAAGATTGATATGATCATCATCGCACACTCCCTATACTTTCGGGATTAGTGTTGAACCTAAATAAGTGTTATTTGGTGTTTGCATTGAGCATGAATATGATTTGATCATGTTTATTGTAATACAGTTATTCATTTAAGTCAGAGAATAATTGTTGTTCTATTTACATGAATAAAACCTTCGATGGTCGTACACCCAATGAAACAAGTTCGTTGGATCTCGATCGTAGTGATACACATATTCATAATATTGAAACCAAAAAGATGCAAAGTTAATAATGATAGTGCAACTTATTTGTGGCACTGTCGTTTAAGTCATATTGGTGTAAAGCGCATGAAGAAACTCCATGCTGATGGGCTTTTGGAATCACTTGATTATGAATCACTTGATGCTTGCGAACCATGCCTTATGGGCAAGATGACTAAAACACCGTTCTCCGGAACAATGTAGCAAGCAATAGATTTGTTGGAAATCATACATACTGATGTATGTGGTCCAATGAATATTAAGGCTTGCAGCAGGTATCATTATTTTCTGACCTTCACAGATGATTGGAGCAGATATGGGGATATCTACTTGATGAAACAGAAGTCTGAAACATTTGAACAGTTCAAAGAATTTCAGAGTGAAGTGGAAAATCATCATGACAAGAAAATAAAAATTTCTATGATATGATCGCAGAGGTAAAATATTTGAGTCACGAGTTTGGCCTTCAACTAAAACAATGTGAAATAGTTTCACTACTCACGCCACCTGGAACGCCACAGCATAATGGTGTGTCTGAACGTCATAACCATACTTTATTAGATATGGTGCGATCTATGATGTCTCTTACCGATCTACCACTATCGTTTTGGGGTTATACATTAGAGACAGCTACATTCACGTTAAATAGGGCACCATCTAAGTCCGTTGAGACGACACAATCTGAACTGTGGTTTGGCAAGAAACCAAAGTTGTCGTTTCTTAAAGTTTGGGGTTGTGATACTTATATGAAAAAGTTTCATCCTAATAAGCTCAAACCCAAATCCGAGAAATATGTCTTCATAGGATACCCAAAGGAGACTTTTGGGTACACCTTCTATCACAAATCCGAAGGCAAGACTTTTGTTGCTAAATTTGGAGTTTTTCTAGAGAAGGAGTTTCTCTCGAAAGAAGTGAGTGGGAGGAAAGTAGAAAACTTGATAAGGTAATTGTATCATCTCCCTTATTGGAATGTAGTTCATCTCAGAAATCTGTTCTTGTGACTACTACACCAATTAGTGAGGAAGCTAATGATGATGATCATGTAACTTCAGATCAAGTTACTACCGAATCTCGTAGGTAAACTAGAGTGAGATCCGCACTAGAGTGGTACGGTAATCCTGTTCTGGAAGTCATGTTACTAGACCATGACGAACTTGCGAACTATGAGAAAGCGATGATGAGCCCAGATTCCGCAAAATGGCTTGAGGCCATGAAATCTGAGATGGGATCCATGTATGAGAACAAAGTGTAGACTTTGGTTGACTTGCCCGATGATCGGCAATCCATAGAAAATAAATGGATCTTCAAGAGGAAGACGGACGCTGATAGTAGTGTTACTATCTACAAAGCTAGAATTGTCGCAAAAAGGTTTTCAACAAGTTCAAGGTGTTGACTACGATGAGATTTTCTCACTCGTAGCGATGCTTAAGTCTGTCCGAATCATGTTAGCAATTGCCGCATTTTATGATTATGAAATTTGGCAGATGGATGTCAAAACTGCATTCATGAATGGATTTCTGGAAGAAGAGTTGTATATGATGCAACCGGAAGGCTTTGTTGATCCAAAGGGAGCTAACAAAGTGTGCAAGCTCCAGCGATCCATTTATGGACTGGTGCAAGCATCTCGGAGTTGGAATATACGCTTTGATAAGTTGATCAAAGCATATAGTTTTATACAGACTTGCGGTGAAGCCTGTATTTACAAGAAAGTGAGTGGGAGCACTACATCATTTCTGATAAGTACATGTGTATGACATATTGTTGATCGGAAATAATGTAGAATTATTCTGCAAAGCATAAAGGAGTGTTTGAAAGGATTTTTCAAGAAAACCTCGGTGAAGCTGCTTACATATTGAGCATCAAGATCTATAAAGATAGATCAAGACGCTTGATAAGTTTTTTTTTCAATGAGTTGACAAGATTTTGAAGTAGTTCAAAATGGAACAGTCAAAGAAAGAGTTCTTGCTTGTGTTACAAGGTGTGAAGTTGAGTAAGACTCAAAACACGACCACGGCAGAAGATAGAAAGAGAATGAAAGTCATTCCCTATGCCTTGGCCATAGGTTCTATAAAGTATGCCATGCTGTGTACCAGATCTATTGTATACCCTACACTAATTTTGGCAAAGGAATACAATAGTGATCTAGGAGTAGATCACTAGACAACGGTCAAAATTATCCTTAGTGGAATAAGGATATGTTTCTCTATTATGGAGGTGACAAAAGGTCCATCGTAAAAGGTTACGTCGATGCAAGTTTTGACACTAATCTAGATGACTCTAAGTCTCAATCTAGATACATATTGAAAGTGGGAGCAATTAGCTAGAGTAGTTCCGTGTAGAGCATTGTAGACATAGAACTTGCAAAATACTTACGGATCTGAATGTGACAGACCCGTTGACTAAAATTATCTCACAAACAAAACATGATCACACCTTAGTACTCTTTGGGTGTTAATCACATAGATATGTGAACTAGATTACTGACTCTAGTAAACCCTTTGAGTGTTGGTCACATGACGATGTGAACTATGGGTGTTAATCACATGGTGATGTGAACTATTGCTGTTAAATCACATGGCGGTGTGAACTAGATTATTGACTCTAGTGCAAGTGGGAGACTGAAGGAAATATGCCCTAGAGGCAATAATAAAGTTATTATTTATGTCCTTATTTCGTGATAAATGTTTATTATTCATGCTAGAATTGTATTAACCGGAAACATAATACATGTGTGAATATATAGACAAACAGAGTGTCACTAGTATGCCTCTACTTGACTAGCTCGTTAATCAAAGATGGTTATGTTTCCTAACCATAGACAAAGAGTTGTCATTTGATTAACGGGATCACATCATTAGTTGAATGATCTGATTGACATGGCCCATTCCATTAGCTTAGCACTCGATCATTTAGTATGTTGCTATTGCTTTCTTCATGACTTATACATGTTCCTATGACTATGAGATTATGTAACTCCCGTGTGCCGGAGGAACACTTTTTGTGCTACCAAACGTCACAACGTAACTGGGTGATTATAAAGGTGCTCTACAGGTGTCTCCAAAGGTACATGTTGGGTTGACGTATTTTGAGATTAGGATTTGTCACTCCGATCGTTGGAGAGGTATCACATAAGCCTTGCAAGCATTACAACTAATGTGTTAGTTGTGAGATGATGTATTACGGAATGAGTAAAGAGACTTGCGATAACGAGATTGAACTAGGTATTGGATACCGACGATCGAATCTCGGGCAAGTAACATATCAATGACAAAGGGAACAACGTATGTTGTTATGCGGTCTGACCGATAAAGCTCTTCGTAGAATATGTTGGAGCCAATATGGGCATCCAGGTCCCGCTATTGGTTATTGACCAGAGACGTATCTCGGTCATGTCTACATTGTTCTCGAACCGTAGGGTCCGCACGCTTAACGTTACGATGACAGTTATTATGAGTTTGTGTATTTTGATGTACCGAAGGTTGTTCGGAGTCCCGGATGTGATCATGGACATGACGAGGAGTCTCAAAATGGTCGAGACATAAAGATCGATATATTGGACGACTATATTCGGACACAGGAATTTTACCGGGTGATTTCGGATAAAACTGGAGTGCCGGAGGGGTTACCGGAACCCCCCGAGGAAGTAATGGGCCTTATTGGGCCTGAGGGGAGAGAGAGGGCAGCAGCCCAGGAGGTGGCGCACCCCCCCTCATAGGGAGTCCGAATAGGACTAGGAGGGGGGCGCGGCCCCCCTTTCCCTCTCCCTCTCCCTCTCTTTCCTTCCCCCTCTCTATTCCTAGTTGGACTAGGAAAGGGGAGTCCTACTCCCACTAGGAGAAGGACTCCCCCCTCTCCTTGGCGCGCCCCAAGGGCCGGCCGGCCTCCCCCTTGCTCCTTTATATACGGGGGCAGGGGGGCACCCTAGAACACACAAGTTGATCATCGTGATCATTCCTTAGCCGTGTGCGGTGCCCCCTCCACCATATTCCACCCCGGTCATATTATAGCAGCGCTTAGGCGAAGCCCTGCGACGGTAGAACATCAAGATCGTCACCACGCCATCGTGCTGACGGAACTCATCCCCGAAGCTTTGCTGGATCGGAGCCCGGGGAGCATCATCGAGCTGTACGTGTGCCAAGAACTCGGAGGTGCCGGAGTAATGGTGCTTGGATCGGTCGGACCGGGAAGACGTACGACTACTTCCTCTATGTTGCGTCAACGCTTCTGCTTCGGTCTACGAGGGTACGTAGACAACACTCTCCCCTGTCATTGCTATGCATCACCATGATCTTGCGTATGCGTAGGAATTTTTTTGAAATTACTACGTTCCCCAACACTCACCTCGAGGTCGGAGGGGGGTCAGTGACGGGGACGACGGCGGGGATGATGGAGGGGCTCCTAGATTTCGGCAAAAACAAAAACCCTATAAGCTATCAACTAATCAAATGCATACGCCTTGCATTGTGCTCTGCAATTTTAGCATTCAAAGTAGGAGTACTTTTCCAATTTGAGCATTCAATAAGCAAAACCAAATCATAAAATAAAGTAGTATTCAAATTAGCATGCATTCAATTATAAGCTAAACTACATCATCTCTTGCGTCCGTACATCGTCGAATATTATCACTAATACACCTCGAATACTGTCATACATATAGCATCGCTAATACAACTAGCTAGAACCGTAGCGCCCGACGGGTATCGGCGTGGGCGGTGGGCACCCAAAGAGAAGGAACCATCACAGGATCATAGCTCCAGTGAGATCCCTGAAGAACCTGCCAGGTATTGTCGAACCTGCCCTCCAATGCAACCATGTAGCGACGAACGTGCTCGTGTTCCTCGCTGACACGGTGACATACCACCTCCGCGGTGTCCGGAAGCCTCGGCACCGTCACTGGCCCACGCGACCGCCACCAAACAAGGATCGGGTCAACGACGGGATGGCTCCTCACCAACCTACGCCCCCCGGAAGGTAGAACCTCCCAATACCAGCCCGACGGATCCCAGTCTCGAACATGGCCCTTTGATCAAGCCGGCCTCCTCCGCCGAGTCGACGACGAGGATGCGGGATAAGCATCTCGACGTCGATGCAGGAATAATTGCTTGAACTAAAAAAATAAACTAGTTCTATTAATTTTCTTACTAAAAATAAACTACTTCTATAGTAAAATAAAGTAGTTTTATTAAATCAACTAGTTCAACTACTAAGCACTTACTATAAATAAAATGAAGTAGTACTCACTAAAAATAAAGTAGTACTCGCCGTCAATATCACCAGAGTCATGTCGTGTGATCTTATACCGCAATGTACCGCATATCGGGCATGCGTTCAAATCCTCGTACGCACCGCGGTAGAGGATGCTGTCATTAGGGCATGCATGTATCTTTTGCACCTCCAATCCTAGAGGGCATACGACCTTCTTTGCTGCGTATGTATTGTCGGTCAATTCGTTATCCTTTGGAAGCTTCTTCTTCAATATTTTAAGTAGCTTCTCAAATCCTTTGTCAGGCACAGCATTCCCTGTCTTCCACTACAGCAATTCCAGTACGGTACCGTTCTTTGTGTTGCCATCTTCACAATTGGGGTGCAACCTTTTTTGTGATCCTCTAACATGCGATCGAACTTCAGCTTCTCCTTTTAACTTTCGCATTATGTCCTTGCATCGACAATGACCCGGCGGAGATCATCATCAGCGCGCACATCGTCTGGTTCCTCTTGGTTTTCAGCAGCTTCCCCCATTGCAGCATCACTGTATTCAGGGGGCACATAGTTGTCATCGTCCTCTTCTTCTTCGCTGTCTTCCGTCACAACCCCTATTTCTCCGTGCCTCGTCCAAACATTATAGTGTGGCATGAAACCCTTATAAAGCAGGTGGGTGTGAAGGATTTTCCGATTAGAGTAAGACTTCGTACTCCCATAATTAGGGCATGGACAACACATAAAACCATTCTGCTTGTTTGCCTCAGCCACTTCGAGAAAATTATGCAGACCCTTATTGTACTCGGAGGTGCGTCTGTCACCATACATCCATTGCCGGTTCATCTGTGTGCATTATATATAATTATGTGTGTCAAAAGTAATAAAATTAGACAAGTATCTATCTAAAATAAGAATCTTTTTTCTTTCGGAAAGAAGATAAGAACAAGAGGCTCACCATGGTGGTGCCGCCGACGAGATCGGCGTGGGCGATCGACGGCGGTGAAGACGGGGACGGGGCGTGACAGACCGCTAAACCTAGACAAATCTCAGTAAAAATGAAGCTCGGAGGTCGACCTTCGAGAGGAGAAAACTTAACTAGCGTGGCTTGGGCATTTCATCAAACACCTCATGTGCATAGGAGGTGAGCTAGAGCACCCAAATGCCCTCCCCTCGCCAGCCAAAAAAATAGAGCAGTGTGGACTGCTCTGCTCGCAGGCGAGGGGCTATATATAGGCAACTCATTTGTCCTGGTTTGTGGCTAGAACCGGGACTAAAGGCCCCCCTCCTGTCCCGGTTCTAGGCACGAACCGGGACCAATGGCTATGGGCCAGGAGCGAGGCTCATTAGTCCCGGTTCGTGCCTAGAACCGGGATAAATGGGTCCACATAAACCGGGACAAATGCCTCCCGAGGCCCGGCCGGGCCCCTGGGCGCACGAACCGGGGCGTATGCCCCCCATGGGTCCCGGTTCGTGACTGAACCGGGACTAATGGGCTTGGCAGGCTCGAACCAAAACCCTGTTTTCTACTAGTGCCAGCTGCGGAAGAAGAGATAGCGCCATCGCGCCGATCTGCAATGCATCACCGGCAGACCATTGTCGTCGCGCCACCGCCACCGCCAAATGTGGAGGCAGTGCTGCGCGGTCGTGAAGAAGAGATTGGGCGGCATGCCTGCCGACTGCTGCTGCTACTGGCGGTTCGCCTATTGGTGGTGGAGGTCGACGAAGGAGGCCGAGGAGAGTGAGGTGGCCCACGAGCGCGACAGGCAGCGGAAGCGGCCACCTCTCCACGGCGCCGCTCCTCTTCTATCTGTTTCTCTCATGGTTACTCTCAAGAACACACTAGACCTGGACACACTCGAACGCACCCATATACCAAGGAAGAGGAATACAGGACCTTTGTCTAGAGCATTCCCTTGGTGACCACCGTGGGTACATTATGCTTTTGGCCTCTCAGACATTTTCCATTCACTCAAAGAAAACCATTTATACAGGGACTTGACACTTCATGGTGCATGCGGCCACAAGCCCACAACCACCATGCACCACTCACGCCACTAATTACCCCTATTCTCATGCTCACGTCCAGCTTCACCACAACGCCAAAACAATCCGGCCATCCATCTAGCTAGCTAACCAGCTAACAACCTGAACTAACCACTAGCGCTGGAGGCTGGACTAACCAAGCTCACCACCTGGCTTTTAGGCAACAGCTACGCGGCGCGCACACGCACTCTTGGCACGGCTCGCCTTGCCCAGTGCGCGCACACACACTGGTCTCCACCGTCGACGTGTCTTATTTTTTTCTAACAAAAAGAACCTAAGGTTTTTTTCCTGCCGACCGACCGCATTATGCCACCTTCGTCCATCCACTTCATTTTTTTCCCAATTAGTAGGTGACGATTCGATTCAATCATCATAATTACATGACACAATGGGTGTCACACCTTCCTTATAAAAAATCATAATCACCAAAATTACAAAATTTGGCTCTTGTAGCAACGCACGGGCACATACCTAGTATTATATAAAGCAACCATCACTTACATCCGAGCCACTGATACAAACGCATATCACACACCCAAGACGAGATACAAGGATGTCTGGCATCGACACACAACCCAATGAATACCAAGCACATACAAGAGGAGCGATCGTCCGGGAAGGTGTGCCTCAGACCATGCCAGACCGAGGACTCCAAGATGATGCCTCCAAGAAGAGAAGGTGTTGGGGATCGTTGCAGAAATTAAAATTTTTCTACGCATCACCAAGATCAATCTATGGAGTAATTAGCAACGATAGAGAGGGGAGTGCATCTTCGTACCCTTCAAGATCGCGAGTCGGAAGCGTTGCAAGAACGCGGTTGGAGGAATCGTACACGTAGCGATTCAGATCGCGGCCGAATCTGATCTACTAAGCACTGAACAACGGTGCCTCCGCGTTCAACACACGTGCAGCCCGCTGACGTCTGCCGCGCCTTGATCCAGCAAGGAGGAGGGAGAGGTTGAGGAAGAAGGCTCCAACAGCAGCACGACGGTGTGGTGGTGATGGAGTGGCAGTTCTCCGGCAGGGCTTCGCCAAGCTCACGCGGAGGTGGAGAGGTGTTGGGGAGGGGAGGGGCTGCGCCTTGGATGTGGTCCTGCAGCCCCCCCCCCCATCTCCCCTCTATTTATAGGGAGAAGGGGGAAGGGGGCCGACCCCTCTAGATGAGATCTAGAGGGGGGGGCGACCAAGGGGGAGGGGGCTTGACCCCCAAGCAAGGGGGGCGCCGCCCTTTAGGGTTCCCCCAAAACCCTAGGCGCATGGGCCCTAGGGGGTATGGTGCCCAGCCCACTAGGGGCTGGTTCCCTTCCACCTACAGCCCATAAGGCCCTCCGGGGCAGGTGGACCCCCGGAACCCCTCCGGTGGTCCCGGTACAATACCGGTATACCCCGAATGTTTTCGGTGACCGTATGATGACTTCCCATATATAAATCTTCACCTCCGGAGTATTCCGGAACTCCTCATGACGTCCGGGATCTCATCCGGGACTCCGAACAACATTTGGTAATCACATACAAATCTTCCTAATAACCCTAGCGTCATCGAACCTTAAGTGTGTAGACCCTACGGGTTCGGGAACCATGCTGACATGACCGAGACAACTCTCCGGACAATAACCAACAGCAGGATCTGGATACCCATGTCGGCTCCCACATGTTCCACAATGATCTCATCGGATGAACCATGATGTCGAGAATTTAAGCAATCCCGTATACAATTTCCTTTGTCAATCGGTACATTACTTGCCCGAGATTCGATCGTCGGTATCCAAATACCTCGTTCAATCTCGTTACCGGCAAGTCACTTTACTCATTGCGTAATGTCACGACCGGTTTTCCAATAAAAATATTTATTGAGAAACCAATCTTTTGAGTCCAGTATGAGAGAAATCCTCCACACTGGTAGACAATTTCTTGATACAATAAGCCAGTAGCATAGTATGTATTACTGGGTTGAGCTAGGGCTGCTCAACGAATTATTACAAGCGCGCCAATAATTATACATAATGGCGGATATAACACAATGGTGTAGTGGCATACTACTGACTCGAGGATAAAGTGATGGTGGAATAACACAATGGGGAGTGTGGTAACACGACTCTCAAACTGGCATCTCATCGAGCGTCGAGGTGAGGCTCGATAAATTTATTCGGGTTGCGGAAGCGGGTATAAAACAATGACCAAGACCAGGGTCGCACGAGACTGACTGGGATTCCTCTAGGCGTCGGACTCGCTATCGAACTCTTCATCCATGAGATCACCTTCGTTAGCATCTGGCCAAATCAACAAGCCAGTGAGTACTTTGAAAGTACTCGCAAGACAGTTCGGACGTAAGATATAACAAATGCATGCATGAATGCGTCATGATTAATCTTTCCAATGCACAATTAAAAATTTGCATAACGAAGTAAGTACGAGGGAAATGGCGGTAGTCCGCCTGAAATCCCAACAGAAAATATAAATGAGAACCGATCGGGTGTCTGAAGCGACGCCTCGAAAGATGAACAAATAATAACAGAAAAATCAGGCCACAGTCGGGCGTCTTAGCGACACCACATAAAGGGCTTTAAAAGAAATGCCACAGTCGGACGTCTGAGCGATATCACAGGAAGGGCTTTAAAAGAAATGCCACAGTCGGACGTCTGAGCGACATCACAGAAAGGGCTTTAAAAGAAATGCCACAGTCGGACGTCTGAGCGACATCACAGAAAGGGCTTTAAAAGAAATGCCACAGTCGGACGTCTAAGCGACATCACAGAAAGGGCTTTAAAAGAAATGCCACAGTCGGACGTCTGAGCGACATCACGGAAAGGGCTTTAAAAGAAATGCCACAGTCGGACGTCTGAGCGATATCACAGAAAGGGCTTTAAAAGAAATACCACAGTCGGACGTCTGAGCGACATCACAGAAAGGGCTTTAATCCACAACTAAATATTCCTTGCGGAAAACATGTGGTAGTACAAGGAAGGAAAAGCGAGGAACTGGACCGATACGATTTGACACTGTAGTCAAATAGTCTGGCATAAGACTGGCATGCTACAACACTGCCATCTTACCCATCCTCATGCCAACCCATGGCCTTTCATACTCACATCCATCCACTTATGGATCATCGAGCTCACTTACCTTAATCATGCATGAAAATAACGTTCATCGGTATGCTCATCAACGTGCCATGAAACTAACTAAATGCAAAACATGCCAAGACACTCATCATATCAAAAGTTCAAACATGCTTGCCTGGTTCAGAGTAGTCGGAGCCTAGCTCGGTGAAGTTCGCGGCTCCGTCACCTCCTTCTGTATCTACGGTATACAGAAAATATAGGCGCTATCGTAAATACCAAGAAGTGTACAGAAAGTATTCCAAATTTTTTTTCAAATAAATCTGATAAAAAAACTAGAAAAAATTTCAAAGAGAACAGAAAAAGAATCAATCAAAAATACTTTTCTGTTTAAAAGTTATAAAGGTTTTAGTCCAGGGACTCATCTGTAATGAAACAGAATATTTCCAGGGGCTAGCTCATAAAAACTGAAAACGCTTCGGTAGAGAATACGCCAGCCCAGGAGGAAAACGCATTTGGCAGAATATGCTTTCAGAAACGGTTCTTTTAGAAAGAGACAGAGAGGCTGACGGGTAGGTCCCACCCGTCAGGTTTGAAAATTTAAAACGGGCGGCAGAGCTCGACGGAGCCCGAGAGCCGCGGTGGTCGCCGGCGGCGATCCACGGCGAGGTAAGGGGATCGGAGGGTACCTCCTTGCTCAGGGCGCCCTTCCACGTCGGTTGGTGGTGGTGGTGGTCGCCGGCGAGTACCACGTCGACGGCGAGCCTTGCTCCGGCGGACGGCGGCTCGGGTGGAGATGGACCTCGCCGGGGAGAGCTGCGAAGGTCAAATTGATGCTTGGGTTAGCTCACTGGGTGCTCGTGGAAGCTACTGACGAAGCTTGGGCGCGGGGGACGGCCTCACCGGAGCGAATCGAGGTGGAGGCCGAGGCGGAACGAGGCGGCCGGAGTCGAGGAAGAAGGGCCCCTCGAGGCTCTTCTAGTTGCTGGTCGGGGTCCAGAGGGGTAGTGGAGGTGTGCGGGGGCGAGAGGGAGCTTGGGGGCGCTATATATAGCCGGCCCGAGGCGGTTGCCGCGTACGGGATAAGTTCGGCGAGCGATTACGGCGGCGCTGTGGTTGGGCAGTGGGATTAGGGGCTTGGGCATCGTCTAGGTGGAGTAGTGGTTCCATTTCAGGGTCCAGCTCAGCACGGGAGGGGAGTTTTACGGCCTGTCCCAACGGAACGGCCGCGCGGCACGTCGGTGGCAGGGAGCGCGCTCTGTGCTTGCCGAGCCACGGCGACTGTGCAGCGGGGCTGCGCTGGCATGCATGTGCCAAGTTGAGGGCCAGGGAGCGTTGGGCGGCGCCGAACGGCGTTGCGCCGCCGTTTTGATTCTGGTCGGCCGTTACGGTGGATTGGCCGCCGCGAGACACGCCGGCGCAGGCGGGCCAGGGCGCCACCGACACCCGGAAGGCGCCAAGCGCGCGTGCGGCACTCCAGACAAGAGGGAGGGGCAGCGAGGAACGTGCCAAGGGCACTGTCCACGCGTGACTGAAGCTGGCGAAGGGAAAACGACACTGAACTCTGAACTTTACTAAATTACTGAAAGTGCAAAATACAGTGTATGCAAGGTGTTCGACAGAATGATACTGGCCTCTAGGGATTTTTCCTAGAGCTGATTTTTGGTGGAGTGGCTACTCATTGCTCCAGTAGGCTGCCTGAATTTTTGTAGAATTTTTGGGGAAGTGTAGATATGAATTTCACCAAATTTGGCAAATCTGGTCCAAACTTGCAGAGGCTGAAATTTGAAAATTTTGAAAAGAAGGAGAGTGGATCAAGATGGTTCTGAGTTGTGGATGCTAAGGACAATCCAGAGGAGTTGGTTTGAGATCAAAACTCAAAGGAAATAAGGTACTTGCTTTGTAAATGGCTCAGACTCCAAATAATTGACAAAAATTATTTGAGATGAAAAATGTTTGAAATAAAATACAAAACCTGTTTGGATTAGTTGGGACAGAGAACTTAGGTTGTTCCAAGGAGGAGGGGAGGTTTTTGGAGGGTTTTTACCACCTGTGATATGGTGAAATCATGGGTGGTTTTCAAAAAGAAAGAAGTCCCAAAACTCCTAGGGTTTCTTTTTAAATGAAAACTAAATAAGTTTGAGAGGGAAACAACCAGAAGAAAAGCTTTCAAAAGTTCAACACCTAAATTGAAAAGGGAATGAAATCCTTGCCAAAGGTGAAAGGAAGTTTTTAAAGAGGAAGGATTTTTTGAAAAAGAAATTTTTAAAGGCCCTCTTTTAGAATCCAATAAAGTTTTTGATGAAAACCAAATCAAAAAATTTGGAGTGTCACAACACCTACCCCCTTAGGAAAAATCTCGTCCCCGAGATTTCAGCTGATCCTTAAATAAGTGTGGATGCTCTGTCCGAAGAAAGTCCTCTCTTTCCCAAGTTGCTTCACTATCGGTGTGATTGCTCCACTGGACTCTGAAGAATTTGATGGTGTTATGTCGGGTCCTCCTTTCAGACTCCTCTAATATTCTTACTGGACGTTCCCGATAAGTGAGGTCTGGCTGCACGTCAATGCTCTCATGGGATACTTGTTTCTCTGGGTTGCTCACGCACTTTCTCAATTGCGAGACGTGGAACACGTCGTGGACATCGGATAATTCCTTGGGTAAGTCTAGCTGGTAGGCTACCGTGCCTCTTCGCGCCATTATACAGAACGGTCCAATGAATCTTGGTGCTAGCTTCCCTTTAATCTTGAATCGTTGCAATCCTCTCATAGGAGACACTTTCAGGTATACGAACTCACCGGGCTTGAAGCTGACCCTACGATGTTTCTGATCATAATAACTCTTCTGTCGACTTTGAGCGGTCTTAAGTCGGTCTCTGATTAGCTTGACTTTTTCCTCGGCTTCTCTGAGCATGTCTGGTCCAAAGATGCGGCTGTCTCCGGTCTCTGACCAATTCAACGGGGTACGACATCTCCGTCCGTATAAAGCCTCAAATGGTGCCATTTGCAGGCTGGCCTGGTAGCTATTGTTGTACGCGAACTCGGCGCATGGCAGGCTTTCTTCCCAACTGGTCCCATATGTGAGGACACATGCTCTCAGCATGTCTTCTAAAACCTGGTTTACGCGTTCCGTTTGTCCATCGGTCTGTGGGTGGTATGCGGTACTGAAGGCTAGTTGAGTTCCCAAAGCTTGTTGTAAATGCTCCCAAAATCTTGAGACCAATTGAGTGCCTCTGTCGGATATTATAGTCTTCGGGACTCCATGCAGACAAACTATGCGGGTGAGATAAATCCTGGCAAGCCGCTGAGTGTTGTAGGTTGTCTTTACAGGAATGAAATGTGCCACCTTGGTTAACTTGTCAGTGATGACCCATATGGCATCATTCCCATGCTGTGACCGAGGTAGTCCGACAATGAAATCCATCCCTATTTCATCCCATTTCCACTCAGGTATTTTGTTTGGTTGCAGCAGTCCAGCCGGTCTTTGATGCTCAGCTTTTATGCGTTGACACGAGTCGCAACGTGCAATGAAGGTGGCTATGTCCCTCTTCATACCGTGAGACCAAAATCTTTCCTGAATATCTTTATACATCTTGGTCCCGCCAGGGTGGATCGAGACGGGGCGGTGTGGGCTTCAGCTTGGATTTGCTGTTTAAGGTCTTCTATGTTTGGCACGCAGAGTCTTTCTCCGTACCACAATATTCCTCCATCGTCTATGACGAACTCCGAGGCCTTGCCCATACTCACCTTTCTTTTGATGCCTTCAATGCTGGGGTGACCGGGCTGAGCTCCTTTAATTTCCTCCACAAGGTCGGGTTGTATTTCCAAGTTTGATATGGTGCCTTCTGCGACCATTAACAAATTGAGCTTGGCAAATTCTTGTTGGAATTCGGGCCTCAAGCTTTGCAGATTGTTTTCGTCGGAGTTGGGGTTCCGACTAAGAGCATCGGCCACTCCATTTGCTTTTCCTGGATGGTAATGGATACCAACATCATAATCCTTTACCATTTCCAACCAGCGTCTCTGTCGTAAATTTAGTTCTGGCTGCGTGAAAATATATTTGAGACTTTTGTGATCCGTATATATTTCACATCGGTTCCCAAGTAAGAAATGCCTCCATTCCTTGAGTGCATGAATGACTGCTGCCATTTCTAAGTCATGAGTGGGATAATTTTCCTCATGCTTGCGAAGTTGCCTTGAAGCATAGGCGACAACCTTGCCTTCCTGCATCAACACGCATCCAAGACCCTTTCTGGACGCGTCACAAAACACTTCAAAATTATTGTGTATGTCTGGCACAATTAATACTGGTGCTATTGTTAACTTTCGCTTTAGCTCTTGGAAACTCTTTTCGCAGGCTTCTGTCCATTCAAACTTCTTGTCTTTCTTGAGTAACTGCGTCATAGGCTTGGCTATGGTGGAGAATCTTTCAATAAATCTGTGATAATAGCTTGCCATTCCCAAGAAACTACGTATATCTGTTACGCTCGCTGGCGACTTCCAGCCAAGTATGGCCTTGACTTTCTCTGGGTCCACTACGATACCGTCTTGGGTTAGCACGTGGCCTAAAAAGCCTACTTGTTTTAGCCAAAATTCACACTTGCTGAACTTGGCATACAATTGGTGTTTCCTGAGTTCTCCAAGCACAATCCTGAGATGTTCTGCGTGCTCTTCTGGTGTCTTGGAGTACACTAGAATATCGTCGATGAATACTATGACGAACTTGTCCATATACTTCATAAATACTTTGTTCATGAGGTGAACAAAATATGCAGGGGCATTTGTTAATCCAAATGGCATTACTGTGAACTCATACAGTCCATATCTGGAAGTGAAGGCTGTTTTGGGGATATCTTCCGTTCGCACCTTTAGTTGATGGTATCCAGATCTTAAGTCAATTTTTGAAAATACCTCGGCCTGAGCAAGTTGATCAAACAAATCGTTTATCCTTGGCATCGGGTATTTGTTCTTAATTGTGACCATGTTAAGTGCTCGATAGTCAATACACAATCTCAGTGTTCCATCCTTCTTTTTGGCAAATAAAATTGGTGATCCCCAAGGTGAGGAGCTGGCTCGAATATATCCTTTGTCTAGCAATTCTTTTATTTGTTTCTTCAATTCAACCAACTCGGATGGTGCCATTCTGTATGGTTTCTTGTATATGGGGGTGGTTCCTGGTGCGAGCTCAATGCAGAACTCTATCTCTCGGTCTGGTGGCATGCCTGGTAGTTCTTCAGGGAATACATCTGGAAAGTCACATACCACTGGAACCTTGTTTAGCTCAGAAACGTCTACCTTATTCAATCTCGGTTGCCGGGGTAGACACTCTTATTGTCTTCCCATGGAGGTGTGTGAGGATTACGGTCCGGTTGAAACAGTCAATAAAACCCTTATTGGTGGTTAACCAGTCCATCCCTAGGATGACATCCAGTCCTTTGTTTTCCAACACAACAAGATTTGCGTGAAACTCCAATCCTTCGAACTCAATGACCACATTCTGACAGTAATTCTGAGTAACTTGCTGAATCCCAGGGGACTTGATGATCATGGATTTCTCCAAAGGAAGCATCGAAAAATTATTTTGCAAAGCAAAACTTTTCGAAATGAAAGAGTGAGAAGCTCCAGAATCAAACAAAACCGTTGCAGGTACTGTGTTGACAGGATACGTACCGAGTACGATATCCGGAGCGTTTTGTGCCTCCTCTTTGGTTACGTGGTTCAGATGACCCTTCCTGTGGTTGTTGCTGGGATTGAAATTGTTTCGCTTGGGCGCTGAATTATTGCCGCCGTTGTTTGGCTTTGGGGTTGAGTTTCTAGGCTTGGGACACTGCTTGGCATAGTGTCCTTCCTCTCCACAGGTGTAACAAGTAACGCCGGGGCGATATATGAACTCCTTGTCCCTTGCATGAAAATTCTTGATTTGGCGTGAGACATTGGACGGGAATTTGTGTGTCCCACCCTTTTGAAAATCTGTCCTGCTTCGGGGATTGCGAGCATGGTTAGTCTGGTCCCTTTTTCGCTTGCGGATATCTTCCAGACTGCGTCTCTCATTTTCCAAAGTAATGGCTTTGTCCACCAGTGTCTTAAAATCAGGAAAAGTGTGCACGACCAGTTGGCATTTAAGCGCGGGCGCTAGACCGTCAAGGAATTTCTCCATCTTCTTGCTTTCAGCCATACGCTCTTCATTGGCGTAGCGAGACAATAGTGTAAATTGACTGTTGTAATCTGCCACTGTCAAGTTCCTTTGTTTGAGGTCATCGAACTCTCTCTTTTTGATTTTCATAATACTCTTAGGAATGTGTGCACCGCGGAAACCTTCCTTGAAATCATCCCAGGTTATGTCACCTTCGTTTGGATGCATGTGCAGAAAATTCTCCCACCACGATGCGGCTGCTCCTGTGAGATAGTGCGGAGCATACAATACCTTCTTGGGTCTGAACATTTTGCAATAATTAATTTCCTCTCCATATCCCGAAGCCAGTCCTCGGCTTCAAGAGGCTTGTCAGAATGAGAAAATGTTTGGGGACGCGTCTTCTGTAGCTCGGATAACTTGGAATGCTGCGGATACTGTTCATGGTAATTTCCCATGTTGATGACTTGGTTCATCATTTCACGATGTTTTGCTGACTCTGTTCATAAAGGCGGCACATTTGGGAAAGTGCCGTTTCACTGCCCTGTTGACTCAACTGCCCTTGCGTGAAATTGTTGCCTGGTTGAGTGTCAAAATTTTCCTCTGGCGGAGTAGGCATGGAGCGAGTCCAAGGACGAGACATTTTTTACTCTGGGGATATATTTTGTAAAATTCATAAGAAAAGGTGAAGATGGTCGCCAAAAACAACTCCAAAAATAAAAATGCACAAGGATGGCAAATAATTTAAAAGACCAAGATCACTTAAGAAAACAAATTGATTTGCGCACAGAGAAGGACTGCTCATTACGTATCTTACACGCGGGCGATAATTATACTGTACATCACTCAGGACATGCGCACATAATCCTGACATGTTATTTAGGCTAGTACACTCCTCCAGTTCTACATGATGCGCAAACAGGCTACTTCTCACAACCTATGTACATATAAACATATCTTACAAAGCGGTACATCGCATGACGGGCAAACGCACTCAGCCGTAAATGTCGATGATCTCCTTGGCCCTGCCAAGGGTGAGGCGCAGTGAGGCTGGGGACTCGACCTCCTCCTCACTAATAGGCTCCAGACGTGAAGAGCCGCGTCGGGTAGATGGAACGGGTGCCAGGGGCGGAGCAACACGAATAGGAGTGGGCACAGCGGGTGGTGCAGTGCGCACTGGAGTGGGCACAAAGGCCTGGTTGAACCCTCCGGTGGTAGGCAGGTGACGAGTAGGTGCATGCGATGCTGGAGACGAGACAAAAGTCAGTGGCGGTGCGGTAAGCAGGAGCTCCCTCCTATTGGCGGCACAGCCATGGACTGAGTCCATGCGGGCAGCCACGAAGTCGTCCACCAGGTTGTCGAAGGCTGCCTCCAGAGCCCGGAGATACTCAATAAGCATCTCAAAAGCCTCGTCTCGTTCCCCTCTGGGGCAGGAGAATGCGTAGTGGCAGGTGTAGGGCACATGGCAAGGAAGATAACGGTAGCGACGAGTCTTCATCGCGGGAAGGACATCCCTGAGGCGGGCTATCGCCTCACGGGCTGCCATCTGCATAGCATGCCTCTCCGTAGGCATGGCTCTTCCCACGAACAGGTAGCGGCGTAGCTCACCACGCCCTCCCTTGAACTGCACCGTGGCCTGGTGCATGGTCAGACCGTCGTTGACTCTGTGCTGGCGGAGTGTGAAGACTGGGCGCACGGATGGCCCCATCGCGACCTGAACGATGAAGGAGAGAAGCTTGACGAACCCATCGGTTACGTTGGCGAAGGTCTGAGACTCGCAGTTGTTGTCGGCCATCTACAAAAGTAGGCAAAAATCCTGAATGGTCAGATCATAAATTTATGCTGACTGTCAGAAAATGACTACAATTGCAACAAAAAATTAAATCGGCTCTATCATGCTAATAACCGATTAGCGATCGCACCTAGTGGCTTCGTACAGTCAGCCTGGCTCTGGTACCAAGCTTGTCATGACCGGTTTTCCAATAAAAATATTTATTGAGAAACCAATCTTTTGAGTCCAGTATGAGAGAAATCCTCCACACTGGTAGACAATTTCTTGATACAATAAGCCAGTAGCATAGTATGTATTACAGGGTTGAGCTAGGGCTGCTCAACGAATTATTACAAGCGCGCCAATAATTATACATAATGGCGGATATAACATAATGGTGTAGTGGCATACTACTGACTCGAGGATAAAGTGATGGTGGAATAACACAATGGGGAGTGTGGTAACACGACTCTCAAACTGGCATCTCATCGAGCGTCGAGGTGAGGCTCGATAAATTTATTCGGGTTGCGGAAGCGGGTATAAAACAATGACCAAGACCAGGGTCGCACGAGACTGACTGGGATTCCTCTAGGCGTCGGACTCGCTATCGAACTCTTCATCCATGAGATCACCTTCGTCAGCATCTGGCCAAATCAACAAGCCAGTGAGTACTTTGAAAGTACTCGCAAGACAGTTCGGACGTAAGATATAACAAATGCATGCATGAATGCGTCATGATTAATCTTTCCAATGCACAATTAAAAAATTTCATAACGAAGTAAGTACGAGGGAAACAGCGGTAGTCCGCCTGAAATCCCAACAGAAAATATAAATGAGAACCGATCGGGTGTCTGAAGCGACACCTCGAAAGATGAACAAATAATAACAGAAAAATCAGGCCACAATCGGGCGTCTTAGCGACACCACATAAAGGGCTTTAAAAGAAATACCACAGTCGGACGTCTGAGCGACATCACGGAAAGGGCTTTAAAAGAAATGCCACAGTCGGACGTCTGAGCGACATCACGGAAAGGGCTTTAAAAGAAATGCCACAGTCGGACGTCTGAGCGACATCACAGAAAGGGCTTTAAAAGAAATGCCACAGTCGGGCGTCTGAGCGACATCACAGAAAGGGCTTTAAAAGAAATGCCACAGTCGGACGTCTGAGCGACATCACAGAAAGGGCTTTAAAAAAAATGCCACAGTCGGACGTCTGAGCGACATCACAGAAAGGGCTTTAAAAGAAATGCCACAGTCGGACGACTGAGCGACATCACAGTAAGGGCTTTAAAAGAAATGCCACAGTCGGACGACTGAGCGACATCACAGAAAGGGCTTTAATCCACAAGTAAATAATACTCATAATAAATATTCAGTTCATGATAATAAACGGGTTAGTCCATCCACAGGAATAAACAGTTAACCGGGCTTAGTGCTCATGAGATTCACCGAAGTATCTGTCACCAAAACTGGCACTTGTCAGAATAAGTCGGCGCAATATTTGGATATGGATAAGATGATTTGGAGATTTATGACTCTGCAGAGTTTGTACAAAAATTTCCCACGGCTAACGGATTTTCGTAGTCTCGAAGGACTAGTTCCGTTTACGGTATTTTGGAAGAAAACACAGCTAACCAGTACACACCCATCCTATCTCTCGATGCCAGGACTCACCCTAGGCATCGTCCAAGAAAAACTTTGAGACGGGGAGATCACAATCTCGAATAGCATGGGATCAAATTTATATACGCGCGCTCTAAGGGGTGCCCCCCTCTCGGTCCCAACCGGAAAAACCCATGCCCCCTGACCGGATGACTGGCTTTAATCCAGGGCCATGGAACCATCATCCCGGCCTCTCCTTTTGGTGTGTACCAAGAAAGCGGTTTGCAACTTACTAAGCCATATTCCTTGCGGAAAACATGTGGTAGTACAAGGAAGGAAAAGCGAGGAACTGGACTGATACGATTTGACACTGTAGTCAAATAGTCTGGCATAAGACTGGCATGCTACAACACTGCCATCTTACCCATCCTCATGCCAACCCATGGCCTTTCATACTCACATACATCCACTTATGGATCATCGAGCTCACTTACCTTAATCATGCATGAAAATAACGTTCATCGGTATGCTCATCAACGTGCCATGAAACTAACTAAATGCAAAACATGCCAAGACACTCATCATATCAAAAGTTCAAACATGCTTGTCTGGTTCAGAGTAGTCGGAGCCTAGCTCGGTGAAGTTCGCGGCTCCGTCACCTCCTGAGGTATCTACGGTATACAGAAAATATAGGCGCTATCATAAATACCAAGAAGTGTACAGAAAGTATTCCAATTTTTTTTTCAAATAAATCTGATAAAAAACTAGACAAAATTTCAAAGAGAACAGAAAAAGAATCAATCAAAAATACTTTTCTGTTTAAAAGTTATAAAGGTTTTAGTCCAGGGACTCATCTGTAATGAAACAGAATATTTCCAGGGGCTAGCTCATAAAAACTGAAAATGCTTCGGTAGAGAATACGCCAGCCCAGGAGGAAAACGCATTTGGCAGAATACGCTTTCAGAAACGGTTCGTTTAGAAAGAGATAGAGAGGCTGACGGGTAGGCCCACCCGTCAGGTTTGAAAATTTAAAACGGGCGGCAGAGCTCGACGGAGCCCGAGAGCTGCGGTGGTCGCCGGCGGCGATCCACGGCGAGGTAAGGGGATCGGAGGGTACCTCCTTGCTCAGGGCGCCCTTCCTCGTCGGGTGGTGGTGGTGGTGGTCGCCGGCGAGTACCACGTCGATGGCGAGCCTTGCTCCGGCGGACGGCAGCTCGGGTGGAGATGGACCTCGCCGGGGAGAGCTGCGAAGGTCAAATTGATGCTTGGGTTAGCTCACTGGGTGCTCGAGGAAGCTACTGACGAAGCTTGGGCGCCGGGGACGGCCTCACCGGAGCGAATCGAGGTGGAGGCCAAGGCGGAACGAGGCGGCCGGAGTCGAGGAAGAAGGGCCCCTCGAGGCTCTTCTAGTTGCTGGTCGGGGTCCAGAGGGGTAGTGGAGGTGTGCGGGGGCGAGAGGGAGCTTGGGGGCGCTATATATAGCCGGCCCGAGGCGGTTGCCGCGTACGGGATAAGTCGGGCGAGCGATTACGGCGGCGCTGTGGTTGGGCAGTGGGATTAGGGGCTTGGGCATCGTCTAGGTGGAGTAGTGGTTCCATTTCAGGGTCCAGCTCAGCACGGGAGGGGAGTTTTACGGCCTGTCCCAACGGAACAGCCGCGCGGCATGTCGGCGGCAGGGAGCGCGCTTTGTGCTTGCCGGGCCACGGCGACTATGCAGCGGGGCTGCGCTGGCATGCATGTGCCACGCGGAGGGCCAGGGAGCGTTGGGCGGCGCCGAACGGCGTTGCGCCGCCGTTTCGCTTCCGGTCGGCCGTTACGGTGGATCGGCCGCCGCGAGACACGCCGGCGCAAGCGGGCCAGGGCGCCACCGACGCCCGGAAGGCCCCAAGCGCACGTGCGGCACTCCAGACAAGAGGAGGGGTGGCGAGGAACGTGCCAAGGGCACTGTCCACGCGTGACTGAAGCTGGCGAAGGGAAAACGACACTGAACTCTGAACTTTACTAAATTACTGAAAGTGCAAAATACAGTGTATGCAAGGTGTTCGACAGAATGATACTGGCCTCTAGGGATTTTTCCTAGAGCTGATTTTTGGTGGAGTGGCTACTCATTGCTCCAGTAGGCTGCCTGAATTTTTCTAGAATTTTTGGGGAAGTGTAGATATGAATTTCACCAAATTTGGCAAATCTGGTCCAAACTTGCAGAGGCTGAAATTTGAAAAATTTGAAAATAAGAAGAGTGGATCAAGATGGTTCTGAGTTGTGGATGCTAAGGAAAATCCAGAGGAGTTGGTTTGAGATCAAAACTCAAAGGAAATAAGGTACTTGCTTTGTAAATGGCTCAGACTCCAAATAATTGACAAAAATGATTTGAGATGAAAAATGTTTGAAATAAAATACAAAACCTGTTTGGATTAGTTGGGACAGAGAACTTAGATTGTTCCAAGGAGGAGGGGAGGTTTTTGGAGGGTTTTTACCACCTGTGATATGGTGAAATCATGGGTGGTTTTCAAAAAGAAAGAAGTCCCAAAACTCCTAGGGTTTCTTTTTAAATGAAAACTAAATAAGTTTGAGAGGGAAACAACCAGAAGAAAAGCTTTCAAAAGTTCAACACCTAAATTGAAAAGGGAATGAAATCCTTGCCAAAGGTGAAAGGGAGTTTTTAAAGAGGAAGGATTTTCTGAAAAAGAAATTTTTAAAGGCCCTCTTTTAGAATCCAATAAAGTTTTTGATGAAAACCAAATCAAAAATTTTGGAGTGTCACACGTAACACATCATCCCGTGACCAACCCTTAGTCACATTGAGCTCATTACGATGATGTCTTACCGAGTGGGCCCAGAGATACCTCTCCGTCATACGGAGTGACAAATCTCAGTTTCGATTCGTGCCAACCCAACAGACACTTTCAGAGATACCCGTAGTGCAATTTTATAGTCACCCAGTTACGTTGTGACGTTTGGCACACCCAAAGTATTCCTACAGTATCCGGGAGTTGCACAATAATCTCATGGTCTAAGGAAAAGATACTTGACATTAGAAAAGCTTTAGCAGACGAACTACATGATCTTGCGCTATGCTTAGGATTGGGTCTTGTCCATCACATCATTCTCCTAATGATGTGATCCCGTTATCAATGACATCCAATGGCCATGGTCAGGAAACTGTAACCATCTATTGATCAACGAGCTAGTCAACTAGAGGCTCACTAGGGACATGTTCTGGTCTATGTATTCACACATGTATTACGATTTCCGGATAACACAATTATAGCATGAACAATAGGCAATTATCATGAACAAAGAAATATAATAATAATCATTTTATTATTGCCTCTAGGGCATATTTCCAACAGTCTCCCACTTGCACTAGAGTCAATAATCTAGTTACATTGTGATGAATCGAACACCCATATAGTTCTGGTGTTGATCATGTTTTGCTCGAGGAAGAGGTTTAGTCAACGGATCTGCGACATTCAGGTCCATATGCACTTTACAAATATCTATGTCTCCATTTTGAGCATTTTCACAAATGGAGTTGAAGCGACGCTTGATATGCCTGGCCTTCTTGTAAAACCTGGGCACCTTGGCAAGGGCAATAGCTCCAGTGTTGTCACAGAAGAGAGTCATCGGGCCCGACGCATTGGGAATAACTCCTAGGTCGGTAATGAACTCCTTCATCCAGATTGCTTCTTGCGCTGCCTCCGAGGCTGCCATGTACTCCGCTTCACATGTAGATCCCGCCACGACGCTCTGCTTGCAACTGCACCAGCTTACTGCCCCCCCCCATTCAAAATATACACGTATCCGGTTTGTGACTTTGAGTCATCCAGATCTGTGTCGAAGCTAGCGTCGACGTAACCCTTTACGACGAGCTCTTCGTCACCTCCATAAACGAGAAACATTTCCTTAGTCCTTTTCATGTACTTCAGGATATTCTTGACCGCTGTCCAGTGTTCCTTGCCGGGATTACTTTGGTACCTTCCTACCAAACTTACGGCAAGGTTTACATCAGGTCTGGTACACAGCATGGCATACATAATAGACCCTATGGCCGAGGCATAGGGGACGACACTCATCTTTTCTCTATCTTGTGGCTGTTGGAAATATGCCCTAGAGGCAATAATAAAAGCATTATTATTATATTTCCTTGTTCATGATAATTGTCTTTATTCATGCTATAATTGTGTTATCCGGAAATCGTAATACATGTGTGAATAATAGACACCAACATGTCCCTAGTAAGCCTCTAGTTGACTAGCTCGTTGATCGACAGATAGTCATGGTTTCCTGACTATGGACATTGGATGTCATTGATAACGAGATGATATCATTAGGAGAATGATGTGATGGACAAGACCCAATCCTAAACTTAGCATAAAGATCGTATAGTTCATTTGCTAGAGTTTTTCCAAAGTCAAGTGTCTTTTCCTTAGACCATGAGATCGTGTAACTCCCGGATACCGTAGGAGTGCTTTGGGTGTACCAAACATCACAACGTAACTGGGTGACTATAAAGGTATACTACGGGTATCTCCGAAAGTGTCTGTTGGGTTGACACGGATCAAGACTGGGATTTGTCACTCCATATGACGGAGAGGTATCACTGGGCCCACTCGGTAATGCATCATCATTATGAGCTCAAACTGACCAAGTTTCTGGTCACGGGATCATGCATTACGGTACGAGTAAAGTGACTTGCCGGTAACGAGATTGAACGAGGTGTTGGGATACCGACGATCGAATCTCGGGCAAGTAACATACCGATTGGCAAAGGGAATTGTATACGAGGTTACTTGAATCCTCGACATCGTGGTTCATCCGATTAGATCATCGTGGAGTATGTGGGAGCCAACATGGGTATCCAAATCCCGCTGTTGGTTATTGATCGAAGAGTCGTCTCGGTCATGTCTACATGTCTCCCGAACCCGTAGGGTCTACACACTTAAGGTTCGGTGACGCTAGGGTTGTAGGGATATGTATATGCAGTAACCTGAATGTTGTTCGGAGTCCCGGATGAGATCCCGGACGTCACGAGGAGTTCCGGAATGGTCTGGAGGTAAAGAATTATATATAGGAAGTGCTGTTTCGGCCATCGGGACAAGTTTCAGGGTCACTGGTATTGTACCAGGACCACCGGAAGGGTCCCGGGGGTCCACCGGGTGGGGCCACCTGCCCCGGGGGGCCACATGGGCTGTAGGGGGTGCGCCTTGGCCTACATGGGCCAAGGGCACCAGCCCCAAGGGGCCCATGCGCCTAGGGATTCCAAAGGGGAGGAGTCCTACTAGTGGAAGGCACCCCCTAGGTGCCTTGGGGGGGAGGGAAACCTCCCTTGGCCGCCGCCCCCCTAGGAGATTGGATCTCCTAGGGCCGGCGCCCCCCCCTAGGCCATCCTATATATAGTGGGGGAAGGAGGGTTGTTTGATCCACGCCTTTGGTTGCCTCCTTCTCCCTCTCCAACACCTCCTCCTCTTCCATAGTGCTTGGCGAAGCCCTGACGGAGTATTGCAGCTCCTTCACCACCACGCCGTCGTGCTGCTGGAGCCATCTTCCTCAACCTCTCCTTTCCCCTTGCTGGATCAAGAAGGAGACGTTACGCTGACCGTACATGTGTTGAACGCGGAGGTGCCGTCCGTTCGGCGCTAGGATCTCCGGTGATTTGGATCACGTCGTGTACGACTACCTCATCCCCGTTCTTTGAACGCTTCCGCTCGCGATCTACAAAGGTATGTAGATGCATCCGATCACTCGTTGCTAGATGAACTCATAGATGGATCTTGGTGAAACTGTAGGAAAATTTTCGTTTTCTGCAACGTTCCCGAACAGTGGCATCATGAGCTAGGTCTATGCGTAGTTCTTCTTGCGCGAGTAGAACACAATTTGTTGTGGGCGTATATGTTGTCAACTTTCTTGCCGCTACTAGTCTTATCTTGCTTCAACGGTATTGTGGGATGAAGCGGCCTGGACCAACCTTACACGTACGCTTACGTGAGACTGGTTCCACCGAATAACATGCACTAGTTGCATAAGGTGGCTGGCGGGTGTCTGTCTCTCCCACTTTAGTTGGAGCGGATTCGATGAAAAGGGTCCTTATGAAGGGTAAATAGAAGTTGACAAATCACGTTGTGGCTTTCACGTAGGTAAGAAAATGTTCTTGCTAGAACCCTAATTCAGCCACGTAAAACTTGCAACAACAATTAGAGGACGTCTAACTTGTTTTTGCAGCAAGTGCTTTGTGATATGATATGGCCAAAGTTGTGATGAATGATGAATGATATGTATGAGATGTTCATGCTATTGTAATAGGAATCACGACTTGCATGTTGATGAGTATGACAACCGGCAGGAGCCATAGGAGTTGTCTTTATTTTTGTATGACCTGCGTGTCATTGAGAAACGCCATGTAAATTACTTTACTTTATTGCTAAACGCATTAGCCATAGTAGTAGAAGTAATAGTTGGCGAGAAACTTCATGGAGACACGATGATGGAGATCATGGTGTCAAGCCGGTGACAAGATGATCATGGAGCCCCAAGATGGAGATCAAAGGAGCTATGTGATATTGGCCATATCATGTCACTATTATTATTGCATGTGATGTTTATCATGTTTTTGCATCTTGTTTACTTAGAACGACGGTAGTAAATAAGATGATCCCTCATAATAATTTCAAGAAAGTGTTCCCCCTAACTGTGCACCGTTGCGACAGTTCGTTGTTTCGAAGCACCACGTGATGATCGGGAGTGATAGATTCTAACGTTCACATACAACGGGTGTAAGATAGATTTACACATGCAAACACTTAGGTTGACTTGACGAGCCTAGCATGTGTACAGACATGGCCTCGGAACACAGAAGACCGAAAGGTCGAGCATGAGTCGTATAGAAGATATGATCAACATGAAGATGTTCACCGACGTTGACTGGTCCGTCTCACGTGATGATCGTACACGGCCTAGTTGACTCGGATCATGTTATACTTAGATGACTAGAAGAGGGATGTCTATCTAAGTGGGAGTTCATTAAATAATTTGATTAGATGAACTTAATTATCATGTACTTAGTCTAAAATATTTACAATATGTCTTGTAGATCAAATGGCCAACGTAGTCCTCAACTTCAACGCATTCCTAGAGAAAACCAAGCTGAAAGACGATGGCAGCAACTATACGGACTGGGTCCGGAGCCTGAGGATCATCCTCATAGCTGCCAAGAAAGATTATGTCCTACAAGCACCGATGGGTGATGCACCTATTCTCCCTGCAAAACAAGACGTTATGAACGCTTGGCAGGCACGTACCGATGACTACTCCCTCGTTCAGTGTGGCATGCTTTACAGCTTAGAGCCGGGGCTCCAAAAGCGTTTTGAGAGACATGGAGCATATGAGATGTTCGAAGAGCTGAAAATGGTTTTTCAAGCTCATGCCCGGGTCGAGAGATATGAAGTCTCCGACAAATTCTTTAGCTATAAGATGGAGGAAAATAGTTCTGTCAGTGAGCACATACTCACTATGTCTGGGATACTTAACCGCTTGACTCAGCTGGGAGTCATCTCCCGGATGATGCGGTCATTGACAGAATTCTCTAGTCGCTTCCACTAAGCTACAAGAGCTTTGTGATGAACTTCAATATGCAGGGGATGGAAAAGACCATTCCTGAGGTATTTGCAATGCTGAAATCAGCAGAGGTAGAAGTCAAGAAGGAATCAAGTGTTGATGGTCAATAAAACCACTAAGTTCAAGAAGGGCAAGGATAAAAAGAACTTCAAGAAGGACGGCAAGGGAGTTGCCGCGCCCGGCAAGCAAGCTGCCGGGAAGAAGCCAAAGAATGGACCCAAGCCCGAGACTGAGTGCTTTTATTGCAAGGGAAGCGGTCACTGGAAGCGGAACTGCCCCAAATACTTAGCGGACAAGAAGGCCGGCAAAACAAAAGGTATATGTGATATACATGTAATTGATGTGTACCTTACCAGTACTCGTAGTAGCTCTTGGGTATTTGATACCGGTGCAGTTGCTCACATTTGTAACTCAAAGCAGGAGCTTCGGAATAAGCGGAGACTGGCGAAGGACGAGGTGACGATGCGCGTCGGGAATGGTTCCAAGGTCGATGTGATCGCCGTCGGCATGCTGCCTCTTCATTTACCTTCGGGATTAGTTTTAAACCTTAATAATTGTTATTTAGTGCCAGCTTTGAGCATGAACATTGTATCGGGATCTCGTTTAATTAAAGATGGCTACTCATTTAAATCCGAGAATAATGGTTGTTCTATTTATATGAGAGATATGTTTTATGGTCATGCTCCTATGGTGAATGGTTTATTCTTAATGAATCTCGAGCGTAATGCTACACATATTCATAGTGTGAGTACCAAAAGATGTAAGGTTGATAATGATAGTCCCACATACTTGTGGCACTGCCGCCTTGGTCACATAGGTGTCAAACGCATGAAGAAGATCCATGCAGATGGACTTTTAGAGTCTCTTGATTATGAATCATTTGACATGTGCGAACCATGCCTCATGGGTAAAATAACCAAGACTCCGTTCTCAGGAACAATGGAGCGAGCAACCAACTTATTGGAAATCATACATACTGATGTGTGCGGTCCAATGAGTGTTGAGGCTCGCGGTGGCTATCGTTATGTTCTCACCCTCACTGATGACTTGAGTAGATATGGGTATGTCTACTTAATGAAACACAAGTCTGAAACCTTTGAAAAGTTCAAGGAATTTCAGAGTGAGGCTGAAAATCAACGTGACAGCAAAGTCAAGTTTCTGCGATCAGATCGTGGAGGAGAATACTTGAGTCACAAATTTGGCACACACTTAAGAAAATGTGGAATAGTTTCACAACTCACGCCGCCTGGAACACCTCAGCGTAATGGTGTGTCCGAACGTCGTAATCGCACTCTATTAGATATGGTGCGATCTATGATGTCTCTTACCGATTTACTGCTATCCTTTTGGGGCTATGCTTTAGAGACTGCCGCATTCACTTTAAATAGGGCTCCGTCGAAATCCGTTGAGACGACACTGTTTGAATTATGGTTTGGGAAGAAACCTAAGTTGTCATTTCTAAAAGTTTGGGGATGCGATGCTTATGTCAAGAAACTTCAACCTGAAAAGCTCGAACCCAAGTCGGAAAAATGCGTCTTCATAGGATACCCTAAAGAAACTGTTGGGTATACCTTCTACCTCAGATCCGAAGGCAACATCTTTGTTGCCAAGAATGGATCCTTTCTAGAGAAGGAGTTTCTCTCGAAAGAAGTAAGTGGGAGGAAAGTAGAACTTGATGAAGTATTACCTCTTGAACCGGAAAAAGGCACAACTCAAGAAAATGTTCCTGAGGTGCCTGCACCGACTAGAGAGGAAGTTATTGATGATGATCAAGATACTTCTGATCAAGCTCCTGCTGAAATTCGAAGGTCCACAAGGACACGTTCCGCACCAGAGTGGTACGGCAACCCTGTCTTGCAAATCATGTTGTTAGACAATGGTGAACCTTCGAACTATGAAGAAGCGATGGCGGGCCCGGATTCTGACAAATGGCTAGAAGCCATGAAATCCGAGATAGGATCCATGTATGAAAACGAAGTATGGACTTTGACTGACTTACCCAATGATCGGCGAGCCATAGAAAATAAATGGATCTTTAAGAAGAAGACAGACGCGGATGGTAATGTGACCATCTATAAAGCTCGGCTTGTCGCTAAGGGTTATCGACAAGTTCAAGGGTTGACTACGATGAGACTTTCTCACCGGTAGCGAAGCTAAAGTCCGTCCGAATCATGTTAGCAATTGCCGCATTCTATGATTATGAGATATGGCAAATGCACGTCAAAACGGCATTCCTTAATGGTTTCCTTAAGGAAAAATTGTATATGATGCAGCCGGAAGGTTTTGTCGATCCTAAGAATGCTGACAAGGTGTGCAAGCTCCAACGCTCGATTTATGGGCTGGTGCAAGCATCTCGGAGTTGGAACATTCGCTTTGATGAGATGATCAAAGCGTTTGGGTTTACGCAGACTTATGGAGAAGCCTGCGTTTACAAGAAAGTGAGTGGGAGCTCTATAGCATTTCTCATATTATATGTAGATGACATACTTTTGATGGGAAATGATATAGAACTCTTGGACAGCATTAAGGCCTACTTGAATAAGAGTTTTTCAATGAAGGACCTTGGAGAAGCTGCTTATATATTAGGCATCAAGATCCATAGAGATAGATCAAGACGCCTCATAGGTCTTTCACAAAGCACATACCTTGAGAAGATATTGAAGAAGTTCAATATGGATCAGGCTAAGAAGGGGTTCTTACCTGTGTTACAAGGTATGAAATTGAGCTCAGCTCAATGTCCGACCACGACAGAAGAGATAGAAGAGATGAGTGTCATCCCCTATGCCTCAGCCATAGGTTCTATTATGTATGCCATGCTGTGTACCAGACCTGATGTAAACCTTGCCGTAAGTTTGGTAGGAAGGTACCAAAGTAATCCCGGCAAGGAACACTGGACAGCGGTCAAGAATATCCTGAAGTACCTGAAAAGGACTAAGGAAATGTTTCTCGTTTATGGAGGTGACGAAGAGCTCGTCGTAAAGGGTTACGTCGACGCTAGCTTCGACACAGATCTGGATGACTCAAAGTCACAAACCGGATACGTGTATATTTTGAATGGGGGGGGGGCAGTAAGCTGGTGCAGTTGCAAGCAGAGCGTCGTGGCGGGATCTACATGTGAAGCGGAGTACATGGCAGCCTCGGAGGCAGCACATGAAGCAATTTGGGTGAAGGAGTTCATCACTGACCTAGGAGTCATTCCCAATGCGTCGGGACCAATCAAACTCTTCTGTGACAACACTGGAGCTATTGCACTCGCCAAGGAGCCCAGGTTTCACAAGAAGACAAGGCACATCAAGCGTCGCTTCAACTCCATTCGTGAAAATGTTCAAGATGGAGACATAGATATTTGTAAAGTACATACGGACCTGAATGTAGCAGATCCGTTGACTAAACCTCTCCCTAGAGCAAAACATGATCAATGCCAGAATTCCATGGGTGTTCGATTCATCACAATGTAACTAGATTATTGACTCTAGTGCAAGTGGGAGACTGTTGGAAATATGCCCTACAGGCAATAATAAAAGCATTATTATTATATTTCCTTGTTCATGATAATTGTCTTTATTCATGCTATAATTGTGTTATCCGGAAATCGTAATACATGTGTGAATAATAGACAACAACATGTCCCTAGTAAGCCTCTAGTTGACTAGCTCGTTGATCGACAGATAGTCATGGTTTCCTGACTATGGACATTGGATGTCATTGATAACGAGATCACATCATTAGGAGAATGATGTGATGGACAAGACCCAATCCTAAACATAGCATAAAGATCGTATAGTTCGTTTGCTAGAGTTTTTCCAAAGTCAAGTGTCTTTTCCTTAGACCATGAGATCGTGTAACTCCCGGATGCCGTAGGAGTGCTTTGGGTGTATCAAACGTCACAACGTAATTGGGTGACTATAAAGGTATACTACGGGTATCTCCGAAAGTGTCTGTTGGGTTGACACGGATCAAGACTGGGATTTGTCACTCCATATGACGGAGAGGTATCACTGGGCCCACTCGGTAATGCATCATCATTATGAGCTCAAAGTGACCAAGTGTCTGGTCACGGGATCATGCATTACGGTATGAGTAAAGTGACTTGCCGATAACGAGATTGAACGAGGTATTGGGATACCGACGATCGAATCTCGGGCAAGTAACATACCGATTGGCAAAGGGAATTGTATACGGGGTTACTTGAATCCTCGACATCGTGGTTCATCCGATGAGATCATCGTGGAGTATGTGGGAGCCAACATGGGTATCCAGATCCCGCTGTTGGTTATTGACCGGAGAGTCGTCTCGGTCATGTCTACATGTCTCCCGAACCCGTAGGGTCTACACACTTAAGGTTCGGTGACGCTAGGGTTGTAGGGATATGTATATGCAGTAACCCGAATGTTGTTCGGAGTCCCGGATGAGATCCCGGACGTCACGAGGAGTTCCGGAATGGTCCGGAGGTAAAGAATTATATATAGGAAGTGCTGTTTCGGCCATCGGCACAAGTTTCAGGGTCACCGGTATTGTACCGGGACCACCGGAAGGGTCCCGGGGGTCCACCGGGTGGGGCCACCTACCCTGGGGGGCACATGGGCTGTAGGGGGTGCGCCTTGGCCTACATGGGCCAAGGGCACCAGCCCCAAGGGGCCCATGCGCCTAGGGTTTCCAAAGGGGAGGAGTCCTACTAGTGGAAGGCACCCCCTAGGTGCCTTGGGGGGGAGGGAAACCTCCCTTGGCCGCCTCCCCCCCTAGGAGATTGGATAAATAACAGCAAGAAAATCCTAACAAAATAAATTGACGCTCCAAGCAAAACACATATCATGTGGCGAATAAAAATATAGCTCCAAGTAAAATTACTGATGAACGAAGACGAAAGAGGGCATCCTCAAGCTTAGGCTCTTGGCTATCCTTGAATATTACCTTGGGGTGCCTTGGGCATCCCCAAGCTTAGGCTCTTGCCACTCCTTATTCCATAGTCCATCGAATCCTTACCCAAAACTTGAAAACTTCACAACACAAAACTTAACAGAAAACTCGTAAGCTCCGTTAGTATAAGAAAATAAATCACCACTTCAAGGTACTGTAATGAACTAATTCTTTATTTATATTGGTGTTATATATACTGTATTCCAACTTCTCTGTGGTTCATACCCTCCGATACTACTCATAGATTCATAAAAATAAGCAAACAACACATAGAAAACAGAATCTGTCGAAAACAGAACAGTCTGTAGTAATCTGGATCAAACGTATACTTCTGGAACTCATAAAATTCTAAAATAAATTGCTAGACCTGAGTAATTTATCTATTAATCATCTGCAAAAATAATTAACTAAATATCACTCTCCAAATAAAAATGGCAGCAATTCTCGTGAGCGCTAAAGTTTCTGTTTTTTACAGCATGATCAACAAGACTTCTCCCAAGTCTTCCCAAAGGTTCTACTTGGCACAAACACTAATTAAAAGTATAAAACCACATCTAAACAGAGGCTAGATGAATTATTTATTACTAAACAGGAGCAAAAGGCAAGGAACAAAAATAAAGTTGGGTTGCCTCCCAACAAGCGCTATCGTTTAACGCCCCTAGCTAGGCATGGTGATTTCAATGATGCTCACATAAAAGATAAGAATTGAAACATAAAGAGAGCATCATGAAGAATATGACTAGCACATTTAAGTCTAACATGCTTCCTATGCATAGGGATTTTGTGAGCAAACAACTTATGGGAACAATAATCAACTAGCATAGGAAGGTAAAACAAGCATAACTTCAAAACTTTAAGCACATAGAGAGGAAACTTGGTATTATTGCAATTCCTACAAGCATATATTCCTCCCTCATAATAATTTTCAGTAGCATCATGAATGAATTCAACAATATAACCAGCACCTAAAGCATTCTTTTCATGATCGACAAGCATAGAATTTTTATTACTCTCCACATAAGAAAATTTCTTCTCATGAATAATAGTGGGAGCAAACTCAACAAAATAACTATCATGTGATTGAAAATTAAGATCACGGTGACAAGTTTCATGGTTATCATTATTCTTTAAAGCATACGTGTCATCACAATAATCATCATAGATAGGAGGCATGCTTTCATCATAATAAATTTTCTCATCAAAACTTGGGGGACAAAAAATATCATCTTCATCAAACATAGCTTCCCCAAGCTTGTGGCTTTGCATATCATTAGCATCATGGATATTCAAGGAATTCATACCAACAACATTGCAATCATGCTCATCATGCAATTATTTAGTGCCAAACATTTTATAGATTTCTTCTTCTAGCACTTGAGCACAATTATCCTTTCCATCATACTCACGAAAGATATTAAAAAGGTGAAGCGTATGAGACAAACTCACTTCCATTTTTTATAGTTTTCTTTTATAAACTAAACTAGTGATAAAACAATAAATTAAAAGACTCGATTGCAAGATCTAAAGATATACCTTCAAGCGCTAACCTCCCCGGCAACGGCGCCAGAAAAGAGTTTGATGTCTACTACACAACCTTCTTCTTGTGGACGTTGTTGGGCCTCCAAGTGCAGAGGTTTGTAGGACAGTAGCAAATTTCCCTCAAGTGGATGACCTAAGGTTTATCAATCCGTAGGAGGCATAGTATGAAGATGGTCTCTCTCAAACAACCCTGCAACCAAATAACAAAGAGTCTCTTGTGTCCCCAACACACCCAATACAATGGTAAATTGTATAGGTGCACTAGTTCGGCGAAGAGATGGTGATAGAAGTGGTATATGGATGGTAGATAAAGGTATTTGTAATCTGAAAATATAAAAACAGCAAGGTAACTAATGGTAAAAGTGAGCGTAAACGGTATTGCAATGCTAGGAAATAAGGGCTAGGGTTCATACTTTCGCTAGTGCAAGTCCCCTCAACAATACTAACATAATTGGATCACATAACTATCCCTCAACATGCAACAAAGAGTCACTCCAAAGTCACTAATAGCGAATAACAAACGAAGAGGTTATGGTAGGGTACGAAACCACCTCGAAGTTATTCTTTCCAATCAATCCGTTGGGCTATTCCTATAAGTGTCACAAACAGCCCTAGAGTTCATACTAGAATAACACCTTAAGACACAAATCAACCAAAACCCTAATGTCACTTAGATACTCCAATGTCACCTCAAGTATCCGCGGGTATGATTATACGATATGCATCACACAATCTCAGATTCATCTATTCAACCAACACATAGAACCTCAAAGAGTGCCCCAAAGTTTCTACGGAGAATCATGACGAAAACGTGTGCGAACCCCTATGCATTGGTTCATGGGTGGAACCCGCAAGTCGATCACCAAAACATACATCAACTGAATCACGTGGTATCCCATTGTCACCACAGATACGCACGGCAAGACATACATCAAGTGTTCTCAGATCTTTAAAGACTCAATCCGATGAGATAACTTCAAAGGGGAAACTCAATTCATTACAAGAGAGTAGAGGGGGAAAGAAACATCATAGGATCCAAATATAATAGCAAGGCTCGCGATACATCAAGATCGTATCACCTCAAGAACACGAGAGAGAGAGAGAGAGAGAGAGAGAGAGAGAGAGAGAGATCAAACACATAGCTACTGGTACATACCCTCAGTCCTGAGGGAGAACTACTCCCTCCTTGTCATGGAGAGCACCAGGATGATGAAGATGGCCACCGGAGAGGGATTGCCCCCTCCGGCAGGGTGCCGGAACGGGTCTAGATTGCTTTTCGGTGGCTACGGAGGCTTCTGGCGGCGGAACTCCCGATCTATTGTGCTCACGGATGTTTTTAGGGTATATGGAGATATATAGGCGGAAGAAGTACGTCAGGGGGGCCATGAGGGGCTCACGAGGGTGGAGGGCGCGCCCAGGGGGGTGGGCGCGCCCCCATGCCTCGTGACCTCGCAGATCCCCCGACGTGCACTCCAAGTCTTATGGGCTTCTTTCCTTCCAAAAATGAGTTAAGTGAAGTTTCAGGTCAATTGGACTCCGTTTGATTTTCCTTTTTCTTCGAAACCCTAAACCAGGGTAAAAACAGAAACTGGAACTAGGCTCTGGGTTAATAGGTTAGTCCCAAAAATGATATAAAAGTGTATAATAAATCCCATAAACATTCAAAACAGTAGATAATATAGCATGGAGCAATCAAAAATTAAAGATACGTTGGAGTCGTATCACGGACACTCGCTAGAGCGTCACGGGAGGCGAGGGGAAATCTCGACGAATGACTAAAATGCAGTTCTGACTTAAGACAATCATAAACCATCACAATTCTAATTTTGATATAGGAATATATTCTTTTTGCTAGAAGACCAAGGCCATTTATTAGAATTGTTCGACCCTTACAAAAGCATTCAAAATTGCACAATAAAACACTGGTCCCAGGGTATGTGGATGTTGTCATTCTCACGCACTCACTGGTGGCGCACCGTGAGCAATGCTCAATGATCTCCGAAACAACCTCACAGCCCGATAATCCTAGACCTACAAAGCTTTATGAAAGGTTTTACGTAACCTTCCCAAAAAACTCTCTCGCCCCCCTGATTTTCAGGTGGGTGGGGCCCCTTCCTCCCCCTTCACCAATCATAAATGTCCATGTGGCAGCTTATGTAAAACACGTAATTTTCTTTACATAGATGTAGCATTAATCCTCGCAGCCAGTGAAACGTTGTTGCTGCAACTAATGGAAAGTCGTCAGTCAAAGTTAGAAGAAGCTGACAACAATGAACTAAGGATCATATTGTCATTCCAGAGAAGAAGACGATGAAAGGTGCTGGATAGTCATCCTAGATTCGACCAAATATAACCAAGGAGGCCTTACTCCACTAGCTTCCCAACCAAGCAAATGTTGGTCATGCATTGCCAAAATGGATAAGAAGTCGGATCACAAAAACACGAACCATTGTCATCCACTCCACCAAATGACACCACAAGATTATCTAGACGAAACATGGACAAAATTGGGACCACAAGATCTTGCGCTTACCAAAGCTCCACACTCGCTACACCGACTCCAAATAGCATTGTCAGAACGAGAACACGATGGGAGAACACATTGAACGTTGCTGATGATGTCGTCGCCTTGCCACTAGTCTAGACACCTAGATCAAACCCTATCTAGAGCTAGGGCAATGTAATCATGGTCAATCCCGAATGGGGTTTTCCCCACCTTGCGGACGTCGGAAGGCACATGGAAACGAGGGGAACCGACAATGGGAACAAGACAGTGTCCTCTACCACTGATGTCTCTATCACTGACTTTAAAGTTTAAACTGTAAAAAAGAAAGAAAAGATTGAGTCATCCATCATTTCACATATAATTCAAACGATGGCTAAACAAAGTACCATTAAAATAGAAGAAAATACTCCCTTCTCCTTTCCGGTTTATAAGGCTCAATTCAAAAATCTCACCAACCAAGGTAGATGATGAGTGGTGGAATATTTTTTGTAGTTTGCAAAAGCACCCAATTAATGCTTTTGTTTTCCTCAAAAGATTATGTTTACGAATACATTAATTGCAATGCATGCATGCATTGATTAGTTTTCTCTTAATATTTGCATGCAATGATTTAATGCACCTTGAAGGAGCGATGCTAGACCCACATAAAGTTACGTGAGATTTTTACGTAAAGGCTGACTTGGTGGTAGTTAATTGGATTAGAATTAGTGCTTGGGGCCCACCTAGTTAAAATGGGGGGGGGGGGGGGGGGGCAGAAAGTTATGGAGGGAAAGTTACGTAAGTCTTCGTAAGCTCCTTCGTAGATGTAGCATTATTGCATTTGAAGTCTAAACATGTAATGCGGAACAACCAAATTGAGTCCTATAAAATAGAAAAACTAAAATTTTGAGATAAGCCCTATAAACCGGAAAGGAGGGGGTACATAATTAACTACTCTCTCCGTCTATAGGACGAAAGTAGTAGTTCCTTATCGGAGAAGTAATACACGAGGATCTAAGGTGATGGGAAGGGCCACACACAGTATGCAAGAAGCACCTGAGCAAGGCTAAAAGGGCGCCGTACATACAACCTGCCGCAGTTGTGAGCAATAGGACTCGAGATCATCCGTTCGCGGCCGTTGCTGAGGTCATAGCAGTACATGTTAGCACACTCCTCATTCCTGTATTCGTACGCGGAGTTGTCTTGGTTTCCCAGTAAACTACCGGAGTAGTATATGCAGTCGCTGTCCACGGTCGGAAGCTTCTCAGCATCGACCAAGAGGCTCCTATTGCCGAGGAAGATCGCATGGCAGCCGATGCTCTCGACAGGATCCACCGCCTTCCCCTCGGCATTCTTTCTGAAAACTTTTATTGTGCCATGTAAACGACGGATCAGCAGCCTTTCTCCGGCGGGAGACACCACGTGAAACTTAGCATGATACCCATAATTATCATCATCGTCTTCCTTTTCCGCCATAGCGCTTAGCACTTCAGGTGGTTTGGATTTGACACCAGTGGAGAACATATAGCCTGTTAATGGGTTGAGGAAGTAGAAAACAATATCGTAGCTCCTGTCAAGGAGCATGAGGTAACCGATTGCACAGTGGAACAGGTCATATACGCGGAGCAACGGGAGGCGCCGTCGGAGAAAGCGGCCGGTGAGCAGATTGAGGAGGAGACGATCACCGTCGTCTTCGGGCTTCCACTCGAGGAGGACCCAGTGCTCCGCACGGAAGCGGGAGTCATGACGTGCACCGCGCCCACGTGGGTCGGCGGTGGCCGAGCGCCATCCACGACAGACGCCGCGCATATCCATGTAGTAGTCGAAGTCGCTGGAGGCCAGGAGGCTGTCGCCGATGCAGCGGACAAGGTCCGGGGGGAGTGACGACCAGTCGGGCATGATCAAATTGACGTGATCAAGGAACTTGTGTGGTAGTGGGTGTAGAGATGGACGCAAGTTTGGAGGCAATGGCATTTGGACGGGAGATGGATGGAAACTGGCCGGTGTGACGAGCTTTTGTAGATGGATGGGTGAAGTACATTCCCTTCGATTTACAGTGCTGCCCGTCGCTTCGTTTACCACACATGCATGCTATTTTTTGATGGGCGGGTGGGACTTGGAAGACGAGAAGAACGACAGTTAATTGCATCGGAAGCCGAAGGGCAATAGCAGCGCGTGACTTGGGAGTGGTGGTGCGTTACTTGCACTGTGTGCGTGCACAGGCGACGCTTCGATGCCCTTGTTTCACATCACTTGGAGGCCGGCCAGGCCGAGTTCAATGGATATCAATAGGAAGACGAGGAGTCTTTTTTCAGTTTTGCGAAACTCATCTAGATGAGATACAGCTGAATGAGATCAAATTATATTTCATTTAGATGAGTTCTAGGTATTCCCGTTTTTTAATTAATTTTTTACAAATACGAGGAGTTCACACAACAGATTTTCCAACGCTGTTGCCTCATCAAGATTTCGTGCCAAGTTTTCATGTAGAATTGAATAACCCACTCAACTATCCAATAGACTGCACATTGACGCGAAGAAAGTGATGCATATCACCGAGGGCACTCATGGAAAACTCACCCGCGACGAGGCAACAAGTGACTGGAGTGAAGTTGTGTTACTGGCAGTGAGGATGATATCATCAACAAACAACAAAAGGTATCCGAGGGTGGCGCCATGATGCAGAATGAAGAGAGAGGTGTCGCACTTAGAAGACACAAAACTGAGGGTGGCATCCGCAAAGCCTGCGGGCTGCTGACAGTAGACGGTCTTGGCAAGATCGCCGTGATAAAAAATATATATTTTAAAAACACCCTGTATATTAAATAATCCAAAGATATGTTCTTACAATCAATTTTTACGTCCATCCATTGGACGGGCCATGCATTGGCGGCCGCAATGCTGAGGACGACTCGTATGGTTGTCAGTTTAACTACAGGGCTGAAGAACTCCCCATAGTCGACACCCGAGTGTTGTGTGAAGCCTCGTACCACCCACCGAGCTTTGTACCACTCCAAAGTGCCGTCTAGGTGGAACTTATGATGGAAGATCCACTTGTCAGTCATCACGTTAAAACCTACAGGATCCTGCGTCTTGAGCTTGTGTTGGTTTTCCCCGAAGAGAAAGGGATGATGCAGCAGAGTAGTGTAAGTATTTCCCTCAGTTTTTGAGAACCAAGGTATCAATCCAGTAGGAGGCCACGCTCAAGTCCCTCGTACCTGCACAAAGCGATAGCTACTCGCAACCAACGCGATTAGGGGTTGTCAATCCCTTCACGATCACTTACGAGAGTGAGATCTGATAAATATAATATTTTTCGTATTTTTGGTACAAAGATGCAAAGTAAAAAAGTAAAAGCAAAATAAAAATCAAAGCAAGATTAAAGTGATGGAGATTGATATGATGAGAATAGACCCGGGGGCCATAGGTTTCACTAGTGGCTTCTCTCAAGAGTATAAGTATTCTACGGTGGGTGAACAAATTACTGTTGATCAATTGACAGAATTGAGCATAGTTATGAGAATATATAGGCATGATCATGTATATAGGCATCACGTCCGTGACAAGTAGATCGAAACGATTCTACATCTACTACTATTACTCCACTCATCGACCGCTATCCAGTATGCATCTAGGGTATTAAGTTAAAAACAGAGTAACGCCTTAAGCAAGATGACATGATGTAGAGAGATAAATTCATGCAATATGAAATAAACCCCATCTTGTTATGCTCGATGGCAACGATGCAATACGTGCCTTGCTGCCCCTTCTATCACTGGATAAGGACACCGCAAGATCGAACCCAAAGCTAAGCACTTCTCCCATGGCAAGAACTACCAATCTAGTTGGCCAAACCAAACGGATAATTCGAAGAGACTTGCAAAGATAACTAATCATAGATAAAAGAATTCAGAGAAGATTCAAATATTATTCATAGATAGACTTGATCATAAACCCACAATTTATCGGTCTCAACAAACACACCGCAAAAAGATGATTACATCGAATAGATCTCCACAAGAGAGGGGGAGAACTTTGTATTGAGATTCAAAGAGAGAGAAGAAGCCATCTAGCTACTAACTATGGACCCGAAGGTCTGAGGTAAACTACTCACACTTCATCGGAGAGGCTAGGATGATGTAGAAGCCCTCCGTGATGACGGCCCTCTTCCGGCGGAGTTCCGGAACAGGCCCCAAGATGGGATCTTGTGGATACAGAAAGTTGCGGCGGTGGAATTAGGTTTTTGGCTCCCCATCTGATCGTTTGGGGGTATGTGTGTATATATAGGAGGAATAAGTACACTGGAGGAGCAATGAGGGGCCCACGAGGCAGGGGGCGCACCCCCCACCCTCGTGACTGCCTCTTTTGTTCCTTGGAGCAGGGTCCAAGTCTCCTGGATCACGTTCGGTGAGAAAATCACGTTCCTGAAGATTTTATTCCTTTTGGACTCCGTTTGATATTCCGTTTCTTTGAAACACTGAAATAAGCAAAAAAACAGCAATTCTGGGCTGGGCCTCCGGTTAATAGGTTACTCCCAAAAATAATATAAAAGTGGAAAATAAAGCCCAATATAGTCCAAAACAGTAGATAATATAGCATGGAGGAATCAAAAATTATAGATACGTTGGAGACGCATCAGGCATCCCCGAGCTTAATTCCTGCTCGTCCTCGAGTAGGTAAATGATAAAAAGAGAATTTTTGATGCGGAGTGCTACTTGGCATAATTTCAATGCAAATCTTCTTAATTGTGATATCAATATTCAGATTAGAAAGATTCAAGACAAAAGTTTATATTGACATAAAAATAATAGTACTTCAAGCATACTAACAAAGCAATTATGTTTTCTCAAAATAACATGGCCAAAGAAAGTTATCCCTACAAAATCATATAGTCTGGCTATGCTCCATCTTCACCACACAAAGTATTTAAATCATGCACAACCCCGATGACAAGCCGAGCAATTGTTTCATAATCTAACTTTTTCAAAACTTTTTCAATCTTCACGCAATACATGAGCGTGAGCCATGGATATAGCACTATAGGTAGAATAGAATGATGGTTGTGAAGAAGACAAAAAGGAGGGGAAGATAGTCTCACATCAACTAGGCGTATCAACGGGCTATGGAGATGACCATCAATAGACATCAATGTGAGTGAGTAGGGATTGCCATGCAACGGATGCACTAGAGCTATAAATGTATGAAAGCTCAACAAAAGAAACTAAGTGGGTGTGCATCCAACTTGCTTGCTCACGAAGACCTATGGAAATTTTGAGGAAGCCCATCATTGGAATATACAAGCCAAGTTCTATAATGTAAAATTTCCACTAGTATATGAAAGTGACAACATATGAGGCTCTCTATATGAAGAACATGGTGCTACTTTGAAGAACAATATATGAGACTCGCTATATCATGGTGCTACTTTGAAGAACAAGTGTGGAAAAAATATAGTAGCATTGCCCCTTTTTATTTATTTTTAATTTTTTTGGACCTTCTTTTTTTCTTTCGCCTTTCTCTTTTTTTTAAGATTGGGACAATGCTCTATTGAATGATGATCATCACACTTTTATTTATTTACAACTCAATGATTACAACTTGATTCTAAAACAAAGTATGACTCTATATGGACGCCTCCGGCGGTGTACCGGGATATGCAATGAATCAAGAGTGACAAGTATGAAGAAATTATGAACGGTGGCTTTGCCACAAATACTATGTCAACTACATGATCATGCTAAGCAATATGACAATGATGAATGTGTCATGATGAACTAGATGGTGGAAAGTTGCATGGCAATATATCTCGGAATGGCTATGGAAATGCCATAATAGGTAGGTATGGTGGTTGTTTTGAGGAAGGTATATGGTAGGTGTATGATACCGGCGAAAAGTGCGCGGTATTAGAGAGACTAGCGAAGGTGGAAGGGTGAGAGTGCGTATAATCCATGGACTCAACATTAGTCATAAAGAACTCATATACTTATTGCAAAAATCTAGAAGTTATCAAAGCAAAGTATTATGCGCATGCTCCTAGGGGGATAGATTGGTAGGAAAAGACCATCGCTCGTCCCGACCGCCACTCATAAGGAAGACAATTAATAAATAAATCATGCTCCGACTTCGTCACATAACGGTTCACCATACGTGCATGCTACGGGAATCACAAACTTTAACACAAGTATTCTTTAAATTCACAACTACTCAACTAGCATGACTTTAATATTATCACCTCCATATCTCAAAACAATTATCATGCTTTAATCTTTTCTTAGTATTCAACACACTCAAAAGAAAGTTTCACAAATCTTGAATACCAAGCATATTATTATTAAGCAAATTATTATGCTATTAAGAGACTCTTAAAATAATTTAAGTGAAGCATGAGAGATCAATAGTTTCTTTAAAACAAATCCACCACCGTGCTCTAAAAGATCTCAGTGAAGCACACAGAGCAAAATTATAACGCTCAAAAGATATAAGTGAAGCACATCGAGCAAAATTATCTAGCTCAAAAGATATAAGTGAAGCACATAGAGTATTCTATCAAATTTTAATTCATGTATGGCTCTCTCAAAAGGTATGCATACTAAGACACAAAGACACAAATAATACACGACGCTCCAAGCAAAACACATACCATGTTGGTGAATAAAAATATAGCTCGAAGTAAATTACCGATGGAAGTGGACGAAAGAGGGTGTGCCTTCCGGGGCATCCCCAAGCTTTGACTTTTTGGTGTCCTTGGATTATATTGGGGGTGCCATGGGCATCCCCAATCTTAGGCTCTTGCCACTTCTTGTTCCATGATCCATCAAAAGAATTCACCCAAAACTTGAAAACTTCACAACACAAAACTCAAAATAGAATACTCGTGAGCTCCGTTAGTGAAAGAAAAAAAAGACCACTTCAAGGTACTGTAATGAACTCATTATTTATTTATATTGGTGTTAAACCTACTGTATTCCAACTTCTATATGTGTTATAAACTATTTTACTAACCATAGATTCATCAAAATAAGCAAACAACACACGAAAAACAGAATCTGTCAAAAACAGAACAGTCTGTAGTAATCTGTAGCTAGCGCAAGATCTGGAACCCCAAAAATTCTAAAAGAAATTTCTGGCGTGTGGAATTTATCTATTAATCATCTGCAAAAAGAATTAACTAAATATCACTCTTCAAATAAAAATGACAGCAGTTCTCGTGAGCGCTAAAGTTTCTGTTTTGTACAGCAAGTTCAACAAGACTCTCCCCAAGTCTTCCCAACGGTTTTACTTGGCACAAACACTAATTAAACACAAAAAACACAATCAAAACAGAGGCTAAATAATTTATTTATTAAATAACAGCAAGGAAAAATATTGGGTTGTCTCCCAACAAGCGCTTTTTTTAAAGCCTTATAGCTAGGCATTGATAATTTTAATGATGCTCACATGAAAGACAACAATTGAAGCACAAAAGGAGCATCATAAAGCATGTGACAAACACATCTAAGTCTAACATACTTCCTATGCATAGGCATCTTATAGGCAAACAAATTATCAAGGCAAGCAAAAGCTAGCATATGCAAGGAAGAGGAAAGAAACAATAGCAATCTTAACATAACGAGAGGTAATTTAGTAACATGAAAATTTCTACAACCATATTTTCCTCTCTCATAGTAATTACATGTAGGATCATAAGAAAATTCAACAATATAGCTATCACATAAAATATTCTTAACATGATCCACATGCATGCAAAGTTGGCACTTTTCTGAAATAGTGGGATTAACATTAACTAAAGTCATGACCTTCCCAAATGCAATTTTATCAAAAACTTCATAAGATTGAACATTCTCTAAATATATGGGATCTAAAGTTGACATTCTTCCAAACCCACTTTCAATATTATTGCGAACATTATAATAAATCTCATATTCATCATGGGGTTTAAATAAATTTTCAAGATCAAAAGAAGAATCACCCCAATCATGATCATTGCAACAAGTAGAGGACATAACAAAACTAGCATCCCCAAGCTTAGGGTTTTGCATATTATTAGCACAATTGTCATTAATAGAATTTATAATAACATCATTGCAATCATGCTTTTTATTCAAAGATCTATCGTGAATCACTTCATAACATACTTCATCGCAATTTTCAGATTCACGAATTTCAAGCAAAACTTTATAAAGATAATCTAGTGCACAAAACTCACTAGCAATTGGTTCAACATAACTGGATCTCTGAAAAAGATTAGAAAGCGGATGAGGATCCATAAATCTTAGGTTCTCTGTTTAGTAATAAATAAATGACTATTCCAACCATATGAGCAAACAAGAAACGGGCAAAAGAGGCGAATAGAGAAAGAGAGGGAGGATAGAGAGAGGGCGAATAAAACGGCAAGGGTGAAGTGGGGGAGAGGAAAACGAGAGGCAAATGGCAAATAATGTAATGTGAGAGATAGGGATTGTGATGTGTACTTAGTATGTTGAGTTTTTGCGTAGACTCCCCGGCAACGGCGCCAGAAATCCTTCTTGCTACGTCTTGAGCTTGCGTTGGTTTTCCCCGAAGAGCAAAGGGATGATGCAGCAGAGTAGCGTAAGTATTTCCCTCAGTTTTTGAGAACCAAGGTATCAATCCAGTAGGAGGCCATGCTCAAGTCCTTCGTACCTGCACAAAGCGATAGCTACTCGCAACCAACGCGATTAGGGGTTGTCAATCCCTTCACGGTCACTTACGAGGGTGAGATCTGATAGATATAATATTTTTGCTATTTTTGGTATAAAGATGCAAAGTAAAAAGTAAAAGAAAAGTAAAAAGAGCAAAGCAAGATTAAAGTGATGAAGACTGATATGATGAGAATAGACCCCGGGGCCATAGGTTTCACTAGTGGCCTCTCTCAAGAGCATAAGTAGTCTACGGTGGGTGAACAATTTACTGTTGAGTAATTGATAGAATTGAGCATAGTCATGAGAATATCTAGGCATGATCATGTATATAGGCATCACGTCGATGACAAGTAGATCGAAACGATTCTGCATCTACTACTATTACTCCACTCATCGACCGCTATCCAGCATGCATCTAGAGTATTAAGTTAAAAATAGAGTAACGCCTTAAGCAAGATGACATGATGTAGAGAGATAAATTCATGCAATATGAAATAAACCCCATCTTGTTATCCTCGATGGCAACGATGCAATATGTGCCTTGCTGCCCCTTCTGTCACTGGGTAAGAACACCGCAAGATCGAAGCCAAAGCTAAGCACTTCTCCCATGGCAAGAACTACCAATCTAGTTGGCCAAGCCAAACGGATAATTCGAAGAGACTTGCAAAGATAAGTAATCATACATAAAAGAGTTCAGAGAAGATTCAAATATTATTTATAGATAGACTTGATCATAAACCCACAATTCATCGGTCTCAGCAAACACACCGCAAAAAGAAGATTACATCGAATGGATCTCCACAAGAGAGGTGGAGAACTTTGTATTGAGATTCAAAGAGAGAGAAGAAGCCATCTAGCTACTAACTATGGACCCGAAGCTCTGAGGTAAACTACTCACACTTCATCGGAGAGGCTAGGATGATGTAGAAGCCCTCCGTGATGACGGCCCTCTTCCGGTGGAGCTCCGGAACAGGCCCCAAGATGGGATCTCGTGGATACAGAAAGTTGCGGTGGTGGAATTAGGTTTATGGCTCCCCTTCTGATCGTTTGGGGGTACTTGTGTATATATAGGAGGAAGAAGTACGCCGGAGGAGCAACGAGGGGCCCACGAGGCAGGGGGCGTCCCCCACCCCCGTGACCGCCTCTTTTGTTCCTTGGAGCAGGGTCCAAGTCTCCTAGATCACGTTCGGTGAGAAAATCACGTTCCCGAAGATTTTATTCCATTTGGACTCCGTTTGATATTTCGTTTCTTCGAAACACTGAAATAGGCAAAAAAAACAACAATTTTGGGCTGGGCCTCCGGTTAATAGGTTATTCCCAAAAATATTATAAAAGTGGAAAATAAAGCCCAATATTGTCCAAAACAGTAGATAATATAGCATGGAGGAATCAAAAATTATAGATACTTTGGAGACATATCACAGGACAAGGAACCAAATACCATGTATATCATTCTTACTTAGCGTACTAAACTCATCAATCATTGTAGCATGCCAATTTGAATCCTTGAATGGTGCATGATATGAGGAAGGAAAAGAGGAAAGGGCGTCAGAAACATGGAGATCAAGGATCTGCTTAGGTGTAGCGTAACCGTTTTGGCCCCTAGTCTTCATCCGATGTGAGTTGGTAGGTGGAGAAACATGTATGGTGCGTGGTGACAACTGCGTGTCAAGAGAAGATAGGGGTGTACATGGCAATGAAGGAGTGGAGAAAAACAGAAGACGCACGAGAGTCATGGGGGATTTGTTGGCTGCGGTGGTGTGGGCGTTAGTTGGGTGCATCCAGAGAGATCAGGGGTGGCCGGGATTCCTAGGAGTGATCCCGAGGGGAGTCTGAGGATTTGGGCCGTGTGTGCAGGCTTGCAGTTGGTGGCAGGGGTAGTGGGCACCACGGTAGGACTGAGAAGGCATGTGGGCGTTAGCGCTGGGGACAGTGTGGCGTGGAGTGAGTGGACTGCGGCGAATCTGGTGATGGGTAGTGGGACAAGGAGCGCAGATCGAGGGGGGTCGGCTAGAGGGTTGGTAGGGTGCGGAATTTTTGCGGCCACGAATCCTGTACACGCATAAAAAGGAAAACAATTTTGGCCAAAAGTGACATGTTGCCAAAATATAACATTGCACGTGGATAGATAAAAACAACAGTAGCCCTTATGTTCCTGTGGATAGCTAGTGAAGATGCAACATGTTGACCGGGGAAAGAGCTTGTGAGCGGCCGTGGCAGATGTGCTAGGGTAAAAAAGGCAACCAAACGTCTAAAGGTGGTCGTATGTGGGATGCATGCCATAGAGAAGAAAACAGGGAGTGAAGTGGTGAATGACCTCGGAGGGACGAATGTTGAGAAAGGTGGTGGATGTGTGTAAAGCCTCGACCAAAAAGGGAGGAGGGAGCAGCTTGGAGAAGCAAAGTATGGACTACGTCGTCAGCGGTACGAATGTGGCGCTTTGCTTTACCGTTGTGTGAAGAAGTATGGGGGCAGTAAGATGAAAGGATACACGATTAGAGACCCATAAAAAAAGAGGATACACCATTAGAGGAGAAGTAGTCGCGGAGAATGGTGGTGAGGAACTCTCCTCCGTTGCCACATTGCACACACCTAATGAGCACACCGAATTGGGTGAAAATAAATATAAAAATTCAAATGAGAGTGTCACATGTCTCAAATTTTGCACAAAGAGGAAAAGTCCAAGAGAAGTGAGTGTAATCATGCGTAACAACCAGATAATATTTATAACAGAGTAGCTAATAAAATGAAAAGAAATGATGAGGATCTAGGCTGCCCAAGCTGCCGATGCCAGAGATCATGTGTGGAAATGGTGAAGGCGGTTGTAGGGGTAGTGCCATTATTTCTAGAAAAGGGCTACAAGTGACCATCCCTGTTGCACCTAAGAAGAACTTCCTTGGTGGCTAGATCCTTCACGGAAAAGCTAAGGGGGTCAAATTTGACAGAACACAAATTATTGCGAGTAAATTTACGAGCGGAGATGAGATTCTTGAGAATGTTAGGAGACAGAAGAATATGGTTGAGATAAAAAGGTTTAGACGAAAGGTGAGCAGTTCCAGTGGCAAGCATATGGAGGCGAGAGCCATTACCGACTATAATATGACGAGTGTAAGGCGCCAAAAGGGGACAAAACGAGGACAAGGCACCTGGATCACCGGTGACATCAGAAGCAGCGTCCTTATCAATGATCCATTCGCCGTTGGCGTGAAGGCGGAGCCGTAGCTGGGAGCTGCGTGGTACATGATCGTGGTACCCTAGCCACGAGGTGGTGCATCATAGGGGGTTGGAGCAAGTGGTGCCAGCGTGAAGGAGAACATCACGGGTAGCCCTACATAGGTGCACCAGGACGACGGTCATCGATCCAGTCGCCATGGTCCCACGGTCGACATCTTGTGCTCCGCCTCGATCGCCCGAATGATCTACGTCGTGGTCTTCATGTTGCACGACAGTAACCTGAGTGCTCTCAATGTTAGCACGCTTGTCCATGGATAGCTCGACAATGATGAGAGACGGCACCTGGGTTAATGTGGGTAGGGGCACGATGGACGGAATGATGGCTACCTGCATCACGAACTTTGCCCCCAGCCCATCAAGCATCTGCAAGGTCAAGGTGTGTTCGCTGGCCGGCTCCCGGACATCAGCAAGTTCGTCGGTCATACCTTGGAGGCGGTGGCAGTGGTCTTTGATTATAAGGTCACCCTTAGACAGTGCCCTAGAACTCCTGGACAAGATGCTTGGTGTGCTCGGCCTTGTTTTCAGGGAAATACTTGTGAAGTCGAGTCCAGATGGTGTAGCGGTGGAACCGACAGTGGCGACAACGTCGAGCAGATCCCCCTCGATGGTGGAGATGAACCAAAGAACGATGGTGTTGTCATCGTCACGCTAGGCTTGATCGGCCAGCCGAGGCCTCCCGGACATGGTCCTCCGCATGATAGCCCGCTAGGAGAAGATTGATGTAGTTACGCCAACGTGTGAAGTTGCTATGGCATATGATGACCGGCTGCAGGTGGCCCATTCGGCGATCTTCCGTGGCGTCAGTTGTGCGTGGTTTTGTCCTTCGTAGTTCTTTGTCAGTCAGAGCTGTGCCGACTGATCGCAAGTGGCTGAGTGTGGCGAGGATTTTCTTTCATCATCAGGTAGTCTCTCAATGCCGGTTGAGTCGATGATCGCGGACGGCGAGGTTGGAGTCGTTTGCTCAGAGTTTAGGGATCATGATGACGCCTTTAGGAGAGGAGTGATGACGATGACGCATGCGTGTTATCTCGGCGAGATCCTCTTTGGAGTGGTGTGCATGAGGTATCTTATGTGTGCTGCTCAACAGTTGTGATGGTTTTTGTCCGCTTCTTTATAATTAAATGGGCGATCTAGTTTTTGCTCGATTTCCTTTGATTAACTGAGAAATTTTCTTCTTATTAATAAATGTAGGATAACTGCCATTTTAAAGAATTTTTTTTCTCCCATCATGCTTCTCCCATGAGTCAGTTTCTTCGAAAGGCTAGGACCAGGCTCGTACAAGCGGCACACAGTGACTGGTTTCACATGCCCTTACACAAAGGTGAGGTGCACTGCCGCCGCTGCTCCTTTGAGATTTTTTTAAAACACTGATTACAACATAGACACACACCTTCACACACATGTTTGGATTCAGGCCCCAGGCAGAAGGGGCGACGGCCAGGGGCGTGAGGCCCATCTCTTTGTATGTTTTAGCACTGTAGCTATAGTAAAATGCTACAGTCAACGAAGCTACCTGGATTTTAGAGCATCTCCAGCCGCGCCCCTAACAGGTCCCCCAGGGCGATTTTTTTCGCGCCGGCGCCCAAAAGACCTCCCAGTCGCAACCAGGGGCGGAGCTAAGGGGGGACGAGGGGGGCCAGCCCCCCCCCCCCCCCCCCCCAATGGCTGCCTCGTACTGAAGTACCATAGCGTAGGTCCCAGGTAGATTAGGCAAGGTCAATTAGATTTAGGACTAATTTGGCCCCCCCTAACAGTGCGGTCAAGAAGGCTTGAAGCCTAGAAAGTTTGCAAGTTGAAGCCTATGTATTAAATAAATAGCCCATGCGGCCATGCTGGTAGTTGTGGAAGCTGACCAGGCCACGATCGAGAGCATCCTCTATCCTCTATGGATGGCTTCGGTCGTTTCGGCCCCGACGCACGACGTACACAAGCTTGCTTTCCCTAAAAAAACGCACAAGAGCTCGCTGCGCGTAGCCGCCTATGGAAGTAGACGAGGGCATCCGTACAACAGATTAGCACCGCCGCCGTCGCCGTCGCTGATGGCGGAATAATCTTACGGTGAGTCTTCTAAGTTCCTTCATTGATTTATATATGTACCATGGAATACTGAACTGGTCCACATCTTTCTCCACAAGATTAGAAAGTTATTGCCTTTGATGGGATTAATTAGGGCTGGCAATTGTTTGTTTATTCTAAAAAATAGGTATGCACTGATTCTATCATCTTAGTTTCAGAATTTGCCCTTAGGACAACTCAACAGGACTCACCTCAGATCTAAGGTATATCATCGGCTTATGTCTACATCATCGCAAGTTATTACTATTGTTAGAATTCCACAAACTGATAAATTCTAGTTTCTATTTTTCAGTCCGGTTAGAAAATTACATACCAGTTTGTATACATGATAACTTAAATATGAAATTAGCTTACACAGAAACTACCGGTCAAATATTCCAGCATGAGTAAAATTTACACAACAAGCTAGAACTGGAAACACACCATATAGGAATATACATTTTGTTCTGTGAGGTTTAGGTGTAAGAACCACATTCAAACTAATGAAAATCTACCATTTTCTAATTGCAAAATCCACATTATCTTGTATTCCTCATAGAATGGTTACTGTTAGGAAAAAAACTTCTATATGCTCATTGAATACTGTAATTCATCTCAAGTTTCATTACAACACAAACACTGTAATTCATCTGCTCATAGAAAAATTAATAATCAAAATCAAATTACAATAGGGGTCCCAGGTTTGACCCCATGATACGTGCTATCCTGAGATTATTCCTCTTCTAAACAAACCATCATGCATCATTTTCTAACTAAGGCATAGCTCAGGAAAACCACTTGCTTTGACCAGAACTAGCTGATTACCCCAAATCTCATGGTAAAATTAGCAAGGCAGAGCATTTCTCTTACATGACCATAGCAAGAATGACACACTACATATAATCTGGTGAGATAGCAGCAACAATCTCAAAAAAAAAGCGGAGACATCATACATAGCACCTGAGCATCGCCCAAAGACATCCAGGTACATCACCCACTATTATTGCCTGTAAAAAGGCCTAATATCCACTAGTATTGCCTATTGATCATATTTGTCACTAAAACAAACATTGCCACGGTCGAGGGGGGGGGGAGGGAATGGGAATGGTGGAGAGAGGGAGGAAGGTGGAAGGAGGAGAGGTACCTGGTCGTCGGAGGGGTCGGGGTCGGGGTCGGCGAAGGGGTCGGGGTCGGGGTCCGAGCTCATCTGGGTCCTCGCTCGCCGCGGTCAAAGGAGAGCAGGGGCCGGTGGCGGAGGACGGCAGGGGCAGACGGGGTGGGTGCATCGGGGCCGCGCTCGCCGGCTGCTGCAGGGGCCGGAGGAGGCCCTCGCTCGTCGGAGGGAGGAGGAGAGGAGAGGAGCGGGCGACGTGCGCTCGGCCGATCCCGTTCGGGGGGCGCGGGGCGGCGGGGGTGGAGTCCCGCGGGGGTCGAGGCGGCGGCGGTGCAGCGCAAGACCACAACGGCGGCGGCGTCACCGACGGTGTGCAGGCGCGGCGGACGGAGGCGGCGGAGCAAGGGGGCGGCAGCGTACGGTTGGGGTCGAGTGGGGGATCTGGCGAGGGAGGGAGGGAGGCCACAGTGCGAGGGGAATAGGTGGAGTGGGGGGAGGGTTACCAATGGCGCACCTCCCCCTAGTGCGCCATAAGTACGACGATTCTAATGGCGCACCTCCCCTGATGCGCCATTAGAATTTTGTTTTAATTACTAGCCCGAATGGTCAGGTTATATTCCACCTAACCCTATCTCCATCAGAACACGCCCACTAGCCCGATTGGTCAGCACGCGGCAAACACACTAGGAGGTCCTGGGTTTGATTCCCAGGCTCCCCAATTTTTGTTTTTATGCATTTAAAATGTTGTTTGATGTTTAAATATGTTCAAACTTGTTTAAATCATAACAGTAATATTTTTTTATAAAAACAGTAATAATTTTTTAAAAAATATCATCAAATTTGTTATTTGAAAATATTTATGAATATGAAAAAATATCATCAAATTTATTATTTGAAAATATCATCAAATTTGTTATTTGAAAATATCATCAATTTTTTTTTTGCAATTTTAGTTGCATTCATTTGTGACGGTGGAGCGGGCCGGGGAGGGTGCGGGGGAGAGGGTGCGGTGGGTCGTCGGCGACGGTGGAGTGGGGGAGGGTGCGGGCCGGGGGTCGGCGGCCGCGGCCGGTGGAGCGGGGGAGGGTGCGGTGGGTCGTCGTCGGCGGTGGAGTGGGGGAGGGTGCGGGGGGTCGGCGGCAGCGGCCGGTGGAGCAGGGGAGATGGTGCGGGGGGTGCTCGGCGGCGAGGGGGACCGGATCTGGCGAGGTGGATAGCGATCGAGATGGAGGGGGGTCGAGATCGAGTGTCCATGAAATTTAAAAACATTCATGAGTTCAAAAAGTGCCCATGAAATACAATCGAGAAATGAAGGCTACGATTTAAATACAATCGATCTTAGCTAGCTATCTGTTCACAATCTTCTTGCCCTTCTTTTTCGCAAATGGAGTTCTTCTGTGGAACGGACGTCCTTTAGGTAGGGTGGTCCTGCTTCTTCGTGTGGTGTATGCTGCTACTTCATCGTCATCGTCATGTTCGATCTTCGGGTCACCGTACTTGTCGAAGTCTTGCTCATTGGCTACTCCATCCATTCCGATTATCTTCCTTTTGCTCCTCCTCATGACAACACGACTGGGCTTTGACGGGTCGGTAATGAAGAAGCATTGGTCCACTTGGGAAGCCAGTACCCATGGCTCATTTTTCGCGGTGACGTTTGCGCCCGCGGTCTTGGATTTGGCTTCGGGTATAACCATGGTGGTGAAATACCAGTCTTCTTTTAGGACGCTCTTGGCCCATCTGACACGGAACATCGGGACCTTCTTTCCAGCGTAGCTCAGCTCCCAGATCTCCTCGATCCTTCTGTAGTATCTATCCTGGTCGTTACCGGTGTAGGATTCCATCGTTACCCCGGAGTTCTGATAACCATCGCTCTTCATGTCCTTGTCCTCGGTGTAGAATGTGTAGCCGTTGATATCGTACGCCTCATAGGTCATCAGGTTGTGCTCGGCGCCCTGTGACAAGGCGAATATGAGTTGTTCTTCCGCGGAAGAATCCTCATGTGAAGGGTATGACAGAAGCTTCTGCTTGAACCAACGCGTGAAACATGAGTTGTGCTCTTTGATTATATCTCCGTCCGTCCTCTGTTGGCCTCGGTCATTGTATGTCTTCTCAATAAAGGTTTTGTGCTCTACCACCCAAGGATCGACCACGTGTATGTGTTGTAGCGCGACTAGGTTTGCTCTTTCAAAGTCGGCGAGTCGACCCTCGAAGTCGACATGCATTTCGCGGCGACCCTCACGGTGACCCCATCCAGCGAGCTGCCGAGGTGCCTGTTGACGGGCAGACCAACGGGGTCCTCGATGCCTAGATAATTCGTGCGGTAGGAGATGCACTCTTCGGTCAGAAAGCCCCTGGCTATGCTTCCCTCTGGACGTGACATGTTGCGAATGTATCCTTTGATGACACCATTCATCCTTTCGAACGGCATCATGTTGTGTAGGAACGTCGGGCCGAGTTGGATGATATCATCCACGATATGGACCAGCAGATGCACCATAACGTCGAAGAATGCGGGCGGAAAGTACATCTCAAGCTCGCATAGTATCACCACGATCTCTTCCTGTAGCCTTCTGAGTTGCCTCACGCCAACCGACTTCTGAGAGATGACGTTGAAAAAGTTGCATAGGCCAAATAGCGTTTCACGGACGTGCGTGTCCGTGATCCCACGGATTGCAACTGGAAGTATCTGCGTCATCAGCACGTGACAGTCGTGAGACTTCATCCCGCTGAACTTCTGCTTCGCTGGGTCTAGGTATCTGCTTATCTTCCCCCTGTAACCGTAAGGAAGTTTTACTCCTACGAGGCAGGTGAAAAACTGCTCGATCTACTCCTGACTTAGAGTGAAGCACGTGGGAGGGTAGTCATTTCCGGTCTTCTTGGCCTTTTTGCCTTTGCGACGACTTTCCGTGTCCTGCTTCGCCTCATCATCATCATCATTAGCGTGAAGCTCCTCCCTGATGCCCATTGATTTCAAGTCTGCCCTTACTTTCGGGCCATCTTTGAGCATGTTGAGCAGGGTACCAAGTAGACTATCGCACACATTCTTCGTGATATGCATGGCATCAAGGCTGTGAGGCACACGGTGGATCTTCCAGTACGACAAGTCCCAGAAAACAGACCTCATTTTCCATACCTCCAGCAGCGGCTCTGGCGCCTTTCGCTTCTTTCCTTGGCTCTGGCGGCAGTGGGCAATCTTTCCAATTTTTCAACAGCTGGTCTATTTCCTCGCCGCTCCTCGTAGGCGGGCGTCTTCGGGGTTCGGTTTCACCATCGAATAGATTCTTGCGTTTCCTCCACGGGTCATCGTCGCGAAGCCACCTTCGATGTCCCATGAACATGGTTTTTGAAGACCCGGGATCTCTATCTAGCTGGTGATACATTGTGTCATCCATGCACCTGACGCATCCAGAAAATCCGTGGACCATCTGCCTCGCGATATATCCGTAACCGAGATAGTCGTGCACCGTCGTGAGCAGTTCGACTCTCATATGGAAATATTCTTTCTCTGCGGCGTCCCACGTATTGGCTGGCCTTTTCCACAGCGTGTCTAGCTCCTCTTTCAGCAGCCCCAGATACAGATTGATGTCGTTCCTTGGTTGTTTCGGCCCTTCAATTAGCATACTCATGTGAATGTACTTCCTCTTCATGCACAATCAGGGGGGAAGGTTGTACATCCACACAAACACAGGCCAGGTGCTATGTGTGCTTCTCTGGCTGCCAAACGGATTGACTCCATTGGTGCTCGCGCCCAGCACGATGTTCCTTGGATCCTTCCCAAATTCTGGGTGTTCGAAGTTCAACGCTTGCCATTGGCTCGCATCCTTTGGGTGACTTAGCATCTTGTCTTTTTTATTTATCTCCGGATCATTTGCGACATCTTCTCGCTTGTTCTCCTTCCTATCCGCGTGCCAACGCAGGAGCTTTTCTACCTTAGGGTACGCGAAATACCGCTGCAGACGAGGAGTGATCGGAAAGTACCACACCACTTTTCGAGGAGCTTTCTTCCTCTTCTTGTATCGAGTGATGCTGCACACCGGACATATGGTAGACTCCACATACTCGTCCCGATAAATGGTGCAATTGTTCATGCACACATGGTATTTCATGTGCGGTAAATCCAGAGGACACACGATTTTCTTCGCCTCCTCGAAACTGGTCGGGCACTTGTTCCCCTTGGGAAGACGTTCGTGCCAAAATGACATGTTCTCGTCGAAGCATGCGTCGGTCATTTTGTGTTTTACCTTCATCTCCAGAGCCATGAGCGTTACTTTCAGGCGGGTATCCTCAGACCTGCATCCTTCATACAATGGAGTAACCGTGTCTATCTCCAGTTGATCCAGCTTGGCTTTCTCTTGGGTGGCAGCTCTTGCGTTATCTGTCTGCTAGAGAAGTAGCTCTTGAATATGAGGGTCCTGCACCCAGCCCATCGATGGTCCATCGTCGTCTGCTCCACCGACATCTTCATCTTCATGATCATGCCCTTCGTCTGCTTCGGCATCTTCCTCATCATCATGTCCGGCATCTTCTACATGATGACTGTGTACAGCATCACCGTCGTGATCATGTCCTGGAGATTCTTCGTCTTCTCGCCTGCCCGAGCCGCGGTGGTTGTCTTGCTGCCCTTCCTCATTTCTTGCCCGGCCTCCATGGACGACTTCATAGTCATCTTCATCACCTTGCCACCGATAGCCATCCATGAAACCACGCAAGAGCAGGTGGTCCCGCACCTGCCCGGAATCCGGATCCGCAATAAGGCTCTTCAGCTTGCATCTTCGACACGGACATCTTATCTCCGTCTCGTTCTTTTGAAGCATCTCGGCCTTCGCGGAGCTCAAAAACCTATTCATGATGCCTTCGGTCATCGTGCGGACCATGGTTGCCTGCGGGGTAGAGCAAAACGATATTTTAGAACCAAGAAAAAATTTGGCATGACTTTCCCTAAAAATAGGACCAAAAAGAATGCATAGTGCCAAAATTGAAATGAATCAACATTCCGGCAAAATATTGGCAACTATCGCATTTCAAATACCGATACCTGCAAACACAAACATATGCAATGCCACGAACATACATAGATCTAGCTAGGCCACAAAAAATGCATGTGCACGTTGTTGGAGCGAGCTAGGAAGAAAAAAAAATAGATCTACAACATGAAGATAGCTTTCCCCTTACTTACCTATCAAAAAAAGGTAATTTCACCACTTAATTTTGATGAATCTATGGTGCAAATGAGGTGAGGAGGAGGAGGCAGCCGACAAGCTTGGAGAAGGAGGTGGAGGGAATGAAGTGGGATAAGTGAGTGTGTAAGTGTGGCTGTCCAAAATATCTAGCTGATCACAGGTTACTAATGGCGCACCACACAGCCATGCGCCATTAATAACCCAACATACTAATAGCGCACCACACAGCCATGCGACATTAGTAACCCAACATACTAATGACGCACCACACAGCCATGCGCAAAAATAATATATATATATTCTAATGGCGCACCGTGGCATAGTGCGCCATTACTAGTTCAAACTAGTAATGGCGCACTATGCTACGGTGCGCCATTAGTAGTTTTACAAAAAAAGAAATAAAAAAACAACAGTAATGGCGCACTGTGTGGCCGATGCGCCATTATTAGTTAGCACTAGTAATGGCGCACTATGCAGTGATGCGCCATTAGTATGTTTGGAAAAATAAAATTATGTTACTAGTGGCGCACCATGTGCCAGGTGCGTCATTAGTATCTTCCACACTAATGACGCACCAGCACATGGTGCGCCACTGCTATATAATAGTGGCGCACCACATGACAGGTGCACTATTAGTGTCCATTCCATCTATAACCATTTTTCTAGTAGTGTTACAGGTAGGGTCCTTTTGCGCAAGTTGATCACCAGCTACCGGCAATCTGGACTGGCTTCCTCAATATGTGCCAGGACATCAGAGACCCACACATGCATCAACAACTGCATCAGGATCTAGTGGAACACCTATGAAGGCCAGGGGCTGAGCCAGGATTTGAATATCGGGGGGCCAAGTCAAGTATGGATATAAAAAATCCAGTACAAAAGATGATTACCGAGAACAAGGTTGAGCACTTGCACGTCAGCTTCATTAACAATTTGACAATTCTAAGCAACTGGCTTAGAAAACGAACTAATCTTAATGATGGTTTGCGGCGGGTTTTTTTCAAAACGTTTGGCAGAGTTTTTACTCATCATAAGATAGGAATCTCAGTTTCAGAAGCAACCAGCTTAGAGAACGAATTAATCTTAGTGTTGTTTGGCACTGTCTTTTCTCTTCATAGTTGAGGAATTTTAATTTCTGAATTCTATACTCATACAGACGACTTAGGAAATTTTTACACCACAAAAAGGAACTAACACAAGATAATCTGCATCACGAAAATTTCTAGGATGCCTACAAGATATGAATTCTTAATAGCATCTCAAATCATGAAATAAAACAACTAAATCTAATGTATAATTTCAAAACTGATACGAGATGAAAATCAAGAGAAATTAGTATACTGTAATGTGCTAACCTGCTAGTTGTTGGCTGAACCAGTGAAGTACGTTGCGTCGTCAACTCGCCTTATGAATCAGAGTGTGAGAAGCAGAGTAAGTAGTAGGGATCAGAGTTAGACGGACGGCAAGGGCACACGGCGGCGGCGGCAGCGCCTAATCTCTACCCACGTACACGCTAATTACGGATGAAAAAGAACAGAGTCCAAGAGACTAGATTTTTTTTTGAGACAACCTCGCGAAGCTTTTTATTAGTTCGTCACAATGTTTATAAGGACGGATGGTAGGTTTTCGGGGTGACCTAATCAAACATGGCGACCACCATCGAGAGATAAAGCATGCTTCGCTAAGTTGTGAGCTTCATAATTTGAGCTCCTAAGTTGATGATTAAAAATGCAGAAATCAAAAAGCGAGGAATGGTCTATTATTTCATGTACAACTGCGCCATAGCTTGCCGAATTGTCCATCTTCAAGTCTTATACCACCACTTTGCAGTCTAATGCAACCTCAATCTTCCGCGTGTAAAGAGCATCTGCCAGTGCCAAAGCCTCTCTAATGGCAAGGGCCTCCAGGATTGCCGGATCATCAATGTGGTTGAAAAAGAGTGTCGCAGCACCCATAAACCTCCCAGCGTCATCTCTGCACATCACACCAAGAGCCCCAAAGCCACTCCTGGAAACAGCAACGTCCATGTTTAGTTTGGCATTTCCTGTCGTTGGGGCCAACCACGACCGACGTGCAGCTGTCGGCGCATGCCCAAGCTCATGACCCACTGGGGATCTAGTATTGACAATCTGCAGCTCAGCAAGGTAACTGATTATGAATGCATTCACTGAAATCGGTGATTGGAAAATGTTCTCGTGGATAGCCTTCCGCCGAACTCCTCATAGTGCCCACAGAGTTACTGCCAAGCGATCAAAGAGGTCCTTAGGTAATATTTCATGCAGATTGCAAAGCCGGTCTTTCGGGTTATCTTCCCCTTGTTCACTAATTCGATCTACCAGCTCCTCGAGCGCCAACTCCCACACACTCCCCTCCATCGGGCAAAGAATCAGCGCATGTTCCCAAGTGTCAACTGCCCCGCATAATGCACAAGTATCTTCCGTTGCCATGTGCCTGTGTTTCAGGACTGTCCCCGTCGGCATAGACTGTCGGGCGAGACGCCAAACGAATACCTTCAGTTTTGAGGGTACCTGAATGTGCCAGATCATAGACCATTTGCTAGTTTCATTGACATCATATAAGGTACCACCGTTTCCATCTAGCTAGGCTTCATGGGCGTGTTTCATACGAAGGATCATCCGGTAAGCAGACCGTACAGTAAAACGTCCTCGAACCTCTTCATGCCACACCCATAAATCTTGGACTCGTCGTGTGCACACCGGGATCTTAAGTATTGCCTCCGCATCAACCTGGGCGAAAACAGCCCGGACTAGGTTTTCCTTCCAGGTTGCCGTTGTGCCATCAATTAGTTGTGCAGCACTAACCGGAGCATTTGGTGCCTGGGCTGTAAAAGGACGCTTCGAGCTGTCTCTCGGGATCTAGTTATCAAGCCAAATTTTCATCGTTTCGCCATCCCCAATTCTCCGAATGAGACCCTGTGACAGGAGGTCGTGCCCATCCAAGATAGCGCACCAAATCTGGGAGGGATGTGATCCCAGCTCGGCCTGAAGCAAAGAGCAATCCGGGAAGTAAATCACCTTGAGAATTTTGGCACTCAGGGAGGTGCTATCAGTCAAAGTTCGCCAAGCCTGTCTAGCCAGAAGAGCTAGGTTGAATATTTCCATGTCACGGAAGCCTAAACCCCCAAGTGTTTGGGCACAGTCATAGTATCCCATGCGACCCAGCAAGATTTCCTCTTCCCCTGCTTGGAGCCACTAGTAGAAAAAGAGTCAAACGTGAAGCACATTAGTGCCGGTTTGAATTTGAGCCGGCACTAATGGTACCATTAGTGCCGGTTCGAACGTCTATGCATTAATGCCGGTTCGTGTTGAACCTTTAGTACCGGTTTGTGCCACGAACCGGTACTAAAGGGGCGATGGCAGGCTGGCGTCAGGCTGGGGCCCCACGATCACCTTTAGTACCGGTTCATGGCACGAACCGGTACTAAAGGGCTAACCTTTAGTACCGGTTTGTGCCACGAACAGGGGTCTGACCTATAGTACCGGTTTGTGACACAAACCGGCATTATAGGGCAATTTTCAAACTCTGCCCCCCCCCCCCTGTCGCCATTTCAGTTCTGAAAAAATCAAAAGAAAATGATAAAAACTTCAAAAAATAAAATCCTTCGAGAGGTAGTTATATTACTACATCTACTAGTTAGGAAAATTTGAAAACTTAAATTTGGACATGTTTTGCAAAAAGTGTAGGGAAAATGTAAAACGGCTATAACTTTTGCATACGATGTTGGAAAAAAATGTATAATATATCAACAAATTCAGCACGAAAATCCGCATCCGATGGAGACTGCCTACGGCCTGTTTGCAATTTTTTAGAATCCTCAGATTCCAAAAGGAAAAAAAGATATGGTCAAATTTATGTTTTTTTTAAAAAAATTGTTAAATCTAGTCAAACTACTTATTCAAGAAGTATTAATGTTACTACATAATTATTCAAGAATATTAGTGTTACTAAATAATTATTTCAATTTTTTGAATTTTGGTCAAATCTGGTCAAACTATGGTCAAACTATAGTCAAACTACGGTCAAACTTATTCAAGAAATATTAGTGTTACTAAATAATTACTGTTTTTTAGAATACTAGTTTCAAACTCAAACAGTGACATCTGTGACTTCATGCTCAAGCTAAACTCCTGAGGGTTAATAGGATTGGCATCTTACCATTGTCAGGAAAACAACAAGTGCAGACTTGGAAACGAAAGAGAATAGAACCCAAAAGTTAAGCGTGCTCGGGCTGGATTAGTGAGAGGGATGGGTGACCGGTCGGGAAGTTAGATAATTTGGAATGAGTGATCCACACTTGAGCAGTTAAGAGAGATGATTAGAGACTAAATCACCAAATAATTCAAAAAAATTAAAAATCGAAAAAATAATCAAAAAATTCCAAAATTTTTAAAAAAATTAAAAAAAACCTTTAGTACCGGTTGGTAACACCAACCGCTACTAAAGGTCCCCCATACCAAGGCGCGAGCCCACACCACGTGGTGGCACTTTAGCGTCGGTTCGTGCCGAACCGGTACTAAAGGGGGGGGCTTTAGTGCCCACCAATTAGTGCCGGTTATGGAACCGGCACTAAAGGCCCTTACAAACCGGTTTTAAAACTCCGTTTTCTACTAGTGAGCCCCACCAGAACTGACGGATGATGGAACTGATACTGTCACATAGTCCTCGTGGTAATATGAAGCACGCCATTGAATAGACCGGGATTGCTTGCGCTATAGCCTTGATCAGAACCTCCTTACCAGCTGAGGAAAGTAACTTAGCCATCCACCCCTTGACCTTTTCCCACACGCGGTCCTTAAGATATTTGAAAGTACCATTCTTCGATTGACCAACATCAGTAGGCATGCCAAGGTATCGCTCACTCAAAGATTCATTCCGGACCTGCAGGTTATTCTTGATAGTTTCTCTCAGCTGTGGAGGGCAACCATTGCTGAAAAAGATTGACGACTTCTCATTATTGATCCTCTGTCTCGAAGCAGCACAATATGTATCCAGTAGGTTTGACACCGCATTTGATCCTTCCCCATTTGCCTTGAAAAGCAACAGGCTATCATCTGCAAAAAGAAGGTGGTTCATGGTTGGAGCCGTGGGGGCCACCTTGATCCCTGGCATCGATGATTGAGAACTTGATTTAAGGAGGCACGAAAGGCCCTCTTATGCAATCAAGAATAAGTAGGGGGAGATTGGGTATCCCTGCCGGATACCTCTTGTTGGCTTAAAAGACTCAAGCTTTTCTCCATAGAAGCATACTGAAAAAGAAACTGAAGAAACCATGCCCATGACAATATCTATCCACTGTTGGTTAAAACCCAGCTTAGTCATAATACCTCTTAAATATTCCCACTCCATTCTATCATAATCCTTCATCATGTCCAAATTTAAAGCACAAAAGTTGTTTGTCTTGGCCCTAGACCGCTTATGAAATGCAAACTTTCATATGCACATATAATATTATCAGTGATAAGCCCTCCGAGAACAAAGGCAGACTGTTCCTCAGAAATTATATCTGGCAGAATCAGATTTAGTCTATTGGCAATGACCTTCGAGGCTATCTTATACAAAACAATGCACAAACTGATGGGCTGAAATTGCGCAAGTGATGTTGGATTTGTTACCTTGGGAATCAATACCAGGACAGTATCATTAATAGAAGCTGGACTTTCCTCGCCCTTTACAATTATAATGACTATCTCTATTACTTCATCACCACAAACATCCCAGTGTCGTTGGTAGAAGTGAGCAGGAAAGCCGTCCGGCCCCGGGGATTTGGTCGGAAACATTTGAAACAGCGCAACCTTAACCTCCTCAGTATATTGTGCATAGAGACTTGAGTTCATCGCAGCTGTTACCTTCTTGGGCACATGGGTCAACACCGCCTCCATATAATGAATGTTGAAAATATGAGCAAATTACTACGAGATTTAATCCGAATAAACAGAATATAAATCATGACCACAACAGCAGAGATTAAACTAATCATGCGAACTAGCATAGCAGATGAACATATCACATCTAGGGCACATACTAGAAACATGAATTCTACCACGATCTCGAACAGGAAGGATAGAATCACATACGGTGCGGCGGGTGCAGCACCGCCGGCGTTGATGTTGTCACCCATGTCGTCAAGGATGAGGTTGCCGAGGTCGGGGAAGAAGTCGTCGTTCGCGAAGTCGTCGCTGCCAGCAGTCGCGCGAGTGCGCTCCCCAAAAACCTGATCGCCCCTCTCTCGTACAGGATCACGAGAGGCGGGGTTCCGGAGGCCTGCTGTCCCTTCTTGCGGTGCACGCCGGAAGGAGGGATGGAGAAGACTAGCTTGGCGGCGCAATGATCTGGAACGGTGATGAGAAACCATAGCGGCTAGGGTAGACGTCTGCCTGACTATATATATAGCGGACCGGGTCGTAATTAATGACTCATTAATTTTCCCATGCAGCAAAAATATAGACAACGTGCATAGCTCTGTCCTCGGCTCGGCTCAATCCCGCAACCCGCGGCGCGTCGTGACGAGGCGTGGCGTGGCGTGGCGAGGCGAGCGAGGAGGAGGAGCGCGCGTGTAGGTCTCCTCTTCTCATGCTCATACAAGTGGTAGAAGAGCTCACCTTATAAAGAGGTGCAACTCTCTCTCAACTTCTAATGTGGGACTAAATTTTAGCCTCACTCACTCCACTCACATGTGTGCATGAATGGGCCAAGAAAATTTCAGAATTTTAGTTGGGCTTTGGGCCAAAGGCCTACTAGCAAAATTCCAACAATCCCCCACAAAGTCTCATTGGCACATCTCATCATTTAGTTCCAAAACATTGTTTTATATATCGGTGCTTAGTGGAGACTGTGAAGTTGAACTTCCACTTAGAAATTTATGCTACACTAAATCACAACTTGAATAGTGGACTATGCCTTGAACTACAAGTTTTCTGTGAAACTAGTTTCACACAAATTCTTGACCGATACTGGGCTGTTGCAAGGCTTCCCCGCGGGTGGAGCGTATACGTCATACTCCAGGGCCTTTCATGAATTTATTAGAGAACACCCAATTCTCACAGACTGCGATGTTGACAGTCAAATTCATATAGGTGTGTTCCTCAGAAGATGTTCTGCAGGACAACATCTCTGCTTACCCGAATAAGCCACTTGGAACACATTAAGATAATTATCAACCTGCCATGCAGATCAGGAGAGTATTGCATCTTTACGGAGTGGGATAATTAATATAGGGATACTCTCCTCCCAGCTGACCAACAGCTTGTCTCCCACTTCTACTTCACGGGATCTCCGATCACATAGAGTGGGTTACCACTATGGACAACTCATGCGGTGGGTCTCAAACCCATCTCCATCGATGCATTATCTACCCCATTACGTGATAGACCCTTTGTGAAGGGATCTGCCAAGTTTTTCGACGTTTGGATATAATCCAACGTAATAACTCCGGAGTTCCTCAATTTTCTGAAAGATTTTAGTCTCCTCTTCACATGCCTTGAGGACTTCATATTGTCCTTAGAACTGTTTATCTTGACGATCACAGTTTGATTATCACAGTTCATCAGGATAGGGGGTATTGGTTTTTCAACCATAGGTAAGTCCATCAAGAGTTCACGAAGCCACTCTGCTTCAACAGTGGCAGTGTCTAATGCTGTGAGTTCTGATTCCATAGTTGACCTCGTTAAGATGGTCTGCTTGCAAGACTTCCAGGAAACAGCGCCACCGCCAAGTGTAAAAACATAACCACTTGTGGCCTTAATCTCATCAGCATCAGATATCCAGTTTGAGTCACTATAACCCTCCAGTACCCTTGGATACCCGGTGTAGTGAATCCCATAGCTAGCGGTGCCTTTCAAATAGCGCATAACTCTCTCAAGCGCATGCCAATGATCATCTCCCAGTTTTGACACAAACCGACTCAGCTTGCTCATAGCAAAAGAGATGTCAGGCCTCGTGGCACTCGCCAAATACATAAGCGAGCCAATAATCTGAGAATACCTCAGTTGATCTCTAGCAATCCGTCGATTCTTTCGAAACAACACACTAGCATCATATGGAGTTGGAGAAGGCGTGCAGTCGCTATACCCAAAACGACTCAAGACCTTTTCCACATAATGAGACTGAAGCAGTGTGATCCCACCATTCTCATCTCTCAACAGCTTGATGTTTAAGATAACATCAGCTACTCCTAGATCCTTCATCTCAAAACAGCGAGATAAGAAATCCTTAACCTCCTTGATTAAATCAAGTTTGGTTCCAAAGATCAATATGTCATCGACATACAGACAAAGAATAACTCGCCCCCACCATAGCGATAGTACACGCACTTGTCACCATCGTTTACTACAAAGCCGGCAGCAGTTAATGTTCTTTCGAACTTCTCATGCCACTCCTTAGGAGCTTGTTTAAGGCCATATAAAGACTTTAATAACTTGCACACCTTTCCTTCCTGACCAGGTATTACAAAACCATCTGGCTGATCCATGTAAATTTCCTCCTTCAACTCTCCATTAAGGAAAGCCGTCTTAACGTCCATTTGATGAACGAGAAGACCATGTGAGGTAGCCAGTGATAGTAGCACCCGAATTGTGGTCAGTCTAGCCACGGGTGAGTAAGTATCAAAGAAGTCTTCACCTTCTTTCTGGGTATAACCCTTGGCCACAAGCCGTGCCTTGTACTTTTCAATCGTACCATCAGGTCTAAGCTTCTTCTTGAACACCCACTTACATCCTACAGGTTTGCACCCATATGGACGGTCAGTGATCTCCCAGGTACCGTTAGCTAAGATGGAATCCATCTCGCTACGTACAGCTTCCTTCCAGTAGTCAGCATCAGGAGATGCATAGGCTTCTGAAATAGTCCTGGGTGTGTCATCCACGAGGTACACAATGAAATCATCACCAAAAGACTTTGCAGTCCTCTGTCTCTTACTCCTCACAGGAGTTCCATTGTTACCCTCAACAGGATTCTCAACGTGTTCCATCGCAATGGTGGGTTCAGGAATTACAGTGAATTCCTCACTAGATGGAGTAGGTATCTCCTGATTTGATGAACTCGACATATCCTTCATAGGAAATATGTCCTCAAAGAAAGTTGCATCATTTGATTCCATAATCGTACCAACATGCATGTCGGATACCTCAGATTTTATTATCAAAAATCTATAGCCGATGCTATGAAAAGCATAGCCCAGAAGAACACAATCCACGGTTTTTGGTCCAAGCTTGCGCTTCTTGGGAATTGGTATATTGACTTTCGCCAAACAACCCCAAGTACGTAGGTAAGAGAGTTTCAACCTTTTCCTTTCCCATTCCTCAAATGGAGTCATGGTCTTATGCTTTGTGGGAACTCGGTTTAGGACATGACATGCAGTCATTAGCGCCTCCCCCCACCATTCCTTGGATAGACCCGAAGTGTATAACATGGTGTTAACCATATCAGTTAGAGTTCGGTTCTTTCTTTCGGCTACCCCATTTGACTGGGGTGAGTAGGGAGGCGTCCTCTCATGGATTATACCATGTTCCGCACAAAACAGATCAAATTCATTGGAAAAATACTCTCCACCACGATCGGACCTAAGCCGTTTAATTTTCCGATCAAGTTGGTTCTCTGCTTCAGCTTTATAGTTTTTGAAGAAAGTCAAAGCCTCATCTTTTGATTTCAGAAGATACACATAACAATATCTAGTGGAGTCATCAATCAACGTCATGAAGTATCTCTTTCCACCTTTTGTCAACACGCCATTCATCTCACAAAGGTCAGAATGTATAAGCTCTAGTGGCGCCAAGTCTCTTGCCTCTGCAGTCTTATGGGACTTGCGAGGTTTCTTAGCTTGCACACATACTTGGCACTTGGAACCTTTGACAGTAGAGATTTTCGGAATTAAATTCATATTGGCTAACCGCGTCATGCAACCAAAGTTAATATGACAGAGTCGTGAATGCCAAATATCAGATTCATTATTGTGGCAAACATTATTAATAACTTTAGTGCAAATATCTGACAAAGATAGGCGGAACAAGCCTCCGCACTCATAGCCTTTTCCAACAAATTGTCCACACTTAGAAATTACAACTTTATTGGATTCGAAAACCAACTTAAAACCATCTCGACATAAACGGGAACCGCTAACGAGATTTTTATTAATGGACGGCACATGATGAACGTTCTTCAGGCGCACAGTCTTCCCCGAAGTAAACTTCAGATCGACCGTACCAACACCTCGAACGATGGCATGTGACCCGTTCCCCATCAGCACGGGTGAAGTCCCTGTTGCCTGGTAAGAAGAAAACATGGAGGCGTCAGCACAAACATGTACATTGGCACCGGTGTCAATTAACCAATCAGGGGATTGAAATACTGAAAGGATGGTAGGAAAAATACCGTACCCTGATTCCTTCATATCAATATCACCGATGACAACATTAGCGGACTTGCCGCTCTTCTCATGTTCGCGCTCCTCAAAGCGGTTAGGACACTTTGGAGCCCAGTGATTAGGATCACCGCAGACATGGCAAAGTCCCTTCCCCTTCTTATGAGAATTCTTCTTGAAGTTGGTAGAATGTGATGGCTTGTTCTTTGTATCAAACTTGCCTTTGCCCTGAGTTTTGTTCTTATTGTTTTTGTACTTGTTGGGCTGGGAGTTCTTCTTCTGTACCATGTGAGCACTAGAACCTCCCTCAGCAACTCGAGCACGTGTGTCCTTTGCTCTCGTCTTCTCTTCAACATCAAGAGTACCAATGAGATCCGCAACGGAAAACTCCTGTCTCTTGTATTTCAGGGAAGTAGAAAAATTGTTCCACGAAGGTGGAAGCTTGGCAATGATGCCTCCGGCAACAAATTTGTCCGGTAACACAGACTTGAAGTACTCAAGTTCTTTTGCGAGCGACTGTATCTCATGAGCCTATTGTACAACAGGGCGCTCATCAGTCATCTTGTAGTCATAGAATTGCTTCATGACGTACAACTCGCTGCCGGCGTCCGAGGCACCAACTTGGCCTCGAGCGCAGCCCACATGTCCTTGCCGTTGTCAAACGACATATACGAATCCACAATGGAGTCATCAAGAACACTCAGAAGAGCGCCTTTAAAGAGGGTATCGATCTTCTCAAAAGCTTCCACCTGTGCTGGATTAAGATCGCCCTCAGGCTTGCCCTTGGTGGCATCATAGCAGCCCATGGTCTGAAACCAGTAGACTGCTCTCGTGCGCCACCTCTTATATTGCGCCCCCTTAAAGGCAGGCGGTTTCAGATGCGCAGCAAAACCACTCGGAGTAAATTGCCTATAATCAGGTTTCTGGATTGTTGAAAATATGAGCAAATTACTACGAGATTTAATCCGAATAAACAGAATATAAATCATGACCACAGCAGCAGAGATTAAACTAATCATGCGAACTAGCATAGCAGATGAACATATCACATCTAGGGCACATACTAGAAACATGAATTCTACCACGATCTCGAACAGGAAGGATAGAATCACATACGGTGCGGCGGGTGCAGCACCGCCGGCGTTGATGTTGTCACCCATGTCGTCGAGGATGAGGTTGCCGAGGTCGGGGAAGAAGTCGTCGTTCGCGAAGTCGTCGCTGCCAGCAGTCGCGCGAGTGCGCTCCCCAAAAACCTGATCGCCCCTCTCCCGTACAGGATCACGAGAGGCGGGGTTCCGGAGGCTTGCTGTCCCTTCTTGCGGTGCACGCCGGAAGGAGGGATGGAGAAGACTAGCTTGGTTCAGTAATTAACGCGTCCATTAATTATTAATTAATGACTCATTAATTTTCCCATGCAGCAAACATATAGACAACGTGCATAGCTCGATCCCGCAACCCGCGGCGCGTCGTGACGAGGCGAGGCGAGGCGAGGCGTGGCGTGTAGGTCTCCTCTTCTCATGCTCATACAAGTGGTAGAAGAGCTCACCTTATAAAGAGGTGCAACTCTCTCTCAACTTTCAATGTGGGACTAAACTTTAGCCTCACTCACTCCACTCACATGTGTACATGAATGGACCAAGAGAATTTCAGAATTTTAGTTGGGCTTTGGGCCAAAGACCTACTAGCAAAATTCCAACAATGAACGCCCTCCAATAGGTATAAAGTCTGGTAGAAACTGTTAGCTAATAACCTTACCTCCTCGGATCAGATATTTGCACACCCAAGGAATTTTGTAGTGCCTCCAAGAGACTAGATGGGAGGTTACGTTGTCAACTGGCCGCTAGTGGGCTTTTACTATGGTCTTTTTTCTCTTCTTTTTGTAAAGTACACATTAAGAACTTGATATTAGGGGGAGGGGGGGCTACGTTGTGCGTGGGATCATGGGCTCGTTGGCTGTACGTCTCCAAGTATATCTCGTCCCCCCTTGGCTCCACCACTAATGGAGGCTCAAGGGCAACACCTAGCTCGACATGTAATGAAATATGAGTTTTTATTTATTAAATTATATAATTTATATTGAACTATTTGATTTTTATTGATTTTCTGTGATGACTTATGTGATAAAAAAATAACTTCTTATGAATTTGGGCCGAACCACAGCAAATATGGACGGATTTGCGTCGATAACGGGCCGTTTTTTGCCGAAAGTGGGCACATTAGCACAAAAAATGAGCCGATAACGGTGCCTGGGGCGACCTGGGGCGGCTGTTGGGAACCGAATCGCACCCAGCATCGATTTTAGTGTCGGCTCGCCCCCGGGCGGCGATTTTCTAGCCTCCTAGGAGGCCAACGGCTGGAGATGCTTTTAGCCCAGTTCGCCCGGGGTCTTTGGTCACTGTTCACACACATACACTCACATGGTACATATTATTGAAGTGTAATCTTTTGTACTAGTTAATTAAGGGGAGAAAATACAATCTGTAACGAGCCCTACGGCGCGAATCAACCTGTGGTTGGATGGTTAGAGGGACAGTGGTATCCCTAGCCCACCAGAGATTTAAGTCCTGGTGCTTGAATTATTCCTGGATTTATTTCAGGATTTCCTGCGCTTTCAGTGGGAGGAAACATTCCCGTCGATGACGAGGCGCCTACAGTGACTTCATAAATTTCAAGATGACATGCCGGCTCAGTCACTTGGAGGTGCTCATAGGGGTAGGGTATACGTTCATAGAGGTGAGTGTATGCGCGTATGTATGAGCGCTTGCGTCTGTACTGATGTTCAAAAAAAACAAGCCCTACAGATGAAACTCAGCGGTGAATCCTAAACGGCAATGGGCCAGCCCATTTGTCATGTTATTCCTTTTTGTAAACTGCTGCAAAAATGATGCTGCTGTGGGTTTCGAACTCACGCAGCCAAATTTATGTACAAAACACACTAACCACCCCAGCCAACCTTCCTTACGTGCTAGCAAACAAGTTTGTACCTCTTTTAATTCTTTTTTTTCCATTTTTTCTTTTTCTTTTCCTTCTTTTCGTTTTCTTTTTTCTTTTTTCCAATTCGATGCAACAACTTCATCGGATTTTATGAACGTTTTTCTAAATTTGATGAACTTTTTTCAAAATAGATGAACATTGTTCTAATTGGATAAACATTTTCCAAAATCGGTGAACTTTTTTCAAATTTGATGAACTTTTTTTGAAGTCGATGAACCTTTTTGAAAATTCCTTGCATTTGTTTTCAAATTCGTGAACTTTTTTTAAAGTTTATGAAAAAAATTCAAAATTGATCAACTTTTTTCAAAATAAGTTATTCTTTTTTCAAATTCGATGAACTTTTTGTAAATCGATGAACTTTTTTTTAAAATTCGTGAACTATTTTTTAAGTTTGTCAACGTTTCTTCAAAACCGATGAACTATTTTTCAATTCGATGAACTTTTGTTCAAAATCGATGAACTCTTTTTCAAAATAGATGGATTTTCTTTCAAATTGATGAACTTTTTTCAAAATCGATGAACTTTTTTCAAAACCGATGAACTTTTGTTCAAAATCAATGAACTCTTTTCAAAACCTATGAACTCATTTTTCGAAACGATGAACTCTTTTCAAAATCGATGAACTCTTTTTTTTTCAAAATGGATGGACTTTTTTCAAAATCGATGCTATAATCAATGAACTTTAAGAAAAATCTATGAAATTTTCTTAAAATCGATGATCTTGTTTTCAAATTTACCTTTTCTTTTTTCAAAAAGATTTATATTGGCTTTACTAAGGAAACGTTAACTAGGATGGTTTTTGTAGGAGTGTACAGAAAAATTAGTTCGGTGTAGTGGTTATAGCATCAAGCCACGAATGATCTTGTGCTAGGTTCGAATTCCACTGTTCCCATATTTTCAGTTCGGATTTGTTTTTTTCTTCTTCATGTCTGCTTTGTTCACTCGGTTCGTGGGCCTGGCCCGCTACGCGTCGCTAGCGAGCGCCGGTAGAGTCAGCCGGCGCCTGAAGCGCTGGTTAGGAGCTCCCAAACTCAGCACCAGTACACACGTATCTTTTTTTTTTTAGATCCACACACGTATCTAGGCCTGTAAGTATTTCCGCCAGCCCAAGCCCGACCGCAGCCGCCGGCCCTCTCCTCCAAATCCCCAACTCCAGCCTAACTCCCAGCCAAACCCTAAACGCATCCGTCCCAAATCCGTCGGTCAGATCGGTCCTTTCTCCCCTAAATCCTCAAATCCAGCCCCTTCAGCGCCGTCATTTGCGTCTTCCACCTCCATCGAAGCCAAACCCTAAGCATTGGCGACGCGGTGTTTGTGGAGGACGACGGCATCGGCGGCGCGGCCATGAAGGAGGAGGGCGGCGGCAGCAGCCAGAAGCGGCGGGCGGAATGGGCGTCGCTTCAGCCGGACCTCGTCCAGCTCATCGCCGACTTCCTCCTCTCCACCAGCGGCGTCGACGAGTACATGGCCATGAGGGCCGTCTGCCCCAGCTGGCGCTCTTCCGTCGACAAGCCATCTTCGCACGAGGCGGTCACCGACCTCCGTTTCCGCCCACGGCAGTGGGTCTTACTCAATGGGCAGACGACGACCAAGGCCGACCCCTCTTCCTCAACGTCACCACAGGACGCTTCCGCCGCCTGCGCCGCCCGGTGCTCCGTGACTACATCCTCGTCGGTGCAGCCGATGGTCTCCTCGTGCTGGGGGACACGGACCCCCCGCATGCCGCTCGTCTCCTCAACCCATTGACTGGTGACATGCTTCCCTTTGCAGCGCCGATACCTCGGGAACCTTGGGCGCCGATACCTCCGGAACCTTGGGTGGATACGGCTGTCACTAGCTCTGAGCACTGTTTTGGGTACCGAGCGAAATTCCGAGATCTCGCGCGGTTACCGCCCCCCCTCGAGAACTACGCATACCGAGCAAAAAATCTCGAATAATTTGAAAATTTTGAATTCAAACGCTCACACCATAGTTAAACACAGGCCATCTCTTATGCAACCGCAGAGGTACTCGCGGCCTAGTGGTAAAGCCAACCTTCTGTAGTCTGCTAGACGCTGGCTCGAATCCGGCCATATGCTTTTTATTTTTCTTTTTGAGGATGCAAAGTTAAAAAACACTGCTAAATTGTGGGGCGACCAGGGTTCGAACTCAGGACTTCTACACAGGTGGTAGCTGCTGCCGAATAGCCACTAGGCCAGAGAAGCGTCAGTGATATTTAGGACTGATAAGCCTATCTATATCTATTTCAAAAAAATTGGCTGACTCTGTCACGTAGATTTGCATCTTTTCCTGGAGGGTAATGATCATCTTCTCTTCCCAACACGGACTCGAAGATCTTCCGTCTGGTAATGATTAATGAGCTTTGCTCTGCTGATCCCACAGGCCAGCTCCGTGTGGTGAACAAAGTTTAAGATCGCCGGCGAAAATTGCGCGATAGCGCCGCTATCGCGGGCTGGGAGCCTCGGATCCGGCTTGCCTGCTCCCTCCCCGTGCTCCTATCCGTGCTCCCACTTAATCCTACGGCTGCCTTTTTTCTTTTTTTCTTTCTAATCTAATCATCTCCCCCCCTAATTTTAAAGGGATGGGGTCGAACCTTATTTTGTTCCAATCAAATCAAGCCATGTAGACGGGAGCACAAATGGACACACAACGGGGGAGCAGGCAAGTCTCGTCCGGGAGCCTCCCCGCGACGCAATCGATCGATTTCCGTGATCTGCCGCTAACCGGGCGATCGCGCGCGAAACGGCGCGATTTGGGGTCGCGGTCGCTGCAGTTTCGTGGGATGGGCCAAAAGTCTGAACCAAAAGGGCGCAAACAGACCAGAAACGGCCCAAATTTCTCGAGATACATATAGCAGCTCCTCCAGTAAACTAGCAGCGTGTCCCAGTCCCCATTCCCTTCTCTGCCTCCCATCTGAAAAGGTTGCGGCGGCTGCTGTTCTTGCTAGCTACGGTCGGCCGGCAGGCTTCTTCTTTGCCGCAAGCCGTATTCAGTTACAGGGAGGAGGCAAAAGGCAGCGACCACGGCAAGGCGGCGTCCACGACCATGACATCTCAGTCTCACATGGCTCCAACACTCGCTCTGTCGACATCGCCAGGAGGTAGAGGAGCCCTCCGATTCTATCCATCTTTTATTTGTTTGTTGATTCAACGGATGCACATGACAAGCTCTTGGGATTGCATTGCAGATGTCTAGGTTCGGGTAATGGACGTGCTGTGATGTTATTCTGTAACTGAACTTAACTGCTGAACTGGTGATGTTATGCCTGCTGCAGACTTTGATTTATATTGATATGTATGTGTTGAACTGGTGCAGAACTCTATTATACTTGTTGTGTTTGAATTTACCCTGAAAATCCTCTGTTTTCTGTAGAAAATCCCATGTTTTCTGAGAAAAATGTGCACATATACTAGTTTGGACGTGGGATATGCGTGCACATGCACTGTAGCCGCGAAATGGGTTAGCGGCCGCTATCTCCAGCTATAGCGCTTGTAGCGTTTGAATGAGCTTGCCGCGAAATGGTTTAGCCCGCGATTTAAAACTTTGGTGGTGAAGCTTCATGATGCTGCTTTGAAGAAGGCAGGCCTGTTCTGCCTGCAGAGCATGATCACATATGCAGGCAATGTTTATGTTCTCAGTTCCGGGGGAACCTTATGCAAGATCGTTTGGACTGGTGAGCACTGGTATGCCAAGCGAATATTGGACATTGACATGAAATACATTGTTGCTCTTGTTGAGGCAACCGGTAAGCTGCTGCTTGTTAAAGAGCAACTTGAAACCATTGAAGTTTTCAGCATCGATGTCGAGCGGAAGCTACTGGAACCAATTAAAAGTCTCGGCAGCAGTGCGCTCTTCCTAAGTCATGGCAACTGCATGGTAGTCAATGCAGATAAGCTTCCTTCCATCAAGCGCAACTGCATCTACAGCACTTTTTGTACCGTATTCAGTATTGATAGGATATATGCCTGGTGTGACTTGGCGATGGCGAGAAAAATTCCTCACTGTCTCCCATGTGCCTGTATATTGTCCTGGAACTGAAAGTGGTATCATTCATGAAGGACCTTTGAGTCTTGCTGAGGTTCTCCTCAATCCCAACCCAAAAGTTAAAGACCAACTAGATCATTTCCGCCAAACCTAACTCGTAGGCCTTCATGACTTGCTCGACCTCAAATGTCATGCTGCTACCTCCATGATAAGGACTTGACTGCAGAATGCCAAGATGCTGGATTGGCTATTTGCTGGGCACAAGTTGCTGCAGCTTCTGGCTGGTCTCTTGGGGTGTTGCACCTGTAGAATTGCTCAAGACTTGGTTGCATTATATCTGTTTTTATCTCTTCATCCAATGTGTAGTTCTGGTCAGTCATGTGTCTTGCTGTCGACCATGTGCCCTAATTTATAGTAGTAGTAGCTTCATGATGTAGCTTCATCCTTGGCTGGTCCCGTGCTTCCTGTACTGATCTGATTTTATCATTGAAATCGCTAGCTCTGCTCCTTAATAATCGTATAAAAAAACATAGTTTCTTTCTGACACTAGTCCCATTTTCTGGCATGGACTCCCTAGGATTATTAAATCTATAAGTTGGCATTTGTTCCTCCTTGCATCATTTTCTCAAACATTTCTTTTCTCCGTCATATCTTGTTTGTGGACAAAATGGCTTATTGATTTCTTCATGAGCAGTACGACCAGAGGAGAATAGAAAGATCCTCAGCTCCTGACTATGCTAAAAATACTATTAGCATCAGAATTCCTGTTGGCATGGCATCGAAAGTGCAATTTTAGCACCAGAATGCATTTTTAATGTTGCATGCAGCGTGCACGTGTCAATTCTGTTTGCCCAGTGCCGTCCATAGGACACTCAGCATAGATTGGCTTTGCCTGAGGGCCAGGCTATTGCCAAGTTTTTTCTGCTGCACACTCGCAAAGGCAGGGCTTCGCCAAGTGTTTTGGTTCTGCCGAGTATTTATAATGTTGCATACAGTGTAAACGTGTCATTTTTGTTTGCTGAGTGCCGTCCATAGGACAATCGGCATAGTGTGCCTCTGCCTGAGGGCGCAGCTTTTCCCAAGTTCTTTTCTGCTGCACACTTGCAAAAGCAGGGCTTCGCCGAGTCTTTTGGTCTTGCCGACTATATTTTATATTCACTTGGCTTTGCTGACTGCCTGATAGAATGCACATGGCAAATCGTCGGGCACTCGATATACCAGCATTCCGACAGTGAGTGCAATATTGGAAATTTTACATGCATTGCACAGGTAAGTATACAAAGAGTGCATATTAATGGTAATACTTCAATTGAGGCGCCTGCTCATTTTACTAGAATTAACCAGATAAAGCAATTTGTTGCCAGCACTTGATCAATTGCAGTGATATAGCTTAGCCTAGAGAAGTGTTGGCACTATAATTCATACACTGATTAAGTAAGTATTCATGAAGGGTATGAGCCAAAGAGTAGAACATATAAAAATGCAAGAGATATGTCCCACAGTAGTTATTAGGATGCCATGAGAAAGTTACTAAAATACAGACTACAATTCAAACACATATGATCTGCATGGAGCACTGGTGCGTGAAACGGCAAACTTTGGCATGGCTGGAAAGCATGGAAATTGAGCAACGGGCAGTGGGGCCAGCGCAGCACTCAGTGGCTAGGTCTCCGGGACCAATTGGGCTAGTTGGAGACCGATCTATTGAGTAGCTGAAGCGTGCGACAGAGTGTGTGTGTGGGTGGGGGGGGGGGGGGGGGGGGTCTCTGTCTGATGGGTTCTATGATGCTTTGGGGAAATATATCAAAAGAACATATTCCCCTTACGCATGACTCAATGCCACCTGCGTTTCATGGTTGGATGAAAAAGGTGCTAGGCTCATCTTCTTCATGGAGAAATATTGTTACTTCAGCTGTTCAACAAAGGCTCCCGTTTTATTGTCCTGTCTTGCTAATTATTTTGCATGTTTGTGTTTCAAGTATGAAACCTACGTGGCTTGCATCGACGAAAAGGTAACCATGCTTTGTATGAGATTTTTCAGACTCCAAGTCAACTTGAGTCATCACTGAAACAACATGTTCTGCCATTAAATAGATTTCAGAAGAGCACTGTCATCTGTTGATCAAAGGAGAATGAAAATAATGTTTAGTCGACCTTGTTCTATTTCCTACGTCCTTGCGGGGAAACATGTCTTTATTTTGGAATTTGGCTTTATCTCCGATGTTGGAAATAACCACGACGTGGTTTATGTGTCCGGCTCGTACACAAAACAATCACCTAGTAGTACTAGGATTAGGACTTGTATCCGGGTAGGTTAGATTAACCTGGTCCTAGGTGCTATATATACAGATGTATACCCCTTGTAAGCTGTACCTTGAGTTGAAGCAATAAAGCATACACAAGGCTCGATACGAGCCTTTGGCAATACGCCGGCGTCTTGCGTGCGTGCGTTTGTGTTTCCGGCCGTGCTGGCCGTTGTGTGCGTGCGTGGCTATTAGTAGATCGTTTACGATCAGCCGTGATACGTAGGTGTATTTTGCTTCGGCCACTTGGGGCAGGAACTAAGACTGTCGGCAAGTTCTTCATCGTCGTTCATTGTTGGTCATTTACGTGTCGCCGGAAAGTACTCGGCGTGCACAGTTTGGGCCAACAATTGGTATCTAGAGCAAGGTTGATCTTCTAGTAACGGAGGATCATGACGGACGACGAGAAGACCAAGCAGCTGGCGGAGTACTCCGGTGCGGCTAAAGTAATTGCTGCTCCGGCAGGTTCATTGTACCCACGATTTGATCGCGAGAACTTCGGAGTCTGGCGGGCCCTGATGGAGTGTGGTCTACGCGCCAACGAGCAATGAGACGCCGTGGATCCAGGAGGCAATGAGTACAAGAAGGAGGGAGCCGAGCACCGGAAAGATCAGCAGGCGGCGTCAGCGATTTATTCGGTGATGTCGATGGATATCCTCCAGCACCTGATTGCCAAAGAAACGGCGAAGGAGGTGTGAGATACATTGAAGCTCATGTTCGAGGGACACACCCGCGTCAAGCAAGACAATCTCCAAACTCTCCTAAGAAACTATGAGACTTTGGTCATGGGCGACAATGAGTCCGTGGATGCGTTTGCTTCACGGGTAGCTACTCTCGTCAATCGGATTCGTGCGCTTGGAGAAAACCTCACGGAGGCCTCGGTTGTCCGACGATTCTTGCGCGCAGCCCCTCCCCGGTACCTGCAAATTGTCACGGCGATCGAGCAGTGCGTCGATCTCGAGACTCTCTCCATCGACGATCTTGTCGGACGGTATAAGGCTCATGATGAGCGTATGCGGTACAGTCTTGGGGACGGGAGGAACGACGAGCTTGTGATGCTCACGAAGGCACAGTGGGACGCCCTAGAAAAGCAAAGCAGATCCACGAGCAGTAGCAAGAAGAAGGGGAAGTAGCGTTCGGCGAGAAAGAACTTCGCCGACTCGGACGACGAATCAGACAATGAGGCTGCACGACCACCGAGAAAAAAGTTTGACATCAAACAAAGTGAGGTGTTATAACTACGGCCTCCTCGGCCACTTCAAGGCTGACTGCGAGGAAGCACCGAAGCAGAAGGCGCTCATGGCCCAGCAAGGAGATGATGGTGACATGATGTTGATGAGCGAACTCGTGGACGAGATGGATCCAGGTCTTCAACCGCCGGCTAAAGAAATTGTTGCGTTTGTTGAAGAAAAAGTTTGCCATCATGATTATGGTTCGAAAACTCGTGTCGAAACTAAAGATGCGGAGAGTGATTCCGAAACTTATGTCAGTGTTATGGAAGTAAGTGCCAACTTTGCTGGAGCGGATGCAGCAAAAGTTGCGTGTGCTCGTTCATGGAGAAGCAGTCTTTGTGCGGCGTATCCGAGAGAGGCCAGCTGCGCCCGAAAGAGCAGTTCAGAAAATCTGAAGATAAACAAAGATGTGGTGTCAGAATTCCACAACAGAAGGCGTCTCGATGTGGTCGCGCTGAAAAATCATAAGGCGGGACGAAACGCTGGTGTAGCAAGAAACGCCGACGTTGCATGCATGTCTGATATGGCCAGTCCTGTCGCGAGGGAAGCTAACTCACACTTGCATGTGGCCGACGTGAAGCAAGGCGCACACACTGCGCAGTACAGTCCAATCTGTGCAGGAGGCACGTACATGGTTGCTGCGTACACGTCGTATAATGCAACTTCCTATGGGAGCTTACCATCACGTGGTCTCCTGGTGGATGAGCAACGCCCAGGAAAAAGAAAAGGACATGATGGTGCCGCTCCTAATGGCTTAGCTACAACACGCAAAGCAAAATGGATAGGCTTTTCTGACGGGTCAGAAGAGAAGACGGACCAGGAGACAAGCCATTCCACGGGTGGTGATGGGCAAGGCCCATTACCTGGTGGCCTGCATGGGGTTTCACCTGGTGGCCTGCGTGCGGACGAGAGCTCAGCTACAGCTGTGGTGCTGCCGAACAGTCCAACTGGGATGTCGGTGCATGTAGAGGAAAGGACACCACCTATAACTGAACATCTACGACCGGTGTTCGACATGTATACAAAGAATTCTCTTTGGACAACAGACACGGAAAAGATAAAAAGGAGTGGGCGGCAATGTCTAGTGAGTGCCGAGGAACCGGCGTGTTTTGAAGACGCAAATACGAAGGAATGTTGGCGTCATGCTATGAAAGAAGAGTTGGGGTCGATCCATGACAATAATTCATGGGAGCTTCTCAACAATGATAATGCTATAGAGCTCATGTGGGAATTTAAGGTCAAGAAAGATGTTGAAGGGTGCATGAAGCACAAAGCAAGGTTTGTAGCCAAAGAGTATCTGCAAGAGAAAGGTGTGGACTTCGAAGAAGTGTTCGTTCCCATTGCAAAGATGGAGTCGGTAAGATTACTCATCGCTCTCGCGGCTCAGGAATCATGGAAAGTACATCACATGGATGTAAACTCCGTGTTTTTGAACCGCGAGATAGAAGATGTGTATGTGAATCAACCACCGGATTTCATCAAAGAGGGAGAAGAGCACAAGGTACTGAAGTTACACAAAATCTTGTATGAAATATGGCAAGGACCTCAGGAGTGGAACATCAAACTTGATCGGATATTGATTTCTCTTGGATTTGAGAAAGCCCTACTAGAACTGCGATTGCACCGATGATCAGATGGTGGACATGCTGACCAAGGCTTTGGATCGAAAGAAGTTTTTGAAGATGCAAAGAAGGATTGACGTCCAATCTGTGATGTGACCACATCGTGTTTAGGAGGGTGAATGTTAGACTTAAACACGAATTAGTAGTACACAGCATGTGTACGTCGTGGTTTCGTAGGATTTCTAGTCCAACTAAGATTAGTATTCCTGGCCAACTCGGTCATGTACGTAACTAAGTTAGCCTAGTATATATATGGACCAGCCCCTGTAATCTAACGTACCGTGAGTTGAAAAGCAATAAAAAGAGCAGGCTCGACACGAGCCTGTGGCCATCCAAATCGATCAAGTGTTCGTGTACGTAGCCTGCGCCGAGTCGATCAAAGTACAAATCGATCAAGTGTGTGTACGTGCTCGTATTGTGTCCCGGCTAAAGCCTAGAGGTGCTAGTGCTTAGTACTAGTACACGTCAGGAAGAATCGATTGGAGATAAACTAGCAGGAGGCTAGTTTTGTGTTGCGGACTTGTGGTGCGCCTCGACGTAAAAGCACTTCGTCGAGTTCATCAGTGAGCTTCGTTCGTCATCGTCGTTCGTTGTCGGTCCTATCGCCGTCGCCGGAAGTACTCGGCGTCGGAACTGGGCCAACATCCGAGCTGGATTTATATATGTTGCTGAAGTGAAAGTTAATTTTTCTTTCAGTTCCCAGAACAAAAGATCAAGCCAGAAAGAAAATGGAAGTTGCAAAACATATTGGTTCGATCCCCCGAGATATGCAGAAGCTTAACAATATATACGCATCTCTACAGTACAGCCACACTAAACAATGTTTCTGAAATCTATTTATGTGTTCTACTTGCAGGGTGCCCAAGGCAAAGCCTGTAGTAGCGAACCAAAGGGAAGTGACGATGCTGTTTGAAGGAATTGCCTCTTGGCGGTGAGCTCCTTATACATCTGAACCACCGGCACGCGCGCACACACACACCTATGCATCCTGCAATGACCTGAATGATAAGCAGTACACCGGTGATCTTCCCAAGGCAGAAGAAACAACTTTTGGCTTCTTGATTGATGTTGTCCAGATCAGCGAACCTCAGTTTCAAAATCACGCATACAAGTAAAAAGAGATGAAATGTTGATCGGTCTGTGGTGAACCAATGATAATTGCAACTTAAGGGGAGCAATTCTGTTCATAAAGAGTCAGGAGAGCAATTCTCACGCTGAAGAACTAAGGGTCTCGGTTCTGGCCACAAGTTGAGGCTGGAAGCATGGTGTTCAAAAATGCAGAAGATCTATGTAATCTCCAGGATGAAAAAAAATGCGTGTGTGTGATCTATGACCAAATCCAAAGGGGTGATATGTTTTTTTTTTCATTTTTGTTGAGTTGCTTTTTTGCAGTTTCATCCGAGGTTGTGAGGTCGTTTACTCTGTTGATCCACGGGTCAGCTCGGTGCGGTGAAGATCCATGATGCTGTTTAGAACGGGGAAGACTTGCTCAACCTTTAGAGCATGGTCACCTCCAGGGCGGTCCGAGTTTTTTGGGGCCTGGGGCAAAATTAAATCTGGGGGCCCTTAATATAAACAACTTTGCAATAATAACAATATAATGTATGCATATGAAATGTCTGATAGATTCTTGGGATTTGTGTCACTACGATCTCGCGAGTAACCTAAGCTATATATAATGGCCTATGTAGGAAGTAGAGAAAGGTGTGTGTCAATCACAAGATATCTAGGAAATACAAAGTCAATGTTTAATGTCATGTAGTACAACTATAGGAAAAATTGGAACAAAAGGTGGAGAGACACGCGACTACGTAAATAATCGAAAATATTGAGTAGTCCTTGGACTGATTAACAGTAAGATTGTTATTCTAAAATAGCAATATTCGAGAAATTAAGCCAGGTGAATATATCCATATAAATGGTATGAAAAATATTTTTTATAATCTTAAAAGATTAAGTCAACAATATTGCGATAGTGCAAAGTTAATTTTACCTAGCTGTGCAAATGAGTAAATCAAGAGTTAATTACCCGATTTCTACCGTCATTGCACATTTCATCTGAAAACCAGTGGCCAAGACCAGCATCTAGAACATCATTCCTCATTCTTGAACTCTTTGAGATCTACAGTACAGCACAAGAATATCATTATCAAAATGCAAAAAAACATAACAGTTAATACAGGTGGAAGACCACCTGGCCGGCAACTCTTACATCCACAAGCGACACTCAGCGCTCCTGCGCCGTCAGGCTCCATTCTGATCATGGCCTCCTCCTTCAGCTAGCTTCCTTCACTCGCCGCAATCTCGGTTTGAGCCGAAACGGCGGCGGCGCGATGTGTAATACTCCCTTTGTAAAGAAGTATAAGAGCATTTAGATCTAGTGATCTCTTATATTTCTTTACAGAGAGAGTACTAGGGTGGATGATGTTTGGCTCGCTTGGTCGATGCATGTGTTGTACTCGTGTAGCTGCTACTAGTTGGACCAGGACCCTTTTCTTTAATGTAGCTAGCAGGCCTTAGAGCATCTCCAACAGCGCGACGGTAAAGAACACGCCGGGGAAACGTTCGTTTTAGCGCACGAAAAAAGTTTGTGTGCGAGCACGAAAAGATGGCCAGGTGCGCGCTAGTTTTGACGCGCGGCGTCCGGCACGCACTATAAATCCAACGCCTCCTCCACGTGCCCTTCCACCACTCCCACGCGTCCTCTGTCACTCTCTTTCTCGCCTCGCCGCCACCGCGCCACCATGCCACCGAGGAAGTTCAGGCTACCACGGCGTCCGCGCGTGCCCCTCCGGTTCCTTCTCCGCCGAGATCCGGCCCGGTGATCTGCGCCACGGTACGACGCGGCAGGTGGCACCTCCGGCGGCCTCGTATGGAGATGAACTTCCCCGACGTGCTGACGGGGGAGCTCTTGCATGAGTTCGCGCCTCCCCCGTGGCTTATGACTGATGAGCACCGTCACGACAACCGGGGGCGGGAGCGCCGTCTCGGCATAGCCGAGATGGACGAGGAAGCCATGGCACTATGGCGCCAACGCTTCCCGCATGACATCGTCAACGAGCGCGAGTTCTATGCGCGAGCCGCCTATCACGAGGACAGGCGTACACGGAAGGTGGCTGCGCTCTTCAACATCGGGCTAGGAGAAGCGTCGACCTGAGACTCCAACGACGATCGGTATATTGACGCCTTCATTATGACGCTGGAGGAGGAGGAGGACATCACCGAGTCGGAGGAGGAGGAGGAGGAGGAGGACGATGAGGAGTTGAACTATCTTTTTATTTATCTATCTACTATGCTATGAACTGTCTATGTATCATTTTTTAATTATATATCTATGCCTATCTATGAGTATCGAGTCGGAGTCGAATGTGTATCGAGTCGGAGTCGAAAGAGAAGACGACGAGTAGTAAAAAATATAGCGCGTCTGCTGGAACAGCACACGCGCGCAATTTTTTGCTACCGCACTAAACGTTTATTTAGCGCGCTGCATGTTGCGTGCCTGTTTGAGATTATACATAGAAAATTTTGGGCTATTCAAGACCGGAAGATTGGAAGAATCAAACAAGACGACGACTAGTCTCTGTAATGTGCGTGTTTGCCTCTCTCTATGCGGCTCTCATTGCTGACTCCATGCCTCTTGTTAGACTAGTCACAATGGTAGTAACTTAGACTAGTAACAGGTATATATTATTAGTCTATTTTGCTACCGCACTATAAAAAATCTGTTAATCCATGACAAAATTCTGTTGACGTTCTCAGAAACCGTCATCATCGTTGACGATTTCTTCTCGTTTGTCACAAAAACTGTCATGGATTAATAACACAAGAAAGCGCTCCAACAAACCAGCCCCTTTACGACAAACACAAAGAGATCGTCATGAAAACCGTCATGCTCAACCAGCTTGACCTAGCCTCCTCTCCTTTTTACGCAATCCAGATAGTCACCGAATGTTTCTGTGCTGATGTGTCAATGCGTGCCCGTGTTTGTTTAGCGCGGTTCATGCTAATTTGTTTTTCAAGAAGTTTGCCGGGCTTTATTAACTCATTAATTAGGCCACGTCAGCCACCGGGGTTTGGTCGCCGGTTGACCTTATTTCACGGCGGAGATGCATCGGGGAGGCCATGGCAGCAACAACTAAGGCTACCAGGACGAAGTCGTCACTCGCGCGAGCCTATGAAACCAAGCGAGGGCACCAGGTGTTGCTGGGAACATCGCCGGCGACGAGCTTTGCGGCAACACTCTGGTGGCCATGATGCAGACGAGGTTATAGGGCATGGGGAGACTAGCTAATCGACTTAGAAGAACCCTGGGAAACCCAGGAACTCGATTATGTGCTCAGTTTTGATGGCCAGCAACTTTCGGAAGGATAGCGACTTGGCAGGCGGCGGCAGAGCTACGGCCATGGGGGAAGAGGAAGCTACATGACACAAATGTGTGGTGTCATGCAACACTTTATTTATTAGATTGTAGACTGATCTTGTTTTGGTATGTGTGATGTTACAGTAACTAGTTATGTTCAGAGGCGGAGCCAGAAAATTTAGCCATTGGGTTTACTGACTTGACTTGTTTTGAGAATTTGATACAGATTAATTACATGTAAAGTCTAATTTCATACAATCTTACGACAAGAGTATAGCAAATTGTCTTAGGAGTAAAAACTAAAGAATGATGTACATACCTATTAAATGAAATCATTGAACCTCTTTCTTACATATTATAAATAGAGTGGTACAAAAATAACTTCATAACTTTAGGTCTTAGGTGTAGTTTGTTATCTTCCTGAAAACATTGAAACAAATGACAAGTTAATTTGACAAGTTTAAAATAAGTACCATCAAGCAACAGAAGCATGTTAAGTCACTCAGATTTTAGGGTGCCCCATTTCGATTTTTTGTCATCTTGAAAAGATCAAACAATTAATAGTAATGGTAGAAAATATAGTTTTCTCCACATAGAAAATTAAAGAATCACTCATGGACAGATTACCCATTTTGTTATGCAACTTTTTCTTCATAGCATTCATAACTAAAAAGCATCGCTTCCATGATGTTGTGGCAGCTGTCAATAGCTTTAAAATGTGATAGACCAAAGAAAAAGTAACATGCTTATTGATCAAACCGTTCTAGATTGAATTTTCATGAAACATCACCAATGGCTCTTTGTGGACAATCAAAATTAGGCAGTGGCGTGTAAGGTCCCTTGATTAAATATATCTTGGCTTAATATTACCATTCACTGAAATTCTCCTTTGATTAGCTGAATCATTAGGCAACAAATCTAAATAAATTCCTCCGGCTTTAAAGACCTTTGCAACAAACATATTTCATGCACTTTGCTTACGTCTAATGGGTGGCTTTGAATTGCCCGCATGATTATCTAAATCGCAAGATCGACTTCCCTCTGAGAAACTCCATAGGATAAGCCAGATCAATCAAAGTACGCGGGATAAGCAATTAGGGAACTAGGGCATGTGCAGCAGAAAGGAGATGTGATGAGATCTCAATACCTTGAATTTGAATTATGATAGTTTAAGCGGGGCGAAAGCCTTTTTCGATAATTATGATAGTCGGCTTGCCGCCGTCAACCTGCCTTTTTGGAATCTCGAGTGTTAACCAATTGATGTCAAATAGGAGTGACCAGTTAGCAGAGTCAAGGAAGCGAACAAGGGCGAAAGATCATGCGGCTGTTACAGCAGAACAGGAATAAGGGCACGAAGAGCAATGAACAGGAAGCCGAACAGGCTTGTCACGGTGGCAATTCACTTGTGGGCTTTTGGGCTTTGCATCTAGTGTTGGCATTTAAGTTGATGGGGTCAGCCTTTATTTTTTATTGGGTTCAAAGCATATACGTATCTGTATACTATATGCGGCCAGATCATTGGGTTCATATGAACCCAAAGCCAATACACTGGCTCCGCCCCTGGCTATGTTACCACATGTCCCTCTTTTCTCATTAATTACTTACCATATCATCTGTTTTGCCTAAAGATGTGTGATGCCTATGTTACTCCCATTATGGGTAGTCTTAGTCGTTACTCTATTAACAGCTGCCACATATGAGCGTGCTATTTACATTGGGTGGTAATAAAAATCAGCATATTTGTGACCTGAGATCATTTTTTGTGACGAAGTAATCGCCAAAGATTCTGACAAATGGGCCAAGCGGATGCTGATGGGGTTGCTTCCATGTGGGTCCGGCTGTGGTTTTATCATCGATGGCAGCTGTCAGTAATACATCAGACGTTAGTTGACCGGTCAATGTTATTGACATATGGGCCCGAAAGATGCTAAAATGGCTGCTTATAGGCCTGCCATCGGGGTTATATTCGTTGCACTAATGAAACATGAATGGACATGACGAATAGGAAGAGAGAGATATGTTTCCTGTTAGAGAGAGCTTTATCCGTCATGGAATAATCTTTATATAGTCAGCTACATTGTTTTTCTTGCGAGAAAAAGTTCTCATCTATTCAGCAACTGTCATGGAAGGACAAATAACACCAGAAGTGACAGACATCTAGATCACTAGTCAATCTAGCGACGACTTCTGGAACGAGCCGAAGGCACACCGCCGTCATCTGTCTTTCGCCCCGAAAAAGTTAACTTTTGGAAGGAGCAATATCCTACAGGGGAATAAAACATAAAATGGACATGATAGATAAGAAAAGTATTTTTCATCGTGAGAGAGAATTTTATTCGGTTATGAAACACCTATTACAATCATCAAAATCAGCTCATAAGTGCAAGCCGCCACACTGCAGAGCATAATTTTTTTATATGAACTGGAAGGAGCAATATCAACCTTTTCATAGCCTTTTTTAGGGAGAGGACAACACTTATATAATCAAAGTAGAGTGGGTATTACAATCTTGTTGCACAAATTCTTCAATGTCAAAAAGGAGAGGGTTTGCCAAACAAACACTCCCCCTATTGGTTTGAGTGAATTTTGCTATCAACTGTGCAACCTTGTTGATGTCCTTGCCCATTTTTGCAATCAGAATATTGCCATTCCCTTCACGAAGTGCTCCCAAGTCCCAACTCAATGTATGCATCTCTCCAAGTAGATAAGTTAACAGTACTTGGCATGACATTGGTTGCAGCCACACAGTCTGACTCCATGATAAGTTAACATAAGTTCAGAGTACCTTCATGCATGCCTGTACCTCAACTTCCTTAGCACAGAGGCAAGCAAGTAATCTGTGCCCTTCAGCCATCAACACTCTTCTGTTGTGATCACGGATAAGAAGCCTGTCACTCGCCTCTCTTTTGAAAGCATTATAGGCAGCATCAGCGCTTACCTTCATAACGCCTTTGGGGGATGTTGCCAAGCGGAGCTCTACATTGTCGTGGGCCTTTCGACGTTTACCTCAGATGCAGTGGTATGGACTGGATCAACAACCCAGGCCGGCCCTTTTCCTTTTCCTTCTGACCCGTAGTTTGCTCCTTCCACCATTCTTAACTTTAGTTCTACAGAAAGGGTAATAGAAGAGGTATGGATTATTGTGTCTCCTAAATAAAGCTATCGCAAACCGTGTTCTGCATGAACTCAAATTGCAAGAACTGCACCAAGTATTTATCACTTGCTCTTCCTAGACGACAACACTTTAGTTTTTGAATCAAACCAACAACATACATCATTGGTAAATTAGTTACTCTCTAATTTTGAGAAAGGTACATGTGCTAGTTCATTAATCCTCACAAATGCTCTTTTTTCAAGAAACAATGCCCGACCGGTGTGCAAAATGAAGTGACCGGTGTGCAAATGAAGTGAAATCCATCATGGGTGACAGAGAAGTACCTTTGAGGAGAAGTAATTGGGGTTGCCAACCCTTGAAGGTCGGATAATTTTCAGCCCATAAATGAGAGGTTTACTAAGCGTTGATCAGGAAAAGATGTGTTGGTCAAGTTGGCTGCTAAAGCCATTCCAATGTATGCGATGAGTATTTTCACATTTCCCAATATCTTCCATGAAGATAATATGAAATACATTAGGAAATTCTGGTTGGGTGAGAACAATGAAAAAGTATAGTTCACTGGTGAGCTTGGAACACCCTGACAAAATCGATGCTCCTCAGTGGTATGGACTTCAAAGATACAGAGTGCTTAAACCAGTCACTTCTCACGCAACAAGCTTGGAGACTTATTGTTTCTCCAGATAGTTTATATGCTCGATTGCTGAGAGCAAGGTACTACCAAGGTAGACATATCCTTGATACTACGTTTACCGACGAGGCTTCTCGGCTTCGGAAGACGAGTGAGCATGGTCTGGAATAACTAAATAAAGGGGTGATTCAGAGGATCGGTGTTGAAAATACTATGCGGATTTGAAGGGATAGCTGGCTCCCCAAAGAGCTATATCTGAAGATTAAAGAGAGAAGGTTTTGCTGTAGAGCATGACGCTTGTGTGGCATGTTGGTGCCTGGCAGAAAATCTTAGAATTAAGAGCTCGTCCTAGATATTTTCTGGCCCTCAAACGCCACTAATAGAAAACAGGGCTTTCATCCACTCTCAATGTACACATTAGTCCTGATTGTATTACGAACCGGGACTAATGCTTCGAGCGGCTTGGGCGTCGGAAAGGCATTAGTCTCGGTTCATATGGGACCTTTAGTCCCGGTTTGAGACATGAACCGGGACTGAAGGGTGCGACGCCCTTTAGTCCTGATTCGTATCTCAAACCGGGACTAAAGATTAGACCTTTAGTCCCGGTTTGAGACATGAACCGGGACTAAAGGATGTGATGCCCTTTAGTCCTGCTTCATATCTCAAACCGGGATTAAAGGGGTTCAAACTCTAACACCCCCCCCCCCCCCCCCCCCGGCCATTTCAGTTATGTTACTACATGTACTAGTTAGTAAAATTAAAAAAACATAAATTTGAACATGTTTTGCAAAATAGTGTGATGAAAAAGTAAAACGACTATATCTTTTGCATACGATGTCGAAAAAAAACATATAATATATCAAAATGTTCAGCACGAAAATCCGCATCCAATTTTGATGGTCATAGGCCATTTTGAAATTTTTTAGAATCCTCAAATTCTAAAAGGAAAAAAATTATGCTCAAATTTCAGTTTTTTTAATGTTGGTTAAATCTGGTCAAACTACTAATTCCAGAAATATTAGTGTTACTAAATAATTATTCAATAATATTAGTGTTACTAAATAATTATTCAATAATATTAGTGTTACTAAATAGTTATTTCAGTTTTTTTGAATTTTGGTCAAATCTGGTCAAACTACTTATTCAAGAAATATTAGTGTTACTAAATAATATCCAAGAATATTAGTGTTACTAAATAATTATTTCAGTTTTTTTGAATTTTGGTCAAATCTGGTCAAACTACTTATTCAAGAAATATTAGTCTTAGTAAATAATTATTGGTTTTAAGAATAATAGTTTTAAACTCAAATGGTGTAACGTGTGACTTCATGCTCAACTTCAACTCATAAGGGTTAATAGTATTGACAACTTACTATTGTTAGGAAAACAACAAGTGCAGACTTGGAAATAAGGGGGAATAGAAGTCTGAAGTTAAGCGTGCTCAGGCTGGAGTAGTGAGAGGATGGGTGACCGGCTAGGAAGTTAGACGGTTTGGAATGATGAGGGGTGATTAGATATTAAATACAAATTTGAAATTTGAAAATCAAGAAAAAAATATATTATTTTTCCCAAACAAATTCTTTTAGTCCCGATTGGTATTACCAACCAGGATTAAAGGTCGAGCTCCAGACAGCGGCCATGTGGAGGGCCTTTAGTCCCGACCCTTTATAGTCCGGGTTCCAGAATCGAGACTAAAGGCCCTCTGATACCGGGACTAAAGATCCGTTTTCTATTAGTGGGCCAAAGTAATCCTGAACCTAAAACTTCTGAAGGGTGATGTACAAGGTCACGTAATCTCTTGGCGAGGTGGGATAGATAGCGTGTTGAGGAAACATTCTTACCGATTGACGTTCCTGCAATCATGGCCATCCCTATATGCACAAGGAATATCGAGGATTATTGGGCGTTGAGTTTCGAGAGAACTGGCTCTTTCTCAGTTCGCTCAGCGTACATAATGCTTGTGCCAACCAGAAAACGGAGAGAAGCCTGGTTAGAAGGAACATCTGGTTCGTCAAGCTCACACATGGAGGATAAAAATTGGAAGAGGCTATGGAATGCCCAGGTTCCGGCGAAGGTAAAAATGTTCCTATAGCGATTGTCAAGGCAGTCGCTACCAACGGAGGATGTGAGAGCGCGCCGCCATATGTCAACCACGAGCTCTTGTGGACTATGCGGCTTGCCGGACTCCTGGAGGCACTCGCTCCTCGAATGTTCGATGGAAAGATGCATATGGGCACTTGACCGAGGAGACCTTGTGAACCAGATGATCTCCATCACGGAGCCAAGGGCAAAAAATTGGCTCTTTAGACTAATGGATAGATTACCTCATGCGGAGTTTGTGAGACTGGCTGTTACACTGTGGGCTACTTGGTCCGCTCGCCGGAAATTCATTCACGAAGGCATTACCCAGAGTCCACTTTCCGCACACTCGTTCATTGAGCGGTTCATCGCCGAGCTCGGTCTTCTACAGGATGGAAAGCAGACAACTTTGCAACCAGCCCCTCGGGAGATGAGGAAGGCACATGCAAGACCCAAAGCTCCCCCGCAGGGGTATGCCAAGATACACACTGATGGAGCGGTCTATCGAAACCGGGGCGGCTCGGCCGTTGCCATTTGCCGAGATGATGCGGGCAACTATCTAGGGAGTTCCTCCCTCGTCATTGATGGACAGATTGATCCAGCCACTCTTGAGGCAATTGCGGTCAGAGAAGCGTTGGCGCTCGCGGAGGATTTTCTTGTGCATGATCTTATTATTTCCTCGGACTGCAAGCAAGTCGTTGATGACATTAAAAATAGAAACCAGGGGCACTACAGATCCGTCATTACAGAGATAAAACTTCGATCTACTAGTTTTCATTGTAATTTTATTTTTGAGGGGCAAGCCGTCAATGGTGAGGCCCATAGTTTATCTAAGCACTCTCTTACTCTCGGTCCGGGACGCCACATTTGGTTGGCCAATCCCCACGATCCGAATTGTATCCCACTACATGTGGATTATCATTAATAAAGCTTATCTTATCCCTAAAAAAAAGGTAACCTCTTGGCACTATGGAAAGAATGGGTATTTCTTCTTGGGAAGCACGTACAAGGTCATGGGCAATCTGGACCACAAAATTCGGATCACACAAACCCAATGGGAGATCACAGCCTTAGGAAATTGATCTACTACTGTTGTTGGCAACCGCCAACCTGGCTATGCATGCCAAGATCCTAACGTTGTGATGGTGTGCTTGGAACATGAGAAACGATGTGGACCATGAGCAAGGAAAGAACCTCTTCATAGCCTTAATACTTTAACATCTCCCCGGGCTTGGACTTGTCGTTGAGCACCATCCTCAAATCGTGAACTAGCACACCTTAGTCAGCTTCCATCAATATAGTAAAATTTTCCACAATGATAGGAGCACCTTTCCACGACTTCTCCAAAAAAAAAAACTAGGGCCAGCAGGACTAGTTATAGGCACATGTGAGAGGGCAGCACTACACGCCATCCGACCCTCGGGTCTATCCCTCACTATCCATTAGATCGAGCAGTATCCTTAATTGCGAGTTGTTGCTCCCGAAACATCGCCTATGTTTTGATCCATAGCCCTGCAACATTGCATATGTCGCGAGCCGTCACCCCCATAATATCGCCTGCATTGCGAGCCATCGCCGCACAACATCGCCGACATTCCAAAAGGCTGCCGCACAACATCGCCAGTGTCGATGGAGTTGCATTTGCCGTCACGCAACTTCGTTGGGTGTTGCAGTCACAACACTAACAATGTTGCAACCGGAGTGACACCAGCATCTCCCGTGGGAACGACGACTTGTAGCACCGACATGTTGCAAGTCAGTCAGTCTATCGCTCGGGACACCAACGATGTTGCATGCGAGCCGACAACTCCTTACAACTTCATAGTAGTGGCACTATCACTACCTCACACCGCTATTTGCAGCATCGCCTATGTCTCCAAATAAGTGGCTCTATTGGGAGCTTGCTCATCGCAACATCAAGGGCAGGGCATGCTTGCGGCATCAATAATGAGGATGGGCGCCCGTGTATGTAGAAGTGCATGCTCTAGCCAATGCAACCAAAAAACCGATCTAATTGAAGAGACTAGGCAATACATTTATACGTGAACACTCCCCCTCACGCCATCCGACGAATGTTTTGCCCAGATTGACCAGGTCTCTGACCCTCGGGTCTATCCCTCGGTAGCTGTTAGATCGATCGGTATCCTTAATTGTGAGTTGTTGCCCCCACAACATCCCCTATGTTTTGATCCATCGCCCCTGCAACATTGCATATGTCGCGAGCCGTCACCCCCATAATATCGCCTGCATTGCAAGCCATCACCGCACAACATCGCCGACATTCCAGAAGGCATTGCCGCACAACATCGCCAGTGTCAGTGGAGTTGCATTTGCCGTCACGCAACTCTGTTGAGTGTTGCAGTCACAACGCCCACGATGTTGCAACCGGAGTGACACCTAAAGGAAATATGCCCTAGAGGCAATTATAAAGTTGTTATTTATATTTCCTTATATCATGATAAATGTTTATTATTCATGCTAGAATTGTATTAACCAGAAACTGAGTACATGTGTGAATACATAGACAAAACAGAGTGTCACTGGTATGCCTCTACTAGACTAGCTCGTTAATCAAAGATGGTTAAGTTTCCTGATCATAGACATGTGTTGTCATTTGATGAATGGGATCACATCATTAGGAGAATGATGTGATGTACAAGACCCATCCGTTAGCTTAGCATAATGATTATTTAGTTTTATTGCTATTGCTTTCTTCATGACTTATATACGTTCCTCTGACTATGAGATTATGCAACTCCCGAATACTGGAGGAACACCTTGTGTGCTATCAAACGTCACAACGTAACTGGGTGATTATAAAGATTCTCTACAGGTGTCTTTGAAGGTGTTTGTTGGGTTAGCATAGATCAAGATTAGGATTTCTCACTCCGTATATCGGAGAGGTATCTCTGTGCCCTATCAGTAATGCACATCACTATAAGCCCTGCAAGCAATCTGACTAAGGAGTTAGTTGCATGATGATGCACTACGGAACGAGTAAAGAGACTTGCCAGTAACGAGACTGAACTAGGTATGATGATACCGACAATCGAATCTCAGGCAAGTAACATACCGATGACAAAGGGAATGACATATGTTGTTATGCGGTTTGACCGATAAAGATCTTCGTAGAATAATTAGGAGCCAATATGAGCATCGAGGTTCCGCTATTGGTATTGACCGGAGATGTGTCTCGGTCATGTCTACATAGTTCTCGAACCCGTAGGGTCTGCACGCTTAACGTTCAATGAGGATTTGTATTATGTGTTATGTGATTTGATGACCGAAGTTTGTTCAAAGCCCTAGATGAGATCACGGACATGACGAGGAGTATCGAAATGGCCGAGAGGTAAAGATTCATATATTGTAAGGCTATATTCGGACATCGGAATGGTTCCGAGTGATTCAGGTATTTTTCAGAGTACCGGAGAGTTACGGGAATTCACCGGGGGAAGTTAATGGGCCTTATTGGGCTTTAGTGGAGAGAGGAAAGAAGGGCCACGAGGTGGCGCACGCCTCCCCCTGCCCAAACCGAATTGGACAAGGGGTGGGGGCACCCCCCTTCCTTCTCCCTTCGCCCTCCTTTCTTTCTTTCCCACTCCGAAAAGGAAAGGGAATCCTACTAGGACTTGGGAGTCCTTGGGAGTCCTAGTAGGACTCCCTACACTTGGCGCGCCCCTAGGAGGGCCGGCCTCTCTCCCTCCCTCCTTTATATATGTGGGCAGGGGCACCCCAAAGGCACTCCAAGATTTGTTTTAGCCGTGTGCGGTGCATCCCTCCACAGTTACACACCTCGGTCATATCGTTGTAGTGCTTAGGCGAAGCCCTGCGCCGGTAACTTCATCATCACCATCGCCATGCTGTCGTGCTGCGGAACTCTCCCTCGTCCTCAACTGGATCAAGAGCTCGAGGGACGTCATCGTGCTGAACATGTGCTGAACACGGAGGTGCCGTATATTTGGTACTTGGATCGGTTGGATCATGAAGAAGTTCGACTACATCAACCGCATTACTAAACGCTTCCGCTTACGGTCTATGAGGGTATGTGGACACACTCCCCCCTCTCGTTTCTATGCATCTCCTAGATAGATCTTGCGTGATCGTAGGAATTTTTTGAAATACTGCGTTTCCCAACAGTGGCATCTGAGCCAGGTCTATGCGTAGATGTTATATGCATGAGTAGAACACAAAGGAGTTGTGGGCGTGGGTATATACGTATTGCTTGCCGTCACTAGTTGATTCTTGATTCAGCGGTATTGTTGGATGAAGCGGCTTAAACCGACATTACGCGTACGCTTATGCGAGACTGGTTCTACCGACGTGCTTCACACACAGGTGGCTGGTGGGTGTAAGTTTCTTCAACTTTAGTTGAATCGGATTCAATGATCAGGGTTTTTTCTGAAGATCAAAAAGCAATCACTATAACGCCTTGTGATTTTTGATGCGTAGGAAAGAACGGTTCTTGCTCAGCCCATAGCAGCCACGTAAAACTTGCAACAACAAAGTAGAGGACGTCTAACTTGTTTTTGCAGGGCATGTTGTGATGTGATATGGTCAAGACCAAGGTTGGAAAAAGCGGTAGGCGTAAGCGAGGCGGTTTGCCTTTGCCTAGTGCCTAGGCGGTGCCTAAGCACCCTAGGCGCGGCCTAGGTGGTAATATAGTTTTTACTCGTAGTGTATTTGTGATTATTATATGGGTGTTGATATTAGTTTAGGACATATAAATAAGTTAATTACTATCTACTGCCATTGGAATATGACCCGTTTGGCATATCAGTGCAGTATGTGGCATGATTTCTTGCTTGGGTAGGCAATTCTTTGCTTGCCCCGCCTAGACCTCCATTTGTGCCCTAGGCGAGGCGTTTGTCCATTGCCTAGCACCTAGGCGTGCCTAAGCGCCTCCTAGGCACTGCCTTTTCCAACAAAGGTCAAGACACGATGCTAAATTTTTATTGTATGAGATGTTCATGTTTTGTAACAGAGTTATCGGCACCTGGTTGGAGCCATATGGTTGTCGCTTTATTGTATGAAACGCAATCTCCATGTAATTGCTTTACTTTATCACTAAGAAGTGGAGATAGTCGTAGAAGCAATAGTTGGCGAGACGACAACGATGCTTCGATGGAGATCAAGGTGTCAAGCTGGTGACGATGGTGATCATGACGGTGCTTTGGAGATGGAGATCAAAGGCACAAGATGATGGCCATATCATATGACTTATATTGATTGCATGTGATGTTTATCCTTTATGCATATTATTTTGCTTAGTTCAGCGGTAGCATTATAAGATGATCTCTCACTAAATTTCAAGGTATAAGTGTTCTCCCTGAGTATGCACCGTTGCTACAGTTCGTCGTGTCAAGACACCACGTGATGATCGGGTGTGATAAGCTCTACGTTCACATACAACTGGTGCAAGTCAGTTTTGCACGTGTAGAATACTCGGGTTAAACTTGACGAGCCTAGCATATGCAGATATGGCCTCGGAACACTGAGACCAAAAGGTCGAACGTGAATCATATAGTAGATATGATCAACATATTGATGTTCACCATTGAAAACTACTCCATCTCACATGATGATCGGACATGACTTAGTTGATTTGGATCACGTGATCATTTAGATGACTGGAGGGATGTATATCTAAGTGGGATTTCTTAAGTAACATGGTTAATTAAACTTTAATTTATCATGAACTTAGTGCTGATAGTTTTTGCATATCTATGTTGTAGATCAATAGCTCGCGTATAGCTCCCCTGTTTTCTTTTTATGTTCCTAGAGAAAAATAATTTCAAAGATGATAGTTGCAATGACGCGGACTGGGTCCGTGATCTGAGGATTATCCTCATTGCTGCAGAGAAGAATTATGTCCTTGATGCACTGCTAGGTGACAGACCTATTGCACGAGCAGATGAAGACGTTATGAACGTTTGGCAAGCTCGGTATGATGACTATTTGATAGTTTGGTGCGCCATGCTTTACGGCTTAGCTCCGGGACATCAAAAACATTTTGAACACCAAGGAGCATATACGATGTTCCAAGAGCTGTGATACGTCCATTGTGCATCATGCTTTTATATCGATATTTATTGCATTATGGGATGTTATTACACATTATGTCACAATACTTATGCTTATTCTCTCTTATTTTACAAGGTTTCCATAAAGAGGGAGAATGTCGGCAGCTGCGATTCTGGGTTGGAAAAGGAGCAAATATTAGAGACCTATTCTTCACAGCTCCAAAAGTCCCGAAACTTCACGGAAGTCAATTTTAGAATATATAATAAATATTGAGCGCAAGAAGTTCACCAGGGGGCCACACCCTGCCCACGAGGGTGGGGGGCACGCCCTACCCCACTGGGCGCACCCCCTACCTCGTGGGCCCCATAGTGGCCCTCCGATGACCATCTTCTGCTATATGAGGTCTTTCGATGAGAAGAAAATCCGAAGCCATCTTCTCGGACGAAACTCCGCCGCGATGAGGCGGAACCTTGGTGGAACCAATCTAGGGCTCTGGCGGAGCTGTTCTGCCGGGGAAACTTCCCTCTGGGAGGGGGAAATCATCGCCATCGTCATCACCAACGCTCCTCTCATCGGGAGAGGGCAATCTCCATCAACATCTTTACCAGCACCATCTCCTCTCAAAACCCTAGTTCATCTGTTGTATCCAATTCTTGTCTCCAAGTCTGGGATTGGTATCTGTGGGTTGCTAGTAGTGTTAATTACTCCTTGTAGTTGATGCTAGTTGGTTTAATTGGTGGAAGATCATATGTTCAGATCCTATATGTATATTAATACCCCTCTGATTATGAACATGAATATGCTTTGTGAGTAGTTACGTTTGTTCCTGAGGACATGGGAGAAGTCTTGCTATTATTAGTTATGTGAATTTGGTCTTCGTTCGCTATTTTGATGAGATGTATGTTGTCTCTCCTCTAGTGGGGTTATGTGAACGTCGACTACATAAAACTTCACCATTATTTGGGCCTAGAGGAAGGCATTGGGAAGTAATAAGTAGATGATGGGTTGCTAGAGTGACATAAGCTTAAACCCTAGTTTATGCGTTGCTTCGTAAGGGGCTGATTTGGATCCATATGTTTCATGCTATGGTTAGGCTTACCTTAATACTTTTGTTGTAGTTGCGGATGCTTGCAATAGAGGTTAATGATAAGTGGGATGTTTGTCCAAGTAAGGACAGTACCCAAGCATCGGTCCACCCACATATCACATTATAAAAGTACCGAACGCGTATCATATGAGCGTGATGAAAGCTAGCTTGACGATATTCCCATGTGTCCTTGGGAGCGCTTTTCTCTATATAAGAGTTTGTCCAGGCTTGTCCTTTGCTACAAGAATGATTGGTCCACCTTGCTGCACTTAATTTACTTTTGTTACTTGCTGCTCGTTACAAATTATCCTCTCACAAAACTATCTGTTGCCACTTATTTCAGTACTTGCAGAGAATACCTTGCTGGAAACCGCTTATTATTTCCTTCTGATCCTCGTTGGGTTCGACACTCTTACTTATCGAAAGGACTATGATAGATCCCCTATACTTGTGGGTCATCAAGCTGAAATTGGTATTTCAGACTCATGCCCGAGTCGAGAGGTATGAGACCTCTGACAAGTATTTTGCCTACAAGATGGAGGAGAATAGCTCAATCAGTGAGCATGTGCTCAGAATGTATGAGTACTACAATCGCTTGAATCAAGTGGGAGTTCATCTTCCAGATAAGATAGTGATTGACAGAGTTCTTTAGTCACTATCACCAAGTTACTAGAACTTTGTGATGAACTATAATTTGTAAGGGATGACAAAAATGTTTCCCCGAGCTCTTCGCGATGCTGAAATTGGCGAAGGTAGAAATCAAGAAAAGCATCTAGTGTTGATGGTTGACAAGACCACTACTTTCAAGTAAAAGGGCAAGGGAAAGAAATGGAACTTCAAGAAGAATGGCAAGCAAGTTGCCACTCCCATGAAGAAGCCCAAAGCTAGACCCAAGCCTGAAACTCAGTGCTTCTATTGCAAAGGAAATGGTCATTGGAAGTGGAAATGCCCCAAATACTGTTGGAAATATGCCCTAGAGGCAATAATAAACTAGTTATTAGTATATTATATTTCATTGTTCATGATAATCGTTTATTATCCATGCTAGAATTGTATTGATAGGAAACTCAGATACATGTGTGGATACATAGACAACACCATGTCCCTAGTAAGCCTCTAGTTGACTAGCTCGTTGATCAATAGATGGTTACAGTTTCCTGACCATGGACATTGGATGTCGTTGATAACGGGATAACATCATTAGGAGAATGATGTGATGGACAAGACCCAATCCTAAGCCTAGCACAAAGATCGTGTAGTTCGTATGCTAAAGCTTTTCTAATGTCAAGTATCATTTCCTTAGACCATGAGATTGTGCAACTCCTGGATACCGTAGGAGTGCTTTGGGTTTGCCAAACGTCACAACATAACAGGGTGGCTATAAAGGTACACTACAGGTATCTCCGAAAGTGTCTGTTGGGTTGGCACGAATCGAGACTGGGACTTGTCACTCCATGTAAATGGAGAGGTATCTCTGGGCCCACTCGGGAGGACATCATCATAATGTGCACAATGTGATCAAGGAGTTGATCACGGGATGATATGTTATGGAACGAGTAAAGAGACTTGCCAGTAACGAGATTGAACAAGGTATCGGGATACCGACGATCGAATCTCGGGCAAGTATCATACCGATGGACAAAGGGAATTGTATACGGGATTGATTGAATCCTTGACATCGTGGTTCATCCGATGAGATCATCGTGGAGCATGTGGGAGCCAGCATGGGTATCCAGATCCCGCTGTTGGTTATTGACCGGAGAGTTGTCTCGGCCATGTCTGCATGACTCCCGAACCAGTAGGGTCTACACACTTAAGGTTCGATGACGCTAGGGTTATAAGGAAAGTATGTACGTGGTCACCGAATGTTGTTCGGAGTCCCGGATGAGATCCCGGACGTCACGAGGAGTTCCAGAATGGTCCGGAGGTAAAGATTTATATATGGGAAGTCATCATACGGTCACCGGAATAATTCGGGGGGTTACCGGTATTGTACCGGGACCACTAGAGGGGTTCCGGGGGTCCATCGGGAGGGTCCACCTGCCCCGGAGGGCCCTATGGGCTGTGTGTGGAGAGAGACCAGCCCCTTAGTGGGCTGGGCGCCTTCCCCCCTAGGTCCCATGCGCCTAGGGTTTGGGGAACCCTAAAGGGGGGGGGGGGCGCCCCTCTTGCCTTGGGGGGCAAGGCAAACCCCCTGGCCGCCGCCCCCTCCTCAGATTGGATCTGAGGGGCCCGCCCCCCCTCTCCCTTGCCCCTATATATATGTGGGGGGTGGGAGGGCAGCCGCACCCAAGTTCTGGCGCAGCCCTCCCCCTCTCCCAAGTCCTCCTCTTCTCCCGCGGTGCTTGGCGAAGCCCTGCAGGATTGCCACGCTCCTCCTTCACCACCATGCCGTCATGCTGCTGCTGGATGGAGTCTTCCCCAACCTCTCCTTCTCCCCTTGCTGGATCAAGGCGTAGGAGATGTCACTGGGCTGCACATGTGTTGAACGCGGAGGCGCCGTGGTTCGGCGCTTAGATTGGAATCAACCGCGATCTGAATCGCTACGAGTATGACTCCTTCATCCGCATTCTTGCAACGCTTCTGCTTAGCGATCTACAAGGGTATGTAGATGCACTCCCCTTCCCTTCGTTGCTAGATTACTCCATGGATTGATCTTGGTGATGCGTAGAAAATTTTAAATTTCTGCTACGATCCCCAACAGTGGCATCATGAGCTAGGTCTATGTGTAGTTTCTATGCACGAGTAGAACACAAAGCAGTTATGGGCATCGATATTGTCAATTTACTTGCCGTTACTAGTCTTATCTTGATTCGACGGCATCGTGGGATGAAGCGGCCTGGACCGACCTTACACGTACTCTTACGTGAGACTGGTTCCACCAACTGAGATGCACTAGTTGCATAAGGTGGCTAGCGGGTGTCTGTCTCTCCCACTTTAGTCAGATCGGATTCGATGAAAAGGGTCCTTATGAAGGGTAAATAGAAATTGGCATATCACGTTGTGGTTTTCGCGTAGGTAAGAAACGTTCTTGCTAGAAGCCTATAGCAGCCACGTAAAAACTTGCAACAACAATTAGAGGACGTCTAACTTGTTTTTGCAGCATATGCCTTGTGATGTGATATGGCCAGAAGGATGTGATGAATGATATATGTGATGTATGAGATTCATCATGTTCTTGTAATAGGAATCACGACTTGCATGTCGATTAGTATGACAACCGACAGGAGCCATAGGAGTTGTCTTAATTTATTTATGACATGCGTGTCAACATAAACATCATGTAATTACTTTACTTTATTGCTAAAGCGTTAGCCATAGTAGTAGAAGTAATAGATGACGAGACAACTTCAAGAATACACGATGATGGAGATCATGGTGTCATGCCGGTGACAACGATGATCATGGAGCCCCGAAGATGGAAATCAAAAGGAGCAAATGATATTGGCCATATCATGTCACTATTTGATTGCATGTGATGTTTATCATGTTTTACATCTTATTTGCTTAGAACGACAATAGCTTAAATAAGATGATCCCTCGTAATAATTTCAAGAAAGTGTTCCCCCTAACTGTGCACCGTTGCGAAGGCTTGTTGTTTCGAAGCACCACGTGATGATCGGGTGTGATAGATTCTAACGTTTGAATACAACGGGTGTAAGCCAGATTTACACACGCAATACACTTAGGTTGACTTGACGAACCTAGCATGTACAAACATGGCCTCGAAACACGGAAGACCGAAAGGTCGAGCATGAGTCGTATAGAAGATACGATCAACATGAAGATGTTCACCGATGTTGACTAGTCCGTCTCACGTGATGATCGGACACGGCCTAGTTGACTCGGATCATGTTTCACTTAGATGACTAGAGGGATGTCTATCTGAGTGGGAGTTCATTAAATAATTTGATTAGATGAACTTAATTATCATGAACATAGTCTAAATTGTCTTTGCAAATATGTTGTAGATAAATAGCTCACGTTGTAGCTCCCTGTTTCAATACGTTCCTAGAGAAAGACCAAGTTGAAAGATATCGTAAGCAATGATGCGGACTTGGTCCGTAGTCCAAGGAGTGTCCTCACTGCTACACAGAAGGCTTACGTCTTTGATGCGCCGCTCGATGTGCAAAGCCCTACAACATCGTCTTTGGATGTTGTGAACACCTGACAGACACATCCTGATGACTACTTGATAGTTTAGTGCACCATACTTTACGGCTTAGAATCGGGATTCCAATGACGTTTTGAACGCCAAAGAACATATGAGATGTTCCAAGAGCTGAAATTGGGAATTCAGGCTCATGCCTGTGTTGAGAGGTGTGAGACCTCTGACAAGTTCTTTTGCCAACAAGATGGAGGAGAATAGCTCAGCTAGTGAGCATGTGCTCAGAATGTCTGGGTGCTACAATCACTTAAATCAAGTGGGAGTTAAACTTTCAGATAAGATAGTGATTGATAGAGTTCTCTAGCCACTATCACTAAGCTACTAGATCTTCGTGATGAACTATGACATGCAAGGGATGGAGTTGATCCCGGAGCTGTTCGCGGTGCTTAAGACCGCAAAAGGTAGAAATCAAGAAGGAGCATCAAGTGTTGATGGTTTAACAAGACCAATGGTTTCAAGAAGGGCAAGGGCTAGAAGGGAAACTTCATGGATGGCAAACCAGTTGCCGCTCCAATGAAGAAACCCAAGGTTGAACCCAAACCCGAGACTAAGTGCTTCTATTGTAAGGGGAACGGTCACTGGTAGCGGAATTACCCAAAATGCATGGTAGATAAGAAGGCTGGCAACTTCAAAGTATATACGTGTTATTAATGTGTACCTCACTAGTACTCCTGGTAGCACCGGGGTATTGGATACCTGTTCAGTTGCTATTATTGGTGACTTGAAGCAAAAGCTACGGACTAAACGGAGACTGGCTAAGGGCGAGGTGACGATGTGTGTTGGAAGTGTTTCCAAAGTTGATGAGATCACCATCGCATGCTCCATCTGCCTTCGGGATTAGTATTGAACCTAGATAAATGTTATCAGGTGTCTACGTTGAGCATGAATATGATTAGATCATGTTCATTGCAATACGGTTATTCATTTAAGTTAGAGAATAATGGTTATTCTGTTTACATGAATAATACCTTCCATGGTCATGCACCCTATGTGAATGGTTCAGTGAATCTCGGTCGTAGTAATACACATGTTCACGCCAAAAGATGTAGATAGTACGACTTTCTTGTGGCACTGCTGCTTAGGTCATATTGGCGTAAGATGCATGAAGAAACTCCATATCGATGGATGTTTGGAGTCACTTGATTTTGAATCGCTTGACACATGCAAGCCATGCCTCATGGGCAGGATGATTAAGACCCCGTTTTCAGGTACAATGAAACGGGCAAGTGACTTGTTGGAAATCATACATGCTGATGTGTGTGATCCAATGAGAATTGAAGCGTGCGGTGGATATCGCTATTTTCTCATCTTCACTGACGATTTGAGTAGATATAGGTATATTTACTTAATGAAGCACAAGTCTGAAACGTTTAAAAAGTTCAAGCAACTTCAGAGTGAAGTTAAGAATCATCATAACAAGAAGATCAAATTCCTACGATCTGATCAATGAGAATTTCCGAGTTATGAGTTTGGCAATCACTTAAGACATTGTGGAATTGTTTCACAGTTGATGCCACCTGGAACACCATAGGGGAATGGTGTGTCCGGACGTCGTAATCGAACCTTATGAGATATGGTGCGATCTATGATGTCTCTTACCAATCTACCGTTTTCATTTTGAGGTTATTCGTTAAAGACAGCTGCATTCACTTTAGATAGGACACCATCTAAGTTCGTTGAGACGACACCGTATGAACATTGGTTTGGCAAGAAACCAAAGTTGTCGTTTCTTAATGTTTGGGGATGCGATGCTTAAGGCTTCAGCCGGAGAAGCTCGAACCCAAAGCGGACAAACACATCTTCATAGGATACCCAAGGGTGACAGTTGGGTATACTTTCTATCTCAGATCCGAGAGCAAATTGTTTGTCTCTTAGAACGGGTCCTTTCTCGAGAAGGAGTTTCTCTCGAAAGAATTGAGTGGGAGGAAGATAGAACTTGATGAGGTTGTCGAACCTTTTCTTCAACCAGAGAGTGATGCAACACAGAAAGATGTTTTCTGTGACGCCTACGTCTGTTGAATAGGAAGTTAATGATAGTGATCATGAAGCTTCGGATCAAGTTGCTATCGAACCTCATAGGTCGACAAGGATATGTACTACTCAGTGGTATGGTAATCCTGTCTTAGTTATCATGTTGTTGGACAACAATGAACCTATGAGCTATGGAGAAGCGATGGTGGGCCCGTATTTCGACAAATGGTTAGAAGCCATGAAATCCGAGATAGGATCCATGTATCAGAACAAAGTATGGACTTTGGTGGACTTGCCCGATGATCGGCAAGCCATTGAGATAAATGGATCTTTAAGAAGAAGACAGACGTGGGCGGTAATGTTACCGTCTATGAAGATCGACTTGTGGGAAAGAGTCTTTTCACAAGTTCAAGGAGTTGACTAGGATGAGAATTTCTCACCCGTAGAGATGCTTAAGTCCATCGGAATCATGTTAGCATTAGCTGTATTTTTTGATTATGAAATCTTACAGATGGATGTCAAAACAAGTTTTCTTACCAGTTTTCATCAGAAAAGTTGTATGTGATACAATAAAAGGTTTTGTCGATCCTAAGGATGCTAAAAGGTATGCTGGCTCCAGCAATCCTTCTATGGACTAGAGCAAGCATCTCGGAATCGGAATATATGTTTTGATGGAGTGATCAAAGCTTTTAGGTTTATACAATGTTTGCTAGAAACTTGTATTAACAAGAAAGTGAGTGGGAGCACTACAACATTTCTGATAAGTATATGTGGATGACATATTGTTGATTCGAAATGATGTAGAATTTCTGGAAAGCATAAACGGTTGTTTGAAGAGTGATTTTCAAAGGAAGACCTGGATAAAGCTGCTTACAAATTCGGCATCAAGATCTATAGAGATAGATCAAAATGCCTAATGATACTTTCAAAGAACGCACACCTTGACATGTTTTTGAAGGAGTTCAAAATAGATCAGTCAAAGAAGGGGTTCTTACCTGAGTTGTAAGGTGTGAAGTTGAGTAAGACTCGAAGATTGACCATGGCAGAACAAAGAGGAAGGACGAAGGTCGCCCCCTATGCTTTTGTCATAGGCCCTATACGGTATGCCATGCTGAGTACCGCACCTGATGTGTGCCTTGCCACATGTCTGGCGAAAGGGTACAAAGGTGATCTAGGACTGGAACACCAGATAGCGGTCAAAATTGTCCTTAGAGGAATAAGGAAATGTTTCTCGGTTATGGAGGTGATAAAGAATTCGACGTAAAGAGTTACGTCAATGCAAGCTTAACACCTATCCGGGTAGCTCTGAGTAGAGATACCGGATACGTATAATGGAGCAACAATTTGGAATAGCTCCATGTGGAACGTGGTAGCAGCATCTACGATATGACAAAAAGTTTTGCAAAATACATAGGGATCTGAATATGGCAAGACCCGTTGACTACAACCTCTCTCACAAGCATAACATGATCAAACCCAGAACTCTTTGAGTGTTTATCACATAGTGATTTGAAATAGATCATTGAGTCTAGTAGACTCTTGGATGTTGGTCACATGGCGATGTGACCTGTGACTGTTAATCACATGGCAATGTGAACTAGATTATCGACTCTAGTGCAAGTGGGAGACAATTGGAAATATTCCCTAGAGGCAATAATAAATTAGTTATTATTATATTATATTTCATTGTTCATGATAATCATTTATTATCCATGCTAGAATTGTATTGATAGGAAACTCAGATACATGTGTGGATACATAGACAACACCATGTCCCTAGTAAGCCTCTAGTTGACTAGCTCGTTGATCAATAGATGGTTACAGTTTCCTGACCATGGACATTGGATGTCGTTGATAACGGGATCACATCATTAGGAGAATGATGTGATGGACAAGACCCAATCCTAAGCCTAGCACAAAGATCGTGTAGTTCGTATGCTAAAGCTTTTCTAATGTCAAGTATCATTTCCTTAGACCATGAGATTGTGCAACTCCTGGATACCGTAGGAGTGCTTTGGGTTTGCCAAACGTCACAACGTAACTGGGTGGCTATAAAGGTACACTACAGGTATCTCCGAAAGTGTCTGTTGGGTTGGCACGAATCGAGACTAGATTTGTCACTCCGTGTAAACAGAGAGGTATCTCTGGGCCCACTCCGTAGGACATCATCATAATGTGCACAATGTGATCAAGGAGTTGATCATGGGATGATGTGTTACAGAACGAGTAAAGAGACTTGCCGGTAACGGGATTGAACAAGGTATCGGGATACCGATGATCGAATCTCGGGCAAGTATCATACCGATGGACAAAGGGAATTGTATACGGGATTGATTGAATCCTTGACATCATGGTTCATCCGATGAGATCATCATGGAGCATGTGGGAGCCAACATGGGTATCCAGATCCCGCTGTTGGTTATTGACCGGAGAGTTGTCTCGGCCATGTCTGCATGACTCCCGAACCCGTAGGGTCTACACACATAAGGTTCGATGACGCTAGGGTTATAGGGAAAGTATGTACGTGGTCACCGAATGTTGTTCGGAGTCCCGGATGAGATCCCGGACGTCACGAGGAGTTCCGGAATGGTCTGGAGGTAAAGATTTATATATGGGAAGTCATCATACGGTCACCGGAATAATTCGGGGGGTTACCGGTATTGTACCGGGACCACTGGAGGGGTTCCGGGGGTTCACCGGGAGGGTCCACCTGCCCCCGAGGGCCCTATGGGCTGTGTGTGGAGAGGGACCAGCCCCTTAGTGGGCTGGGCGCCTTCCCCCCTAGGTCCCATGCGCCTAGGGTTTGGGGAACCCTAAAGGGGGGGCGCCCCTCTTGCCTTGGGGGGCAAGCCAAACCCCCTGGCCGCCGCCCCCTCCTCAGATTGGATCTGAGGGGGCCGCCCCCCTTCTCCCTTGCCCCTATATATATGTGGGGGGTGGGAGGGCAGCCGCACCCAAGTTCTGGCGCAGCCCTCCCCCTCTCCCAAGTCCTCCTCTTCTCCCGTGGTGCTTGGCGAAGCCCTGCAGGATTGCCATGCTCCTCCTTCACCACCATGCCGTCGTGCTGCTGCTGGATGTAGTCTTCCCCAACCTCTCCTTCTCCCCTTGCTGGATCAAGGCATAGGAGACGTCACCGGGCTGCACGTGTGTTGAACGCGGAGGCGCCGTGGTTCGGCGGTTAGATCGGAATCAACCGCGTTCTGAATCGCTACGAGTACGACTCCTTCATCTGCGTTCTTGCAACGCTTCCGCTTAGCGATCTACAAGGGCATGTAGATGCACTCCCCTTCCCTTCGTTGCTAGATTACGCCATAGATTGATCTTGGTGATGCGTAGAAAATTTTAAATTTCTGCTACGATCCCCAACAAATACTTGGCGGATAAGAAGGATGGCAAAGTGAACAAAAGTATATATGATATACACGTTAAGTATGTGTCCTTTACTAGTGTTCATAGTAGCCCCTGGGTATTTGATACTGGTTCAGTTGCTATGATTAGTAACTTAAAACAAGAGTTACAAAATGAACAGAGACTAGTTGAGGGGGAGGTGATGATGTGTGTTGGAAGTGATTACAAGGTTGATAACATCACCATCGCACACTCCCTTTACCTTCGGGATTAGTGTTGAACCTAAAATAAATGTTATTTGGTGTTTGCGTTGAGCATAATATGATTGGATCATGTTTATTGCAATACAATTATTCATTTAAGTCAAAGAATAATTGTTATTCTATTTACATGAATAAAACATTCTATGGTCATACACCCAAGGTGAATGGTTTATTGAATCTCGGTCGTAGTGATACACATATTCATAATATTAATGCCAAAAGATGCTAAGTTGATAATGGTAGCGCAACATACTAGTGGCACTACCATTTAGGTCATATTGGTGTAAATCGCATGAAGAGACTCCATGCAGATGTGCTTTTGGAATCACTTGATGCTTGCGAACCATGCCTCTTGGGCAAGATGACTAAAGACTCCGTTCTTCGGAACAATGGAGTGAGCCACTGACTTATTGGAAATAATACATACCGATGTATGCGGTCTGATGAGTGTTGAGGCTCACGGCGGGTATCTTTATTTTTTGACCTTCACAGATGATTTGAGCAGATATGGGTATATATACTTAATCAAACATAAGTCTGAAACATTTGAAATGTTCAAAGAATTTCAGAGTGAAGTGGAAAATCATCATAACAAGAAAATAAGGTTTCTACAATCTGATCGCGGAGGCGAATATTTGAGTTACGAGTTTGGTCTTCATTTGAAACAATGTGGAATAGTTTCGCAACTCACGCCACCTGGAACACCACAGCGTAATGGTGTGTCCGAACGTCGTAACTGTACTTTATTGGATATGGTGCGATCCATGATGTCTCTTACCGATTTACCACTATCTTTTGGGGTTATGCATTAGAGATAGCTGCATTCACATTAAATGGGGCACCATCTAAATCCGTTGAGACGACACCATATGAACTGTGGTTTAGCAAGAAACCTAAGCTGTCATTTCTTAAAGTTTGGGGCTGTGATTCTTATGTGAAAAAGCTTCAACCTGATAAGATCGAACCCAAATCGGAGAAATGCGTCTTCATAGGATACCCAAAGGAAACTATTGGGTACACCTTCTATCACAGATCCGAAAGCAAGATATTCGTTGCTAAGAATGGATCCTTTCTAGAGAAGAAGTTTCTCTCGAAAGAAGTGAGTGGGAGGAATGTAGAACTTGATGAGTTAATTGTACCTTCACTTGAATTAGAAAGTAGTTCATCACAGAAATCAGTTCCAGTGATTCCTACACCAATTAGTGAGGAAGCTGATGATGATGATCATGAAACTTCAGATCAAGTTACTACCGAACCTCGTAGGTCAACCAGAGTATGGTCCGCACCAGAGTGGTACGGTAATCCTGTACTGGAAGTCATGTTACTCGACCATGACGAACCTACGAACTATGAGGAAGCGATGATGAGCCCAGATTCCGCAAAATGGCTTGAGGCCATGAAATCTGAGATGAGATCCATGTATGAGAACAAAGTATGGACTTTGATTGACTTTCTCGATGATCGGGGAGCTGTTGAGAATAAATGGATCTTCAAGAGGAAGACGGACACTGATAGTAGTGTTACTATCTACAAAGCTTGAATTGTCACAAAAAAGTTTTCGATAAGTTCAAGGTGTTGACTATGATAAGATTTTCTCACTCGTAGCGATGCTTAAGTCTGTCCGAATCATGTTAGCAATTGCCACATTTTATGAAATCTGGCAAATGGTTGTCAAAACTGAAGGAAATATGCCCTAGAGGCAATAATAAAGTTATTATTTATTTCCTTATATCATGATAAATGTTTATTATTCATGCTAGAATTGTATTAACCGGAAACATAATACATGTGTGAATACATAGACAAACTAAGTCTCACTAGTATGCCTCTACTTGACTAGCTCGTTAATCAAAGATGGTTATGTTTCCTAACCATAAACAAAGTGTTGTTATTTGATTAACGAGGTCATATCATTAGTTGAATGATCTGATTGACATGACCCATTCCATTAGCTTAGCACCCGATCGTTTAGTATGTTGCTATTGCTTTCTTCATGACTTATACATGTTCCTATGACTATGAGATTATGCAACTCCCGTTTGCCGGAGGAACACTTTGTGTGCTACCAAACATCACAATGTAACTGGGTGATTATAAAGGAGCTCTACTGGTGTCTCCAAAGGTAGATGTTGGGTTGGCATATTTCGAGATTAGGATTTGTCACTTCTATTGTCGAAGAGGTATCTCTGGGCCCTCTCGGTAATGCACATCACATAAGCCTTGCAAGCATTGCAACTAATGAGTTAGTTGTGAGATGATGTATTACGGAACGAGTAAAGAGACTTGCCAGTAACGAGATTGAACTAGGTATTGGATACCGACGATCGAATCTCGGGCAAGTAACATACCAATGACAAAGGGAACAACGTATACATGTTGTTATGCAGCCTGACCGATAAAGATCTTCGTAGAATATGTAGGAGCCAATATGGGCATCCAGGTCCCGCTATTGGTTATTAACCGGAGACGTGTCTCGGTCATGTCTACATTATTCTCGAACCGTAGGGTCCGCACGCTTAATGTTACGATGACAGTTATTATGAGTTTATGCATTTTGATGTACCGAAGTTAGTTCGGAGTCCTGGATGTGATCACGGACATGACGAGGATTCTCGAAATGGTCGAGACATAAAGATTGATATATTGGACGGCTATATTCGGACACCAAAAGTGTTCCGGGTGATTTTGGAGAAAACCGGAGTACCAGAAGGGTTACCGGAACCCTCCGGGGAAGTAATGGGCCTTATTGGTCCTTAGGGGAGAGAGAGGGCTGCGGCCTAGGAGGTGGCGCGCCCACCCCATGGGGAGTCCGAATTGGACTAGGGAGATGGGCGCGGCCCCTCTTTCCCTCTCCCTCTCCCCCTCTGCCCTTCCCCCTTAGGGTTTCCTAAATGGACTAGGAAAGGGGAGTCCTACTCCCACTAGGAGGAGGACTCCCCCTCCCCTTGGCGCGCCCCATAGGGCCGGCCGGCCTCCCCCTTGCTCCTTTATATACGGGGGCAGGGGGGCACCCTAGAACACACAAGTTGATCTTTGAGATCGTTCCTTAGCTGTGTGCGATGCCCCCTGCCACCATATTCCACCTCGATCATATCGTTGTAGTGCTTAGGCGAAGCCCTGCGTCGGTAGAACATCAAGATCGTCACCACGCCGTCGTGCTGACGGAATTCCTCCCCGAAGCTTTGCTGGATCGGAGCCCGGAGATCGTCATCGAGCTGTACGTGTGCTAAGAACTCGGAGGTGCCGGAGTAACGGTGCTTGGATCGGTCGGACCGGGAAGAAGACGTACGACTACTTCCTCTATGTTGTGTCAACGCTTCTGTTGCAATCTACAAGGGTACGTAGATCATGCTCTCCCCCTCGTTGCTATGCATCACCATGATCTTGCGTGTGCGTAGGAAATTTTTTGAAATTACTACGTTTCCCAACAAAAACTACATTCCTTAATGGATTTCTTAAAGAGTTGTATATGATACAACAAGAAGGTTTTGTCAATCCTAAAGGTGCTAACAAAGTGTGCAAGCTCCAGCGATCCATCTATGGACTAGTGCAAGAATCTCGTAGTTGGAATATAAGCTTTGATAAGGTGATCAAAGCATATGGTTTTATACAGACTTTTGGTGAAGCCTGTATTTACAAGAAAGTGAGTGGGAGCACTATAGCCTTTCTGATAACACTAGTAGAAAAGAGGGCTTTGGTTCAGGCCGGGTCAGCCCATTAGTCCCGGTTCAGTCTAGAACCGGGACCCATGGGGGCATTGGTCCCGGTTCTTGAGGCCAGGGCCCTGCCAGGCCTCATGGGGGCATTGGTCCCGGTTCGTATGGCCCCTTTGGTCCCGGTTGGTGGGACGAACCTGGACTAATGGGCCTCGCTCCTGGACCACCACCATTGGTCCCGGTTGGTGGCTTGAACCGGGACCACAGGCTTCCCTTTAGTCCTGGTTCATGCCACGAACTGGGACCAATGAGGTGCCTATATATACCCCTCGCCTGCGAGTAGAGCACTCTAGTGCTCTGTTTTTCTCTGGCCGACAAGGGGAGGTCTTTGTGGTGCACTAGCTCATCTCCTATGCACATGAGGTGTTCGATGAAATGCCTGAGCCACACTAGTTAAGCTTTCTCCTCTCGAAGCTCGACCTCAAAGCTCCATTTTCCTCAAGATTTGTCTAGGTTTAGCGGCCCGTCACGTCCCATTACCGTCTTCACCGCCGTCGATCGCCCGCGCCGATCTCGTCGCCGGCACCACCGTGGTGAACCTCTTGTTCTTATCTTCTTTCTGAAAGAAAAATTCTTACTTTAGATAGATACTTGTCTAATTTTCTTACTTTTCTTACTGCTTGTTATTATATGGTGCGATGGTTTTGGTATCCGCCCCCGTCGGCCCTCGTCCCGGCTATGATTCGGATGCGGTATATATTATCTTTTTATAACTATTTGGTTCATTTATTTTTTATGACAATTATGCCGACCAACGTGACATAGATTTTATTTATGTAGGAGGTAGTTGAACCGGAAATTCCAACTGACCCTATTGTCGAGAGGTTAAATGTAGTTGAAGAAGAAAACAATTACTTGAAGGAAAAAATAAAAATAAAATTGAGGAGGATAAGATGATATTGGAGTTGCATGTTGCGGATGTCGTCGATGATCACAAGATCAAGATGGATGCAATGCGGTTGAAGATGAGAAAGATTAGAAAATATGACATTCATACCAAGGGTTGGTATCGTTATGCCGTTGGATCAATTGTTACCTTGGTTGCGATTATGATCGCATTTGTTTTCGCATTGAAATGTCTTACATAGTTTCAATGTATGGTTTAATTAATTAGATGCTCTGGAGAGCTATATGTTGTTAGATGAGAACTATGTATGTACTTTGGTTTTAATGTGATGATGAACTTCTATTAATTTGATCACTTAATTATCTATTCATGATGTTCTGTAATGGTTTTTGACACACTTAATTATATATAATGCACGCAGATGAACCGGCAATGGATGTACGGTGACAGACACACCTCCGAGTACATTAAGGGCGTGCATGATTTTCTCAAAGTGGCTGAGGCAAACAAGCAGAATGGTTTTATGTGTTGTCCATGCCCTAAATGTGGGAATACGAAGTCTTACTCTGACCGAAAAATCCTTCACACCCACCTGCTTTACAATGGTTTCATGCTACACTATAATGTTTGGACGAGGCACAGAGAAATAGGGGTTATGATGGAAGACGACGAAAAAGAAGAGGACGATGACAACTATGTGCCTCCTGAATACGGTGATGCTACAATGGGGGAAGCTGCTGAAGATCAAGAGGAACCAGACGATGTGCCCAATGATGCTGCAACGGGGGAAGCTGCTGAAGATCATGAGGAACCAGACAATGTGCCTGATGATGATCTCCGTCGGGTCATTGTCGATGCAAGGACGCAATGCGAAAGTCAAAAGGAGAAGCTGAAGTTCGATCGCATGTTAGAGGATCACAAAAAAGGGCTGTACCCCAATTGCGAAGAAGGCAACACAAAGCTCGGTACCATACTGGAATTGCTGCAGTGGAAAGCAGAGAATGCTGTGCCTGACAAAGGATTTGAGAAGCTACTGAAAATATTGAAGAAGAAGCTTCCAAAGGATAACGAATTGCCCGACAGTACATACCCAGCAAAGAAGGTTGTATGCCCTCTATGATTGGAGGTGCAGAAGATACATGCATGCCCTAATGACCGCATCCTCTACCGTTGTGCGTACAAGGATCTGAACGCATGCCCGGTATGCGGTGCATTGCGGTATAAGATTAGACGAGATGACCCTGGTGATGTTGACAGCGAGCCCCCAGGAAGAGGGTTCCAGCGAAGGTGATGTGGTATGCTCCTATAATACCACGGTTGAAACGTCTGTTCAGAAACGAAGAGCATGCCAAGTTGATGCGATGGCACAGTGAGGACCGTCAGAAAGACGGGAAGTTGAGAGCACCCGCTGACGGGTCGCAGTGGAGAAAAATCGAGAGAAAGTACTGGCATGAGTTTGCAAGTGACCCAAGGAACGTATGGTTTGGTTTAAGCGCGGATGGCATTAATCCTTTCGGGGAGCAGAGCATCAATCACAGCACCTGGCCCGTGACTCATATGTATGTATAACCTTCCTCCTTGGATGTGCATGAAGCGGAAGTTCATTGTGATGCCAATTCTCATCCAAGGCCCTAAGCAACCCGGCAACGACATTGATGTGTTCCTAAGGCCATTAGTTGAAGAACTTTTATAGTTGTGGAATGGAAACGGTGTACGTACGTGGGATGAGCAAAAACAGGAGGAATTTAACCTGCACGCGTTGCTGTTTGTAACCATCAACGATTGGCCCGCTCTCAGTAACCTTTCAGGACAGGCAAACAAGGGATACCACACATGCACGCACTGTTTAGATGAAACTGAAAGTATATACCTGGGCAAATGCAGGAAGAGTGTGTACCTGGGCCATCGTCGATTTCTTCTGACCAACCATCAATGTCGAAAGAAAGGCATGCATTTCAAAGGTGAGGGAGATCACCGGAAGAAGCCCGCCATGCGTACCGGTGATCACGTACTTGCTATGGTCAATGATTTACACATAATCTTTGGAAGGGTCCCGGTGGACTAGCTGTTCCGAATGACGCTGAGGGACACACACCCATGTGGAAGAAGAAACCTATATTTTGGGACTGAGGGAGTCCTGGATTAGGGGGTGTTCGGATAGCCAAATTATACCTTCAGCCGGACTCCTGGACTATGAAGATACAAGATTGAAGACTCCGTCCCGTGTCCAGAAGGGATTTTCCTTGGCGTGGAAGGCAAGCTTGGCGATACGGATGTTCGGATCTCCTACCATTGTAACCGACTCTATGTAACCATAACCCTATCCGGTGTCTATATAAACCGAAGGGTTCTAGTCCGTAGGACAACATACACATCAACAATCATACCATAGGCTAGCTTCTAGGGTTTAGCCTCTCCGATCTCGTGGTAGATCAACTCTTGTATTGCCCATATCATCAATATTAATCAAGCAGGACGTAGGGTTTTACCTCCATCAAGAGGGCCCGACCCTAGGTAAAACTTCGTGTCCCCTGCCTCCTTTTACCATCCGGCCTAGACGCATAGTTCGGGACCCCCTACCCGAGATCCGCTGGTTTTGACACCGACATTGGTGCTTTCATTGAGAGTTCCTCTGTGTCGTCGCCATCAGGAAGGATGCCTCAGCCCGTCTTTAAAGACGGCACCATTGCTAAGGGAGCTTTAGCTGTCAGCCAAACCCTCCGGCTAGGTGGTTTTCTTATGAGCACCCGTTCGGCTTCTACACCGACGATGACCTCTCGAGCCATTGAAAACAATCTTCATGTCAACTCGGAACTTGCTGAGCAGTTAAATCCAATAGATCTTTCCTCCATAAACGAGCTCTTCGATCGCTTCGCCGCCCTGGGAGTCGCTACGGATTACGACCAGATTGGGCCTATGTAGCGACCCGACCCGAATGGATCAAGTCTACTGTGCTCCGGTGTCATCCCTAGATCAGTAATGCTGACACCACATAGTACTTCGAAGGATTTATAGCAGAGTGGCAATCACACACTTATTACATCGGTGTCTCAAAAGAGAACTTATTACAATAATATGGCTTAAGGCCATCTAATATCGATAACAGCGGAAGACTTGGAAGGTAAATGGGTCCATCAACTCCAACGGCATCACTGAGTATAGAACCACGACCTAAAAGCACCTTAATCGTCATCTAAAAAGTCTGCAACATTAACGTTGCATCCCGAAAATGGGTCAGCACATGGAATATGCTGGCAAGGTAACACACACTAGTAGAAAAAGGGGCTATGGTCCAGGCCACCTCAGCCCATTAGTCCCGGTTCAGTCTTGAACCGGGACCAATGTGGGCATTGGTCCCGGTTCGTGAGCCCAGGGGGCCGGCCGGGCCACGTGGGCCATTGGTCCCGGTTCGTCTGGACCTTTTGGTCCCGATTGGTGGGACAAACTGGGACCAAAGGGCCTCCCTCCTGGCCCACCACCATTGGTCCCGGTTGGTGGCCTGAACCGGGACCAAAGGCTCCCCTTTAGTCCCGGTTCATGCCACGAACCGGGACCAATGAATTGCCTATATATACCCCCTCGCGCAAGAGCAGAGCACACTGCTCTGTTTTTTCTGGCCGAGGGGGAGAGGCCTTTGTGGTGCTCTAGCTCACCTCCTATGCACATGAGGTGTTCGATGGAATGCCCGAGCCACACTACTTAAGCTTTCTCCTCTCGAAGCTCGACCTCCAAGCTCCATTTTCCTCGAGATTTGTCTAGATTTAGCGGTCCGTCACGCCCCATCCCCGTCTTCACCGCCGTCGATCACCCGCGCCGATCTCATCACCGACACCACCGTGGTGAGCCTCTTATTCTTACCTTCTTTCTGAAAGGAAAAATATTCTTACTTGTATGTTTAGATAGATACTTGTATCATTTTCTTACATATATTATTGCATCTTATATAGTGCGATGGTTTTGGTATCCGCCCCCGTCTGCCCTCGTCCTGTCTATGATTCGGATTTGGTATGTATATTATCTTTATAACTATTGGTTCATTTATTGTTTATGAAAATTATGCCGACCAACGTGACATAGATTTTATTTATCTAGGATGTATGTGAATCGGAAATGCCAACCGACCTTGTCGAGAGGTTAAATTTAGTTGAAGAAGAAAACAATTTGTTGAAGGAAAAAATAAAAAAAATTGAGGAGGAGAAGATGATATTGGAGTTGCATGTTGCGGATGTCGTCGATGATCACAAGATCAAGATGGATGCAATGCGCTTGAAGATTAGAAAGATTAGAAAATATGCCATTCATACCGAGGCTTGGTATCATTATGCCGTTGGATCAATTGTTACCTTGGTTGCGATTATGATCGCATTTGTTTTCGCATTGAAATGTTTTACATAGTTTCAATGTATGGTTTAATTAATTAGATGCTCTGGAGAGCTATATGTTGTTAGATGAGAACTATGTATGCACTTTGGTTTTAATGTGATGATGAACTTCTATTAATTTGGACACTTAATTATATATAATGCACGCAGATGAACCGACAATGGATGTACGGTGACAGACACACCCGCGAGTACATTAAGGGCGTGCATGAGTTTCTCGATGCGGCTGAGGCAAACAAGTAGAATGGTTTTATGTGTTGTCCATGCACTGAATGTGGGAATATGAGGTCTTACTCTAACCGGAAAATCCTTCACTCCCACCTGCTTTACAAGGGTTTCATGCCACACTATAATGTTTGGACGAGGCACGGAGAAATAGGGGTTATGATGGAAGACGGCGAAGAAGAAGAGTACGATGACAACTATGTGCCCCCTGAATACGGTGATGCTGCAACGGGGGGAGTTGGTGAAGATCAAGAGGAACCAGACGATGTGCCCAATGATGCTGCCACGGGTGAAGCTGCTGAAGATCAAGAGGAACCAGACGATGTGCCCGATGATGATGATCTCCGCCGGGTCATTGTCGATGCAAGGACGCAATGCATTAGTCAAAAGGAGAAGCTGAAGTTCGATCGCATGTTAGAGGATCACAAAAAAGGGTTATACCCCAATTGCGAAGATGGCAACACAAAGCTCGGTACCGTACTGGAATTGCTGCAGTGGAAGGCAGAGAATGCTGTGGCTGACAAAGGATTTGAGAAGCTACTGAAAATATTGAAGAAGAAGCTTCCAAAGGATAACGAATTGCCCGATAGTACATACGCAGCAAAGAAGGTCGTATGCCCTCTAGGATTGGAGGTGGAGAAGATACATGCATGCCCTAATGACTGCATCCTCTATCGCGTTGCATACAAGGATCTGAACGCATGCCCGGTATGCGGTGCGCTGCGGTATAAGATCAGACGAGATGACCCCGGTGATGTTGACGGCGAGCCCCTCAGGAAGAGGGTCCCTGCAAAGGTGATGTGGTATACTCCTATAATACCACGGTTGAAACGTCTGTTCAGAAACGAAGAGCATGCCAAGTTGATGCGATGGCACAGTGAGAACCGAAAGAAAGATGGGAAGTTGAGAGCACCCGCTGACGGGTCGCAGTGGAGAAAAATCGAGAGAAAGTACTGGGATGAGTTTGCAAAGGACCCAAGGAATGTATGGTTTGCTTTAAGCGCGGATGGCATTAATCCTTTCGGGGAGCAGAGCAGTAATCACAGCACCTGGCCCGTGACTCTATGTATGTATAACCTTCCTCCTTGGATGTGCATGAAGCGGAAGTTCATTATGATGCCAGTTCTCATCCAAGGCCCTAAGCAACCCGGCAACGAAATTGATGTGTACCTAAGGCCATTAGTTGAAGAACTTTTACAGCTGTGGAATGGAGACGGTGTACGTACGTGGGATGAGCACAGACAGGAGGAATTTAACCTTAAGGCGTTGCTGTTCGTGACCATCAACGATTGGCCCGCTCTCAGTAACCTTTCAGGACAGACAAACAAAGGATACCACGCATGCACGCACTGTTTAGATGACACTGAAAGTATATACCTGGAGAAATGCAGGAAGAATGTGTACCTGGGCCATCGTCGATTTCTTCCGACCAACCATCATTGTCGAAAGAAAGGAAAGCATTTCAAAGGCGAGGCAGATCACCGGAAGAAGCCTGCCATGCGCACCGGTGATCACGTGCTTGCTATGGTCAATGATTTACCCTACGTCATCTTTGGAAAGGGTCCCGGTGGACTAGCTGTTCCGAATGACGCTGAGGGACACGCACCCATGTGGAAGAAGAAATCTATATTTTGGGACCTGCCCTACTGGAAAGACCTAGAGGTCCGCTCCTCAATCGACGTGATGCACGTGACGAAGAACCTTTGCGTGCACCTGCTAGGCTTCTTGGGCGTGTATGGGAAGACAAAAGATACGCCGGAGGCACGGGAGGACCTGCAACATTTGCACGAAAAAGACGACATGCCTCCGAAGCAGTATAAAGGTCCTGCCAGCTACGCTCTTACGAAAGAAGAGAAAGAAATCTTCTTTGAATGCCTGCTTAGTATGAAGGTCACGACTGGCTTCTCATCGAATATAAAGGGAATAATAAATATGCCAGGGAAAAAGTTTCAGAACCTAAAGTCTCATGACTGCCACGTGATTATGACGCAACTGCTTCCGGTTGCATTGAGGGGGCTTTTACCGGAAAACGTCCGATTAGCCATTGTGAAGCTATGTGCATTCCTCAATGCAATCTCTCAGAAGGTGATCGATCCAGAAATGGTACCAAGGCTAAGGAGTGATGTGGCGCAATGTCTTGTCAGTTTCGAGCTGGTGTTCCCACCATCCTTCTTCAATATCATGACACACGTCCTAGTTCATCTAGTCGACGAGATTGTCATCCTGGGGCCCGTATTTCTACACAATATGTTCCCCTTTGAGAGGTTCATGGGAGTCCTAAAGAAATATGTCCGTAACCGCGCTAGGCCAGAAGGAAGCATCTCCATGGGCCATCAAACAGAGGATGTTGTCGGGTTTTGTGTTGACTTCATTCCTGGCCTTAACAAGATAGGTCTCCCTAAATCGCGGTATGAGGGGAGACTGACTGGAAAAGGCACTCTTGGAAGAGACTCAATAATATGCAGGGACGGATATTCTTGGTCTCAAGCACACTACACAGTTCTACAGAACTCTACCTTGGTGACCCCGTATGTCGATGAACACAAGAACAGTCTGCGCTCCAAACACCCGGAGCAATGCGATGACTAGATTACATGTGAACACATCAGGACTTTCAGCAGTTGGATGGAAACACGTCTCAGAGGTGACAACACTGTTTGTGATGAGTTGTACTTGTTGTCCAGGGGACCATCTTTGACTGTATTGACTTACAAAGGATACGAGATAAATGGGAATACATTTTACACGATCGCCCAAGATCAAAAGAGCACCAACCAAAACAGCGGTGTCCGCTTTGATGCAACAACCGAGAGCGGAAAGGACACATATTATGGTTACATAGTGGACATATGGGAACTTGACTACGGACCTGATTTTAAGGTCCCTTTGTTTAAGTGCAAATGGGTCATTCTGTTTGGCGGCGGCGTACAGGTAGACCCACAGTACGGAATGACAACAGTGGATCTGAAAAATCTTGGGTACACTGACGAACCGTTCGTCCTAGCCAATGATGTGGCACAGGTTATCTATGTGAAGGACATGTCTACCAAACCGAGAAAAAGAAAAGATAAGGAAGCGAATACATCATACGATGAGCCAAAGCGCCACATAGTTCTTTCAGGAAAAAGGGACATCCTGGGAGTGGACGGCAAGACAGACATGTCTGAAGATTATGAAAAGTTTCATGAAATTCCTCCCTTCAATGTCAAGGCTGACCCAAGCATCCTGATAAGCAATGAAGATTATCCATGGTTACGGCGCAATAAGAAAATGACACAAGCGAAGAAAAAGTGAAGACTTTCTCCCGCAACTATTATGATCATACCATGGCAACTTTGTAACAGATGATCTTTCGTCCGAAACTCTGATACTTCGAAAGAGATTGTTCGTTTTGTACACGAAGTGCATCCAGTTTTTTCCGTAACCATCTAAACTTTGTGGCACATGCTATGTGGGTGAAATGATGATACCATGCCAACTTTCAACCTTTTCGGAGTTCATTTGAAATGCTTTTCAATTTCAGGGTCTTAGAGCTCAAAAAAATCAATAAATCCATGAAAAATAACAAATGAAGTCAGAAAGGGTTGAAAATTGATGATGTGTCTTTGAATGGTGCATTTTGAACACAGAAAAAATATGGAGTTCAAATAAGTTCAAGAAAATGAAATCCCTTTGTAACAAATGATCTTTCGTCCGAAACCCTGATACTTCGAAAGAGATTGTCCGTTTTGTACACGAAGTGCATCCAGTTTTTGCCGTAACCATCTCAACTTTGTTGCACATGCTATGTGGGTGAAATGATAATACCATGCCAACTTTCAACCTTTTCGGAGTCCATTTGAAATGCTTTTCAATTTCAGGGTCTTGTAGCTCAAAAAAATCAATAAATCCATGAAAAATAACAAATGAAGTCAGAAAGGGTTGAAAATTGATGATGTGTCTTTGAATGGTGCATTTTGAACACAGAAAAAATATGGAGTTCAAATAAGTTCAAGAAAATGAAATCCCTTTGTAATAGATGATCTTTCGTCCGAAACCCTGATACTTCGAAAGAAATTGTCCGTTTTGTACACGAAGTGCATCCAGTTTTTGCCGTAACCATCTCAACTTTGTTGCACATGCTATGTGGGTGAAATGATGATACCATGCCAACTTTCATCCTTTTCGGAGTTCATTTGAAATGCTTTTCAATTTCAAGGTCTTATAGCTCAAAAAATCAATAAATGCATGAAAAATAACAAATGAAGTCAGAAAGGGTTGAAAATTGATGATGTGTCTTTGAATGGTGCATTTTGAACACAGAAAAAATATGGAGTTCAAATAAGTTCAAGAAAATGAAATCCCTTTGTAACAGATGATCTAACTTCATAGTAAAAAAAATATGGTGCATTTTAAAACTATAAGTATTTAGTACAAATAAAAAAAATTAAATTATAAGTAAAATAAAACTATAAGTATCACTAAAAAACTGTAAGTAATTAAACTAAAATAAAACTATAATATTCTTCAAATTTTTAAAAATTCAAATTTAAACTATTTAAAATTTAAAACTAATGACACTAACAGAAAGTTTATAATTTTTGTGACCTAAAAGCAAAAAGAAATTACTAAAAAACTGTAAGTATTTAGTTTTAAGTAGAAATAAAAAATAAATAGAAAAAAATTCTAATTTTATAGTAAAGTTATTCATAAACTAGTGATTCACACAAATTTTTAAAAATTCAAATTTAAACTATTTAAAATTTAAAACTAATGGCACTAATAGAAAGTTTATAATTTTTGTGACCTAAAAGCAAAAAATAAAAAACCAAAAAAAATGTAGAAAAAAAAGAAAAAAAATGCCACCTACTGGGCCTCCACGGCCTGAATACGACTAGAAACCCTACATGGGCCAGGATTCAGGCCTACAGCAGGCACAGTAGGCCCACAGGCATTGCAATGACAAGTTAGGCCCGAAAGCCTGCAGTTGAGAGGAGCTCAGGAGGGTGGGCGCAGCAATGCTTATAAACCACTCCAGAGCCCTCTCAACTAGCGATGTGGGACTAAAATTTTGGACCCGGGGCGCACAAGGGCATTGGTCCCGGTTGGTGGCACCAACCGGGACTAAAGGTGGCATTGGTCACGGTTCGTGGCACCAACCGTGACCAATGCCCCACTTTAGTCCCGGTTGGTGCCACCAACCGGGACCAAAGGCCGCCGCTTCCCGCCCTTTGGGCTTCCGAAAATTGGCCTTTGGTCCCGGTTCATGGCACCAACCGGGACTAAAGGGTGCATTAGTCTCGGGTCGTAGCACCAACCGGGACCAATGCTTTTGGTATATAAGCTGGACTTGTGAAATTCTCGATTCAGTTCGATCGATCTCCTCGTCCTCTCCTCCAACGACGCCGCCAGGCTCGTCGCCGCCGAGCCCTCCGTGAGCCCGCGCTGTCCTCGTCGCCGGCCGCCCGTCCACCGCCCCGGAGCACCCACTGCGCCGCCGAGCCCGTCCGCCGCCGCCGAGCGCGCCCCGCCGTCGCCCTCGCCCTCGCCGACCCCGAGCCCGTCCTCATCGCCGTCGCCCCCGACGCCGGCCGCCCCAAGCACCCCCTGCGCCCCCGAGCACCCCCTGCGTCCCCGAGCACCCCCTGCGTCCCCGAGCACCCCCTGCGCCCCCGAGCCTGTCCGCCGCCGCCGAGCGCGCCCCGCCGTCGCCCTGCCCTCGCCGACCCCGAGCCCGTCCTCGTCGCCGTCGCCCCCAACGCCGGCCGCCCGCGTCTCCTCCCCGACCCCTCCGGGAGAGGTAGCTACCACCTCCTACCCCCTTCCTCCCTTCCCCTGCTCCTGAATGTGCAGATGTATGTATGTATGTATGATGAATTTTGATATTTGTTCATATATATATACTGTAGATGTATGTATGTATGATGAATTTTGATATTTTTTGTTCATATATACTGTTCATATATACTGTAGATGTATGTACGATGAATTTTGATATTTTTTTGTTCATATATACTGTAGATGTATGTATGATGAATTTTGATCTTTTTTTGTTCATATATAATGTAGATGTATATGTATGTATGGAATGATATCGATGGATGTATGTATATAGAACATTCGTAGAAAATATAATGAGAGGAAGAAGAGGATAAAAAAGAAGAGGAATAAGAAAAGAAAAAAGAGGAGAAGAAAGAATAGAGGAGACTTCTCCTCTATTCTTTCTTCTCCTCTTTTTTTTCTTCTTATTCCTCTTTTTTTATCGGGAACGAGGGTCGTCGAGGGTCGCCGAGCGGTAGAGAAAGAAGAGGATAAAATAGAAGAGGAAGAAAAAAAAAGAGGGGTCGACGGTCGCCTAGGGGTCGAGGGTCGAGAGGGGGTCTAGGTTTGCCGAGAGGGGAGAGGAAGACGAGGAGAAATAAATAAGAAGAAGAAAAAAGAAGAAAAAAAAGAGGAGAAGAAGAAAGGAATAGAGGAGAAAAGAGAAAAATAGAATAATTCTATTTTTCTCTTTTCTCCTCTATTCCTTTCTTCTTCTCCTCTTTTTTTTCTTCTTTTTTTTCCTCGACACGTGGGGAGGGGGGGGGGGGGGTCGAGAACGCCGGACATTCATGAGAGAGGCGAGGAAAGAATAGAGGAGACTTCTCCTCTATTCTTTCTTCTCTTCTTTTTTCTTCTTCTTCTTCTTCTTCTTCCTCTTTATTTTATCGGGAACGAGGGTCGTCGAGAGGGCCGCCGAGTGGTAGAGGAGAAACCCTAAATAGAAAGTATCGTCGGTGTGAGATACATGTACCGTCGGTGTCGGACATTACATCCACATCCCACAAGTGGCGCGGGCTTCGACGCCCACGTCATTTGTGGGACGTGGATGTAGTGTCCGACACCGAAGGCCACATGTATCTCACACCCACGATACTTGCTAGCTATTTAGGGTTTCCTTTGACACTAGGCAACCTCCCGACCCCTCGGCGATCCTCTCGAACATGAGAGGAAGAAGAGGGTCGTCTAGGGTTCGAGGGTTCGAGGGTTCTTCTCCTCTATTCTTTCTTCTCTTTTTTTTCTTCTTCTTCCTCTTTATTTTATCGGGAACGAGGGTCGTCGAGAGGGCCGCCGAGTGGTAGAGGAGAAACCCTAAATAGAAAGTATCGTCGGTGTGAGATACATGTACCGTTGGTGTCGGACACTAAATCCACATCCCACAAGTGGCGCGGGTTTCGACGCCCACGTCACTTGTGGGACGTGGATGTAGTGTCCGACACCGAAGGCCACATGTATCTCACACCCACGATACTTGCTAGCTATTTAGGGTTTCCTATACCGAAAAGAAGAGGAGAAATAAATAAGAATAAGAAAACAGAAGAAAAAGAAGAGGAGAAGAAGAAAGGAATAGTTTTCTCTTCTTCTCCACTATTCCTTTCTTCTTCTCCTCTTTTTTTTCTTCTTTTTTTTCTTCGATCTTCTCCTCTAGCTATTCCTTTCTTCTTCTCCTCTATTGGTCGAGGGTCGGGAACTAGGGTAGAGGGTCGAGGGTCGTTAAGGGGTCAAGGGTCGAGGGTTTCAGGGTCGTTGAGGGTTCGAGGGGTCAAGAATCGCCGAGGGGTCGAGAGAGGTTTCCTAGTGTCAAAGTATTGAAGAAATCCATGCCTTCATCATTAGCCGGAAGTAACCAGGGCATGTTGGTACGAAGTTCTGCAAAGTTGTTCTGGAATGGAGTCCCGGATAGAATAATCCGCCTTTTGGTACGAATTCAGCAAAGGCCTTCCAAATAGCGATATTCGGAAGGCTCTTGCTGAACTTTGTACCAAAAGGCGAATTATCCTATCTGGGACTCCATTCCAGAACAACTTTGAAGAGCTTCCTACCATCATGCACATGTTACTTTCGCCTAATGATGAAGACATGGTTTTGTTGAAAACTTTGACACTAGGCAACCTCCCGACCCCAAGGCGATCCTCTCGAACATGAGAGGAAGAAGAGGATAAAAAAAGAAGAGGAAGAAGAAGAAAAAGGAGGAGAAGAAAGAATAGAGGAGTTCTTCTCCTCTATTCTTTCTTCTCCTCTTTTTTTTCTTCTTCTTCCTCTTTTTTTATCGGGAACGAGGGTCATCGAGGGACATATATAGATGTAGTGTCGTCGTTGTCGATATATACCCCCTCCCGATAGCTTACTATGATTAGGTAGCTAGTTCTACGTTTGGCACTAATATATCCATCTGTCATGTTTGAATAATAATTGCCATGTTGTAAATATTTGTAGAAACTATGGACACCACCCTAGACGAAGCAAGAAAAGAAGCGTTGTTGAGGGAGATAATCGCAGAAGGAAGTGATGCGGTCTCGTACTATCTCAACGATATCATCGATGGTCCGGAAGGAGAGGGTGAACAAGCTGGCTACGGTGACCTAATGCCGGTGCAAGAAGAAGAACATGAGGACGACGCTGGTGACCCAATGCCGGTGCAAGAAGGAGAAAGTGATGACGGCTCCGGTGACCGAACCGAGTCCGGCCAGGTATATATATTAGTTAAGCCTATGCTGACTAGCTGATTGATGCATTCATTGTTTTGGTATGTACACATATTAATTAAGTCTTTGTTCTTTTTTCTAGCCCTCCGGATCGAGCACAACTTCGGTAAAGAGACGAGGCCCGAAGAAAAAGTTGAGCTCGGATGAAAAGCTTGAGATCACAGCAATCGCGCCCGACGGCCAACCTATTGAACCCCTCCGGACAAAGAGGGCATTTGTTGCTCAGTGCGGGGTTCTGGTTAGGGACAAGATCCCGATAAGCATCCAGCAATGGTTTAAGCCGGCTAAAGAAGACCCTGAGGTGTCTTATGTCAATGATATGCAGAAAAATGATCTTTGGACTGAGCTGAACTCAAATTTCACCCTACCGCCAGAGGATAATCCAGAGAACCCAATTAAAGAGAAATTAATCAAGTCTTTTGCTCTGAAGAGGATGGCAGATCTATTCAGGAGGTGGAAGAAAGAGCTCAATAGGTTTGTCGATAAAAAAGAGACACCAGAATTTAAGGGCAGATATGAGAAGATCAGAGATCACTGGCCCGCATTTGTGGCCTACAAGACATCGGAAAAGAGTAAGAAGATGTCGGCGACAAACAAGCAGAATGCCGCGAAGAAGAAGCTTCACCATCGCACGGGGTCAGGTGGCTACCTCGTAGCCCGGCCTAAGTGGTCCAAGGTTGAGAATGATCTGCTTCATAAAGAGATCAGACCAGAGACATATAACTAGCCAGACCGTTGCCGGACTTGGTTCTTCGGGGCTGGCGGAACCTTGGACCCTGAAACAGGGGGATGCATTTGGACGAACGAACAAATGGACATACCAGTCAGTAGGCTTAAGCACTATATCGACGCAGCGCAGGAAGGGACGTTCTTTCCAGACAGAGAGCACGACGAGCTCACAATGGCCCTCGGGAATCCTGAGCACCCTGGACGGACACGAGGCACGCCAGGCTCCGTTCCATGGAATGTTGGGTTTCCGGACGCAGGCGGTTACAAATCCCATGAGAGGAGGAAAAAAGTGCAGCAGACCGAACTGCAGGCGCTGCACGCAAGGGTACAAGCAATAGAGGAACGAGAAGCAAATCGCAGCAAACATACTGCCAAAGCCTCCCCCGAAGCTACCCCGCCATCTCAGCGCAGAAGCAGCGTGGCTTCCACCGAGCAGCTTCAGCTGCAGCATGCCTTGACGCCTCATGCCAGCTATCCTGTGGATGCTATAACGGAGTCTCAAAATTGCCACCTTATGACGCAATGGATGAATTTGAAGGTCAAGGCGGCTGTTGGCTCTGTTTATCCTACTGAACCCGGCGCAACTTTTCACTGCATGCCGATTCCAGAAGGATATGCTAGGGTGATGGTGGATGAGATAACAGAGGGATTTGAGGACCTCCAGCTTGACCACCCTACCGGTGAAGGGGAGACTCGGCTGGGGTCTGCTCTGAAGACTCCATGCCTATGGCGGAAGGACCTCATCAACCTTCCGAACTGGACGCCTCTGCCTCCTCCTCCTCCTCCGGCGAGTCAGGGCACTCCGCCTCCTCCACCGCCTCCTCCTCCGGCGAGTGACGATCAGGGCCCTCGGCCGGCTCCTTCTCCGGCGCGTGGCGGCACTCCGCCTCCGTCTCCGCCTCCGCCGACGCGCCCGAGCAGCCAACCTCCTCCTTCTCCGCCTCGTCAGCAAGGGCAGAAGAGACCTGCCGCCGCTCCAGCTGCTCCGGCGGGTCATAGTCCTTCTCCTCCGCCTCTTAAGCAAGTAAAGAAGACAACCGCTTCGTCTGCTCGGTCGACGTCTAGCAGTACAACCAGAGGCGGGAGGACATATAGATTCGGTCCTTCTCTGAAGACTCTAGAGAAGTTACCATACGAGAGGACCCAGGAGGAGAACGCCGAGATCGCGCGAGAAGAAGTGAGGAAATTCTTTGAAGGGGTGAAAGCAAAAAAACATCCACCTCCGGAGGAGAAGGTAGATGGGGTGAAAGTGAAGCGCACTCTGGCTGCCCTGACAAAACCACCAAAGTCTGATCCGCCGAAAGGAAACTATGACCGCATTATTGGAAAGGAATTTGCCGAAGCGGAGCGGTCGGGAACTACTGTCAGTGATGAAAGGCTGAAAAAACGACGAGCTGGGAAAAAAATTGCCCAGCTCGGCAAACAAGCGAAGCAATCATGCCCCCCGCTCAAGGTGCCTAGCCACAACGTCGCTAATGACCCGAGGATGGTGCCCGGTTATAATAATCTTGCAGATTACCTGCCCAACGAAGTACATTATGAACCCATGGACATGCGGATGCAAAGATACGAGTACGGGAAGCCTGTCGTCAAAGATGAAAGATCTCTATCAACGATGATGCGAAGATTGCATGATTGGTACTTGAAAATCTGCAGAGACTCTGGGGGGAGGAGTACTTTGTATGTGAGAGTTAAAAAGGAGCATGACCTCGTTGGAATTGATCTGTTGCCTGTTCCATTTGAGGAGTTCTACCAGTTTTTCAATCAATTGGCCCTCGATAAAACAACGATCGCCTCCTACTGTCTGTAAGTAGTACTACTTCTGTCATTAAGTTTCTCTATATAGCTTAGCTCTTTCATTGCATGTATTTATAATCATCCTCACTATATTATGCAGATTGAAGATCGTCGAATTGAAGAAAAGACAAGTCGGTGATATTGGGTTCATTAACACATATCTCATAGATGCAACTGAGGTTAAACTTCATGCCGCAGCTACCGAGGCCAACATGCTACAATCGTTCGTAATAAATCAAAACAAAGATATAATACTCTTTCCTTACAACTTCAAGTGAGTGTTACTGTCTTGTGCGTATTCGGTTTCCCTTATATATTAGTCAAGGTTATAGTAATGTAATTCATGAGTTATGCATGTGTGTGCAGTTTCCACTATATTCTCCTAGAGATTAAGCTTGAGCAGGGACTAGTAACTGTCTTAGACTCAAGACGAAAAGATCCCCAGGACTATGCAGACATGACTGAAATCCTTAAGAAGTAAGTTAAATCGATCATTATCCACCATATCAACAACTTTGTTCATTTCCTGATATCAAGTAATTGTTTTCTTTGTCCGGCAGGGTTTGGAGAAAATTCACCAAAAAAGTTCCGGGACTGCCGAAGGAGCTGGAATTTAGACACCCGAAAGTAAGTACTATAGTAGCATGTTCCGCGCATCTCCTAGTGATTCAAGCGCTAGTTTCATCAATACCATTTAGCATTCTTGCTTATCAGTTTGATTGACCTCTATTTCTTGTAAAGTGGTTGTGGCAGGAACAAGGGAATGATTTCTGTGGATACTACATCTGCGAGTCCATCCGCCACACGACATTTGAGCGGGGCGGGTACTCTAACGAACAATATGAAGTACGTAAATAACAATATTCACAATTTTATTTTATTACCGTCATTTGTGTTGAGTTTCATTCATTCATATATATATATATATATATATATATATGTATTGACCCCCTTCTTCAAATTAGATGTTTCGGAAGCGGGATGAACTCCTAGCACCAACTCGCATGCGAGCAATTCAAAAGGAATTGGCGGCATTCTTTCTTGACCACGTGATCCCTGAAGACGAAGAATTCTATGTTAAACCTGAGTCCGTATGATTATATTTGTAAGAGATAATTACTGTATATATGTAGCCGGTACTGTCAGATGGATATACGAGAACTTGTTGTTCGACCAATCTCCTGGAGAAGGAGAGGTGGTCGATATCACTTCTCTCTGTATGCATATATGTTCATGACGATCTTCTGTTTCCTTCGTTTGCTTTACTACCTAGCCAGCGTGTCTAGTCCTCTCTATATGTATGTATAGTACGTAGCGTCGACCAAGCACGGACATAAGAGAGGACACTTCTCTATATTAATTATAGCTAGCTAACACAATATATGAAACACCTAAATTAACCCCCCAAAACCCCCAACCCCCCCCCCTTTCAAAAAAAAACAAAAACCCTAGCCACAGAAATGCTGACGCGTGGATGCCTATTGGTCCCGGTTGGTGCCACCAACCGGGACCAAAGAGTCTCCTGACTGGGCTCTGCACACTGCCCACGTGGAGGGGCTTTAGTCCCGGTTCTGGATTGAACCGGGACTAAAGGTGGGAGGTATTAGTACCGACACTTTAGTCCCGGTTCGGGAACCGGGACTAAAGGCCCTTACGAACCAGGACTATAGGCCCTTTTTCTACCAGTGACATAGAGAGTAATGGAATGAAACAACTATACTATATGCATATTTGGCTGGTGGAAAGCTCTATGGTTACTGTTTTGCGTAAAGCCAATTTTTCCCTACTGCAAAGGAATAAATTTATTTAACTATCAAGGTAGTTGTTAAACATTGAGAATGGTTGACAGCATTCTCAATCCCAATTAAAAGTAGTCATCAATAACCCAACAATATTAATTAGAAGTAACATGATGAGATTCACATGATATTCAAGCACTAGATACTCAAGATGTCCATAACCGGGGACACGGCTAATCATGATTAGTTTATTACACTCTGCAGAGGTTTGCGCACTTTTCACCACAAGACTCGATCGCCTCCGTTGGATTTCTCGCACTACTGGTGTTTGATAAATGGATGACCGAGACACAGTCTTTCAGAAGCGCTAGCACCTTATGATGGATAGACCGGTACACCTACTTTCCCCTGCATCTGCTAGTCTACCCTGTAAGAGTTCGCACGACTTAGACAACTATGCCAGAGCCCATAATGGCTTGTAGCTGCACACGTAAGTTTCTAGCATGAAAGATCTTATGATCCCTTTGAGCCTGGGTGGCGGTCCAAAAGAAAAACAGGCAAGTACTGATAGACATCAGGTGCCTCAATCCACCCATATGTGTATTTAAGTTGCCACCTTAGATAAACCCTTAAAATTATCACACTCACATCTATCATGGATATCACTCACCCAATCCACGTCTACTAGCATAGCATGGCATAATAAGCAAACGTAGAAGTAACTCCCAAAGGTTTCATAATAAACAGGTAATAGGTACTACCTCATCTACTTCCCATCCCACAATTTAATTAGATCCTAATCATGCAATGTGTGAGGATGGATCTAATGCAATAAAACTGGGTTGTAGAAAAGGTATGATCAAAGTGTTACTTGCCTTGCTGATGATCCGCGAGTCCTAGGGATTCGAAGTAACAGGCGGCGCAATCCGGGTAATCTATCGCAGACAAACAACAAGCATACAATAAGTACTCATCTAATGCACAGGTAAATATCGAACAAGAGATCGAACCAGATAGTTCTACTTAAGAACTCCGGTTGCAAAGAAAGAAAGAACCGAACAAAGAAACCGAAAACAAACGGCAAAAGAAAACAACTCGGTTCTAGCAAGTTGAAACTAGGTCAAATTTTACCGTAGCAAAAGCTTGTTTAAGTTGATTAGTTGGAACGGCGGTTTCGAAGCAAAACTCCAGTCGCTTGAATCACCTGATTCCGATAAACGAGCGAGAAGATAGACTAGAACGAAGATCGGATCTGAGATCGCGATCGCGCAATAAATCCGATGAAAAGGAAAAGAAGAACGGTTAAACGAACGGTCGTTCGTGAACCGAGAAGAATCCGGTGATCACGTTCGTTAGGACGAACGGTCCGGCGAACGGTCTCTAGGCAACTAAACAGGAAAAGAAAACGAAACCGATCTAGGGTTTCGAAAGAAAACCGAAACAACGAACGAAAAGAAATCGAATCGGAAGAAAAGAAAAGAACCAGAATGGTTTAGAAGAAAAACCGAACCGAGGTGATAGGAGAGACGCGGCGCGGCTACCTCCGGCGAGGGGCTCCGGCGGCGGCGGCATGGGCAAAGGGCGGCGACGGCGCGGGCAAGGGTGGCGGCGGCGCGGCGCTAAGCGGCGGCGGCGCTAGCAAGAGGTGGCGGTGGCGCGGGCAATAGGGCGGCGGCGGCGGCAGCACAAGGGCGGCGCGGCGCGGGGTGTGGCTTGGGGGCTTGGGGCTTGGGGCTTGGTGTGGAAAAAGCGGGGGTGTTGGGGGTATTTAAGAGGGGGAGGGGATAGGAAACTTGGGGGAGAGGGCAAGAAAAAGAGAAAGAGAGGAAAGAGGAGAGGAGAGTCCTACTAGGACTCTGCCTAGGGCGGCGGCGGCGGCCTTGGCACGCGGGCGCGCGGCGCATGGTGGCCTGGCCAGGCCGGCCGGCCTGCGGCTGGGCCTTGGCCCAGGCGCGCGATGGATTTTTTTTAAACGGTTTCGCGCGCAGAAAAACACAGAAAAGAAAATCTAAACGAACTCCAAAACTCCCAAATTAAATTTTCCCCGACTCCTAAAAATGAGTCGAACAAAATGAACTTTTCTCGGGACCTAGAATGCAATTTTTGAAGACACGCATTTTTCCCTATCCAAATAAAAGGCAAATAAACTCCGACAAATCCAATGATCCTCTTTTCGAAATTTGAGAAAGCTCAAATATGAAAATGACGAAATCTCCAACTCTCTCCGAGGGTCCTTGAGTTGTGTGAAATTTCTAGGATCGACCAAAATGCAAGAAAATAGGATATGCATGATGATCTAGTGTATAACATTCCAAATTGAAAATTTGGGATGTTACAAACCTACCCCCCCTTAAGATGAATCTCGCCCTCGAGATTCGGGTTGGCTAGAAAATAGGTGAGGGTGGTCCTTGAGCAAATCTTCTTCTCTCTCCCAGGTGGCTTCATCCTCGGAGTGGTGGTTCCACTGAACTTTGCAAAACTTGATAACCTTGCTGCGGGTAACTCTGCTGGCAAACTCGAGAATCTTGACTGGTTTCTCCTCATACGTTGAGTCGTCCTTCAACTGAATTGCTTCAAGCGGCACTGTATCTATTAGCGGTACCTCCGCCATCTCGGCGTGACATTTCTTCAGCTGAGAAACATGGAATACATCATGTACTCCTGACAGTTCCTCTAGTAATTCCAACTTATATGCGACTTCTCCCATACGTTGCAAGATCTTATATGGTCCAACGAAACACGGTGCTAATTTTCCCTTAACTCCAAAGCGCTTAACTCCTCGAAGTGGGGATACTCGGAGATACACTTTGTCTCCGGTTTCGTAAACTGTCTCCTTGCGTTTAGAATCTGCGTAGCTCTTCTGCCTGGACTGGGCTACCTTGAGCCTATTGCGAATCAACTTCACCTTCTATTTAGACTCTTTAATCAAATCGGGTCCAAACAACTGACGGTCTCCAACTTCGTCCCATGACAACGGTGTCCTGCACCTCCTTCCGTACAAAGCTTCGAAAGGTGCCATCTTCAAACTGGTTTGGTAACTGTTGTTATAAGAAAACTCCGCATACGACAAGTTATCATCCCAACTAGATCCATAATCTAGTGCACAAGCTCTCAGCATATCTTCCAAAATCTGATTGACTCTCTCGGTCTGTCCATCTGTCTGCGGATGAAAAGCGGTGCTGAACTCTAGCCTGGTTCCCAAAGTTTCATGCAACTGATTCCAAAACTTTGAGGTAAATTGGGTTCCTCTGTCTGATACAATACTCCTCGGAACTCCATGCAAACAAATGATCCTAGTCATGTATATCTTTGCCAACTTAACACTGGTGTAAGTGGTCTTAACTGGAATGAAATGTGCTACCTTCGTCAAACGATCAACTACTACTCATATCGAGTCATATCCTGCCTTCGTCCTGGGTAGTACTGTGATAAAATCCATGCCTATCTTATCCCACTTCCATTTGGGTATCGGCAATGGTTGCAACAATCCGGCTGGCTTCTGATGCTCTGCCTTTACTCTATGACATACGTCACAAACTGCTACATATGCTGCAATATCCTTCTTCATTCCGTTCCACCAGAATGTCTCCTTCAAATCCAAATACATCTTGGTATTTCCTTGGTGAATCGAATATGGTGAATCATGTGCCTCTTGTAGAATCAACTTCCTGATCTCCGGGTCATTTGGCACATAAACACGGTCCTCAAACCATAGGGTATCGTTGTCATCCTCACGAAATCCCTTTGCTTTTCCCTTACTTAGCTTCTCCTTTATAGCAGCAATTTCCTTGTCAGATTTCTGAGCTTCTCTGATTTTATCCATCAATGTTGACTGAATCTCTAATGCTGCTACATAGCCTTTCGGAACTATCTCTAAACTTAGTTCACGAAGGTTTTCTGCTAACTCCTTTGGTATTTCCTTCGTTATTAACGTATTGACGTGGCTCTTGCGGCTCAATGCGTCAGCTACTGCATTAGCTTTACCGGGATGGTAATGCAATCTCATATCATAATCCTTGATGAGCTCCAACCATCTCCTTTGTCTGAGATTCAACTCCTTCTGCGTGAAAATGTACTTCAAACTCTTGTGATCCGTGTACACCTCACAATGATTTCCAATGAGGAAATGTCTTCATGTCTTCAATGCATGCACTACGGCTGCTAACTCCAAATCATGTGTGGCATAATTCAACTCATGAGGTTTCAGTTGTCGTGAAGCATACGAAACAACTCTCCCTTCCTGCATAAGCACTGCTCCAAGTCCTCGACGTGAAGCGTCGCAATACACCTCATAATCCTTGGTATGATCTGGCAAAATCAATACCGGTGAGGTAACCAATCGTTTCTTCAACTCCTGGAAACTAGCCTCACACTCCTCAGTCCAATTGAACTTGGTATCCTTCTTCAACAACTCCGTCATAGGCTTTGCAATCTTTGAAAAGTTCTCAATGAATCTCCGGTAGTATCCTGCGAGTCCAAGAAAACTCCGGATCTCTCCAACTGTCGTTGGTGCTTCCCATTCGGTTACGGTCTCAACCTTGGCGGGGTCAACTGCTATCCCTTCTCCGGATATAACGTGTCTGAGGAATCCTACTTCTTTCAACCAAAACTCACATTTGCTAAATTTGGCGTATAACTGATGTTCCCTTATTTTCTCCAAAACCAAACGCAAATGTTCCTTATACTCTTCTTCATTCTTTGAATAAACCAGGATATCATCAATGAACACTACGACGAACTTATCCAAAAACTCCATAAGCATTTTGTTCATCAGGTTCATAAAATAGGCAGGCGCGTTAGTCAATCCAAATGACATAACGGTATACTCATACAATCCGTATCTTGTGGTGAATACTGTCTTAGGTATGCCATGCTCTCAAATCTTCAACTGGTGGTACCCTGATTGCAAATCGATCTTGGAAAACACTTTAGCTCCTTGCAAACGATCAAACGGATCATTAATCATTGGGAGTGGGTACTTGTTCTTGATGGTTACTTCATTCAATCCACGATAATCAACAACCATCCGTAATGATCCATCCTTCTTCTCCACTAGAAGTACGGGTGATCCCCAAGGCGAAGAACTTGGGCGTATATAACCTTTCTCCAGTAACTCCTTAATTTGATTCTTAATTTCCACCAAATCCTTTGCTGGCATCCTATACGGTCTCTTTGATATTGGGCCTGTACCAGGCAATAATTCAATCAAAAACTCAATGTCTCTATCCGGTGGCATGCCTGGCAAGTCTTCAGGAAATACATCAAGAAAATCTTTTACCGCAGGTACTTCCTCCTGCACTACTCCTGTTAAGCAATTTACTTGTGTCCTATTTGGCACATGCCGGGATACATACTTGATCCTTCTTCCTTCTGGCGTTGTAAGCAAAATTGACTTACTAGCACAATCGATGTTTCCTCCATACATCGACAGCCAATCCATACCGAGAATTATATCCAGACCTTGGGATTCCAGAATAATTAAATCTGTTGGGAAAACATGCCTTCCTATGCTTAAGGGCACTTGAAAACATCCTTGACTGGCCATGTATTCTGCTCCTGGCGAACTTACTAGCATAGGTATTTTAAGAATCCTAGTGGGCAGGCTATATTTTTCCACAAATCCCCTTGATATGTATGAATGTGATGCACCAGTAACGAAAAGAACGAGTGCGGTAAATGACTTAACCAGAAAGTTACCGATTACTGCATCAGGCTGATCTTCAACCTCCTCCACGTTAACGTGGTTCACCTGTCCCCTATTGAAAGGGTTCGACTTCTTCCCTGAGCTCCCATTGCCATTTCCATTCTGGCCTTCAGGACATTCATTGGCATAATGTCCGGTCTTGGAACACTTGAAACAGGTGACTTGACTCAGATCTCTCTTGGTTGGGGTTGATGGGGTGGTCCGGTTCTGGCCGTTGCTTCCTCCATTCCCATTACCATTCTTGTGGCCATTGTGGTTGTGCGAACTACCTCCTCCATGGGTATGCTGAAACTGAAATCCCGATTTAGGGGTAAAACGGGGCTTCTGCTGGGCTCCAGAGTTATACTTCCCATGTCCATACTTCCTCTTGCGGTTCTCAATCTGCTGTTGCTTCCCTTCAATCATGATGGCACGATCTACCAACTCCTGGTAGTTGTTGAAACTTGCTACCATCAACTGCATACTCAACTCATCATTCAGTCCTTCCAGAAACTTCTCCTGCTTAGTTGCATCCGTAGCAACGTCATCTGGGGCATAACATGCTAACTTGCTGAAGTCGTCAATGTACTGGCCAACTGTCCTTCCTCCTTGGCGTAAGTTGCGAAACTCACGCTTCTTCATGGCCATAGCTCCTGCTGAAACATGTGCAGTGCGGAAAGCTTGCTGGAACTGATCCCATGTGATGGTGTCAGCTGGGAAGGTGGCTGTGAAATTCTCCCACCATGCTGCCGCGGGTCCTTCAAGCTGATGTGCGGCAAACTTCACTTTCTCACCATCTGTGCATCCTGCAGTGGTCAACTCCCTTCCTATCTTGCGGAGCCAATCGTCTGCTACTATCAGCTCGATGCTACTAGAAAACACCGACGGATTTAGCCTAAGGAAACGGGCTAAGTGGTCAACAGGTGGTGGTGGAGGTGGGTTGTTGTTGTTGTTGTTGCTGTTCTGCTGGTTCTGGACTAACATCTACATCAATTGATTTTGCTGCTGGATCAACTAAGTGAGCTCCGGTGGAAATCCATTGTCACGTCTCGGAGGCATCCGAGGGTTTAGAAAAGACGAGAGATAACAATAGAGTGAGGTCTGAGGAGAAAACACTACCCCAATGCACATGAGCAAATGCACACAAAATCACTTCATTCAATCAAACAAGGGCTTACAATCGATCTAGCTATCGCAAAAGTGCTCAAACTATAGTGTTTACATGGGGAAAATACTACTAATAGTTGGTGGTCATCTAGAAATTTGAACCGGTGGAAGACTCCATGATGTCCGCTCCAGCTTGGTCTTCAAAGTCGGGTTCACTTGGATCCGAATCGGTGTCGTCGATGATGATGTAGTTGTCCGGACATGCGACGTACATGTCTTCCTTCCTGGATGCTAACTCCCTCTTGAGTTCTTCAATCTCTTGCTTAAGATCGACGTTGTGTCTTGCTAGAGCTACGATCTCGTCCATGTAGTCCTTGCGTGTAGCCTTCAGTTCTCCTTCTAGCTCGATGATCCTTGCCTTCGCATTCTTCAACTCTATCATATCATTGCACATCTGGTTCTCATGGCGTCGAATGTGTTGGTTTAACTCCTGGATGAAAGCTGCAATGGATCTATCCTTCTTGGTGGTGACTAACTCCCATTGTTCATCTCGGCGTCCGCAAATCTGGTAGATAGTGTCCTTGATGTCTTCTTGATAAACTTCTCCAATGCGTCCTATGGTGATATGGGCTGCCATGCTCCTTCCTAGACTCCAGGTTGGTGCATTGAAAACACTATCTATGGGCTTCGTGATTGGCGCGAATGTTCTTCCCGGAACGTGAGCTTGAATCCTCCAGCGCTCCTCTTTAGGCAGGGTGGCGTTGAAGGTTCCCGTGAAACTTGGTAATCCAATGTTTAGGTACTTGGTGACTTCCTTCAAGTGAAATCCAAAAGGTGTGCCTTCATCCGGTTGAGCGTACTTAATCTTCGCGTCCTTCATCCTAAAAGAGTGGAAAAGATGAGCAGTTAGAAAATGAGGAGAGAATAATGATCTATGGCTTTAACTTAGTGGTCGTGTCCTACAGTCAGCGTGTGCTCTGATACCATCTCTGTAGCGACCCGACCCGAATGTATCAAGTCTACTGTGCTCCGGTGTCATCCCTGGATTAGTAATGCTGTCACCATACAGTACTTCAAAGGATTTATAGCAGAGTGGCAATCACACTCTTATTACATCGGTGTCTCAAAAGAGAACTTATTACAATAATATGGCTTAAGGCCATCTAATATCGATAACAGTGGAAGACTTGGAAGGTAAATGGGTCCATCAACTCCAACGGCATCACTGAGTATAGAACCACGACCTAAAAGCACCTTAATCGTCGTCTGAAAAGTCTGCAACATTAACGTTGCAGCCCGAAAATGGGTCAGCACATGCAATATGCTGGCAAGGTAACACATAGAGAGTAATGGAATGAAGCAGCTATACTATATGCATATTTGGCTGGTGGAAAGCTCTATGGTTACTGTTTTGCGTAAAGCCAAATTTTCCCTACTGCAAAGGAATAAATTTATTTAACTATCAAGGTAGTTGTTAAACATTGAGAATGGTTGACACCATTCTCAATCCCAATTAAAAGTAGTCATCAATAACCCAACAATATTAATTAGAAGTAACATGATGAGATTCACATGATATTCAAGTACTAGATACTCAAGATGTCCATAACCGGGGACACGGCTAATCATGATTAGTTTATTACACTCTGCAGAGGTTTGCGCACTTTTCCCCACAAGACTCGATCGCCTCCGTTGGATTTCTCGCACTACTGGTGTTTGAGAAACGGATGACCGAGACACGGTCTTTCAGAAGCGCTAGCACCTTACGATGGATAGACCGGTACACCTACTTTCCCCTACATCTGCTAGTCTACCCTGTAAGAGTTCGCACGACTTAGTCAACTATGCCAGAGCCCATAATGGCTTGTGGCTGCACACGTAAGTTTCTAGCATGAAAGATCTTATGATCCCTTTGAGCCTGGGTGGCGGTCCAAAAGAAAAACAGGCAAGTCCTGATAGACATCAGGTGCCTCAATCCACCTAGATGTGTATTTAAGTTACCACCTTAGATAAACCCTTAAAATTATCACACTCACATCTGTCATGGATATCACTCACCCAATCCACGTCTACTAGCATAGCATGGCATAATAAGCAAACATAGAAGTAACTCCCAAAGGTTTCATAATAAACAGGTAATAGGTACAACCTCATCTACTTCCCATCCCACAATTTAATTAGATCCTAATCATGCAATATGTGAGGATGGATCTAATGCAATAAAACTGGGTTGTAGAAAAGGTATGATCAAAGTGTTACTTGCCTTGCTGATGATCCGCGAGTCCTAGGGATTCGAAGTAACAGGCGGCACAATCCGGGTAATCTATCGCAGACAAACAACAAGCATACAATAAGTACTCATCTAATGCACAGGTAAATCTTGAACAAGAGATCGAACCAGATAGTTCAACTTAAGAACTCCGGTTGCAAAGAAAGAAAGAACCGAACAAAGAAACCAAAAACAAACGGCGAAAGAAAACAACTCGGTTCTAGCAAGTTGAAACTAGGTCAAATTTTATCGTAGCAAAAGCTTGTTTAAGTTGATTAGTCGGAAGGGCGGTTTCGAAACGAAACTCCAGGCGCTTGAATCACCTGATTCCGATAAACGAGCGAGAAGATAGACTAGAACGAAGATCGGATCTGAGATCGCGATCGCGGAATAAATCCGACGAAAAGGAAAAGAAGAACGGTTAAACGAACGGTCGTTCGTTAACCGAGAAGAATCCGGTGATCACGTTCGTTAGGACGAACGGTCCGGCGAACGGTCTCTAGGCAACTAAACCGGAAAAGAAAATGAAACCGATCTAGGGTTTCGAAAGAAAACCGAAACAACGAACGAAAAGAAATCGAATCGAAGAAAAGAAAAGAACCAGAACGGTTTAGAAGAAAAACCGAACCGAGGTGATAGGAGAGACGCGGCGCGGCTACCTCCTGCGAGAACTCCGGCGAGGGGCTCCGGCGGCGGCGTTGGGCGGCGGCGCTAGCAAGAGGCGGCGGTGGCACGGGATATAGGCCGGCGGCGGCGGCGGCACAAGGGCCGCGCGGCGCGGGGTGCGGCTTGGGGGCTTGGGGCTTGGGGCTTGGTGTGGAAAAAGGGGGGGTGTTCGGGGTATTTAAGAGGGGGAGGGGAGAGGAAACTTGGGGGAGGGGGCAAGAAAAAGAGAAAGAGAGGAAAGAGGAGAGGAGAGTCCTACTAGGACTCTGCCTAGGGCGGCGGCGGCGGCCTTGGCACGCGGGCGCGCAGTGCGCGGTGGCCTGGCCTGGCCGGCCGGCTTGCGGCTGGGCCTTGGCCCAGGCGCGCGACGGAATTTTTTTTAAACGGTTTCGCGCGCAGAAAAACACAGAAAAGAAAATCTAAACGAAATCCAAAACTCCCAAAGTAAACTTTCCCTGACTCCTAAAAATGAGTCGAACAAAATGAACTTTTCTCGGGACCTAGAATGCAATTTTTGAAGACACATATTTTTCCCTATCCAAATAAAAGGCAAATAAACTCCGACAAATCCAATGATCCTCTTTTCGAAATTTGAGAAAGCTCAAATATGAAAATGACGAAATCTCCAACTCTCTCCTTGAGTTGCGTGAAATTTCTAGGATCGACCAAAATGCAAGAAAATATGATATGCATGGTGATCTAGTGTATAACATTCCAAATTGAAAATTTGGGATGTTACAGCCTAAAACCGATCTGAGAGAGATTAACTCTCCCCAAGCCACCCATCATGTTGCTGTGGTAGAGGGACAGTGCGGCGACCCTTCATCTATCCTAAGGACTCGCTACGTCCAGATTCCCGATCCCTCCAAGCCGGATATCCGCGGAGGGGAGGATATCACTCAAGACCTGAACCGAGAATCAGGCAAAGGACTGGATTCATTGGACGACACCCAGGAATCCAAACTTTCGAGTTCAGAAATTCCTCGGCCTCTGATCTTCAGAAGGGGTAAGGCTTCGGATTCAATCCCACGCACCCTCCCGAACATTAGCGATCTATCCCAAATCAGGCAAGAGCCCAAAGAAACAGTACATCATTACTGGGCCAGATTCCTCCTGGTATGCACAGGATAAAGGGATGCCGCGAGGAAGACGCAATTTCATCCTTCTGCAATAATTGCACGGAAAAGGGAATACTCAACGCCATAAGTCGTCGTGATATTACACGCTTCGTTGACTTAGCGTCCATATTACGAAAGTACTGTGCGATGGAAAGCACCCGAAAAACCGAAACAAAATTTTGGGACAATCCGGCCCTTAATGCAAGGCCAGTCCGAAATAAAAGGGTGCATCATCGCCAAACACCCGGGTCAAAAACCAAAAGGCAAAAACCCTCTTTAGGGCATGGAACCGTACTGGAAGGATGGCTTAATGGACCCTGTAAAATTCATAGTACAGAGGACGCCACACCAACTCATAGCCTTAGAGCATGTTGGATACTCCGGCAGGTGGCCAAAATTGGCGAAAACCTCCTAATCCCGGAGGCCACAGAAAGCCACCCCAGAGACACCAATACGGTATTAACAGTCTTCGAGACCTTCACATCAAATAACATGCAAAAAAGGACACTCCGCAGCCTTGCCGGAGTCTACCAAGTAGCAACACTAAACCCATGGAGTGACACGGCCATTACATTCAATGCCAGTGATGAACCTAGATTCCGAACAGCCCGAGCACCAGCCGCATTGGTCCTCAGTCCAATAGTGGACGGCTTTCGTCTCACCAAGGTACTCATGGACGGCGGTAGCGGATTGAACCTCATCTATGAGGAAACTCTCCAAAAAATGGATATAGACTGGAACCGCATCACGCGAAGCAGCACAACCAGGAAGCGCGCTGTACAGGAAAAATCACACTAGATGTGGTGTTCGGCACGCCGGACAATTACAGGTCCGAAGAAGTCACGTTCCACGTGGCCCCGTTCAGCAGTGGTTATCACGCTTTGCTAGGGCGGGAAGCATTCACAATCGTCCAAGCAATATCACTACCGGAATCATCTAATTTGCCATCTGCCAGCTCTTTGCCGTCTGCTAGCTGACGGCAAAGCAGCTCTTTGCCATCAGCTACCAAAAAGCAGACGGCAAAGAACTGGCAGACGGCAAAGAAGCTCTTTGCCGTCCGCCAGTTCTCTGCCGTCTGCTGGCAGATGGCAAAGAATCTTTGCCGTCAGCTGGCAGACGGCAAAGAGAGAGGTGGCCCCCACCCCCCGCCCGTTTGGGAAAAACTTAACGGGCCACCTCTTTGCCGTCTGCCAGCAGACGGCAAAGAGGCAAAATGGCGGACGGCAAAGAGGGGCGGACGGCAAAGAGGGCACTATCTAACGGCCCGTGCCCCCCGCCCCTCTCTGTTCTCACCACTCTTCCCACCACCCCCGCCGCCGCCGCGCGCCGCGCGCCGCCGCCTCTTGCCCCCGCCGCCGCCCGCCGCGCGCGGCCGCCCCGGCCCCCCGCCGCCCCAGCCCCCCGCCGCCTCTTGCCCCCGCCGCCGCCTGCCGCGCGCCGCCGCCCCGGCCCCCCACCGCCCCGTCGCCCCTCCCGCCCCGGCCCCCCGCCGCCCGGGCGCCCCAGCCCCGCGCCGCCCCGCGCCCCACCGCGCCGGCCCCGGCCCCCCGCCGCCCCAGGCCGCCCCGTGCCCCGACCAGCTCCTCCACCGCCCCGCCCCCTCCTCCACCGGCGCTGCAGAAGGTGAGCCCCCCTCCTTTTTTCTGTTTTTTTCTGTTTTTTTTCTGTTTTTTTCCTGTTTTTTTCCTTTTTAGTTTTAGTTTAGATTTAGTTTTAGTTTTAGTTTTAGGTTTAGGTTTAGTCTAGTTTTAGGTTTAGATTTAGTTTTTTTCCTTTTTTCTGTTTTATTTGTTTTAGGTTTATGTTTGTCTAGATTTAGTTTTAGTTTTAGTTTGAGGTTTAGTTTTAGGTTTAGTTTAGTTTGAGGAAAGAAGAAGAAGAAGAGAAAAGGAGGAGAGGAGGAGAAGAAGAAGAGGAAGAAGAAGAAGAGGAGGAGGAGAAGAAAAAAGAAGAAGAGGAAAAAGAAGAAGAAAAAAGAGGAGAGGAGGAGAAGAAGAAGAGGAAAAAGGTAAGGAGGAAGAAGAACAAGAAGAAGAAGGAAAAAAGGAAGAAAAGGAAGAATACGAAGAAGAAGAAAAGGAAAAAAAGAGGAAAAACCCCTGACCCGACACGGCACCCCGACCCGACACGGCACCCCGACCCGACACCGCACCCCGACCCCGACCCGGCACCCCGACCCCTAGACCCCGACCCCGACCCCGACACCCCGACCCCGAGCCTGACCCGACACCCCGACCCCGACACGGACACGGCACCCCGACCCCCACTCGACACCCCGACCCCGACACCGACACAACACCCCGACACCGACACCCTAACACCACACCCACCCTTACCCCGACACCGACACGGCACCCCGACCCCGACCCGGCACCCCGACCAGACACCCCGACCCCGAGACCCCGACCCCGAGCCTGACCGGACACCCCGACCCCGAGACCCCGACCCCGACCCGGCACCCAACCCGACACCCCGACCCCGAGACCCCGGGCCTGACCCGACACCCCGACCCCGACACTGACATGGCACGCCGACCCCGACCCGGCACCCCGACCCGACACCTCGACCCCAAGACCCCGACCCCGACCCCGACCGCGAGTCGGACCCGACACCCCGACCCCGACACCGACACGGCACCCCGACCCCGACCCGGCACCCCGACCCGACACCCCGACCCGGAGACCCCGACCCCGACACGGCACCCTGACACCGACAGGGCACCCCGACCACCGACACCTCCCGAAAATTAAGGTGTTCTTTGGCCTTCCACAGGCCGACGGGGTCATATATTTGTGAATTATTAGTTAGGTCATATATTTTTCAATTTAGTTATGAAAAACATCATATATAATTGTGTTGATCGTGTAGTTTTAAATGTGCAGTTGTTTCATCGCTACGAGGTTTGGTGTTCGACGACCTCGCCGTGCGTTTGACGAGCTCTGCCCCTTCGTTCGTGGGTGAGCACAAATGACAAGTCCTCCTCCCCCATTAATTATTTGATCTATTCCGATGAAACTTGATAGCTAGCTATATATGTGTCTTGAATCATCAGTATGCGTAACCAATATGTGTCTCCCGTTCGAAAGCGTCATAGTTATAAATATGCATGCATTTTCATATTTATAACCTTGATTCTTTCGAATTATCCAACGCTATCCATGGACAGCCCGAGTATGTGTAGATTGGGTTCGTTTTCCCATATGCTTTGCTTCGGATCCGACGCATATATTTCGTCAGTGCCTCCCCTGTTGTTCTCTGGGTACACATCCTCTCTGTTTATTGCAGAGACGTGTATCAGGAGAACAGTGGGGAGGTGCTGCCGAAATTTTGCGTCGGATCCGGAGCATAGCATGGGAAAATGAACCCAATCTACACATACACGGGTGGGATTAGGACCTATCATTACCTATTAGAGTGTAGGTTGCATGGACGTAATAAAATTGACAAAGTAGATCAACTGATGAATATATACATGGTGAATTACATATATAATTGTTGTGTGTCCAGTAGCTCTCAAAGTCAAGCTGAGTGACCGCGCTTGGATGTATACCGGTCACACTGGTCAGAACAAATGGAGCGCTGAATGGTTCACAAAAACTAAGGGGTTTGTGCAAGCCGCATTTGCAAATGGCCAAAAGAAAACTTGGTGCCCCTTTTTTCGGTGCGGCAATTGGGAAAAGAAGACAGAGGCTGAAATGGGCAAACACCTGCAGAAGAGTGGTTTTACGCCCGATTATACGGTGTGGACATTTCATGGTGAGTCTGCCCAACATGACCGAGCTGAGGTGGATCGTCGTCGCACTGACGAGCATGGTACCGGGATGGAAAACATGGTGCAAGACTATGATGATGCTCGGGATTCGGACGAGGAGATGGAGGAATCTGCAAAGGCCTTCAATGAAATGTTGGAGTCTTCGAAATGTCCGCTCCACGAGCACACTGAGCTTTGTCAGTTGGATGCCATCTCACAAGTAATGGCTCTGAAGGCTCAGTTCAACTTGGGCAGAGAATGCTATGACGCAATTATGACAGTATTTGGACGCTTTCTACCCAAAGGCCATGTAATGCCTGCAAACCTATACCAGTCGGACAAAATCCTCCGTGCACTGAAGATGCCCTATGAGAAGATACATGCCTGTGAGAAAGGATGTGCCTTATTTAGGCTTGACTATGCGGACTTGAACTATTGTCCCATTTGCAAGTCTTCCAGGTATATTGTGGTAGACAACGGTATGGGTGAGAAGACACAGACCAAAATCCCCGTTAGTGTTCTTCGGTATATGCCAATCGTACTAAGACTTCAACGTCTTTTCATGGTCGAAGAGACGGCCAGACAGATGACATGGCACAAAACAGGCAAAAGAACCGAACTAGATGCAGATGGGAATCTGATGATGGTACACACATCGGATGGTGTTGCGTGGAAAAAGTTTGATGAATTACATGCTGACAAAGCGGCAGATCCGAGGCATCCTCGAGTCAGCATCAGCACGGATGGGTTCAGTGTGTTTGGTATGACGGCAGCCCAATATAGTTGTTGGCCCGTATTTGTCTTTCCACTCAATCTCCGGCCCGGACAGATTATGCAAAGAAAGAACATTTTCCTGACGTTGATAATTCCAGGACCCAACTATCCGGGCAAAAATATGAATGTGTACATGCAGCCGCTTAAGGAAGAATTGCAAGAAGCCTGGGATAATGGGTTCAAGACATACGTCGCCTTTAGCAAACGGAACTTCATAATGCGTGTCTGGTACATGTACTCGACGCATGACTTGCCGGCGTATGCGCTATTCGTTGGCTGGTGTGTGCATGGAAGGTTCCCGTGCCCCACATGCAAGGGAGCTCTTGAGTTTCGTTGGCTTCAGGCCGGTTGCAAGTTTTCTTGCTTCAACATGCATAGACAGTTCCTGGATCCTCGCCATAAGTTCAGGAAAGACAAGAAGAACTTCATCAGGGGTAGAGTTGTCAAAAACTCTGCACCACCTGCATTGACAGGCCAATAGACCCTGGATCAGTTAAACACTCTCGAGCCAGATCCACAACGTCCAGGGTACTTCAAGGGTTATAATACTAAGCACGCGTGGACTCACAAAACATGCTTATGGGATCTGCCTTACTTCAAAGACCTCCTTTGCCCACACAACATCGATGTGATGCACACTGAGAAGAATATCGCCGAGGCACTTTTTGGTACATTGTTCGGCACAGATGGGAAGTCAAAGGATAATACTAAGGCTAGAGTCGATCTGGAGGCGCTATGTGATAGGCCGTTACAAAACATGAAAGAACCGAAAGGAAAGCAGAACTGGACGAAGCCAAAGGCATGGTTCAATCTTGGAAGGCTAGCTATGAGGGAAATTCTCTTGTGGGTGCAACAGCAGTTGATGTTTCCCGATGGGTATGCAGCGAATCTAAAGAGGGGAGCGAATCTTGATAAACTGAAGATATTTCGACTCAAGAGTCATGATTGGCACATATGGATTGAGCGGGTAATGCTGGTGATGTTGCGTGGCTTCATCCCTGAGGATGAATGGCTAGTACTGGCAGAACTCAGCTATTTCTTCCGTGTTCTTTGTGCGAAAGAACTCTCGCCTGGCGTGCTAGAAGAAATGGAAGAGTTGGCGCCGGAGTTGATCTGCAAGTTAGAGAAGATCTTTCCACCGAGCTTCTTTAATCCAATGCAGCATTTGATTTTGCATCTCCCGACCGAGCCAAGATTGGGGGGGGGGGCCCGTGCAAAATCGTTGGTGCTACCCAACTGAGAGGATGCAGAAGACGCTTCGAGAAAAATGTAAAAATAAACGTAGAATTGAAGCATCGATGGCTGAGGCATTCATTACAGAGGAGGCGGCAAACTTCGTAACAGCGCACTACGAAGCCAAAAATCGTCATTTGCATAATCCGAAGCCTCGGTACAATGCTGACGAGCCTAAAAAGGGTGGATCCAACCTCAGCCTATTCAAAGGGAATCTCACACCAGCTAGTGTTTCACATCCAGTATCTTTGGATAACGAAGAATGGCGGACCATTTCGTTGTATATCTTCAACAACCTAATAGAAGTGCGGCCGTACATCGAGTAAGTTCTCGGTACATTGTTTCGCAACTTCTATTTCCTTTGAACTACTCTTATTCCTGGATATGTCATACAATCGATACGTCACCATATTCTCGTATGGAGCGGAGATCCAAAAGGATTCCGTCGAAGAGTATGAGCTTCTCGCAAAGCAAGGAGGTGGCTATCCCGGTTTCATCTCTTGGTTCAAACAAACGGTAATTTCTATTAGACAATTTCATTTCATTCGCTAATTTGTGCATAATGCAACAATCCTTTCATATTAAACCTGTAGGCTAATTCAGAGTCTATGGACGCCGAATTGAGACAAGTCGCTAATGGTTTTGACTATAAGGTCCGTTCATTTGACAAGTACGACATCAACGGGTATCGCTTTCGTACCTATGGCAAAGAGCTATCTATGGCGGACCGAAAGTCAACAAATTGTTGTGTATCTGCTATCGGTGAAGGAGGTACCGAGTATTATGGGAGAGTTGAAGCAATTTATGAACTTCTGTTCTATGGTGAAAACCCACCGAATGTCGTAGTCTTCAAATGTTATTGGTTTCAGCCGAAGGAGACTAGAAGGACTCATGAACATGTAGGGCTAGTTGAAATCAACCAAAGCACTCATTTAGATGTTCCTGATGTCTATATTATGGCTCAACAGGCGACCCAAGTATTCTATCTACCGTGGGCCTGCCAAACTAATCCAAATCTGAAAGGTTGGGATGTCGTTTATGAAGTGCCGCCACGTGCTAGACTTTCTCCCCCAAAGAAAGAGGATTATGAACCTCACATTAACCCAGACACATATGAAGGAGAGTTCTTCCAAGAGACACGTCTTTCCAAAAAGCGTTTCAAGAACCGCTATACTTCACCTCAAAACATTGAAGTAGACAGCGACAATGAATCCGACATCACCCCAGAGGAGGAACAAGAAGAGCCGGAACAAGAAGAGGTTACTGCTGCGGATGACCTGTCAATGCTTGACCGATTACGTCAAGGTGGCCTTGCACATGTTGATGCCAATGAACCCTATGAGCCCGTCATTGATTATAGTGATGATGATGATTATGCATTTATTGATGATACTGATCGAGATTATTAGTAGTGTCAGGTATTACATTTTTTTATGTTGTACTTGATGATGATACACTTAAGTGATACACATATTATTATTCATGTCGGTCTTTTTTTATGTTGTACTAATTTCGTTTACTGTTTGTCATGGCAGGTGTTGAAAGATGGTGGGCGCTGGTCGGGAGCGTGGTCTGAGGTCTTCCATTCCAGACGCACCTCTCCGCCGAGCATTGCTGGACAGTATGGCCACACCGCCGGGCCCTTCTTCGTCGACCGCGGTGCCCAGCAGGGGACGAGGTAGGAAGAGAGGAGGTGGGGCACGTGGTCGTGGGAGAGGAGGTAGGGTGACTGCTACGGCGCCTTCCTCACCGCCACCCCCAGCCATTTCACCCGAGCACGTGACTGCTAGGGTGGACTCGTCCGAGGAGGAGGCTACAAGGACTCCGGTCCACGAGCCTCCGGTCCACGGGTCTTCGGCCCACGAGAGTTCGGCCCACGTGACCCCGGAGGAGCACACGTCCGGATGGGGTACCTGGCCGGATCAGCCCGAGGAGCCGAGTGGCCATGCTGATGATGGCGGGGAGCCGACTGATCTTGAGGAGGAGGGGGGCACCGTCTACCAGCGTGGTGCTACACGGCTCCCATCCGTGCCGGTGACCCGCGAGCATAGGTGGTTGATTTTCCCTGATGGGGAGAGGTACGTAAGTGCATTTAATATTTTTGTACCTTGTGCATTCACGTTTTTTCAAATAACTAATGTGTTGGCCTTGTCATGCTGCAGGGGTTGGGACCACCATCATAGTGTCCGCTGGCCCAACTCCGTCCTTGGAGTTCTTTGCCGGCAAAACTTTCCGGGGTTTGTCACGTTGCCTGGTGAGGGTCGGCTTCCAGAGCTTGGATTGAGCTGGGAGCACTACGTGGCTGCCCCGGCCCCGCCAAATGAGATTATCGACGGTGTCGTGTGCGACATGAGGGCAGACATGGTGATCAGAAAGTTCTGGGTAATTTCACCTTTACACATTTAAAAATCTTCAACTAGCTAGTTATTAATTGTACTAATCAACATTGTCTCATTTGATTGCAGACATTCTACAGGTGTGAGGAGGGATACGAGGAGGATGCGGCACATGTTATCGAGAACGTCTGCAAGCGCCTACTCCAGAACTTACGGCACGAGGCTCGGGTGCAGGCTGTTCGAGACTAATACGCCTTGTGTGGTATCAAGAAGACCAAGCCGGCGTGCCGCGATAAGTTCCTGAGTAAGGAGCAGTACATGAAGATAATTCTTAAGGCCTTCTCTACTTAAGTTCCTTCATTTAGTAATTCTTAGCCGTAGCGCTCAAGTTTCTATTTGCTAACTTAGGCGCCTCCGAGATGGTGTGCGGATCGGATGGATTGTTGGGAGGTGTTGGTCGATGAGTGGTGCTCACAATGATGGCTAGCCCTCCGCAAGGAGGCCAAGGACAAACGTGCCCAAATGGAAGGTGTGCCACACCATCAAGGCAGCTCCAACTTATATCAGTTCGGGCGCAACTGGGTATGTGGTTTGCTTCATGATTCATGCAATTCATTCATCATGCTAGCTTGAGCCCTTTAATTACTAATTTTCATTGTTTCTCTCTTTCAGGCACGCTACAATAAGGCGGATAAGGTGCCAGAGGTGTACGACCTGTATGCCATGGCCCACACTGCCTCTTTCAAGAAAGTCAAGGCTTTCTCTCAGTCTGACCTCGATGATGCAAAAACTTCACCAACATCTCCTCCCATAACAAGCTCGTGAGATATAGAGATGAGGGGAAGGCGAGGAAAGGGGAGGACTTTAACCCGAGCCAGGGTCCCATTGATCCAGAGCTGTTGATGATATCTGGTGGCGGGAGGTCCCATGGCTCCATAGGCATTGGAGATGGACTTATCCGTTGTCCTAGCACTCTCCCGGAGATCAAGGCGCGCCAGTCGAGCTCCGCTCCTGAGATAAGGCCACGTGAACGGCCAGTGCAACTCGCCTTCAAGGTTAGTGATACGTACTCAGTTATCTTTCTCCATTACATTGTGTGCGCTTCCATCAATGATTACAAATGGTCATGTGAGTGGTGTTGCAGGCTGCTATACAGAGTGAGAGAGATAGAACAGAGAAACTTCAGGGGGAGGCGGTGGAGAGGCAGCGGGAGTTGGAGGAGAGGACGACAAAGATGGTGGAGGAGGAGAGGGCACGGAATGACATGCAGGAAAGGGCCATGTACGAGCTCCTTGTGGTAAGTTTCTTCTGCAGATTAGCCAAAACATTCATGTAGTGTTTGTCTCATTACTAACTAGTATGACTGAGTCGTCAAAACCAAATGTGAAGTCTGTGTGCGAGAAGACAGGTTAGACCGCTCCGCCGATGCCAGTGATTGCTCCTGGGACCACGGTGAGTTTTATTTGAATGGACATTACTTGCTAGTCTTAACATTTGAGTGTCATCATGCTAACAAGACATTGGAAATGATCTTTGGTGCAGCATAACTCCAGACAAGCATCGCACGATCCTTCTCCAGCTACCGACACGAGCCACCCCGCTCCTACACCTCCTGGATCTTGGTAAGTTTATCTAGTGTTTTGCTTAACACATGCATAAAGACCTAGACTTAGCTTTATTTCCTCCAATGCTTACCATAATGACCTAGACTTAGCTTCTTCTCCTCCAAAATGACTTAATAAGCTTACTGACCTCCAAAACCATCCATTTTACCTAAGTTAGCTCTAAAACGATCTATACTTAGCTTACTTATGTCAAAAATTGCATAATTAGCTTAGTTAGCTCATAGACGATCCATTTTACCTAAGTTAGCTCCAAAATGACCCATCTTACCTAGGTTAGCTTATAAATGATCCAGTTTATCCAAGTTAGCTCTAAAATGACCCAATTTACCTAGAGTAGCTCCTAAACGATCCATTTCACCTAAGTTAGCTAAAAACGATCCATTTCACCTAAACTAGCTCTTAAATGATCCATTTCACCTAAGTTTGCTCAAAAACGATCCATTTCACCTAAATTAGCTCTTAAATGATCCATTTCACCTAAGTTTGCTCAAAAACGATCCATTTCACCTTAGTTAGCTCAAAAACGATCCATTTCACCTAAATTAGCTCTTAAATGATCCATTTCACCTAAGTTTGCTCAAAAACGATCCATTTCACCTTAGTTAGCTCAAAACTTATCCATTTCACCTTAGTTAGTTCAAAAACGTGGCATTTCAACTTAGTTAGCTCATAAATGACCCATTTCAACTAAGTTAGCTCAAAAACGATCCATTTTACCTTAGTTAGCTCAAAAACGATTCATTTCACCTTACTTAGCTCAAAAACGATCCATTTCACCTTAGTTAGCTAAAAAATGATGCCCTTCACCTTAGTTAGCACAAAAATGATTCATTTCACCTTAGTTAGCCCAAAAACGATCCATTTTACCTAAGTTAGCTCATAAACGATCCATTTTACCTAAGTTAGTTCTAAAATGATCCATTTTACCTTAGTTAGCTCATAAACGATCCATTTTACCTATGTTAGCTCTAAAATGACCCATTTAACCTTACTTAGCTCATAAATGATCCATTCTACCGAAGTTAGCTCTAAAATGACCCATTTTACCTAGGTTAGCTCCAAAATGATCCATCTTACCTAGGTTACCTCTAAAATGATGCATTTTACATAAGTTTGCTCATAAGCGATCCATTGCACCTAGGTTAGCTCATAAACGATCCATTTCACCTAAGTTAGCTCACAAATGATCAATTTCACCTAAATTAGCTCATAAATGTCATATATTCTTCTTCTTCTTCATTTTCTTCTTCTTCTTCTTCTTCTAATCTTCTTCTTCTAACTTTCTTATTTCCCATTTTGCAGAATTCATTCACTTCACGGAAGCTTGCATAGATGGAGTGCTTGTTTGGATGAACTATGTTTCCTTTGTATCTATGAACTATGCATGTATGGTAGGATGACACTATTGTAATATGTATGGTTGGATGCATGTATGTTGAACTTGCTATGTATGGTTGATGGAACTATGCATGTATGATGAAATTATATGTGTTGGATATCTCATATGTTTGCTGTGAACTTGCCATGTGAAAAATATATATGTATCATCTATTTGCTGTGAAAATGGTTGGGTATATGAAAAAACAGAAAAAAGAGCCAATATGCAGGCTCTTTGCCGTTTGCCACCGACGGCAACGGGCTCTTTGCCATCCGCCGCGGACGGCAAAGAAGCCACGTGGCGTCCACCTGTGCTTCCTGGGAGCTGACCCATTTGGCTTCTTTGCCTACAGTGGCAGACGGCAAAGCCTTTGCCGTCAGTGGCAGACGGCAAAGAACCTGCCACGTAGTGACATGTAGATGACATCATACGGTGGACGGCAAAGACCCTAGAAATTTTGCCGTCAGCGGCGGACGGCAAAGGCCTTCCGTTAGCCACTTAACGGACTGACAGCGCAATTATTGCCGTCCGCTCCCTTTGCCGTCTGCCTCTCTCTCTTTTCCGTCCGCCGCAGACGGCAAAGACTTTGCCGTCAGTAGCAGACGGCAAAGAACCTGTTTACCGAAGCCTACTTTGCCCGAGCCTTTTGCCGACCGCCGCTGACGGCAAAGGCCTTTGCCGTTCGCCGTTCAGGCCTTTGCCATCCGCCGTGGCAGACGGCAAAGTAGCTGATTCCTGTAGTGAATACCCCATTACGGGTACATGAAGCTCAAGATGCCCGGGCCTAACAAGTATCCAGCAGAGGAATTGAAGCAAATCCAGCCAAGATCCAAGCTCTGTCGCAAATTGATATCCCAAAGGACCTCAAACAAATACAAAAGTTAACCGGATGTGTGGCGGCTCTAAGCCGCTTTATCTCCCGCTTAGGAGAAAAGGCCCTTCCCCTTTACCGCCTCCTTCAGCGCACCGAACATTTCAAATGGACGGACGCAGCCACGGTCGGACTCGACGAAATAAAAGCCATACTGGCAACAAACCCAGTCCTGGCCACGCCAAACACCGGCGAACCAATGCTATTGTACATCGCAGCAACACATCAGGTGGAATCGCAGTGCTCGTCGTCAAACGAGAAGCGGACGGACACAAATTCCCCCTTCAAAGGCCGGTCTATTACGTGTCCACTATCCTCACTCCCTGCAAATCACGGTACCCGGATTATCAAAAGATTGCGTACGCGGTATTCATGGCATCCCAGAAGCTACGACACTACTTTCAAGAGTGTTCAATAACAGTAGCCTCGGAAGTACCACTTAACGACATTATAAACAACCGTGACGCAACGGGCCGGATTGCGAAATGGGCCATCGAGCTCCTCTTGTTCGACATAAGTTATAAGCCACGACGAGCCATAAGGTCACAAGTTTTGGCCGACTTCATCGCAGAATGGACGGAGGCCGAACTCCCTAGAGAGTACGACACATATTCAAATTGGATCATGCATTTCGACGGCTCCAAAATGTTGGCTGGACTGGGGGCTGGCGTTGTTTTGACGTCCCCCACAGGAGACATAGTTCAATACGTACTACAGATTCTGTACACGGACTCCAACAATGTAGCCAAATATGAGGCCCTTCTACATGGTCTCCGGATGGCAGTATCCATGGGCATCCGACGCCTAGAGGTCCACAGGGACTCGAACCTCGCAATCTCCCAAATAAATGGAGACTTCGAGGCCAAGGATCCGAAAATGGCAGCTTACTACAATGCCGTCCTAAAAATGTCATCTCGGTTTGAGGGACTTGAATTTCACCATATAGCCCGGGAAAATAATCAGGCGGCGGATGTCCTGGCACGCATCGGCGCAAAACGCGATGTAGTCCCCCCCAACATCTTCTTGGAAAGGCTGTTCAAGCCATCCGTGGCATGGGAAGGGGAGCCAAACAATAACAGCTCGGACCCAACCGCACTGCCCGACACCGAACATTCTGACAGAATCGGCGGCTCTGCCATTGAAATAACACCTTCAGCCCATGTAATAATGGCCGTCATCACCCCGTGGACAGAGCCATTCCTCGCCTACCTTACTAGGCATGAACTCCTCGAGGACCAAAATGAGGCACGCTGCATAGTGCAGCGATCCAAAGCCTACAGAGTCCACGAGGGACAGCTTTATAAGAAAAGCACTACCGGAGTCCTTCAAAGGTGCATCTCCGAAGAGGAGGGGCGGTATCTCCTTGCTGAAATCCATGCCGGACTCGGCGGTCATCACGCTGCAGCCCGGTCCCTGGTAAGCAAGGCCTTCCGTACAGGCTTTTATTGGCCGACGGCCTGGACAGACGCTCAAGACTTAGTCCAACGACGCACCGGCTGCCAGCTCTTTGCAAACCAAATCCATATGCCACCCACCGCCCTCCAAACTATCCCCATCACTTGGCCCTTTGTGGTATGGGGGCTTGATATGGTTGGACCCCTTAAAGGCGGAACCCACAAGCAAAAATACTTACTGGTCATGGTGGATAAGTTCACCAAATGGATAGAAGCCAAGCCTGTTTACGGACCTGTGATAGACTTCATATCTGGGGTCGTACACCATTACGGCGTCCCCCACAGCATCATCACTGATAATGGCACGAACTTTACGGCCGACGAGGTAAAACTCTGGTGCAAAAACATGGGCATAAAGCTCGATTATGCTTCCGTCTATCACCCACAAACTAACGGCCAGGTCAAACGTGCAAATGGTCTTATCATGAGCGGCATCAAACCCAGACTAGTGCGGTCCCTCAAGGAATCTAACATGCACTGGGTAGAGGAGCTCGACTCCGTACTCTGGGGGCTGCGGACCACGCCGAATCGCACCACCGGATACACACCATTCTTCATGGTGTACGGCGCAGAGGCAGTTCTGCCCTGCGACATAATTCATGACTCACCTCGAGTGCGCATGTACGAGGAAAGAGAAGCCGAGCTCGATCGGCAGGATAGTTTGGACGCATTAGAGGAGGAGCGTGATGTGGCGAAAGCCCGTTCCGCATTCTATCAACAGCAAGCTCGAAGATACCAAAGCAGAGAAGTACAAGCCAAAAATTACAATGTTGGCGAATTAGTTCTATGCCTGCCGGACAAGAAAAAGGACAAACTCAAGCCCAAGTGGGAAGGTCCCTTCATAATTGACCAAATCCTGACTGGTGGAGCGTACCGCCTGTGAAACGCATCGGATAACCGACTCGAGCTGAACCCATGGAACACAACCCGTCTCCGAAGATTCTATGCCTAGCGCCGGATCCTGTGTTCGTCTCCTTACTCTGTCCATTTTTTATATACTTTCCATCGTACATTCCTCTCCTTCTCCCTTTTTCTCTCTCTTATAACCTTTAAAGGCTCACAAATTGACGCGCTATCCGCGCTCAGTAAACCTAGGGGCTTCTTTAAACAGAAGTTTATTTATACGGGCTTCATGCCTAACACATGTGTCAAACTTCCGCATGTACCTTTTATTCACCATCATATGCATCGATATGACTTAAGTTTTGGCCAAGCTGGGTTGCCTGGCTCCTGTGCTTACCCCTACATTCCCAATTATTAGGCTAGGTGGTAAAGGGAGCACCTCTGCGATTGTTACTACCGGATTAGCCGGACGTGTACCTCAGACTGGGTGAAGCCAAAAGCTAGCGTTCTTAAGAGAATATTTGGTCGGTGAAATAAAGATGATCTTTTTCTTTATCTATGTGCCCCCAGGCGTTTTTCCTGCGTTTCTTTTCGTAGCATGGACATGCACTTTAGGGCATGCCCCCCAAGGAAAGGAACCCCTAACAGAACTATTCTCCCTGGAAGATGTTTCTTACTAACCATGTAATATAACATAACTAGTCGGGCACTTGTCTGTTATCGCACTAATGACCCCTATGCCTGGTCTCCACGCATTCCCCGGTTCCTATATAGCCGCATGGGAATTCGGACACACTCCGGACCGTCAGGCCCCGAGGTTGAAGCGATAAGGTCGGCCATGACAAATGATCTACAATCCGGCTAGAAGGCATTATAAATGTCAATTCGATTACATAGTCATTTTGACTGATTGTATTCCTCTTCAATACCATCTAACAGGCTGTCTAATTTACAGTCCTGTTGAGATTACTTTGCAGCCAACTCTACTTGGCCATACACTAATCTTACAGGGATCTCCTTCCCATCGGGCCCTACAGGACCAACCTCGGCCATATGGTTAGGGTCGGCCAGTGAATACCGTGTCTTCACCTTGGCCCAAGCCTCCCTAGCGCCTTAACGGCAGGCTGATATCTTCCACAACTGAAGGCGCCGCCGTGCTCCCCTCAGCTTCTTCGCAAGCTCTCCAAGACCTTTGGGTGTGGAGACGGATGGCAACAGGACCTGGGCAACGCCTCACATCGCCTGCCGAACTCGATCAAGCAATTGCAAGAGCTCGGCAAGAAGGCCACCCGTAGAACCGGGCATCTCCTGTGCAGGACGACCTGTCAACATACCTACGGATATTGCTCTGTTAATCAACGGCACGGCCGAACTTTCTTTTAAAAGGTTCGTTCAAGCACTTACTAAATATGCCGCGCCGAGGCCACTGATTCTCCTTCACGGAGTCTGACAGCTGGGCACGAGCATCTTTTAGCTCGACGCCCACTCGGGTGTTGGCATCTTGGAGAACGTTCTTCTCCCCCATCACCTTTAACAACACCCTCTCACCAGCCCTTAGTTGGCATTCGAGGTGTTGCCTTTCCGGATTCAATCCGGCGCCATCTGCAATTTTATTTGTCAGATTTGCACAAAAGCCATGCTTCGCCACATACTTATCTTTCGAAATGTATATTACCAGAGGGGGTCTCCTTAGGCTCCCTCGCCGCGGACAGTGCGGCCTCCAGTTGGGCTTTGCACTCATCCAGCTCCTGGGTCAGTAGGGAATTCTTTTCTGTAAGAACCTGCATTTCAAATGATCCTTAAACCAGTTATTCTAACTGTTTTCAGTCTCGGGGGCTGCTGCTACATATATATTTACCAAAAATTTCTTACCCGTATGTCTTTTACATATTGCTCCGTGGCCCTGGCTAGACCATTTTGAGCGGCACAGACGTGCGCATCTCCTGAATTGAAGGCATCTAATGCCTCTTAGGAGAAGCAAGCATCGCGAAGAATTGTCCGGCGACGCCTGTTGTTCATGGCACTTTCCACCTCTGAGTTGGTGGGAGATAACCCCTCCGCATCCTCCGTCAGAGGAATGTCTGGCACAAGCCTCGCGCTCGCTTCCGCCCCCGGACCAGGCTTTGGAGCCTAGCTGGTGGAGGCACGATTAGCAGCCTCTCCGGATATAGTCCGGCGAGGTCTCTTTGTCCTGAAAAGGGCACGAGTGTCAAATGTGCCTCGAAGGTATAACAATTGAGATAAAGGGGCACGCCATACCTTCACGTTGATGCCTCGGTCTGGACTATACCTCTTTTCTGCCCATGGGGCCCTGCGGCCCCTGGTTGGTTTGCCGCCGCAGGTTTGGCCTTCTGTCTCAACAACCTCCCCTGCAAAGTTTGGTTGCAATCAGGAAATTAAACACGCGTGGATGGACCCCTGTCCGGGGTACAGGGACTTCGGTCTCAGGTACCTAGGGAGTTTGGATTAGCCCTGGGTAATCGGCCGTAATGGCCACCAGGGCGTTGTCCTCGCTCAATAGATGGAACACTCCATCAATCAGCTCCACAGATATGTACGGATCCTCTTGAGAGGCTGGGTCGAGAGACCGTCCTGAGTCCTCGGGTTGTGGAGGCGGGCTGCTTATGTCCTTAACGGCCCGGCGCAGTTCCTGCGTTGAAGTCATCAGACTAAGTATTTAACAATGGGAACACTAAATGGATGAGCAAGTAAATGCGACCACTTACCCAGCTTGGGGGATTGTGCATAGAGAATCCACCCTGTGCGTTGACGCGGAGAAATTCCTCCTCTTCTCCCTTGTACAAAGTGGACAAGATCTTTAATAGAGCGGCAACTGAATCTGGCCCTTTACGGCCTTAGCGGGTGGCGTCGTCCTCCCCGTTGAAATCCCACATGGGGTGGCTTCTGTACTGAAGAGGCTGCACCCCCGCATGATGCATTTGGCCATAACTTCGGTCATGGTTAGTCCGGAATGGGCTAACAATCTTATTCGGCCCATGATATAAACGATGTCCCCATCACTTTCCCTTTGAGGGCTCCGTGGACGCCAGCTTAGGCGCTTCTTTTAAGGAGCATTATCAAACTCTGGGAGGCCAATCCGGACAGGATCCGGCAGCGCGACGTCTTCTATATATAACCATTCCGAGGGCCAGTCTTCGGACGCCTTCTTTGGCGTTCCGGACAGATATCCGGTCCTGGCGATACGCCATACTTCAGCTCCGCCCACTTGATACATTAACCCTTTCTTGGAACGGGGCACGAGGCAAAATAGCTCCTTCCACAGTCCGAAATGAGCTTCAATACCCAAGAACAGGTCGCAGAGGGCTACAAAGCCCGCGATATGCAATACTAAGGCAGGCGTGAGATAATGTAGCTGGAGGCCGTAGAACTCCAGCAGCCCCCGGAGAAACGGGTGGATGGGAAATCTGAGCCCCCTTATTAAGGAAGGAACAAGGCACACCCGCTCTCCTCTGGATGGATTAGGAGCATTCTCTGCTTGCTCTCCGTCGTTGTAGACGGCAAGACCAGCTCGGACCGGGACCATATAGGCCGGGGGAGAAATCCCTGGGTCTGAAGCATCACTATCTCGCTATGCAGAGTAGAACATCTCTCCCAATATCCAGGCTTAGGGCTAGGAAGGCGAGAGGAGGAGTTGCGGCGGCTGGCCATGGTGGAATGGACCTTTGTCGGATGCGCTCTAATGAAAACTCGTGGAGAGGAGAAGGTGTGGATTGGATCTAAATCCTCATCTCCTTAAAAAGGGCAACTCATTTACACGACTAGGGGTGTGTGAACGTAAAAACACTCAGACTTTTCATATTCGTTTGACATGTGGAAAATGGCCATTATTGGGCGTGGAACCCAAGGAGCGCAACATCTACAAGAAACCGGACTTTATTCAAACAGGTACACGGAACTTGGAGGGGAACCCGCCTTGCAATGCCAAAGACAATCTGCGCGCCGGACTCATCGTCATTGAATCCTGGTTCGGGGGCTACTGAGGGAGTCCTGGATTAGGGGGTGTTTGGATAGCCGAATTATACCTTCAGTCGGACTCCTGGACTATGAAAATACAAGATTGAAGACTCCGTCCCGTGTTCGGAAGGGATTTTCCTTGGCGTGGAAGGCAAGCTTAGCGATACGGATGTTCGGATCTCCTACCATTATAACCAACTCTATGTAACCCTAACCCTATCCGGTGTCTATATAAACCGGAGGGTTCTAGTCCGTAGGACAACATACACATCAACAATCATACCATAGGCTAGCTTCTAGGGTTTAGCCTCTCCGATCTCGTGGTAGATCAACTCTTGTATTACCCATATCATCAATATTAATCAAGCAGGACGTAGGGTTTTACCTCCATCGAGAGGGTCCGAACCTGGGTAAAACTTCGTGTCCCCTGCCTCCTGTTACCATCCGGCCTAGACGCATAGTTCGGGACTCCCTAGATGAGATTCGCCGGTTTTCACACCGACAGGGACCTACCCTACTGGAAAGACCTAGAGGTCCACTCTTCAATCGACGTGATGCACGTGGCGAAGAACCTTTGCGTGAACCTGCTAGGCTTCTTGGGCGTGTATGGGAGGACAAACGATACACCTGAGGCATGGGAGGACCTGCAACGTTTGCACGAGAAAGACGGCATGCCTCCGAAGCAGTATGAAGGTCGTGCCAGCTACGCTCTTACGAAAGAAGAGAAAGAAATCTTGTTTGAATGCCTGCTCAATATGAAGGTCACGACTGGCTTCTCATCGAATATAAAGTGAATAATAAATATGCCAGAGAAAAAGTTCCAGAACGTAAAGTCTCATGACTGCCACGTGATTATGACGCAACTGCTTCCAGTTGCATTGAGGGGGCTTCTTTCGGAAAACGTCCGATTAGCCATTTTGAAGCTATGTGCATTCCGCAATGCAATCTCTCAGAAGGTGATCGATCCGGAAATCGTACCAAGGCTAAGGAGTGATGTGGCGCAATTTCTTGTCAGTTTCGAGCTGGTGTTCCCACCATCCTTCTTCAATATCATGACGCACGTCCTAGTTCATCTAATCGACGAGATTGTCATTCTGGGGCCCGTATTTCTACACAACATGTTCCCCTTTGACAGGTTCATGGGAGTCCTAAAGAAATATGTCCGTAACCGCGCTAGGCCAGAAGGAAGCATCTCCATGGGCCATCATACAGAGGATGTCATGGGTTTTGTGTTGACTTCATTCCTGGCCTTAAGAAGATAGGTCTTCCTAAATCGCGGTATGAGGGGAGACTGACTGGAAAAGGCACGCTGGGAGGGGACTCAATAATATGCAGGGACGGATATTCTTGGTCTCAAGCACACTACACAGCTCTATAGAACTCTACCTTGGTGACCCCGTATGTCGATGAACACAAGAACAGTCTGCGCTCCAAACACCCGGAGCAGTGCGACGACTGGATTACATGTGAACACATCAGGACTTTCAGCAGATGGTTGGAAACACGTCTCAGAGGTGACAACACTGTTTGTGATGAGCTGTACTTGTTGTCCAGGGGACCATCTTTGACTGTATTGACTTACAAAGGATATGAGATAAATGGCAATACATTTTACACGGTCGCCCAAGATCAAAAGAGCACCAACCAAAATCTTGGGTACACTGACGAACCGTTCGTCCCAGCCAATGATGTGGCATAGGTTATCTATGTGAAGGACATGTCTACCTAACCGAGGAAAAGAAAAGATAAGGAAGCGAATACATCATACAATGAGCCAAAGCGCTACATAGTTCTTTCAGGAAAAAGGGACATCGTGGGAGTGGAGGGCAAGACAGACATGTTTGAAGATTATGAAAAGTTTCATGAAATTCCTCCCTTCAAAGTCAAGGCTGACCCAAGCATCCTGATAAACGATGAAGATTATCCATGGTTACGGCGCAATAAGCAAATGACACAAGCGAAGAAAAAGTGAAGACTTTCTCCCGCAACTGTTATGATGATACCATGCCAACTTTGTAACAGACGAGTATGATACCATTGTCCGTTTTGTACATGCACATGCTATGTGGGTGAAATTATGATACCATGCCAACTTTCAACTTTTTCAGAGTTCATTTGAAATGCTTTAATGTCTTATGGTTCGGCCCTCGTAATACCATTATTCAAATTTTAACTATTCAAATTTGAAAACTAATGGCACTAACAGAAAGTTTATAATTTTTCTAAAACTAATGGCACTAACAGAAAGTTTATAGTTTTTCTGACCTAAAAGCAAAAAAAATAATAATGCAAAAAACAAAAAAATGAAAATAAACTATTTTTATAGTAAAGTTAATCACAAACTTGTGATTCACACAAATTTCAAAGAACAAATTTTAACTACTCAAATTTGAAAACTAATGGCACTAACAGAAAGTTTATAATTTTTTCTAAAAGTAATGTCACTAACAGAAAGTTTATAAATTTTCTGACCTAAAAGCAAAAAGTATTAAAAAAATAAAGCAAAAAATAAAAGAAAATAAATAATGCAAAAAACAAAACAAAAAAATTGGAAAAAAACTATTTTTATAGTAAAGTCGCAGAAATATCAAAGAATTCAAATTTTAACTATTCAAATTTGAAAACTAATCGCACTAACAGAAGGTTTATAATTTTTTTAACCTAAAAGAAAAATAATTAAAAATAAACTTTAATAAAATAAATAAAAATAAAAACAATAAGTATTTTCTTGTAAGTAGAAACAAAGTAAAATAAATAAAGCAGCAAAGAAAACAAAAAAAGTGCCACCTACTGGGCCCCCACGGTGTGAATACGACTAGAAACCCTACCATTGGCTAGGATTCAGGCCCACAGGTGGCCCAGTAGGCCCACAGGCACACAGCGTATGGTTAGGCCTGAAAGCCTACAATTGAGAGGAGCTCGAGAGGGTCGGAGCAGCAGCGCTTATAAACCACTCTCGAGCTCTCTCAGCTAGCGAGGTGGTACTAAACTTTTGGCGCGGGGCAGAACAAGGCCTTTGGTCCCGGTTGGTACCACCAACCGGGACTAAAGGGGGCATTGGTCCCGGTTCGTGGCACCAACCGGGACCAATGCTCCTCGCCCCTGGTCCATGACCATTAGTCCCAGTTTGTGCCACAAACCGGGACTAAAGGGTTGGTCCTCGTTGCGGTCAGAGTTTAGTCCCACCTCGCCAACCGAAGGGGGCTCACACCGGTTTATAAAACCTTCCCTCTCTTCCTTGTTGAGCTCCTCTCAAAGTGAAAATAGATGCCCTTATACAGGAAATTTAACCTCAATTCAGAGTGAATTTCTCTGAAATTCATAGAAATTTACTATGAATTTAGTTTGAATTTTCTCTATAAGCGCATCTATGCTCATTTTTTTAGTAAAGTTAATCACAAACTTGTGATTCACACAAATTTCAAAGAATTCAAATTTTAACTATTCAAATTTGAAAACTAATGGCACTAACAGAAAGTTTATAATTTTTCTAAAACTAATGGCACTAACAGAAAGTTTATAATTTTTCTGACCTAAAAGCCAAAAGAATTAAAAAATAAAGCAAAAAATAAAAGAAAATAAATAATTCAAAAAACAAAACAAAAAAATAAAAAAAAGTATAGTAAAGTTAATCACAAACTTGTGATTCAGACAAATTTTAAAGAATTGAAATTTGAAAACTAATGGCACTAACAGAAAGTTTATAATTTTTCTGACCTAAAAGCAAAAAGAATTAAAAATAAAATTTAATAAAATAAATAAAAATAGCAACAATAAGTATTTTGTTTTAAGTAGAAACAAAATAAAACAAATAAAGCAACAAAGAAAACAAAAAAACAAATTTGAAAACTAATGGCACTAACAGAAAGTTTATAATTTTTCTGACCTAAAAGAAAAATAATTAAAAATAAACTTTTAAAAAAAATAGCAACAATAAGTATCTTGTTGTAAGTAGGAAAAAATAAAGCAACAAAGAAAACAAAAAAAAACAAATTTGAAAACTAGTGGCACTAACAGAAAGTTTATAATTTTTGTGACCTAAAAGAAAAATAATTAAAAATAGACTTTAATAACATAAATAAAAATAGCAACAATAAGTATTTTGTTGTAAGTAGAAACAAAATAAAAAATAAAGCAACAAAGAAAAAAGTGCCACCTACCGGGCCCCCACGGCCTGAATACAACTAGAAACCCTACCATGGGCCAGGATTCAGGCCCGCATGAGGCCGAGTAGGCCCACAGGCACACAGCGTACGGTTAGGCCTGAAAGCCTAGAATTGAGAGGAGCTCGAGAGGGTGGGCGCAACAGCGCTTATAAACCACTCTCGAGCTCTCTCAGCTAGTGAGGTGGTACTAAACTTTGACGTGGGGCAGCACAAGGCCTTTGGTCCCGGTTGGTGCCACCAACCGGGACTAAAGGGGTGCATTGGTCCCGGTTCGTGGCACCAACCGGGACCAATGCCACCCTTTAGTCCCGGTTGGTGCCATCAACTGGGACCAAAGGCCGCCACTTCCCGCCTGTTGGGCTGCTGAAAAGAGACCTTTGGTCCCGGTTGGTGCCACCAACCGGGACTAAAGGGTGGCATTGGTCCCGGTTGGTGCCACAAGCCGGGACCAATGCCTTTTCTATATAAGCAAACACTTAGCACTTTCTCCAAAATTCACTTGTTCTTCGCTCCGACGCCCCACGCTGCTCCTCGTCGCCATCGCCGCCGAGCCCTGCCTTGACACCGTCGCCCACGCCCTTGCCCGACGCCGTCGCTGCCGAGCCCTGCCCCGACGCCGTCGCCCGTGCCCTCGCTCGACGCCGTCGCCGCTTGCCGCCCTGCCCCGACGTGCGTCGCCCCGGCCCGCCCCCATCGCCGCCGTCGCCCTGTCCCGCCCCCTTCCTCGCGGCCGTCGCCCCTGCCCGGAGCGCGCGCCCCCTGCCCCGTCGCCGTCCTCGCCGCCAAACCCGCGCCCCTGCCCCTCCCCCACCTTGGTCCGGCCAGCGCCCCTCCCCTGTCCTTGTGTTTTTCATATATTATATGCTTCTTTTTTCAGATTATATATATATATATATTTGAGTATATGTATTGTGTATATATGATATACTCCTTCTTTTCTGATTTTTTGTTCATATATATGATGATTTGTATTTTGCTTTTTTATAAAAATGTATATATGTTTGTATGTTCTATGTGTATATATATTCATATATGCAAAATTTAGATTATATATTTAGAAAAGTATTATATATTTAGGAAGAAGGAAGAGAAGGAAGAAGATAGAAGAAGAAAAAGTTTTATATATGTAAAACTTACATTTTTATAAAAGTTTTATCTATATATGTTCTCTGATTTAGTACATTTTAGGTTAGCTTCATTTTTAGAAAAGTTTTATATATTTAGGAAGAAGGAAGAGAAGGAAGAAGGAAGACGAAGAAAAAGAAGGAGAGGAAAAAGAAAAATAAGAAGAGGAAAAAGGCGAAGAAGAGGAGAGGAAGAAAAGGAAGAGGAGAAGAAAAGGAGAGGAACAAAAGGAAGAGGAGAAGAAGAAAGGAATTTCTATTTTTTCTTCTTCTCCTCTATTCCTTTCTTCTTCTCCTCTTTTTTTTCTTCTTCTTTTTCTTCGATCTTCTCCTCTATTCCTTTCTTATTCTCCTCTTTTTATTTGTTCTTCGTTTTCTTATGTTTTATCGGGTCTGTCATCGTCGATATACCCCTCCCGATATCTTCAACACGAGGGGGGGTCGATATAACCCCCTCCCGATAACTTCAACACGAGGGGCGGTCGATGTATATAACCCTAGAAAAAAATGATGTCGGTCTCCTACCCCCTCCGGCCGCTCCCCTACCCGGCAAACTCTCTCGAGGCCACTCCAAACCCTTGAAGCGTTGTCGAGGCCACCCGAAACTCTAGAGATATATATGCTTGTTTTTCCATGTATATATGCTTGTTTTTTCATATATATGATGATATATATGCTTGTTTTTTTTCATGTATATATGCTTGTTTTTTTTGTTATATATATATATATATATGATGTATATGCTTGTTATCATAATTGTTTTTGTGTTAGAGAAGAAAACATTTTTTTCCATGCAAAAGTTACATTTTTAGAAAAGTTTTATATATCTAGCTAGGAAAGGAAGAAGAAGAAAAAGAATGAGAGGAAAAAGGAAAATAAGAAGAGGAAGAAAGGAGAAGAAGAGGAGAAATAAATAAGAAGAAGAAAAAGGAAGAAAAAGAAGAGGAGAAGAAGAAAGGAATAGAGGAGAAGAATTCTTCTTCTCCTCTTTTTTCTTCTTCTTTTTTTCTTCAATCTTCTCCTCTATTAATATCTTCTTCTCCTCTTTTTATTTCTTCTTCGCCTTCTTATTTTTTATCGGATATGTCATTGTCGATATACCCCGTGTCCCGACAACTTCAACACGAGGGGGGGGGTTCGACCTACCCCCTCCCCGATAACATTATTTCCCCATGTATGTATGTCGTCGTTGTTGATATAACCCCCTCCGGGATAACTTCGACTGTGATAACTTATACCACGAGAGCACCCCCTGGCCCTCTCGCTCGACCAACACTCTCGAGGACACCCAAACCCTAGAAAAAACGATGTCGGTCTCCTACGCCCTCCCGCCGCGTCCCTACCCTTGAAGCGTTGCCGAGGCCACCCCAAACCCGGAATAAGCTAGGTCTACGTTTGCCACTAATATATCCACATGCTATCATGTTTGTGTAATAATTGCCATGTTGTAATATTTGCAGAAACAATGGAGCACGGAAGAGACGATGAAGCAGAACATGTGTTGGGGGACATAATCTTAGCCGGAGGTGATGTCTTGCCGTATCTTAATGACAATGATGGTCTGGAAGAACATGGTGAAGAAGAAGCGGGCTACGGTGATCGAAGAATGGAGTAGGAAAGACATGATTATGATGGCTCCGGTGACCCAATGTTGGTGCAAGAAGGAGCCCGTGGTGACGGCTCCGGTGACCGAACAGAGTCCGGCCAGGTAAATATATTAGTTAAGCCTGTGATGACTAGCTAATTGATGCATTCATTGTTTTGGTATGTACACATATTAATTAACTCTGGTCTTTCTTCTTTTTTCTAGCCCTCCGGATCGAGCACAACTTCGGTAAAGAGATGAGGCCCGAAGAAAAAGTTGTGCTCGGATGAAAGGTTTGAGATCACAGCAATCGCGCGCGACGGCCAACCGATTGAACCCATACGGACAAAGGAAGCATTTTCTGCTCAGTGCAGGGTTCTTGTTAGGGACAAGACCCTGATCAGCATCCAGCAATGGTATAAGCCTAAGAACGAAGACCCTGAGGTGTCTTATGTCAATGATATGCAGAAAGATCATCTTTGGACTGAGCTGAAGGCAAATTTCACCCTACCGCCAGAGAAGGATCCGGAGAAGCCAGTTAAAGAGCAATTAATCAAGTCTCATGCTCTTAAAAAGATGGCAGACCTATTCAGGAGGTGGAAGAATGAGCTGAAAACGTTTGTCGACAAAGAAGAGGCACCAGAATTCATCGGCAGATATGAGAAGATCAAAGATCACTGGCCCGCATTTGTGGCCTACAAGACATCGAAAAAGAGTAAGAAGATGTCGGCGACAAACAAGAAAAATGCTATGAAGAAGATGCTTCACCATCGCACGGGGTCAGGTGGCTACCTCAAAGCCCGGCCTAAGTGGGCCAAGGCTGAGAATGATCTGCTTGATAAAGGGATCGAACCAGAGACAATGAACTGGCCAGACCATTGTCGGACTTGGTTCTTCGGGGCTGGCAGAACCTTGGACCCTGTATCAGGGAAATGCATTTGGACGGACGAGCAAATGAACATACCAGTCAAGAAGCTAAAGCACTATATCGATGCAGCGCAGCAAGGGATGTTTGTTCCAGACAGAGAGAACGACGAGCTCACAATGGCCCTCGGGAATCCTGAGCACCCTGGATGGACACGGGGCACGCCAGGCTCCGTTCCATGGAAGGATGGTTTTCTGGACACAGGCGGTTACAAATGCCAGGAGAGGAGGAAAAAAGTGGAGCATGCCCAAATTTAGATGTTGCACGAAAGGGTTCAAGCGCTAGAGGAAGGAGAAGTAGCTCGCAGCAAGAGACCTGCCGAAACTACCCCCGAAGCTACCCCACCATCTCAGCGGAGAAGCAGCATGGCTTCCACCGAGCTGCTTCAGCCGGAGCATGTCTTGACGGCTCCTGCTACCCACCCCGTGGATGCTATCACGGAGTCTCAACATTGCCTCCTTATGACGCAATGGCAGAACTTCAATGTCAAGGCGGCTGTTGGCTCTGTTCGACCTACATACCCGGCGCAACTTTTCACTGTAGTCTGATTCCAGAAGGATACGCCAGGGTGACGGTGGATGAAATAACGGAGGGATTTGAGGACCTCCAGCTTGACTACCCTACCGGTGAAGGGGAGAATCGGCTGGGTTCTTGTCTATTGACTCCAGGCCTATGGCGGAAGGAGCTCATCAAGCTTCTGAACTACACGCCTCCGCCTCCTCGTCATCCTCTGGCTAGTCATGGCACTCCGCCTCCTCCTCTGCCTCCTCCTTCGGTGAGTGATCAGGGCACTCAGCCTCCGTCTCCGGCGCGTGGCGGCACTCCGCGTCCTTCTCCGCCTGCGCTGGCGCGCCCGAGCAGCCAGCCTCCTCCTTCTCCGCCTCGTCAGCAAGGGCGGAAGAGACCCGCCACCACTCCGGCTGCTCCGGCGCGTCGTAGTCCTTCTCCTCCGCCTCGTAAGAAAGGAGAGAAGACAGCCGCAGCCGCTCCGTCTGCTCTGCCGGCGTCTAGCAGTACAGCCAGAGGCAGGAGGCAATACAGATTCGGTCCTTCTCTGAAGACTCTAGAGAAGTTACCATACGAGAGGACCCCGGAGGAGAACGCCAAGATCGCGCGAGCCGAAGTGACGAACTTCTTTGAAGGGGTGAAAGCCAAGAAACATCCACCTCCGGAGGATAAGGTAGATCCGGTGAAAGCGAAGCGCACTTTGGCTGCCCTGAAAAAACCAGCAAAGTCTCCGCCGAAAGGCAACTATGACCGCATTATTACAAAGTCATTTGTCGAAGCAGAGCGGTCGGGAAGTACTGTCAGTGATCAAAGGTTAAAAGAACGACGAGCTGGGAAAAAAATTCCCTAGCTCGGCGAACAAGCAAACCAATCGTGCCCCCGCTCAAGGTACCTACTAATGATCCGAGGATGGTGCCCGGTTATAGCAATCTTGGAGATTACCTGCCCGACGATGTACATTATGAGTTCTGGGAGGTGGAGGAACACAAATACGAGTACGGGAAGCCTCTCGTCAAAGATGAAAGATCTCTAACAACGATGATGCGAAGATTCCATGATTGGTACATGAAAACCTGCAGAGAGTCTAGGGGTAGGAATACTTTGACGCTGAGAGTTAGAGAGGAGCATGACCTCGTTGGAATTGAACTGTTGATTGTTACATTTGAGGAGTTCTTCCAGTTTTTCAATCAAAAGGCCCTCAATAAAGCAACAGTCACTTGCTACTGTCTGTAAGTAGTACTACTTCTGTCATTAAGTCTCTCTATATAGGTCAGCTCTTTCATTGCATGTATTTATAATTATACTAACTATATTATGCAGATTGAAGATCACCGAATTGAAGAAAAGACAAATCGGTGATATTGGGTTCATTAACACAAATCTCATAGATGCAACTGAGGTTAAATATAGTGTCGAATATACCGAGGCCAACTTGCTACGATTGTTGGTAATAAATGAAAACAAAGATATAATACTCTTTCCTTACAACTTCAAGTGAGTGTTACTGTCTTGTGCATATTCGGTTTCCCTTATTAGTCCAGGTTATAGTAATGTAATTGATGAGTTATGCATGCGTGCGTAGTTTCCACTATATTCTCCTAGAGATTAAGCTTGAGGAGGGACTAGTAACCGTCTTAGACTCGAGATGAAAAGATCCCCATGACTATGTGGACATGACTCAAATGCTCGAGAAGTAAGTTAAATCGATCATTATCCACCATATCAGCAACTTTGTTCATTTCCTGATATATCAAGTAATTGTTTTCTTTTTCTGGCAGGGTTTGGAGAAAATTCACCAAAAAGCTCCGGGACTGCCGAAGAAGCTGCAATTTAGACACCCGAAAGTAAGTACTATAGTAACATGTTCCGCGCATCTCCTAGTGATTCAAGCGCTAGTCTCATCAATACCATTTGGCATGCTTGCTTATCAGTTTGATTGACCTCTATTTCTTATAAAGTGGTTGTGGCAGGAACAAGGGAATGCTTTCTGTGGATACTATGTTTGCGAGTCCATCCGCCACACGACCTGTGAATGAGGGTACTCTGACGAACAATATGAAGTGCGTAAGCAATAATATTCCAAATTTTATTTTATTACCATCATTTGTGTTGAGTTTCATTTATATATGGATGCGGGATGAACTCCTAGCACCAGATCGTATGCGAGCAATTCAAGAGGAATTGGCGGCATTCTTCTTTGACCACGTGATCGCTGAAGACGGAGAATACTATGTGGACCCTGTGTTCATATATAATTAGGAGATTATATTGTAAGAGATAATTATTGTATATATGTAGCCGGTAGTGTCGGATAGATATACGAGAACTTGTTGTTCGACCAATCTCTCGGAGAAGGAGACGTGGTCGATATCACTTCTCTCTATATGCATATGTTCATGATGATCTTCTGTTTCCTTTATTTGCTTACTAGCTAGCGTGTCTAGTCCTCTATATATACGTATATATAGCGTCGTCCAAGCACGGACATAAGAGAGGACACTTCTCTCTATTAATTAGCTAGCTAACACAATATATGAAACACCTAAATTAAACCCCCACCCCCCCTTCAAAAAAAATAAAAAACCCAGCCCCTGAGATGCTGACGCGTGGCACCAACCGGGACCAAAGGCCCTCCTGCCTGTGCTCGGCGCACCGGACACGTGGAGGCCCATCTGTTCCGGTTCGTGTAAGAACCGGGACTAAAGGGTTAGGGCATTAGTAACTACCCTTTAGTCCCGGTTCACAAACCGGGACAAAAGGCCCTTATCAACCGGGACGAATGGGGGTTTTTCTACTAGTGTAAGTATATCTGAATGACATATTATTGATCAGAAATGATGTAGAATTTTCTGGAAAGCATAAAGGAGTGTTTGAAAGGAGTTTTTCAAAGACACTACAACAGGACCCCACCTATAGCAACGCATTTTTCCATATCTAAAAGTCCATATATGCGTTGCCAGGGACTTTACCAATGGTTTGGGATGCGTTGCCTTATCCAGTGTTGCTAGCGCATAATGCAACGCTTATACTTCCGTTGGTAAAAGGAACCGTTGCAGGAGTGCAACACATAAAACAGACTTTTACAACACTCATATACGTTGGTGGTTAATGTACAGGAATCAAAATCTCATTGCTTCGCGACAAAGAATTTGCAACGCTTCAGGTCTTTTACGTATAAAATGTGAATAATATTTTATATATTGCCAACAATTAAATTAATGCTTCACATAATGGTACTAAGTATGTATATCAAGTCAGAAGACAAAATATACGCACGAGAGGAAGAAATCATATATTGAGAAAAATTGTGGGATTACAATAGTTGATATTACAGGAGGAATAACATCCAAATGTGATGCATAATCTAAACATTCTCTTGACAACGAAAGTTAAACTGGCAGCATCCATCAACAACCCTACAACTTAACTAAAACCTAACCAAGGGACATCATCCAACAGGAACAGCATCCCTACAACTTAACTAAAACTGAAAACAACCATCATAACTAAAACTGAAAACAGACATCATCTTCATCATCGTGAACCAGAACATCATCATCATCATTGTAGTATACTTGCCACGCACCCATATAATCATCCATGTATATCTACAAAGAAAATAACCAAATGAACCGTTAATACACAATGCATTGACATGATGCAAATAGTGATGGCTTGCCCTACAAATAAGAAACATTACTTCTTACAAAGGGTCATTACTTCCGATACATTGGTTGCCCGGCTAGATTACGACTAATACAAAGAAAAGTTCTGACCTGAAAGTATTCCCTTAGAACTCAATATACTACTTCAGGTCACATAACAAACATAAACAGACTCAGAGAAAAATAAACAAATGTGGTTGTGGCCTAAAAGCAAGCCACTAATAACATAGTACCTACTTAGTTGACGGGTTAAAAGCACAATAGACATTGCTCATATGAAGCAGTGCAGGCGACATAATGAGAAATTCAGCAATTTACGGACTATGACAGCAAGAGTTCATGTGGGTAATTCAGCAATTTATGAATACAAGTAGTGAGAGCTCAGTTGTCAGTTTAGCAATTTACGAATAAAAAGGGCAAGAGCATCTAAGAAGAATATTACTTGCATTTCCGTCTTCACAAATAGTTAAGATATGGAGATCATAGACAGTTACCAGAACCATGACTACGAACACTGCCATATCTTGGACAACTATACTTGCAGCTCCAGCCGTCCATGGTGTTGGCCTCCATCTCGATATTGCCGGAATGGATGAGTGCGGTGCCTCACATTAAATTACATACAATAATAGGTAAATCATTGGCAAGATAGGAGTACATAAATAATTAAATAAGAGCAGAAAAGGAGACTGGCACGTTGAAAACCACCGAATGGCATTGAGTATTTATTTCTTTGGAAACCTGCGCACAAACAAACAGTGGGCCTCTACTTAATGAATGACTAACATGATGATTAACAGTGAGCCGCTGCTGGTGTATATGTGTGTGTGCTTGCTGCAAGCTTTAGTATATGCATAGTTTGCACATGAACATGCATAAAGCTCAGGTGTAGGTTGCATCTAAGTGGGGTATTGGGATTCAGTTTTATTTTCACTATGATGTACATCGGTAGTAGATAAGTACCTTTTTTTAGTTTTGTAGATAAGTACTTGATATAGACGAATCCTCTGCATTGACCTGACCCAAGTCCATATATAATAACTGCATGTTATGACAGGACAATCACATAACCAAATGACAAAGAAAATGTGTACAGTAACATAGAATATTCGGTGTATATGTGGTGTGTTTTAGAGGAACAGGCTAGCAAGACATAGGAATTTTACTGGGGAGTTGCATACTAGCTTTTCAAACCGAAGGTAGAGAAGGACGTCAGTGTATGGAAATACAATTGGAAAGTAACAGTCAGTGGCGGTGCTACAAAGGAAAACCTGGACAGGCAAAATTTAAAGAAACACAAATATTTCAACTCAAGCGATGGATGAAGAGCTGCTGCTGATAAATCTTTCTCAACATTATATCTCTTTTTTCTCTTGAAAACCAAATCAATTCCGCGTTGATTAGCCCTGCTGTCCATGACAAATATCTAGTACCAAATTAAGATATTTATTATCAATTGATTGAATTTCAGAGTGTTATAACATACATTTTATACGAAAATTAGTACGGTCCAAGAGACAGTTTTGGGGCTGCACATGTGCTTGTGCACCAGCGCGCTCGTCGTCTAGGTTGCTACTCGCCCGGCTGGCCACCGCTGCATGGGTCGCCCTTGGGCCTCTGCACCGCACGGCGCTGCTACTTGCTGCGGCGGTGCGACCGGCGACTCAACGGCGGCTCCGCGCCACGTCTCTCTGGCCCTCCATGCGGCTGTACGCGTTGCTCGTGCCCATACTACTCTGCTGGATAGGAAGAGGAATCGAGCAATAGAGCCCAGAGGCCAAGAAAGAACCGTGAAGAGGCGACACTACAGGCAAGCAAGGCAGCTGTGAGCTGGGCTACTCCTATATCTGTACTACTACATGTATTTTTACCCCATGGGCTGGGCTGGCCATGGCATGCTTTTGCCCTCACGAAGCACCACCGGTCGTAACAATGTATCACATACTACAAAAAACAGTATCACATTTGACATGTTCACGAAATTTAATGTTTGTTATCCCATAGCAACGCACGGGTATTTAGCTAGTAGTTCAAATTGTTTAGAATAATAAGATCATACAACAATCAGTACATTAACAGGCGTGGAGAGAAGTATTTATCAGTGTTCTGAATCATATCAATAATGTCAAGGAAACATCATATAGAAGAAACAATGTGGATTGTTAATTCACCTGCTCACTAAAACAAAGGAGTACGTGCTTCCCCCAACAGGTCCACGTTCTCTAGTATTTGAGATGGACGTGAAAGCCACCATTAGCAAGCTACATCGCCACCTAAATAGCCTGACCATCAGACTCCAGAAGACTGAAATTTCAACAAAAACTTCGATTAGTAACTCATCAAAACTGTCGTACAGAGACCTATTAAGACTGCATCCCTCCTTAAATATTATAACGCTTGCAATAGACTATTTAAGATGGGGTCCGCATATATGAAGTAGTTCTTATCTACATAAATAAAATTTGAAAGGATTACCGACTTATGTATCAAGGATTGATGACTAATAAGAATTTTTAAAAAATTTGATGCTCCATTGATATCTAATAATTACTAATTTAATAGAATAGCAATCAGTGCATGAATGTAAATAAACGGAGATCGGAACTCAGTTTGCAGGCTTGTCAAGTGTTCATCGCACAAGGGCCAAACATTTTTGAGAGCGATTTGCTCCAATAGAATCGGGGGTGCAAACCTAGACGTCTACAGGAGAAGAGAAGAGAAGAACAGAGGTTAGAGAAAGGGGAAGAGAGAGAGGACAAAGCCAGGGGAGGGGATTCACTCACCGGATGAGAAGGACGTCATGGCCACCGGCGGCGGAGCCGACTCCCGAAACCCTAGCCATCGAGGGAAGGTCGCGGCTGGGCTTTCGTAGCCGCGAGCGCCCGATCTAGCCATATGGAAGGGCGCCGTGGTGTGAGGGGACCTCAGGTTGTGCCTACTAGATCATGATGAACCTACGAACTATGAAGAAGCGATGGTGAGCCCAGATTCCGCAAAGTGGCTTGAGGCCATGAAATCTGAGATGGGATCCATGTATGAGAACAAAGTATGGACTTTGGTTGACTTGCCCGATGATCGGCAAGCAATTGAGAATAAATGGATCTTCAAGAAAAAGACTGACGCTGACGGTAATGTTACTGTCTATAAAGCTCGACTTGTCGCAAAAGGTTTTCGACAAGTTCAAGGGGTTGACTACGATGAGACTTTCTCACCCGTAGCGATGCTTAAGTCCGTCAGAATTATGTTAGCAATTGCCGCATTTTATGATTATGAAATATGGCAGATGGATGTCAAAACTGCATTCCTGAATGGATTTCTGGAAGAAGAGTTGTATATGATACAACCAGAAGGTTTTGTCGATCCAAAAGGAGCTAACAAAGTATGCAAACTCCAGCGATCCATTTATGGACTGGTGCAAGCATCTCGGAGTTGGAATAAACGCTTTGATAGTGTGATCAAAGCATTTGGCTTTATACAGACTTTTGGAGAAGCCTGTATTTACAAGAAAGTGAGTGGGAGCTCTGTAGCATTTCTGATATTATATGTGGATGACATATTGCTGATTGGAAATGATATAGAATTTCTGGATAGCATAAAGGGATACTTGAATAAAAGTTTTTTGATGAAAGACCTCGGGGAAGCTGCTTACATATTAGGCATAAAGATCTATAGAGATAGATCAAAACGCTTAATTGGACTTTCACAGAGCACATACCTTGACAAGATTTTGAAGAAGTTCAAGATGGATCAAGCAAAGAAAGGGTTCTTGCCTGTGTTACAAGGTGTGAAGTTGAGTCAAACTCAATGCCCGACCACTGCAGAAGATAGAGAGAAAATGAAAGATGTTCCCTATGCTTCAGCCATAGGCTCTATCATGTATGCAATGCTGTGTACCAGACCTGATGTGTGCCTTGCTATAAGTTTAGCAGGGAGGTACCAAAATAATCCAGGAGTGGATCACTGGACAGCGGTCAAGAACATCCTGAAATACCTGAAAAGGACTAAGGATATGTTTCTCGTATATGGAGGTGACAAAGAGCTCACCGTAAGAGGTTACGTTGATGCAAGCTTTGACACTGATCCGGACGATTCTAAATCGCAAACCGGATACGTGTTTACTTTAAACGGTGGAGCTGTCAGTTGGTGCAGTTCTAAACAAAGCGTCGTAGCGGGATCTACATGTGAAGCGGAGTACATAGCTGCTTCTGAAGCAGCGAACGAAGGAGTCTGGATGAAGGAGTTCATATCCGATCTAGGTGTCATACCTAGTGCATCGGGTCCAATGAAAATCTTCTGTGACAATACTGGTTCAATTGCCTTGGCAAAGGAATCCAGATTTCACAAAAGAACCAAACACATCAAGAGATGCTTCAACTCCATCCGGGATCTAGTCCAGGTGGGAGACATAGAGATTTGCAAGATACATACGGATCTGAATGTTGCAGACCCGTTGACTAAGCCTCTTCCACGAGCAAAACATGATCAGCACCAAGGCTCCATGGGTGTTAGAATCATTACTGTGTAATCTAGATTATTGACTCTAGTGCAAGTGGGAGACTGAAGGAAATATGCCCTAGAGGCAATGATAAAGTTATTATTTATTTCCTTATATCATGATAAATGTTTATTATTCATGCTAGAATTGTATTAACCGGAAACATAATACATGTGTGAATACATAGACCAACAGAGTGTCACTAGTATGCCTCTACTTGACTAGCTCGTTAATCAAAGATGGTTATGTTTCCTAACCATGAACAAGGAGTTGTTATTTGATTAACGAGGTCACATCATTAGTAGAATGATCTGATTGGCATGACCCATTCCATTAGCTTAGCACCCGATCGTTTAGTATGTTGCTATTGCTTTCTTCATGACTTATACATGTTCCTATAACTATGAGATTATGCAACTCCCGTTTACCGGAGGAACACTTTGGGTACTACCAAACGTCACAACGTAACTGGGTGATTATAAAGGAGTACTACAGGTGTCTCCAATGGTAGATGTTGGGTTGGCGTATTTCGAGATTAGGGTTTGTCACTCCGATTGTCGGAGAGGTATCTCTGGGCCCTCTCGGTAATGCACATCACATAAGCCTTGCAAGCACTGCAACTAATAAGTTAGTTGTGAGATGATGTATTGCGGAACGAGTAAAGAGACTTGCCGGTAACGAGATTGAACTAGGTATTGGATACCGACGATCAAATCTCGGGCAAGTAACATACCGATGACAAAGGGAACAACGTATGTTGTTATGCGGTCTGACCGATAAAGATCTTCGTAGAATATGTAGGAGCCAATATGGGCATCCAGGTCCCGCTATTGGTTATTGACCGGAGACGTGTCTCGGTCATGTCTACATTGTTCTCGAACCGTAGGGTCTGCACGCTTAACGTTACGATGACAGTTATTATGAGTTTATGCATTTTGATGTACCGAAGGTTGTTCGGAGTCCCGGATGAGATCACGGACATGACGAGGAGTCTCGAAATGGTCGAGACGTAAAGATTGATATATTGGAAGCCTATGTTTGGACATCGGAAGTGTTCCGGGTGAAATCGGGATTTTACCGGAATACCGGGAGGGTTACCGGAACCCCCCGGGAGACTAATGGGCCTATTGGGCCTTAGTGGAAAAAGATAAAAAGGGAAAAGGCCCAAGCTGGCCGGCGCCCCCCTTCCCAAAGTCCTAGTAGGACTAGGATAGGGGCCGGCCCCCCTTCTCTCTCCTTTTCCCCCCGGGAGTCCTAATAGGATTAGGATTGGGGGGAGGAGTCCTACTCCCGGTGGGAGTAGGACTCCCCTGCGCCTCCTCTCCCTGGCCGGCCGGCCCCCCCTCCTCCACCTTTATATACGGGGGCAGGGGGCACCCCAAGACACACAACTTGATCCTTGAGATCGCTCCTTAGCCGTGTGCGGTGCCCCCTGCCACCAAATTCCACCTCGATCGTACCGTTGCAGTGCTTAGGCGAAGCCCTGCGTCGGTAGTACATCAAGATCGTCACCACGCCGTCGTGCTGACGGAACTCCTCCCCGAAGCTTTGCTGGATCGGAGCCCGGGGATCGTCATCGAGCTGAACGTGTGCTAAGAACTCGGAGGTGCCGGAGTAACGGTGCTTGGATCGGTCGGATCGGGAAGAAGACGTACGACTACTTCCTCTACGTTGGGTGATCGCTTCCGCAGTCGGTCTGCGTTGGTACGTAGACAACAGTCTCCCCTCTCGTTGCTGTGCATCACCATGATCTTGCGTGTGCGTAGGAAAATTTTAGAAATTACTACGTTCCCCAACACAAGACCCATCCATTAGCTTAGCATAATGATCATTTAGTTTATTGCTATTGCTTTCTTCATGACTTATACATGTTCCTCTGACTATGAGATTATCCAACCCCCGAATACCGGAGGAACACCTTGTGTGCTATCAAACATCAAAACATAACTGGGTGATTATAAAGATGCTCTAAGGTGTCTCCGAAGGTGTTTGTTGAGTTGGCATAGACCAAGATTAGGATTTGTCACTCCGTATATCGGAGAGGTATCTCTGGGCCCTCTCGGCATTGCACATCACTATAAGCCTTGCAAGCAATGTGACTAATGAGTTAGTTGTGGGATGATGCATTACGGAATGAGTAAAGAGACTTGCCGGTAACGAGATTGAACTAGGTATGATGATACCGACGATCGAATCTCGGGCAAGTAACATAACGATGACAAAGGGAATGACATATGTTCTTATGCCGTTTGACCAATAAAGATCTTCGTAGAATATGTAGGTGCCAATATGAGCATCCAAGTTCCGCTATTGGTTATTGACCAGAGATGTGTCTTGGTCATGTCTACATAGTTCTCAAACCCATAGGGTCCGCACACTTAACGTTCGACGACGATTTGTATTATGAGTTATGTGATTTGATGACCGAAGTTTGTTCGGAGTACCAGATGAGATCACTGACATGACGAGGAGTCTCGAAATGGTCGAGAGGTAAAGATTCATATATTGGAAGGCTATATTCGGACATCGGAATGGTTCCGAGTGATTCGCGTATTTTTTGGAGTATCAGAGAGTTACGGGAATTCGTCGGGGGAAGTTAATGGGCCTTATGGGGCTTTAGTGGAGAGAGGGAAGAAGGGCCACGAGGTGGCGCATGCCTCCCCCCTTTCCAAACCAAATTGGGGAAGGGGTGGGGGCGCGCCCCCACTTCCTTCTCCCTTCTTTCCTTCTTTCTCACTCCGGAAAGGAAAGGGAATCCTACTAGGACTTGGGAGTCCTAGTAGGACTCCCTACACTTGGCGCGCCCCTAGGAGTGCCGCCCTCTCTCCCTCCCATCTTTATATACGTGGGCAGGGGGCACCTCAAAGGGATCTCCAAGATTTGTCTTAGCCGTGTGCAGTGCCCCCCTCCACAGTTACACACATCGATCATATCATCGTAGTGCTTAGGCGAAGCTATGCGCCGGTAACTTCATCATCACCGTCACCACGCCGTCGTGCTGACGGAACTCTCCCTCGTCCTCAACTGGATCAAGAGCTCAAGGGATGTCATCGTGTTGAACGTGTGTTGAACATGGAGGTGGCGTACCGTCAGTACTGGGATTGGTTGGATCGTGAAGACGTTCGACTACACCAACCGCGTTACTAAATGCTTCCACTTACGGTCTACGAGGATACATGGACACACTCTCCCCTCTCGTTGCTATGCATCTCCTAGATAGATCTTGCGTGATCGTAGGAAATTTTTTGAAATACTATGTTCCCCAAGAACACCAACACCTCCCGTGGGAACGTCGACTTGTAGCATCGGCATGTTGCAAGTCAGTCAGTCTATTGCTCGGGACACCATCGATGATGCATGTGAGTTGAGCTGACAACTCCTTACAGCTTCATAGTAGTGGAACTATCACTACCTCACACCGCTATTTGCAACATCGCCCATGTCTCCAAATCAGTGGCTCCGTCAGGCCTAAACGTGGACGGTAAGTGGGCCGCAATTTAGTTACGGCAGACGGGTCTTGAACTCAAGACCTCTTAGCTCTGATACCATGTAAAAATGCATGTTCTAACCAATGCAACCAAAAGAACCGATCTGATGAAAGAGACTAGGCAATACATTTATATGCCAACAAGCAACCAAGCTATGCTATCATCTTCTCTAGAACTAGGCTCGTGACCACGTCCACCGGCCGAAGCCGGCACAAGCGGAGCACGTGAATAGTAGCTAATGTCCAAGGCCAATATCGCCTCGCCTCCATGTTATCGGCTAGATCCCATAGAAGAGGAACACCACAAGTACTAGCAGGCGCCTAGGACAAGTCTTGCATCCTTGCCGCCCCACACTCAGAGCCTGTGCCGAGCCAGAAGGATACGCTTGGGGTTTGGTTGTGTAGTAGAACTGCAGATAGCTCTACCCACACCAAGGACTTGCATACCGTGTTGCTACTAGTCGTGTGGGAGCTATGGAAGCATCGTAATGCCATTGTCTTCGACGGTGATTCCCCATCGATCGATAGTCTCATCGCCAAGCTGAAGTCTGAGGAGAAAGTATGGGCCATGACAGGGCTGATCAAAAGGGAGTAGGAGGGTTTTCTCGGCCGATTGTATAAGTGGGCTAATTTGGAAGAGTAGTGTATTTTCTTGTAAGTGGAGTGGATGCATGGTAAAAGCCGCACGGTCATGTACATGTAAATTATGGTGGAGGCTTTCTTTGGCCCCGTTCGGGAGCTCTCCACGGCCAGCTTCCGGAAAATAGCGGAGAGAAGCCAACCGAACGCTTCAGCTCCGAGAAGCCAGCTCCTGGAGAACAAGAGCATTGCAGTGTAATTTTCTGGAGCAGCTGAAGCTGAGCTTCGTGAAAACGTAAAGTAGGAGTTGCTCAAAATTATCGACGATTGCCCTTCCGAAGTGCCACAGACGAAACGTTTTCTTGCTACACCCCAATACAAATCGTTTTCTGTGGCTACAGCCTGGCCCGAGCGTGCCGAACGCTCGCTGGCTCCCCGAGAAGCTAGCTAGCGCTGGCTTCACCAGAAGCTGGATTGTTTGGGAAGCCAGCGAGCTTGCAAACAGGGCCTTTGTCTTTCTTCTTTAATACTCCCTCTGTTTTTATTTAATTCGCATATTAGCTTTGGTCAAAGTCAAGTTTTATAAATTTTGACCAAGTTTATATACAAAAATATTAAGATATACAATAACAAATCAACAACATTAGATTTATTATTAAATGTACTTTCACGTCGTATAGATTTATTATGATAAATGTCTATATTGTTTTCTATAAACTTGGTCAAATTTTACGAAGTTTGACTTCAGTCAACTCTAATATGCAGAGTAAATAAAAACAGAGGGAGTATATGATATGCACACTCGTGCATATTTGAGAAAAAAAAACTATTAGTTGGCGCCGAGGGATGCACTCACCACCGGCCAGCCCAACTCTCTCCTCTTGGAGCCCACAGAGACGAGGTGCACTGCTGTCTATCACTCCTTTGGAATTGGTTCACATTATAATTGAAACCAAATTGAGTTTTGTCCGATTACGTTTACAAATTACAATAACATTGCACTCCTCATTACATATACGATTGTGTTGCTTCTCATGACTAAAACACCTTCCTAATTCCAAATGATAAGAACATATCATCCAAATTGGAACCTCATGGACTTTATAATTCCCATTCTGTTTTTTTTTTGAGTTGAACACATTCTGGTTGTAGTCTGAGAAAAAAATAATATATAACGAGTCTCCCATGGCCTGCAAGGATCGCGCCAGGCCCAAAGCCCAAGCGCACCACCTCTTAGCCCCACATCCCCGCTGACCGAGCTTCTCTGCCATAGTGCCGCCCATCTCCGTCCTTTCTCCCCAAATCCACCGCTCAATCGCCGCCATTGGCAATTCGTGGAGATCATCCGTGACCACCACATGGCGACGTGGTGGGATTTGGCGGCGTGCTCGAGCTCTTTGTCGAGGACGACGGCATCGGTGATGCGGCTAGGGAGGAGGAGCGCGACTCCCATGACGGCGGAATGGGCGTCGCTTCCGCCGGACCTCGTCCGGCTCATCGCCGACTGCGCCCTCTCCACCAGCGGCGTCGACGAGTACATGGCCATGAGGGCCGTCTGCCAAAACTGGCGCTCTGCCGTCGCCAAGCCATCTCCTCAGGCCGCGGTCACCGATCTCCGTTTCCGGCCACGGCAGTGGGTCGTGGTTGATGGAGAAGAAGACGACGAAAGCCGGCCCCTCCTCTTCAACCTCTCCTCAAGGCGCTTCCGCCGCCTGCGCCTCCCGGCGCTCCGTGACTACATTCTCATACGTGCATCCGACGGTCTCCTCTTCCTCCGGGACAGGGAGCGCCCGCATGCCGTTCGTCTCCTCAACCCATTGACAGGCGACATGCTTCAAACCAGCGCATTTGCACCTGAAGAATTATTGGGCATTCTATCTGTTTTGTCTCCTCTTGTGCCCTGCTGTCGTTGTGGCATGATGTGCAATAGTTGTAGTAGCTTTTTATAATACTACATCTGGGGCTGTTTCTGTTCAGTGGTAGTCGTAAGTGTAGATTTTGGAGTTCACCCAGACTCCACCTTTGTCTGCTCCTGTGTTTTTCTTGTACCGATCTGATATTATTTTATTACTGAAAATCAGTAGTTGTGCTTCTTAATGCAAAAAATTCTCCATCGCCCCATATCGTAAGACCTTTTTTTGACACTATTGTAGTGTTAAAAAATGTCTTATATTATAAAACGGAAGGAATAGTTTTTTTTCTGACATTCATCTCATTTTCTTACATAGACTCACTTGGCCGTGAAGCAAACTGTGACTAAATTTTAAGGGGAGACTGATCAAGCAAAGCTTATCTCCAAGTTCACATTTGTTCCCCTCAAACAATCTTTGCCCCGTTATATCTCGGCTGTGGACAAACACACTAGTAAAAAACGGCCCATTAGCCCCGGCTTCAGAGGCCCTTTAACCCCGATTCTAGAACCGGGACTAAAGGGTCGCGACTAAACCCCAAAATATTTAGTCCCGGTTCGCTTATGAAGCGGGACACAAGGGGTTTCACGTGGCCGCTGCGGGGCGCCCAAGCAGAAGGACATTTAGTCTCGGTTGGTAACACCAATTGGGACCAAAAGGCATCCACGCGTCAGCAGCTGGCAGGAGCAGGGGTTTTGTTTTTTTAAGGGGTGGGGGGGGTTAGGGGGTTTTGGAGGGTTAATTTAGAGAGAAGTGTCCTCTCTTTCTCCGTGCTTGGTCGCCGCTAGCTAGTATATACATATAGAGAGAACTCGACACGCTAGATAGTAAGCAAATGAAGAAACCATTAATTACACAAGATCGTCATGAATATATACAGAGAGGAGTGACATATCTTTCTCTGAGAGATTGGCCGAACAACAAGTTTTCGTATATCTATTCGACGCTACTAGCTACATATATACAATATAAGATCTCTCACAATCCCTAACATCTCATGTCTATATCAATTTCCACATGGTATTCTCCGGCTTTATGTATGACATGGTCAAGAAAGAATCCCGCCAATTCCTCTTGAATTGCTCATATGCGATCATTGATACGTCCATTTTGCATCACGCTTTTATATCGATATTTATTGCATTATGGGCTGTTATTACACATTATGTCACAATACTTATGCCTATTCTCTCTTATTTTCAAAGGTTTACATAAAGAGGGAGAATGCCGGCAGCTGGGATTCTGGGCTGGAAAAGGAGCAAATATTAGAGAACTATTCTGCATAGCTCCAAAAGTCCTGAAACTTCACGGAAGACGTTTTCAGAATATATAAAAAATACTGAGCGCAAGAAGTTCACCAGGGGTTCCACACCCTGCCCACAAGGGTGGGGGGCGCGCCCTACCCCCTGGGCGCCCCCTACCTCGTGGGCCCCCTGGTGGCCCTCCGATGGCCATCTTCTGCTATATGGAGTCTTTCGATGAGGAAAAAATCATAAGCCATCTTTCCGGACGAGACTCCGCCGCCACGAGGCGGAATCTTGGCAGAACCAATCTAGGGCTCTGGCGGAGCTGTTCTGCCGGGGAAACTTCCCTCCGGGAGGGGGAAATCATCGCCATCGTCATCATCAACGCTCCTCTCATCGGGAGAGGGCAATCTCCATCAACATCTTCACCAGCACCATCTCCACTCAAAACCCTAGTTCATCTCTTGTATCCGATTCTTGTCTCTAAGCCCGGGATTGGTACCTGTGGGTTGCTAGTAGTGTTAATTACTCCTTGTAGTTGATGCTAGTTGGTTTAATTGGTGGAAGATCATATGTTCATATCCTATATGCATATTATTACCCCTCTGATTTTGAACATGAATATGCTTTGTGAGTAATTACGTTCGTTCCTGAGGACAAGGGACAAGTCTTGCTATGAGTAGTCATGTGAATTTGGTATTCGTTTGATATTTTGATAAGATGTATGTTGTCTAGCCTCTAGTGGTGTTATGTGAACGTCCACTACATAACACTTCACCATTATTTGGGCCTAGAGGAAGGCATTGGGAAGTAATAAGTAGATGATGGGTTGCTTGAGTGACAGAAGCTTAAACCCTAGTTTATGCATTGCTTCGTAGGGGGCTGATTTGGATCCATATGTTTCATGCTATGGTTAGGTTTACCTTAATACATTTGTTGTAGTTGCGGATGCTTGCAATAGAGGTTAATCATAAGTGGGATGCTTGTCCAAGTAACGGCGGCACCCAAGCACCGGTCCACCCACATACCAAATTATCAAAGTACCGAACGCGAATCATATGAAGGTGATGAAACCTAGCTTGACAATATTCCCATGTGTCCTCGGGAGCACTTTACATCATATAAGAGTTTGTCTAGGCTTGTCCTTTGCTACAAAAAGGATTGGGCCACCTTGCTGCACTTTATTTACTTTTGTTAGTTGTTACTCGTTACAAATTATCCTATCACAAAACTATCTGTTACCTATTATTTCAGTGCTTGGAGAGAATACCTTGCTGAAAACCGCTTATCATTTCCTTCTGCTCCTCGTTGAGTTTGACACTCTTACTTATTGAAAGGACTACGATAGATCCCCTATACTTGTGGGTCATCAATCATGCGGTAGGAGTTCATCCCGCAACTGCCAGACCTAATTTAAAGAAGGGGGTGATACGTCTCCAACGTATCTATAATTTTTGATTGGTCCATGCTATATTATCTTCTGTTTTGGATGTTTATGGGCTTTATTATATACTTTTATATTATTTTTGGGACTAACCTATTAACCCAGAGCCCAGTGGCAGTTTCTGTTTTTTTTTGCCTATTTTAGGGTTTCGAAGAAAAGGAAAATCAAACGGAGTCCAATTGACCTGAAACTTCACGGAACTCATTTTGGGAAGGAAAGCAACCCGGGAGACTTGGAGTCTACGTCAAGGAAGCTTCGAGGAGGACACGAGGTAGGGGGCGCGCCCACCCCCCTAGGGCGCGCCCTCCACCCTCGTGGGCCCCTCGTGGCCCCCCTGACGTACTTCTTCCGCCTATATATCTCCATATACCCTAAAACAATCGAGGAGCACAATAGATCGGGAGTTCCGCCGCCAGAAGCCTCCGTAGCCACCGAAAGCCAATCTAGACCAGTTCCGGCACCCTGCTGGAGGGGGAATCCTTCTCTGGTGGCCATCTTCATCATCCCAACGCTCTCCATGACGAGGAGGGAGTAATTCTCCCTCGGGGCTGAGGGTATGTACCAGTAGCTATGTGTTTGATCTCTCTCTCTCTCTCTCTCTCTCTCGTGTTCTTGAGGTGATACGATCTTGATGTATCGCGAGCTTTGCTATTATAGTTGGATCTTATGATATTTCTCCCCCTCTACTCTCTTGTAATGGATTGAGTTTCCCCTTTGAAGTTATCTTATCGGATTGAGTCTTTAAAGATTTGAGAACACTTGATGTATGTCTTGTCGTGCGTATCTGTGGTGACAATGGGATATCACGTGATTCACTTGATGTATGTTTTGGTGATCAACTTGCGGGTTCCGCCCATGAACCTATGCATAGGGGTTGGCACATGTTTTCGTCATGATTCTCCGGTAGGAACTTTGGGACACTCTTTGAGGTTCTATGTGTTGGTTGAATAGATGAATCTAAGATTGTGTGATGCATATCGTATAATCATACCCCACGGATCCTTGAGGTGACATTGGAGTATCTAGGTGACATTAGGGTTTTGGTTGATTTGTGTCTTAAGGTGTTATTTAGTACGAACTCTAGGGCAGTTTGTGGCACTTATAGGAATAGCCTAACGGATTGATTGGAAAAAATAACTTTGAGGTGGTTTCGTACCCTACCATAACCTCTTCGTTCGTTCTCCGCTATTAGTGACTTTGGAGTGACTCTTTGTTGCATGTTGAGGGATAGTGATGTGATCCAATTATGTTATTATTGTTGAGGGAACTTGCAGTAGCGAAAGTATGAACCCTAGGCCTATTTTTCAATGCATTGCAATACCGTTTGTGCTCACTTTTATCATTAGTTACCTTGCTTTTTTTGTATTTTCAGATTACAAAAACCTTTATCTACTATCAATATACCACTTGTATCACCTTCTCTTCGCCAAACTAGTGCACCTATACAATTTACCATTGTATTGGGTGTGTTGGGGACACAAGAGACTCTTTGTTATTTGGTTGCAGGGTTGCTTGAGAGAGACCATCTTCATCCTACGCCTCCTACGGATTGATAAACCTTAAGTCATCCACTTGAGGGAAATTTGCTACTGTCCTACAAACCTATGCATTCGAGGCCCAGCAACGTCTACAAGCAGAAGTTTGTGTAGTAGACATCAAGCTCTTTTCTGGCGCCGTTGCCGGGGAGGTGAGTCCTTGAAGGTATATCTTTAGATCTTGCAATCGAATATTTTTGTTTCTTGTTTTATTACTAGTTTAGTTTATAAAAGAAAACTATAAAAATGGAATTGAGTTTACCCCATATGCTTCATCTTTTTAATATCTTTTGTGAGTATGATGGGAAGGAAAATTGTGCTCAAGTGCTAGAAAAAGAATGAATTAAAATGTTTGGCACTAAATATTTGAATGATGAGCATGATTGCAATGTTGTTAGTATGAATTCCTTGAATATCCATGATGCTAATGATATGCAAAGCCACAAGCTTGGGGAAGCTATGTTTGATGAAGATGATATTTTTTGTCCCCCAAGTTTTGATGAGCAAATTTATTATGATGAAAGCATGCCTCCTATTTATGATAATTATATTGATGAAAGTGGATTTGGAGAGGTCATGGCTTTATTTTGTCATGAATCCACTATTCCGGAAGAGGTTTCAATTGATTATGAGAACAAAGTTGCTATCTATGATGATTATTGTGATGACTTGTATGCTATAAAGAATAATGATATCCATGAAACTTGTCATCCTGATTTTAGTTTTCAATTGGATTATGCATCACATGATAATTATTTTGTTGCGTTTGCTCCCACTATTATTCATGAGAAGAATTTTGCTTGTGTGGAGAGTAATAAAATTTCTATGCTTGTAGATCATGAAAAGAATGCTTTAGGTGCTGGTTATATTGTTGAATTCATTCATGATGCTACTGAAAATTATTATTAGGGAGGAATATATGCTTGTAGGAATTGCAATAATACCAAGCTTCCTCTCTATGTGCTTAAAGTTTCAAAGTTATGCTTGTTTTGCCTTCCTATGCTAGTTGATTATTGTTCCCATAAGTTGTTTGCTCACAAAATTCTAATGCATAGGAAGTGGGTTAGACTTAAATGTCCTAGTCATATTCTTCATGATGCTCTCTTTATGTTTCAGTTCTTATCCTTTATGTGAGCATCATTGAAATCATCATGCCTAGCTAGGGGCGTTAAACGATAGCGCTTGTTGGGAGGCAACCGAACTTTATTTTTATTCCTTGCCTTTTGTTCCTGTTTAGTAATAAATAATTCATCTAGACTCTTTTTAGATGTGTTTTTATGCTTTTAATTAGTGTTTGTGCCAAGTAGAACCTTTGGGAAGACTTGGGGAAATTCTTTGCGATCATACTGTAAAAAACAGAAACTTTAGCGCTCACGAGAATTGCTGCCATTTTTATTTGGAGAGTGATATTTATTTAATTATTTTTTCAGATTATTAATAGATAAATTCCTCAGGTCCAGAAAATTATTTTAGGATTTTATGAGTTCCAGAAGTATACGTTTGATCCAGATTACTACAGACTATTCTGTTTTTACAGATTCTGTTTCGTTGTGTTGTTTGCTTATTTTGATGAATCTATGAGTAGTATCGGAGGGTATGACCCATAGATAAGTTGGAATACAGTAGGTTTAACACCAATATAAATAAATAATTAGTTCATTACAGTACCTTATGATGGTAATTTAGTTTCTTATACCAATGGAGCTTACGAGTTTTCTGTTAAGTTTTGTGTTGTGAAGTTTTCAAGTTTTGGGTGAAGATTCGATGGACTATGGAATAAGGAGTGGCAAGAGCCTAAGATTGGGGATGCCCAAAGAACCCCAAGGAAATATTCAAGGACAACCAAAAGCCTAAGCTTGGGGATACCCCGGAAGGCATCCCCTCTTTCGTCTTCGTTCATCGGTAACTTTACTTGGAGCTATATTTTTATTCGCCACATGATATGTGTTTTGCTTGGAGCGTCAATTTAATTTTTTAGAATTTGCTTGATTTTATTTAGGAAAATGTTTTTCATATTTTATTTCAATAAAAGTGGCATTGATAGCCTTTACTATGCCTATTTTAGAAGTCCACATGTTGCTGTTTGAAAACAGAAAGTTTACCGCTGTTGCAATAATTCCCTAGAAAACTCAAGATGTGATAAAATGTTGAAACCTTTTGAATATTAAGATCTGATAAATTTACTACAGTGGGAATTTTATTTTATAATTTTTGGAGCTAGGGAAGTATGGATGTTGCTGCATTCTTTACAGACTGTCCTGTTTAGGCAGATTGCTGTTATGTTTGCATTGTTTGCATATGTTTGCTTCTTTAATGATTCTATTTGAGGATAGGACTATTAAATATGCATAGTCATTTAGTATGCAATGTTGAATAATAAGTTTAGTGATTTGCTACAGTAGAGTATGATAAGTTTTTTGCAATGGTTTATACTAACTTATCTCACGAGTCCTTGTTGAGTTTTGTGTGGATGAAGCTTTTGAGATTTAGGGAGACCGTGATATGAGAGGAATTAAGGAGACACAAAAGCTCAAGCTTGGGGATGCCCAAGGCACCCCAAGATAATATTTCAATAAGTCTCAAGCTTCTAAGCTTGGGGATTCCCGGTTGGCATCCCACCTTTCTTCTTCAACAACTATCGGTTGATCCTAAGTTTTTGCTTCTTCACATGATGTTTGCCATTCTTAGATGTCATTTTATTTTGTTTTGCTTGCTGTTTGAATAAAGTACCAAGATCTGAAATTCTTAAATGTTAGAGAGTCTTCACATAGTTGCATAATTATTCGACTACTCATTGATCTTCACTTATATGTTTCGAAGTAGTTTGTCGTTTGCTCTAATGCTTCACTTATATCTTTTAGAGCACAATGGTGGTTTTATTTTGAATAAATAGATGAACTCTCATGATTCACTTATATTATTTTGAGAGTCTTAAATAGCATGGTAATTTGCTTAAATAATCCTAATATGCTAGGCGTCCAAGAATAGTAAAAACTTTCATATAGAGTATTGAATATTAAGAGAAGTTTGATGCTTGATGATTGTTTTGAGATATGGAGGTAATAATATCAAAGTCGTGCTAGTTGAGTAGTTGTGAATTTGAGGAATACTTGTGTTGAAGTTTGCAAGCCCCGTAGCACGCACGTATGGTAAACATTGTGTAACAAATTTGAAACATGAGGTGTTGTTTGATTGTCTTCCTTATGAGTGGTGGTCGGGGACGAGCGATGGTCTTTTCCTACCAATCTATCCCCCTAGGAGCATGCGCGTAGTGCCGAGGTTTTTGATGACTTGTAGATTTTTGCAATAAGTATGTGAGTTCTTTATGACTAATGTTGAGTCCATGGATTATACGCACTCTCACCCTTCCATCATTGCTAGCCTCTTCGGTACCGTGCATTGCCCTTTCTCACATTGAGAGTTGGTGCAAACTTCGCCGGTGCATCCAAACCCTGTGATATGATACACTCTATCACACATGAACCTCCTTATATCTTCCTCAAAACAGCCACCATACCTACCTATTATGGCATTTCCATAGCCTTTCCGAGATATATTGCCATGCAACTTTCCACCATTCCGTTTATTATGACATGCATCATCATTGTCATATTGCTTAGCATGATCATGTAGTTGACATAGTATTTGTGGAAAATCCACCCTTCATAATTTTCATACATGTCACTCCTGATTCACTGCATATCCCGGTACACCGCCGGAGGCATTCATATAGAGTCATACATTGTTCTAGCATCGAGTTGTAATCATTGACTTGTAAATAAATAGAAGTGTGATGATCATCATTTTCTAGAGCATTGTCCCAAGTGAGGAACAAAAAAAGAGAAAGGTGATACGTCCATTTTGCATCATGCTTTTATATCGATATTTATCGCATTATGGACTATTATTTCACTTTATGTCACAATACTTATGGCTATTCTCTCTTATTTTACAAGGTTTACACAAGGAAGGAGAATGCCAGCAGCTGGAATTCTGGTCTGGAAAAGGAGCAAATATTAGAGACCTATTATGCGCAACTCCAAAAGTCCTGAAACTCCACGGAACGTCTTAAAAGAAATAAAGAAAAATCCACGCCAAAGATGAAGGCTAGGGGGCCCACATCCTGCTCACGAGGGTGGGGGGTGCGCCCCCTATCTCGTGGGCCCCCTGGTGGCTCTCCGATGCCCATATTCTCCTATATGGGGTCTTTCGATGAGGAAAAAATCATAAGCCATCTTTCCGGACGAGACTCCGCCACCACGAGGCGGAACCCTGGCGGATCCAATCTAGAGCTCCGGCAGAGTTGTTGTGCCGGGGATACTTCCCTCCCGGAGGGGGAAATCATCACCATCATCATCACCAACGCCCCTCTCATCGGGAGAGTGCAATCTCCATCAACATCTTCACCAGCACCATCTCATCTCCAAACCCTAGTTCATCTCTTGTATCCAATTCTTGTCTCAAAGTCCGGGATTGGTGCTAGTAGGTTGCTAGTAGTGTTGATTACTCCTTGTAGTTGATGCTAGTTGGTTTAATTGGTGGAAGATCATATGTTCAGATCCTATATTCATATTATTACCCCTCTGATTTTGAACATGAATATGCTTTGTGAGTAATTACGTTCGTTCCTGAGGACAAGGGACAAGTCTTGCTATGAGTAGTCATGTGAATTTGGTATTCGTTTGATATTTTGATAAGATGTATGTTGTCTAGCCTCTAGTGGTGTTATGTGAACGTCCACTACATAACACTTCACCATTATTTGGGCCTAGAGGATGGCATTGGGAAGTAATAAGTAGATGATGGGTTGCTAGAGTGACAGAAGCTTAAACCCTAGTTTACGCATTGCTTCGTAGGGGGCTGATTTGGATCCATATGTTTCATGCTATGGTTAGGTTTACCTTAATACATTTGTTGTAGTTGCGGATGCTTGCAATAGAGGTTAATCATAAGTGGGATAATTGTCCAAGTAAGGGCGGCACCCAAGCACCGGTCCACCCACATACCAAATTATCAAAGTACCGAATGCGAATCATATGAAGGTGATGAAACCTAGCTTGACAATATTCCCATGTGTCCTCGGGAGCACTTTACATCATATAAGAGTTTGTCTAGGCTTGTCCTTTGCTACAAAAAGGATTGGGCCACCTTGCTGCACTTTATTTACTTTTGTTAGTTGTTACTCGTTACAAATTATCCTATCACAAAACTATCTGTTACCTATTATTTCAGTGCTTGGAGAGAATACCTTGCTGAAAACCGCTTATCATTTCCTTCTGCTCCTCGTTGAGTTTGACACTCTTACTTATTGAAAGGACTACGATAGATCCCCTATACTTGTGGGTCATCAATCATGCGGTAGGAGTTCATCCCGCAACTGCCAGACCTAATTTAAAGAAGGGGGTGATACGTCTCCAACGTATCTATAATTTTTGATTGGTCCATGCTATATTATCTTCTGTTTTGGATGTTTATGGGCTTTATTATATACTTTTATATTATTTTTGGGACTAACCTATTAACCCAGAGCCTAGTGGCAGTTTCTGTTTTTTTTTGCCTATTTTAGGGTTTCGAAGAAAAGGAAAATCAAACGGAGTCCAATTGACCTGAAACTTCACGGAACTCATTTTTGGAAGGAAAGCAACCCGGGAGACTTGGAGTCTACGTCAAGGAAGCTTCGAGGAGGCCACGAGGTAGGGGGGGCGCGCCCACCCCCCTAGGGCGCGCCCTCCACCCTCGTGGGCCCCTCATGGCCCCCCTGACGTACTTCTTCCGCCTATATATCTCCATATACCCTAAAACAATCGAGGAGCACAATAGATCGGGAGTTCCGCCGCCAGAAGCCTCCGTAGCCACCGAAAGCCAATCTAGACCAGTTCCGGCACCCTGCTGGAGGGGGAATCCTTCTCTGGTGGCCATCTTCATCATCCCAACGCTCTCCATGACGAGGAGGGAGTAATTCTCCCTCGGGGCTGAGGGTATGTACCAGTAGCTATGTGTTTGATCTCTCTCTCTCTCTCGTGTTCTTGAGGTGATACGATCTTGATGTATCACGAGCTTTGCTATTATAGTTGGATCTTATGATATTTCTCCCCCTCTACTCTCTTGTAATGGATTGAGTTTCCCCTTTGAAGTTATCTTATCGGATTGAGTCTTTAAAGATTTGAGAACACTTGATGTATGTCTTGTCGTGCGTATCTGTGGTGACAATGGGATATCACGTGATTCACTTGATGTATGTTTTGGTGATCAACTTGCGGGTTCCGCCCATGAACCTATGCATAGGGGTTGGCACATGTTTTCGTCATGATTCTCCGGTAGGAACTTCGGGGCACTCTTTGAGGTTCTATGTGTTGGTTGAATAGATGAATCTAAGATTGTGTGATGCATATCGTATAATCATACCCACGGATCCTTGAGGTGACATTGGAGTATCTAGGTGACATTAGGGTTTTGGTTGATTTGTGTCTTAAGGTGTTATTTAGTACGAACTCTAGGGCAGTTTGTGGCACTTATAGGAATAGCCCAATGGATTGATTGGAAAGAATAACTTTGAGGTGGTTTCGTACCCTAACATAACCTCTTCGTTCGTTCTCCGCTATTAGTGACTTTGGAGTGACTCTTTGTTGCATGTTGAGGGATAGTGATGTGATCCAATTATGTTATTATTGTTGAGGGAACTTGCAGTAGCGAAAGTATGAACCCTAGGCCTTGTTTCAACGCATTGCAATACCGTTTGTGCTCACTTTTATCATTAGTTACCTTGCTGTTTTTGTATATTCAGATTACAAAAACCTTTATCTACTATCAATATACCACTTGTATCACCATCTCTTCGCCAAACTAGTGCACCTATACAATTTACCATTGTATTGGGTGTGTTGGGGACACAAGAGACTCTTTGTTATTTGGTTGCAGGGTTGCTTGAGAGAGACCATCTTCATCCTACGCCTCCTATGGATTGATAAACCTTAGGTCATCCACTTGAGGGAAATTTGCTACTGTCCTACAAACCTATGCACTTCAAGTAAGACAACACCCAAGCACCGGTCCACCCACATATCCAATTATCAAAGTATCAAACGCGAATCATATGAACGTGATGAAAACTAGCTTGACGATATTCCCATGTGTCCTCGGGAGCGCTTTTCCTATTATAAGAGTTTGTTCCGGCTTGTCCTTTGCTACTGAAGGATTGGGCCACCTTGCTGCACTTTATTTACTTTTGTTACTTGTTGCTCGTTACAATTTATCCTATCACAAAACTATTTGTTACCACTTATTTCAGTACTTAAAGAGAATACCTTGCTGAAAACCGCTTATCATTTCCTTCTGCTCCTCATTGGGTTCGACACTCTTACTTATCGAAAGGACTACGATAGATCCCCTATACTTGTGGGTCATCAAGACTCTTTTCTGGCGCCGTTGCTGGGGAGTGTAGCGCCTTTGGTAGGTGGAATTTGGTAAGGAATAATTTATATAGTGTGCTGAAATTTACTGTCACTTGTTACTATGGAAAGTAATTCTCTGAGGGGCTTGTTCGGGGTATCTTCACCCCATCCAGTAGAGAAAAGATTTGGTTCTCAACCTACTGAAGCTATTGAAAATGAAACTCCTTTTATATTTCCTTCGGGTATGATGGAAAAACTGCTAGCTAATCCTTTTACAGGAGATGGAACAAAGCATCCTGATGAGCACTTAATATATGTGGATGAAGTTTGTGGATTATTAAAGCTTGCAGGTATACCCGATGATGTTGCTAAGAAGAAGGTCTTCCCTTTATCTTTGAAGGGAGACGCTTTGATATGGTATAGGCTATGTGATGATATGAGATCATGGGACTATAAAAGATTGAAGCTGGAATTTCATCAAAAGTATTACCCTATGCATCTTGTTCGTTGTCACATCCCTGCTCTTAGTCATGCATTAGGGTTGTATGAACATGTGCATCATGTTTAAATTTCTTTTGAACTTGAAATGGGGCCTAATCAACTCCAACACCCCGCTGAAATGCTAATTTCCAAAAATTGGAATTTGAATGAACCCAAAATGCCCTTCATAAAAGCCCACCATTTTTGGTCTTGACTAAAACCTCTGCCAAAAATGGTCTTGCAATTTATGGAGCCATTATGGATTTTTAAACAAGCCATAAGTATTTGAATTTGGGCATTTTAAATACTATAAATATTTTAAAGTGCTCAAATAATCTTGGAAGCATTTTAGGCAGTTGAGAATATTCCCAAATGTGCGTGTGAATATTTCCAGAGTTTTTGGAAATGAAATAGTATTTATTCTATTTCAATACACATAGCAGGAAATAAATAAAAGCAAACAGGAAAGAAAGAGGGAGAAAGGAATTTACCTGGCGCAGGCCACCTAGCCCCCCCAGTCGGCCCACCTAGCTGGCCCGGCCCAGCAGCCGCTCTCCACGCCACCTCCCTGCTTCTCTACTTCACCTGGCCACCGCCTCGACGCCGCGAAGGCCTCCACATCGCGCATCGAACCCCCTGGACACGCCCATTCCCCATGCCTCTCTCCCTCGCTCCCCTCCGCCATGGCCGATGCAGCCGCCGCCATTCCGCCTCCATAACCGTGTCCACCGTCGTCCTCGCACCGCCTCGCCATGTCCTGAAGCTCCGCCACTCCGTCCTCGACCGTTCCACCGAGCCATGCCCCGCTGGAGGCCCCCGAACGTCTTCACCGAGCTCGTCTTCAACCTCGGTCGCCGGAGATCCCCCTCGCCGCCCCACTCGCTCCAGCTCTTCCCCGAGGTCGCCGTTCGCTCCCCTGCAACCGCAGTGAGCCACTGACCCTTCTCGCCCTCTCCGTTCTAGCTCTCGTGCACCGTACGCGCCACCTCGAGTTCGCCCGCACGTGCCGCCGCGGAGCTCGTTGTCGACGAGGCTCCGGCCATGCCACGGCCACGCCACTTAGTCCACTAACCTTACCTCGTTTCCAGGAGCCTAACGCACCTTACCACGTGCCTCACCGTGCCCCACAGCCTTGGTTCCGAGCTCACCCGAGCTCCGCCGGCCGCCAAAGTCGTCACCGGCGATGTTTCCGGCCACCCTAGCTCCACCCACTGCCACCAAGCGCCGCGGCTTGCCCCCAGCTACTCGTAGGACCAAACCGCAGTCAATTTGGTCGACTGTGGGCAAAACCCGAGCCCCTCCGCCGCGTCTGTCGTCGCTGGCGTCAAGCTGCCGGCGAGTTGACCACGTTTTGACCGTGGACTGACGTGTGGGCCCAGGTTGACTTCCCCCCTGAGCCTATGACAGGTGGGGCCGGCCTGTTAATTAGTTTAGGATTAGTGTTAACTAATTTTAGTTAGTTTAGGACACTGACATATGGGCCCAGGCCCCACTGACAGTTAATTAGTACTAATTTAATCCTGTTAGTTAGCTGAGTCACTGACAGACAGGGCCCACCAGTCAGGTTTGACTGGCTCTGTGGCCTTCGACTCGCTGACGTCACAGTGACGCAGTGCTAACGCAATTATTCGTTTTCTGGATTTATTTTTATATAGGAAATTCCAGAAAATAGCCAAAACTTCTAAAAATCATGGAAAATCAACCATAGATCCAAATCAAACAAATTATATATGAAAAATGATCAGAAAAATTCAACCTATCCATCTGTAATGGTTTCATGCATGAAAAACCACTTTAACCTTGATGTTTAGGTGAAACAAGCTAATACACTTTTTATGCATAAGAACTTTAACCTTCATTTGAATCTTTGATTCAAATGGACCCATTTCAACTTGTTTCACATTGCATTAGGCAGGACACATCATTTTTCCATGTCATAGCATGCATCATATTGTTGCATATTGTCATGTGTTGATTATGTGTTGTGTGTCCTTCGTGGTAGGTAACACCTCCGAGGATATCTCCGAGTATCCAACTGAAGCGCAGTACCCTACTACCACTCCATCAGGCAAGCAACCCATTGATCATTCTGATACAAACCCATGTTCTCGCTTCTGCTCTTGTTTACTGCATTAAGACAATGTGATTCAAACTACTGTGTGCTACGGTAGTTGAACCCTTATCCTCTGCATGACCTGTCATTGCCACAGTAACTAGATGAAACCCACTAGCATGTGTAGGAGTTGATTGAGCCATGTATGTGATTCCTACCTTGCTATGCTTAGAGTTGTGTGAGGCCTGGTTCATCTGGGTGATGGGCTACAGTGAAATGATTATGTCAGTAATGTGAGGGATGTGTTGAACATGTTTTGGTAAAGGTATCAATGAGAGGCCATGTAGGAGTACATGGTGGGTTGTTTCATTGATGCCGTCCCTAAGAACTGAGATCTGTACGTGTGATTTAAGATTTAGTTACTACCATACATTGGGACCGAAACCAATGGATCCTCTCGGCTTCTTAATCACCCTAGTACTCTGTCCAGGAGTTGCAAATAGTTTCTGGTGTTTGTAGGTTATGTGTTGGCGGCCGTGCGTAGTGCTGACCCTAGGGGTGGGCTATGTTGCGGTAGATACACCGCGGCCAGGTATGCCGGGTGCCCGTTTGGCATCTCGGGACCCTGTTCACATCGTTCGGGGTAGTATGTGGAAACCTCGGCCGGACTCCCTGGGGATGGAACCTGGATAGGCGATAAACCTGGACTAGAGACTTGAGTGTTAGGTAGGCCGCGACCGACACCCTCATTGGGCTTCCGCTTGAAGGTTGCCGAGTACATGTCGTGTAAACGGCGGTAAGTGGTGAAAGCATGTATGAAGAAGTACACCCCTGCAGGGTTAACATCATCTATTCAAATAGCTGCGTCCGCGGTAAAGGGCTACTTGGTTGCCTATGCAGTTCATAGACAAGTTAATGGATACTACTAAAACACTCAAGATAAGTGTGAGTACCGAGGATGGCCCTCTCGTAGGATGACGAGGGAGGATCCCCGGTGGAGTATTGTGTTGGTGGTTAGTGGACTCGTGTGCGAAAACTATTTTACTAGTGGAGTCTCGTAGGATAGCTTAGCCAAGAGTCAAAGCTGGCTTGCTGCAAAAACTCCACCACCTTCTTGAGAATGAGCATGTATAGTAGGTTCTAATGTAAGACTTGCTGAGTACCTTTGTACTCATGTTTTCTTAATTACTATTTTTAGACGACAACGCTGCCCCCTCCGATGGGTTTTATGTAGACCTTGATGTCGATGAGTGACTTGCCACCCAGGTGGTGATCCTGGCCATGGAGGGCCCCATGTAGATAGACAGGCTTCGAGAAGCCTTCTTGCTTTCTAGTGTCTATACTCAGACTATTTGCTTCCGCATGTGCTTGTATGCATGTATGACTTTACTGTCGGGTCATGTGACCCCTACCTGTATGAACATGTTATGTATGGCTCTTTGGAGCCTTTAAATAAAGTACTTGAGTTGTAGAGTTTTGTTGTGATGCCATGTTGTATTTGCACATATCGAGCATATTGTTTGTATGATTGAAATGCTTGGTACGTGTGGGATCCGACAATCTAGTTGTTTATCCTTGGGAGCCTTTCTTATGGGGAAATGTAGTCTAGTGCTCCTCGAGCCATAGTAGTCCGCTACAGCCCGGTTCACCGGAGTCCTGCTAGCCCAGCACTACTGCTCAGGACACTTGACTGGCCGGCATGTGTTTCACTTTGTTCCGATGTCTGTCCCTTCGGGGAAATGTCACACGGTGACTTCCGGAGTCCTGCCTAGCCTGCTACAGCCCGGGTTCCCCGGAGTCCTGTTAGCCCAGTGCTACAGCCCGAATTCACACGCTGATGACCGACATGCTCGATGTGATTCATGTATGCCTGTCTCCATAGGTCTGTGCCGCTTTGGGTTCACGACTAGCCATGTCGGCCCGGGTTCTCTGTCATATGGATGCTAGCGACACTATCATATACGTGAGCCAAAAGGCGCAAACGGTCCCGGGCCATGGTAAGGCGACACCCATGGGGATACCATGGGTGAGGCCGCAATGTGATATGAGGTGTTACCGGCTAGATCGATGTGACTTGGAATCGGGGTCCTGACAGCGTTGGCATCAGAGCCGGACTGCCTGTAGGTTCGTTGAGCCAAACTGGTCAATGTCGAGTCTAGAAATGCTTTAGCTATATGTAGGGGAATTGATTGTGGGAGGGAACGTAAGGCTCTTTTACTCCTTTACCTTATGCCCTCTGATCTGAGTCATTATCATCTCATTCAATGTGGGTTAAGGACTAGGCTCTCTTTTTTATCAGGCTCACGTGTTACTAATCCGTAGTAGCTTATAGGATTGTTGTTACAAGCCTCAGTATGGTTTCTACTACTTTTAGTATGTTGCCAGTTGAGTCAGAACCTTGATATGATGTTGTTGAGTGGTATTGCAAACTGTTGTGGATGTCTCAAATCTTTCTCTGAGCATTTACAGCCGTTATGCTGTCCAATTTTCCCTGGAAATTCTAATATCTTTGCATTGTGGTTGTGCTTTCAGATGGCCACTCATGCTCAAAATCAAGTGGTTCGCCTGACCCGGTGCCTCGATGTGCCCGGTCATACTGCTATGTTAGTCCGGGTAATGATCGAGACGGGTTACCCGTTGGTATCCCGAATACACTATCGAAGAGCAATTCCGAGACTTTAATCAAAGCCAATATCTCTGCACCGTCAGGATATTTCCTTCTTATCCTGGATCTACCGAGCCCCTCCACTGTTCCTATGGACTCAGGGTTACTGTTGAGATGGCTGTGCAGGATGCTTCCTATTCCATGATGACCATCATGCGAGTCTGGACTGGCCTGCTTCGGAACACCGACTTCTATTATATGCCAGCTTCACTCCCGGGAGCGCAAGGGTATCTCCAGGCTATCTATGCTGACTCCACACGTGAGCACTCACTAACTCGCACCACTGCCGAGATGCTCGAGGATAAGGACCGAGAGAATCGGGCCTTGAGACTGGACCTTTTCAACACCCATGCTGATCATTGGGCCACTTTGACTCGGTTTGCACATGCTATGCAAGCTGGATGTATGGATACAAGGGATCTGTATCCTGTGAGATCTGCTCTACCAGACATGGTGGATTGGCATGATGTGGGAGGCATCACCCCACCCCGTGGTCCCCGTAGGCCACCGTTTTTGGTCCAAGGCCACATTCGAATCCCTATGGTCCGCAGGCTCCGCAGGACCGTCTGTTCCCATATGATCATGTTCCACTTCCAGGCTTTGGCGGCGACTTTTATGAGGATTACTACGGAGCCGTCGGAGTTAGTAGTAGTATCACTAGTATTGTAATAGTTGTATCTCCACTGTCCTGCGTGACTTGTGGAATATGACTTACTGTGTAATCAATTCCGGATGTATAGACAAATAATGTATAGGAGCTTGGAATGCCTCCGATGAGATGTAATGTCTTTCATCATAGTTGTACTGTAGCCTGGTCTTGTACTAAACTATGTATGGTGTGTATGACCGTTGGTATATATATGGCAGTTCTATATTACCATGACATACGGATGAACATCTCTGCATTCCGTGTTATCCATTACATTCTGCACTTCCTTCCTAAGTTTGTGCCATCCTTATCTAAACCATTGCCTTGTTTTCTCCTAGGATGGTCAACACCCGCAGTAACCCTGCTGCCCCGGAGCAGGGGGAAGCCAGTGCAGTTAGGGGTGAAAATCTGCCTCACCCGCCTTCTCTGGCCGAAGTGATGCTGGAGGCGGAAAGAAACAAGCATGAGACTAACCGCTTGCTGGAGCGGATTGAGCAGAACACTGCACGCCATCAGCGAAATGACTTGGTGTCAATCAATGACTTCATCAAGTTGTATCCACCAAAGTTTAACCATTCCGTCGATCCCCTCGACGCGGATGACTGGCTTCGCAGCATCACCCACAAGCTACGTTCTGCCAATGTAGCCGAAGCTGATAAGGTTTCTTATGCTGCCTATCACCTCGAAGGCCCTGCTAGCCTTTGGTGGGAAAATTTTGAAGCTGTGCGTCCGGTCGGTGAAATCACTACTAGGGCTGAATTCAGTGAGGCTTTCCGTGAGCATCACATCCCGGAAGGTCTCATAGCTCGCAAGAGGGAAGAGTTCTGCAATTTCACCCAAGGAAGACTGACTGTGGATGCATATAGTCATGAATTTGGGAATCTGGCGCGATATGCTCCTGAAGAGGTATCCACCGATGCTAAGAAGCAGGCAAGGTTCCGCAAGGGACTTAGCCCTGAGCTTCGCCGCGATCTTCGTCTGCACAAGTGCACATCCTTTCAAAAGTTGGTCAATAAAGCCATTAGTGCTGAGATAGGCCATTATGACTATGACGCTTAATGCAAGCACTCTCGTGATTTTGGCTCTTCATCCGGCTCTGGATCTCAGAAGCGCCGGGTGTGGATTCCAAGCACGGCACTGCCACAGAGGTTCATTCCAAGGCCATCCTTTGACCCGCCTCGCCCCAACCAGCAGTTTGCACCGTCCAAGCCCTATGGTGGCCCCGCTGCTAATGCTTCTCCACGCCCCAATGTTGTGACATGTTTCAAGTGTGGAGAGCCGGGTCACTATAGTCGATAGTGTCCCCAGAACAACAACCCCAATCAGTCTAGAAAGTCCGTTGGCCGTGGTAAGCCAGCGGGAAAGACATTCTACGCCAAGCCGGTCACCACTGCACGTGTCCATGTCAACTATGTTTTAGCTGAGGAGGGTCATGAGGATACTAACGTCGTCCTTGGTATGCTCCTTGTTAATTGCCATCTGGCATCTGTTCTTTTCGATATGGAGCATCTCATTCATTCATATCCGAGAACTATGCTCGATTGCATAACACAACATTCTGTGACATGCCCACTACCATGGAAATTCAAACCCCTGGATCTAGATGGCAAAATTCTAGAGTAAGCCATGGGAACGAAATTCTTGTCGATAGACTTGTCTTCCTTGCTTCCTTAATAGCTCTCAAGTCCTCGGACATTAACATCATCTTGGGTATGGACTGGATGTCAGCTCATTATGCTAAGATTGATTGTGCCACTAGAGCCATTCAACTTACTCACCCATCGGGCAAGACAGTCAATGTCTTAACTCGAGTGGCCAAGCGCCAGCTTTACTCCCTAAAGACCAACCCCCTTCTAGACCTTGAGGATATTCCGGTAGTCCGAGATTTTCCGGATGTCTCTCCAGAAGAACTGCCAGGTGTTCCACCTGACAGGGATGTCGAGTTTGTAATAGACCTTGTTCCAGGAACCGTTCCAATTTCTAGAAGACCCTATAAGATGGCACCCTTAGAACTAGCCGAGCTTAAGAGCCCACTTGATGAGTCCTTGAAAAAGGGTTTCATCCGTCCTAGTTCCTCTCCTTGGGCTTGCCCTGTCCTCTTCATCAAGAAGAAGGATGGAACGGATCGGATTGTAGATTACCGACCTGTCAACTTGGTCACCATCAAGAACGAGTATCCGGTTCCCAGGATCAACGATCTGTATGATCAGCTCGCTGGATCCTCAGTCTTTTACAAGATGGATTTGAGGTTGGGCTACCATCAAATCAAAATCAGATATGGGGACATTCCCAAAACGGCCTTTGTTACTCGTTATGGCCAATACGAGTACACCGTTATGTCCTTCAGTTTAACCAATGCCCCAGCCACCTTCTCTCGGTTAATGAACTCGGTCTTCATGGAGTATTTGGATAAATTCTTCGTAGTATACCTCGATGCCAGAAGAGGAACATGCCGAACATCTAAGGCTGGTATTGACGAAACTTTGAGAGCATCGCCTTTATGCCAAATTCTCCAAGTGTGAATTTTGGTTGCCAGAAGTGACCTATATAGGCCATGTAATCTTAGTAAGGGTATTGCTGTTAATCCCGAGCGAGTTCAAGCCGTCCTTGATTGGACTCCACCTGAGACGGTCAAGCAAGTTCGGAGCTTCCTTGGTTTAGCGAGCTATTGTCGCCGCTTCGTCGAGAATTTACCCAAGGTTGCTAACCCTCTAATTGAACTCCTCAAGAAAGATAAAAAGTTCAAGTGGACCCCACAGTGCGAGTTCAGCTTTCAGGAACTGAAAAGACGCCTGACATCTGCTCCCGTACTGGTACCACCAGATTTCTCCAAGGACTTTATTATCTATTGCGACGCGTCGCGACAAGGACTAGGTTGCATACTCATGCAAGATCGTCAGGTAATTGCCTATGCTTCATGGCAATTATACCCACATGAGGAAAATTATCCCACACATGATCTAGAGCTTGCAGCTGTAGTCCATGCACTTAAAACTTGGCGACATTAGTTCCTCGGTAATCGTTGCGAGATCATCACCGATCACCAAAGTTTGAAATATATCTTCACCCAACCGGATTTGAACCTCAGACAACGACGTTGGGTCGAGTTGATCTCAGATTACGACTTGGAATAACTTACACCCCGGGCAAAGCCATTGTCATGGCTGATGCACTAAGTCATAAATTCTATTGTAACAACCTGATGTTACAACAAAGTCAACCTCTTCTCCATGAGGAATTTTGTAAGCTTAATCTTCACATTGTTCCTCGAGGATTCCTATCCACCTTGGTGGCGAAACCTACCTTTACGGATCAGATCATCAAGGCACAGAAGGTAGATCCGGGAATCTCCCGTATTAAGAGAAACATTAAGAAAGGAGTCGCGAATTGTTTCTCCATTGATGATCAAGGTGTCGTATACTTTGGAAACCGCTTAGTGGTTCCCAAGGCACGAAACCTGAGGCGGCTGATCCTTAAGGAAGCTCATGAATCCCCTCTCACCATTCATCCCGGTAGTACTAAAATGTATCAAGACCTACGCCAGAGGTTTTGGTGGACTAGGATGAAGAGAGAAATCACTCAATACATTGCTAATTGCGACGTTTGTCGTCGTGTTAAAGCAGAGCATCAACGGCCTGCTGGCACTCTTCAACCTTTGGCTATTCCTGAGTGGAAATGGGATAAAATCAGTATGGATTTCATTACTGGGTTTCCCAGGACCAAGAGGGGGAATAATGCCATCTTCGTCGTGATCAACCGTCTTTCCAAAGTAGCCCATTTCCTACCTTTTCATGAGAGTATCACCGCTAGCCAGCTAGCTGACCTATACATCTCCCGAATAGTGTCTCTTCATGGTGTCCCATTGGAAATTAACTCATACCGTGGGAGTCTCTTCACCTCTCGATTTTGGGAAAGTTTCCAAAATGCTATGGGAACTCGTCTCTCTTTTAGCACCGCCTTCCATCCTTAATCAAGTGGTCAAGTAGAGTGAGTCAATCAAATTTTGGAAGATATGCTCCGAGCTTCTATCATCTCATTTGGAATGGGTTGGGAGAAATGCCTTCCATTCGCTGAGTTTGCTTATAGCAATAGTTATCAAGCTAGTTTGGGCAAAGCTCCTTTCGAAGTTCTCTATGGACGAAAATGTCGAACGCCTCTTAACTAGTCAGAAACCGGGGAAAGACAATTCTTTGGCCTAGATATGATTCAGGAAGGAGAAGAGCAGGTTCGTGTTATTCGTGAGAAATTGAAAACGGCCCAATCTCATCAAAAGAGCCAATATGATCATAAACATAAGCTTATGACTTATGAAGTCGGCGAGAAGGCTTACCTTCGGGTTACTCCGTTCAAGGGAACCCATCGTTTTGGTATCAATGGCAAATTGGCTCCTCGTTACATTGGCCGCTTTCGCATTCTTGCCAAACGAGGAGATGTTGCCTACCAATTGGAAGTACCTTTGCATCTTTCCAAAGTTCACGATGTATTCCACGTTTCTCAACTCAGGTGTTGCTTCACGGATCCTATCCATGGAGTGGAGCACAAAACGCTTGATCTACAAGATAATCTTTCATGTCGGGAATATCCCGTTTGTATCCTTGATCAAGCCGAGTGTACCACTCGATGCCATAATATCAAGTTTCTCAAGGTTCAATGGTCACACCATTCCGAGAAAGAAGCCACATGGGAAGGGAGGATCGTCTTCAACTCGAGTACCCCACCTTCTTCCCGGAGGATCCAAAATCTCGGGACGAGATTGTTTTGAGTGGGGGTGAGTTGTCACATCCCTGCTCTTAGTCATGCATTAGGGTTGGATGAACATGTGCATCATGTTTAAATTTCTTTTAAACTTGAAATGGGGCCTAATCAACCCCAACACCCCCCTGAAATGCTAATTTCCAACAATTGGAATTTCAATGAACCCAAAATGCCCTTCATAAAAGCCCACCATTTTTGGTCTTGACTAAAACCTCTGCCAAAAATGGTCTTGCAATTTATGGAGCCATTCTGGATTTTTGAACAAGCCATAAGTATTTGAATTTGGGCATTTTAAATGCTATAAATATTTTAAAGTGCTCAAATAATCTTGGAATCATTTTTAGGCAGTTGAGAATATTCCCAAATGTGCCTCTGAATATTTCCAGAGTTTTTTGAAATGAAATAGTATTTATTCTATTTCAATACACATAGCAGGAAATAAATAAAAGCAAACAGGAAAGAAAGAGAGAGAAAGGAATTTACCTGGCGCAGCCCACCTAGCCCCCCCAGTCGGCCCACCTAGCTGGCCCGGCCCAGCAGCCGCTCCACGCAGCTGCTTTGCCTAGCTAGCGAGGCGAGCAGCTGCTCGACGGCGAGCACAGGAGCTCGCCACGCCACCTCCCTACTTCTCTGCTTCACCTGGCCACCGCCTCGACGCCGCGAACGCCTCCACCTCCACTAGTAGAAAACAGGGCTTTGGTCCAGGCCGAGTCTGCCCATTAGTCCCGGTTCAGTCTAGAACCGGGACCAATGTGGGCATTGGTCCCGGTTTGTGAGCCCAGGGGGCCGGCCGGGCCACGTGGGCCATTGGTCCCGGTTCATCTGGACCTTTTGGTCCCGGTTGGTGGGACGAACCGGGAACAATGGGCCTCGCTCCTGGCCCACCACCATTAGTCCCGGTTGGTGGCTTGAACCGGGACCAAAGGCTCCCCTTTAGTCTCGGTTCATGCCACCAACCGGGACCAATGAGGTGCCTATATATACCCCCTCGCGCAAGAGCAGGGCACAATGCTCTATTTTTTCTGGCCGAGGGGGAGAGGGCTTTGTGGTGCTCTAGCTCACCTCCTATGCACATGAGGTGTTCGATGGAATGCCCGAGCCACACTACTTAAGCTTTCTCCTCTCGAAGCTCGACCTCCAAACTCCATTTTCCTCGAGATTTGTCTAGATTTAGCGGTCCGTCATGCCCCATCCCCGTCTTCACCGCTGTCGATCACCCGCGCCGATCTCATCACCGACACCACCGTGGTGAGCCTCTTGTTCTTATCTTCTTTCTGAAAGGAAAAATATTCTTACTTGTATGTTTAGATAGATACTTGTATCATTTTCTTACATTTATTATTGCATCTTATATAGTGCGATGGTTTTGGTATCCGCCCCCGTCGGCCCTCGTCCTATCTATGATTCGGATGTGCTATGTATATTATCTTTATAACTATTGGTTCATTTATAGTTTATGAAAATTATGCTGACCAACGTGACATAGATTTTATTTATCTAGGATGTATGTGAATCGGAAATGCCAACCGACCCTATTGTCGAGAGGTTAAATTTAGTTGAAGAAGAAAACAATTTGTTGAAGGAAAAAATAAAAAAATTGAGGAGGAGAAGATGATATTGGAGTTGCATGTTGCGGATGTCGTCGATGATCACAAGATCAAGATGGATGTAATGCGCTTGAAGATTAGAAAGATTAGAAAATATGCCTTTCATACCGAGGCTTGGTATCATTATGCCGTTGGATCAATTGTTACCTTGGTTGCGATTATGATCGCATTTGTTTTCGCATTGAAATGTTTTACATAGTTTCAATGTATGGTTTAATTAATTAGATGCTCTAGAGAGCTATATGTTGTTAGATGAGAACTATGTATGCACTTTGGTTTTAATGTGATGATGAACTTCTATTAATTTGGACACTTAATTATATATAATGCACGCAGATGAACCGGCAATGGATGTACGGTGACAGACACACCCGCGAGTACATTAAGGGCGTGCATGAGTTTCTCGATGCGGCTGAGGCAAACAAGCAGAATGGTTTTATGTGCTGTCCATGCACTGAATGTGGGAATACGAGGTCTTACTCTAACCGAAAAAATCCTTCACTCCCACCTGCTTTACAAGGGTTTCATGCCACACTATAATGTTTGGACGAGGCACAGAGAAATAGGGGTTATGATGGAAGACGGCGAAGAAGAAGAGTACGATGACAACTATGTGCCCCCTGAATACGGTGATGCTGCAACGAGAGGAGCTGGTGAAGATCAAGAGGAACCAGACGATGTGCCCAATGATGCTGCCACGGGTGAAGCTGCTGAAGATTAAGAGGAACCAAACGATGTGCCCGATGATGATGATCACCGCCGGGTCATTGTCGATGCAAGGACGCAATGCATTAGTCAAAAGGAGAAGCTGAAGTTCGATCGCATGTTAGAGGATCACAAAAAAGGGTTACACCCCAATTGCAAAGATGGCAACACAAAGCTCGGTACCGTACTGGAATTGCTACAGTGGAAGGCAGAGAATGCTGTGGCTGACAAAGGATTTGAGAAGCTACTGAAAATATTGAAGAAGAAGCTTCCAAAGGATAACGAATTGCCCGACAGTACATACACAGCAAAGAAGGTCGTATGCCCTCTAGGATTGGAGGTGGAGAAGATACATGCATGCCCTAATGACTGGATCCTCTACCGTGGTGCATACAAGGATCTGAACGCATGCCCGGTATGCGGTGCATTGCGGGATAAGATCAGACGAGATGACCCTGTTGATGTTGACAGCGAGCCCCCCAGGAAGAGGGTTCCTGCGAAGGTGATGTGGTATGCTCCTATAATACCACGGTTGAAACATCTGTTCAAAAATGAAGAGCATGCCAAGTTGATGCGATGGCACAGTGAGAACCGAAAAAAAGATGGGAACTTGAGAGCACCCGCTGACGGGTCGCAGTGGAGAAAAATCGAGAGAAAGTACTGGGATGAGTTTGCAAAGGACCCAAGGAATGTATGGTTTGCTTTAAGCGCAGATGGCATTAATCCTTTCGGGGAGCAGAGCAGCAATCACAGCACCTGGCCCATGACTCTATGTATGTATAACCTTCCTCCTTGGATGTGCATGAAGCAGAAGTTCATTATGATGCCAGTTCTCATCCAAGGCCCTAAGCAACCCGGCAACGACATTGATGTGTACCTAAGGCCATTAGTTGAAGAACTTTTACAGCTCTGGAATGGAAACGGTGTACGTACGTGGGATGAGCACAGACATGAGGAATTTAACCTTAAGGCATTGCTGTTCGTGACCATCAACGATTGGCCCGCTCTTAGTAACCTTTCAGGACAGACAAACAAAGGATACCACGCATGCACGCACTATTTAGATGACACTGAAAGTATATACTTGGACAAATGCAGGAAGAATGTGTACCTGGGCCATCGTCGATTTCTTCCGACCAACCATCAATGTCGAAAGAAAGGCAAGCATTTCGAAGGCGAGGCAGATCACCGGAAGAAGCCCGCCATGCGCACCGGTGATCACGTGCTTGCTATGGTCAATGATTTACACTACGTAATCTTTGGAAAGGGTCCCGGTGGACTAGCTGTTCCGAATGACGCTGATGGACAAACACCCATGTGGAAGAAGAAATCTATATTTTGGGACCTACCCTACTGGAAAGACCTAGAGGTCCGCTCCTCAATTGAAGTGATGCATGTGAAGAAGAACCTTTGCGTGAACCTGCTAGGCTTCTTGGGCATGTATGGGAAGACAAAAGATACACCTGAGGCACGGGAGGACCTGCAACGTTTGCACGAAAAAGACGGCATGCCTCCGAAGCAGTATAAAGGTCCTGCCAGCTACGCTCTTACAAAAGAAGAGAAATAAATCTTCTTTGAATGCCTGCTCAGTATGAAGGTCATGACTGGCTTCTTGTCGAATATAGAGGGAATAATAAATATGCCAGGGAAAAAGTTTCAGAACCTAAAGTCTCATGACTGCCACGTGATTATGACGCAACTGCTTCCGGTTGCATTGAGGGGGCTTCTACCGGAAAACGTCCGATTAGCCATTGTGAAGCTATGTGCATTCCTCAATGCAATCTCTCAGAAGGTGATCGATCCAGAAATCGTACCAAGGCTAAGGAGTGATGTTGCGCAATGTCTTGTCAGTTTCGAGCTGGTGTTCCCACCATCCTTCTTCAATATCGTGACGGACGTCCTAGTTCATCTTGTCGACGAGATTGTCATCCTGGGGCCCGTATTTCTACAGAATATGTTCCCCTTTGAGAGGTTCATGGGAGTCCTAAAGAAATATGTCCGTAACCGCGCTAGGCCAGAAGGAAGCATCTCCATGGGCCATCAAACAGAGGATGTGATCGGGTTTCGTCTTGACTTCATTCCTGGCCTTAACAAGATAGGTCTCCCTAAATCGCGATATGAGGGGAGACTGACTAGAAAAGGCACTCTTGGAAGAGACTCAATAATATGCAGGGAAAGATATTCTTTGTCTCAAGCACACTACACAGTTCTACATAACTCTACCTTGGTGACCCCGTATGTCGATGAACACAAGAACAGTCTGCACTCCGTGCGACGACTGGATTACATGTGAACACATCAGGACTTTCAGCAGTTGGTTGTAAACACGTCTCAGAGGTGACAACACTATTTGTGATGAGTTGTACTTGTTGTCCAGGGGACCATCTTTGACTGTATTGACTTACAAAGGATACGAGATAAATGGGAATACATTTTACACGATCGCCCAAGATCAAAAGAGCACCAACCAAAACAGCGGTGTCCGCTTTGATGCAGCAACCGAGAGCGGAAAGGATACATATTATGGTTACATAGTGGACATATGGGAACTTGACTACGGACCTAATTTTAAGGTCCCTTTGTTTAAGTGCAAATGGGTCAATCTGTTAGGCGGCGGGGTACAGGTAGACCCATAGTACGGAATGACAACAGTGGATCTGAAGAATCTTGGGTACACTAACGAACTGTTCGTCCTAGACAATGATGTGGCACAGGTTATCTATGTGAAGGACATGTCTACCAAAACGAGAAAAAGAAAAGATAAGGAAGCGAATACATCATACGATGAGCCAAAGTGCCACATAGTTCTTTCAGGAAAAAGGGACATCCTGGGAGTGGACGGCAAGATAGACATGTCTAAAGATTATGAAAAGTTTCATGAAATTCCTCCCTTCAATGTCAAGGCTGACCCAAGCATCCTGATAAACAATGAAGATTATCCATGGTTACGGCGCAATAAGCAAATGACACAAGCGAAGAAAAAGTGAAGACTTTCTCCCGCAACTATTATGATGATACCATGCCAAATTTGTAACAGACGAACATGCTTCCATTGTCCGTTTTGTACATGCACATGCTATGTGGGTGAAATTATGATACCATCCCAACTTTCAACTTTTTCAGGGTTCATTTGAAATGTTCATGTCTTATGGTTCAAGGTTTTATGTGTTGAGGCAAATGGATCAATGTGTCAGGAGGCGGGGTACAGGTAGACCCACAATACGGTATGACAACAGTGGATCTAAACAATCTTGGGTACACAGACGAACCATTCGTCCTTGCCAATGATGTGGCGTAGTTATTGTCCGAAACTTTGATACTTCGAAAGTGATTGTCCATTTTGTAGACGAAGTGCATCAAGTTTTTGTCGTAACCCTCTCTACTTTTTGGAACATGCTATGTGGGTGAAATGATGATACCATGCCAACTTTCAACCTTTTCAGAGTTCATTTTTAAATGCTTTCCAATTTCAGAGTCATTTAGCTCAAAGAATGAATTAATAGCAAACAGAATGAACTACAAAACTTTTATGAAAATAAAAACAATCAATTAAAATATTATGTTATGATCAACTAAAATAAAACTATAATATTCTTCAATAGCAAAAAGAATATAATTTTTGTGACCTAGAATCAAACTATAAGTATTTAATTATAAGTATAAATAAAAAATAAATAGCAAAAAAGAAAAAAATTCTATTTTTATAGTAAAGTTATTCATAAACTAGTGATTCACACAAATTTTAAAAAATACAAATTTAAACTATTCAAAATTTTAAAACTAATGGCACTAACAGAAAGTTTATAATTTTTGTGACCTAAAATCAAAAAGAAGTCACTAAAAAACTATAAGTATTTAGTTGTAAGTATAAATAAAAAATAAATATAAAAAAATACTATTTTTATAGTAAAGTTATTCATAAACTAGTGATTCACACAAATTTTGAAAAATTCAAATTTAAACTATTCAAAATTTAAAACTAATGGCACTAACAGAAAGTTTATAATTTTTGCGACCTAAAAGCAAAAAGAAATCACTAAAAAACTGGAAGTATTTAGTTTTAAGTAGAAATAAAAAATAAAAAACCAAAAAAATGTAGAAATAAAAAAGAAAAAACCAAAAAAAATGCCACCTCACTAGTGCAGAACCGGGCAATAGCACCGGTTCGTAAGGCCCTTTAGTGCCGGTTAGGTAACCATCACTAAAATTTCGGCACTAAAGGCCCCCCCCTTTAGTACCGGTTCAGCACGAACCGGTGCTACAGGGCAACCATGTGGCACGAGCCAGCTCCGGGGGCCGGGAGCCCTTTAGTACCGGTTGGTAACACCAACCGGTACTAAAATGTTGGGGGGTTTTTGGTTTTATGATTTCTTTTTCATTTAATATTGTGTTTTCCATTTTAATTCTTTTTCGTTTGCTGGTATTTTACGGTACTACACATTGTACACGTTATGCATATATATATATATATATAGAATTTCTAGTAGAACCAATCATATATATATATATATCATCAATCATGTCTCAGAAACCACCATATTAATTCACACATACACACATGTATAGCTATATACAATTTCTCCTACATATGCATGTTGCCTTCGAAGCCAGTGGCATTAGCCTGATTGGTTCCTTCGGAGCACGATGACAATTGGAAGTGGTTCATGTATTTTTCGATGGGGGCGGTAGCGGGTAATAGGCAAAAATCCCGCTATTTCCTCTTGAAGTGCTTCTACGCGCTCCGTTGGTAGGAACTATTAAGAAGGAGATCAATATGCATGTCTATTAGTTGTGTGACTAGATATCGATAATGGTGTAAAAATTGTGAATATTGTTCTGACAAACGTACCCATTCCTGTCTTTGAGATCTGCTCCTTTCGGACGCCATCATGCGAATGTTCTCGCAAACGCAGTATGCACACAGATTAGTCCCCGGCGCCTGCTTCAGGGGCTTTATTACGATAATGGAATTTAATTTGATCAGATAATAATTAATCAAGCATGATAATTAAAGAGATGGCATCTAGCTAGCTAGCTAGTACTACTTAATTATGTACCTTGGCTCGAAACCATTTCAGCTTTGGTTTCCATTCGCCTTCCGTGACGATGATGAACCTTGCCCAAGCCCTGCCCGCCGACAAAGAAAATGAATAAATGGGTTATTAAATAGTTCGTATCATGAATTGACGAACTAAATAGGCCGAGATATATAGTTAATAATGATTGAAATTACCCGTTGACTATCCCAAACAAGATGTTATAGTCACTATTTGCTTTGAGTAGCGAGTCCAGTATTTCAACTGTTCCGGTGTCAACTTTAATGATAGACAAGATCCAGTGAAATCTGCATGCACACACATTTGCATGTCTTAATTAAGCAAGCATATGTAAGCAAAAACATGTAGCTAGCTAGTAGGCAAAAATAGAGAATTTGTAGTACAAGAAAGTGTGACTCACTGGAAGTTGTAAGGAAGTAGTATATCTTCATTGTATTTGAGGCGCTTCAAGAACTCTAGCATGCTGTCCTCTACCTCTTTTTCATAATATGCATCTAATTTCCATGTGTATTCATTAACGGTGTTTGGGTCAATGAACCCAATGCCATAGCGTCCTCCTTTTCTCATTTCATACATCTTCATCCTGCATAATATCACAGAAAAGAATATAGTGAGGATAATTACACGTAATGATTGATCAAAAGGATCACTACAGCTAGCTTGAGACTAAAATTACAGAAAGAAATCACTTATAGACAGTAGCAACTCACGATAGATTTGTCGAGTGCGTCTTGATTGTATAACTGAAACAGTTCAGAATACTCAACGGCCACAGCTTTCTCATGGTAGTAATCATCCTTCTTGACATACACCATGAGGGACTCTCGATCGGATCTCTTGCTAATGTCCATGTACCATTGATGCAATTCATACATTCTCATTGGGAGCTTCTTGACATCTTCTGGCTCGACCAAAGGTTGGCCCCGGACAAATTTCCATTTTATTTCCTCCTCTGTAATCAGAGGCATGTCCTCGATCTCGAGCAGTTTTCCAACAGTGATCTTGAGTTCTTCAGCCTGCAATATATGCTCCTGGGTTATTACCACATCACCCACCTCGGGAACGTAAACTGTTTGGCCACAATAATATTGGGCGCGCGTACTGTCACGTGTTGTTGGCGGCACAACAAGCGGGGGGATCGATTGTGCCGCCTGTTTTCCCAGCTGGGCAACGGTTTTCCCGCATTTTTTGACAGCTGCTTGTTGTTTGCTCGAGCTCGAGCTCGCCTCCTTCTGTAGACGTTGTCGATGTAACTTCCTGATGTGGCGCTCATAGTCTGAGTCAACAGGCTTAGGAGCTGGTGGTTGAGCCATACGAATGAAGTGGTCAACTACTTCCACAGGCACTTTCTCCCTTGGCGGCGGTGGCAGTTTTGGTCCAAAATGGGCGTCGACTTCTGCCCACACTATGGCATTGGTTTGCTCCTCGGTCCTGTCATAAGCCCTCACAGGAAGAGGAGTACTGAGGTTTGGACCATATTTATATCGCTTGCCTCCGCCTGTACTTCCTGTACTATCACCTCGACTCGTACCGCTACGCACCATAGCTGCGGGGTGTCTCTTCCGCGATTGCTGAGGCGGCGGAAACGGCTGACGGGGCTGAGTTGGACGAGGAGGAGTGGCCTGAAGCTGTGCCGGACTTGGAGGAGGAGTGGCCTGAGGTTGTGCTGGACTTGGAGGAGGAGAGGACGTCTGACGCTGTGTCGGACTTGGAGGAGGAGTAGCCTGACACTTTGCCGGACTTGGAGGAGGAGGAGTGGCCTCACGCGTTGGTGGACTTGGAGGAGCGGGAGTCTGTTGACTCGGTGGCGGATTTCGACGAGGAGTCGGGTGACGCAGTGTCGGTGGCCTTCGAAAGATGATGCAACCCTTTCTCCATAGGATGATACGATGTTTGTCATCTCCGAGTGTGTGCTCCTCGTCACCTCCAGGAATGTCAAGCTCTAGCCCCGAATATTGGTCCACCACGTCATCAACCACGACACGAGCATAGCCTGCTGGAATCGGGTTGCAATGGAAGGTTGCATCGGGGGAATTTGTATAAGCAACACCGTCCGCCACCTTCAAGGATATGTTCTTAAGTTTGAAGTGTAGCTCGCAGTTAGTGTTTTCCGCGATATCATCCACGGGGTATCTATCCAGCAGTGCGTCGCCTGGGGCGGAACCCACGCTGCTTCTCGGCATGGATGGGGCGGTGGTATCCAATGCTGGATCATCCGCTAGCTGCTGCAGCTGCTGAGACCCCCTTTGCTGGCTAAGTGAGTCGATCTGCTCCTACTGCCGCTGGAATTTAGCTGCCAATTCTGCTTGATTTGCTTCTAGGCCTTGAAGGCGTTCATAGTCCCGCTTCCTCTGCTCCTCCTCCATCTTCCTCTTCTTCTCCTTCGCAATCTTCTTTCTTGCACTGGTTCTGTAGTCGGCGTTCCAGTCCGAAAACCCCTCATACCACGGAATAGCGCCCTTGACTCGTGTTCTTCCCGGGTGTTCAGGATTTCCCAGGGCACGCGTGAGCTCGTCGTTCTCTCTGTTGGGCTGGAACACCCCCGATCGAGCCTCTTCTATTGCAACAAGTAGCGCATCTTCGGCTCCGTTCAGACATGCCTTCGTCGAAACATTGCCTGTCTTCGGGTCCAACTCCCCCCATGCGCATAGAACCAAGTCCTGCACCTGAGGGGCTAGCTGTTAGTAACCGGAGTGACACTTGCATCCTCCATCTCTTTCTCAGACTTATCCCACTTAGGCATTGCCACCGCGTAGCCACCTGGCCCCAGCTTATGGAACTTATCCTTTTTTCCGGCATTCTTCTTGTTTATTCTCGACCGTTCCTTAGCTAATTCTGAATCCTTGAATTTCACGAAATCGTCCCAATGAGCACTTTGATTCTCTAGTATCCCCTCGAATACTAGAGACTTCCTTCCTCCCTTGACGTACTTCTCCCACGTCGTTCTCTTGTGGTTCTTGAATGCAACCGCCATCTTCCTAAAAGCAGCGTCCTTGACTTTCCACACATATGCTTTTGTGAAATGATCTGGTAGGGTGAAATGTTCCATGAGAGTATCCCAAAGTAGTTTTTTTATTCTCGTCGACAAAAGTAACATTTGGACGTGGCTTTGCTGGCTTTCTCCATTCTTGAAGGGAGATCGGGTGTTGGTCCTTCACAAGAACTCCGCACTGACGAACGAACTTGTCCGCAATCTTCTTAGGCACTAATGGTTCGCCATTAGGTCTGATTGCCTCGATATTGTACTTTACGCCCTCCTTCAACTTTTTGTTCGGGCCTCGTTTCGTCCTTTTGCCTGAAGATTTGCTCGATCCGGATGGCTGAAAGAAGAAAGATCGATTCGTTAACATATCTTCAACTCATTTAAAACATGCGATGATCACCAGATTCCTGCTTCTATAAATATATATACCTCGCCGGTGTTTGTTGTTTCAAGATCAACATGTTCTTTGTCGCAGTTCATGACTTCATCTTCTCGGTCGTCGCGATCGAATATCATATCACCCTCTCCGGTGTTGTTTAGAAATTCGGAGCCGTCAAAATCTTCTTCATTCTGATCATCACCTGGCCCGTGTATGATATCGAACATGGTCTGTTCTCTCTCTCTCTGTCGGTATTGTCCACCATAGCTTTTATTTAACTATGCCAAAAGAAATATAAAACAATTTAGTATAATCTCGAATAATAGATATAATCTCGAATACATCGTCTCGAATAATAGATATAATCTCGAATACATCGTCTCGAATAATAGATTTAATCTCGAATACGTCGTCTCGAATAGTAGATATAATCTTGTCGAATACATCGTCTCAAATAATATATATAATCTCGAATAAATCATCTCGAATATTATATATTGAATACATCACTAGCTAGCTAGCTAGCTAATAAAGATCGAATACTAGAGAGTAATCTAGGCGGTGGACAACCAAAGTGAAGGAACCATCACTGGATCAAAGCTCGGGTGATCTCCCCAAAGAACCTGCCAGGTATTGGAGAACCTGACGTCCATAGCAGCCATGTAGCGATGGACGTGCTCGTCCTCCTCAATGACACGGCGACGTACCACCTCCGGCAGGGCCGGCTCCCTCCGCACCGAAAGTGGCCCACGTGAATGCCACCCAAGGAGATGAGGGTCGACGACGGGACCCGGGGCCGGGTTCCTCACCAAGCGTCGCGCCCCTGAAGGTAGCACCTCCCAGTGCCAGCCCGGCGGAGTCCAGTCCCAAACATGGGTCCTCTGAAGCAGGACGTCGTTGCGAACGGGTCGACGGCGAGGATGCGGGCCGGGCATAGTCGACAACAAATACTATATGCAAATGTAACACTAATTATGCTATCATTGCATATGTCAAAATTCTATATGCTATTTCATACTAATTAAGCATCTAACAATAAAAACAGAAAAAACAACTTCTATACATCCATTAAAAACAGAAAAACAACATTATATAAAACTAACATTAATCTAATTCATCTAGCTAGCTAAAACTAACATTATATAAAACAAACAGAAAAACAACTTCTATACAATTTGAAATTAATCTAATTCATCTAGCTAGCTAAAACTAACATTTCCAAAATTTCTAACATTTCTATATAACTAACATTTCTATATAACAACATTATATAAAAAAATTCCATACTAATTAAACACTAATTATATCCATCTAACATGCATTCATACATATATACTAGTGAAAAAATAATAATCTAAAAAATCTAAACTAATTAAACATACAAAATACGTATATACTAATTAACTTAAGGAAATGTGCGTGTGTGTGTGTTCATCATGCTTGTGTGTGTGTATGGGCTCGGGGAGGGGCGGCGCCCATGGTGGCCACCGGGGGCGAGGGAGGGGGGTTAGAGGGGGAGAGCTCACAGCGGGGCGACGGCGACGGGCCGGGGCGTGACCGGGCGGCGACGCGGGGACGGCGCGACGGGGACGAGCCCGGGGCGGCGACGGAGACGTACGAGGGCGGCGACGGCGACGGGGGCGGCGACGGGGACAGGGGCACCGGCGACGGGGATGAGGGCGGCGACGAGGATGGGGGCGGCGATGGCAACGGTGCACGACGGGGGCGGCGTAAGACGGGGGCGGCGACGGCGTCAATCGATTGGGACAATGGGGAAACAAAGGAAGAAACAGAGGGAGAATGAAATTTTTTGAAGTGATGTATATATAGAAGGCACATTTAGTACCGGTTGGAGCCACCAACCGGTACTAAAGGCCTGTTTTGGCCAGGCCAAGCGGCGGGAAGCACCCCCCTTTAGTACCGGTTCCTGGCTCCAACCGGTACTAAAGGCCCCCCCTTTAGTACCGGTTGGTGCCACGAACCGGTACTAAAGGGGGGTGCGCTGCCAGGCGAGGGGCGCAAAGTTTAGGCCCACCTCGCCTAGCGAAGGGCAGCCACACTGGTTTATAAACCCAGCTGCGGCTGCTCCTTCGAGCTCCTCTCAAATGCAGGCCTTCTGGGCCTACCTGTGCTGTGCTGCCCCGTGGGCCTACCGGGCCTTTGCTGGCCTGCATCCTGGCCAAACAACGGGTTGGGTTTCTAGTCGTATGCAGGCCGCTCTAGACTAGTAGGCGGGCTTTTTTTATTTTTTTTGCTTTATTTATTTTTGTGTTGTTGTTTTTGTGTATTTAGAGTTTCTTTGTGAATATTTTTGCTTTAGGTACAAAAAATTACAAATTTTCTGTTAGTGCCCGTAGTTTTCAAATTTGAATAGTTTAAATTTTGAATTATTTGAAATTAGTGTGAATCACTAGTTTGTGAATAACTTAACTTTAAAAATCAGTAAAGGCATGAAAGAATTTGTTTGCACATAAAATTTCTTTGCGTTTCAAATGCCAAAACACATAATTCACTACCCTAACTATTACAGAGATTCCCTTCTGGGTGTGAAACACAGAAGAAAGTGATGATAGCTAGTGAAGCCGATCACATCCCAGATCTTTGGGTGTGAAACTTTTTCTTCGCGTGTGTCCCTTTGCACCGTAACCATGGAAAATCTTCATCATTTAACGAGATGCTCGGGTCAATATTCACTGTGAGTGGAGCAATTTCATCAAACTTTTCATAATCTTCTGACTTGTCTGTCTTGTCATCCACTCCACGATGTTTCTCTTCCTAGAAAGAACTATGTGCCGCTTTGTCTCATCGTACGATGCATTCACTTCCTTATCTTTTCTTTTTCTTGGCTTGGTAGACATGTCCTTCACATAGAAAACCTGTGCCACATCATTGGCTAGGACGAATGGTTCGTCTGCATACGCAAGATTGTTGAGATCCACTATTGTCATTCCGTACTGCGGGTCTTCCGTTACCCCGCCTCGTGTCATATTGACCCATTTGCACCGAAACAAAGGGACCTCCAAACCACGTCGATAGTCAAGTTCCCATATGTCCTGTATATAACCATAATATGTTTCCTTTCCCGTCTTGGTTTCTGCATCAAAGCGGACACCACTGTTTTGGTTGGTGCTCTTCTTATCTTGGGCGATCGTGTAAAATGTATTACCATTTATCTCGTACCCTTTGAAAGTCATTATATTCGAAGAAGGTAACTGGGACAGCAAGTACAGGTCATCTTCAATAGAGGTGTCATGCATGGTACGTGCTTGCAACCAGCTGGCGAAACTCCTGGTTTGTTCACGTGTAATCCAGTCATCAGACCGCTCCGGGTGTTTGGAGCGTAGCAAATTCTTGTGTTCATCCATATACGGAGCCACCAAGGCGGAATTCTGTAGAACTGTGTAGTGTGCTTCAGTGAGAGAATGTCCGTCCATACATATTATTTGTTCCCCTCCTAGCGTGCCTTTTCCATCCAGTCTGCCCTTATGTCGCGAGTCAGGAACACCAATCGGCTTAAGGTCAGGAATAAAGTCAATCCAAAACTGAATGACCTCCTCATTTTGACGGCCCTTGGAGATGCTTCCTTCTGGCCTAGCACGGTTATGAACATATTTCTTTAAGACTCCCATGAACCTCTCAAAGGGGAACATATTGTGCAGAAATACAGGACCCAAAACGTTAATCTCTTCGCATAGGTGAACTAGGACGTGCGTCAGGATGTTGAAGAAGGATGGTGGGAACACCAACTCGAAACTGACAAGACATTGCACCAAATCATTCTGTAACCTTGGTATGATTTCTGGATCGATTACCTTCTGAGAGATTGCATTGAGAAATGCACATAGCTTCACAATGGCTAATCGAACATTTTCCGGTAGAAGCCCCCTCAATGCAACCGGAAGCAGTTGCGTCATAATCACGTGGCAGTCATGAGACTTTAGGTTCTGGAACTTTTTCTCTGCCATGTTTATTATTCCCTTTATATTCGATGAGAAGCCAAACGGTACCTTAGTACTGAGCAGGCATTCAAAGAAGATTTCCTTCTCTTCTTTGGTAAGAGCGTAGCTTGCATGACCCTGATGTATGCCGTCTTTTCCGTGCATACGTTGCTGGTCCTCCCGTGCCTCAGGTGTATCTTTTGTCTTCCCATACACGCCCAAGAAGCCAAGCAGGGTCACACAAAGATTCTTCGTCACGTGCATCACATCGATTGCGGAGCGGACCTCTAGGTGTTTCCAATAGGGTAGGTCCCAAAATATAGATTTCTTCTTCCACATGGGTGCGCGTCCGTCAGCGTCATTCGGAATAGGTTGTCCACCAGGACCCTTTCCAAAGACCACCTTCAGATCCTTGACCATATCATGTACATCAGCACCAGTACGGTGGCCAGGCTTCGTCTGGTGATCCGCCTCACCTTTGAAATGCTTGCCTTTCTTTCTTACGGGATGCCTGCTCGGAAGAAATCGACGATGTCCCAGGTACACATTCTTCTTACAATTAGCCAAATACATACTGTCGGTATCGTCCAAACAGTGCGTGCATGCGCGGTATCCCTTGTTTGTCTATCCTGAAAGGTTACTGAGAGCAGGCCAATCATTGATGGTCACGAACAGCAACGCCTTTAGGTCAAATTCTTCCCCCATGTGCTCATCCCACGCACGTACACCTGTTCCATTCCACAGTTGTAAGAGTTCTTCAACTAATGGCCTTAGGTACACATCAATGTCGTTGCCGGGTTGCTTAGGGCCTTGGATGAGCACTGGCATCATAATGAACTTCCGCTTCATGCACAACCAAGGAGGAAGGTTCTACAAACATAGAGTCACAGGCGAGGTGCTATGGTTGCTGCTCTGCTCCCCAAAAGGATTAATGCCATCTGCGCTTAGACCAAACCATACGCTCCTTGTGTCATCTGCAAACTCCTTCCCGTACTTTCTTTCGATTTTTCTCCACTACGACCGGTCAGCGGGTACTCTCAACTTTCCGTCTTTCTTATGGTCTTCTCTGTGCCATCGCACCGCCTTGGCATGCTCTTTGTTTTGGAACAAACGTTTCAACCGTGGTATTATAGGAGCACACCACATCACCTTGGCAGGAATCTTCTTCCTAGGGCGCTGGCCCTCGACATCACCAGGGTCATCGCGGCTGATCTTATAGCGCAATGCACCACATACCGGGCAAGCGTTCAAATCCTCGTACTCACCGCGGTAGAGGATGCAATCATTAGGGCATGCATGTATCTTCTGCACCTCTAACCCTAGAGGGCAGACAACCTTCTTTGCTTCGTATGTACTCTTGGGCAATTCGTTGTCCTTTGGCAGCATATCCTTTATCATTACTAGCAACTTTCCAAATCCCCTGTCAAATACACCATTCCCCGCCTTCCATTGCAGCAATTCCAGTGTGGTGCCTAGCTTTTTCTTGTCACCTACGCAATTCGGGTACAACAATTTTTTGTGATCCTCTAACATGCGCTGCAACTTATTCTTCTCCAAATCACTTGCGCAGTTTCTCTTTGCATCGGCAATGGCCTGACCTAGATCATCAATGGGCTCATCTGATGCCTCTTCTTCCGCTTCTTCCCGCATTGCCGGCTCAGCTTCTTCCCGCATTACCGGCTCAGCTTCTTCCCCCATTGTTGTATCATCGTATTCAGGGAACCCATGGCCAGGATAGATGTCGTCGTCCTCTTCTTCTTCATTGTCTTCCATCATAACCCCTCTTTCTCCGTGCTTGGTCCAAACATTATAATGGGGCATGAAACCGGACTTAAACAGGTGGACATGAATGGTTCTTGACGTAGAGTAATTGTGACCATTCTTACAACGAGCACATGGACAAGGCATAAAACCATCCGCCCGCTTGTTTGCCTCAGCCGCAAGCAGAAAAGTATGCACGCCCTCAACGAACTGGGGAGAGCATCGGTCATCGTACATCCATTGCCGGCTCATCTTTATTACACAACACCGAATAGACCAAATTAATACAAGTTCATACATAATCTCATACAACACTTAAATGCAACAAACAAATAACTCTCTAGCTAAAGCATTTAAATGCAACAACAAATACGATCAAGATCGCAACTAAGGTAACAATGGATCCAACAGCATAATGATACCAAGCCTCACTATCGACGGCATATTTTCTAACCTTTCTAATCTTCAAGCGCATTTTCTCCATCTTGATCTTGTGATCATCGACGACATCGGCAACATGCAACTCCAATTCCATCTTCTCCCCCTCAATTCTTTTCAACTTTTCTTTCAAGTACTCGTTTTCTCTTTCAACTAAATTTAACCTCTCGGCAATAGGGTCGGTTGGAATTTCTGGTTCACATACCTCCTAGAAAAAGTTTCTATGTCAACTTGATGGGCTTAATTTGTCATAAACACGAAATGCAACTAGTTTTAAAAGAGAATATAAATACCACATCTGAATCATAACAAGGACTAGGGCCGACGGGGACGGATATGAAAACCATGGCACTATATGTATAACAAACAACGTACGGGTAAGATAATTATACGAGTAACTATATATCCAAATCACACAAACATCAATTTTTATATAAAATTTCATGAACAAGAGGCTCACCACAAGGTGGTGCCGGCAACGGGACGGTGCGGCCGATCGACGGTGGCTACGATGGAGATTTAGAAGGCACTAAGTAAACCACACCTACATATGCAAACTAAGTGTTATTTTTGACCTCAAATTGCATATAAATCAAATACTAGCACACACATATATATATATATCCTCCCAAATTAATAAACTCACAAATTAATCACTATATAAAGCATTGCAAGAGCTAATCTAGCAATGAGAGATGAAAGGACAAAGTTGCTAACCTTTGTGATAATTTGAATGGATGGGGGCCTTCAAATCTTGACAAATTTTGGGCAAAATGTGTGATGAGCTCGAGAGGAAGAGGGGAAGAACAGAGAGGAGAGGGGAAAGGGGAAGAACAAAGCGAGCTCAGGTGGATGAAGGGTTTATGTAGAACGACCTTTAGTACCGGTTCGTGCCAAGAACCGGTACTAAAGGGGCTGGAGGGGCCCCATTCTGACAACATCCTGCCACCACTCTCATTAGCACCGGTTCATGGCACGAACCGGTGCTAAAGGTTCGCCACGAACTGGCACTAATGAAGGCGGCCCGGCTAGCCGTTGGAACTAGCACTAATGTATACATTAGTGCCGGCTCAAATACAAACCGGCACTAATGTGCTTCACGTTTGACCCTTTTTCTACTAGTGCCTACTGGTCCTCCACGGCCTGAATACGACTAGAAACCCTACATGGGCTAGGATTCAGGCCCGCAGAAGGCCCAATAGGCCCACAGGCAGTAGCAAGTTTAGGCCCGAAAGCCTGCATTAGAGAGGAGCTAGAATGGGGAGGCACACCAACGCTTATAAACAAGTGCCGGCGCCCTTCAGCTAGCGATGTGGGACTAAACTTTTGGGCGCGGGGCAGCACAAGGCCATTGGTCCCGGTTGGTGGCAACAACCGGGACTAAAGGGGGCATTGGTCACGGTTCATGGCACCAACCGTGACCAATGCCCCCCTTTAGTCCCGGTTGGTGCCACCAACCGGGACCAAAGGCCGCTGCTTCCCACCCTTTGGGCTGCTGAAAATTGCCTTTGGTCCCGGTTGGTGGCACCAACCGGGCTAATGCCCACCTTTAGTCCCAGGATGCATCGCCATCGTCGTCGCCTCGCTCGTGCCTGTCGTCGCCCGCGCCCTCACCATCGCCCGCCGTCGCCCGCGCCCTCGCCGTCGGCCAGGCCCCTGCCCCGACGCGTGCCGCCCCGGCCTGCCCCCATTGCCGTCGCCCGCGCGCCGCCCCGGCCCACCCTCGCCGTCGCCCGCGCCCCTGCCCCGACGCCATCCTCGCCGCCGACCTCTCCTCAGCTTGGTCCGGTCGCCGGCGCCCTCCCTTTGCAAATTTTATTTAGGTTATTTTCATTTGTAGAAATTTTTTATGTATCTAGGAATATTTTTGTTCATAGATGATAGATGATCAAATGATGTTTTTTTGTTCATAGATGATAGATGATCAAATGATGTTTTTTTTTGTTCATAGATGATCATATGATTTTTTTAGGTTATTTTCATTTGTAGAAATTTTTTATGTATCTAGTAATATTTTTGTTCATAGATGATAGATGATCAAATGATGAATTTTTTGTTCATAGATGATAGATGATCAAATGATGTTTTTTTTGTTCATAGATGATCATATGAATTTTTCAGGTTATTTTCATTTGTAGAAATTTTTGTTCATATATGGATATTTAGGGGGTCGAGGGTCGAGAACTAGTTTAGGGGGTCGAGGGCCGAGAACTAGTTTAGGGGGTCGAGGGTCAAGAACGTCGGACATTCATGAGAGAGGCGGGGAAGAAGGGGAAGAAGAGGGAGAAGAAGAGGAGAGGAAGAAGAGGATAAAAAAGATCCCGTCTATTCTTTCTTCTCTTCTTTTTCCTTCTTCTTCCTCTTCTTTTTTTATCGGGAACGAGGGTCGTCGAGGGGTCGAGGGTGGGGGGACGGCGAACATTCATGAGAGAGGCGGGGAAGAGGGAGAAGAAGAGGAGAGGAAGAAGAGGAAAAAAAGAAGAGGAAGAAGAAGAATAAATAGAGGAGAAGAAAGAATAGAGGAGAAGAAGTTCTTCTCCTCTATTCTTTCTTCTCTTCTTTTTTCTTCTTTTTTTTTTTATTGGGAACGACGGCATGTCGAGAGTGTCGTCGAGCGGTCGAGGGTCGGGAAACTAGGGCTTACCCGAAGAAGGAGAAGAAGAGAAGAGGAAGAAGAGGAGAAAAAAAAAGAGAAGGAAAAAAAGAGGAAGAAGAAGAAAAAAAAGAGGAGAAGAACAAGGAATAGAGGAGAAGACTTTTTCAGTTCTTCTTCTCCTCTAGCTATTCCTTTCTTCTTCTCCTCTTTCTTCTTCTTCTTCTTCTTCTTCTTCTTCCTCTTCTTCTTCTTCTTCTTCTTCTTCTTCTTCTTCTTCTTCTTCTTCTTCTTCTTCTTAATTTTTATCGGGGGTTCGAGGGTTCGAGGGGTCGAGGATCGCCGAGGCGTCGAGAGAGGTTTCCTAGTGTCAAAGTATTGAAGAAATCCATGCCTTCATCATTAGCCGGAAGTAACCTGGGCATGTTGGTACGAAGTTCTGCAAAGTTGTTCTGGAATGGAGTCCCGGATAGAATAATCCGCCTTTTGGTACGAATTCAGCAAAGGCCTTCCAAATAGCGATATTCGGAAGGCTCTTGCTGAACTTTGTACCAAAAAGCGAATTATCCTATCTGGGACTCCGTTCCAGAACAACTTTGAAGAGCTTCGTACCATCATGCACATGTTACTTTCGCCTAATGATGAAGACATGGTTTTGTTGAATCCTTTGACACTATGCAACCTCCCGACCCCTCGAAGAATAGAGGAGAAGAAAGAATAGAGGAGTTCTTCTCCTCTATTCTTTCTTCTCCTCTTTTTTTTCTTCTTCTTCCTCTTTTTTTATCGGGAACGAGGGTCGTCGAGGGACATAGATGTAGTGTCGTCGTTGTCGATATATACCCCCTCCCGATAGCTTGCTATGATTAGGTAGCTAGTTCTATGTTTGGCACTAATATATCCATCTGTCATGTTTGAATAATAATTGCCATGTTATAAATATTTGTACAAACTATGGACACCACCCGAGACGAAGCAAAAGAAGCGTTGTTGAGGGACATAACCGCAGAAGGAAGTGATGCCGTCTCGTTGTTTCTCAACAACATCGATGGTCTGGAAGGAGAGGGTGAACAAGCTGGCTACGGTGACCTAATGCCGGTGCAAGAAGAAGAACATGAGGACGGCTCCGATGACCCAATGCCGGTGCAAGAAGGAGACCGTGATGACGGCTCCGGTGACCGAACCGAGTCCGGCCAGGTATATATATTAGTTAAGCCTATGCTGACTAGCTGATTGATGCATTCATTGTTTTGGTATGTACACATATTAATTAAGTCTTTGTTCTTTTTTCTAGCCCTCCGGATCGAGCACAACTTCGGTAAAGAGACGAGGCCCGAAGAAAAATTTGAGCTCGGATGAAAAGTTAGAGACCATAGCAATCGCGCCCGACGGCCAACCGATTGAACCCCTCCGGACAAAGAGCGAATTTGTTTCTCAGTGCGGGGTTCTGGTTAGGGACAAGATCCCGAGAAGCATCCAGCAATTGTTTAAGCCGGCTACAGAAGACCCTGAGGTGTCTTATGTCAATGATATGCAGAAAAATGATCTTTGGACTGAGCTGAAGTCAAATTTCACCCTACCCCCAGAGGATGATCCGGAGAAGCCAGTTAAAGAGCAATTAATAGAGTCTTTTGCTCTTAAGAGGATGGCAGATCTATTCAGGAGGTGGAAGAAAGAGCTGAATAGGTTTGTCGATAAAAAGGAGACACCAGAATTCAAGGGCAGATATGAGAAGATCAGAGATCATTGGCCCGCATTTGTGGCCCACAAGACATCGAAAAAGAGTAAGAAGATGTCGGCGACAAACAAGCAAAATGCTGCGAAGAAGATGCTTCACCATCGCATGGGGTCAGGTGGCTACCTCGTAGCCCGGCCTAAGTAGGCCAAGACTGACAATGATCTGGTTGCTAAAGGGATCGAACCAGAGACAATTAGCTGGTCAGACCGTTGCCGGACTTGGTTCTTCGGGGCTGGCGGAACCTTGGACCCTGTAACAGGGAAGTGCATTTGGACGAACGATCAAATGGACATACCAGTCAGGAAGCCTAAGCAGTATATCGAAGCAGCGCAGCAAGGGAAGTTCTTTCCAGACAGAGAGAACGACGAGCTCACAATGGCCCTCGGGAATCCTGAGCACCCTGGACGGACACGAGGCACGCCAGGCTCCATTCCGTGGAAGGTTGGGTTTCCGGACGCAGGCGGTTACAAATCCCATGAGAGGAGGAAAAAAGTGCAGCAGACCCAAATGCAGGCACTGCAAGCAAGGGTAGACGCGATAGAGGAACGAGAAGCAAATCGCAGCAAACGTACTGCCGAAGCTTCCCCCGAAGCTACCCCGCCATCTCAGCGCAGAAGTAGTGTGGCTTCCACCGAGCTGCTTCAGCCGGAGCATGCCTTGACGGCTCCTGCCAGCTATCCCATGGATGCTATAACAGAGTCTCAAAATTGCCACCTTATGACGCAACTGATGAATTTGAAGGTCAAGGCGGCTGTTGGCTCTGTTTATCCTACTGAACCCGGCGCAACTTTTCACTGCCGGCCGATTCCAGAAGGATATGCTAGGGTGATGGTGGATGAAATAACGGAGGGATTTGAGGACCTACAGCTTGACCACCCTACCGGTGAAGGGGAGACTCGGCTGGGGTCTTCTCTGAAGACTCCATGCCTATGGCGGAAGGAGCTCATCAACCTTCCGAACTGGACGCCTCCGCCTCCTCCTCCTCCTCCGGCAAGTCAGGGCACTCCGCCTCCTCCACCGCCTCCTCCTCCGGTGAGTGACGATCAGGGCCCTCGGTCGGCTCCTTCTCCGGCGTGTGGCGGCACTCCGCCTCCTTCTCCGCCTGCACCGACGCGCCCGAGCAGCCAGCCTCCTCCTTCTCCGCCTCGTCAGCAAGGGCGAAAGAGACCTGCCGCCGCTCCAGCTGTTCTGGCGCGTCGTAGTCCGTCTCCTCCGCCTCTTAAGCAAGTAAAGAAGACAACCGCTCCATCTGCTCGGTCGGCGTCTAGCAGTACAACCAGAGGCGGGAGGACATACAAATTCGGTCCTTCTCTGCAGACTCCAGAGAAGTTACCATACGAGAGGACACCGGAGGAGAACGCAAAGATCGCGCGAACCGAAGTGGATGACTGGTTTCAAGGGTTGAAAGCAAAGAGACATCCACCTCCGGAGGAGAAGGTAGATCCGGTGAAAGTGAAGCGCACTCTAGCTGCCCTGGCAAAACCACCCAAGTCTCGCCGAAAGGCAACTATGAGCGCATTATTGCAAAGACATGGGCCGAGGCGGAGTGGTCGGGAAGTACAGTGATTGATCAAAGGCTGAAAGAACGACGAGCAGCTGGGAAACAAATTGCCCAGCTCGGCGAACAAGTGAAGCAATCGTGCCCCTCGCTCAAGGTGCCTAGCGACATCGTCGATCCGAGGATGGTGCCCGGTTATTGCAATGTTGACGATTACCTGCCCGACAATGTACATTATGATCCCATGGAGGTGCAGATACACAGATACGAGTACGGGAAGCCTCTCGTCAAAGATGAAAAATCTTTAACAACGATGATGCGAAGATTACATGATTGGTACTTGAAAATCTGCAGAGAGTCTGAGGGTAGGAATACTTTGTATGCGAGAGTTAAACCGGAGCATGACCTCATTGGAATTGAACTGTTGCCTATTCCATTTGAGGAGTTCTATCAGGTTTTTCAATCAATTGGCCCTCGATAAAACAACGGTCACCTGCTACTGTTTGTAAGTACTACTACTTCTGTCATTAAGTCTCTCTATATAGCTCATATCTTTCATTGCATGTATTTATAATTATCCTTACTATATTATGCAGATTGAAGATCGCCGAATTGAAGAAAAGACAAATCGGTGATATTGGGTTCGTTAACACATATCTCATAGATGCAACTGAGGTTGAACATCGTCCTGAAGATACCGAGGCCAACTTGCTACGATCATTCAAAAAAAATGAAAACAAAGATGTAATACTCTTTCCTTACAACTTCAAGTGAGTGTTACTGTCTTGTGCATATTCGGTTTCCCTTATATATTAGTCCAGGTTATAGTAATGTAATTGATGAGTTATGCATGCGTGCGCAGGTACCACTATATTCTCCTAGAGATTAGGCTTGAGCGGGGAGTAGTAACTGTCTTGGACTCTAAACGAAAAGATCCCCAGGAGTATGCGGACAAGACTGAAATCCTCAAGAAGTAAGTTAAATCGATCATTATCCACCATATCAGCAACTTTGTTCATTTCCTGATATCAAGTAATTGTTTTCTTTGTCCGGCAGGGTTTGTAGAAAATTCACCAGAAAAGTTCCGGGACTGCCGAAGGAGCTGGAATTTAGACACCCGAAAGTAAGTACTATTGTAGCATGTTCCGCGCATCTCCTAGCTAGTGATTCAAGTGCTAGTTTCATCAATACCATTTAGCATTCTTGCTTATCAGTTTGATTGACCTCTATTTCTTGTAAAGTGGTTGTGGCAGGAACAAGGGAATTATTTCTGTGGATACTACGTCCGCGAGTCCATCTGCCACACGACCTGTGAGCGGGGCGGGTACTCTGACGAACAATATGAAGTACGTAAATAACAACATTCACAATTTTATTTTATTAGCATCATCTGTGTTGAGTTTCATTCATTCATATATATATATATGTATTGACCCCCTTCTTCAAATTAGATGTTTCAGAAGCGGGATGAACTCCTAGCACCAGCTCGCATGCAAGCAATTCAAGAGGAATTGGCGGCATTCTTTCTTGACTACGTGATCGCTGAAGACGGAGAATACTATGTGAACCATGAGTCCGTATGATTATATTTGTAAGAGATAATTATTGTATATATGTAGCCGGTAGTGTCGGATAGATATAGGAGAACTTGTTGTTCGACCAATCTCTCAGAGAAGGAGAGGTGGTCGATATCACTTCTCTCTGTATGCATATATGTTCATGACGATCTTCTATTTCCTACGTTTGCTTACTAGCTGGCTAGCGTGTCTAGTCCTCTCTATACGTATGTATAGTACGTAGCGTCAACCAAGCACGGACATAAGAGAGGACACTTCTCTCTATTAATTATAGCTAGCTAACACAATATATGAAACACCTAAATTAACCCCCCAAAACCCCCAAACCCCCCCCCCTTCAAAAAAAACAAAAGCCCCAGCCACAGAAATGCTGACGCGTGGATGCCTATTGGTCCCGGTTGGTGTCACCAACCGGGACCAAAGGGTCTCCTGCCTAGGCTCTGCGCACTGCCCAGGTGGAGGCCCATCAGTCCCGGTTCTGGATTGAACCGGGACTAAAGGGTCGGGGCATTAGTACCGACACTTTAGTCCCGGTTCAGGAACCGGGACTAAAGGCCCTTACGAACCGGGACTATAGGCCCTTTTTCTGCTAGTGCTCGCGCACTGAACCCCCTGGACACGCCCATTCCCCCTGCCTCACTCCATCGCTCCACTCCGCCATGGCAGACGCAGCCGCCGCCGTTCCGCCGCCGTAATCGTGTCCACCGTCGTCCATGCACCGCCCCGCCGTGTCCTAAAGCTCCGCCACTCCCTCCTCGACCATTCCACCGAGGCACGCCCCGCCGGAGGCCCCCGAACGTCTTCACCGAGCTCGTCTTCAACCTCGGTCGCCGGAGATCCCCCTCACCGCCCCACTCGCTCCAGCTCTTCCCCGAACTCCCTGTTCGCTCCCCTGCAACCGCAATGAGCCACTGACCCTTCTCCCCATCTCCGTTCTAGATCTCGTGCACCGTACGCGCCGCCTCGAGTTCGCCTGCACGCGTCGCCGCAGAGCTTGTCGTCAACGAGGCTCCGGCCATGCCACGGCCACGCCACTTAGTCCATTAACCTCACCACGTTTCCAGGAGCCTAACGCACCTTACCACGCGCCTCGCCGTGCCCTGCAGCCTCGGTTCCGAGCTCACCCGAGCTCCGGCCGCCGCCAAACTCGTTGCCGACGATGTTTCCGGCCACCCTAGCTCCACCACTGCCACCAAGCGCCGGAGCTTGCCCCCAGCTACTCATAGGACCAAATCGCAGTCGATTTGGTCGACTATGGGCAAAACTAGAGCACCTCTGCCGCGTCTATCGTCGCTGGCGAGTTGACCATGTTTTGACCATGGACTAACGTGTGGGCCCAGTTTGACTTCCCTCCTGAGCCTATGATAGGTGGGGCCGGCCTGCTAATTAGTTTAGGATTAGTGTTAACTATTTTTAGTTAGTTTAGGACACTCACATGTGGGCCCAGGCCCCATTTACAGTTAATTAGTACTAATTTAATCCTGTTAGTTAGCTGAGTCACTGACAGACAGGGTCCACCAGTCAGGTTTGACTGGCTCTGGCGCCTTTGACTCACTGACGTCACAGTGACGCAGTGCTGACGCAATTATTCATTTTCTGGATTTATTTTTATATAGGAAATTCCAGAAAATAGCCAAAACTTCTAAAAATCATAGAAAATCAACCATAGATCCAAATCAAACAAATTATATATGAAAAATGATCAGAACAATTCGATCTATCCATCTGTAATGGTTTCATGCATGACAAACCACTTTAACCTTGCTTTTTAGGTGAAACAAGGTAATACACTTTTTATGCATAAGAAGTTTAACCTTCATTTGAATCTTTGATTCAAATGGACCCATTTCAACTTGTTTCACATTGCATTAGGCAGGACACATCATTTTGCCATGTCATAGCATACATCATATTGTTGCATATTGTCATGTGTTGATTATGTGTTGTGCGTCCTTCATGGTAGGTTTTGCCTCCGAGGATATCTCCGAGTATCCAACTGAAGGGAAGTACCCTACTACCACTCCATCAGTCAAGCAACCCATTGATCATTCCGATACAAACCCATGTTCTCGCTTCTGCTCTTGTTTACTGCATTAAGACAACGCGATTCAAACTGCTGTGTGCTACGGTAGTTGAACCCTTATCCTCTGCATGACCTGTCATTGCCACAGTAACTAGATGAAACCCACTAGCATGTGTAGGAGTTGATTGAGCCATGTATGTGATTCCTACCTTGCTATGCCTGCTATACTTAGAGTTGTGTCAGGCCTGGTTCATCTAGGTGATGGGCTAGAGTGGAATGATTATGTCGGTAATGTGGGGGATGTGTTGAACATGTTTTGGTAAAGGTATCGACGAGAGGCCATGTAGGAGTACATGGTGGGTTGTTCCATTGAGGCCATCCCTAAGAACTGAGATCTGTATGTGTGATTTAAGATTCAGTTACTACCATACAATGGGCCCGAAACCAATGGACCTCTCAGCTTCTTAATCACCCTAGTACTCTGTCCAGGAGTTGAAAATAGTTTCTGGTGTTTGTAGGTTATGTGTTGGCGGCCGTGTGTAGCGCTGACCCTAGGGGTGGGCTATATATGTTGCGGTAGATACACTGTGGCCGGGTATGCCGGGCGCCCGTTTGGCGTCTCGGGACCCTGTACACATCGTTCGGGGCCGTATGTGGAAACCTCGGCCGGACTCCCTACGGATGGAACCTGGACAGGTGATAAACCTGGACTACAAACTTGAGTGTTTAGGTAGGCCGTGGCCGACACCCTCGTTGGGCTTCCGCTTGAAGGTTGCCGAGTACATGTCATGTAAATGGCGGTAAGTGGTGAAAGCGTGTATGAAGAAGTACACCCCTGCAGGGTTAACATCATCTATTCGAATAGCCGCGTCCGTCGTAAAGGACTGCTTGGTTGCCTGTACAGTTCATAGACAAGTTAATGGATACTACTAAAAGACTCAAGATAAGTGTGAGTACCGAGGATGGCCCTCTCGTAGGCTGACGAGGGAGGATCCCCGGTGGAGTATTGTGTTGGTGGTTAGTGGACTCGTGTGCGAAAACTATTTTACTAGTGGAGTCTCGCAGGATAGCTTAGCCAAGAGTCAAAGCTGGCTTGCTGCAATAACTCCACCACCTTCTTGAGAGTGAGCATGTATAGTAGGTTCTGATGTAAGACTTGCCGAGTACCTTTGTATTCATGTTTGCTTAATTACAGTTTTCAGACGACAACACCGCCCCCTCCGATGCGTTTTATGTAGACCTTGATGTCGATGAGTGACTTGCCACCCAGGTGGTGATCCTGGCCATGGAGGGCCCCATGTAGATAGACAGGCTTCGAGAAGCCTTCTTGCTTTCTAGTGTCTGTACTCAGACTATTTGCTTCTGCATGTGCTTGTATGCTTGTATGACTTGAATGTCAGGTCATGTGACCCCTACCTGTATGAACATGTTATGTATGGATCATTGGAGCCTTTAAATAAAGCACTTGAGTTGTAGAGTTTTGTTGTGATGCCATGTTGTATTTGCACATATCAAGCATATTGTGTGTATGATTGAAATGCTTGGTATGTGTGGGAGCTGACAATCTAGTTGTTTATCCTTGGCAACCTTTCTTATGGGGAAATGTAGTCTAGTGCTCCTCGAGCCATAGTAGTCCACTACAGCCCAGTTCACCGGAGTCCTGCTAGCCCAGCACTACTGCTCAGGACACTTGACTGGCCGACATGTGTTTCACTTCGTTCCTATGTCTGTCCCTTCAGGGAAATGTCACGCGGTGACTTCTGGAGTCTTGCCTAGCCTGCTACAGCCCGGGTTCCCCGGAGTCCTGTTAGCCCAGTGCTACAGCCCGGAATCACATGCTGATGACTGACATGCTTGATGTGATTCATGTATGCCTTCTCCATAGGTCTGTGCCGCTTTGGGTTCACGACTAGCCATGTCGGCCCGGGTTCTCTGTCATATGGATGCTAGCGATACTATCATATACGTGAGCCAAGAGGCGCAAACGGTCCCGGACCATGGTAAGGCGACACCCGTGGGGATACCGTGCGTGAAGCCGCAATGTGATATGAGGTGTTACCGGCTAGATCGATGTGACTTGGAATTGGGGTCCTGACATTCATCTATATCGCAATTATATATATAATTTCTGGCCTCGCGAAGGAGAAAGCATCGCTCAAGCTTGGGGGAGGCTTAAATCAATGTTATATTCATGCCCCAATCATGAGCACCCGAGAGAAATAATTATGCAAAGTTTTTATGCTCGACTTTCTCATAATAATCAAACCATGCTCGATACTTCTTGTGCTGTCTTTTTTATGATGAAGACTATTGAATTCAGATGGAATTTATTGGATAGAATTAAACGCAACTCTGAAGATTGGGACCTTGACGAAGGTAAGGAGTCAGGTATGACACCTAAGTTTTATTGTGTTAAATCTTTTATGGATACCGATATTTACCGCAAGTTTAGCACTAAATATGGACTTGACTCTGAGATAGTAGCTTCTTTCTGTGAATCTTTTGCTACTTATGTTCATTTCCTAAGGAGTAGTGGTTTAAATATCATCCTTCCATAGAAGTATAAGTAGCTGCACCTATTAAAGTTGAAGAAAAGATTGTCACTTATAATGATCCTATTGTTCCTACTTCTTATATTGAGAAATCACCTTTCCCTGTTCACTGTTCAAGATATCTTCCGATATGCCGATAAATCGGCCGATTTATCGCTTACTGTTGTTAGACCGATAAGATAAATCGGCCAATAAATCAGCCGATATGGCGATAAATCGTCCGATATGCTGATAAACTGATCGATTTACCCCTTATCATGGGTCGACCGATAAGTTCTCGATAAGCGATATCCCCAACATTGTCCCTGTTAAAATAAGGGATCATGCTAAAGCTTCAACTCTTGTTCGTAAAAGAAATATTTGAACTTATACACCTCCTGAGCAAGTTAAAGTACACCCTAATATTGCTATTGTTAAAGATCTTTTTGTCTGATAATATTGATGGGCATGTTATTCAGTTTGAAGGTGAAACTACTAGAATTGCTAAGCCTTGTGCTAAAGATAAACATAGACCTGTGGTAGGTGTGCCTGTTATTTCTGCTAAAATAGGAGATCATTGTTATCATGGATTATGTGATATGTGTGCTAGTGCTAGTGTTATACCACATACTTTATATGAAGAAATTAAGAATGAAATTGCACCTGCTGAGTTAGAAGATATTGATGTCACAATTAAACTTTCCAATAGAGATACTGTTTTAGCAATGGGAATTGTTAGAGATGTTGATGCCTTGTGTGGGAAAACTAAATATCCTGCTGATTTTCTTGTTCTTAGTTTCCCACAAGATAGCTTTTGTCCCATTATATTTGGTAGACCCTTCTTAAATACTGTCAATGCTACCATAGACTGCACTAAGAATATTGTTACTGTTGGTTTGGATGATATGGTTCATGAGTTTAATTTCTCTAAATTTAGTAAACAACATCGCGAGGAAGAATTACCTAGTAAGGATGAGATTATTGGTCTTGCTTCTATTGCCGTACCTCCTAGTAATCCTTTAGAACACTATTTGCTAGACCATGAAAATGATATGTTCATGAATGAAAGAAGGGAAATAGATGAAGTATTCTTTAAACAAGCACCTATTGTGAAACACAATTTGCCTGTTGAAATCCTAGGGGATCCTCCTCCACCCAAGGGTGATCCCGTGTTTGAGCTTAAACCTTTGCGTGATAATCTTAAATATGCTTATCTTGATGAAAAGAAGATATATCCTGTTATTATTAGTGCTAACCTTTTCGAGCATGAAGAATAAAGATTATTGAAAACTCTGAAGAAGCATCGTGCTGCTATTGGATATACTCTTGATGATCTTAAGGGCATTAGTCCCACTCTATGTGAACATAAAATAAATTTGGAAGAAGATGCCAAACCAGTACGTGATCCTCAACGATGTCTGAATCCTAAAATGAAAGAAGTGGTAAGAAAAGAAATACTAAAGCTTCTGGAGGCAGGTATAATCTATCCCATTGCTGATAGAGAGTGGGTAAGTCCTGTCCATTGTGTCCCTAAGAAGGGAGGTATTACTGTTGTTCCTAATGATAAGGATGAATTGATTCCACAAAGAATTATCATAGGTTATAGGATGGTAATTGATTTCCGGAAATTAAATAAAGCTACTAAGAAAGATCATTACCCCTTACCTTTTATTGATCAAATGCTAGAAAGATTATGCAAACATACACACTATTGCTTTCCAGATGGTTATTCCGGTTTCTCTCAAATACCTGTGTCGGCTAAAGATTAATCAAAGACTACTTTTACATGCCCTTTTGGTACTTTTGCTTATAGACATATGCCTTTTGGTTTATGTAATGCACCTGCTACCTTTCAAAGATGCATGATGGCTATATTCTATGACTTTTGTGAAAATATTTGTGAGGTTTTCATGGACGACTTTTCCGTCTATGGTTCCTCTTTTGACGATTGCTAAGAACCCTAGACAAGGAACTTTTAGCAGTTGTATTTGCTTGTGATAAGTTCAGATCTTATATTGTTGATTCTAAAGTAACTATTTACACTGACATGCTGCTATTAAATATCTTATGGAAAAGAAAGATGCTAAACCTAGACTTATTAGATGGGTTCTCTTGCTACAAGAATTTGATTTGAATATTGTTGATAGAAAGGGAGCTGAGAACCCCATTGCAGACAACTTATCCAGGTTAGAAAATATTCTTGATGACCCACTACCTATTAATGATGACTTTCCTGATGAACAATTAAATGTTATAAGTACTTCTCGTAGTACTCCATGGTATGCTAATTATGCTAATTATATTGTTACTAAGTTTATACCACCTAGCTTCACATACCAGCAAAAGAAAAAGTTTTTCTATGATTTAAGACATTACTTTTGGGATGACCCACATCTTTATAAGGAAGGAGTAGATGGTGTTATTATACGTTGTATACCTGAGCATGAATAGGAACAGATCCTACACAAGTGTCATTCCGAGTCTTATGGGGGACACCACGCTGGAGATAGAACTGCACATAAGGTATTGCAATCTGGTTTTTATTGGCCTACTCTCTTCAAGGATGCCTGTAAGTTTGTCTTTTCTTGCGATGAATGTCAAAGAATTGGTAATATTAGTAGACGTCAAGAAATGCCTATGAATTATTCACTTGTTATTGAACCGTTTGATGTTTGGGGCTTTGATTATATGGGGCCTTTTCCTGCCTCTAATGGGTATACACATATTCTAGTTGTTGTTGATTACGTTACTAAGTGGGTAGAAGCTATTCCAACTAGTAGTGTTGATCATAACACTTCTATTAAAATGCTTAAGGAAGTTATTTTTCTGCGGTTTGGAGTCCCTAGATATTTAATGATTGATGGTGGTTCACACTTTATTCATGGTGACTTCCGTAAAATGCTTGCTAAATATGATGTTAATCATAGAATTGCATCTCCTTATCACCCACAGTCTAGTTGTCAAGTAGAATTGAGCAATAGAGATCTCAAATTAATTTTGCAAAACACTGTTAATAGGTCTAGAAAGAATTGGTCCAAGAAACTTGATGATGCATTATGGGCTTATAGAACTGCATATAAAAATCCTATGGGTATGTCTCCGTATAAAATGGTTTATGGAAAGCATGTCACTTACCTCTCGAACTAGAACACAAGGCATATTGGGCTATTAAAGAGCTCAACTATGATTTTAAACTTGCCGGTGAGAAGAGGTTATTTGATATTAGCTCACTTGATGAATGGAGAACCCAAGCTTATGAAAATGCCAAGTTGTTTAAGGAAAAAGTTAAAAGATGGCATGACAAAAGGATACAAAAGTGTGAGTTTAATGTAGGTGATTATGTATTGCTATACAACTCTCGTTTAAGATTTTTTGCAGGAAAACTTCTCTCTAAATGGGAAGGCCCCTACGTCATCGAAGAGGTCTATCGTTCCGGTGCCATAAAAATCAACAACGCCGAGGGCAAAAATCCGAAGGTGGTAAATGGTCAAAGAATTAAACATTATATCTCAGGTAATCCCATAAATGTTGAAACCAATATTATTGAAACCGTAACCCCGGAGGAATACATAAGGGACACTTTCCAGAATGTTTCAGACTCTGAAAAGGAATAGGTATGTGGTACGGTAAGTAAACCGACTCCAAAACAATTTTTAAGGCAATATTTATTCGTTTTGGAATATTTAGAAAAATAGAAAAATAAGTAGCAGTCCGGGAAGGACACGAGGGCCCCACGAGAGTGGTGGGCGCGCCCTACCCCCCTGGGCGCACCGCCCTACCTCATGAGCCCCTTGTGTGCTTTCCAGACTCCGTTTTCCTGCACGATACATGTTTTGGTTGGTAAAAAATTCATTATATATTCCCCGAAGTTTTTGACTCTCGTATCACGCAAAAACCTCCTGTCTTTGTTTCGAGTTGTCCTATTGCAGATTAAATCTACATGTCTTCCCGGGATTCGGAAGGAGAAAGCTATGTGGATGATTACTTAGCAAATCCAAAGGTCTATGGAGATGTGGAACATAATGGATGGACCACAGAGGAAGAAGAGGACTACGAACCCAAGGGGAAGGAGAAGACGAGCTCAGATGAAGATGAAGCACCATTACCTCAACCTGGAGACATGCACGTGGAGTTTAAAAATTCAAGTCTCCCTGATAGGGTAAAGAAACCCAAGTTCGAGTTTATCCCTTTTCGTCTCTTGCAGGAAAATAAGCAGGACCTATGCAAAAAGATATTAAACCTGGAGTGGGAAGTTGATGGTTTGAGGGATCAAAATGCCGTCCTCAAGCGCAAATTAAGGGAGAAGACTAAGCCATTTACTAAACCAACAACACCTCCACCGTCTCCGCCAACAAAGAAGAATTGAGTATCTGGGTATGGGCACTCCCCTTGGCAACTTCCAAGCTTGGGGGAGGTGCCTCGGTATCGTATCACAATCACAACTCTTATCTTTACCGTTTTTCTTAGTTCGATCCTATTAGTAGTATCTTGATCTAGTAAAATAAAGTTTATGGCATGATCTAGTTTTGAGTTTTTCTTTATGATCCCTCTATGTAATAGAGTCCGTGAGCTATATATAATAAAGATTCGTGTTGAGTCAAGGGCTTGATTATTTTGCCATGATCTTGGGTGAATAAAAGAAAAGAGAAAAAGAATAAAAAGAAACCAAGAGTTCATATTGATCTTATTGAGAGTAATGACTTCACATAGAAAGAGTATGATGATTAAAAGTTGTTGGGAGTTGGCAGACATAGCTTTGGTCATTGTTGCAATTAATAGGAAGTAATAAGGAAAGAGAGGTTTTCACATATAGATATATTATCATTAACATCTTTTATGATTGGGAGCACTCATTAAAATATGACATGCTAAAGAGTTGATGTTGGACAAGGAAGACAACGTAATGAGTTATGTCTTTCTTATATCTGAGATAAAGTATGTTTTCATGGTTCCTCTAACTTGTTGATCTTGCCTTTCCCCCTCTTGCTAGCCAAATTCTCAGCACCAAGTAGAAATACTACTTGTGCTTCCAAATATCCCTAAACCAGTTTTGCCGTGAGAGTCCACCATATCTACCTATGGATTGAGTAAGATCCTTCAAGTAAGTTGTCATCGGTGCAAAGCAATAAAAATTGCTCTAAATATGTATGATTTATTGGTGTGGGAGAAATAAGATTTATACGATCTTGTGATGTGGAAGTAATAAAAGCGACGGACTACATAATAAAGGTTCATATCACAAGTGGCAATATAAAGTGACGTTCTTTCGCATTGAGATTTTATATATCCAAGCATAAAAGTGAAGGAAATATGCCCTATAGGGATGGCTGTTTTGCCCATGGGTATGGGTACCCACGGTTACCCTACCCGAAAACAGTGGGCATGGATAAGACTTTTTACTACTTCATGCCCATGGGTAATGGGTATCCATACCCGCAAAATGCATGGGTAGGGTATGGGTATGAAATTATACCCATGGGTATCCCAATGGATACACAGAAAAATTAATAAATAAATTAAACCCTATAATACCTACGGTGATTGGCATTTCAGGTTTGCAAACTTGTTTTTTCAAGTTAGTTTGTAATAAAGATTAAGATATTTGTGTGTCACTCCACATTGTAAAATTTTGATGTAAGTGCAAAGCGGATTGTGATGGCCGAGTACCTAAATTTAGTTTTAGGCCCTTTTCTTGGCTTACCTTTATCATGCCAATGTTAGATACTATACCCATTGGATATTCATTGGGTATAATATACCCGATGGGTATGGGCATGGGTACCAATTTGTGCCCATGGATATTGAAATGGATGGGTATGGGTTTGGGCAGAAAAAGGTCGTACCCGCCCATACCCTACCCATTGCCATCCCTAATGCCCTAGAGGCAATAATAAAGTTATTATTTATTTCCTTATTTAAGGATAAATATTTATTATTCATGCTAGAATTGTATTAACCGGAAAAATAATACATGTGTGAATACATAGAAACTGAGTGCTTCTACCGCAAAGGGACTGGTCACTAGAAGCGGAACTACCCCAAGTAATTGGCGGATAAGAAGGATGGCAAAGTGAACAAAGGTATATTTGATATATAGATTATTGAAGTTTATGTTACTAGTGTTCGTAGCAACCCCTAGGTATTTGATACTGGTTCAGTTGCTAAGAGTAGTAACTCGAAACGGGAGTTGCAGAATGAACAGAGACTAGTTAAGGGTGAAGTGACGATGTGTGTTGGAAGTAGTTCCAAGATTGACATGATCATCATCACACTCCCTATACTTTTGGGATTAGTGTTGAACCTAAATAAGTGTTATTTGGTGTTTGCGTTGAGCATGAATATGATTTGATCATGTTTATTGCAATACGGATATTCATGTAAGTTAGAGAATAATTGTTGTTCTGTTTACATGAATAAAACCTTCTATGGTCATACACCCAATGAAAATGGTTTGTTGGATCTCGATCATGGTGATACACATTTTTATAATATTGAAGCCAAAAGATGCAAAGTTAATAATGATAGTGCAACTTATTTGTGGCACTGCTGGTTAGGTTATATTGGTGTAAAGCGCATGAAGAAAATCCATGCTGATGGGCTTTTGGAATCACTTGATTATGAATCAGTTGATGCTTGCGAACCATGCCTCATGGGCAAGATGACTAAGACTCCGTTCTTTGGAACAATGGAGCGAGCAACAGATTTGTTGGAAATCATACATACTGATGTATGTGGTCCGATGAATATTGAGGCTCGTGGCAGGTATCATTATTTTCTGATCTTCACAAATGATTTGAGCAGATATGAGTATATCTACTTGATGAAAGACAAGTCTGAAACATTTGAAAAGTTCAAAGAATTTTAGAGTGAAGTGGAGAATCACCGTAACAAAAATAAAAGTATCTATAATATGATCGCAAAAGTAAAATATTTGAGTTACGAGTTTGGCCTTTAGTTAAAACAATGTGAAATAGTTTCACTACTCACGCCACCTGGAATACCATTACAATGTAATGGTGTGTCCGAACATCGTAACCGTACTTTATTAGATATGGTGTGATCTATGATGTCTCTTACCGTTTTACCACTATCGTTTTGGGGTTATGCATTAGAGACAGCTACATTCACATTAAATAGGGCACCATCTAAATCCGTTGAGACGACACCGTATGAACTATGGTTTGGCAAGAAACCTAAGTTGTCATTTCTTAAAGTTTGAGGTTGCAATGCTTTTGTGAAAAAGTTTCAACCTGATAAGCTCAAACCCAAATCAGAGTAGTGCATCTTCATAGGATACCCAATAGAAAATGTTGGGTACACCTTCTATCGCAGATCCAAAGGTAAGATATTCATTGCTGAGAATGGATCCTTTCTAGAGGAGTTTCTCTCGAAAGAAGTGAGTGGGAGGAAAGTAGAACTTGATGAGGTAATTGTACCTGCTCCCTTATTGGAAAGTAGTTCATCACAGAAATCGGTTCATGTGACTACTACACCAATTAGTGAGGAAGCTAATGATGATGATCATGTAACTTCAGATCAAGTTACTACCGAACCTTGTAGGTAAACCAGAGTGAGATCCGCACCAGAGTGGTACGGTAATCCTGTTATGGAGGTCATGTTACTTGACCATGACGAGCCTATGAACTATGAGGAAGCGATGATGAGCCCAGATTCCACGAAATGGCTTGAGGCCATAAAATCTGAGATGGGATCCATGTATGAGAACAAAGTGTGGACTTTGGTTGACTTTCCCGATGATCAGCAAGCCATCAAAAAATAAATGGATCTTCAAGAGGAAGACGGACGGTGATAGTAGTGTTACTATCTACAAAGCTAGAATTGTCGCAAAAAGTTTTTCGACAAGTTCAAGGTGTTGACTACGATGAGAGTTTCTCAGTCGTATCTATGCTTAAGTCTGTCCAAATCATGTTAGCAATTGCCGCATTTTATGAAATCTGGCAAATGGATAAACAAAACTGCATTCCTTAATGGATTTATTAAAGAAGAGTTGTATATGATGCAACCAGAAGGTTTTGTCAATCCTAAAGGTGCTAACAAAATATGCAAGCTCCAGCGATCCATCTATGGACTGGTGCAAGCATCTCAGAGTTGGAATATACTCTTTGATAAGTTGATCAAATCATATAGTTTTATATAGACTTGCGGTGAAGCCTGTATTTACAAGAAAGTGAGTGGGAGCACTACAACATTTCTGATAAGTATATGTGAATGACATATTGTTGATCGGAGATAATGTAGAATTATTTTGAAAAGCATAAAGGAATGTTTGAAAGGAGTTTTTCAAAGAAAGACCTCGGTGAAGCTGCTTACATATTGAGCATCAAGATCTATAGAGATAGATCAAGACGCTTGATAAGTTTTTCAATGAGTACATACCTTGACAAGATTTTGAAGTAGTTCAAAATGGAACAGTCAAAGAAGAAGTTCCTTCCTGTGTTACAAGGTGTGAAGTTGAGTAAGACTCAAAACCCGACCACGGCAGAAGATAGGGAGAGAATGAAAGTCATTCCCTATGCCTCAGCCAGAGGTTCTATAAAGTATGCCATGCTGTGTACCAGACCTATTGTATACCCTGCCCTGAGTTTGGCAAGGGAGTACAATAGTGATCTAGGAGTAGATCACTGAACATTGGTCAAAATTATCCTTACTAGAATAAGGATATGTTTCTCGATTATGGAGGTGCAAAAGGTTTGTCGTAAAGGGTTATGTCGACGCACGTTTTGACACTGATCCAGATGACTCAAAGTCTCAATCTGGATACATATTGAAAGTGAGAGCAATTAGCTAGAGTAGCTTAGCGCAGAGCATTGTTGACATAGAAATTTGCAAAATACTTACAGATCTGAATGTGGCAGACCCGTTGACTAAACTTCTCTCACAAGCAAAACATGATCACACCCTTGTACTCTTTGGGCGTTAATCACATAGTGATGAGAACTAGCAAGATTATTGAATCTAGTAAACCCTTTGGGTGTTGGTCACATGACGATGTGAACTATGGGTGTTAATCACATGGTGATGTGAACTATTGATGTTAAGTCACATGGCGATGTGAACTAGATTATTGACTCTCGAGCAAGTGGGAGACTGAAGGAAATATGCCCTAGAGGCAATAATAAAGTTATTATTTATTTCCTTATTTCATGATAAATGTTTGTTATTCATGCTAGAATTGTATTAACTGGAAACATGATACATGTGTGAATACGTAGACAATCAGAGTGTCACTAGTATGCCTCCACTTGACTAGCTCGTTGATAGAAGATGGTTATGTTTCCTAGCCATAGACATGAGTTGTCATTTGATTAACGGGATCACATCATTAGGAGAATGATGTGATTGACTTGACCCATTCCATTAGCTTAGCACTTGATCGTTTAGTTTGTTGCTATTGCTTTCTTCATAACTTATACATGTTCCTATGACTATGAGATTATGCAACTCCCGTTTACCGGAGGAACACTTTGTGTTCTACCAAACGTCACAACGTAACTGTGTGATTATAAAGGTGCTCTACAGGTGTCTCCGAAGGTACTTGTTGGGTTGGTGTATTTCGAGATTAGGATTTGTCACTCCGATTATCGGAGAGGTATCTCTGGGCCTTCTCGGTAATGCACATCACTTAAGCCCTGCAAGCATTGCAACTAATAAGTTAGTTGCGGGATGATGTATTACAGAATGAGTAAAGAGACTTGCCGGTAACGAGATTGAACTAGGTATTGAGATACCGACGATCGAATCTCGGGCAAGTAACATACCGATGACAAAGGGAACAACGTATGTTGTTATGCGGTCTGACTGATAAAGATCTTCGTAGAATATGTAGGAGCCATTAAGGTTTCGATGACAGTTATATTATGAGTTTATGAGTTTTGTTGTACCGAAGGAGTTCGGAGTCCCGGATGTGATCACGGACATGACGAGGAGTCTCGAAATGGTTGAGACGTAAAGATCGATATATTGGACGACTATATTCGGACATCGGAAAGGTTCCGAGTGATTCGGGTATTTTTCGGATTACCGAAGAGTTACGGGAATTCGCCGGGGAGTATATGGGCCTTATTGGGCCATACGGGAATAGAGGAGAGAGGCCAAAAGGAAGGAGGCGCGCGCCCCCCTCTGGTCCGAATTGGACAAGGGGTGCAGCCCACTTTTCCTTGTTCCTCTCCCCCTCTTTCCTTCTCTCCTACTCCAACAAGGGAAGGAGGAGTCCTACTCCCGGTGGGAGTAGGACTCCCCCCTTGGCGCGCCCTCCTCCTAGGCCGGCCACCTCCCTCCCTTGCTCCTTTATATACGGGGGCAGGGGGCACCCCATAGACACAACAGTTGATCATTGATCTCTTAGCCGTGTGTGGTGCCCCCCTCCACCATAGTCCTTGATAATATTGTAGTGGTGCTTAGGCGAAGCCCTGCGACAGTAGAACATCAAGATCGTCACCACGCTGTCATGCTGATGGAACTCTTCCCCGACATTCTGCTGGATTGTAGTTTGGGGATCATCATCGAGCTGAACGTGTGCTAGAACTCGGAGGTTCCGTAGTTTCGGTGCTTGATCGGTCGGGCCGTGAAGACGTACAACTACATCAACCGCGTTGTGCTAACGCTTCCGCTTTTGGTGTACGAGGGTACGTGGACAACACTCCCCTCTCGTTGCTATGCATCACCATGATCTTGCGTGTGCATAGGTATTTTTTTTGAAATTACTACGTTACCCAACCAAAAGCGCATGGCAACCTCTACTTCCCTTTGCGAAGGGCCTATCCTTTATTATTATCTTCTACCTTATGCAAGAGTCATGGTGATCTTCACCTTTCCTTTTTTATTTTATCCTTTGGCAAGCTCAGCATGTCAGAAAGAACATGATATATATATATATCTAATTGGATGTAGGGGAGCATGAACCATTATTGTTGACATTACCCTTGAGGTAAAAGGTTGTGGGGCAAAACTATGAGCCCCTATCTTTCTCTGTGTCCGATTAAAACTCTGTAACCACAAGTATCGTGTGAGTGTTAGCAATTATGGAGGACTAAATGATAGTTGAGTATGTGGACTTGCTTTTTAGCTTTGACATAGACTCTTTCCGATGTTATAATAAATTGCAATTGCTTCAATGACTAAGATTATAGTTTGTTGGAACCCAACAAGGTCTATGATGTATACTTTTGCATTGTGAATAGATCATCACTTGAACATAAGTAATCATATGACAAAACCTATATATGTTGCTGTTATAAGAACAATCATGATGCCTTCATGTCCGTATTTTATTTTTATCGACGCCTCTACCTCTGAACATGAGGACATATTTATTGTTATCGTCTTTTCTCTTAAGCTTGGGGGAATGATACTTCCATTTTGCATCATGCTTTTATATCGATATTTATCGCATTATGGACTGTTATTTCACTTTATGTCACAATACTTATGGTATTCTCTCTTATTTTACAAGGTTTACACAAGGAAGGAGAATGCCGGTAGCTGGAATTCTAGTCTCGAAAAGGAGCAAATATTATAGACCTATTCTACGCAACTCCAAAAGTCCTGAAACTCCACGGAATATCTTAATATAAATAAAGAAAAATCCACACCAAAGATGAAGGCCAGGGGGCCCACACCTTGCTCACGAGGGTGGGGGGCGCCCCCCCTAGGGTGCCCCCCTAAGGCGCGCCCCCTATCTCATGGGCCCCCTGGTGGCTCTCCGATGCCCATATTCTCCTATATGAGGTTTTCGATGAGAAAAAATAAGGAGGAACTTTTTGGGGCGAGACTCCGCCGCCACGAGGCAGAACCTTGGCGGATCCAATCTAGAGCTCCGGCAGAGCTGTTCTGCCGGGGATACTTCCCTCCCGGAGGGGGAAATCATCACCATCGTCATCACCAACACTCCTCTCATCGGGAGAGGGCAATCTCCATCCACATCTTCACCAGCACCATCTCATCTCCAAACCCTAGTTCGTCTCTTGTATCCAATTCTTGTCTCAAAGTCCGGGATTGGTGCTCATAGGTTGCTAGTGGTGTTGATTAATCCTTGTAGTTGATGCTAGTTGGTTTAATTGGTGGAATATTATATGTTTAGATCCTATATGCATATTATTACCCCTCTGATTTTGAACATGAATATTCTTTGTGACTAATTACGTTCGTTCCTGAGGACAAGGGAGAAGTCTTGCTATGAGTAGTCATGTGAATTTGGTATTCGTTTGATATTTATATAAGATGTATGTTGTCTAGCCTCTAGTGGTGTTATGTGAACGTCGACTACATAACACTTCACCATTATTTGGTCCTAGAGGAAGGCATTGGGAAGTAATAAGTAGATGATGGGTTGCTAGAGTGACAGAAGCTTAAACCCTAGTTTAGGCGTTGCTTCGTAAGGGGCTGATTTGGATCCATATGTTTCATGCTATGGTTAGGTTTACCTTAATACTTTTGTTGTTATTGCGGATGCTTGCAATAGAGGTTAATCATAAGTGGGATGCTTGTTCAAGTAAGAACAACACCCAAGCACCTGTCCACCCACATATCAAATTATCAAAGTATCGAACGCGAATCATATGAACATGATGAAAACTAGCTTGACGATATTCCCATGTGTCCTCGGGAACGCTTTTCCTATTATAAGAGTTTGTTCCGGCTTGTCCTTTGCTACCGAAGGATTGGGCCACCTTGCTGCACTTTATTTACTTTTGTTACTTGTTGCTCGTTACAATTTATCCTATCACAAAACTATCTGTTACCACTTATTTCGGTACTTGCAGAGAATACCTTGCTGAAAACCGCTTATCATTTCCTTCTGCTCCTTGTTGGGTTCGACACTCTTACTTATCGAAAGGACTATGATAGATCCCCTATACTTGTGGGTCATTAAAAGGCCATAAAAAAGAGAAGGCCCCAAAAAAGGGGAAAGGCCATAAAAAGAGAAGGCCCAAAAAAAGAGAGAAAAAGAGAGAAGGGACAATGCTACTATGCCACACTTGTGCTTCAAAGTACACCATCATCTTCATGATAGAGAGTCTTTTGTTTAGTCACTTTCATATACTAGTGGGAATTTTTCATTATAGAACTTGGCTTGTATATTCCAACAATGGGCCTCCTCTAGTGACCTAGGTCTTCGTGAGCAAGCAAGTTGGATGCACACCCACTTAGTTTCTTTTGTTGAGCTTTCATACATTTATAGCTCTAGTGCATCCGTTGCATGGCAATCCCTACTCCTTGCATTAACATCAATCGATGGGCATCTCCATAGCCCATTGATTAGCTTCGTCGATGTGAGACTTTCTCCTTTTTTGTCTTCTCCACATAACCCCCCTCATTATATTCTATTCCACCCATAGTGCTATGTTCATGGCTCGCGCTCATATATTGCGTGAAAGTTTATAGGTTTGAGATTACTAAAGTATGAACCAATTGCTTGGCTTGTCATCGGGGTTGTGCATGATGAGATCATTCTTGTGTGACGAAAATGGAGCATGACTAAACTATATGATTTTGTAGGGATGAACTTTCTTTGGCCATGTTATTTTGAGAAGACGTGATTGCTTAGTTAGTATGCTTGAAGTATTATTATTTTTATGTCAATATGAACTTTTATCTTGAATCTTTAGTATCTGAATATTGATACCACAATTAAGAAGAATCACACTGAAATTTTGCCAACTAGCACTCCGCATCAAAAATTCTGTTTTTATCATTTACCTACTCGAGGACGAGCTGGAATTAAGCTTGGGGATGCTGATACGTCTCCAACGTATCTATAATTTTTTATTGATCCATGCTATATTATCTTCTGTTTTGGATGTTTATGGGCTTTATTATACACTTTTTTATTATTTTTGGGACTAACCTATTAACCCGGAGCCCAGTGCCAGTTTCTATATTTTTTGCCTATTTTAGGGTTTCGAAGAAAAGGAAAATCAAACGGAGTCCAATTGACCTGAAACTTCACGGAACTCATTTTTGGAAGGAAAGCAACCCGGTAGACTTGGAGTCTACGTCAAGGAAGATTCGAGGAGCCCATGAGGTAGAGGGGCGCGCCCTCCACCCTGGTGGGCCACTCGTGGCCCCCCTGACATACTTCTTCCGCCTATATATCTCCGTATACCCTAAAACTACCGAGGAGCACAATAGATCGGGAGCTCCGCCGCCAGAAGCCTCCGTAGCCACCGAAAGAGAATCTAGACCCATTCCGGCACCCTGCCGGAGGGGGAATCCTTCTCCGGTGGCCATCTTCATCATCCCGGCGGTCTCCATGACGAGGAGGGACTAGTTCTCCCTCGGGGCTGAGGGTATGTACCAGTAGCTATGTGTTTGATCTCTCTCTCTCTCTCTTGTGTGCTTGAGGTGATACGATCTTGATGTATCGCGAGCTTTGCTATTATAGTTGGATCTTATGATGTTTCTCCCCCTCTACTCTCTTGTAATGGATTGAGTTTCCCCTTTGAAGTTATCTTATCGGATTGAGTCTTTAAAGATTTGAGAACACTTGATGTATGTCTTGCCGTGCGTATCCGTGGTGACAATGGGATATCACGTGATTCACTTGATGTATATTTTGGTGATCATCTTGTGGGTTCCGCCCATGAACCTATGCATAGGGGTTGGCACATGTTTTCGTCATGATTCTCCGGTAGGAACTTTGGGGCACTCTTTGAGGTTCTATGTGTTGGTTGAATAGATGAATCTGAGATTGTGTGATGCATATCGTATAATCATACCCATGGATACTTGATGTGACATTGGAGTATCTAGGTGACATTAGCGTTTTGGTTGATTTGTGTCTTAAGGTGTTATTCTAGTACGAACTCTAGGGCTGTTTGTGACACTTATAGGAATAGCCCAACAGATTGATTGGAAAGAATAACTTTGAGGTGGTTTCGTACCCTACCATAATCTCTTCGTTTGTTCTCCGTTATTAGTGACTTTGGACTGACTCTTTGTTGCATGCTGAGGGATAGTTATGTGATCCAATTATGTTATTATTGTTGAGGGAACTTGCACTAGCGAAAGTATGAACCCTAGGCCTTGTTTCAACGTATTGCAATACCGTTTGTGCTCACTTTTATCATTAGTTACCTTGCTGTTTTTATATTTTCATATTACAAAAACCTTTATCTACTATCCATATACCACTTGTATCACCAACTCTTCTCCGAAATAGTGCACCTATACAATTTACCATTGTATTGGGTGTGTTGGGGACACAAGAGACTCTTTGTTATTTGGTTGTAGGGTTGCTCGAGAGAGACCATCTTCATCCTATGCCTCCTACGGATTGATAAACCTTAGGTCATCCAATTGAGGGAAATTTGCTACTGTCCTACAAACCTCTGCACTTGGAGGCCCAACAACGTCTACAAGAAGAAGGTTGTGTGGTAGACATCAGGGGGTCAATACATATATATGAATGAAACTCAACACAAATGATGGTAATACAATAAAATTGTGAATATTATTGTTTACGTACTTGATATTGTTTTTGAGAGTAGCCCCGCAGAGAGTTCGCGTTGTAGATGAACTCACAAACATAGTATCCACAATCATTCCCAGCTTCCTGCCACAAGCACTTTACGAGAAATAGAGTTCAATCAAACTGATAATCAAGCATGATAAATGGTATTAATGAAACTAGAATCAATGGGAGATGCCCGAAACTAGGTAGTAGGACTTACTTTCGGGTGTGTAAATCGCAGCTCCCTCGGCAGTCCCGGAATAATTCCGGTGAACTCTTTCCAAACCCTACCAGACAAAGAAAATAATTACTTGATATCAGGAAATGAACAAAGTTGCCGATATGGTGCGATAATGATCGATTGAACTTACTTCTAGAGCATTTCAGTCATGTCCGCATAGTCTTGGGGATCTTTTCGTCTCGAGTCTAAGACGGTTACTACTTCCCAGTCAACCTTAAGATCTAGCAGAATAAAGTGGAACCTGCGCACGCATGCATCACTCATCAGTTACATTACTATAACTTTGAGCAATAAGGGAAACCGAATATGTAGAAGATAGTAACACTCACTCGAATTTGTAAGGAAAGAGTATTTTATCTTTGTTTCGATTTTAAGCAGCGATTGTAGCAAATTGTCCTTGGTTTCTATGACATTTTTTGTACCGTCCATTCATGTATGATATTTGGGTTAATGAACCCAATGTCATAGATTTGTGCTTTTCTGCATTCGACGATCTTCAATCTGCATAATATAGTGAGCATAATTATATATACATGCAACGAAAGAGCTGAGCTATATATATAGACTTAATTACAGAAGTAGTACTTATAGACAGTAGCAAGTCACGAGTGTTTTGTCGAGGGCCTTTTGATTGTATAACTAGAATAACTCATCAAATTCAAGAGGCAACAGATTAGTTCCAACGTGGTCGTGCTCCTCTTTAATTCTCAGCGTCAAATATGCTTTCTAGACTCGCTGCAGGTTTTCATGAACCATTCATGCAATCTTCGCATCATCGTTGTTAGAGGAGGATGATCAGGTTTGACGAGAGGCTGCTTGTGCTGATATCTGAATTCGGCCACCTCCATTGTTTCAAACTCTACTTCATCACCCAAGTAATTACTAGCATTGGTACCGGGCACCATCCCTGGCTGATTAGCGATGATATCGCTAGACACCTTCACCGGAGGGGGGCATGATTGGTTCGCTTGTTCGCCGAGCTGGGGAATTTTTCCCACTTCTTCGTTCTGTTAACCTTGCATCACTCGAAGTACTTCCCGACCGCCGCACGTCTTCATATTTCTTTTTAAGAAGAGGACATAGTTGGAATCTAATGGAGGCGGTGGTGGTCGCTTCAGGGCATCGATAGTGCGCTTCAGTTTCACCGGATCTATCATCTCCTTCGGAGGTGGAGGATTCTTTGCAAAAAAAAGTCTCTCACTTAGGCAGCACAGATATCCGGTCCTCTCATATGGTAACTTTTCCAGAGGCTTGAGAGATGGACCGTATTTGAATTGCCTCCTTCCTCTGCTTGTACTGATAGCTACAGGAGCGGTGGCGTCTCTCTTCTGTCATTGCTGACGAGGCGGAGAAGGAGGCGGAGTGCTCTGACGCGCCGGAGGAGCTGGAGCAGCGGTGTCTCTCTTCCGCCGTTGCTGACGAGGCGGAGTGCTCCGACGCGCCGGAGCAGGCGAAGGAAGAGGTGGAGTGCCCTCACGTGCCGGAGGAGGCGGAGAAGGAGGCGGTGTCCCCTGATCACTCACCGGAGGAGGAGGGGGAGGAGGAGGCGGAGTGGCCTTACTCGCCGGAGGAGGAGGAGGAGGCATCCAGTTTGGAAGCTTGATGTACTCCTTCCTCCGTAGACATGTACTCCTCAAATAATTAACCAACTGTGTCACACCCTAGCTAGTTCATGCATTAGAGTGTTGCATCATGTTTAATTTTCCAGAAAACTGAAATGGGGATGACAGAACCCCCAGCACCCCCCTGGAACAACTAGGGTTTACTAAAAACTTTTTCAATGAACCTGAAATGCCCTTCTAAAAGGTCCACCCTTTTTGTTTTGGGTTAAAACCTTTGACAAAAATGGTGCACACTTTTCTAGGACAACTTAGGGTCATTGGATTAATCCATATAGTATTTGCATTTAGGCATTTAAATGCTATAAAATAATTTAAATGCCCAAATAATCCTGAAAGTAATTTTAGCCTGTTGAGAATATTTTCAAATGTGCCTCTGATTATTTCCAGGGTTTTTCTAAATGAAATAGTATTTTTACTATTTCAAAACACAAAACAGAATTAATAAGAACAGAAAAAGAGAGAGAAAGAGACTAACCTGGCTAAACCCCCCAGTCGGCCCACCTGGCGCCCCAGCACTGTGCTGGCCCATGGCCAGTCAGCTGCTTCCTCTTGCCAGGCAGTCAGGCAGAGAGGTGAGCGCCGATGTGCCTGGGCTCGCCACGGCGCCACCTGCTTGCTGCCCGCGCCCCTGGATGCATGGACGACCTCCACGTCGTCGCCCCGACCCCGCAGACCCCACCATTCACCCCCCTGCTCTCTCCCTCGCCCTCTCCCACCATGGCTGACGCCTCTGCCACCGCACCTTCGTGGTAGCCGCGCCCTCTGTCATCCTCGCGCCGCACCGTCATGTCCACGAGCTCTGCCATCGTCGACTATGTCGAGCAGGCCGAGCCCCGAGCGCTTGCCCGCTTTGGAATCGCCCCGACCTTGTCCTCCCAAACTCCGGCCACCGGAGACCCCCTTCGTCGTCCCCGCCGCATCAACTCACCCCGACCTCGTTGACTGCCTCGTCGTGACCCCCATGAGCTCAGCCATCTCCCCATCCTCTCCATTTCCTCTTTTGCACTCCGTAGCGGCTGCACCATGCTCACCCGCACGCGCCATCGCCCGCGCTCGTCGCCGGCGATGCTTCGGTAACCATTTGGTCCCGGGCATGTGCCCAACGGGCTCCCCGCATCGCGTAGATCCCCCGTAGCACCTTGCCGTGCTCATTTGTGCACCACAGCCTCATCCCCACCTGCATTAGGCAGGACATCATATTGCCATGTCATAGCATGCATCATGTTGTTGCATATTGCCATGTGATGATTGTATTCTGTGGTGTCTTTCGTGCTAGGTTCTGCCTCCGAGGATATATCCGAGTATCCAACTGAAGGGCGGTACCCTACTAATACTCCATCAGGCAAGCAGCCCCATTGATCATATCGATACTATCCCATGTTCTCGGTTCTGCTCTCACTTACTGCATTAAGACAACAATGTTTCAAACTGCTGTGTGCTGCGGTAGTTGAACCCTTATCCTCTGCATGACCTGTCATTGCCACAGTAACTAGATGAAACCCAGTAGCATGTGTAGGAGTTTGTTGAGCCATGTATGTGTTTCCTACCTTGCTATGCCTGCTATGCTTAGAGTTGTGTCAGGTCTGGTTCATCTGGGTGATGGGCTAGAGTGAAATGATTATGTTGGTAATGTGAGGGATGTGTTGAACATGTTTTGGTAAAGGTATCGATGAGAGGCCATGTAGGAGTACATGGTGGGTTGTTTCATTGAGGCCGTCCATAAGAACTGAGATCTGTATGCGTGATTTAAGATTTAGCCACTACCACACATTGGGCCCTGAAATATGACCCCGCTCGACTTACTGACCCCTGTCATCCTCTGTCCAGGAGTTGCAAGTAGTTTCTAGTGTTTGTAGGTTATGTGTTGGCGGCCGTGCATAGCGCTGACCCTAGGGGTGGGCTATGACGCGGTAGATACACCATGGCCGGGTAAGCCGGGCACCCGTTTAGCGTCTCGGGACCCTGTACACATCGTTTGGGGCCGTTGAGCACACCCCGGCCGGATTTCCTTGCGTATGGAACCCGAATAGGCGATAAACCTAGACTAGAGACTTGTGCGGTCAGTCAGGTCGTGGTCTACACCCACGTCGGCTTTCGCTTGAAGTCTGCCGAGCACATGTCGTGTGCAGACGCTAAGTGGTGAAAACATGTGTGACGAAGTACACCCCTGCAGGGTATAAAACTATTCGAATAGCCGCGTCCGCGGTAAAGGACTACTTGGTTGCCTATACAGTTCATAGACAAGTTAATGGTTACTACTAAAAGACTCAAGATAAGTGTGAGTACCGAGGATGGCCCTCTCGTAGGATGACGAGGGAGGATCCCCGGTGGAGTATTGTGTTGGTGATTAGTGGACTCGTGTGTGGAAACTATTTTACAGTGGTGTCTCGTAGGATAGCTTAGCCAAGTGTCAAAGCTGGCTTGCTGCAATAACTCCACCACCTTCTTGAGAATGAACATGTATAGTAGGTTCTGTTGTAAGACTTGCTGAGTACCTTTGTACTCATGTTGCTTTAATTACTGTTTTCAGACGACAACACCGCCTCCTCCGATGGGTTTTATGTAGACCTCGACGTCGATGAGTAACTTGCCACCCAGGTGGTGATTCTGGCCATGGAGGGCACTATGTAGATAGACAGGCTTCGACAAGCCTTCTTTCTTTCTAGCGTCTGTACTCAGACTATTTGCTTCTGCATGTGCTTGTATGCTTGTATGCTTGTTTGACTTGAGTGTCGGGTCATGTGACCTCTACCTGTATGAACATGTTATGTATGGCTCTCCGGAGCCTTTAAATAAAGTACTTGAGTTGTAGAGTTTTGTTGTGATGCCATGTTGTATTTGCACATATCGAGCATATTGTGTGTATGATTGAAATGCTTGGTATGTGTGGGATCCGACAATTTAGTTGTTTATCCTTGGCAGCCTCTCTTATGGGGAAATGTAGTCTAGTGCTCCTTGAGCCATAGTACTCCGCTATAGGCCGGTTCACCGGGGTCCTGCTAGCCCAGCACTACTGCTCAGGACACTTGACTGGCCGGCATGTGTTTCACTTTGTTCCTATGTCTGTCCCTTCGGGGAAATGTCACGCGGTGACATCCGGAGTCCTGCCTAGCCTGCTACAGCCCGGGTTCCCCGGAGTCCTGTTAGCCCAGTGCTACAGCCCGGATTCACACGCTGATGACCGGCATGGTCGATGTGATTCATGTATGCCTGTCCCCATAGGTGTGTGCCGCTTTGGGTTCACGACTAGCCATGTCGGCCCGGGTTCTCTATCATATGGATGCTAGCGACACTATCATATACGTGAACCAAAAGGCGCAAACGGTCCCGGGCCATGGTAAGGCGACACTCGTGGGGATACCGTGTGTGAGGCCGCAAAGTGATATGAGGTGTTACCAGCTAGATCGATGTGACTCGGAATCGGGGTCCTGACAGCGTTGGCATCAGAGCTGGTCTGCCTGTAGGTTTGTTGAGCCAAACTGGTCGATGTCGAGTCTAGAAATGCTTTAGCTATATGTAGGGGAATTGATTGCGGGATGGAACGTAAGGCTCTTTTACTCCTTTACCTTATGCCCTCTAATCCGAGTCATTCTCTTCTCATTCTACGTGGGTTAAGGACTAGGCTCTCTTCTTCTATCAGGTTCACGTGTTACTAATCCGTACTAGCTTATAGGATTATTGTTACAAGCCTCAGTACAGTTTCTACTAGTTTTAGTATGTTGTCGGTTGCACCAGAACCTTGATATGATGCTGTTGAGTGGTATTGCTCCGCACCACTGCCGAGATGCTCGAGGATAAGGACCGCGAAAATTGGGCCTTGCGTATGGAGCTTTTCCACTCCCGTGCTGATCACTGGGCCACATTGACTCGGTTTGCACCTGCGGTGCAGGTAGGATACATGGACCTGAGGGACATGTACCCTGTGCTGTCTGGATTGCCATATTGTATGGAGTGGCGTGATGTAGGAGGCATCACCCCTCCTCGTGGTCCCCGTCTGCCACCGTCTGTGGGACCAAGGCCACATCCGAGTCCCTATGGTCCGCAGGCTCCGCAGGACCATCTATTTCCAGATGATCATATTCCACTTCCAGGCTTTGGTGGTGACTTTTATGAGGATTACTACGGATCCGTTTGAGCTAGTAGTAGTTTCACTAGTACTATAAGAGTTGTATCCTCCACAGTTCTGCGTGACCGTGGGATACGACTTGGTGTGTATCACGCTCCGGAGGTGTAGAAAAATAATGTATAGGAGCTTGGAATGCCTCCGATGAGATGTAATGTCTTTCACCGTAGTTGTACTCTAGCCTGGACTTGTACTAAACTATGTACGGTGTGTACGACCAATGGTATATATATGGTAGTTTCTATATTACCATGTCATGCAATGAACATCTCGGCATTCCATGTTATCCATTACATTCTGCACTTCCTTGCCAAGTTTGTGCCATCCTTGTCTAAACTGTTGTCTTGTTTTTCCTAGGATGGTCAACACTCGCAACAACCCTGCTGCCCCGGAGCACGGAGAAGCCAGTGCAGCTAGGGGTGAAAATCTGCCTCACCCGCCTTTTCTGCTCGAAGTTATGCTAGAGGCAGAAAGAAACAAGCGTGAGACTAACCGATTGCTGGAGCGGATTGAGCAGAATACTGCACGTCATCAGCGAAATGACTTGGTGTCAATCAATGACTTTATCAAGTTGTACCCACCAAAGTTTAATCATTCCGTCGAGCCTCTCGACGCGGATGACTGGCTTCGCAGCATCACCCACAAGCTATGTTCTGCCAACGTAGCCGAAGCTGATAAGGTTACCTATGCTGCCTATCACCTCGATGGCCCTACTAGCCTTTGGTGGGAAAACTTTGAGGCTATGCGTCCGGTCGGCCAAATCACTACTTGGGCTGAATTTTGTGAGGCTTTCCATGAGGACCACATCTCGGAAGGTCTCATAGATCGCAAGAGGGAAGAGTTCTGCAGTTTTACCCAAGGCAGACTGACTGTGGATGCATATAGTCGTGAATTTGGGAATCTAGCATGATATGCTCCTGAAGAGGTATCCACCGATGCTAAGAAGCAGGCCAGGTTCCGCAAGGGACTTAGCCCCGAGCTTCGCCGTGATCTTCGTCTGCACGAGTGCACCTCCTTCTAGAAGTTGGTCAATAAAGCCATCAGTGCTGAGATAGGCCAGTCTGACTATGACGCTTCACGCAAGGACTCTCGTGATTTTGGCTCTTCATCCGGCTCTGGATCTCAGAAGCACCGGGTGTGGATTCCAAGCACAGCGCTGCCACCCAGGTTCATTCCGAGGCCATCCTGTGAGGTGCCTCGCCCCAACCAGCAGTTTGCACTGCCTAGACCCTATGGTGGCCCCGCAGCTAATGCTGCTCCACGCCCCAATGTTGTGACATGTTTCAAGTGTGGAGAGCCGGGTCACTACAGTCGAGAGTGTCCCTAGAACAACAACCCCGATCAGTCTGGAAAGTCCGTTGGCCGTGGTAAGCCAGCGGGAAAGACATTCTAGGCCAAGCCAGCCACCACTACACGTGGCCATGTCAACTATGTCTCAGCTGAGGAGGCTCATGAGGATCCTAACGTCGTCCATGGTACGCTCCTTGTTAATTACCATCCGGCATCTGTTCTTTTCGATACTTGAGCATCTCATTCATTCATATCTGAGAACTATGCTCGATTGCATAACACGACATTCTGTGACATGCCCACTTCCATGGTAATTCAAACTCCGGGTTCCAACTGGCAAACTTCTAGAGTAAGCCATGAGAATGAAATTCTTGTCGATAGTCTTGTATTCCTTGCATCTTTAATAGCTCTCAAGTCCTCGGATATAAACATCATCTTGGGTATGGACTGGATGTCAGCTCATTATGCTAAGATTGATTGTGCCACTAGAACCGTTCAATTTACTCACCCATTGTCGGTGTACTAAAGTAGGGGTACCTTAGTATCCCGAACTTGTGCACGGGCAGTCGCAGCGACCCGCGGCAAGGCTTGCCGGGTGACCGCCAAGACCCTCCGTGGTTCCTTTGGGGCCATTCAAGAACAAAGTATCCAAGAGCAAAACAAGACCCCGGCAAGAGGAGCTTGCCGGGAAGGAGACAAGGCCCCGGCAAGAGGAGCTTGCCGTGAGGGAGACGAGACCCCGGCAAGAGGAGCTTGCCGGGAAGACAACCAAAGCATCTCAAGAAGCTCGCTGCGGCGCACTGCAAGTCCCGACAAGACCCAGTGAGCGACAAGCTCCCAGACGCGACAAGGCAACATCCGCGGCAAGGCGCTTGCCTCGGCAAGCTACTACTCCGCAGCCCGCGCTCCAGTTCACCCACCAACGTGTCGCTCTGGAACCGCTCCTGGCGTATGTGGCGGGAGGCTGTGCAGCCGGGGGCATGCGGTGGCAAGCAAGCGCTGACTAGATAACCATCGTGGCAAACGGTGGTGTTCCTAGCGGTCCCTCTCTACACCGTCTAGGTGACACAGATAGGCATTTAATGCCCTTGTCCCCTGCCGTCAGGGTTAGGTATGACACGACCGTTGTAGGCGGTGGAGCCAACTACCACCCCTTTTACATTTTTACCCCCACCTCTGTTGCCACCTGTCGGTGACCCCTTAGACATATAAAAGGAGGCCCATGCGCAACAGAGGGGGGGACGGCCATTCTCACGCTCGGTCTCGCCAGCTGCTTGAGTGTAATGTAGTACTCATCGCTCCCGAGCAAGAACTCAATACAACCACCAAAGCAGGAGTAGGGTTTTACGTATCCGTGCGGCCCGAACCTGGGTAAACCGACCGTCTCGCTCGTGCGTTCGCCTCGATCTTCTCTTTGTGCATCCACCGCCCCCTGCCGAACCGAAAGGGGCTCGGTCCGCCGATCCCCATAGGTGTACGTGGGATCAGCAACCCCCGACATCTTTGGCGCGCCAGGTAGGGGGTGCGTCGAGGTTGTGCGAACCTGATCCGGCGTTCGCACGAGCCGAATCTTCATCGTCTTCATCAACATGCCGCCGGAGAAGAAGATTTCGGAGGTAGCTGCTCCGTCTGCGCCGAGCCCACCGTCGCCAGAGCGAACGGCTGGTGGAGTAGGCGCCGGCGGAAGAGCGGGCGCCGACGGGGAGACCCATGGCGCTGCCAGGTCCAAGGACCAGGTTGCGCCGCATGTCGGCGGCGCGGTCGCCTCCCACAATGACCGCGCGCACTCCAAGACCTCAGGGTCCGTACACGCACCGCGCACGTCCCAGGAGGCACGGGACCAGCAGCGTCATGGTACCCACGGTACCACACGTCTGCTGGGCCAAGATCAAGCTGGCGGATCCCGGAGTGCTCAAGATCAGCACGCACGCCAACATGCTGGCGTGAGCGCGGCGCGGTCGCTTGGACGAGATGTTGCTCCTTCTAACGCAGTTAGGAGTCCGAGCATATCTCGCTCCTTGCACCGTTCGCTGCCGCCGCCCACCACTCAGCGGAAGTGTTGGCACGTGCCCAGCTGCTCCTAGACTACCCTCCAGCGCCAGAGAAGATCGATGACTGGAGGGCCACTATCCAGAGCCTCATCGGCTTCACCAACGGTGACATTCCACGGCAACCGAGCGCGTCGCTGCCGCGGCAAGTCAGCCAGGCGCGAGCCGGTGGCGACAAGACCGGCGAGGGTGCAACCACTGTGCACTCTCCGCCCCGAAGGCCAAGATCACCGACTCGCCGGATCCACCTCGATAGCTACTCCACAGCGTCGTCAGATCCGTGAGCTCGTCGCGATCAACGCCAAGTTCTTCATGAGAGACAGCAAGAAGACACTCGAACACGCATGCACCCGGAGAGCCAGGTAACTTGCCGTACGCGGCAGGTTGTCCTGCGTTTACCCGTGAGCTGCGGCAAGTCCAGTGGCCCAACCAGAAGCACTTCAAGCCAGACGTACCGGAGAAGTACGACGGCAAGTCGCACCCGTCTGAGTTCCTCAGCATCTACACCATTGCGGTGCAAGCTGCCGGGGGCGAGACGACAAGGTCCTTGCCAACTACTTCATGCTCGTGCTCAAGTCCGAAGTCAGATCCTGGCTCATTTACTTGCCGGACAACTCCATATCCTCTTGGGCGGATTTGTGCCATCAGTTTGTCGGCGCCTTTACAGGCGGCCACAAACCACATGGCCAAGAGAGTGACCTCCACCTGCTTGCCCAGAAGGAAGGAGAACCCCTGCGCAAGTATATCCAAAGATTCAGCCGCGTGCAGCTCAACATCCCAGACATCCACCCTGCCGCGGTTATCAGTGCGTTCCATCAGAATGTGCGTAATCGCAGGATGCGGGAGGAGATGGCGATGAGCAGGATCAGAGACGTCAGCGAGCTATATGCCCTGGCCGACAAGTGTGCACGCGCTGAAGAAGGGAGGAAACTCCCCGGAGAGGATGCTGGAGCAGGGGGATCTGACAGCGAGGATGCCGCCCCGGCAAGGAAGAACCGGAGGCACAACAAGAGGAAGGGCAAAGAGGTGCTAGTCGTCGAGCAGTCCGGCGATGACGGCGCCGCCAAACAAGCCAAAGGTGGTTGCCCCGGCAAGGAGGTTGCCACATGCACCAACTGCCAAGCTGTGGCGGCCGCCGACAAGCAGGGCAGCTCCGACAAGCAGTACTGCAAGATCCACCGCACCAAGGGCCATGATCTCCAGAACTACAAGAGGGTCGAGCAGCTTGTCCAGCAACAAAAAGCTTAGTACGAGCGACGCGACAAGGAGAGAGCCCAAGGGGGCGGTGGAGAAGCCGGCAAGAAGCGCGCTGGCCAGGGAGGAAGCCGCGGCAAGGCCAAGCAGCGGCAAGGAGACAGACCTCCCCGCGGCCGCGACAAGGACGAAGACGAAGACGACAACGAAGACATGGATGATGTTGAGAACAACGAGCAGGAGTTTCAGAAGGCTACAGAAGTCTTGTGTGTTGACGGTGGCGCTTCTTTGCATACTTCCCACCGCCAACTCAAACAGTAGCTCCGGGAAGTTAATGTGGCAGAGCCACCTGTCGAATCACGCAAGCTTCTGAAGTGGTCCAGCACGCCTATCGTCTTTAACATTGAGGACCAACCTGATCGCACAACTGCGGTCGGGTGCCTGTCGTTGTTGGTTTCGCCAACAATCCGCAACCTCAAGGTCACCAAGATGCTAGTTGACGGCGGGGCCGGCTTAAATCTGATCTCCTCCGCTGTGCTCCAGGAACTCCAGATCTCGGACAGCGAGCTCGAGGAAACCGGTACATTCCAAGGAATTAACCCGGGAAGGAGCAAGCCGAAAGGGAAGGTCATGTTGCCGGTGACATTTGGCAGCGAGCTGAATTTCAGAACGGAGAGGGTCACTTTTGACGTTGCTGATTTCCCATTGCCTTACAATGGGATACTTGGCCGTCCAGCGCTCGCCAAGTTCATGGCAGCCTCTCACTATGCATACAACATGCTCAAGATGCCAGGCCCGATAAGCATCATCTCTGTCCCTGGCGACAAGAAGGATGCCCTTATCTGCGCCGACAAGATCTACCGGGAAGCTGCTGCCGCGGCAGACCGCGAGACACTTGCCGCTCAAGCTCCCGGGGGGAAGAAGAACACCAAGTCCGGCAAGAGCTCTGATGCCTACTCCGGCAAGCGCGCCTCTCCGGAGTGCTGCGCTGCTGTCAAGGACGCACCATCGAGCTCCATCGGCAAGAGTAAGAAGACGATGGCAGCTCCACCACTTACCAAGAAGGTGTCCGCCAAGGAGGACCGCACTGGTGGTACCTTCACCATCAGTGCCACGCTTGACCCTAAATAGGAAAGCGCGCTCGTTACTTTCCTGCGGGCGAATGTCGATGTGTTTGCATGGCAACCGTCTGACATCCCCGGCGTTCCCAGGAAGGTAATTGAGCACCACCTTGTTGTTTGTCCTCACGCACGGCCCGTCAAGCAGAAGATCAGGAAACAAGTGGTGGAGCGCCAAGAATTCATAGCAGAAGAAATCAAGAAATTGGAAGCAGCAGGCCTTGTCAGAGGGGTGCTCCATCCCACGTGGTTGGCCAATCCGGTCATAGTGCGCAAGGCAAACGGGAAGTGGAGGCTTTGTATTGACTTCACTAATGTTAATAAAGCTTGTCCCAAAGATCCATTTCCCTTGCCGCGCATTGACCAGATTGTTGACTCCACAGCCTGGTGTGAGTTGCTTTCATTTCTTGACGCATATTCAGGATACCATCAGATCTTCATGGCAGAAGAGGATGAGGAGAAAACCGCATTCATTACTCCATGTGGCACGTACTATTTCGTACGGATGCCTTTCGGGTTAAAGAATGCTGGTTCAACATTTGCCAGAGTAGTCCATATCGCTTTGAAGCCACAGATACACAGAAGTGTAGAAGCATACATGGATGATATAGTGGTCAAAAGCAAAGACAGGGCAACTCTGATCCAAGACTTAGAAGAGACTTTTGCAAATCTGCGCAAGGTCAGCCTCAAGCTCAACCCCGAGAAGTGTGTGTTTGGAGTCCCTTCCGGCAACCTTCTCGGGTTCTTTGTGTCTCAGCGGGGAATCGAAGCTAATCCCGACAAGATCAAGGCCATTGAGCAGATCGAAGCACCAAAGCGTGTCAAGGATGTACAGAAGCTTGCCGGCTGCGTGGCTGCTCTCAGCAGGTTTATCTCTCGGTCTGCTGAGCGCGCCCTGCCATTTTTCAAAATTTTGAAAAGGGCAGGTCCAATGAGATGGACTCTGGAAGCGGAGGCTGCGCTGCAAGACTTGAAGAGGTACCTATCCTCCACTCCAACACTTGTCGCACCTAAACCACAAGAGAAGTTGCTGCTGTACATAGCGGCAACCAATCAAGTCGTTAGTGCTGCGTTAGCAGCGGAGAGGGAGGCAGATGACGAGCCAGCAACCGCGGCAAGCACATCCAGCGACAAGCAGGGGGCTTCCTCGAAAAGCTCTGGTCCCGACAAGCAAGGGTCTACGCAGATGCAAGAGGAGATATAGAAGAAGATGGTGCAGCGCCCAGTTTACTTTTTCAGTTCCCTTTTGCAGGGGGCTAGGTCAAGGTACTCTGGTGTGCAGAAGCTGCTTTTCGGCCTTCTCATGGCCTCGAGAAAGCTGCGCCATTACTTCCAAGCACATGAGATCACAGTTGTCACTCGCTTTCCGCTGAAGAGGATATTGCAAAATTCAGAAGCAACAGGCAGGATTGTCGAGTGGGCTCTGGAACTGACAAGCTTTGGCCTCAAGTTTGAGAGTACATCAACAATCCAGAGCAGAGCATTGGCAGAGTTCATAGCAGAATGGATGCCAACTCTAGACGAAGAAATTCCGGAGACGAGCATCCCCGCCAAGGAAGCAAGCAAAGAGTGGCTCATGTACTTTGATGGTGCCTTCTCGCTGCAAGGCGCCGGTGCTGGTGTACTGCTTGTCGCACCCACCGGAGAGCACCCCAAGTACATAGTCCAGATGCACTTTCCCAAGGAGCAAGCGACAAACAATACTGCAGAGTATGAAGGCTTGCTTGCCGGTCTCAGTATCGCGGCAGAACTTGGGATTAAGAACCTCATTATCAGGGGTGACTCGCAGCTTGTCGTCCGCCAAGTGAACAAGGTTTATCAGAGTCCGTTGATGGAAGCCTACGTTGATGAAGTGAGGAAGCTAGAAGAGCGCTTTGACGGCCTGCAAATGGAACATGTTCCAAGAGCTGAGAACGACATTGCCGATGGCCTGTCGAAGTGCGCTGCACTTAAATTACCTGTGGAACCAGGGATTTTTGTGCTCAAGCTGACTCAGCAGTCCGTAACACCATCAACTTGACAGAGCAAGAAGAGGAAGTTGATTTCTGGTGACTATCTTCCGGCAGAGCTTCCCGAAGCCGCCGCCAAGAAGGTCCCCAAGATCGACGCCAAGAATGCTGAGGAGCAGTCTGCTACGGCAAGCCCCAGGGTTTGTTCCGTTGAAGCAGATTCTCCTGACAAGTTTTGCTCCGGCAAGCTTGCCGGGGAACGTCAAGCTCCGGTGGAGCCACGGGCTCTTGCCGTAGAAGCGGACGTTCCCGCAGCAGCAGATGTGCCTTTAGTCCTTGTTGTCGAGCCACAGGCTCCAACATGGGCGCAGCAGATTGTCCGTTTCCTTCAGACAGGAGAGCTTCCCGAGGAACCAGAAGAAGCGGAAAGAGTAGCCCGGCAGTCTAGTATGTACCAGTTTGTCGACAACACACTGTGCAGAAGAAGACTCAACGGTGTGAAATTGAAGTGTATTCCTCGGGAAGATGGACAGAAGCTGTTGGCAGAGATACATGGAGGCATATGTGGTCACCACATTTGCGCGAGAGCTCTTGTCGGAAAACCATTCCGGCAAGGCTTCTTCTGGCCGACAGCCCTCCAGGATGCGACTGCACAAGTAACCAAGTGTGAAGCGTGCCAGTTCCATTCCAAGCAGATACACCAACCAGCTCAAGCTCTCCAGACGATCCCTTTATCCTGGCCATTTTCGGTCTAGGGGCTCGACATCCTCGGCCCCTTCCCCCGAGCAGTCGGGGGATTTGAGTACTTGTACGTTGCAATCGACAAGTTCACAAAGTGGCCGGAAGTGGAACCAGTGAGGAAGGTGACGGCGCAGTCCGCGGTCAAGTTCTTCAGGTCGATTGTTTGCCGTTTCGGAATCCCTAACAGGATAATCACCGACAACGGTACACAATTTACGAGCCGCACCTTCATGCAGTATGTCCAAGATCTTGGCGCCAAGGTCTGCTTCGCTTTTGTTGCTCACTCGAGAAGCAACGGCCAAGCGGAGAGGGCAAATGCTGAAGTGCTGCGCCGGCTCAAGACCAGGACTTTCGACAGGCTGCACAAGCGCGGACGCAACTGGATCGAGGAGCTGCCGGTGGTTCTTTGGTCGATCAGGACGACGCCAAATCGAGCCACTGGCCAGACACCCTTCGCTCTAGTCTATGGAGCGGAGGTAGTTATCCCCACGGAACTCGTATACGGGTCACCTCGAGTGCTCGCTTATGATGAGCTTGAGCAAGAGCAGCTGCGGCAAGATGACGCGCTGCTCCTTGAGGAATATCGTCTTCAGGCTGCTGTGCGAGCCGCTCGCTACCAGCAAGCTTTGCGCCGCTATCATAGCTGCAAAGTTAACGCCAGAAGTCTCGAGGAAGGCGACCTTGTTCTCCGGCGCGTTCAGTCCGCCAAGAATTCCAACAAGTTGACGCCGAAGTGGGAAGGCCCTTACCGGGTGAAACGAGTCACCAGGCCTGGCGCTGTTCGCCTGGAGACGGAAGATGGCGTACCAGTGAGCAACTCCTGGAATATCGAGCATCTTCGTAAGTTTTACCCATAAGGCGCGGTTGTCGGACCCTGTCCGGCAACCACCCTTTTGTACAAGTCTTGCCGCTGTTGCATGTAATCCTTTGTACAAAGCCAGGCGCAGACCCTGAGCATAAGTAAATGAAGCGCTGGCGCCCAGAGTTATAGCATGCATGCTAGGTCGAGTCGGGTCCTTGGTTAGGGTTGATAGTGCTTAACAGCGGCTAACCCCTAACTTAGAGGTCGAGTGTGCGTCCTTTTGCCTTTCTTTCGTTTCCTTTGGTTCACAGGGCTCGCATATCCTTGCCGGACCGCCTGGGGACGAAAAGGAGAAGAAGGACGTGCCGGCATCTGGACCCCGGCAAGCTAGTGTTGCCAGGGGCTGCAAGTACCAAGGTTCACCCACGGCAATCCAGAGTTGCCGGGGGTTGCAATCTCAGATAAGTATTTCATCCCTCTTCATGCATTCTCTTATGGACTGGGAATACGAAACTACCGTGCTCCCTTAGCTCTAGGCCCTGGGGCTCGTTCCTGGGGCCAAGTTTTGGTCGTAGTCGCGGCAGCAAAGGGATGAAACGAGGGGCCGCACCCGCCTCGTCCCTGCCTCCATCAAAAGCGTGAGAAAGGTCGAGCGACATGGGAAGACGGCAGGGCCTGTTGCCAGGGAAGGTGTGTCTATCTGAAAGATACCAAGGGTTTGCTCCTTGATATGGGTTCTACCCGCGAGACAATGACCCGGCAAACATCCCTTTTCATTAAAAGAAAACATTCCATGCAGGTACAGTCCATAGAGGATGAAAAACATGAAAGAGAGGATTACAAGTTTTAAATGCAACTAAGGCCCGAAGGCTTACAAATTAAAAAGATAAGATGCCCGTAATCCTTTTCTTGTCCCTCTCTTCAGGAGGTAGGTCAAGGAGGCGAGAAGGGCAAAAGGGGCGCCTAGGCGAGCTACGAGGGGAAGAAGCACCAAGGGAACATCCCGGGGGCCATCAAGGCTGGACGGTGACGGCGGCGCCGGAAGCGGGGCTCGAAGACGAGGCGGCAGGACGTCAGCATGCTGTCGAGGGAACCACGCCCTCGTACTCCGGCTTGACGGCCTTGCCGCCAGCCCTCTTCCTCTTTTGCAGCCTCCCTACGCCAGCCGCCCAAGCAGACGACCCCGGGGAGTTCAAGGAGCCGGCGACACGGATGATGGGGTCGCCGGTGCCGCACGGAGCGGCGCCCGACACCTAGTCAGACCCGCCGTCCTGCCGCCCGCTACCCTCGTTGTTGCTGTCGCTCCCCTCCTCGTCACTCTCGCTCAAAGAGGGGTCTTCGCTATCGGAGGAGCTGTCCACGCAGCACTTCGCCCGAGTGTCGAAGCACCCGAAGACCTTGACGGAGAGGAGATCGCCCTCCATCAACTTGAAATGGAGGGTGAGCCCTGCCGTCAAGCTGTGGATGCGGGCGAACATCTTCCATCCTCGACCAAGATACATCACACCAGGGGCTGGGAATTCAGCGCGGACTCGCGTGCCACTGATCCCACAGCCCCTCATGTGCAGTCTCAGCACCTCGGGCGGGTCCAACTCCATCGCGCCCGCAAACGGAGCTGGGAGTCGGAGTCGACGACGAGGCGCCCGGGTAAGCCTGACGAAGAACTCCCAGGGGTCGTCCCCAACATGGACCCCCGCGGGAAGAGGAGCCACCGGTGGAGGCGAAGCCGGCGCGCCGCCCGTCCACCTCTTCCCCGAGCGCCGCGGCCACGTCCTCGACCTCGTCCACGACCTCGCCCCCACCCTCTTCCCCTTACGGCTGGCTCCGCCACCATGGGTGCGGGAGAGGGAGGGATGCATTGTCTCGCGGCAACCCTCGCCGCCACTGACGAAGGAACAGGGTTCCCTTTCTCCATGGCGAATGAGAGGAAGGGGAGCAGAAGCTGAAGGAAGGAGAAGATGAGAGAATGCGGGCTTCTGTCCTCCCCTCCTGCTCTTTATAAAGGAGCGAGGTGGGGGCTCGGCCGCCCCGCTCAGCGGATCAAGACGCGGGAAGGCAGAGAGCTGGGGCCGACCCACTGCCTCGACCCACGACGGCCCCGTTTCCCGCCTCCGCCGTCCGTGACCCCAAGTGCATGGGAGCCGCGTGGCAGGCGTGCAGAACCGAGACGATGGATGGGGCGGCCTCTCCCCACCCCGTGATCGTGGGGAGTAGGCACCTCGAAAACCGCCCACGATCTCTCCCACGATGCCGCTTTTAACGCGTGCCGTGCGGGGAGGACGCGGTGGATGCGGAGTGAGTTATGGCGTGACCTAGGCCGCGCGTGCCCGTGCACTGTTTTGGGCCGGCCCAACAGTGCTCGGCACCGTGTATGGCCCAGGCCCGGGGGCTCCTGTCGGTGTACTAAAGTAGGGGTACCTTAGTATCCCGAACTTGTGCACGGGCAGTCGCAGCGACCCGCGGCAAGGCTTGCCGGGTGACCGCCAAGACCCTCCGTGGTTCCTTTGGGGCCATTCAAGAACAAAGTATCCAAGAGCAAAACAAGGCCCTGGCAAGAGGAGCTTGCCAGGAAGGAGACAAGGCCCCGGCAAGAGGAGGATGCCGGGAGGGAGATGAGACACCGGCAAGAGGAGCTTGCCGGGAAGACAACCAAAGCATCTCAAGAAGCTCGCTGCGGCGCACTGCGCGTCCCGACGAGACCCGGTGAGTGACAAGCTCCCGGACGCGACAAGGCAACATCTGCGGCAAGGCGCTTGCCGCGGCAAGCTACTACTCCGCAGCCCACGCTCCAGTTCACCCACCAACGTGTCGCTCTGGGACCTCTCCTGGCGTACGTGGAGGGAGGCTGTGCAGCCGGGGGCATGCGGTGGCAAGCAAGCGCTGACAAACGGTGGCGTTCCTAGCGGTCCCTCTCTGTACCGTCTAGGTAACACAGACAGGCATTTAATGCCCTTGTCCCCTGCCATCAGGGTTAGGTATGACACGACCGTTGTAGGCGGTGGAGCCAACTACCACCCCTTTTACATTTTTACCCCCACCTCTGTTGCCACCTGTCGGTGACCCCTTAGACATATAAAAGGAGGCCCATGCGCAACAGAGGGGGGGGGACGGCCATTCTCACACTCGGTCTCGCCAGCTGCTTGAGTGTACTGTAGCACTCATCGCTCCCGAGCAAGAACTCAATACAGCCACCAAAGCAGGAGTAGGGTTTTACGCATCCGTGCGGCCCGAACCTAGGTAAATCGACCGTCTCGCTCGTGCGTTTGCCTCGATCTGCTCTTTGTGCATCCACCGCCCCCTGCTGAACCGAAAGGGGCTCGGTCCGCCGACCCCCATAGGTGTACGTCGGATCAGCAACCCCCGACACCCATCGGGCAAGACAGTCAATGTCTTAACTCGAGTGGCCAAGCGCCAGCTATACTCCCTAAATGCCAACCCCCTTCCAGACCTTGAAGATATTCCGGTAGTCTGGGACTTTCCAGATGTCTTTCCAGAAGAACTGCCAGGTGTTCCACCTGACAGGCATGTCGAGTTTGTGATAGACCTTGTTCCAGGAACCGTCCCAATTTCTAGAAGACCCTATAAGATGGCACCCTTAGAACTAGCCGAGCTTAAGAACCAACTTGACGAGTCCTTGAAAAAGGGTTTCATCCTTCCTAGTTCCTCTCCTTGGGCTTGCCCCGTCCTCTTCGTCAAGAAGAAGGATGGAACGGATCGGATGGTTGTAGATTACCGACCTGTCAACTTGGTCACTATCAAGAACAAGTATCCGCTCCCCAGGATCAACGATCTGTATGACCAGCTCGTTGGATCCTTAGTCTTTTCCAAGATGGATTTGAGGTTGGGCTACCATCAAATCAAAATCAGAAACAGGCACATTCCCAAAACGGCCTTTGTTACTCGCTATGGCCAATACGAGTACACCGTCATGTCCTTCGGTTTAACCAATGCCCCAGCCACCTTTTCTCGGTTAATGAACTCGGTCTTCATGGAGTATTTGGATAAATTCGTTGTGGTATACCTCGATGATATACTCATCTACTCCAATAATGAGGAGGAACATGCCGAACATCTAAGGATGGTATTGACGAAACATCGAGAGAGCATCGCCTTTATGCCAAATTCTCCAAGTGTGAATTTTGGTTGCCAGAAGTGACCTATCTAGGCCATGTAATCTCTGGTAAGGGTATTGCTATGAATCCCGAGAGAGTTCAAGCTGTCCTTAATTGGACTCCACCTGAAACGGTCAAGCAAGTTCAGAGCTTCCTTGGCTTAGCGAGCTATTGTCGCCGCTTCGTCGAGAATTTCTCCAAGGTTGCTAAACCTCTAACTGAACTCCTCAAGAAAGATAAAAAGTTTGAGTGGACCCCACAGTGCGAGTTCAGCTTTCAGGAACTGAAAAGACGCCCGACAACTGCTCCCGTACTGGTACCGCCAGATTTCTCCAAGGACATTATTATCTATTGCGACGCCTCGCGACAAGGACTACGTTGCATACTCATGCAAGATCGTCAGGTAATTGCCTATGCCTCACGACAATTACATCCACATGAGGAAAACTATCCCACACATGATCTAGAGCTTGCAGTAGTAGTCCATGCACTTAAAACATGGTGACATTACCTTCTCGGTAATCATTGCGAGATCTTCACCGATCACCAAACTTTGAAATATATCTTCACCCAACCGGATTTGAATCTCAGGCAAAGACGTTGCGTCGAGTTGATCTCGGATTACGACTTAGGAATAACTTACACCCCGGGCAAAGCCAATGTCATGGCTGATGCGCTAAGTCGTAAATCTTATTGTAACAACCTGATGTTACAACAAAGTCAACCACTTCTCCACGAGGAATTTCGTAAGCTTAACCTTCACTTAGTTCCGCGAGGATTCCTATCCACCCTGGTGGCGAAGCCTAACCTTACGGATCAAATCATAGCTGCCCAAAAGCGTGATAAGGGCATATCCCAGATTAAGGAAAACAGCGCTAGCGAAGTTGCTACTGGTTTTTCCATGGATGAGCGAGGTGTTGTTTCCTTTGAGAACCGCGTGGTGGTTCCCAAGAAACAACATCTTCGCCAATTGATTCTTAAGGAAGCTCATGATTCCCCTCTCACCATTCATCCCGGTAGTACTAAAATGTATCAAGACCTACGCCAGAGGTTTTGGTGGACTAGGATGAAGAGAGAAATTGCTCAATACATTGCTAGTTGCGACATCTGTCGTCATGTTAAAGTAGAGAATCAATGGCCTGCTGGCACCCTTCAACCTTTGGCTATTCCTGAGTGGAAATGGGATAAAATCAGTATGGATTTCATTACTGGGTTTCCCAGGACCAAGAGAGGGAATAATGCCATATTCGTCGTGATCGATCGTCTTTCCAAGGTGGCCCACTTTCTACCTTTTCGTGAGAGTATCACCGCTAGCCAGCTAGCTGATTTATACATCTCCTAAATAGTGTCTCTTCATGGTGTCCCATTGGAAATTAACTCAGACCATGGGAGTCTCTTCACCTCTTGATTTTGGGAAAGTTTCCAAAATGCTATGGGAACTCGTCTCTCTTTTAGCACCGCCTTCCAACCCCAATCAAGTGGTCAAGTAGAGCGAGTCAATCAAATTCTGGAGGATATGCTCCGAGCTTCTGTCATTTCATTCGAAATGGATTGGGAGAAATGCCTTCCATTCGTGGAGTTCGCTTATAACAATAGTTATCAAGCTAGCTTGGGCAAATCTCCTTTCGAAGTTCTCTATGGACGAAAATGTCGAACACCTCTTAACTGGTCAGAAACCGGGGAAAGACAACTCTTTGGCCCGGATATGATTCAGGATGCCGAAGAGCAGGTTCGCGTTATTCGTGAGAAATTGAAAACAGCCCAATATCGTCGAAACAGCCAATATGACAGTAAACATAAGCTCATGACTTATGAAGTCGGCGATAAGGCTTACCTTCGGGTCACTCCGTTAAAGGGAACCCATCAATTCGGTATCAAAGGCAAATTGGCTCCTCGTTACATTGGACCCTTTCACATTCTTGCCAAACGAGAAGTTGCCTACCAATTGGAACTACCTCCGCATCTTTCCAAAGTTCATGATGTCTTCCATGTTTCTCAACTCAGGCATTGATTCGCGGATCTTATCCATGGAGTGGGCCACGAAACGCTTGATCTACAAGATAATCTTTCATATCGGGAATATCCCGTTCGTATCCTTGATCAGGCCAAGCGTACCACTCGACGCCATAACATCAAGTTTCTCAAGGTTCAATGGTCACACCACTCTGAAAAAGAAGCCACTTGGGAAAGGCAGGATCGTCTTCGACTCGAGTACCCCACCTTCTTCCCAACGGATCCTAAATTACGGGACGAGATTCTTTTGAGTGGGAGTGATTTGTCACACCCTAGCTAGTTCATGCATTAGAGTGTTGCATCATGTTTAATTTTCCAGAAAACTGAAATGGGGATGACAGAACCCCCAGCACCCCCCTGGAACAACTAGGGTTTACTAAAAACTTTTTCAATGAACCTGAAATGCCCTTCTAAAAAGTCCACCCTTTTTGTTTTGGTTTAAAACCTTTGACAAAAATGGTGCACACTTTTCTAGGACATCTTAGGGTCATTGGATTAATCCATATAGTATTTGCATTTGGGCATTTAAATGCTATAAAATAACTTAAATGCCCAAATAATCCTGAAAGTAATTTTAGGCTGTTGAGAATATTTGCAAATGTGCCTCTCATTATTTCCAGGGTTTTTCTAAATGAAATAGTATTTTTACTATTTCAAAACACAAAACAGAATAAATAAGAACAGAAAAAGAGAGAGAAAGAGAATAACCTGGCAGCCCAGCACTGTGCTGGCCCATGGCCAGTCAGCTGCTTCCTCTCGCCACGCAGGCAGGCAGAGAGGTGAGCGCCGGCATGCCTGGGCTCACCACGGCGCCACCTTCTTGCCGCCCGCGCCCCTGGATGCCTGGACAACCTCCACGTCGTCGCCCCGACCCCGCAGACCCCTCCATTCACCCCCTTCTCTCTCCCTCGCCCTCTCCCACCATGGCCGACGCCTCTGCCGCCGCACCGTCGCCATAGCCGTGCCCTCCGTCATCCTCGTGCCGTGCCGTCGTGTCTACGAGCTCCGCCATCGTCGACTACGTCGAGCAGGCCGAGCCCCGAGTGCTCGCCCGCTCTGGAATGGCCCCGACCTCGTCCTCCCCCACTCCGGCCACCGGAGATCCCCTTCACCGTCCCCGCCGCATCAGCTTGCCCCCGACCTCGCTGACTGCCTCGTCGTGACCCCCGTGAGCTCAGCCATCTCCCCATCCTCTCTGTTTCCTCTTTTGCACTCTGTAGCGACTGCACCATGCTCACCCGCACGCGCCACCGCCCGCGCTCGTCGCCGGCGATGCTCCAGTGACCATTTGGTCCCGGGCATGTGCCCAACGCGCTCCCCGCATCGCGTAGAGCCCCCGTAGCACCTCGCCGCGCTTATTTGCGCACCACAGCCTCATCCCCACATGCACCCGAGCTTCGGCCGCCGCCAAGCTCGTCGCCGGCGCCACTCTGGCCACTCCCCGGCCGCGCCACCACCCTGGTTGGATGCGAACGAGCGTCCGTGTCCAGTAGTTGTGCTCCATGCGCTGAACGGCGCCTGGTAGGTGAATTCCGCGCTGCTCCACCGTATCTGGCCTCGCCGGTGGCTAAACGCAGGCGAGTTTGACCCTGTTTGACCCCGTGTGGGCCCAGGTTGACCTCCCCTGAGTCACTGAAGTATGGGCCATGCCCCTATCTAATTAGAATTAGTTTAGTTAACACTAATTATTTTAGTTAATAGGTTGACTCACTGACATGTGGGCCCAGGGCCTAACTAACCTAGTTTAGTGCTAACGAAACACTAACTAACTCTGTTAGTTAGTGTTACACCGCCAGATGGGGCCCACCGGTCAGGTTTGACCTGGGCTGGCGCCTTTGACCCGCTGACATCACACTGACGCCAAGATGACGCAGTAAATCCTTTTCTGGATTTATTCTTATATAGGAAATTCCAGAAAATAACTAAAACTTCAAAAATTCATAACTTTTAATCTATGACCCCAAATGCAAAGATTTATATATGAAATTTGATCAGAAAAATTCAATCTTTCCATCTGTAATGGTTTCATGCATGAAAAAACACTTTAACCTTGTTGTTTAGGTGGAACAAGATAATACACTTATAATGCTTAATAACATAAGCTCCCATTTGAATCTTTGATTCAAATGGACCCAATTCAACTTGTTTCAGATTGCATTAGGCATGACATCATATTGCCATGTCATAGCATGCATCATATTGTGGCATATTGCCATGTGATGATTGTATTCTGTGGTGTCTTTCGTGGTAGTTCTGCCTCCGACGATATCTCCGAGTATCCAAGTGAAGGGCAGTACCCTACTACTACTCCATCAGGCAAGGAGCCCCATTGATCATATTGATACAATCCCATGTTCTCGCTTCGGCTCTCACTTACTGCATTAAGACAACAACGTTTCAAACTACTGTGTGCTGCGGTAGTTGAACCCTTAGAGTTGTGTTGAACCCAGTAACTAGATGAAACCCAGTAGCATGTGTAGGAGTTGGTTGAGCCATGTATGTGTTTCCTACCTTGTTATGCCTGCTATGCTTAGAGTTGTGTTAGGTCTAGTTCATCTGGGTGATGGGCTAGAGTGAAATGATTATGTCGGTAATGTGAGGGATGTGTTGAACATGTTTTGGTAAAGGTATCGATGAGAGGCCATGTAGGAGTACATGGTGGGTTGTTTCATTGAGGCCGTCCATAAGAACTGAGATCTGTATGCGTAATTTAAGATTCAGCTACTACCACACATTGGGCCCTGAAATATGACCCCGCTCGACTTACTGACCCCTCTCGTCCTCTGTCCAGGAGTTGCAACTAGTCTCTGGTGTTTGTAGGTTATGTGTTGGCGGCCGTGCGTAGCGCTGACCCTAGGGGTGGGCTATGATGCGGTAGATACACCGTGGCCGGGTATGCCGGGCGCCCGTTTGGCATCTCGGGACCCTGTACACATCGTTTGGGGCCGTTGAGGACACCCCGGCCGGATTTCCTTACGGATGGAACCCGAATAGGCGATAAACCTGGACTAGAGACTTGTGCGGTTAGTCAGGTCGTGGTCTACACCCACGTCCGCTTTCGCTTGAAGTCTGCTGAGCACATGTCGTGTGCAGACGCTAAGTGGTGAAAACATGTGTGACGAAGTACACCCCTGCAGGGTATAAAACTATTCGAATAGCCGCATCCGCGGTAAAGGACTACATGGTTGCCTATACAGTTCATAGAAAAGTTAATGGTTACTACTAAAAGACTCAAGATAAGTGTGAGTACCAAGGATGGCCCTCTCGTAGGATGATGAGGGAGGATCCCCGGTGGAGTATTGTGTTGGTGATTAGTGGACTCATGTGCGGAAACTATTTTACAGTGGTGTCTCGTAGGATAGCTTAGCCAAGAGTCGAAGCTGGCTTGTTGTAATAACTCCACCACCTTCTTGAGAATGAGCATGTATAATATGTTATGTTGGAAGACTTGTCGAGTACCTTTGTACTCATGTTGCTTTAATTACTATTTTCATACGACAACACCGCCCCGTCCGATGGGTTTTATGTAGACCTCGACGTCGATGAGTAACTTGACACCCAGGTGGTGATTCTGGCCATGGAGGGCCCTATGTAGATAGACAGGCTTCGACAAGCCTTCTTTCTTTCTAGCGTCTGTACTCAGACTATTTGCTTCCGCATGTTCTTGTATGCTTGTATGACTTGAGTGTCGGGTCATGTGACCCCTACCTGTATGAACATGTTATGTATGGCTCTCCGGAGCCTTTAAATAAAGTACTTGAGTTGTAGAGTTTTGTTGTGATGCCATGTTGTATTTGCACATATCGAGCATATTGTGTGTATGATTGAATTGCTTGGTATGTGTTGGATCCGACAATCTAGTTGTTTTTCCTTGGCAGCCTCTCTTATGGGGAAATGTAGTCTAGTGCTCCTTGAGCCATAGTAGTCCGCTACAGCCCGGTTCACCGGAGTCCTGCTAGCCCAGCACTACTGCTTAGGACACTTGACTGGCCGGCATGTGTTCCACTTCGTTCCTATGTCTGTCCCTTCGGGGAAATGTCACGCGGTGACATCGTGAGTCCTGCCTAGCATGCTACAGCCCGGGTTTCCCGGAGTCCTGTTAGCCCAGTGCTACGGCCCGGATTCACACGCCGATGACCGACATGCTCAATGTGATTCATGTATGCCTGTCCCCATAGGTCTATGCCACTTTGGGGTCACGGCTAGCCATGTCGGCCCGGGTTCTCTGTCATATGGATGCTAGAGACACTATCATATACGTGAGCTAAAAGCCGCAAACGGTCACTGGCCATGGTAAGGTGACACCCGTGGGGATACCGTGCGTGAGGCTGCAAAGAGATATGAGGTGTTACCGACTAGATCGATGTGACTTGGAATCTGGGTCCTGACAAACTGATTCTCCCCTTTACCTGTAGGGTGGTCAAGCTCCAGCTCCTCAAATCCCTGCATTATTTCATCCACCGCCACAACAACATAGCCATGTGAAATCGGACGACAGTGAAAAGTTCTGTCAGGTTGAGGAGGTGCAACAAAGCCGGCAACCGCCTACAAAGTGAGGTTCTGCAATTTCGTCATAAGCTCGCAATATTGAGCCTACGTGATTGTATCCACGGGGTAGCGAGGAGCCGTGAAATCAGGCTGAACAAGCAACATGGAAGCCACACTACTTCTCCGCTGAGATGGCGGGGTATCTTCATGCCGCTAAGATGGTTGGCCGGCAGCTGCAAGTTTCTCTACCTTTACTAGTCTTATATTGAGCTTCTGCATTTCGCTCAGATCCGCTTTCCTCTTTCTCTCCCGGCTTTTGTAACCGCCTGCGCTGGCAAACGCAACCACCTCCGGACGGAGCCTGGTGAGGGAGTCCTGGACTAAGGGGCCTCGGGTGTCCGATCTATTGGATATGGACCGGACTGATGGGCCGTAAGGATACAAAGACCGAAGACTCGACCCGTGTCCGGATAGGACTCTCCTTGGCGTGGAAGGCATGGTTGGCGACCAACTATGAAGATTCCCCTCTTTGTAACCAACCTTGTGTAACCCTAGATCCCTCCCGTGTCTATATAAATCGGAGATCTAGGTCCGTAGATAGGCCGAATCCTCATAATCATAGCCAGACTAGACTCTTAGGGTTTAGTCATTACGATCTCGTGGTAGATCAACTCTTGTAATATTCATATTCATCAAGATCAATCAAGCATGACGTAGGGTGTTACCTCCATAGAGAGGGCCCAAACCTGGGTAAAACATTGTGTCCCCTGTCTCCTGTTACCATCGATCCTAGACGCACAGTTCAGGACCCCCTACCCGAGATCCGCCGGTTTTGACACCGACATTGGTGCTTTCATTGAGAGTTCCACTGTGCCATCCTCAAAAGGTTTGATGGCTCCTTCAATCGTCAACAATGATGCTATCCAAGGTGAGATCTTCCTCCCTGGACAGATCTTCGTGTTCGGCGGCTTCACACTACGGGCCAACTTGCTTGGCCATCCGGAGCAGATCGGTAGCTATGCCCCTGGCCACCAGGTCAGATTTGGGAGCTTGAACTACATTGTGGACATCCGTGGAGACTTGATGTTCGCCGGATTCGAGACCGCGGCAACCACTCCTGGTCACCCCGATGGACATGACCTAAATCTGTCATCGGACCTCATCCAGGAGATAGCTCTTGTAATCTCTCTGGACTTAGATCTGGAGCATATGTCGCCATCCAAAGACCGGAGGCTCAATGCCACCACGGAGGCCACAGCTTCCTCGGCGTTGGAGCCGCACATGGACTTAACCTAGCACGATATCTGTGTCACCGAAACTCCGGACTCGTCTCCGGCAATAAGTTTCGAAGCATGTGAGTTCGTGGACGCCTAACTTGATCATTTATCAATCTTTGAATTCAGTGCCGCAGACATCTTCCAGCACTCACCTTTGGGTGACGTGCTAAATTCATTAAAAAAATCTATCGTTAGCAGGGGATTCACAGGCGAACTATATCCGGTTCGAACTAGATGCTGATGACAGGGAATTTTGCTCCCCACCCGCCACCCACTTTATAGCCACTGTCGAAGACTTAACTGACATGCTCGATTACGGCTCTGATGACATCAACGGTATGGACGACGATGCCGGAGAAGAAGAGGCTCAGGACCCGTCATTCACAGGAGGTTGGACGGCCACTTCCTCATACGATATATACATGGTGGATGCACCAAAGGAGAACATCGGCGATGACAAAGAAGATCCAGTCGACGATAAACCTCCTGAGATACAATCGAAATGCCAGCGTCAGCGGCGCCGCTCTAAGTCATGCCGCAGCAAAGATAGCAACACCGGCATAGGAGAAGATAACACTCCGGAAGGTGCCGAAGACAACGAAGACCCGGTTGACGCAGCTACCGAACACGATGAACGGGAAGATGGGCAGGTTAGCCCTGGTAAACAGGCCACGCACTAGGACTCGGAGGACAGTAACTATCTTCCGCACTTCGAGGATGAGGCAAGCCTCGGCACCGAGGATTTCAACCTGCCTGAGGAACCTCTTGAGCAGGAGCATTTCAAGAGCCAGCTAATAGCCACTGAAAGGAGCCTGAAAAAGAAGCAGCAGCAGCTTCAAGCTGACCAAGATCTACTCAACAATAAATGGACTGACGTCCTAGCAGCCGAAGAGTACGACCTCAAGCGCCCGGCCACAAGCTACCCGAAGCGCAAATTACTACCTCAGTTCGACGACGAGCCGCCGGAACACATACCGCCATCGCGTAATGCGGCTGACCAAGCACCATGTGGCTGAGACAAATTGGCAATTCAAGCCGAGTACCAGCCCGTCCCGCATCATCGCAAAGGCAGAGGTAAATCTTCTCACGGTCATACATACGACCTTCGATAAGACCTAAACAATAAAGCAGGACATAATAGACTGATCTACGGGTCGCGAGGACGCACCCCGACACGCGACGACGGCCATCTATTCGGACGTGACAAACCTAGTCACGCGCTGGCTGAAAGCCGCAGACGGACCCTATCAGAGCTACGTCGCAATACGGCCCAATATAGAGGCGCCGCACACCCTCATTGCTTCATCGACAAAGTCATGGAACATGAATTCCCAGAAGGGTTCAAACCCGTGAATATAGATTCATATGACATCACCACAGACCCCGCAGTATGGATCGAAGACTTTATTCTCCACATTCATATGGCCCGCGGCGATGACCTTCATGCCATTCAATACCTCCCCCTAAAACTCAAAGGACCAGCACGGCACTGGTTGAACAGCCTGCCCGAAAACTCCATCGGCAGCTGGGAGGACTTGGAAGAAGCCTTCCTTGATAACTTCCAAGGTACATACATTCGACCTCTGGACGCCGATATCTTAAGCCATATAGTTCAACAGCCGAGAGAGTCCGCCAGGAAATTCTGGACCAGGTTCTTAACTAAAAAGAACCAGATAGTCGACCATCCAGATGCCGAAGCCCTAGCGGCCTTTAAGCACGCGACGAATGGATCGCCCGCCACCTCGGCCAAGAGAAGCCAAAGTCCATGGCAGCCCTCATGGCACTCATGACCCGCTTTTGCGCGGGCGAGGATAGTTGGCTGGCCTGTAGCAAAAATAATGCAAGCGACACCGACACCCCTAAAGCTAAACATAGCAACGACAAGTCTCGACGCAAGAGGTACAAACGTTGAAATAACAACAACAACACCCAGGATACGGCGGTCAATGCCCAATTTAGGGGCTCTAAGTCTGGTTAGCGGAGCAAACCGTTCAAAAAGAACAATTCAGGGCCATCTAGCCTAGACCGAATACTCGATCGTCTGTGCCTGATTCACGGCACGCCAGACAAACCACCCAATCATACGAATAGAAATTGTTGGGTTTTTAAACAGTCAGACAAGTGAAATGCTGAAAACAAGGATAAGGGATCACAAAGCAAAGACAACGACGAGGAGCCCCGGCCACAGAACACAGGGGTGCAGAAGAAGTTGCTTCCTCAGGTCAAAATGGTAAACATGATATATGCTATCCACATCCCCAAGAGGGAGCGCAAGCGCACGCTTAGGGACGTCTATGCGATAGAGCCAGTTGCCCCAAAATTTTACCCATGGTCGTCATGCCCGATCACTTTTGATCGCCGGGATCATCGGACCAGTATCCATCATGGCGGTTCAGCCGCACTAGTCCTGGACCCAATAATTGATGGTTTCCACCTGATGCGAGTCCTGATGGACGGCGACAATAGCCTCAACTTGCTCTATCGCAAAATGGGCATTAACCCATTGCGGATCATGCCCACAAAGACTACCTTTAAAGGAGTCATACCGGGCGTAGAGGCCCGCTACACGGGCTCAATCAAACTAGAGGTTGTCTTTGGGTCTCCGGACAACTTTCGAAGTGAGGAGTGAATCTTTGATATCATCCCCTTTCGCAGCGGCTACCACGCACTGCTCGGACGAACCGCATTTGCTCGATTCAATGCGGTGCCACACTATGCTTATCTCAAGCTTAAGATACCCGGACCGCCCGGGGTCATAACAGTCAATGGAAATACGGAACGCTCCCTCCGCACCGAGTAGCACACCGCTGCCTTAGCGGTAGAGATACATGGAGTCCCTGTATAGGAAAAACCTCAATTCGGCGGCCGATCCCCCGGACACTGTCAAGAGAGTCCGAACCATTCCGCAGAAGGACAGCTCGGCTCGTCAAGAGCTCGACTAGCAATTTGGCCTCGGTCCCTGTCTTGACCAAGTGGTGGCCATCGTACCACGCGTACATAATTACGCACTAAAAATACCATGGACCGGGATGGAGGCATAATCAGCTTGTGATCCGCAATACGGCTCGACCGCCCCAGACACTCATACTTTCAGTATTCACCTTTTTTCTTTCGTTTTTCCTTTTTTACAGGCCTTTCCTGGCGTCTGGACCATCGATTCTTTTTGAAGGATATGAACAACAAGACAACAAGAAGCATGGACGTACTGGGAAACTCTTAGGTGGTCTCTTTAACTATCCCTTTACCTATCTTCAGGACCCACACGCAGCTCTCTCTTGGTGAAGGCATAGTAAATAGCCTTTCCGCCTCTTGCATTACTTGTACAAATGCGCTTTAACGCACGAATGAAATTATAATAGAAACAGTTTGTGGCCCAAATTTTCATGGCTCTAGCTTACCACTGGTTCTTCCTTTTTATTTCTTTTTGCCTTTTCCTTTCTGGTAATTCCATCAGATAACACCTGTACATTCGGGTGCGTTTCAATTTGCCAGGGGCTTCACAAGCGCCCCACAACACGGCAACAAAAGTCCGAACACTTTTACAGTATATTTTGGCACCCTGAATTTAGCACTATATGCATTGGCTCCGAATCATGTCTTTGGTAAATAGTTGGGTTGCCCGGCTCCTTTGCTTGCTACCTTACGTTCCGCTATATCGGCTAAGGAAGTAAAGGGAGAACTACTGCAATTGTGCCTTTGTTTATCCAAAGGAGCACCTAAGTAGAGAAAGCCGAAAACTGACTGTCATGATGCGGCGAGAGCCGGTTAGCTGTTTGGAGGTTGCAAATCATTGAAGATTTCTTCCGCATTACGCGAAGGATCGGTACTTCCCGATCGGACGCTCATAGCACTCTGGTTCAGATACTAGGGGATGCGCCCAAGTTTCATTGTCAAACTCCTATGGCTAAGTGGGGGCGTTAAAGCCGCATAGTCTGATTGCCTGGTTCGTTGCACTAAACAACTCCTTCAAGGACCATATAATTGGATCAAGATTGTTTAGATACCATCCCGAACACCTTCGTACTACCTATGTGGGGGCAGAAGCCGATGACTGGCCAACCCTCAGATTTCATACAACACGGCCGCATAGGAGGAAATTTTTTATACATAACAAGCATTATATTACAATCCGACTTTGTTTCAACATACAAGGCACATACAACATGCATGTATTCATTTGAAAATAATGTCTTGCCCGCACTGCATTGCTACAATTCGAGACCCCTTTAGGACATCTGCAAAATAGCGCTTGGGTGTGCGGTGCTCCATGCCCTCTGGCGGCCCCTTGGTCAGCTCGACGACGTCCATCTTCGCCCACCACATCTTGCAGCTGGCGAAGGCCATGCCCGCACCCTCAATACATGCCGATCGCTTGACGACGTCCAGCCGAGGACAGGAATTCACCAGCCGCTTCACGAGTCCGAAGTAGCTGCCGAGCATAGCTTCGGCTGGCCATAGCCGGATTATCAAATGCTTCATGCCTAGTTCGGCCACCTTATGCAGTTCCACCAGCTGTTTCAGCTGGTCAGTGAAGGGCAAGGGATGCTCTGGCTCAAGATATTGTGACCAGAACCATTTCTCCGTGGAGCTCCCTTCTTCGGCTCGGAAGAACTCGGCGGTGTCGAACACACTGCACGGCAGATCTGCGAAGGCTCCTGAAGAACTCCGAATCTGGGTTAGTAAGAAATACTTGTTCTTCATATATTTGCTTTGCATACTAAATGCCTTACCCGACGCAATCTTCCGGGCCTCTTGGATCTCCTGGAGGGCACCCTGGGCTTCAACCCGGGCCCTTCTGCGCTTTGACGAGCCTTGGAGAGTTCGGTCTCTCGAGCCGAAACATCGCCCTCCAGGGTCTCGTACTTCCTCACCGCGTCCTGGAGCTCTTGCTGGACCTCGTTCAGTCGGGCCTTCAGCTTCTTGCGAGCGGCCTGCTCCTTGACAGCTCTCTCCTCGGCTTCGGCCAGGGCCTTTTTCAGGGCCTCGACCTCGGTCGTCGCCCCGACACATATAATGACACTACGGTTAGTATACATGATTTACTCTTTCTGAATATATAGCGAGCCATAGCATACCTTGCTGGTCTTCCAGCTGCTTCCTTGCCTAGCCGAGCTCTTCTTCGGCCCGCTCCAGTTTCTGCTTTAGTCTAGAGACTTCGGCAGTGTGAGAAGTTGCGGCCAGCAGCTACGCCTGCTTATTCACATCGGACACAGTTTGGCTAGTTTCCTGTGAAATCTAATTGATCCTCTATACGGCTTTTCTTTCCGAATACCGGACAGTGTCTCAGGGGCTACTTTCTATGTGGGGATTTTCTCTGTTAAACGCCGCTTACCTCAAAACTTGTCAGCAGACTACTGCAAGCTTCGGCCAGTCTGCTTTTAACAGACTGAACCTTCTCAATCATCGTACCCATAAGGATACGGTGGTCTTCCACAATGGAAGCGCCTCATAGCGCATCCAATAGATTGTCCGGCGCCTCTAGCTGGACAGAGGTCGCTGGCAGGATGGGCACGCCTCCTTCTCTTGAAGGAAGCTGCTTGTCAGAGTCCGGGGCCGTGTGGGTCTCCGGATCAGGGCTCATATGGGGCTGAATTGAGCACAACCCCCATCGTCAGTATGCATGGGGGCCAACTCCCCCATATGTCTGGCGGCCGATGTATCACCCTCCGGTGCCGCTTTGACGACCTCTTGAACCTTTACCTGGCCTAGGAAGGTCCTTCGGCATAGCACCTTGACGTCTCCCTTGGCCTTGGGAGAGTAAGCGGTCGGCGGTGTCTCGCTGGCCATATCCTTTGAGTCCAACAAGCCTCTTCATGAGGATCGCTGGGGGCTATCGTGAGTCGGACTGCAATAGCATAATTAATCATGTCAATACAACAAAGAGGAGAGGTTAGATTGATGGGCATGTATGTGCCTTAGCGCTTACAATGCGGCCCGAGGCTTGTTCCGGGGGCACCGCTCCAGACAGCTGTCGACGTCTCACGTGGAGCTGCCCTCGAGAGTGCCTCCCCCTTATTGGGCGCCTCCGCCTCCAGAATTATGGAGGCTGCCCTCTTCTTCCTCCCCCCATCAGGGGAGAATCGCTTTCCTCCTCCTCATCGTCGTCTTCGGCGGCGGAGGAGCGGGTCTTGTCTTCGGACGACGCGTCCGAAGCGCCATTGTGGCGGGGGCCACTCCAGACTCCGTTGGCCTTCCCCGTGGCCTTCTTCATCGGCACCGTATAGGGCGCTGGTGAAAGTGCAACTATCCCTAGGTGGTTTTGGTAATTCATAACAACATATAGCTCATTGAGCTAATGCTATTCCAAGATGATTATTTCAGGAAAGCTCAATGATTGGCATGGCATGGATGTGAAAGTGGAACCCTCAAAATGCTAAGGACAAAGAATTGGCTCAAGCTCAAAAGTTCAAGACTCCTAATTTTATATTTTAGTGATCCAAGATCACATTGAGTCTTTAGGAAAAGCCAATACTATCAAGGAGGGATGAGGTGTTGCTTAATGAGCCTCTTGCTTTATGTGCTTAGTGATATGCTCCAAAATCCTCAACCACCTTTCCATATCCACAAATGACCTAAACCCTAAGCCAAACTCGGTCATACCGATTCTGTCAATCCGGCGCCACCGAGTTTCACTTGTCATTTGCCACTGCCAAACCCTAGCAATTCGGTCCTACCGATAAGGTTCTCGGTCTCACCGAGATGGGCTTGCAAACTCTCTGTTTCCTTTTCGTAACTTTTCGGTCTCACCGAAAGAGCGAATCGGTCCCATCGAGAATGCAAGGTAAACTCTATGTTTCCTTCTTGTAACGTTTCGGTCTCACCGAAAGAGCAAGTCGGTCCCACCGAGTTTGCCTGACCAACTCTCTGGTTAGCTATTTGCTGAATTCGGTCTCACCGAGTTTGTGCGATCGGTCTCACCGAGATTACGTTATGCCCAAACCCTAACCGAATCGGTCCTACCGAGTTGCATCTTAGTCCCACCGAGATTCCTAATGGTCACTAGGTTTACCACTTCGGTCAGACCGAGTTTTCTGATTCGGTCCCACCGAGATTGGTAGATTGTGTGTAACGGTTGGATTTTGTGTGGAGGCTTTATATACCCCTCCACCATCTCTTCATTCGAAGAGAGAGCCATCAGAACACATATATCATTCCTACCCATATGTTCTGAGAAAGAACCACCTACTCATGTGTTGAGACCAAGATATTCCATTCCTACCATATGAATCTTGATCTCTAGCCTTCCCCAAGTTGCTTTCCACTCAAATCTTCTTTCCACCGGATCCAAATCCTATGAGAGAGAGTTGAGTGTTGGGGAGACTATCATTTGAAGCACAAGAGCAAGGAGTTCATCATCAACACACCATTTGTTAATTCTTGGAGAGTGGTGTCTCCTAGATTGGCTAGGTGTCACTTGGGAGCCTCCGACAAGATTGTGGAGTTGAACCAAGGAGTTTGTAAGGGCAAGGAGATCGCCTACTTCATGAAGATCTACCGCTAGTGAGGCAAGTCCTTCGTGGGCGATGGCCATGATGGAATAGACAAGGTTGCTTCTTCGTGGACCCTTCGTGGGTGGAGCCCTCCGTGGACTCGCGCAACCGTTACCCGCCGTGGGTTGAAGTCTCCATCAACGTGGATGTAGGATAGCACCACCTATCCAAACCACGGGAAAACATCTGTGTCTCCAATTGCGTTTGAATCCTCAAAACCCTTACCTTTACATTCTTGCAAGTTGCATTCCGCTGCCAATAAACTCTTTGCATGCTTGCTTGAATTGTGTGATGATTGCTTGACTTGCTCTAAGATAGCTAAAATCTGCCAAGAACTAAAATTGGGAAAAAGCTAAGTTTTTAATTGGTCAAGTTGTCTAATCACCCCCCCCCCTGTAGACATACTTTCGATCCTTCAAGTGGTATCAGAGCTTTGGTCTCCATTTGCCTTGATCTCCATAGCTTTTGGTGGTCATAGCCTTGGTTTCACAACCTAGGAGAGTATGGCGTCTAGCGAGGGAAATTATCACCGTAGAGGTCCTTACTTTGATGGCACTAATTTTGCTACTTGGAAGCATAAAATGAAAATGCATATTCTTGGACATAACCCCGCCGTATGGGCTATTGTTTGTGTTGGCTTGCAAGGTGAGTTCTTCGACGGGAGGGAACCAAACCGTGAAGCTACCGCGGATGAGTTGAAGATGTTGCAATACAATGCTCAAGCTTGTGATATTCTCTTCAACGGATTGTGCCCCGAAGAATTCAACAAAATCAGCCGCTTTGAGAATGCAAAGGAGATTTGGGATACTTTGATTGATATGCACGAAGGTACCGACTCCGTCAAGGAATCCAAGTTGGATGTGCTCCAAAGTCAACTTGACAAGTTCAAGATGAAGGATGGTGAAGGTGTCGCTGAAATGTACTCTAGGCTTGCTCTCATCACAAATGAGATTGCCGGCCTAGGAAGTGAAGAGATGACCGATAGATTCATCATCAAGAAGATCCTAAGAGCCTTGGATGGGAAATATGATACCGTGTGCACATTAATCCAAATGATGCCCAACTACAAAGATCTCAAGCCAACTGACGTGATTGGAAGGATTGTTGCTCATGAGATGTCACTCAAGGATAAAGAGGAACTTCACAATAAATCAAGTGGTGCCTACAAAGCGTCATGTGAAGCCCCCACATCATCAAGTGAGAAAAAAAACTTCAATGAAGAATTGAGCTTAATGGTGAAGAACTTCAACAAGTTCTACAAGAGTAGAAGCAAAGATAGAAGCTTCAAAGCAAGGTCCTACAATGACAAAAGATCTTCTAGTCGAGAGTGAAACTGCTATAATTGTGGAAGACCCGGACACTATTCCAATGAGTGTACGGCTCCATACAAGCGAAGAGAAGATTCTCCAAAAAGAAGATGCAAAGAATCTCCACCAAGAGAGAGAAGGAGTAGAGATGATCGTTATGAACGAAGATACTCACGGAGAAGCAAGGACTCGGAAAGGAAGGATAAATCATCAAGCAGCTATACAAAACGAAGACATCAAGCTCATGTTGGTGAATGGGTATCCGGCTCCGACTCCGACAGCCACTCCGAGAGAAGTTATCACTCCGACTCCGAAGATACTCAAGATGAAGGTGTTGCCGGTCTAGCACTTTTGTCAACCAACTCCTACGACATATTTGACTCACCAAATGAAGGAATTGGAAGATGCTTCATGGCCAAAGGTCCTAAGGTAACACACCCATAGTACGTTGATTTTAATAGTGATGAATATGACTTGTTAGGTGATGATGATTTGCTTGTTGACAACTCTAGTGATGAGTACTATGATGAAACATCAATTAATCATGCTAAAACGAATGACAATGATAAGGAGAAGATTGAGGCTCTAACTAAAGAACTAAACACTCTTAAGTTAGCTCATGAAACTATCTTCGAAGATCATCGAGAACTTTTAAGAGCTCATGAGAAATTACGCTTTGAAAATCTCAATCTTGAGCAAGAGCATGAGTTCTTAAAGGCAATCAATGATGATCTCCGCAAGAAAAGTTCTTCTTACATTGCCAAGCGTTTACTATTATCCACTTACATGCCTCAAGTCAAGACTAGTAACAAGAATAAGAAAGATTCTTCGTCTAGTAGTAACAATGATCATGCTAAATCCAATATTGTTGCTTCTAGTAGTTCTCTTGATTCCACTAATGATTCTCTTAGCCAAGTTACACTTGAGCAAGAAAATAGCTTATTGAAGGGAATTATAGAGAAAGGTGTTTACAAGAGCCTTGCCGGAAGTAAGCTATTCGAGGAAATTGTGCGCAAGCAAGGAATGCACCGGAAGAATCAAGGTGTTGGTTTTGAACGAAAGTTCAATGCCAATGGAGTTGAATGGGAAGAAGATCAATACCCCAAGACAAAGTTTGTTCCTCAACAAGAGAAGTATGACACTTCTTTCAAGGGGACACAAGCTCAAGATGATCTTCCACCACAATACTACAAGCAAAAAGGCAAGGACAAGCTTCAAGAGGAGATTGATGCATTTGAAGAAGCTCCTAAGACCTTAGCCAAGTGGATTCCCAAGACTACTTCAAGTTCCACTACATCAAGTACGACTACAACTCCAAGGATTCCCATCAAGATGGTGTGGATCCAAAAGAAGAAGAACTAGAAAGTTCTTGAGGGTGACTCCGCCAACATACTTCACTCTTATCATTTTGGCAAGAACAAGTGCAATCAACTTCCACATCTTGCACTAGTTCAAGGAGTCACAAACCCTCGTGTTGATAAGACAAGGGACAAGGTAACCTAAAGTTTTCATGGACATCATCTTGTGTGTGCGTCACTCTATGTCTATGGATATCCTTGTTTGTTCCTTGTGGGACCAACCCATGTAGGTATTGAAAGTGCAATTCACTCAAATGGATAGCTCCAAGTGATCTACATCAACATTGAGCATCCACATCTTCAACATCTACATGAAGTCATCATCGACAAAACCCAAGGTTACTTCATCCCTCTTAGGGGGGATCTCACATCTAGGGGGAGCTTAACTCTAAGACTTGAGCTAAAGCAACTCTAAAGATGTGAATACAACAATGCTTTATGTAAAAGTGGTAACCCCACTTGAGCTTAAACGATGAGTATGACCTATGATCAAGTGTTCTCACTTGACTCCTAAGTCAATATACTCATATATAGATGACCTAGTCATCGCAAATTGCTTGATAGATGCTAGAATTGGTTGTGCATGCTTTGCCACATATTTCATTTGCCATCTTATTGTGTGAGCATGTTGGTTGCATATTTTACTCATTCGAGGACATCCACTTGTTGTTTTGATTGTTTGGCTTTCTTCTGTTGCCAAGTGGATGGACAAGAATGCCTAAGAACCTCCTCTAGCTATCTATGCTTTTCTCGTCTCAAACTCTATTCATGCTGCATCACAAAACTTGATCAAGTCAGATTCTAACCACTCTGTGTGAGGAGCGCTCGGAGTCCCCGATTTGTCATAGACTTAAACTTCCAAACCCTATTTATGAATCTCGGTCTGACAGATACTCCATTTTCGGTCCTACCGAGTTCATTAAGTTGATCTAGGTTTTCGATCTCGGTGCAACCGATTTGAACTTTTCCGTCACACCGAGTTGCAATAACTGCACACAGTTTTGCATCTCGATGCCACCGAGTTGTTCCACTCGGTCACACCGACAGGGTCGGGCTATATATAGTGACGGGCAAAATTTTGGAAATTTCTCCAAAACCTCTTCGCCCGCGCGATAGCCTGCTCTGCCTTCGTGGTCTCCGGATCGTCTTCTTGTCGCCAGCAGCCTCCAGTCGCTGGTCTCCGCCGCCGTCAACGGATTTCTGCCCCGCCGTTGCCGCCGTAGCGAGTCTCCGACGAACTAGGGTATGGACTCGATCTTTGTGCTATTCTCCACTCTGATTCCTAGCACATTGTGATCATTATGATTCTTGCCGCGATTGAAACACTCCTATCCAGTCAATGATCTCGTAGAATAGTTTTAATTCGAAAATTTTAGGGTTAGGTTTCCGCCGAAACCATCTCGGACCCACCGAGTTGAAAAACTCGGTCCCACCGATCTGGCTTTTGCCATTGCACAAGTGAAACTCAGTCTGACCGAGAATAACTTATCGGTGCGACCGATTTTGGAATTCTGTGAAACCCTAGCAGTCTCGGTGCCACCGAACCGTGACTCGGTGTGACCGAGTTCACCAGTTCTGGTGCCAAAACTGCTTCGGTGTCACCGAGTTTGAAAATCGGTAGATCCGAGATGCTTTCTGTGGAAAACTAAAACTAACTTTTTGAATTAATCTTTTGCAAAAATCTATGCTTTTTGTGATGCTCATCCACTCTATCTTATCCATAATCTATTCACGGGGTCAGCAGACAGTTTGCAACATGTCTGATCAAAGTGATAGCCAGAATGTGTCTGAGTAGCAAGTTGTGATGAGTGAGGGCACTAGCCCCTCAAGCTCTTCTGATGATGGCAGCAGGAGCACCCCCAGCAACCTGCCTAAGGCTGCCACACGTCAAAGGAAGAAGAGAACGTCTAATTCTGAGGATGAAGACTATGTGGCAGAGGAAGAGGCCACATCAAAGAGAGCTGAACCAGCTCAAGGAACCAAGCCAGGGCTAAAGATCAAAAGGCCAGAAGGCAGGCAGCCCATGTCAAAGGCTAGGGCTTCAACTGTGAAGCCTGCTCCCATTGAGCCCATTGCTGCTGAGGGCAAGAAAAGGAAAGAGAGGGTGAAAAAGACTATAGCCAGAGTGCTTGGGAAGGCCTCCATCATGGTCGATGAGGAGGAAGAGGAGGAAGAGGTTGCTGCACCAGCACCCAAGGCAGCCAAACTCATGGGAGATGCTATAAGGTCAGGAACAGCTGCATCCAAGCCCAAGGATGCACCTAAGGCTGCATCTAAGCCTAAGGTTGCACCCAAGAGAAATACGTGAAGCATCCCAGCTGCAGAAAAGAACAAGGCCCTAATGCCTGAAGCTATCGAAGAAGAGGAAGAGAGTGTCCTTAGGAAGCTCAAGCCCAAGATCCCAGACCACAACGACGTTCATCCTGTGGCTGAGGATATGAAGCTCAAGAGGGATTCAGGGCTGAGGAAATGGAGAGAAGCAGACCCGTATGCTTCTAGGAGAAGGACTGCCGTGGATTACAGATTCCATACCAAGGAGCAACAAGATTTCTATGAGACTTTTTTGCTTGACAAGAAGCCAATCGTTTGTGACATGAGCTGGGTCGACTGGACCTACATCAAGGACAATGAAGAGCAATACCCTGGTGTATTTGACAGCTTTAGTGCATGTGGAGTTGCAGACTTTGTTGGGAAGAAGCTCACAAAGTGGAATGAGGAGCTGATCATGCAATTCTACTCCACAGCACACTTTTATCCGGATGGCGGGATCACATGGATGTCTGAGGGTACACGGTACCAATCCACTGTGGAACAATGGGCGAAGTTGATCAATGCCCCAGAGGAGCAAGCTGATGACTTGGACATCTATGCCAAGAAAAAGATGGATCACAACTCCATGTCCAACATGTACAAGGAGATCCCGAATGAAGTGCTTGACATGTTCAAGTTTGGCTCCATGCACTATCTGCTCTCAGGATTGCCTACGATCAACTGGATCCTTAGGCACACCCTTCTGCCCAAATCTGGAGATCACAAGATGATCAGAGGTCACGCGATCAACTTGCTTCATGTATTTGACGTGCCTCAGAAATTCAAGGTCATGAGTCTCATTGTGGAAACAATCAAGAGGACAGCTGCAGACCAGAAGAGGAGTTGTGGGTATGCCCCACAGATTCAGGAGCTCATCAACTCCAAGATGGGCACGGGCGTGTATTTATTGAATAAGGAACACCTGCCCATCCGTTCAGATTTTGAGGATAACCAAGTGGTTATGACTGAAAATGAACCCTCATCTGCACATGCACATGCTCAGAAGGAGAAGGCGAGGAAGGAAAAAGCTGCCAGGATGCCTACTCAAGCAAAGGCATCTGATTACTTCTTGAAGACCAAACAAGAGCAGCTCGGTTACCTGATAGCATCCACCCTGCGTATTGAGCAAGGACTTGCCACCCTGACTCAGAACCAGGCGAGCCTAGAGAGGATCATGGAACAGAGATTCTATGACATGGACATCAAGGTGACAGAAATACAGACCGCCGTGGAGCAGCTTCAGGAGGACATGAATGAGAGGAGAGGCAGGACCACAACTGATGCTTTTTCTAGGGTGCCACGAGGTCCGAGGTCTTCTGCACTGCCAGTTGCTGACACCAGAGCCACAACGTCTGCACCAGCTACAGCCTCCGTTCCACCAGCTCCAGCACCCACTTCAGCCTCGACTCCGACCACTTCTACTGAAGGCTTCGTCCTTGGCGTGCTCCGGACTCCACCACCACCTGATAATCAAGCCTGAGTGTCGACTTAGCACTATGCATTTTCTAGGAACTTTTTGGTAACTTGTTGCCAAAGGGGGTGAAGATGTATAGATCATAGGCTTCAAGAGAGAGTGTTGCTTTTATTCTCTCTTGTTTTATTTGGTGGTTTTTCGAACTTTGTTTGCTTGTGTGTGAGATACTATGTCATTATTCGTGAGACATCGATGATCAAGTGTTTGATCATAAGCTACACTTAATGGTTGCTTAATGCTTGCTTAAATATTATCTTCCTATCTATTGTTTGTGATCATTCACTATTCTTGGTGATGAGTGCATGTATTTCAATCTTATCATTTTTGAGCGCTCCACCAAGATGTATGTGACATGGAAGAGTAACCCATGATTCTAACTCTATGTGCATTTGCAGTCCAAAGCAAATTTTAAATATGCACAAATTTAGGGGGAGCTCTTATTTGTCACATACTTCTCAAAGCGACGATATATTTCATGCTTATTATCATTTGTCGAAGCTTTGATCTATATGTTGTCATCAATTAGCAAAAAGGGGGAGATTGAAAGTACAACTATCCCTAGGTGGTTTTGGTAATTCATAACAACATATAGCTCATTGAGCTAATGCTATTCCAAGATGATTATTTCAGGAAAGCTCAATGATTGGCATGGCATCGATGTGAAAGTGGAACCCTCAAAATGCTAAGGACAAAGAATTGGCTCAAGCTCAAAAGTTCAAGACTCCTCATTTTATATTTTAGTGATCCAAGATCACATTGAGTCTTTAGGAAAAGCCAATACTATCAAGGAGGGATGAGGTGTTGCTTAATGAGCCTCTTGCTTTATGTGCTTAGTGATATGCTCCAAAATCCTCAACCACCTTTCCAGATCCACAAATGACCTAAACCCTAAGCCAAACTCGGTCATACCGATTCTGTCAATCCGGCGCCACCGAGTTTCACTTGTCATTTCCCACTGCCAAACCCTAGCAATTCGGTCCTACCGGTAAGGTTCTCGGTCTCACCGAGATGGGCTTGCAAACTCTCTGTGTCCTTTTCGTAACTTTTCGATCTCACCGAAAGAGCGAATCGGTCCCACCGAGAATGCAAGGTAAACTCTATGTTTCCTTCTTGTAACGTTTTGGTCTCACCGAAAGAGCAAGTCGGTCCCACCGAGTTTGCCTGACCAACTCTCTGGTTAGCTAATTGCCGAACTCGGTCTCACCGAGTTTGTGCGATCGGTCTCACCGAGATTACGTTATGCCCAAACCCTAACCGAATCGGTCCTACGGAGTTGCATCTCAGTCCCACCGAGATTGCTAATGGTCACTAGGTTTACCACTTCGGTCAGACCGAGTTTTCTGATTCGGTCCGACCGAGATTGGTAGATTGTGTGTAACGGTTGGATTTTGTGTGGAGGCTATATATACCCCTCCACCATCTCTTCATTCGAAGAGAGAGCCATCAGAACACATATATCATTCCTACCCATATGTTCTGAGAAAGAACCACCTACTCATGTGTTGAGACCAAGATATTCCATTCCTACCATATGAATCTTGATCTCTAGCCTTCCCCAAGTTGCTTTCCACTCAAATCTTCTTTCCACCAGATCCAAATCCTATGAGAGAGAGTTGAGTGTTGGGGAGACTATCATTTGAAGCACAAGAGGAAGGAGTTCATCATCAACACACCATATGTTCTAAGATTGTGGAGTTGAACCGAGTTTGTAAGGGCAAGGAGATCGCCTACTTCGTGAAGATCTACCGCTAGTGAGGCAAGTCCTTCGTGGGCGATGGCCATGATGGAATAGACAAGGTTGCTTCTTCGTGGACCCTTCATGGGTGGAGCTCTCCGTGGACTCGCGCAACCGTTACCCTCCGTGGATTGAAGTCTCCATCAACGTGGATGTAGGATAGCACCACCTATCCGAACCACGGGAAAACATCCGTGTCTCCAATTGTGTTTGAATCCTCAAAACCCTTACCTTTACATTCTTGCAAGTTGCATGCTTTACTTTCCGCTGCCAATAAACTCTTTGCATGCTTGCTTGAATTGTGTGATGATTGCTTGACTTGCTCTAAGATAGCTAAAATCTGCCAAGAACTAAAATTGGGAAAAGGCTAAGTTTTTAATTGGTCAAGTAGTCTAATCAACCCCCCTCTAGACATACTTTTGATCCTACAGCCGGCACCAGCATGTTTGCTATACGCGGGATGACTAGTTCTTCGGGAAGTGGAGCCGGACACTGGATCTGCTTCGCCCTCTCCATCCAATCCTGAAGAAGCAATGATAATAAAAGCTTAGATATCATCCTTGAAACAAGCAAGTAGGGGATGCATAAAAAATAACATACCTAGTTGGCAAGGTGGTTAATGTCGTGCCCGTAGTCCGAATCTATGGCCGGCGGTGTCTCATTTCCCTTGAAGGGCAACTTCCAGGCGTCATCGTGAGTAGTTTCGAAGAGCCTCTTCAGGGTATGGTGCTTCTTTGGATTGAACTCCCATAGAGGGCAGCTTCGTCTTTGGCACGGGAGAATCCGGCGAATTAGCATTACCTGGATTATATCGACAAGCTTGGTATCCTTGTCCACCATAATTTGAACTCACGTCTGTAGCACTATCAGCTCATCTGGCGAACACCAGTTCGGGCTCTTCTCGACACAGGAGGTGAGCCGCATTGGGGCGCCAGAGTCAAATTCAGCAGCTGCATCCCAGTTGGTGCTGCGGGATTCTGTAATGTAGAACCATTATTTCTCCCATTCCTTGGCAGTCTCCACGAAAGTGCCTTTCGGCGAGAAGACATTGGTCAGCTTACTCACCTTGGCTCCTCCGCACTCCGTGTGCTGGCCATCCACCACCTTCGGCTTCACGTTGAAGACCTTGAGCCACAACCCGAAGTGGGGTTGGATGTGGAGGAAGGCCTCAAACACGACGATGGATGCCGAGATGTTGAGGAAAGAGTTCGGGGATAGATCATGGAAGTCTATCCAGTAATAGTACATCAGCCCGCGGACAAAAGGGTGGAGTGGAAACCCTAGCCCGCGGAGGAAATGAGGGATGAATACCATCCTCTCGTTGGGCTTCGGCATGGGGATGACTTGCCCCTGGGCTGGGAGATGGTGGGCGATGTCCTTCGCCAAGTACCCGGCCGCCCGAAGCTCAGTAATGTCCTTCTCCTTGACGAAGGAGACCATCCACTTGCCTTGGCCTCCGGATCCAGACATGGTTGAGTGCTAGCTTGAGTGGGAAGAAGATGAGAACTTGGGTGCTGGAGCTCAAGGGTGGAAGGGCATAGGAAGAGAGAAGGCGTGGGAGAAGAAGGGGGAATCCTTATCCCCTTATAAAGGCAGTGAATATCGTACGCCTCCCCACTTTCCCTAAAACTCGCCTATTCCCAAGGGATGTGTAACTGGCACGGTTGGGTTACCCACGCCCGCATTGATGAAAATCCCGTGATAAGGGGACAGGATCTCTGCTTTAACAAGATGTGCCAATGAAAACTGTATCTCGAAACGCGGAACGGTGGACAAAAACGGTTCGATATAGTGACCGAACAGATGTGATGTCATCTTGCAAAAAGTTGTCAGCAGATGGGACTCGTGAAATACTATATTCCTTGCGGTTGTGTGTGGTACTTGTGTTACAGATCTGGACACCTTTGTTTCATCCGAAGACTATCCTGGAGTATTCAGAAAGTAGAACCCACCTTGCAATGCCGAAGACAATCTGCGCGGCGAACACATCGTCATTGAAGCCTAGTTCAGGGGCTACTGAGGGAGTCCTGGACTAAGGGGTCCTCGCGTGTCCGATATATTGGATATGGGCCGGACTGATGGGCCGTAAAGATACAAAGACCAAAGACTCCACCCGTGTACGGACAGGACTCTCCTTGGCCTAGAAGGCAAGCTTGGCGACCAACTATGAAGATTTGTTTCTTTGTAACCGACCTTGTGTAACCCTAGATCCCTCCCATGTCTATATAAACCGAAGGGCTAGGTCCGTAGATAGGCCGAATCCTCAGAATAATAGCCAGACTAGACTCTTAGGGTTTAGTCATTACGATCTCATGGTAGATCAAGTCTTGTAATACTCATATTCATCAAGATCAATCAAGCAGGACATAGGGTATTACCTCCATAGAGAGGGCCCGAACCTGGGTAAATCATTGTGTCCCCTATCTCCTGTTACCATCGATCCTAGACGCATAGTTCGGGACCCCCTACCCGAGATCCGCCGGTTTTGACACCGACACTTGTTGTGCCTTGTGTTCGTCGAGGTGCTCAGGATTCCCGAGGGCCTCAGTCAGCTCGTCCTTCTCTCTGTCGGGAATGAACGTCCCATCCTGCGCTACGGTGATATACTCCTGAAGCTTCTTGATAGGTATTGCAAGTTGCTCGTTTGTCCAACGGCACTCCCCTCTTTCAGGGTCCAAAGTTCTCCCAACCCCGAAGAACCAAGTCCTTGAATGGTCTGGCCAGTTCAATGTTGCTAGTTGGAACCCTTTAGAAAGTAGGTCTTGCTCAGCTTTGTCCCACAACGGCCGGGCTTTGAGGTAGCCACATGACCCCATGTGATGGTGATACTGCTTCTTCGTAGGATATTTCTTATTTGTCTCTGACATTTTCTTGCCCTTGTCCGATGTCTTGTAGGCCACAAATGCGGGCCAGTGATCTCTTATCTTCTCATATCGGCCGGTGAATTCTGGAGTCCTCCATTTGTCAACAAAATTTGTGTTCAACTCTTTCTTCCACCTCCTGAATAGATTTGCCATCTTCTTAAGAGCACACGCCTTGATCTTTGTCTCTATAACTGGCTTATTCGGATCCTCCTCTGGCAGTAGGGTGAAATTTGCCTTCAGCGAGGTCCAAAGATCATCTTTCTGTCTATCATTGACAAAAGAAACTTCAGGTTCGTCCTTAGGCTTATTCCATTTCCCAAACAATAGCTCTGCACTAAGCAATAAATGCATCCTTGGTCCACTTGGGTTCAATTGGTAGGCCATCATCGGCGAGTGTTGTGATCGTGAACCTTTCATCTTGGCGCAACCTTTTTCGGGCCTCGTCTCGTTACGGAAGTTTTTCTTGATCTGGAGGGCTATAAAAGAAGAAAGAAGCGTTAATATATGTACATACAAAAACAATTAATGCATCAATTAGTCAACACAGGCTTAATTAATATATATACCTTGCTGGACTTTGCAACGGCTCCCTCCTCCGTTTGGTCACCGGAGCCATGATCATCGTCTCCTTCTTCCTCCACCATTCAGTCACCGGAGCCGTCATGATCATGTCCTTCCTCCTCCATTGTTCGATCACCGGAGCTGTCATCCTCTCATTCCTAACCATCGGTGTCGTTGAGAAACAAAAAGGGATCACCTCCGCTGAGGATTATATCCCCCAACAACTGTTCTTGTTCCAGGTCTCTTTGATCCATAGTTTCTGCAAATATTACAACATGGCAATTAATATACAAACATGAGAGGTGGATATATTAGTGGCAAACATAGACCTAGCTAGCTAATCACAACAAGGAATCATACGCATATATGAGCAATGGATTAGTTGTGAACCGCCTCTCTCATGCATGTCCTGTTGGGGAACGTAGTAATTTCAAAAAAAATTCCTACGCACACGCAAGATCATGGTGATACATAGCAACGAGAGGGGAGAGTGTTGTCTACGTACCAACGCAGACCGACTACGGAAGCGATCACACAAAGTAGAGGAAGTAGTCGTACGTCTTCTTCCCGATCCGACCGATCCAAGCACCGTTACTCCGGCACCTCCGAGTTCTTAGCACACGTACAGCTCGATGACGATCCCCGGGCTCCGATCCAGCAAAGCTTCGGGGAGGAGTTCCGCCAGCACGACGGCATGGTGACGATCTTGATGTTCTACTATCGCAGGGCTTCGCCTAAGCACCGCTACAATACGACCGAGGTGGAATATGGTGGCAGGGGGCACCGCACACGGCTAAGGAACGATCACATGGATCAACTTATGTGTCTATGGGGTGCCCCCTGCCCCCGTATATAAAGGAGCAAGGAAGGAGGGGCGGCCGGCCTAGGAGTTGGCGCGCCAAGGGGAGTCCTACTCCCACCGGGAGTAGGACTCCTTCTTTCCTAGTCCAACTAGGAGAAGGGGGAAAAGGAGGGAAGTAGAGAAGGAAGGGAGAGGTGGGCCGCGCCCCAAATCCCTTGTCCAATTCGGACTGGACATGGGAGGGGCGCGTGCCACCTCCTGGCTCCTTCCCACTAAAGCCCATCAAGGCCCAATACTCTTCCCCGTATTCCCGTAACTCCCCGGTACCTCCGAAAATACCTGAATCACTCGGAACCTTTCCGAAGTCCGAATATAGTCGTCCAATATATCGATCTTTACGTCTCGACCATTTCGAGACTCCTCGTCATGTCCCCGATCTCATCTGGGACACCGAACTCCTTCGGTACATCAAAACTCATAAACTCATAATATAACTGTCATCGAAACCTTAAGTGTGCGGACCCTACGGTTCGAGAACAATGTAGACATGACCGAGACACGTCTCCGGTCAATAACCAATAGCGGGACCTGGATGCCCATATTGGCTCCTACATATTCTACGAAGATCTTTATCGGTCAGACCGCATAACAACATACGTTGTTCCCTTTGTCATCGGTATGTTACTTGCCCGAGATTCGATCCTCGGTATCCAATACCTAGTTCAATCTCGTTACCGGCAAGTCTCTTTACTCGTTCCGTAATACATCATCTCGCAACTAACTCATTAGTTGTAATGCTTGCAAGGCTTAAGTGATGTGCATTACCGAGAGGGCCCAGAGATACCTCTCCGAAAATCGGAGTGACAAATCCTAATCTCGAAATACACCAACCCAACATCTACCTTTGGAGACACCTGTAATGCTCCTTTATAATCACCCAGTTACGTTGTGACGTTTGGTAGCACCCAAAGTGTTCCTCCGGCAAACGGGAGTTGCATAATCTCATAGTCATAGGAACATGTATAAGTCATGAAGAAAGCAATAGCAACATACTAAACGATCGGGTGCTAAGCTAATGGAATGGGTCATGTCAATCAGATCATTCGACTAATGATGTGATCCCGTTAATGAAATAACAACTCTTTGTCCATGGTTAGGAAACATAACCATCTTTGATTAACGAGCTAGTCAAGTAGAGGCATACTAGTGACACTCTCTTTGTCTATGTATTCACACATGTATTATGTTTCCGGTTAATACAATTCTAGCATGAATAATAAACATTTATCATGATATAAGGAAATAAATAATAACTTTATTATTGCCTCTAGGGCATGTTTCCTTTAGTCTCCCACTTGCACTAGAGTCAATAATCAAGATCACATCACCATGTGATTAACATCGATAGTTCACATCATCATGTGATTAACACCCATAGTTCACATCGCCATGTGACCAACACCCAAAGGGTTTACTAGATTCAGTAATCTAGTTCACATCGCTATGTGATTAACACCCAAGGAGTACTAAGGTGTGATCATATTTTGCTTGTGAGAGAATCTTAGTCAACGGGTCTGCCACATTCAGATCCACATGTATTTTGCAAATTTCTATGTCAACAATGCTCTGCATGGAGCTACACTAGCTAATTGCTCCCACTTTCAATATGTATATAGACCGAGACTTAGAGTGATCTAGATTAGTGTCAAAACTTGCATCGGCGTAACCCTTTACGACGAACCATTTTATCATGTCCATAATCAAGAAACATATCCTTATTTTACTAAGGATAATTCTGACCGCTGTCCAATGATCTACTCCTAGATCACTATTGTACTCCCTTGCCAAATCAGTGCAGGGTATACAATAGATCTGGTATGTAGCATGACATACTTTATAGAACCTATGGCCAAGGCATAGGGAATGACTTTCATTCTCTTTCTATCTTCTGCCGTGGTCGGGCTTTGAGTCTTACTCAACTTCACACCTTATAATACAGGCAAGAACTCTTTCTTTGACTGCTCCATTTTGAACTACTTCAAAATCTTGTCAAGGTATGTACTCATTGAAAAAAACTTATCAAGCGTCTTGATCTATCTCTATAGATCTTGGAGCTCAATATGTAAGCAGCTTCACCGAAGTCTTTCTTTGAAAAACTCCTTTCAAACACTCCTTTATGCTTTACAGAATAATTCTACATTATTTCCGATCAACAATATGTCATTCACATATACTTATCAAAAATGTTGTAATGCTCCCACTCACTTTCTTGTAAGTACAGGCTTCACCGCAAGGCTGTATAAAACTATATGCTTTGATCAACTTATCAAAGCGTGTATTCCAACTCCGAGATGCTTGCACCAGTCCACAGATGGATCGCTGGAGCTTGCAGATTTTGTTAGCACCTTTCGGATCGACAAAACCTTCTAATCGCATCATATACAACTCTTCTTTAATAAATCCATTAAGGAATGCTGTTTTGTTTATCCATTTGCCGGATTTCATAAAATGCGGCAATTGCTAACATGATTCGGACAGACTTAAGCATAGATACGAGTGAGAAACTCTCATCGTAGTCAACACCTTGAACTTGTCGAAAACCTTTTGCGACAATTCTAGCTTTGTAGATAGTAACACTACTATCAGTGTCTGTCTTCCTCTTGAAGATCCATTTATTTTCTATGGCTTGCCGATCATCGGGCAAATCCATCAAAGTCCATACTTTGTTCTCATACATGGATCATATCTCAGATTTCATGGCCTCAAACCATTTCGCTTCCTCATAGTTCGTAGGTTCGTCATGGTCAAGTAACATGACCTCCAGAACAGGATTACCGTACCACTCTGGTGCGGATTTCACTCTGGTTTACCTACGAGATTCGGTAGTAACTTGATCCGAAGTTTCATGATCATTATCATTAGCTTCCTCACTAATTGGTGTAGGAGTCACAAGAACAGATTTCTGTGATGAACTACTTTCCAATAAAGGAGAAGGTACAATTACCTTATCAAGTTCTACTTTCCTCCCACTCACTTCTTTCGAGAGAAACTCCTTCTCTAGAAAGTATCCATTATAAGCAACGAATGTCTTGCCTTAGGATCTGTGATAGAAGGTGTACCCAACAGTCTCCTTTTGGGTATCCTATGAAGACATATTTCCCTGATTTGGTTTTGAGCTTATCAGGATGAAACTTTTTCACATAAGCATCACAACCCCAAACTTTAAGAAACGACTACTTTGGTTTCTTGCTAAACCACAGTTCAGATTGTGTCGTCTCAACGGACTTAGATGGTGCCCCTTTTTAAGGTGAATGCAGCTGTCTCTAATGCATAACCCCAAAACGATAGTGGTAGATCGGTAAGAGACATCATAGATCGCACTATATCTAATAAAGTACGGTTATGACGTTCGGACACACCATTACACTATGGTGTTCCATGTGGCGTGAGTAGTGAAACTATTTCACATTGTTTTTAACTGAAGGCCAAACTCGTAACTCAAATACTCTTCTCTACGATCAGATCATAGAAACTTTATTTTCTTGTTACGATGATTTTTCACTTCACTCTGAAATTCTTTGAACTTTTCAAATGTTTCAGACTTATGTTTCATCAAGTAGATATACTCATATCTGCTCAAATCATCTGTGAAGATCAGAAAATAATGATACTTGTCGCGAGCCTCAATATTCATCGGACCACATACATCAGTATGTATGATTTCCAACAAATCTGTTGCTCGCTCCATTGTTCTGAAGAACAAAGTTTTAGTCATCTTGCCCATGAGGCATGGTTCGCAAGCATCAACTGATTCATAATCAAGTGATTCAAAAAGCCCATCAGCATGGAGTTTTTTCATGCGATTTACACCAATATGACCTAAACGGCAGTGCCACAAATAAGTTTCACTATCATTATTAACTTTGCATCTTTTGGTTTCAATATCATGAATATGTGTATCACTACGATTGAGATCCAATGAACTTGTTTCATTGGGTGTATAACCATCGAAGGTTTTATTCATGTAAACAGAACAACAATTATTCTCTGACTTTAATGAATAACCTCATTGCAAGAAACATGATCAAATCATATTCATGCTCAACGCAAAAACCAAATAACACTTATTTAGGTTCAACACTAATCCCGAAATTATAGGGGAGTGTGCAATGATGATCATATCAATCTTGGAACTACTTCCAACACACATCGTGACTTCACCCTTAACTAGTCTCTGTTTATTCTGCAACTCCTGTTTCGAGTTACTACTCTTAGCAACTAAACTAGCATCAAATACTGAGGGGTTGCTATAAACACTAGTAAAGTACACATCAATAACATGTATATCGAATATACTTATGTTCACTTTGCCATCCTTCTTATCCGCCAATCACTTGGGGTAGTTCCACTTCCAGTGACCAGTCCCGTTGCAGTAGAAGCACTCAGTCTCAGGCTTAGGTCTAGACTTGGGCTTCTTTACTTGAGCAGCAACTTGCTTGCTGTTCTTTTTGAAGTTCCCCTTCTTCCCTCTGCCCTTTTCTTGAAACTAGTGGTCTTGTCTACCATCAACACTTGATGTTTTTCTTCATTTCTACCTTCATCGATTTCATCATCATGAAAAGCTCGGGAGTCGTTTTTGTCATCCCTTGCATACTATAGTTCATCACGAAGTTCTACTAACTTGGTCATGGTGACTAGAGAATTTTTTCAATCACTATCTTATCTGGAAGATTAACTCCCACTTGATTCAAGCGATTGTAGTACCCAGACAATCTGAGCACATGCTCACTAGTTGAGCGATTCTCCTCCATCTTTTAGCTATAGAATTTGTTGGAGACTTCATATCTCTCAACTCGGGTATTTGCTTGAAATATTAACTTCAACTCCTCGAACATCTCATATGGTCCATGACGTTCAAAACGTCTTTGAAGTCCCGATTCTAAGCCATTAAGCATGGTGCACTAAACTATCAAGTAGTCATCATATTGAGCTAGCCAAACGTTCATAACGTCTGTATCTGCTCCTGCAATAGGTCTGTCACCTAGCGGTGCATCAAGGACATAATTCTTCTGTGCAGCAATGAGGATAAACCTCAGATCACGGATCCAACCCGCATCATTGCTACTAACATCTTTCAACACAATTTTCTCTAGGAACATATCAAAATAAACACAGTGAAGCAACAACGCGAGCTATGGATCTACAACATAATTTGCAAAATACTACCAGGACTAAGTTCATGATAAATTTAAGTTCAATTTAATCATATTACTTAAGAACTCCCACTTAGATAGACATCCCTCTAATCCTCTAAGTGATCACGTGATCCAAATCAACTAAACCATGTCCGATCATCACGTGAGATGGAGTAGTTTCATTGGTGAACATCACTATGTTGATCATATCTACTATATGATTCGCGCTCGACCTTTCGGTCTCCGTGTTCCGAGGCCATATCTGTATATGCTTGGCTCGTGAAGTATAACATGAGTATTCCGCGTGTGCAACTGTTTTGCACCCGTTGTATTTGAACGTAGAGCCAATCACACCCGATCATCACGTGGTGTCTCAGCACGAAGAACTTTCGCAACGGTGCATACTCAGGGAGAACACTTCTTGATAATTTAGTGAGAGATCATCTTATAATGCTACCGTCAATCAAAGCAAGATAAGATGCATAAAAGATAAACATCATATGCAATCAAAATATGTGACATGATATGGCCATCATCATCTTGCTTCTTTGATCTCCATCTCCAGAGTACTGTCATGATCTATATCGTCACCGGCATGACACCATGATCTCCATCATCTTGATCTATATCAATGTGTCGTCACGTCGTCGTCTCGCCAACAATTGCTCTTGCAACTATTGCTATCGCATAGCGATAAAGTAAAGCAATTATTGGACTCTTGCATCTTATGCAATAAAGAGACAACCATAAGGCTTTTGCCAGTTGCCGATAACTTCAACAAAACATGATCATCTCATACAACAACTTATATCTCATCACGTCTTGACCATATCACATCACAACATGCCCTGCAAAAACAAGTTAGACGTCCTGTACTTTGTTGTTGCAAATTTTACGTGGCTGCTACGGGCTTAGCAAGAACCAATCTTACCTACGCATCAAAACCACAACGATAGTTTGTCAAATAGACTCCGTTTTAACCTTCGCAAGGACCGGGAGTAGCCACACTCAGTTCAACTAAAGTTGGAGAAACAGTCACCCGCAAGTCACCTATGTGCAAAGCACGTCGGCGAAACCGGTCTCGCGTAAGCGTATGCGTAATGTCGGTCCGGGCCGCTTCATCCAACAATACCGCCGAACCAAAGTATGACATGCTGGTAGGCAGTATGACTTATATCGCCCACAACTCACTTGTGTTCTACTCGTGCATATAACATCAAACCATAAAACCTAGGCTCAGATGCCACTATTGGGGAACGTAGTAATTTCAAAAAAATTCCTACGCACACGCAAGATCATGGTGATGCATAGCAACGAGAGGGGAGAGTGTTGTCTACGTACCAACGCAGACCGACTGCGGAAGCGATCACACAACATAGTGGAAGTAGTCGTACGTCTTCTTCCCGATCCAAGCACCGTTACTCCGGCACCTCCGAGTTCTTAGCACACGTACAGCTCGATGACGATCCCCGGGCTCCGATCCAGCAAAGCTTCGGGGAGGAGTTCCGCCAGCACGACAGCGTGGTGACGATCTTGATGTTCTACTGTCGCAGGGCTTCGCCTAAGCACCGCTACAATACGACCGAGGTGGAATATGGTGGCAGGGGGCACCGCACACGGCTAAGGAACGATCACGTGGATGAACTTGTGTGTCTATGGGGTGCCCCCTGCCCCCGTATATAAAGGAGCAAGGGAGGAGGGGCGGCCGGCCTAGGAGTTGGAACGCCAAGGGGAGTCCTACTCCCACCGGGAGTAGGACTCCTTCTTTCCTAGTCCAACTAGGAGAAGGGGGAAAAGGAGGGAAGTGGAGAAGGAAGGGAGAGGTGGGCCGCGCCCCAAATCCCTTGTCCAATTCGGACTGGACTTTGGAGGGGCGCGCGCCACCTCCTGGCTCCTTCCCACTAAAGCCCATTAAGGCCCAATACTCTTCCCCGTATTCCCGTAACTCCCCGGTACCTCCGAAAATACCCGAATCACTCGGAACCTTTCCGATGTTCGAATATAGTCGTCCAATATATCGATCTTTACGTCTCGACCATTTCGAGACTCCTCGTCATGTCCCCGAGCTCATCCGGGACACCGAACTCCTTCGGTACATCAAAACTCATAAACTCATAATATAACTGTCATCAAAACCTTAAGCGTGCGGACCCTACGGTTCGAGAACAATGTAGACATGACTGAGACACGTCTCCGGTCAACAACCAATAGCGGGACCTGGATGCCCATATTGGCTCCTACATATTCTACGAAGATCTTTATCGGTCAGACCGCATAACAACATACGTTGTTCCCTTTGTCATCGGTATGTTACTTGCTCGAGATTCGATCGTCGGTATCCAATACCTAGTTCAATCTCGTTACTGGCAAGTCTCTTTACTCGTTCCGTAATACATCATCTCCCAACTAACTCATTAGGTGTAATGCTTGCAAGGCTTAAGTGATGTGCATTACCAAGAGGGCCCAGAGATACCTCTCCGAAAATCGGAGTGACAAATCCTAATCTCGAAATACGCCGACCCAACATCTACCTTTGGAGACACCTGTAATGCTCCTTTATAATCACCCAGTTACGTTGTGACGTTTGGTAGCACCCAAAGTGTTCCTCCGGCAAACGGGAGTTGCATAATCTCATAGTCATAGGAACATATATAAGTCATGAAGAAAGCAATAGCAACATACTAAACGATCGGGTGCTAAGCTAATGGAATGGGTCATGTCAATCAGATCATTCAACTAATGATGTGATCCCGTTAATCAAATAACAACTCTTTGTCCATGGTTAGGAAACATGACCATCTTTGATTAACGAGCTAGTCAAGTAGAGGTATACTAGTGACACTCTGTTTGTGTATGTATTCACACATGTATTATGTTTCCGGTTAATACAATTCTACCATGAATAATAAACATTTATCATGATATAAGGAAATAAATAATAACTTTATTATTGCCTCTAGGGCATATTTCCTTCATGTCCAACGTCCCCTCTCATCTCGAAGTTATCGCAGTTATACTTTCAGGAGAGGACACTTTGCAAAAAATATTCTATGAGGGTGTAGGAGATCGACAACGCTCTTTCTTCTAGGGTTTGGCTGGCCTCGGGAGTTTATAGAGTAGGGGCAGGAGGGGGTAGGATATCGACAACGATCTTTCTTCTAGGGTTTCGGTGGCCTCGAGAGTTTGTCGGGTAGGGGCGGGTGAGGGAGTCCTAGATTAAGGGATCATCGGGCGTCCGGCCTGTGTGACATAGGCCGGACTAATGGGCTATGAAGATACAAGACAGAAGACTCCGTGTCCGGATGGGACTCTCCTTGGTATGGTTGGCAAGCCTAGCATGCGGATATGAAGATTCCTTTCTCTGTAACCGACTTTGAACAACCCTAGTCCCTTCGGGTGTCTATATAAATCGAAGGGTTTAGTCCGTAGAGGCAATCATAGTCTGACAGGCTAGACTTCTAGGGTTTAGCTATTACGATCTCGTGGTAGATCAACTCTTGTAACCCCCATACTCATCAGTATCAATCAAGCAGGACGTAGGGTATTACCTCCATCAAGAGGACCCGAACTTGGGTAAAACTTCATGTCCCCTGTCTCCTATTACCATCAACCTTAGACGCGCAGTTCGGGACCCCCTACCCGAGATCCGCCGGTTTTGACACCAACATTGGTGCTTTCATTGAGAGTTCCACTGTGTTGCTGCCAAAAGGTTTGATGGGGACATCCATCATCTGCAATGTTGCTATCCTAGGGGAGGTTTTTCTCTCCGGCCAGATCTTCGTATTCGGTGGCTTCGCACTGCGGACCAACTTTCTTGGCCATCTGGAGCAGATTGACAACTATGCCCCAGGTCACCAGATTAGTTTTGGAAACCTGGATTATGTCGTTGCTATCAGAGGAGACGTGATCTTCCAAGGATTCACGACCCCAGCCTCAGCTCTGGCCTTTGAACCAGAGCATCTCGCCAGGTCCGAAGACGGGATTTCTAAACCCGCCGGACTATCTATGGCCACTAGGCCCAGTACGGGAGAGCCGGAGGAAGCAGCGTTGCCGGAAACCATCACAAAGCCGGACCCTTCCCTGGATACTGCCTCCGAACTCTCGAAGTCAACATCATGTGAGCTCGCCAAGGAATTCCTTTCCCACCATACTCCATGGATTCTTTTCTCCCTCAAAAAACCTCGCCTTTAAGTGAGTCTCTGGACTTGATGCGATCCCTCGTGATTACGGAGGAGCAACATCCGAACTACGCCCAGCCCGGACTAGGGGCTGAGAGCGAGGAATTTTACGTCCCACCCACCACCCACTTCATCCCCACAGTTGAGGACTTAACTGACATGCTCGATTACGGCTCCGAACACATGGACAGTATGGATGACGATGCCGGAGAAGAGCAAGCCGAAAACCCGCCGTTTACCGGACGCTAGACGGCCACCTCATCATATGACGTGTACATGGTGGATACACCCAAGGAGGGTGACAACGATAATGAGAAAAATCCAGTAGAGGATAAACCTCCCGAAATACAACCAAAGCGCCGATGGCGCCGATCTAAATCGTGCCACAGCAAATACAACAATACCGGCACGAGAGACAACAACACTCTGGATGAGGGCAAAGACCAAGAAAACGAGAACAAGACGATCAGGAAGATGGGCAAGTTAGCCCTGACGAACAGGCTACAAATGAAGACTCGGAGCATAGTAATTACCTTCCACCCCCGAGGATGAGGTGAGCCTCAACAACGAAGACTTTAGCATGCCTAAGGAACCTCTCGAGCAGGAGCGCTTGAAGCAACGGCTAATAGCCACTGCAAGGAGCATGAAAAAGAAACAACAGCAGCTTCAAGCTGAGCAAGATCTCCTCAACTATAGATGGACTGATGTCCTGGCAGCAGAGGAATACAGCCTCGGGCGCCCAACCAAAAGTTACCCGAAGCGTAAACTGCTACCACAATTCAATGATGAGGCACTTGAGCCCGTACCATCAGCGTGTAATGCGGATGATCGACCAACACGTGGCCGGGACAGAACGGCAACTCAAGCTGAACACCAGCACGTCCCACCTCGCCGTAAAGGCAAACATAAAACAGCTCACGGATACATGTATGACCAGCGGCAGGACCTGAAGAATAAAGCAGGTCCGGCCAGATCGATATACGGATCGCGGGGGCATGCCCCGATGCTCGACAACGACTATCAAGCCGAACATGGAAAGCACAATCACGTCCGGGCCGAAAACCATAGACGCACTCCATCCAAACAATGTCACGATCTGTCCCGATATAGAGGCGCTGCACACCCCCTCTGCTTCACTTATGAGGTAATGGAACATGAATTCTCAGAAGGGTTCAAACCCATGAATATTGAATCATATGATGGAACCACAGATCCCGCGGTATGGATTGAAGACTTTATTCTCCACATTCATATGGCCCGCGGCGATGATCTTCACGCCATTAAATACCTCCTCCTAAAACTCAAGGGGCCAGCTCGGCACTAGTTGAACAGCCTGCCCGGAAATTCCATTGGCAGCTGGGAAGACTTGGAAGACGCCTTCCACGATAACTTCCAAGGTACATATGTCCGGCCTCCGGATGCCGATGACCTAAGTCACATTACCCAGCAGCCCGGGGAGTCAGCCAGGAAGCTCTGGACGAGGTTCATAATTAAAAAGAACGAAATTGTTGATCGTCCGGACGCCGAAGCCCTCGCGGCATTTAAACATAGCGTCCAAGACGAATGGCTCGCCCGCAACCTCAGACAATAAAAACCAAAATCCATGGCAGCCCTTACCGCTTTGATGACCCGCTTTTCTGCGGGAGAGGACAGCTGGCTCGCTCATAGAAGCAACAGCACCAGTGATCCGGGCACTTCCGAAGTTTGAGACGGCAACGGCAAGCCACGACACAATAAACACAAGCGCCGAAATAATAATGAAGGAACACAAGACACGACGGTCAATGCCGTGTTCAGCAGCTCCAAACCCGGACAATGGAAAAATCCATTCAAGGCAAACAGAGATGGATGATCCAATATAGACAAGATACCTGATAGACCCTGCCAAATTCATGGCACCCCCGACAAACCAGCCAATCATACCAACAGAAGCTGTTGGGTCTTCAAACAAGCCAGCAAGCTCAACGCCGAATAGAAGGGGAAGGGGCCGCCCAGTGACAGCGACGACGAAGAGACTACCAACCAAACACCGGTGGTCAGAAGCATTTTCCCGCCGAAGTAAAAACAATAAACATGGTACACGTGACACACATCCCTACGAGGAAGCGCAAATGCGCACTACGGAGCGCCTACGCCGTAGAGCCAGTCGCCTCAAAATTAGGCCAATGGGCGGCCTGCCCGATCACTTTTGATCACAAAGACCACCCAGCCAGTATCCATCACGAAGGTTCGGCCGCTCTGGTACTCGACCCAATTATCGACGGGTTCCATCTCACGAAAGTCCTTATGGACGGTGGCAGTAGCCTTAATCTACTCTACCAGGACACCGTCCGCAAAAATTGGCATTGATCCTTCAAGAATCATTCCCACCACACCTTCCTCAAGGGAGCATTACCCGACATAGAAGCTCACTACACGGGTTCAATTACATTGGATGTCGTTTTCGGCTCGCCGAACAACTTTCGAAGCGAAGCCTTGACCTTCGATATTGTCCCGTTCCACAGCAGCTACCATGCACTGCTCGGGCATACCGCTTATTCTCGTTTTAACGTGGTCCCACACTATGCTTATCTAAAGCTTAAGATGCCCGGCCCACAAGGCGTCATCACGATAAACAGAAACACAAAATGCTTTCTCCGTACAGAGGAGCATACTACGGCTACTGCAGGCGAAGTACAAAGTGGACCCATCAAGCTGCGTATCCCATCGGCCATCAAGCTGCCTGTCTATTAAACAGGACAGATCAATCTCAGAGCTGGATTAGCAGTTCGGCCTCCGTCATTCGCCTCATATAGATGCAAAGTTCGTACCGCGCATACATAATTATTCAATTAAAATACCCTAGTCATCGGCGGAGGCACAATACGAATAGACCTACAATACGATATGCACTCCCATAGTGTTTTCCCCCTTTTCTAACTATCATCTATCTTTTAGCACAGGTGACTCAAAGCATGGTCCTCTTACGGACTCTTTCCGAGTTCGGCTTCGTACAGGTGGCCAAAGGCTATTCTGGCCAAGAAGTCCTTTCTCCGAGGCAAGGCAATGCAGACGTGCGACAGGACATCCAAATAAATTTTTTTGGTAAACCACACTCTTTATTTGAAACCTGTAAAGTGCCTTTTTCCTCAGCCTTCAACCCCCGGCATGTTAAATAGTTCGGGTAGTGGCGTTATAATCTGAAAGATTGCATTTGACACGTCAATCGGATTCCAGTGAACATAGTCCGTATTCAGTATTTGCTTTTTCTAAAGACTGAAGTTTTCTTCTTCGGTTGTTTCACGCACGCACCTCAGCACAAATAGCCAGGGGCCTGATATGGCAACATATGAGCTGCCGACAAGTCCGAACAACTTTATATCATACTACGGTGTGACGAGTTTGGCCTGATATTGATCAGCTCCGAATCATATCTTTGGTCAATAGTTGGGTTTCCTGGCTCCTGTGCTTACTACCTTATGTTCCGCCCTATCGGCTAAGGTAGTAAAGGGAGAACTACTGTGATTGTGTTTCCGGTTCATCTGGTCACGCACCTCAGTTGAGAAAGCCAAAAACTGACTGTCATGATGCGGCGAGAGTTGGTCAACCACTCGATGACTTATCAGAATCTTTCGCCATTCCTTCCGTATTACACGAAGGAGCATTCTTCTGGTCACCCATGTAACGCACCGTATTCGGATAACCGCGTACATACCACGAGTTTATATCGTAGACCCAGCGTCAAACTCCTATGGCTAAGTGAAAGTGTTAAAGCCCGATAGTCTGATTGCCTAGTTCGCTGCATTGGCATCTCCTTCATGGACCAAGACGTTGGGTCAAGAGTGATCAAGTGCTTTTACGAAAACCCCCATATTATATGCGAGGGGGCTGAAGCCGATGACGGGAAAACTCTCAGATTATACAAAAAACTGGCCGCACAGGAGGAACCCAAACTTTCAGGCAAAAAGCATAGCCTATAATATATCATAATATTGTTTTTAGAATTTCGGTACAATCACTCAAAAATCATATCCTTCGAGCACTGACCCTCTATCAAGTGGGCGCCCTCAAGGACATCCTCAAAATAATGCTCCGGCGTGTGATGGTCCTTCCCCCTGGGTGGAATCCTTGCTGCAATATTGGTGGCCTTCATCTTCGCCTAGTACGTCTTAACACACAAGGGCCATCCGTGCACCTTCAATGCACGTTGACCGCTTAACGGCATCAATACGCGGCATCACATCAACAAGTTGCTGCACCAAACCGAAATAACTACTCGGAATTGGCTCCGTTGGCCACAACCGGATCACGATGTCCTTCATGGCAGATCTGGATATTCTGTGGAGCTCGGCCCACTGGGCCATCTGTTCGTTCAGCAACATCGGACGCCTTGGCATGCTGAATTGCGACCAGAAAAGCTTCTCTGTTGCATGTCCTTCTTGCGATTGGTAAAACTATGCCGCATCGGAGACACTCTTCGGTAAGTCCAAGAATGCGTTTGGAGAACTCCAGATTTTGTTAAGGGAGGCATACTTCGGATCACCGAATTTAGTCTGTAATAAGAAGGGCTTACCGGCCGCTATTTCCCCAGCTTGCCAGATCTCTTCCCAAGCCGCTCTAGACTCGGACTGTGCTTCTCTCGCCTCTTGTAAGGCCTTGTCGAGATCGGTCGCTTTGACTTTCCTATCCTTTTCAAGGAATTCACATCAGACAGTGGCATCCTTTAGCTCGCGCACAATGGTAGATATTCTCCCCTCACATTGGCACCGAGCAACCCGTTCGGCTTTTAACTCGGCGGCAGCCTTCTTGGACATCGCATCACTCAACCTGGCTTGCTCCTTGGCCCGGACGAGCACAGCCCGCAGGGTTTCAATCGCGGCAGCACCATCTGCAGTTATGCATATCTCAGTATATAATTCTTTGCTTCATGCTCATATTGTTATACATACATATACTGACTGCCCCAAAACATACCTTGCGCCTCGTCAAGCCGTCTGTTAATAAGCGTGATGTCGTCATCCGCCACATAAAGTTTCTGCTTCAGATCAGCAACCTCTGTCGCACGGGCAGTCGCCACAGATGAAACAATCTGTGTTCCAATTAGTTAGATTATTTCCTGGGCATATCTTTTGATCCTCTGATCGCCTCCTTTTGGACGCCAACTAGAGTCTCAGGGGCTACTATCTATACACGGGTGCATTTTTGTTGGAAATATGCCCTAGAGGCAATAATAAAAGGATTATTATTATATTTCCTTGTTCATGATAATTGTCTTTTATTCATGCTATAATTGTGTTATCCGGAAATTGTAATACATGTGTGAATACATAGACGCCAACATGTCCCTAGTAAGCCTCTAGTTGACTAGCTCGTTGATCAACAGATAGTCATGGTTTCCTGACTATGGACATTGGATGTCCTTGATAACGAGATCACATCATTAGGAGAATGATGTGATGGACAAGACCCAATCCTAAACATAGCACAAGATCGTATAGTTCGTTTGCTAGAGTTTTTCCAATGTCAAGTATCTTTACCTTAGACCATGAGATCGTGTAACTCCCGGATACCGTAGGAGTGCTTTGGGTGTACCAAACGTCACAACGTAATTGGGTGACTATAAAGGTATACAACGGGTATCTCCGAAAGTGTCTGTTGGGTTGACACGGATCAAGACTGGGATTTGTCAATCCGTATGATGGAGAGGTATCTCTGGGCCCACTCGGTAATGCATCATCATAATGAGCTCAAAGTGACCAAGTGTCTGGTCACGGGATCATGCATTACAGTACGAGTAAAGTGACTTGCCGGTAACGAGATTGAACGAGGTATTGGGATACCGACGATCGAATCTCGGGCAAGTAACGTACCGATTGACAAAGGGAATTGTATACGGGGTTGCTTGAATCCTCAACATCATCGAGGAGCATGTGGGAGCCAACATGGGTATCCAGATCCCGCTGTTGGTTATTGACCGGAGAGCCATCTCGGTCATGTCTACATGTCTCCCAAACCAGTAGGGTCTACACACTTAAGGTTCGGTGACGCTAGGGTTGTAGAGACATGAATATGCAGTAACCCGAAAGTTGTTCCGACTCCCAGATGAGATCCCGGACGTCACGAGGAGTTCCAGAATGGTCTGGAGGTGAAGAATTATGTAGTGCAGTTTCGGCCATCGTGAGAGTTTCGGGGGTCACCGGTATTGTACCGGGACCACCGGAAGGGTCTCGGGGGTCCACCGGGTGGGTTCACCCATCCCGGAGGGCCCCATGGGCTGAAGTGGGGAGGGGAACCAGCCCATAGTGGGCTGGTGCGCCCCCTTTAGCCCACCCCATGCGCCTAGGGTTGGGAACCCTAGGGTGGGGGCGCCCCACCTGGCTTGGGGGGCACTCCACCCCTTGGCCGCCGCCCCCCCTAGGAGATCCCATGTCCTAGGGCCAGCGCAACCCCCTAGGGGCCTCTATAAAGGGGGGGAGGGGCAGCTGCACCCTTGACTCTTGGTGCCTCCCTCTCCCCTTCTACACCTCACCCTCTCGCAGTAGAACGGCGAAGCCCTACTGCGGTGACTCCTGCATCCACCACCACGCCGTCGTGCTGCTGGATCTTCATCAACCTCTCCTTCCCCCTTGCTGGATCAAGAAGGAGGAGACGTCACGCTGACCGTACGTGTGTTAAACGCGGAGGTGTCGTCCGTTTGTGCTAGGATCTCCGGTGATTTGGATCACGTCGAGTACGACTCCCTCATCCCCGTTCTTTGAACGCTTCTGCTTGCGATCTACAAAGGTATGTAGATGCATCCGATCACTCGTTGCTAGATGAACTCATAGATGGATCTTGGTGAAACCGTAGGAAAATTTTTGTTTTCTGCAACATTCCCCAACAGTGGAATCATGAGCTAGGTCTATGCGTAGTTCTGTTTGCACGAGTAGAACACAATTTGTTGTGGGCGTAGATGTTGTCAACTTTCTTGCCGCTACTAGTCTTATTTTGCGTCAGCAGTATTGTGGGATGAAGAGGCCCGGACCAACCTTACACATATGCTTACGTGAGACCGGTTCCACCAACTGAGATGCACTAGTTGCATAAGGTGGTTGGCGGGTGTCTGTCTCTCCCACTTTAGTTGGAGCGGATTCGATGAAAAGGGTCCTTATGAAGGGTAAATAGAAGTTGACAAATCACGTTGTGGCTTTCACGTAGGTAAGAAAACGTTCTTGCTAGAACCCTATTGCAGCCACGTAAAACTTGCAACAACAATTAGAGGACGTCTAACTTGTTTTTGCAGCAAGTGTTTTGTGATGTGATATGGCCAAAGTTGTGTTGAATGATGAATGATATATATGTGATGTATGAGATGTTCATGCTATTGTAATAGGAATCACGACTTGCATGTCAATGAGTATGACAACCGGCAGGAGACATAGGAGTCGTCTTTATTTTTTGTATGACCTGCATGTCATTGAGAAACGCCCTGTAAATTACTTTTTTTATTGCTAAACGTGTTAGCCATAGTAGTAGAAGTAATAGTTGGCGAGCAACTTCATGGAGACACGATGATGGAGATCATGATGATGGAGATGATGGTGTCATGCCGGTGACAAGATGATCATGGAGCCCCAAGATGGAGATCAAAGGAGCTATGTGATATTGGCCATATCATGTCACTATTATTATTTGACTGCATGTGATGTTTATCATGTTTTTGCATCTTGTTTACTTAGAACGACGGTAGTAAATAAGATGATCTCTCATAATAATTTCAAGAAAGTGTTCCCCCTAACTATGCACCATTGCGGCAGTTCGTTGTTTCAAAGCACCACATGATGATCGGGTGTGATAGATTCCAACGTTCACATACAACGGGTGTAAGACAGATTTACACATGCAAACACTTAGGTTGACTTGACGAGCCTAGCATGTACAGACATGGCCTCGGAACACCGAAGACCGAAAGGTCGAGCATGAGTCGTATAGAAGATACGATCAACATGAAGATCGGACACGGCCTAGTTAACTCGGATCATGTGATACTTAGATGACTGGAGGGGTGTCTATCTAAGTGGGAGTTCATTGAATGATTTGATTAGATGAACTTAATTATCATGAACTTAGTCTAAAATATTTACAATATGTCTTGTAGATCAAATGGCCAACGTTGTGCTCAACTTCAACGCGTTCCTAGAGAAAACCAAGCTGAAAGACGATGGCAGCAACTATACGGACTGGGTCCGGAACCTGAGGATCATCCTCATAGCTGCCAAGAAAGATTATGTCCTACAAGCACCGCTAGGTGAAGCACCTGTTCTCCCTACAGAACAAGACGTTATGAACGCTTGGCAGACACGTACCGATGATTACTCCCTCGTTCAGTGCGGCATGCTTTACAGCTTAGAGCCGGGGCTCCAAAAGCATTTTGAGAGACACGGAGCATATGAGATGTTCGAAGAGCTAAAAATGGTTTTTCAAGCTCATGCCCGGGTCGAGAGATATGAAGTCACCAACAAGTTCTTCAGCTGTAAGATGGAGGAAAACAGTTCTGTCAGTGAGCACATACTCACTATGTCTGGGTTACATAACCGCTTGACTCAGCTGGGAGTTAATCTCCCGGATGACGCGGTCATTGACAGAATCCTTCAGTCGCTTCCACTGAGCTACAAGAGCTTTGTGATGAACTTCAATATGCAGGGGATGGAAAAGACCATTCCTGAAGTATTTGCAATGCTAAAATCAGCAGAGGTAGAAGTCAAAAAGGAACATCAAGTGTTGATGGTGAATAAAACCACTAAGTTCAAGAAAGGCAAGGGTAAGAAGAACTTCAAGAAGGACGGCAAGGGAGTTGCCGCGCCCGGCAAGCAAGCTGCCATGAAGAAGCCAAAGAATGGACCCAAGCCCGAGACTGAGTGCTTTTATTGCAAGGAAAGTGGTCACTGGAAGCGGAATTGCCCCAAATACTTAGCGGACAAGAAGGCCGGCAAAACGAAAGGTATATGTGATATACATGTAATTGATGTGTACCTTACCAGTACTCGTAGTAGCTCCTGGGTATTTGATACCGGTGCAGTTGCTCACATTTGTAACTCAAAGCAGGAGCTGCGGAATAAGCGGAGACTAGCGAAGGACGAGGTGACGATGCGCATCGGGAATGGTTCCAAAGTCGATGTGATCGCCGCCGGCACGCTACCTCTACATTTACCTACGGGATTAGTTTTGAACCTCAATAATTGTTATTTAGTGCCAAGTTTGAGCATGAACATTGTATCAGGATCTCGTTTAATTCGAGATGGCTACTCATTTAAATACGAGAATAATGGTTGTTCTATTTATATGAGAGATATGTTTTATGGTCATGCTCCGATGGTGAATGGTTTATTCTTAATGAATCTCGAGCGTAATACTACACATATTCATAGTGTGAATACCACAAGATGTAAGGTTGATAATGATAGTCCCACATACTTGTGGCACTGCCGCCTTGGTCACATAGGTGTCAAACGCATGAAGAAGCTCCATGCAAATGGACTTTTAGAGGCTCTTGATTACGAATCATTTGACACGTGCGAACCATGCCTCATGGGTAAAATGACTAAGACTCCGTTCTCAGGAACAATGGAGCGAGCAACCAACTTATTGGAAATCATACATACTAATGTGTGCGGTCCAATGAGTGTTGAGGCTCGCGGTGGCTATCGTTATGTTCTCACCCTCACTGATGACTTGAGTAGATATGGGTATGTCCATTTAATAAAACACAAGTTTGAGACCTTTGAAAAGTTCAAGGAATTTCAAAGTGAGGTTGAGAATCAACGTGACAGGAAAATCAAGTTCTTGTGATCAGATCATGGAGGAGAATACTTGAGTCACGAATTTGGCAAACACTTAAGAAAATGTGGAATAGTTTCACAACTAACGCCGCCTGGAACACCTCAGCGTAATGGTGTGTCCGAACGTCGTAATCGCACTCTATTGGATATGGTGCGACCTATGATGTCTCTTACCGATTTATCGCTATCATTTTGGGGCTATGCTTTAGAAACTGCCGCATTCACTTTAAATAGGGCTCCGTCGAAATCCGTTGAGACGACACCATATGAATTATGGTTTGGGAAGAAACCTAAGCTGTCGTTTCTAAAAGTTTCGGGATGCGATGCTTATGTCAAGAAACTTCAACCTGAAAAGCTCGAACCCAAGTCAGAAAAATGCGTCTTCATAGGATACCCTAAAGAAACTATTGGGTATACCTTCTACCTCAGATCCGAAGGCAAGATCTTTGTTGCCAAGAATGGATCCTTTCTAGATAAAGAGTTTCTCTCGAAAGAAGTAAGTGGGAGGAAAGTAGAACTTGATGAAGTATTACCTCTTGAACCGGAAAGTGGCGCGACTGAAGAAAATGTTCCTGAGGTGCCTGCACCGACTAGAGAGGAAGTTAATGACGATGATCATGAAACTTCAGATCAAGTTGCTACTGAACTTCGTAGGTCCACAAGGACACGTTCCGCACCAGAGTGGTATGGCAACCCTGTCTTGGAAATCATGTTGTTAGACAACGGTGAACCTGCGAACTATGAAGAAGCAATGGCGGGCCCGGATTCCCACAAATGGCTGGAAGCCATGAAATCCGAGATAGGATCCATGTATGAAAACGAAGTATGGACTTTGACAGACTTGCCCGATGATCAGCGAGCGATAGAAAACAAATGGATCTTTAAGAAGAAGACAGACGCGGATGGTAATGTGACCATCTATAAAGCTCGACTTGTCGCTAAGGGTTATCGACAAGTTCAAGGGGTTGACTACGATGAGACTTTCTCACCGGTAGCGAAGCTAAAGTCTGTCCAAATCATGTTAGCAATTGCCGCATTCTATTATTATGAGATATGGCAAATGGACGTCAAAACGGCATTCCTTAATGGTTTCCTTAAGGAAGAATTGTATATGATGCAGCCGGAAGGTTTTGTCGATCCTAGGAATGCTGACAAGGTGTGCAAGCTCCAATGCTCAATTTATGGGCTGGTGCAAGCATCTCGAGTTGGAACATTTGCTTTGATGAGATGATCAAAGCGTTTTGGTTTATGCAGACTTATGGAGAAGCCTGCGTTCACAAGAAAGTGAGTGGGAGCTCTGTAGCATTTCTCATATTATATGTAGATGACATACTTTTGATGGGAAATGATATAGAGCTTCTGGACAGCATTAAGGCCTACTTGAATAAGAGTTTTTAAATGAAGGACCTTGGAGAAGCTGCATATATATTAGGCATCAAGATCTATAGAGATAGATCAAGACGCCTCATAGGTCTTTCACAAAGCACATACCTTGATAAGATATAGAAGAAGTTCAATATGGATCAGTCTAAGAAGGGGTTCTTGCCTGTGTTGCAAGGTGTGAAATTGAGCTCAGATCAATGTCTGACCAGGACAGAAGATATAGAAGAGATGAGTGTCTTCCCCTATGCCTCAGCCATAGGTTCTATTATGTATGCCATGTTGTGTACCAGACCTGATGTAAACCTTGTCGTAAGTTTGGTAGGTTGGTACCAAAGTAATCCCGGCAAGGAACACTGGACAATGGTCAAGAATATCCTAAAGTACCTGAAAAGGACTAAGGAAATGTTTCTTGTTTATGGAGGTGATGAAGAGCTTGTCATAAAGGCTTATGTCGACGCTAGCTTCGACACAGATCTGGATGACTCTTAAGTCACAAACCGGATACGTGTATATTTTGAATGGTGGGGCAGTAAGCTAGTGCAGTTGCAAGAAGAGCGTCATGGCGGGATCTACATGTGAAGCGGAGTACATGGCAGTCTCGGAGGCAGCGCATGAAGCAATTTGGGTGAAGGAGTTCATCACCAACCTAGGAGTCATACCCAATGCGTCGGGGCCGATCAAACTCTTCTGTGACAACACTGGAGCTATTGCACTTGCCAAGGAGCCCAGGTTTCACAAGAAGACCAGGCACATCAAGCGTCCCTTCAACTCCATTCGTGAAAATGTTCAAGATGGAGACATAGATATTTGTAAAGTACATACGGACCTGAATGTAGCAGATCCATTGACTAAACCTCTCCCTAGAACAAAACATGATCAACACCAGAATTCCATGGGTGTTCGATTCATCACAATGTAACTACATTATTGACTCTAGTGCAAGTGGGAGACTGTTGGAAACATGCCCTAGAGGCAATAATAAAAGGATTATTATTATATTTCCTTGTTCATGATAATTGTCTTTTATTCATGCTATAATTGTGTTATCCGGAAATCGTAATACATGTGCGAATACATAGACACCAATATGTCCCTAGTAAGCCTCTAGTTGCCTAGCTCGTTGATCAACAGATAGTCATGGTTTCCTTACTATGGACATTGGATGTCATTGATAACGAGATCACATCATTAGGAGAATGATGTGATGGACAAGACCCAATCCTAAACATAGCACAAGATCATGTAGTTCGTTTGCTAGAGTTTTTCTAATGTCAAGTATCTTTTCCTTAGACCATGAGATCGTGTAACTCCTGGATACCGTAGGAGTGCTTTGGGTGTACCAAACGTCACAATGTAACTGGGTGACTATAAAGGTATAGTACGGGTATCTCCAAAATTGTCTGTTGGGTTGACACGGATCAAGACTGGGATTTGTCACTCCGTATGATGGAGAGGTATCTCTGGGCCCACTCGGTAATGCATCATCATAATGAGCTCAAAGTGACCAAGTGTCTGGTCACGGGATCATGCATTATGGTACGAGTAAAGTGACTTGCCGGTAACGAGATTGAACGAGGTATTGGGATACCGATGATCGAATCTCGGGCAAGTAATGTACCGATTGACAAAGGGAATTGTATACGGGGTTGCTTGAATCCTCGACATCGTGGTTCATCCGATGAGATCATCCAGGAGCATGTGGGAGCCAACATTGGTATCCATATCCCGCTGTTGGTTATTGACTGGAGAGCCATCTCGGTCATGTCTACATGTCTCCCGAACCCATAGGGTCTACACACTTAAGGTTCGGTGACGCTAGGGTTGTTGAGATATGAATATGCAGTAACCCTAAAGTTGTTCGGAGTCCCGGATGAGATCCCGGACGTCACAAGGAGTTCCGGAGAAGAATTATATATAGGAAGTGCAGTTTCGGCCATCGGGAGAGTTTCGGGGGTCACTGGTATTGTACCGGGACCACCGGAAGGGTCCCGGGGGTCCACCGGGTGGGGCCGCCCATCTCGGAGGGCCCCATGGTGTAGGATCGAAAGTATGTCTAGAGGGGGGGTGATTAGACTACTTGACCAAATAAAAACTTAACCTTTTCCCAATTTTAGTTCTTGGCAGATTTTAGCTATTTTAGGACAAGTCAAGCAATCATCACACAATTCAAGCAAGCATGCAAAGAGTATATTGGCAGCGGAAAGTAAAGCATGCAACTTGCAAGAATGTAAAGGGAACGGTTTGGAGAATTCAAACGCAATTGGAGACACGGTTGTTTTTCCCATGGTTCGGATAGGTGGTGCTATCCTACATCCACGTTGATGGAGACTTCAACCCACGAAGGGTAACGGTTGCGCGAGTCCACGGAGGGTCCACGAAGAAGCAACCTTGTCTATCCCACCATGGCCATCGCCCACGAAGGACTTGCCTCACTAGCGGTAGATCTTCACGAAGTAGGCAATCTCGTTGCCCTTACAAACTCCTTGGTTCAACTCCACAATCTTGTCGGAGGCTCCCAAGTGACACCTAGCCAATCTAGGAGACACCACTCTCCAAGAAGTAACAAATGGTGTGTTGATGATGAACTCCTTGCTCTCGTGCTTCAAATGATAGTCTCCCCAAGACTCAACTCTCTCTCATAGGATTTGGATCTGGTGGAAAGAAGATTTGAGTGGAAAGCAACTTGGGGAAGGCTAGAGATCAAGATTCATATGGTAGGAATGGAATATCTTGGTCTCAACACATGAGTAGGTGGTTCTCTCTTAAAACATATGAGTTGGAAGTGTAGATGTGTTCTGATGGCTCTCTCTTCAAGTGAAGAGGAGGTGGAGGGGTATATATAGCCTCCACACAAAATCCAACCATTACACACAATTTACCAATCTCGGTGGGACTAAATCAACAAACTCGGTCAGACCGAAATAGTAAACCTAGTGACCGTTAGAGATTTTCGGTGGGACTGACATGCAACTCGGTAGGACCGATTTTGTTAGGGTTAGGGCATAACGTAATCTCGGTGAGACCGATGTTGGTAATAAGCTAACCAGAGAGTTGGTCAGGTAAACTCGGTGGGACCGATTTGCTCTTTCGGTGAGACCGAAATGTTACAAAAAGGAAACAGAGAGTTTACATTGCAATCTCGGTGGGACTGATTCGCTCTTTCGGTGAGACCGAAAAGTTACGAAAGGGAAACAGAGAGTTTGCAATCCCATCTCGGTGAGACCGAGATCCCTATCGGTAGAACCGAATTGCTAGGGTTTGGCAGTGGCTTATGACAAGTGAAACTCGGTGGCGCCGGGTTCAAAGAATCGGTAGGGCCGAGTTTGGCTTAGGGTTTAGGTCAAATGTGGATATGGGAAAGTAGTTGAGGGTTTTGGAGCATATCACTAAGAACATGAAGCAAGAGGATCATTAAGCAACACCTCATCCCTCCTTGATAGTATTGGCTTTTCCTAAAGACTCAATGTGATCTTGGATCACTAAAATATAAAATGAAGAGTCTTGAGCTTTTGAGCTTGAGCCAATCCTTTGTCCTTAGCATTTTGAGGGTTCCACTTTCACCATCCATGCCATGCCAATAATTGAGCTTTCCTGAAATAATCATCTTGGAATAGAATTAGCTCAATGAGCTATATGTTGTTATGAATTACCAAAACCACCTGGGGATAGTTGCACTTTCATCTCCCCCTTTTTGGTAATTGATGACAACATATAGATCAAAGCTTCGACAAATGATAATAAGAATGAATTACATCGTCGCTTTGAGAAGTATGTGATAAGTAAGAGCTCCCCCTAAATTTGTGCATATTTAAAATTTGCTTTGGACTGCAAATGCACAAGAAGTTAGAATTATGGGTTACTCTTCCATGTCACATACATCTTGGTGGAGCGCTTAAAATGATAAGAATGAAATACATGCACTCATCACAAAGAAAAGTGAATGATCACATAAGATAGATGAGATAATAGCATTCACCAAGCGTGCATAAGTGTAGCTTATGATCAAACACATGATCATCAATGTCTCACAAGCATATCAAAGTATCTCGACCAAAAGAAAACAAAGTTTGAAAAACCACCAAATAAAGCAAGAGAGAAAAGCAACACTCTCTCTCTCAGCCTATGATCTATACATTTTTCTCCCCCTTTGCCAACAAGTTACCAAAAAGTTCATAGAACGAAGGCTTGATCTTCAGGTGGTGGTGGATTCCAGATCACTCCAAGGACGAAGGCTTCCGTAGACGCGGTTGGAGTTGGAGCTGAAGTAGATGCTGGAGCAGGTTGGGCTGGTGCTGCGGCTGGAGCTGAGGCGGTTACTCTTGTGTCAGGAACTGGCACTGCAGACGACCTCGGACCTCGTGGCACTCTGGCAAAGGCATCAGTGGTTGTCTTCCCCTTCCTCTCCTGCATGTCATCTTGGAGCTGCTCCACTATAGTCTAAATCTCTATCACCTTAATATCCAAGTCATAGAACTTTTGTTCTACGATTCTCTCTAGGCTTGCCTGGTTCTGAGTTAGGGTGGCCAGTCCTTTCTCAATCCGTAGGGTGGATGAAATCAAGTAACTGAGCTGCTCTTGCTTGTTCTTCAACAAGTACTCAGATGCCTCCTCTTGAGTTGGCATCTTGGCAGCTTTCTCCTTTATTGCCTTCTCCTTCTTGGCTTGTGCATGGGCTGAAGATGGTTCATCTTTGGTCATCACAACTTGGTTGTCCTCGAAATCTGGATAGATAGGCAAATGTTCCTTCTCCAACAAGTATGTGTCTGTGCCCATTCTTGAGTTAATCAACATCTAGATCTGAGGGGCATATCCAAAGCTCCTCTTCTGATCTGCTGCAGTCCTCTTGATAGTCTCTACCATGAGGCTCATGACCTTGAATTTCTGAGGCACACCAAAGATATGTAGCAAGTTAATGGCATGACCTATGATCATCTTGTGATCTCCAGACTTGGGCAAAAGTGTGTGCCTAAGGATCCAGTTGATGGTTGGCAGCCCTGACAGAAGATAATGCACTGAGCCAAACTTGAACATATCAAGTGCTTCATTTGGGATCTCCTTGTACATGTTTGACATTGAGTTATGATCCATCTTCTTCTTGGAATAGACATCCAAGTCATCTTCATTTTCCTCTGGGCATTGATAAGCTGTGCCCACTCAGCAACTGTTGATTGGTACCTCGTACCTTCAGACATCCAAACAATCCTCCCATCTGGATAAAAATGTGTTGTGGAGTAGAACTGCATGATAAGCTCCTCATTCCACTTTGTGAGCTTCTGCCCAACAAAGTCTGCTACTCCACATGCCTTGAAGCTGTCCTGCACTCCATGGTAGTGCTCTTCATTCTCCTTGATATATTCCCAGTTGACCCATCTCATATCACATACAATTGGCTTCTTGTCTAACAACACTGTCTCATAGAAGTCCTGCTGTCCCTTAGTGTGGAACCTGTAGTCAACAGCAGTTCTTCTCCTTGAAGCATATGGATCTGCTTCTCTCCACTTCCTCAGCCCTGAGTCTCTTCTGAGCTTCATGTCCTCAGCCACAGGATGAGCATCATTGTGGTCTGGGATCTTTGGCTTGAGCTTTCTCAGAACATGCTCTTCATCATCTTCTTCAGCAGCTTCAGGCACTGGGGCCTTGTTCTTCTCAGTTGCAGGTATGCTCCTCGTATTTCTCTTTGGGGCAGACTTGGGCTTGGAGGCAGCTTTGGGTGCTTCTTTGGGCTTGGATGCAGCAACCCCTGTCCTGATAGCATCACCCATAAGCTTAAGTGCCTTTGGTGCTGGTGCAGCAACCTCTTCTTCTTCCTCTTCTTCCATGATGGAAGCCTTTCCAAGCACTCTAGCTACGGTCTTCTTGACCCTTTCCTTCCTTTTCTTTCCTTCAGCAGCAACTAGCTCTATGGTTGCAGGCTTTTCAGGAATCTGAGTTGAAGCTCTGTCCTTTGGCATAGGCTGCCTGCCTGCTGGCCTTTTGACCTTTAAGCCTGGCTTGGTACTCTTTCTTGAGCCATGCTCCTTTTTGAGTGCAACTCTCTTTGATGTGGCTTCCTCTTCTTCTGCTGCATAATCTTCATCCTCTTATTCTGAGGTTCTCTTCTTTCTTTGTCTTGTGGCAGCTTTTGGCAGGTTGCTAGGGGTGCTCCTGCTGCCATCATCTGAAGAACTGGAGGGACTAGTGCCCTCACTCATTTGCACTGGCTGCTCTGACAGATTCTGGCTATCACTTTGGTCTGACATGATGAGCAAGCTGACTACTGAACCTGTGAACAGTTTATAGATGAGGTAGAGTGGATGAGCATCACAAAAAGCAGAGATTTTTGCAACCGAATGATTCAAAAACTTAGTTTTAGTTTCCCACAGTAAGCATTTCGGATCTACCGATTTTTAAACTCGGTGATACCGAATCAGTTTTTGGAACCTAAACTAGTGAACTCGGTCAGACCGAGTCACAGTTCGGTGGCACCGAAACTGCTAGGGTTTCACAAAGTTCCATAATCGGTCACACCGATTAGTAATACTCGGTCAGACCGAGTCTTACTTGTGCAATGGCATGAGCCAAATCGGTGGGACCGAGTTTTTCAACTCGATGGGTCCGAGATGGTTTCGGCGGAAACCTAACCCTAAAATTTTCGAATCAAACCTAATCTATGAGTTCATTGACTGGATAGAAGTTTATCAAATGTGGCAAGAATCATTATGATCACAATGTCCTAAGAATCGGATTGGGGAATAGCACAAAGATCAAGTCTATACCCTAGTTCGGTGGAGACTCGCTACGGCGGCAACGGCGGGGTTGATTCCCGTTGACAGCGACGGAGAGCAGCGACTAGAGGCGGCTGGCGGCGAGGAGACGATCCGGAGACCACGTTGGCAGAGCGAGCTATCGTGCGGACAAAGGGGTTCGGAGAAATTTCCAAATTTTTGCCCGTGACTATATATAGCCCGACCCTGTCGGTGTGACCGAGTGGAACAACTCGGTGGCACCGAAATGCAAAACTGTATACAGTTGTTGCAACTCGGTGTGACCAAATGGTTCAAATCGGTTGCACCGAGATCGAAAGTTCATATCAACTTAATGATCTCGGTAGGACCGAAAGTAGGATATCGGTCAGACCGAAAATCACAAAGAGGTTTTGGAAGTTTAAGTCTATGACAAATCGGGGACTCTGAGTGCTCCTCACACAGAGTGGTTCGAATCTGACTTGATCAAATTTTGTGATGTAGCATGAATAGAGTTTGAGACGAGAAAAGCATAGATAGCTAGAGGAGGTTCTTAGGCATTCTTGTCCATCCACTTGGCAAAAGGAAATAAAACCAAACAATCAAAACAACAAGTGGATGTCCTCGAATGTGTAAAATATGCAACCAACATGCTCACACAATCAGATGGCAATTGAAATATGTGACAAAGCATGCACAACCAATTCTAGCATCTATCAAGCAATTTGCGATGACTAGGTCATCTATATATGAGTATATTGACTTAGGAGTCAAGTGAGAACACTTGATCATAGGTCATACTCATCGTTTAAGCTCAAGTGGGGTTACCACTTTTACATAAAGCATTGTTGTGTTCACATATTTAGAGTTGCTTTAGCTCAAGTCTTAGAGTAAAGCACCCCCTAGATGTGATATCCCCCCTAAGAGGGATGAACTAACCTTGGGTTTTGTCGATGATGACTTCATGTAGATGTTGAAGATGTGGATGCTCAATGTTGATGTAGATCACCTGGAGCTATCCATTTGAGTGAATTGCACTTTCAATACCTATATGGGTTAGTCCCACAAGGAACAAATAAGGATATCCATAGACATAGAGTGATGCACACACAAGATGATGTCCATGAAAACTTTTAGGTTACCTTGTCCCTTGTCTTACCAACAAGAGGGTTTGTGACTCCTTGAACTACTGCAAGATGTGGAAGTTGATTGCACTTGTTCTTGCGAAAATGATAAGAGTGAAGTATGTTGGCGGAGTCACCCTCAAGAACTCTCTAGTTCTTCTTCTTTTGGATCCACACCATCTTGATGGGAATCCTTGGAGTTGTAGTCGTACTTGATGAAGTGGAACTTGAAGTGGTCTTGGGAATCCACTTGACTAAGGTCTTAGGAGCTTCTTCAAATGCATCAATTTCCTCTTGAAGCTTGTCCTTGCCTTTTTGCTTGTAGTCTTGTGGTGGAAGATCATCTTGAGCTTGTTTCCCCTTGAAGGAAGTATCATACTTCTCTTGTTGAGGAACAAACGTTGTCTTGGGGTATTGATCTTCTTCCCACTCAACTCCATTGCAATTGAACTTTCGTTCAAAACCAACACCTTGATTCTTCCGGTGCATTCCTTGCTTGCGCACAATTTCCTCGAATTGCTTACTTCCGGCAAGGCTCTTGTAAACACCTTTCTCTATAATTCCCTTCAATAAGCTATTTTCTTGCTCAAGTGTAACTTGGCTAAGAGAATCATTAGTGGAATCAAGAGAACTACTAGAAGCAACAATATTGGATTTAGCATGATCATTGTTACTACTAGAGGAAGAATCTTTCTTGTTCTTGTTACTAGACTTGACTTGAGGCATGTAAGTGGATAAGAGTAAATCCTTGGCAATGTAAGAAGAACTTTTCTTGCGGAGACCATCATTGATTGCCTTTAAAAACTCATGCTCTTGCTCAAGATTGAGCTTTTCAAAGCGTAACTTCTCATGAGCTCTTAAAAGTTCTCGATGATCTTCGAAGATAGTTTCATGAGCTAACTTAATTGTGTTTAGTTCTTTAGTTAGAGCCTCAATCTTCTCCTTATCATTTTCATTCTTTTTATCTTGATTAGCATGATTAATTGACGTTTCATCATAGTATTCATCACTAGAGTTGTCAACAAGTAAATCATCATCACCTAACAAGTCATCTTCATCTCTATTAAAATCAACATACTCGGGGTGTGTTACCTTAGGACCTTTGGCCATGAAGCATCTTCCAATTCCTTCATTTGGTGAGTCAAATATGTCGTAGGAGTTGGTTGACACAAGTGCTAGACCGGCAACACCTTCATCTTGAGTATATTCGGAATCAGAGTGATAACTTCTCTCGGAGTGGCTGTCGGAGTCGAAGCCGGATAACCATTCACGAACATGAGCTTGATGTCTTCGTTTTGTGTAGCTCCTTGATGATTTTTCCTTCCTTTCTGAATCCCTGCTTCTCCGTGAGTATCTTCGTTCATAACGATCATCTCTACTCCTTCTCTCTCTTGGTGGTGATTCTTCTCTTTTGCTTCTTCTTTTTGGAGAGTCTTCTCTTCTCTTGTAGGGAGCCGTACACTCATTGGAATAGTGTCCGGGTCTTCCACAATTGTAGCAGTTTGGCTCTCGACTAGAAGATCTTTTGTCATTGTAGGACCTTGACTTGGAGCTTCTATCTTTGCTTCTACTCTTGTAGAACTTGTTGAAGTTCTTCACCATTAAGCTCAATTCTTCATTGAAGTTTTGTTTCTCACTTGATGATGTAGGGGCTTCACATGAGGCTTTGTAGGCACCACTTGATTTGTTGTGAAGTTCCTCTTTATCCTTAAGTGACATCTCATGAGCAACAATTCTTCCAATTACCTCCGTTGGCTCGAGATCTTTGTAATTGGGCATCATTTGGATCAATGTGCACACGGTATCATATTTTCCATCCAAGGCTCCTAGAATCTTCTTGATGATGAATCTATCGGTCATCTCTTCACTTCCTAAGCCGGCAATCTCATTTGTGATGAGAGCAAGCCTAGAGTACATGTCAGCGACACCTTCACCATCCTTCATTTTGAACTTGTCAAGTTGACATTGAAGCACATCCAATTTGGATTCCTTGACGGAGTCGGTACCTTCATGCATATCAATCAAAGTGTCCCAAATTTCCTTTGCATTCTCAAGACGGCTGATTTTGTTGAATTTTTCGGGGCACAATCCATTGAAGTGAATACCACAAGCTTGAGCATTGTATTGCAACATCTTCAACTCATCCGCGGTAGCTTCACGGTTTGGTTCTCTCCCATCAAAGAAGTCACCTTGCAAACCAACACACACAATAGCCCAAACGGCAGGGTTATGTCCAAGAATATGCATTTTCATTTTATGCTTCCAACTAGCAGAATTAGTACGATCAAAGTAAGGACCTCTACGGTGATAATTTCCCTCGCTAGACGCCATACTCTCCTAGGATCGAAAGTATGTCTAGATGGGGGGGTGATTAGACTACTTGACCAAATAAAAACTTAACCTTTTCACAATTTTAGTTCTTGGTAGATTTTAGCTATTTTAGGACAAGTCAAGCAATCATCACACAATTCAAGCAAGCACACAAAGAGTATATTGGCAGCGGAAAGTAAAGCATGCAACTTGCAAGAATGTAAAGGGAAGGGTTTGGAGAATTCAAACGCAATTGGAGACACGGATGTTTTTCCCGTGGTTCGGATAGGTGGTGCTATCCTACATCCACGTTGATGGAGACTTCAACCCATGAAGGGTAACGGTTGCGCGAGTCCACGGAGGGCTCCACCCACGAAGGGTCCACGAAGAAGCAACCTTGTCTATCCCACCATTGCCATCGCCCACGAAGGACTTGCCTCACTAGCGGTAGATCTTCACGAAGTAGGCGATCTCCTTGCCCTTACAAACTCCTTGGTTCAACTCCACAATCTTGTCGGAGGCTCCCAAGTGACACCTAGCCAATCTAGGAGACACCACTCTCCAAGAAGTAACAAATGGTGTGTTGATGATGAACTCCTTGCTCTTGTGCTCCAAATGATAGTCTCCCCAACACTCAGCTCTCTCTCATAGGATTTGGATCTGGTGGAAAGAAGATTTGAGTGGAAAGCAACATGGGGAAGGCTAGAGATCAAGATTCATATGGTAGGAATGGAATATCTTGGTCTCAACACATGAGTAGGTGGTTCTCTCTCAGAACATATGAGTTGGAAGTGTAGATGTGTTCTGATGGCTCTCTCTTCGAGTGAAGAGGAGGTGGAGGGGTATATATAGCCTCCACACAAAATCCAACCGTTACACACAATTTACCAATCTCAGTGGGACCAAATCAACAAACTCGGTCAGACCGAAATAGTAAACCTAGTGACCGTTAGAGATTTTTGGTGGGACTGACATGCAACTCGGTAGGACCGATTTTGTTATGGTTAGGGCATAACGTAATCTCGGTGAGACCGATTACACAAACTCGGTGAGACCGATTTTGGTAATAAGCTAACTAGAGAGTTGGTCGGGTAAACTCGGTGGGACCGATTTGCTCTTTCGGTGAGATCGAAATGTTACAAAAAGGAAACAGAGAGTTTACATTGCAATCTCGGTGGGACCGATTCGCTCTTTCGGTGAGACCAAAAAGTTACGAAAGGGAAACAGAGAGTTTGCAATCCCATCTCGGTGAGACCGAGATCCCTATCGGTAGAACCGAATTGCTAGGGTTTGGCAGTGGCTTATGACAAGTGAAACTCGGTGGCGCCGGGTTCAAAGAATCGGTAGGGCCGAGTTTGGCTTAGGGTTTAGGTCAAATGTGGATCTGGGAAAGTAGTTGAGGGTTTTGGAGCATATCACTAAGCACATGAAGCAAGAGGCTCATTAAGAAACACCTCATCCGTCCTTGATAGTATTGGCTTTTCCTAAAGACTCAATGTGATCTTGGATCACTAAAATATAAAATGAAGAGTCTTGAGCTTTTGAGCTTGAGCCAATCCTTTGTCCTTAGCATTTTGAGGGTTCCACTTTCACCATCCATGCCATGCCAATCATTGAGCTTTCCTGAAATAATCATCTTGGAATAGCATTAGCTCAATGAGCTATATGTTGTTATGAATTACCAAAACCACCTAGGGATAGTTGCACTTTCACATGGGCTGAAGTGGGGAGGGGAACCAGCCCATAGTGGGCTGGTGCGCCCCCTTTGGACCACCCCATGCGCCTAGGGTTGGGAACCCTAGGGTGGGGGGCGCCCCACCTGGCTTGGGGGGCACTCCACCCCTTGGCCGCCGCCCCCCTAGGAGATCCCATCTCCTAGGGCTGGCGCACCCCCCTAGGGGCCTATATAAGGGGGGGAGGGTGGGGCAGCCGCGCCCTTGACTCTTGGCACCTCCCTCTCCCCTGCTACACCTCTTCCTCTTGCAGTAGAACGGCGAAGCCCTGCTGTGGTGACTCCTGCATCCACCACCACGCCGTCGTGCTGCTGGATCTTCATCAACCTCTCCTTCCCCCTTGCTGGAACAAGAAGGAGGAGATGTCACGCTGACCGTACATGTGTTGAACGCAGAGGTGCCGTCCGTTCGGCGCTAGGATCTCCGGTGATTTGGATCACGTCGAGTACGACTCCCTCATCCCCGTTCTTTGAACACTTCCGCTCGCGATCTACAAAGGTATGTAGATGCATCCGATCACTCATTGCTAGATGAACTCATATATGGATCTTGGTGAAACCGTAGGAAAATTTTTGTTTTCTGCAACGTTCCCCATCAATTTTCGCATGAAGAGTGCAATTGAAGATATTACATTACATACCTCAAAACCTCTTAGCAGGCCCGTGAAGGCTTCATTCAATCCGCTTCTCTCGGACAGAATCCTCTCAACTACCGTACCCATCAAGGTATGATGTTGCTCTTAGATGGACACATATCACAACACGTCCATCAATGTATCCGGCGCCTCCTGATTTCGGGAAGTGGTGGTGGGAGTACGAACTCCCTTCGAAGGGATGTATTTACTCGACCATGGAGTCGTCTCCGACTGTAAACCGGATAGCTCGGGGCCTTTATTGTTGGTCCCCGAAGGGGCTGCATGTCTCGGACCCTGGACTGCCGAAGTATCACCTTCGGTAATGGTCTTCATTGTCCCTTGCACCACTTGTTGATCAGGAGAAATCCTCTAGGACGACACTTCAAAGTCGTCCGCCCTATTGGGCGAGAGGGTCTATGGAGGCGTCTCGCTTTCCATCATCTCTGGAAGAAGAGCCCCCGAGGAGGAAGACTATTGAGGAAGACTGCGCGCCGGACTGCAAACACATATTTCAGATGTTACCCTTGTAAGCGGAAAGGAACAGGATATGTTGAGACACCTTTAATCACTTAGGATTCGGCTAAAGGCTTGTCCTTACGGAGGAATGGCGTGTCAACGTCATCTTCCGAACCCGAAACGCCTGGCAAAGACATCTTCCCTCGCTTAGGAGCCTCTACCTCCAAATCTTCGGAGGCGGTCCTCTTCTTTCCATGCGGGGAAGGGATGTCAGCTTCCCCTTCTCTTTTGTCTTTGGGAGAGGGAGTCCCAATCTCCCCGGACATAGCGTCTGGTGTACCTTTAGAATGGGGGCCACCTTTGGCCTTCCGACTCTCATCCTTGTCCTCCTTCCTCGGCACTTGATATGGCACTGGAGCCAGCATCCTTGTTAACACAAGATCTGCCGAGTCTTCGGGAAGAGGGGCCGGACACCTAATTCGTTCCGCCTTCTTTATCCAGCCTTGTTCGAAGATGGTTTTCTCAGTATTACGGGATATTTAAATAAGCTGCGTTCGGGAGTCGAGTGCTTACCGAGGTATCTAAAGGAAATATGCCCTAGAGGCAATAATAAAGTTGTTATTTATATTTCCTTATATCATGATAAATGTTTATTATTCATGCTAGAATTGTATTAAGCAGAAACTTAGTACATGTGTGAATACATAGAGAAACAAAGTTTCACTAGTATGCCTCTACTTGACTAGCTCGTTGAATCAAAGGTGGTTAAGTTTTCAAACCATATACATGAGTTGTCATTTGATTAACGGGATCACATCATTAGAGAATGATGTGATTTACTTGACCCATTCCATTAGCTTAGCATTTGATCATTTAGTAAATTGCTATTTCTTTCTTCATGACTTATAGATGTTCCTATGACTATCAGATTATGCAACTCTCGAATACCGGAGGAACACTTTGTGTGCTACGAAACGTCACAATGTAAGTCGGTGATTATAAAGGTGCTCTACAGGTGTCTCCGATGGTACTTGTTGAGTTGGCATAGATCAAGATTAGGATTTGTCACTCCGATTGTCGGAGAGGTATCTCTGGGCCCTCTCGGTAACGCACATCAGTATAAGCCTTGCAAGCAATGCAACTAATGAGTTAGTTGCGGGATGATGTATTACGAAACGAGAAAAGTGGCTTGCCGGTAACGAGGTTGAACTAGGTATTGAGATACCAACGATCAAATCTGGGGCATGTAACATACCGATGACAAAGGGAACACCGTATGTTGTTACCCGGTTTGACCGATAGATCTCGAACCCATAGGGTCCGCACGCTTAACGTTTGGTGATGATTGGTATTATGAGTTCATGTGTTTTGATGTACCAAAGGTAGTTCGGAGTCCCGGATGTGATCAAGGACATGACGAGGAGTCTCGAAATGGTCGAGACATAAAGATTGATATATTGGTCGGCTATATTCGGACACCAGAAACGTTTCGGGTGATCTCGGGGAAAACCGGAGTGCCGGAGCGGTTACCGGAACCCCCCGGGGGCTAATGGGCCTTGTTGGGCCCTAGTGGAGAGAGAGAGGGGCCGGCTAGGGCAGGCCAGCGCCCCTCCCCTTGAGTCTGAATAGGACAAGGAAGGGGGGCGGTGCCCCCCTTGCCTTTCCCCTCTCCCACTCCTTCCTCCCCCCTCCCAGTGGGACTAGGAAAGGGGAGTCCTACTCCCACTAGGAGGAGGACTCCTCCTCTTAGCGCGCCCTCCTAGGGCTGGCCAGCCTCCCCCTTGCTCCTTTATATATGGGGGCAGGGGGCACCCCATGACACACAAGTTGATCATTGATCTTTTAGCCATGTGCGGTGCCCCCTCCACCATAATCCACCTTGGTCATATCATAGCGGTGCTTAGGCGAAGCCCTGCGTCGGTAGCTTCATCAACACCGCCATCACGATGTCGTGCTGATGGAACTCTCCCTCGAAGCTCTACTGGATCGTGAGTTCGTGGGACGTCACCGAGCTGAACGTGTGCAGATCGCGGAGGTGCCGTACGTTCGGTACTAGGATAGGACGATCATGAAGACGTATGACTACATCAACCGTGTTGTCATAACGCTTCCTCTTACGGTCTACGAGGGTACGTGGACGACACTCTCCCCTCTTGTTGCTATGCATCACCATGATCTTGTGTGTGCGTAGGAATTTTTTTGAAATTACTGTGTTCCCCAATAGTATCCGGATGGTTGCAGTGAAGACCGATCTCTTCGGTCGTATCCGGCCACTGCTTTCGTGTCCCGAAGAATAACTTCCACATTCCTTTGTGTGTCGCGCTGAAGAAGTGATGAAGGGTCCATGGTCCTTCATGATTGAACTCCCACATGCGGAGGGGCCGTCACTGGCACGGCAGGACCCAGCGGACTAGCATTACCTGGATTACATTGATGAGGCCAGTGTCCTTTTCGAGGAGGCTCCGGATGCGGCTTTGTAGCGTCTGCACTTCGTCAATTGATCCCCAGTACATCCCCGTATTAATCCATGATGCGAGCTGTAATGGAGGGCCAGATCGGAACGCGGGTGTAGCTGCCCACTTGGTACCACGAGGTTCGGTGATGTAAAACCACTCCCACTGCCATAGGTTGGAATCTTCCGTGGAAAAACCTTTGGGCCAAAAAGCATTGCTGAGCTTCTTCACCATAGCGCCACCACACTCTATTTGCTTCCCCTCAATTACCTTCGGCTTCACATTAAAAGTCTTGAGCCATAAACCAAACTCAGGGGTAATGCGGAGAAATGCCTCGCACATGACAATAAACATCGAGATGTGAAGGAAGGAGTCCGGAGCTAGATCATGAAAATCTAGGCCGTAATAGAACATGAGACTGCGAACGAAGGGATGGAGAGCGAACCTTAGCCCCCGGAGGAAGTGGGGGATGAATACGACGCTCTCGCCAGATTTGGGAGTAAGATTGACATGTCCTTTAGCATGGAGCCTGTGGAGGATTTCTGCGGTCAGATATCTTGCCACCCGGAGCTTTGCAATATCCTCCTCAGTGACAGAAGATGCCACCCACCGGCCTTGAAGGCTGGGTCTGGACATGACTGGGAGGCTCGGAGCAATTAAGTTGAAACCTGGGTGCTGTAACTGGAGGTTGGAAAGGTTGAGGAAGAGGTAGGTGCAGAGGAGAAAGACGGGTTTGTGCCCCTTTATAGAGGCGATGAATATCAAATGCCTCCTCATAGGCCTTAAAGCCTGCCTATTCCCAAGGGATTATGCCAACTGAACGGTTGGGTTATCCATGCCCGTATTGCTGAGAATGCCGTAATAAGGGGACACGATCTCTACTTCAACAAGACGTGCCAATAAAACCGCGTCTTAAGATATGGAGCGGGAGGCTAAAACGGTTCGAAATAACAACCGGGCTATGACATGACGTCACGCTACAAAAGTTGTCAGTGGATCAAGCTCATAAAATATTATACTCTCTGCGGATATATGTGGTGTTTGCTTTATAGATCCGGACACGTTCTCTCTGTTCGAGAGCTGTTTTGGAGTATTCGTAGGAGGAACCCGCCTTGCAATGCCGAAGACAATCTGCGCACTGAACACCTCGTCATTGAAGCCTGGTTCAGGGGCTACTGAGGGAGTCCTAGATTAAGGGGTCCTCGGGCGTCCGGCCTATGTGACATAGGCCGGACTAATGGGCTATGAAGATACAAGACAGAAGACTCTCTCCCATGTCTAGATGGGACTCTCCTTGGTGTGGATGGCAAGCCTAGCATGCGGATATGAAAATTCCTTTCTCTGTAACCGACTTTGTACAACCCGAGTCCCTTTCGGTGTCTATATAAACCGGAGGGTTTAGTCCGTAGAGGCAATCATAATCTGACAGGCTAGACTTCTAGGATTTAGCTATTACGATCTCATGGTAGATTAACTCCTATAACCCCCATACTCATCAATATCAATCAAGCAGGACATAGGGTATAACCTCCATCAAGAGGGCCCGAACCTGGGTAAAACTTCATTTCCCCTATCTCTTGTTACCATCAACCTTAGACGCACAGTTCGGGACACCCTACCCGAGATCCACCGGTTTTAACACCGACAACGGGTAGGAGATCGACAACGCTCTTTCTTAGGGTTTGGGTGGCCTCGAGAGTTTATCGGGTAGGGGCGGGAGGGGGTTGATTGATGTCCCCCCTCATGTCTAAGTCAATGAACAACATGAAAAATTCTAAGTGAATGAACAACTCTGAATTATTTTTACATGTACTCCTAGAACATGAAAATATCTATGTGATTGTTAAACTGTTTGCTAATGTTTTATGCTTCATTTATATGAAGATCAATTGTCCAATATAACTATGTCACAAAACACCTCTCACAACTCTCCGCGGTGCCCAACAATCTGATATCATCCACTAATATTGATGTTACTAAATATATATGCACTTCATAGTCCAATCAAGTATATAAGTCCGCGGTGATCAAACACATACATGTTACAAAAAATTCTATGCTCACAAAAATATATAAGCCTGAGGTGAATTGAATTTATCGGGGTTATGTTTATACAACAAATGGACACCTTTTGTCAAACAACGGAAGGATGATCAGGGACCAACAGCTCCAACGTCGACGATCACTCCACGGAGATGCAACACCACAAATCCTATAATTCCACCGAGTGACAAAAATTATTAGGTCACCACAAATTTTTTTTCAATTTTTTATCAAGATCATCATGATGAAGTAACCACTTATCATATGCAAATTTTAACATTTGTTTTTCTATGTAAAAAAACCTAAAGAAGATTCTCTTCTTACTGGAGTCATGTAGGAGTTTTCTATTATATATGTATGCATGCATATGTTATTTGGTTCTCGGCCTCACTTTGTTGTTGTGAACTCCACCATTTCTCTAAAAAATTCTCGATGCAAATTTCTCTAAAAAATGTCTTTGGTCAACTTTGATAATAACCTATATATGCAAATATCTCTAACTTTGATTAATGACCTATGCAAATTTCCCTAAAAATGACTTTGATCATGAATATCTCTAACTGTGCAAATATCTCTAACCATGTAAATATTTTTCTTATATTTAATAAATTCCAAAGATGGAATTTCAATTATTCATATTTCCTTTGATTTGCAAAGGAGCTATATTCTCCCCAATTCTTTTGCACCCACAATTCTCCATCTATTTGACAGTACCCACAACCCATTCCGCCAAAAACATTTGGTTCTATAGTTCAAATTTCATTGAGTTCAAATTTGGACTAGATTCAAACTCCTTGGTCAAAGCGCAATTTAAATTGGACAAAAAATCCTCAAACTTTGCCAAACTCTCTTTTATGCATTAACACCTCACCAAAAAAATTCTCAAAAATTCCTCAAATTCATAGAGCCCTTTGGCATTTCATCCTACACTTGATGTGCACTATGTAGCACTATGAAAAAATTTAGTAAATTCAGGAAAATTTGGACAGAGGGGGGAATCGATGCCATGCACTCCTCATCTTCCTCTCTCCCGCAAGGCGTCACTTCCTTTGAGTCACTCGGACCCCCTTGGTCAGCGGCTCGCCGCCGATGGAATTGGGGTTGGCGGCAAGGCATCAGGGTTGGCGGTGTCGGCGACTAGTACTGGGGGGAATAGGAGCAGCAGCAGGGGATTGGGGCAACGCTCATAGCGAGGACGTGTCGGCGACGAGGAGTGGGCTCTAGGGCGGCGAAGACAAGGACGGGCTTGGGGCATGGCGCTGTGACGGCGACGAGGATCGGGCGGCGGCAGGGCAAGGCGCGGCGACGATGAAAGCTACGAGGAGCAGGGCGTCGGCGTCGAGGTGCAGGGCGTCAGCGTTGGGGAGAATGTGAGAACTTGCTGAAAAACTCCTAAGTGCTACTTATATAGGAAAGCCTTTAGTCCCGGTTCGTGGCACCAACCGGGACCAATGCCCCCCTTTAGTCTCGGTTGGTGCCACCAAACAGGACCAAAGGTCAGTTTTCAGCAGCCCAAAGGGCGGAAAATAGAGTCATTTGGTCCCGGTTGGTGGCACCAACCGGGACTAAAGGGGGGAATTGGTCCTGGTTGGTGCCATGAGCCGGGGCCAATGCCCCCCTTTAGTCCCGGTTGGTTCTACCAACCGGGACCAAAGGCCTTGTGCTGGCGCGATGGGATGTTTAGTCCCACCTCGCTAGTTGATACGTCTCCAACGTATCTATAATTTTTTATTGTTCCATGCTATTATATTACCCGTTTTGGATGTTTATGGGCTTTATTATACACTTTTGTATTATTTTTGGGACTAACCTATTAACCGGAGGCCCAGCCCAAAATGTTGTTTTATTGCCTATTCCAGTGTTCCGAAGAAAAGGAATATCAAATGGAGTCCATACGGAATGAAACCTTCGGGGGAGTTATTTTTGGAACGGAACCAACCCAGGAAACTTGGGGTAGACGTCAGGGAAGCCACGAGGCAGGGACGCGCGCCCTACCCCCCTGGGCGCGCCCCCACCCTCGTGGGCCCCTCGTGGCTCCCCTGACCGACTTCTTTCGCCTATATATGTCCATATACCCTAAAAACATCAGAGAATAGAATAGATCGGGAGTTCTGCCGCCAGAAGCCTCCGTAGCCATCGAAAACCAATCTAGACCCGTTCCGGCACCCTGTCGAAGGGGGGGAATCCCTCTCAGGTGGCCATCTTCATCATCCCGGTGCTCTCCATGACGAGGAGGGAGTAGTTCACCCATGGGGCTGAGGGTATGTACCAGTAGATATGTGTTTGATCTCTCTCTCTCTCTCTCTCTCTCTCTCTCGTATTCTTGAGTCGGCACGATCTTGATGTATCGCGAGCTTTGCTATTATAGTTGGATCCTATGATATTTCTCCCCCTCTACTATCTTGTGATGAATTGAGTGTTCCCTTTGAAGTTATTGTTGGAAATATGCCCTAGAGGCAATAATAAATTGGTTATTATTATATTTCCTTGTTCATGATAATCATTTATTATCCAGGCTAGAATTGTATTGATAGGAAACTCAAATACATGTGTGGATACATAGACAACACCATGTCCCTAGTAAGCCTCTTGTTGACTAGCTCGTTGATCAATAGATGGTTAAGGTTTCCTGACCATGGACATTGGATGTCGTTGATAACGGGATCACATCATTAGGAGAATGATGTGATGGACAAGACCCAATCCTAAGCATAGCACTAGATCGTGTAGTTCGTATGCTAAAGCTTTTCTAATGTCAAGTATCATTTCCTTAGACCATGAGATTGTGCAACTCCCGGATACCGTAGGAGTGCTTTGGGTGTGCCAAACGTCACAACGTAACTGGGTGGCTATAAAGGTACACTACGGGTATCTCCGAAAGTGTCTGTTGGGTTGGCGCGAATCGAGACTGGGATTTGTCACTCCGTGAGATGGAGAGGTATCTCTGGGCCCACTCGGTAGGACATCATCATAATGTGCACAATGTGATCAAGGAGTTGATCACAGGATGATGTGTTACGGAACGAGTAAAGAGACTTGCCGGTAATGAGATTGAACTAGGTATCGGGATACCGACGATCGAATCTCGGGCAAGTATCGTACCGATAGACAAAGGGAATTGTATACGGGATTGATTAAGTCCGTGACATCATGGTTCATCCGATGAGATCATCGTGGAACATGTGGGAGCCAACATGGGTATCCAGATCCCGCTGTTGGTTATTGACCAGAGAACATCTCGGTCATGTCTGCATGTCACCCGAACCCGTAGGGTCCACACACTTAAGGTTCGATGACGCTAGGGTTATAAAGGAAGTTTGTATGTGGTTACCGAATGTTGTTCGGAGTCCTGGATGAGATCCCGAACATCACGAGGAGTTCCGGAATGGTCCGGAGGTAAAGATTTATATATGGGAAGTCCTGTTTTGGTCACCGGAAAAGTTTCGGGGTTTATCGGTAACATAGCGGGACCACCGGGAGGGTCCCGGGGGTCCACCAAGTGGGGCCACCAGCCCCGAAGGGCTTCATGGGCCAAGTGTGGAAGGGGACCAGCCCCAGGTGGGCTGGTGCGCCCTCCCACAAGGCCCAATGCGCAAGGGAAGAGGAGAGGGGGCAAACCCTAGGGCAGATGGGCCCTAAGGCCCATCCTGGTGCGCCTCCCTCTCCCCCTCCCCCTTGGCCGCCTCCCTTAGGTGGGATCTAGGCTGGCCGCCACCCCTAGGGGTGGAAACCATAAAGGGGGCGCAGCCCCTCCCCTTCCCCTATATATACTTGGCCTAGGGGCTGCCCAATACACGCGATTTGATCTCTCTCGTTGGTGCAGCCTTCCCTCTCTTTCTCCTCATATTCCGTGGTGCTTGGTGAAGCCCTGCAGGATTGCCACGCTCCTCCATCACCACCATGCCGTTGTGCTGCTGCTGGATGGAGTCTTCCTCAACCTCTCCCTCTCTCCTTGCTGGATCAAGGCATGGAAGACGTCACCGGGCTGTACGTGTGTTGAACGCGGAGGTGCCGTCCGTTCGGCACTAGGATCTCCAGTGATTTGGATCATGACAAGTACGACTCCTTCAACACCGTTCTCTTGAACGCTCCCGCTTAGCGATCTACAAGGGTATGTAGATGCACTCTCCTTCCCCTCGTTGCTTGTCTCTCCATAGATAGATCTTGGTGACACGTAAGAAAATTTTGAATTTCTGCTACGTTCCCCAACAGTGGCATCATGAGCTAGGTCTATTGCGTAGATTCTATGCACGAGTAGAACACAAAGTAGTTGTGGGCGTTGATCTTGTTCAATATGCTTACCGTTACTAGTCCAATCTTGTTTCGACGGCATTGTGGGATGAAGCGGCCCGGACCAACCTTACACGTACGCTTACGTGAGACCGGTTCCACCGACTAACATGCACTAGTTGCATAAGGTGGCTGGCGGCTATCTGTCTCTCCCACTTTATTCGAAAAGGATTCGATGAAAAGGGTCCTTATGAAGGGTAAATAGCAATTGGCATATCACGTTGTGGTTTTGCATAGGTAAGAAACGTTCTTGCTAGAAACCCATAGCAGCCACGTAAAACATGCAAACAACAATTAGAGGACGTCTAACTTGTTTTTGCAGGTATGCCATGTGATGTGATATGGCCAAAAGGATGTGATGAATGATATATGTGATGTATGAGATTGATCATGTTCTTGTAATAGGAATCACGACTTGCATGTCGATGAGTATGACAACCGGCAGGAGCCATAGGAGTTGTCTATATTTATTGTATGACCTGCGTGTCATTGAACAACGCCATGTAATTACTTTAGTTTATTGCTAAGCGTTAGCTGCAGAAGTAGAAGTAATAGTTGGCGAGACAACTTCATGAAGACACGATGATGGAGATCATGATGATGGAGATCATGGTGTCATGCCGGTGATGATGATGATCATGGAGCCCCGAAGATGGAGATCAAAAGGAGCAATATGATATTGGCCATATCATGTCACCATTTGATTGCATGTGATGTTTATCATGTTTATACATCTTATTTGCTTAGAACGACGGTAGTAAATAAGATGATCCCTCATTAAAATTTCAAGAAAGTGTTCCCCCTAACTGTGCACCGTTGCGACAGTTCGTTCGTCTCTAAGCACCACGTGATGATTGGATGTGATAGATTCCAACGTTCACGTACAACGGGTGTAAGACAGATTTACACATGCAAACACTTAGGTTGACTTGACGAGCCTAGCATGTACAGACATGGCCTCGGAACACAGAAGACCGAAAGGTCGAGCATGAGTCGTATAGAAGATACGATCAACATGAAGATGTTCACCGGCGTTGACTAGTCCGTCTCACGTGATGATCGGACATGGCCTAGTTGACTCGGATCATGTAATCACTTAGATGACTAGCGGGATGTTTATCTGAGTGGGAGTTCATAAGATGAACTTAATTATCCTGAACATAGTCAAAAGGTCTTCGCAAATTATGTCGTAGCTCGCGCTTTAGTTCTACTGTTTAGACATGTTCCTAGAGAAAATTTAGTTGAAAGTTGATAGTAGCAATTATGCGGACTAGGTCCGTAAACTGAGGATTGTCCTCATTGCTTCATAGAAGGCTTATGTCCTTAATGCACCGCTCAGTGTGCTGAACCTCGAACATCGTCTGTGGATGTTGCGAACATCTGACATACACGTTTTGATGACTACATGATAGTTCGGTAATGTTAAATGGTTTAGAATTGAGGCACCGAAGACAATTTTGAAACGTCATGAAACATATGAGATGTTTCGAGGGCTGAAATTGGGATTTCAGGCTCGTGCCCACGTCAAGAGGTATAAGACCTCCGACGATTTTCTTAGCTTACAAACTAAGGGAGAAAAGCTCAATTGTTGAGCTTGTGCTCAGATTATCTGAGTACAACAATCGCTTGAATCAAGTGGGAGTTGATCTTCCAGATGAAATATTGGTAGTTCTCCGAAGTCATTACCACCAAGCTGCTAGAGCTTCGCGATGAACTATAATATATCAGGGACATATATGATGATCCTTGAGATATTCGCGATGTTTGACACCACAAAAGTAGAAATCAAGAAGGAGCATCAATTGTTGATGGTTGGTGAAACCACTAGTTTCAAGAAGGGCAAGGGCAAGAAGGGATACTTCATGAAACGGCAATTCAGCGGCTGCTCTAGTGAAGAAACCCAAGGTTGAACCCAAACCCGAGACTAAGTGCTTCTGTAATAAGGGGAACAGCCACTGGAGCAGAATTACCCTAGATACTTGGTAGATGAGAAGGCTTGTAAGGTCGATAGAAGTATATTGGATATACATTGTGTTGATGTGTACTTTACTAGTACTCCTAGTAGCACCAGGGTATTAGATACCGGTTCGGTTGCTAAGTGTTAGTAACTCGAAATAAAAGCTACGGAATAAACGGAGACTAGCTAAAGGTGAGCTGACGATATGTGTTGGAAGTGGTTCCAATGTTGATATGATCAAATATCGTACGCTCCTTCTACCATCGAGATTGGTGTTAAACCTAAATAGTTGTTATTTGGTGTCTGCGTTGAGCATAGACATGATTGGATTATGTCTATCGTGATATGGTTATTCATTTGAGGAGAATAATGGTTACTCTGTTTATTTGAATAATACCTTCAATGGTCTTGCACCTAAAATGAATGGTTTATTGAATCTTGATCGTAGTGATACACATGTTCATGCCAAAAGATATAGGATAGTAATGATAGTACCACCTACTTGTGGCACTGCCACTTAAGTCATATCGGTATAAAACGCATGAAGAAGCTCCATGTTGATGGATCTTTGGACTCACTCATTTTTGAAAGGATTGAGACATGTGAACCATGTTTGTTGGTAGATATGCATGAAGTAACTCTATATACATGGATCATTTGGACTCACTTGATTTTGAATCACCTGAGACATGCAAATCATACCACATGGGCAAGATGACTGAAAGCCTCGTTTCAGTAAATGGAACTAGAAAGCAACTTGTTGGAAGTAATACATTTTGATGTGTGCAGTCCAATGAGTGCTGAGGCGTGTAGTGGATATCGTTATGTTCTTACTTCACAGATGATTTGAGTAGATGTTGAGTATATCTACTTGATGAATCACGAGTCTGAATTATTGAAAGGTTCAAGTAATTTCAGGGTGAAAGTGAGAGATCGTCGTGACAAGAGGATAAAATATCTATGATATGATCATAGAGATGAATATCTGAATTACGAGTTTGGCACAGAATTAAGACATTGTGGAAATTGTTTCACAACTGATATAGCTTGGAACACCATAGTGTGATGGTGTGTCCGAACATCATAACTGCACCCTATTGGATATGATGCATACCATGATGTCTCTTATCAAACTACCACAATAGTTTATGGGTTATGCATTAGAGACAACCACATTCACTTTAAAAGGGACACCACGTAATTCCGATGAGATGACACCGTATGAACTATGGTTTAGAGAAACCTAAGCTGTCATTTCTTAAAAGTTAGGAGCTGCTTATGTGAAAAAGTTTTAGGCTGATAAGCTCGAACCCAAAGCGGATAAATGCATCTTCATAGGACACCCAAAACAGTTGGGTATACCTCCTGTCTCAGATCCGAAAGCAATAAGGGATTGTTTCAAGAATCGGGTCCTTTCTCAAGGAAAAGTTTCTCTCGAAAGAATTGAGTGGGAGGATGGTGGAGACCTGATGAGGTTATTGAACCATCTCTTCAACTAGTGTGTGGCAGGGCACAGGAAGTTGTTCCTGTGGCACCTACACCAATTGAAGTGGAAGCTTATGATAGTGATCATGAAACTTCAGATCAAGTCACTACCAAACCTCGTGGGATGACAAGGATGCGTACTACTTCAGAGTGGTACGTAATCCTGTCTTGGAAGTCATGTTGCTAGACAACAATGTACCTACGAGCTATGGAGAAGCGATGGTGGGCCTGGATTCCAAAATGGCTCGAGGCCATATAATCCGAGAGAGGATCCATATACAAAACAAAGTGTAGACTTTGGAAGAACTACTTGATGGTCGTAAGGCTGTTAGGTACATATGGATTTTAAAAGGAAGACGGACAATGATGGTAAATGTCACCATTAAGAGAGCTCGACTTGTCATTAAGGAGTTTCCTGACAAGTTCAAGGAGTTGACTACGGTGAGACTTTCTCACTCGTAGCGATGCTAAGAGTCTGTTGGAATTACATTAGCGATTACTGCATTATTTATGAAATCTTGCTGATAGGATGTCAAAACATTGTTTCCTCGATGATTTTCTTGAGGAAAGGTTGTATGTGATACAAACGGAAGGTTTTGTCAATCCTGAAAGATGCTAATAAGTATGCAAAGCTCCAGCAATCCTTCTAAGGACTGGAGTAAGCATCTCGGAGTTGGAATGTATGCTTTGATGAGAAGATCAAAGATTTTGGTGTATACAAAGTTTATGAGAAACTTGTATTTCCAAAGAAGTGAGTGGGAGCACTATAGAATTTCCGATGAGTATATGTAGTTGACATATTGTTGATCAGAAATGACGTAGAATTTCTGGAAAGCATATAGGGTTATTTGGAAAGTGTTTTTCAATGGAATTCTTGGATTAAGCTACTTGAACTTTGAGCATCAAGATCTATAAGTATAGATCAGAACGCTTAATGGTACTTTCAAATGAGCACATACCTTGACATGATCTTGAAGGTGTTCAAGATGGATCAGTCAAAGAAGGAGTTCTTGCTTGAGTTGTAAGGTATGAAGTTAAGACTTAAAGCTCGACCATGGCAGAATAGAGAGAAAGGACGAAGGTCATCCCCTATGCTTAAGACATAGGCTCTACAGTATGCTATGCTGTGTACCGCACCTGAAGTGTGCCTTGCCATGAGTCAGTCAAGGGGTACAAGAGTGATCCAAGAATGGATCACAGGGCAGCGGTCAAAGTTATCCTTAGTAACGAGTGGACTAAGGAATTTTCTCGATTATGGAGGTGGTAAAAGAGTTCGTCGTAAAGGGTTACGTCGATGCAAGCTTAACGCCTATCCGGATAGCTCTGAGTAGAGATACCGGATACATATAATGGGGCAACAATTTAGAATAGCTCCAAGTAGAACAGTTATTTGGAATAGCTCCAAATGTAGCGTAGTAGTTGCATCTACAGGATGACATAGAAATTTGTGAGGTACATATGGATCTGAATGTTGCAGACCCGTTGACTAAAACCTCTCTCACAAGCAACATGATCAAACCTAGAACTCATTGAGTGTTAATCACATAGTGATGTGAACTAGACTACTGACTCTAGTAAACTCTTGGGTGTTGGTCACATGGCGATGTGACCTCTAGTGCAACTGGGAGACTGTTGGAAATATGCCCTAGAGGCAATAATAAATTGGTTATTATTATATTTCCTTGTTCATGATAATCGTTTATTATCCATGCTAGAATTGTATTGATAGGAAACTCAGATACATGTGTGGATACATAGACAACACCATGTCCCTAGTAAGCCTCTAGTTGACTAGCTCGTTGATCAATAGATGGTTAAGGTTTCTTGACCCTGGACATTGGATGTCGTTGATAACGGGATCACATCATTAGGAGAATGATGTGATGGACAAGACCCAATCCTAAGCATAGCACTAGATCGTGTAGTTCGTATGCTAAAGCTTTTCTAATGTCAAGCATCATTTCCTTAGACCATGAGATTGTGCAACTCCCGGATACCGTAGGAGTGCTTTGGGTGTGCCAAACTTCACAACGTAACTGGGTGGCTATAAAGGTACACTACGGGTATCTCCGAAAGTGTCTATTGGGTTGGCGCGAATCGAGACTAGGATTTGTCACTCCGTGAGATGGAGAGGTATCTCTGGGCCCACTCGGTAGGACATCATCATAATGTGCACAATGTGATCAAGGAGTTGATCACGGGATGATGTGTTACGGAATGAGTAAAGAGACTTGCCGGTAACGAGATTGAACTAGGTATCGGGATACCGACGATCGAATCTCGGGCAAGTATCGTACCGATAGACAAAGGGAATTGTATACGGGATTGATTAAGTCCTCGACATCATGGTTCATCCGATGAGATCATCGTGGAACATGTGGGAGCCAACATGGGTATCCAGATCCCACTGTTGGTTATTGACCAGAGAACGTCTCGGTCATGTCTGCATGTCACCCGAACCCGTAGGGTCTACACACTTAAGGTTCGATGACGCTAGGGTTATAAAGGAAGTTTGTATGTGGTTACCTAATGTTGTTCGGAGTCCCGGATGAGATCACGGACGTCACGAGGAGTTCTGGAATGGTCCGGAGGTAAAGATTTGTATATGGGAAGTCCTGTTTTGGTCACCGGAAAAGTTTCGGGGTTTATTGGTAACGTACCGGGACCACCAGGAGGGTCCCGAGGGTCCACCAAGTGGGGCCACCAGCCCCGGAGGGCTTCATGGGCCAAGTGTGGAAGGGGACCAGCCCCAGGTGGGCTGGTGCGCCCTCCCACAAGGCCTAATGCGCAAGGGAAGAGGAGAGGGGGCAAACCCTAGGTCAGATGGGCCCTAAGGCCCATCCTGGTGCGCCTCCCTCTCCCCCTCCCTCTTGGCCGCCTCCCTTAGATGGGATCTAGGCTGGCCGCCCCCCCTATGGGTGGAAACCCTAAAGGGGGCGCAGCCCCTCCCCTTCCCCTATATATACTTGGCCTAGGGGCTGCCCAATAAACGTGATTTGATCTCTCTCGTTGGTGCAGCCTTCCCTCTCTTTCTCCTCATATTCCGTGGTGCTTGGCAAAGCCCTGCAGGATTGCCACGCTCCTCCATCACCACCACGCCGTTGTGCTGCTGCTGGATGGAGTCTTCCTGAACCTCTCCCTCTCTCCTTGCTGGATCAAGGCATGGGAGACGTCACCGGGCTGTACGTGTGTTGAACGCGGAGGTGCCGTCCGTTCGGCACTAGGATCTCCTGTGATTTGGATCACGACGAGTACGAATCCTTCAACCCCGTTTTCTTGAACGCTTCCGCTTAGCGATCTACAAGGGTATGTAGATGCACTCTCCTTCCCCTCGTTGCTGGTCTCTCCATAGATAGATCTTGGTGACACGTAAGAAAAAGTTGAATTTCTGCTACGTTCCCCAACAGTTATCTTATAGGATTGAGTCTTAAAGGATTTGAGAACACTTAATGTATGTCTTGCATGTGCTTATCTGTGGTGACAATGGGATATCACGTGATCCACTTGATGTATGCTTTGGTGATCAACTTGCGAGTTCCGTGACCTCGTGAACTTATGCATAGGGGTTGGCACATGTTTTCGTATTGACTCTCCGATAGAATCTTTTGGGAACTCTTTGAAGTTCTTTGTGTTGGTTGAATAGATTAATCTGAGATTGTGTGATGCATATTGTATAATCATACCCACGGATACTTGAGGTGACATTGGAGTATCTAGGTGACATTAGGGTTTTGGTTGATATGTGTCTTAAGCTGTTATTCTAGTAAGAACTCTATGATAGATTGAACGGAAAGAATAGCTTCATGTTATTTTACTACGGACTCTTGAATAGATCGATCAGAAAGGATAACTTTGAGGTGGTTTCGTACCCTACCATAATCTCTTCGTTTGTTCTCCGCTATTAGTGACTTTGGAGTGACTCTTTGTTGCATGTTGAGGGATAGTTATATGATTCAATTATGTTATTATTGCTGAGAGAACTTGCACTAGTGAAAGTATGAACCCTAGGCCTTGTTTCCTAGCATTGCAATGCCGTCTACGCTCAATTTTATCATTAGTTACCTTGCTGTTTTTATATTTTCACATTATAAAAACCTACATCTACCATCCATATTGCACTTGTATCACTATCTCTTCGCTGAACTAGTGCATCTATAAAATTTACCATTGTATTCGGTGTCTTGGGGACACAAGAGACTCTTTGTTATTTGGTTGCAGGGTTGTTTGAGAGAGACCATCTTTATCCTACGCCTCCCACGGATTGATAAACCTTAGGTCACCCACTTGAGGGAAATTTGCTACTATCCTACGAACCTCTGCACTTGGAGGCCCAACAACGTCTACAAGAAGAAGGTTGTGTAGTAGACATCACTAGCTGAGAGGCGTCAATTGTTGTTTATAAGCTCTGTTGCATCATGATAACCCACAAGTATAGGGGGTCGCAACAGTTTTCGAGGATAAAGTATTCAACCCAAATTTAATGATTCGACACAAGGGGAGCCAAAGAATATTCTCAAGAATTAACAGTTGAGTTATCAATTCAACCGCACCTGAAAGACTTAATATCTTCAGCTAAGTATTTAGTAGCAAAGTAATATGGAAGTAATGGTAACAGTGGCAGAAGTAACAGCATTGGTTTTGTAGTGATCCTAACAGTGGCAACGGAAAATTAACTAAGCAAAGAACAATATATGAAAAGCTCGCAGGCAATGGATCAGTGATGGATAATTATGTCGGATGTGATTCCTCATGCAACAGTTATAACATAGGGTGACACAGAACTAGCTCCAGTTTAGCAATGTAATGTAGGCGTTTATTTTGAATATAGTCATACGTGATTATGGAAAAGAACTTGCATGACATAGGTCCTATTGGAAACTAAGGGATATTAAGGCCTCCTTTCAATAGAGTACCGGAACAAAGCATTAACACTTAGTGAATACATGAACTCCTCAAACTACGGTCATCACCGGAAGTGGTCCCGATTATTGTCACTTCGGGGTTACCGGATCATAACACATAGTAGGTGACTATTGGCTTGCAAAATAGGATCAAGAACTCACATATATTCATGGAAACATAATAGGTTCAGATTTGAAATCATGGCACTCGGGCCCATGTGACAAGTATTAAGCATAGCAAAGTCATAGCAACATCAATCTCAGAACATAATGGATACTAGGGATCAAACCCTAACAAAACTAACTCGATTACATGATAAATCTCATCCAACCCATCACCGCCCAGCAAGCCTACGATGGAATTACTCACGCACGGTGGTGAGCATCATGAAATTGGTGATGGAGGAATGTTGATGATGATGATGGCGACGGATTCCCCTCTCCGGAGCCCCGAACGGACTCCAAATCAGCCCTCTCGTGAGAGATTAGGGCTTGGCGGTGGCTCCATATCGTAAAACGTGATGAATCCTTCTCCCTGATTTTTCTCTCCCCGAACGTGAATATATAGAGTTGGAGTTGAGTTCAGTGGAGCCTCGGGGGGCCCACGAGACAGGGGGGCGCACCCCCCACCCTCGTGGATAGGGTGTGGGCCCCTTGACGTTGATTCTTTCGCCAGTATTTTTTATATATTCCAAAAATATTCTCCGTGAAGTTTCAGTTCACTCTGAGAAATTTTGTTCCCGCACAAAAATAACACCATCAATTCTGCTGAAAATAGCATCAGTCCGGGTTAGTTCCATTCAAATCATGCAAGTTAGAGTCCAACCAAGGTTAAAAGTGTTTGGAAAAGTAGATACGATGGAGACGTATCTACTCCCCAAAGCTTAAACCTTTGCTTGTGATACGATGGAGACGTATCAACTCCCCAAAGCTTAAACCTTTGCTTGTGATACGATGGAGACGTATCAACTCCCCAAAGCTTAATCCTTTGCTTGTCCTCAAGCAATTTAGTTGACAAACTAAAAGTGATAAATAAAAACTTTTACAAACTCCGTTTGATCTTTTTGTTGTAAAAATGTAAAGCCAGCATTCAAGTTTTCAGCAAAGATTATGAACTAACCATATTCACAATAACATTTAGGTATCATTTTTACTCATATCAATGGAATAATCAACTAGCGAGCAATAATAGTAAATGTCGGATGACAACACTTTCTCAAAACAATAATAATATGATATAACAAGATGGTATCGCGCTAGCCCTTTCGGAGACCACAAAACATAAATGCAGAGCACCTCTGAAGATCAAGGACTGACTAAACATTGTAATTCATGGTAAAAGAGATCCAGTCACAGTCATACTCAATGTAAACTAATAGTAATGCATGCAAATGACAGCGGTGCTCTCCAACTAGTGCTTTTTAATAAGAGGATGATGACTCAACATAAAAGTAAATAGATAGGCTCTTCTCAGAGGGAAGCAGGGATTTGTAGAGGTGCCAGAGCTCGATTTTGAAATAGAGATGAATAATATTTTGAGTGGTATACTTTCATTGTCAACATAACAACCAAGTGATCTCGATATCTTCCATGCTACACACATAATAGGCAGTTCCCAAACAGAATGGTAAAGTTTATACTCCCCCTACCACCAACAAACATCAATCCATGGCTTGTCCGAAACAACGGGTGCCTCCAACTAACAACAATCCTGGGGGAGTTTTGTTTGCAATTATTTTAATTAAAGCATGGGACTGGGCATCCCGGTTACCAGCCATATTTTTCTCGTGAATGAGGAGTAGAGTCCACTCCTCTTGAGAATAACCCGCCTAGCATGGAAGATATAGACAGCCCTAGTTGATACATGAGCTACTTGAGCATACAAAACATAATTTTATTTGAAGGTTTAGAGTTTGGCACATACAAATTTACTTGGAACGGCAGGTAGATACCGCATATAGGAAGGTATGGTGGCCTCATATGGAATAACTTTTGGGGTTGATGGAAGTGGATGCACAAGCAGTATTCCCGCTTAGGACAAGTGAAGGCTAGAAAGAGACTGGGAAGTGACCAGCTAGAGAGCGACAATAGTCATGAACATGCATTAAAATTAATCAACACTGAATGCAATCATGAGTAGGATATAATTCACCATGAACATAAATATCATGGAGGCTATGTTGATTTCGTTTCAACTACATGCGTGAACATGTGCCAAGTCAAGCCACTCGAATCGTTCAAAGGAGGATACCACCCTATCATACCACATCACAACCATTTTAATAGCATGTTGGCACGCAAGGTAAACCATTATAAACTCCTAGCTAATTAAGAATGGCATGAGAAACTATAATCTCTAATTGTCATTGCAAACATGTTTCATTCCAAATAGGCTGAATCAGGAACGATGAACTAATCATATTTACAAAAACAAGAGAGGTCGAGTTCATACCAGCTTTTCTCATCTAAATCAATCCATCATATATCGTCATTATTTCCTTTCACTTGCACGACCGAACGGTGTGGATAATAATAATAGTGCAAGTGCATTGGACTAAGCTGCAATTTTCAGGCTTTCAATACATGGGAGAAGACAAGGTAATATGGTCTCTTTGTCAGATCAACAATAATGCATATGGGAGCCACTCAACATTTTCAGCATGGTCTTCTCCTCTCGACCCCCAAATAAAAGAAATAAAACTATTTACACGGGAAAGCTCCCAACAAGTAAAAGAAGAACAAGAAATCTTTTTGGGTTTTCTTTTAATTACTACTACAGGCATGGAAAGTAAACTAGCTAAAAAGCTACAACTAATTTTTTTGGTTTTTCTTAAGGTTTTTCAAACACACAAGAAGAATGCTAGAAAATAAAATAAACTAGCATGGATAGTACAATGAAAAAGTATGAGCACCAACAACTGGCATGAATGTGTGAACATGAATGTAATGTCGGTGAGGAATACATACTCCTCCCAAGCTTAGGCTTTTGGCTTAAGTTGGTCTATGGCCACGGCACAAAACTGCCCTCTCACTAGTAGAAAACAGGGCTATGGTCCAGGCCGGCTCAGCCCATTAGTCCCGGTTCAGTCTAGAACCGGGACTAATGTGAGCATTGGTCCCGGTTCGTGCGGCTAAGGCATTAGTCCCGGTTCACTCGGGCCCTTTAGTCCCGTTTTAAGCCACGAACCGGGACTAAAGGGTGCGATGACCTTTAGTCCCGGTTCGTGCCTCAAACCGGGACTAAAGATTAGACCTTTAGTCCCGGTTTGAGGCACGAACCGGGACTAATGGGGATGAGACCTTTAGTCCCGGTTCGTGCCACGAACCTGTACTAAAGGTCCCATTTTCAAACTCTACCCCCCCCCCCCCCCCCCCCCCGTGGATCGCCTTTTCAGTTTTAAAAAAAATAAAAGAAAATAATGGAAATGTCAAAAAAATAAAAGAAAATAAGTTTCTCATGTGATATGTGGTCTAGTTGTTGGGAAAATTTGCAAATGTGAATTTTGACTTTATTTGCAAAATCTCTCTGAAATTTGTTGCATACTAACTTGGATGAAAAAGTTTTTTATATGAAAAATCATCTACTCGAAAAGTTACATCCAAATTTAATAGGGGGAACCCCGTTAAACATTTTCAAAATCCTCAAAAACCTAATAGAAAAAAGTTACGGGGCTTTTAAGATCTAGAGTGGAAAAAATTGAAAAATATTTAAACAGTGGGCAAACTGTGGTCAAACAATGGTCAAACTAATTATTCTAGAATATTAGTGTTACTAAATAATTATTTTAGTTATTTCAATTTTGGTCAAATCTAGTCAAACTGTGGTCAAACTGTGGTCAAACAATGGTCAAACTAATTATTCAAGAATTATTAGTGTTACTAAATAATTATTGTTTTTTAAAACAATAGTTTCAAACTCAAACAGTGAAATGTGTCACTTCATGCTCAAGCAAAATTCCTGAAGGTTAATAGGATTGACATCTTACTATTGTCAGGAAAACAACAAGTGCAGACTTGGAGCGAGGGAGAATAGAACCCGGAAGTTAAGCGTGCTTGGGCTAGAGTAGTGAGAGGGATGGGTGACCGGTCGGGAAGTTAGATGATTTGGAATGATGAGGGGTGATTAAAGGATAAATTGAGAAGTGATGAGGGGTGGTGATTACAGACTAGAGGTTAAAATAATTCAGAAATTTGAAAATAAAAAAAATCCAAAAAAAATTTCAAAAAAAATCATAAAATTTCCTTTAGTCCCGGTTGGTGTTACCAACCGGGACTAAAGGTGGAGCTCCACGTGGCCGCGCCCTTTAGTCCCGGTTCTGGATTGAACCGGGACTAAAGGGGGGAGGTATTAGTACCAACACTTTAGTCCCGATTCAGGAACCGGGACTAAAGGCCCGTACGAACCGGGACTGTAGGCCCTTTTTCTACCAGTGTCTCTGGTGTACGGGGGAGTGTCCTCTCAGTGCCACTAGTTGGCAATCTCCTCCGGGTCCCACTGATAAACAGACTGACGGTAACGATCAAGTGGTGGCTCCGGCTCTGGAGCTGATGTCAGGCTCCAGTATGCATGAACGGCTTCCGGCAACACGAGGTACGTGCCTAAAAATTTGTTAAACAAAGAGGGAGCAGGAAATGTAATAATCTCATAGTAGTTTTTATCAAATATCAATCTATACTTAAGAATCTTCTTCTTATCCTTAACAACAAAATCATGTGCTACCATACTCTTATAATCTAGAAAAATAAGAGGCAGCAACTTTTCCTCTTTCTCATAACGCCTAATAGGTATGTTAAAGTGTGCAGCAAAGCGCGAAGCAAAGATGCATCCAAAGATGGGACCCTTTGTGTGGTTCAGATTTAATCGTTTAGCATAAATAGCTCCTAAACTGAAAGTGGTATCACGAAACAAGGCATGGCGCAAAATAACAATATCAGGGGCACTAAGGTTTCCACTGTTCCCGTGACGAATTAAGCATCTACTAGCAATTATTGCAAAGTAACGAAGAACAGGAAAATGTATGCTAGTAATCCTTGCATCGGAAACTTTCCTCGTTTCCCCTATAGCAATCATATCAATAAATCCCTCCACATCATTACGATGTGGTTCCTCTATGATGCTCGCAAAGGGTATCTTACAGACCCAACAAAACTCATATAGTGACATCTCCTTAACCTCATCATATAAGTGAAATTGCACCGAAGGTGGTGATTTCTTAGCATGAAAGTAAAAAATTTGCACAAAAAAATTAGTGAGGAGGAGATACTGTTCGCGCTGGTCGCGGTCGAAGTCGACGAGGCCTGCATTCTCAGCCACATAATAAAAGTCCTCATATATACCGACTGCTCTCAAGAACTCATCACAAGGCCATTCGCACGGCCAAACTTCCGCAGTGCAAGGGCTTCTTCTTCTATTCACTTTGCTTATCCTTCGAGCTTCGGCTCGAAGAGCCCCTCAACAATCTCTTCTTCATTTTCTTTCTCGAAGAACAATCCCCCAAAGCAGTTTTGTGAATCGAGCTTTGAGCAAGGAGATCAAAAATGGCAGCAAGATGAGTTGGAGGATTTTTCTGGAGGAAGACGGAGTGTGTGGGTGCAAGTATAAGTGGAGGGGGCCCACGTGGGGTCCACGAGGCAGGGGGCGCGCCCTAGGGGGGTGGGTGTGCCCTGGACCCTCGTGTCCAGGTGGTGAGGCCCCCTGGTGTGTTCTCAGTGCCAATAATTCTTAAATATTCTAGAAAAAATCATATAAAACTTTTAGGGCATTTGGAGAACTTTTATTTTCGGGGTATTTTTTTATTGCAAGGATAATTCAGAAAACAGATAGAAAATACTATTTTTGCTTTATTTAATCTAAATAACAGAAAGTAAAAGGAGGGTACAGAGAGTTGTGCTTTCTAACTTCATCCATCTCATGCTCATCAAAAGGAATCCACTAAAAAGGTTGATCAAGTCTTGTTAACAAACTCTTTCCGAATAACATGAAATGGAGAATTTTCGAATAACACTAAGTTACCTCAACGGGGATATGCACATGCCCAACAATAAGAACATCATATTTCTTCTTGACAGTAGGAAGAGGAAATTAAAAACCTCCAATAATAATTGATCAAGTTTTTCCAAAAGAATTTATACTGCGGACTTGAGGTTGTTTCCTTGGAAAGTGTACCGTATGCTCATTACCATTAACATAAAAAGTGACATTTCCTTTGTTGCAATCAATAACAGCCCCTGCAGTATTCAAAAAGGGTCTACCAAGGATAATCGACATACTATCGTCCTCCGGAATATCGAGAATAACAAAGTCCGTTAAAATAGTAGCGTTTGCAACCACAACAGGGACATCCTCACAAATACCGACAGGTATAGCAGTTGATTTATCAGTCACTTGCAAAGATATTTCAGTAGGTGTCAACTTATTCAAATCAAGTCTACGATATAAAGAGAGAGGCATAACACTAACACCGGCTCCGAGATCACATAAAGTAGTTTTAACATAGTTTCTTTTAATGGAGCATGGTATAGTTGGTACCCCTGAATCTCCAAGTTTCTTTGGTATTCCACCCTTCAAGGTATAATTAGCAAGCATGGTGGAAATTTCAGCTTCCAGTGTCTTTCTTTTTTTTGTAACAATATCTTTCATTTACTTAGCATAAGGATTCATTTTAAGCATATCAGTCAAACGCATAAGCAAAAAGATAGGTCTAATCATTTTAGCAAAGCGCTCAAAATCCTCATCATCCTTTTTCTTGGGTGGTTTAGGAGGAAAAGGCATGGGTTTCTGAACCCATGGTTCTCTTTCTTTACCATGCTTCCTAGCAATGAAGTCTCTCTTATCATAACGTTGATTCTTTGATTGTGGGTTATCCAGAACAATGGCAGGTTCAATCTCTACATCATTGTTATTGCTAGGTTGAGCATCATCATGAATATCATCATTAATATTATCACTAAGTTCATGTTCATTACCAGATTGTGTTTCAGGATCAGAAACAGAAATATCATTGGGATTCTCAGGTGTGTCAACAACATGTTCACTAGAAGCATGCAAACTCCTATCATTTTTCTTTTTCTTCTTCTTAGAAGAACTAGGTGCATCAACACTAGTTCTCTGAGAATCTTGCTCTATTCTCTTAGGGTGGCCTTTAGGATACAAAGGTTCCTGAGTCATTTTACCCCCTCTAGTCACAACCCTAATAGCATTATTATTTTTCTTATTTTCTAATTCATTGAGCAAATGATTCCGAGCTTTAAGCACTTGTTCTACTTGAGTGGTAACAATAGAAGCATGTTTACTAATAAGTTTAAGTTCACCTTTAACTCTAGACATATAATCACTCAAGTGTTCAATCATATAAGCATTGCATTTTAATTGTCTACCAACATAAGCATTGAAGTATTCTGGCTTAACAATAAAATTATCAAACTCATCCAAGCATTGGCTAGCAGACTTATTACGAGTAATATCACCTTCATCAAATCTATAGAGAGAATTTACCTTTACTACCTATGTCGGGTTACCAAGACCGTGTATTTCTTCAATACGTGGTAAATTCTTAACATCTTCATCTTTAATACCCTTTTTTCATAGATTTCTTTGCCTCTTGCATATCTTCAGGACTGAGAAATAGAATACCCCTTTTCTTCGGAGTTGGCTTAGGAATTGGTTTAGGAAGTGTCCAATCATTTTCATTACTCAACATATTATTAAATAGCAATTCAGCTTGTTCAATAGTTCTTTCCCTGAAAACACAACCAGCACAACTACCCAGGTGGTCTCTGGAAGCATCGATTAGTCCATTCTAAAAGATATCAAGTATTTCATTTTTCTTGAGATGATGATCGGGCAAAGCATTAAGTAATCGGAGAAGCCTACCCCAAGCTTGTGGGAGACTCTCTTCTTCAATTTGGAAAAAATTATATATTTCCTTTAAGATAGCTTGTTTCTTATGAGCGGGGAAATATTTAGTAGAGAAGTAATAAATCATATCCTGTGGACTACGCATACAATCAGGATCAAGAGAATTAAACCATATTTTAGCATCACCCTTTAATGAGAACAGAAATAACTTAAGGATAAAGTAATAGCGAGTTTTCTCATCATGAGTAAAAAGGATGGCTATGTCATTCAACTTAGTAAGATGTGCCACAACAGTTTCAGTTTCATAACCATGGAAAGGATCAGATTCAACCAAAGTAATTAACTTAGGATCGACAGAGAAATCATAATCCTCATTAGAGATACATATAGGTGAAGTAGCAAAAGCAGGGTCATGTTTCATTCTAGCATTCGAGGATTTTTCTTTCAGCTTAGCTAACAGTTTCTTACGATCATATCTATCATTGCAAGCTAAAAAGTCTCTAGCAGTTTCTTCATCCATAACATAACCCTCAGGCACAACATGCAATTCATATCTAGGGGAGAATCTTCATCATCACTTTCATCAATATTATCAGTTTCAAGAATTTCATTCTCTCTAACCCTAGCAAGTTGTTCCTCAAGAAATTCACCTAATGGCACAGTATTATCACGCATAGAAGTAGTTTCATCATAAGCATCATGCATAGCAGAAGCATCATCATCAATAACATGCGACATATCAGAATGAATAGCAGGTGTAGGTGTCGCAAGTTTACTCATAACAGAAGATGTAGCAAGTGCAGAGCTAGACGGAAGTTCTTTACCTCCCCTCGTAGTTGAGGGAAAACTCTTGGTTCTTTCATCTTTGAAGTTCCTCATAGTGATCAACAGATATAAATCCCAAGTGACTCAAAGAATAAAGCTATGCTCCCCGGCAACGGCGCCAGAAAATAGTCTTGATAACCCACAAGTATAGGGGATCGCAACAGTTTTCGTGGGTAGAGCATTCAACCCAAGTTTATTGATTCGACACAAGGGGAGCCAAAGAATATTCTCAAGTATTAACAGTTGAGTTGTCAATTCAGCCGCACCTGAAAGACTTAATATCTGTAGCAAAGTATTTAGTAGCAAAGTAATATGGAAGCAACGGTAACGGTGGCAAAAGTAACAGTATTGGTTTTGTAGTGATTGTAATAGTGGCAACGGAAAAGTAACTAAGCAAAGAACAATATATGAAAATCTCATATGCAATGGATCAGTGATGGATAATTATGTCGGATGTGACTCCTCATGCAACAGTTATAACATAGGGTGACACAGACCTAGCTCCAGTTCATCAATGTAATGTAGGCATGTATTCCGAATATAGTCATACGTGCTTATGGAAAAGAACTTGCATGACATCTTTTGTCCTACCAACCCGTGGCAGCGGGGTCCTATTGGAAACTAAGGGATATTAAGGCCTCCTTTTAATAGAGTACCAGAACAAAGCATTAACACTTAGTGAATACACGAACTCCTCAAACTACGGTCATCACCGGGAGTGGTCCGGATTATTGTCACTTCGGGGTTACCAGATCATAACACATAGTAGGTGACTATTGACTTGCAAAATAGGATCAAGAACTCACATATATTCATGGAAACATAATAGGTTCAGATCTGAAATCATGGCATTCGGGCCCTAGTGACAAGCATTAAGCATAGCAAAGTCATAGCAACATCAATCTTAGAACATAATGGATACCAAGGATCAAACCCTAACATAACTAACTCGATTACATGGTAAATCTCATCCAACCCATCACCGTCCAGCAAGCCTATGATGGAATTACTCACGCACGGCGGTGAGCATCATGAAATTGGTGATGGAGGAAAGTTGATGATGATGATGGCGATGGATTCCCCTCTCCGGAGCCCCGAACGGACTCCAGATCAACCCTCCCGAGAGAGATTTGGTCTTGGCGGCGGCTCCGTATCATAAAATGCGATGAATCCTTCTCCCTGATTTTTCTCCCCAGACGTGAATATATAGATTTGGAGTTGAGGTCGGTGGAGCGTCAGGGGGCCCACGAGACAGGGGTCGTGCCCTAGTGGTGTCGGCGCGCCCCCACCCTCGTGGATAGGGCGTGGGCCCCCTGACGTTGATTCTTTCGCGAGTATTTTTTATATATTCCAAAAATATTCTCCGTGAAGTTTCAAGTCATTCTGAGAACTTCTGTTTCTACACAAAAATAACACCATGGCAATTCTGCTGAAAACAGCGTCAGTCCAGGTTGAAAGTTAGAGTCCAAACATGGTCAAAAGTGTTTGGAAAAGTAGATACGATGGAGACGTATCAACTCCCCCAAGCTTAAACCTTTGCTTGTCCTCTAGCAATTCAGTTGACAGACTGAAAGTGATAAAGAAAAACTTTTACAAACTCTGTTTGATCTTATTGTTGTAAATATGTTTAGGTCTCATGTTTACTCATATCAATGGCATAATCAACTAGCGAGCAATAATATTAAATCTTCGATGACAACACTTCCTCAAAACAATCATGATATGATATAACAAGATCGTATCTCGCTAGCCCTTTCTGAGACCACAAAACATAAATGCAGAGCACCTCTGGAGATCAAGGACTGACTAAACATTGTAATTCATGGTAAAATAAATCCAGTCACAGTCATACTCAATGTAAACTAATAGTAATGCATGCAAATGACAGCGGTGCTCTCCAACTAGTGCTTTTTAATAAGAGGATGATGACTCAACATAAAAGTAAATAGATAGGCCCTTCTCATAGGGAAGCAGGGATTTGTAGAAGTGCCAGAGCTAGAGTTTGAAATAGAGATGAATAATATTTTGAGTGGTATACTTTCTTTGTCAACATAACAACCAAGTGATCTCGATATCTTCCATGCTACACACATTATAGGTGGTACCCAAAGAGAATGGTAAAGTTTATATCCCCCTACCACCAAGAAACATCAATCTATGGCTTGTCCGAAACAACGGGTGCCTCCAACTAACAACAATGCCGGGGGAGTTTTGTTTGCAATTATTTTAATTTAAACATGGGACTGGGCATCCCGGTTACCAGCCATATTTTCTCGTGAATGAGGAGCAGATTCTACTCCTCTTGAGAATAACCCGCCTAGCATGGAAGATATAGACAACCCTAGTTGATACATGAGCTATTCGAGCATACAAAACATAATTTTATTTAAAGGTTTAGAGTTTGGCACATACAAATTTACTTGGAATGGCATGTAGATAGCGCATATAGGAAGGCATGGTGGACTCATATGGAATAACTTTTAGGGTTTATGGAAGTGGATGCACAAGTAGTATTCCTGCTTAGTACAAGTGAAGGCTAGAAAGAGACTAGGAAGCGACCAGCTAGAGAGCGACAAAAGTCATGAACATGCATTAAAATTAATCAACACTGAATGCAAGTATGAGTAGGATATAATTCACCGTGAACATAAATATCATCGAGGCTATGTTGATTTTGTTTCAACTACATGCGTTAACATGTGCCAAGTCAAGCCACTCGAATTGTTCAAAGGAGGATACCACCCTATCATACCACATCACAACCATTTTAATACCATGTTGGCATGCACGGTAAACCATTATAAACTCCTAGATAATTAAGCATGGCATGAGCAACTATAATCTCTAATTGTCATTGCAAACATGTTTCATTCATAATAGGCTGAATCAGAAACGATGAACTAATCATATTTACAAAAACAAGATAGGTCGAGTTCATACCAGCTTTCCTCATCTCAATCAGTTCATCATATATCGTCAATATTTCCTTTCACTTCCACGACCGAACGGTGTGGATAGTAATAATAGTGCACATGCATTAAACTAAGCCGGAATTTGCAAGAATTTAATACATGGGAGAAGACAATAATGCATATGAGAGCCACTCAACATTTTCATCATGGTCTTCTCCTCTCGACCCCCAAAGAAAAGAAATAAAACAATTTACACGGGAATGCTCCCAACAAGCAAAAGAAGAACGAGAAATCTTTTTGGGTCTTCTTTTAATTACTACTACTACATGCATGGAAAGTAAACTAGCTAAAAAGCTGCAACTAATTTTTTTGGTTTTTCTTAAGGTTTTTCAAACACACGAGAAGAATGCTGGAAAAGAAAATAAACTAGCATAGATAGTACAATGAAAAAGTATGAGCACTGACAACTGGCATGAATGTAATGTCGGTGAGGAATATGTACTCCCCCAAGCTTAGGCTTTTGGCTTAAGTTGGTCTATGGCCACGGCTCAAAGCTTCCCTCTCTGGTGTACGGAGGAGTGTCCTCTGGGTGCCACTGGTCGGCAATCTCCACCGGGTCCCGCTGATAAACAGACTGACGGTAAGGATCAAGTGGTGGCTCCGGCTCAGGTTCTGGAGCTGATGTCAGGCTCCAGTATGCATGAACCGCTTCTGGCAACACGAGGTACGTGCCTGAAAATATTTTAAACAAAGAGGGAGCAAGCAAGGTAATAATCTCATAGTAGTTTTTATCAAATCTCAATCTATACTTAAGCATCTTCTTCTTATCCTTAACAATGAAATCATCTGCTACCATACTCTTATAATCTAGAAAAATAGGAGGCAACAACTTTTCCTCTTCCTCATAATGCCTAATAGGTATGTTAAAGTGTGAAGCAAGGCGCGAAGCAAAGATGTCTCCAAAGATGGGACCCTTTGTGACGTTCAGATTTAACCGTTTAGCAACAATAGCGCCTAAACTGAAAGTGGTATCATGAAACAAGGCATGGCTCAAAATAACAATCTCAGTGGCACTAAGGTTTCCACTGTTCCCACGACCAATTAAGCATCTACTAGAAAATATTGCAAAGTAACGTAGAACAAGAAACTGTATGCTAGTAATACTTGCATCGGAAACTTTTCTCGTTTCCCCTACAACAGTCATATCAATAAATCCCTCCACATCATTATGACATGTTTCGTCTATGCTGCCCGCAAAGGGAATCTTACAGACCCGACAAAACTCATATAGTGACATCTCCTTAACCTCATCATATAAGTGAAATTCCACCGAAGGTGGTGATTTCTAAGGGAATGCATTCTGGAGTAGTTGTTAGTTGATGGGTTGCCAGAGTGACAGAATCTTAAACCCTAGTTTATGCGCTATTCCGTAAGGGGCTGATTTGGATCCAAATGTTTAATGCTATGGTTAGATTTTATCTTAATTTCTTCTTTCGTAGTTTCGGATGCTTGCGAGAGGGGTTAATCATAAGTGGGAGGCTTGTTCAAGTAACAATAGCACCCAAGCACCGGTCCACCCACATATCAAATTATTAAACTAGCGAACATGAATCAAACCAACATGATGAAAGTTACTAGATGAAATTCCCGTGTGTCCTCAAGAACACTTTGCTTATTATAAGAGACCGTTCCGTACTGTCCTTTGCCAAAAAAGGATTGGGCTACCTTTCAGCACCAATTGTTACTATTGCTACCCATTACTTGTTACAAATTATCTTGCTAACAAACAACTTGTTACCATAATTTCAGTGCTTGCAGAAATTACCTTGCTGGAAACCGCTTGTCATTTCATTCTGCTCTTCGTTGGGTTCGACACTCTTACTTATCAAAAGGACTACGATTGATCCCCTATACTTGTGGATCATCAGCCGTCACCTGCTTCATCCATCGACCCATCCTCACATCAGATACTAATGCATTGACCTTGCCAGGCCTGTATGCCACGCCACCATGACGCCAGACAACATCGTCCTCCTGTGGGAGTCCATCTCCACCCATCGGATGCCGAGTCTCCACTGTCCCACACCGCCGAGATCCGCCGCCATCAATGTGTAGGATGAAGCTGAGGAGATCGGGAGGGGTGAAGATGACTCACGTCCACGATGGGGATCCTACGACCCAGTCTGGCGGAATAAAACCGAAGCCTCTTAAAATTGGGGGAATTTTACTTCCCCGGCCTATGCACCAACTAGGGATGCATACAACCTTTTAAGTATGAGTCGTAGGATTTTTTGTCTCAGTTACACACCAAGTCAGGGAGTCCTGGATTAGGGAGTGTTCGGATAGCCGAACTATAACTTCAGCCGGACTCCTAGACTATGAAGATACAAGATTGAAGACTTCGTCTCGTGTCCGAAAGGGACTTTCATTGGCGTGGAAGGCAAGCTTGGCGATGCGGATGTTTAGGTCTCCTACCATTGTAACCGACTCTATGTAACCCTAACCCTCTCCGGTGTCTATATAAACTGGGGGGTTTTAGTCTGTAGGACAACATACACATCAACAATCATACCATAGGCTAGCTTCTAGGGTTTAGCCTCTCTGATCTCGTGGTAGATCTACTCTTGTACTACCCATATCATAAATGTTAATCAAGCAGGACGTAGGGTTTTACCTCCATTGAGAGGGCCCGAACCTGGGTAAAACTTCGTGTCCCTTGCCTCCTGTTACCATCTGGCCTAGACGCACAGTTCGGGGCCCCCTACCCGAGATCCGCCGGTTTTGACACTGACATTGGTGCTTTCATCGAGGGTTCCTCTGTGCCGTCGTCGTCAGGCCCGATGGCTCCTACGATCATCAATGGCGATGCAGTCCAGGGTGAGACCTTCCTCCCCGAACAGATCTTCATCTTTGGCGGCTTCGCACTATGGGCCAATTCACTTGGCCATCTAGAGCAGATCGAAAGCTATGCCCCTGGCCGTCTGGTCAGATTCGGAAGTTTAAACTACACGGCTGACATCCGCGGGGACTTGATCTTCGACGGATTTGAACCACTGCTGAGCACGCCACACTGTCACGACGAGCATGATTTAGCTCTGCCGCCGAACAGTGCCCTGGAGGCCGCACCTGCATCCGCTCTGACCCTTAGTTCAGAGCCAACCGCGCCGATCGAGGATGGGCGGTTGGACGCCACCTCAGGGGCTGTGATCCCAATGGCGGTTGAGCCGAACACCAGCCATGTACTCTGTGAGACTCGTGACTCCATGGATCCGGATTATTCTCCGGACTCTGAACCCTCCGCGCCCCTGCCGATCGAATCCGATTGGTCGCCGATCATGGAGTTCACGGTCGCGGACGTCTTTCAGCACTCGCCTTTCGGCGATATCCTGAAGTCACTGAAGTCTCTCTCTTTATCAGGAGAGCCCTGGCCGGACTACGGTCAGCAAGGTTGGGGTACGGACGGTCAAGAAATTCAAAACCCACCCACCACCCACTTTATAGCCACTATCGACGGCTTAACCGACATGCTCGACTTCGACTCCGAAGACATCGACGGTATGGACACCGATGAAGGAGATGATGAAGAACCAGCGCCTACTAGGCCCCGGAAAGCCACCTCGTCATATGACATATACATGGTTGACACCCAAAAAGAGGGAGAGGGCGATGGAACAGCGGAGGATGACCCCTCCAAGAAACAGCCGAAGCACCGGCGTGAGCGGCGCCGCTCAAAATCCCGCCAACACAAAAACAGTGATTCCAGCAGGGGAGATAATAATACTCTAGAGAGTGCCGAAGAAAACCCCCTCCAGCAAGGTTTAGCACAGGAGGATGGAGAAACCAGCCCTCATGAGAGAGCGGCAGACAAAGAGGTCGAGGACGATAATTATATGCCTCCCTCCGAAGACGAGGCAAGCCTTGACGAAGACGAATTCGTCGTGCCAGAGGATCCCGTTGAGCAAAAGCGTTTCCAACGCAGGCTTATGGCCACGACAAGAAGCCTCAAGAAAAAACAGCAATAGCTCCGAGCTAATCAAGATTTGCTGGTTGACAGATGGACCGAAGTCCTTGCTGCCGAAGAGCATAAACTCAAACGCCCCTCCAAGAGTTACCCAAAGCGCAGGTTGCGGCCAAACGGCCACCTCATGGCCGCGACAGAGAGGCCTCCCGGCCCTCCACTCAAGCTGCACCCCGTACCAAGGCAAGGGAATATGTGCCGGACTTACGAGACATGTTGGAGGACAAGGCAAGGTAAACACGATCGATCTACGGATCGCGTGGGCACCCCACGGCTCGAGACGGTAACCATCACGCCGGCCACAAATTTGGCAGGGCCGAACACAGTAGACAAAACTCATTGGAGCTACGTCATGATATCGCCCAGTACAGAGGCGCCGCACACCCACTGTGCTTTACAGACGAAATAATGGATCATCAAATTCCCGAGGATTTCAAACCCGTAAACATCGAATCATATGATGGCACAACAGACCCTGTGGTATGGATCGACGATTATCTCCTTCATATCCACATGGCCCGCGGCGACGATTTTCACGCCATCAAATACCTCCCACTCAAGCTTAAAGGACCAGCTCGGCACTGGCTCAACAGCTTGCCAACAGGATCAATCAGTTGTTGGGAGGACCTGGAACCCGCATTCCTCGACAATTTCCAGGGCACTTATGTGCGACCCCCAGACGCCTATGACCTAAGTCACGTAATTCAGCAGCCAGAGGAATCGGCCAGGCAATTCTGGACACGGTTCCTAACAAATAAAAATCAAATAGTCGACTGTCCGGACGCTGAGGTCGTAGCACAAAATCCTCGGGACACTCATGACACTCACGACACCTTGGACAGGAAAGGCCGAAATCTATGGCAGCACTCATGACACTCATGACCCGCTTTTGCGCGGGAGAAGACAGCTGGCTTGCTCGTAGCAACAATATGACCAAGAACCCTGGTAGTTCAGACACCAGGGACATTAGTGGCAGGTCGCGTCGCAACAAGCAGAAGCGCCGCATTAACGGCAACAATGCTGAGGATACGGCAGTTAATGCTAGATTCAGAGGCTCTAAATCCGGTCAGCGGATGAAGCCATTCAAAAGGAATCCTAGGGGCCCGTCTAGCTTGGACCGAATACTCGACCGCTTGTGCCAAATACATGGCACCCCCGAAAAGCCGGCCAATCACACCAACAGGGATTGTTGGGTGTTCAAGCAGGCAGGCAAGTTAAGCGCCGACAATGAAGACAAGGGGCTGCATAGCGATGACGACGAAGAGCCCCGGCCGCCAAACAACAATGGACAGAAGGGTTTTCCGCCACAAGTGTGGACGGTGAACATGATATACGCCACCCACGTCCCCAAAAGGGAGCGGAAGCACGCGTTAAGGGAAGTATACGCGGTAGAGCCAGTCGCCCCAAAGTTCAACCCATGGTCCTCCTGCCCAATCACCTTTGATCGAAGAGACCATCCCACTAGCATCCGTCATGGCGGATTTGCCGCATTGGTTCTAGACCCAATTATTGACGGATTTCATCTCACTAGAGTCCTCATGGACGGCGGCAGCAGCCTGAACCTGCTTTACCAGGATACAGTGCGAAAAATGGGCATCGATCCATCGAGGATTAAGCCCACCAAAACGACCTTTGAAGGCGTAATACCAGGTGTGGAGGCCAACTGTATAGGCTCAGTCACACTTGAAGTGGTGTTCGGATCCCCGGATAATTTTCGAAGCGAGGAATTGATCTTTGACATAGTCCCATTCCGCAGTGGCTATCATGCATTGCTCGGACGAACCGCATTCGCCAAATTCAATGCGGTACTGCACTACGCATACCTTAAGCTCAAGATGCCAGGCCCTCGTGGAGTAATTATGGTCAATGGAAACACCGAACGCTTCCTGCGAATGGAGGAGCACACGGCGGCCCTTGCAGCGGAATTACAAAGCAGCCTCTTCAGGCATTTGTCCAGTCTGGCCATTAAATGTCCGGACACCGTCAAGCGTGCCCGGAGTAACCTAAAACAAGACCACCTGGCACATTCCGAGCAGGCGTAGCAATGCGGCCCCAACCCCAACCCTCGCAAAAAGGCGATGCCAGTACTTCGCGTACATAACTACGCTCTAGAAATACCATGGGCATAGGGGGAGGGGCACCATCACGGCACGCCGAAAACACGGCTTAAACCAAACGAGGGGCTGCCAATTTTTTACTTTTCTCTTACTTCCAGGACTCTACTCTTCGGAAGGCCTGTTCGGCAGTTCAATTGACGCACAAACGATGCAAGGACCAGGGAAGCAGACAAGCCATGCCGCATTACAGAAATCCCAGGTGGTCTCTATCACGAGCAGTATACCTGTTTCGCATACTATTCCGCAGCTTGCCCCTGGAGCAGACATGTTAAATAGTCCAACTTTTCGTTTATCGCACTACTTGTATCGTTCTGCTTTGATCGCGGCTATTTTTAAACAATGCATAGCTTTTTTCTATTTTTGCATTATCTTTTTATAAATAAATGTTCCTTAACGACATGTTGCACCCGTACAACTTGGTACGGCCAAAATACGCCAGGGGCTTTTAGGACCACTCAATATGGTGTGAGAAGTCCGAACACTTTCACAAGTGCGGCACCCTGAACTTATATCACTATATGCATCGGCTCTGAATCATGTCTTGGGTCAATAGTTGGGTTTGCCCGGCGCCTATGTTTTGGTGCCTTACGTTTCGCTATATCGTCTAAGGTAGCACTAGGAGAACCACTGCGATTGTGCCCCAGTTGAGCTGGGCCGAGCACCTCAGTGGAGAAAGCTAAAACTGACTGTCATGATGAAGAGAGAGTTGGTCGCTGTTCGAGAGGTTTTTTCGAGTCCCTAAAGACTTATGCCGCTTAGGGCGAGGAGTCGGCTATGTCCGGCCAAGGCGTGGATAGCGCCCCGAACTCGGTCTTCCGAATACTAGGGGCTTCGCCGAAATTTAAAATTATAGAATTCTATGGCTAAGTGAGAGTGTTCACGCATTATAGTCTGATTGCCTCGTTCGTTGGGCTGAGCGCCTCCCTCGAAGGACCCAAATATGGGAAAAAGAGCGCCCAGGTTTATCCCTGAACACCCAAGCACTAGCGGTAAGGGGGCAGAAGCCGATGACTCGCCATCTCTCGGTATTGATAAACAGCCGCACAGAAGGTAATATTTTAAATTCAAGCAGCATTGCTCAGCGCATATGAACAAGTTTTCAGCGCACAGGACAAACACGAGCGAGTTTTACTCAATAGTACATTCATCCGCCACAAGACGGGCACCCTTCAGAACATCCTTATAGTAATTTTCGGGCTTGGGATGCTCTTTCCCCGCTGGTGGCCCGTCCTTCACAAGCTTCTCCGCATCCAGCCTGCCCCAGTGCACCTTAGCATGGGCAAAGGCCCTACGGGCACCTTCAATACAGATGGAGCACTTGATGACTTCGAGCCTTGGACAGGCCTCCACCAGCCGCCGCACCAGCCCGAAACAGCTCCCAGGCAGAGCCTCTCCAGGCCACAGCTGAACTAGGAGGCCCTTCATGGCCTGTTCGGACGCCTTGTGGAGCTCGACCAGTTGCTTGAGCTGGTCGCTCAGGGGCACGGGGTGTCCGGCCTCAGCATACTGAGACCAGAACGCCTTCTCCGTCGAGCTGCCCTCCTCGGCTCGATAGAATGCGGCGGCATCGGATACACTCCGGGGAAGATCTGCAAATGCCCCTGGAGAGCTCCGGATTCGGGTAAGTATCAAGTAACTCACGTTTATGTGTTTACTTTGCATAAATAATGCCTTACCCGCCGCTATCTTCTTCACCTCATCCAACTCCTGGAGGGTCTTCTGGGATTCGTCCTTGGCGGATTTGGCATTTTCAATAGCCATCGCAAGCTCGGATGCTTGCGTCTTCGAGTCACACTCCAAAATCTCATGTTTTTCCATGAGAGCCTGGAGCTCTTGCCGCACCTTGCCAACCTCGGCCTCATACTTCTCCCGCTCGGTGCGCTCCGAGGCCGAATTCTTCTCGGCCTCGTCCAGCGCTTGCTTAAGGGTCGCCACTCAGACGTGGCCCCTACAATAGCCACGATAATCCTGTCATTTTTTGCAATTGCACCTTATATATATATATATATATATATATATATATATATATATATATTTAACAAGGCATTTCTCACCTTCATTGTCCTCGAGCTGCTTCTTGGCACGCTCGAGCTCTTGCTCGGACCTTTCGAGGTCCTGCTTTAGCATGTCCACATCCGCAGTCAGTGCGGCGGACGCAAGCAGGGTAGCCTGCACATGCATATTGACTCATTTTTGTTAGACTCCTGCGAATTCTATTTGATCCTCTATTCGGCTTTTCTTCTCGAACGCCAAACAGAGCATCAGGGGCTACTGTCTATGCGGTACTATTATTTACACTTTCTTTACTTACCTCGAAGCCTGTCAAAAGGCTAGTACAATCTTCAGTCAGTCCGTTTTTTGCGAACTGAACCTTCTGGACCACCGCACTCATAATAGCGCGGTGCTCCTCGTCGATGGAGGCGCCTTGGAGCGCCTCTAGCATATTGTCCCGCGCCACCGATTGGACGGAGGCCGCCGGCATGGTGGACTTGCTCCTCTTGGAAGGAGGTCCCCCGCCGGACTCCGGAACCTTTGAAGGTTCCGGAGCGGTGTCCGGCCTAGAGCCGGACTTGGAGCCCTGGGGGGTTTCATCCCCTTTACTCCTGGAGTCCGGGAGGTCGCCTTGCGGCGCCTCCGGGACCACCTCCCTGCTTGGAACCTGTTGGGAAAACACCTTGGTGTCGTCCATAGGGCGGGGAGAGGAAACCGTCGGAAGCGAGTTCACATCCGATGAGTCCAGTGAGCCGCTCGACGATGCGTCGAGCCGGTCTTTGGGTGGGCTGCATAAGCATATTCGACATAAGGGAAAGCTGTGCAATAAACGAATACTATGAATTACTCCGGTATCCGGATACTTACGATTTTGCTAGGGGCTTGGCCCTGGGCTGCCACTCATCTCCGCCGTCGTCGGCATCGGCGGAGTAGTCCGGAGGAAGGGTTTTCCCCTTCTTGGACCCTCCGGCCTCCTTAGAGAGGGCGGCCTTCCTTTTCTTCCCTCCTCCCGCTGGAGGGGTAGAGGTTTCTTCTTCTTCCTCCTCGTCTTCGCGAGAGGAAGGCGCTTCAGGACCGTTGGATGATGAATCCGACACCTCCTGGCGCCGGGCGCTCTTTCGAGTCCCCGTGGCCTTTTTCATGGCCTTCTTCTCCGGCACCACATAGGGCGTCGGAACCAGCAGCCTCGCCAAGCGAGCGTCCGGGTCGAACTTCCACATATTGAAGGCCCGTCGTTGACACGGGAGGATCAGGCGGATGAGCATAACCTGGACTACGTTGACAAGCTTGAGCTTCTTGTCCATCAGGGTTTGGATGCATGTTTGGAGTCTAGTCAGCTCTCCTTTTTTACCCCAAGACAGGCATGTCTCCTTCCAGGAGGTGAGCCGCGTAGGGGGGCCGGATCGAAACTCAGGGGGTGCGACCCATTCGGCGTCGCGCGGCTCGGTGACGTAAAACCACCATGATTGCCACCCCTTCGGGGTCTCCATAAAGGAGCCCTCGAGCCACAAGACATTGGCCATCTTGCCAACCATGGCACTGCCGCACTCCGCCTGGCTGCCGCGCACCACCTTTGGCTTGACGTTGAATGTCTTATGCCATAGGCCGAAATGGGGGCGGATGCGGAGGAATGCCTCGCACACGACGATGAACGCCGAGATGTTGAGGACGAAGTTCGGGGCCAGATCGTGGAAATCCAGGCTGTAGTAGAACATGAGCCCCCGGACAAATGGATGCAGAGGGAAGCCCAGTCCGCGGAGGAAATGGGGGAGGAATACCACCCTCTCTGTCACAGGCCTAGAATTTGTTTGCAAATAGTTGCACAAGCATCCATGTATCATGTTTAAATTCAAGAAACTTGGATTGAGGAAAATTGAAAGCCTCAAAATTTTATTTAAAAGAAGCGCAAATAACCCTGGAAATGCATCCAATGTTTACAAATGCTCCCCAATGATGTTTAATATTTATGGCAAGGGTTTTGGTCCAAACCAAAAATATGGAACATTTTTGAGGAATTATTTTGGCCATTTGGATTTAAATCAATAAATATTTGAGTTGGATTTAATTCTTATATAAAAGAATTGCAGGTCCAAAAATCCTGAAAACCTGTGAGTGGCTTTGAATATATTGCATGAAGCCACATAAATATTTTCAGGAGCTACTAAATGATTTGGTCTGTGAATCAAATCAAAACAGAATTGAAATATTAGAAAACAAAAATTAAATAGGTTCAACCAAAATATTTTCAATGACCTCAAATATCCTTTTAAAATGTTCATGATATATGGAAAAGGGTGAAAGCCTCTACCAGAGATGATGCGTATTTTTTCAAGACATTTTGGTCATTGAATTAAATTATTATGGTTTTTGAGTTGGAGTTTAAAAGTTACCATTAAATATTGGTTGCTCCAAATATTTTGAAATTTATTGTGTGGTTTGGAAATAATTCAAATATCCCTCGCAAAAATTTACAGAAATAACCAAAGTGTTTTGGTTGGTATTTTATTTGCAAACATAAAGCAGAAAATAGAAAACAGAATAAATTAGAAAAAAAACAGAGAGAGAGGAAACCCACCTGGCCTCACCTGAGCAGCCCACCTACCTGGCTAGGCCCAGCACGGCCCGGCCCATCTGGCCGCGCCAGTCATCACCTACCTCTGCCAGTAGGCAGAGGAGGGAGACAGCGCACGCGCGCCCACGGCGCCACGCACCTCCCTGCTCGCCTGCGTCATCGAGGCCACCGCGACGCCTCGGGCCTTCTCTTCGGCGCCGCCCTGAACCCCTGGACGTCTCACTCTCCCCCTTTGCCCTCTCTCCCTCTCCTCTGATCGCCATGGCCGACGCTGCCGAGCGCTCGCCACCGTGAAGCTCGTAGCCACCGTGCTCCCCTCGCCTCCCCGACGCGCCAAGGAGCTCCTCCGTCGACCTCTACATCGTCTCCGTCAAGCCGCGCGAGTGGACGTGCCTCACCTCACCGTCCCCGACCCCTTCTTCCTCCTCGGTCACCGGAGATCCATCTCGCCGCCCCGACCGCTCCTGGCCTCCTCCGAGCTTGCAGTCCGCACCGCTGCAACCGCCGTAAGCCTCTCCCTCGAACCCCCCTCTCCGTTGTCCCATTTTCACACCATAGCGCCGTTCCCCACGAGCACCGGAGCCGCCATCCGCCATTGCTGCTGCACGCGTAGCCTCCGTGCTCCCCTGGCCTCACCGTGCTGCTCTTAGTGCTCCCCATGTCTAGCTGGTGCTGCCCAGCCTCCCCATTTGCTCTCTGATGCACCGTAGCAACGAATCCGTCGAGCCCGTGCTTCGGCCGCCGCCGTTTTGGTCGCCGTCGTCGACTCCGTGCATCCCCGCTCGAACCACGACCACCCACGGTTGCGTCTCTCTCCCCTCTTTCGAACGCAACTAACCGCGCTCAAAATGATGCCCGGTGGCTCGATTCCGAAGCCCTCCGCCGCGTCTGGCTCGCCGGCGGCGAGCCGCGGGTCAACTCCGGCGTGTTTTGACCCCAGTTAGCCGGGTTGACTTCCCCCCTGACTCACTGACGCGTGGGCCCCAGGCCATTAATGAACCAGGATTAGGATTAACTTAAATTAGTTAAACTAATGACCCTGACACGCGGGACCCACATGTTAGAGTTGACCTGGACCGTGCCTTTGACCTGCTGACGTCACCCCGACGTTAGGTTGGCGCAATTAATAATTTCTGGATTTAAAATTATTCAGGAAATTCCAGAAAATTGCCTAAACTTCTAAAAATCATAGAAATTCAACCGTAACTCCAAATAAAATAAATTATATATGTAAAATTATCAGAAAAATTCAAGGAATCTGTTTATGGCATTTTCATGCATGTTTGAACAACTTAACCTCACTGTTTAGTTCAAAACATGATAATGCACTATTTGAATTCATAGTTTGAATTTGAATTTGAACCTAGTGTTCAAACCAACTCCATTTAACTTTGTTGTTAGTTACATTAGCTCAATCAACAGCATATTGCCATGTCATGATCATGCATCATATTGTTGCATCGCATTGATTTTGTTCTTCCTTGTTTGCCGGTAAATGTCCCCTCTCGATAGACGATGTACCGACGCTGTGATCGTTGACACTGATGAAGACTCAATGTTATCTTCAGAAGTGCCAGGCAAGCACAACCCCCTTGTTCATTCCGATACAAGCCCACTCTCTCGCTCCTGCTCTCTTTTACTGCATTAGGACAACAACGGTTCATCTGTTACTTGTTGCGGTAGTTGAACCCCTTATCCTTTGCATGACCTGTCATTGACACAGTAAATAGATGAAACCCACTAGCATGAGTAGGAGTTGTTTGAGCCCTGATGTGCCTACTCATTCATGCTTGTTTGTCATGCCTGCTACTGCTTAGAGTTGAGTCAGGTCTGATTCATCGGGGATGGATCGGAGGTGTGTAAACATGTCCTACTATGTGTGAGCTAAGAGTGTGAACACGTTTTGGTAAAGGTAGCGGTGAGAGGCCATGTAGGAGTACATGGTGGGTTGTCTCATTGAAACCGTCCTCAGGAACTGAGTTCTGTGTTTGTGATCCATGAAACAGCTACTACCACACGTTGGGCCCTGAAATATGACCCCGCTCGACATACTGACCCCTCTCGTCCTCTGTCCAGGAGTTGCAATTAGTTTCTGGTGTTTATAGGATATGTGTTGGCGGCCGTGCGTAGTGCTGACCCTAGGGGTGGGCTATGATGCGGTAGATACACTGTGGCACGGTGTACCGGGCGCCCATTTGGTGTCTCGGGAACCCTGCACACATCGTTTGGGGCTGTGAGCGAAACTCCGGCCGGATCTCCTCGCGGATGGAACCCGAATAGGCGATAAACCTGGACTAGAGACTTGTGTGGTTAGTCAGGTCGTGGTCTACACCCACGTCGGCTTTCGCTTGAAGTCTGCCGAGCACATGTCGTGTGCAGACGCTAAGTGGTGGAAACATGTGTGACGAAGTACACCCCTGCAGGGTTATGAATGATCTATTCGAATAGCCGTGTCCGCGGTAAAGGACTTCTGGGTTGCCTATAACAGTTCATAGACAAGTGAAAGTGGATACTCTAAAACTCGCAAGATAAGTGTGAGTGCTATGGATGGCCTTCTCGTAGGGAGACGAGAGCGGATCCAGAGTGGTGTATTGATTGGTGAATATGTGGACTCGTGTGCGCCACCTCAAAAGAGTTGCTTGCAGTCGTAGTTCAGACAGCCACCGAGTCAAAGCTGGCTTGCTGCAGTTAAACTCCACCACCCCCCCTTGTTGATACCGATGCATATGTAGTTTATTTCTGATGTAAGCCTTGCTGAGTACCTTTGTACTCATGTTTGCTTAATTTATGTTTTGCAGAGAGATTTCAGTCTCGCTAGTAATTCCGCGTGGACTTCGATGTTTAGCTTGATACCTCAGCTACGATCTTGTGCCCTCGGCAGGATCTGGTAGATAGTCAGGCTTCTCAGCCTTTTTCATTTGTAGTTGTCTGTACTCAGACAAGTTGAGCTTCCGCATGTGCTTGTTGCTTGTATGCTCTGTATGTTGGTTCATGAGACCCATGTTTGTAATATCTCGCTCTTCGGAGCCTAATGAATTAATACTTGAGTCGTAGAGTCTTGTTGTGATGCCATGTTGTATTTACACATATCGAGCATATTGTGTGTATGATTGAAATGCTTGGTATGAGTGGGATCCGACAATCTAGTTGTTTATCCTTGGCAGCCTTTCTTATGGGGAAATGTAGTCTAGTGTTCCTCGAGCCATAGTAGTCCGCTACAGCCCGGTTCACCGGAGTCCTGCTAGCCCAGCACTACTGTTCAGGACACTTGACTGGCCGGCATGTGTTTCACTTCGTCCCTATGTCTGTCTCTTCGGGGAAATGTCACGCGGGGATTTCCGGAGTCCTGCCTAGCCTGCTACAGCCCGGGATCCCCGGATTCCTGTTAGCCCAGTGCTACAGCCCGGAATCACTCGTTGATGACCGACATGTTCGATGTGATTCATGTATGCCTGTCTCCATAGGTCTGTGCCGCTTTGGGTTCACGACTAGCCATGTCGGCCCGGGTTCTCTGTCATATGGATGCTAGCGACACTATCATATACGTGAGCGAAAAGGCGCAAACGGTCCCGGGCCATGGTAAGGCGTCACCCATGGGATACCGTGCGTGAGGCCGCAAAGTGATATGAGGTGTTACCGGCTAGATCGATGTGACCTAGGATCGGGGTCCTGACACTCTCATGGGGCCTAGGAGTGGGGATGAGCTGCCCCTTTTCGGGAAGCCGGCGCGCGATGTCGCTAGCCAGATATCCGGCCTTCCTCAGCTTTTTTATGTGTCCCTCCGTGATGGAGGAGACCATCCACTTGCCTCCCGCTCCGGACATGACTGGAGAAGGTTGAGGTGGTAGTGCGGACTTGGGCGCTGGAGCTCGAGTGCGCAAGAATGGATAGGCAAAGGAGGAAGAAGGCGTGGGTGAAATGGTGGATCCTTATCCCCTTATATGGGTGGACGCGACTATATGTCCCAACAGCCTGGTAAAACTCGCTTATCTCCAAGTGTCAGGACCCCGATTCTAAGCCACATCGATCTAGCCGGTAACACCTCATATCACTTTGTGGCCTCACGCACGGTATCCCACGGGTGTCACCTTACCATGGCCCGGGACCGTTTGCGCCTTTTGGCTCGCGTATATGACAATGTCGCTAGCATCCATATGACCGAGAACCCGGGCCGACATGGCTAGTCGTGAACCCAAAGCGGCACAGACCTATGGAGACAGGCATACATGAATCACAACGAACATGTCGGTCATCAACGAGTGATTCCGGGCTGTAGCACTGGGCTAATAGGACTCCGGGGGATCCCGGGCTGTAGCAGGCTAGACAGGACTCCGGAGATCACCGCGTGACATTTCCCCGAAGGGACAGACATAGGGACGAAGTGAAACACATGCCGGCCAGTCAAGTGTCCTGAACAGTAGTGCTGGGCTAGCAGGACTCCGGTGAACCGGGCTGTAGCGGACTACTATGGCTCGAGGAGCACTAGACTACATTTCCCCATAAGAAAGGCTGCAAAGGACAAACAACTAGATTGTCGGATCCCACTCATACCAAGCATTTCAATCATACATACAATATGCTCGATATGAGTACATACAACATGGCATCACAACAAAACTCTACAACTCAGGTACTTTATTTAAAGGCTCCAGGGAGCCATACATAACATATCCATACAGGTAGGGGTCACATGACCCGACACTCAAGTCATACAGTCATACAAGCACATGCGGAAGCAACTAGTCTGAGTACAGACTCTAGAAAGAAAGAAGGCTTCTCGAAGCCTGTCTATTTACATAGGGCCCTCCATGGCCTGGATCACCACCTGGGTGGCTAGTCACTCGTCGACGTCAAGGTCTACGTAAAACCCATCGGAGGGGGCAGTGTTGTCGTCTGAAAACAATAATTAAGCAAACATGAGTACAAAGGTACTCAGCAAGTCTTACATCAGAACCTACTGTACATGCTCATTCTCAAAAAGGTGGTGGGGTTTATGCAGCAAGCCAGCTTTGACTCTTGGCTAAGCTATCCTACGGAATCTTTTAGCAAAATAGTTTTCGCACACGAGTCCACTACTCACCATCACAATACTCCACCGTGGATCCTCCCTCGTATCCAGCGAGGGGGCCATCCTCGGTACTCACACTTATCTTGAGTCTTTTAGTAGTATCCATTAACTTGTCTATGAACTGTATATGCAACCAAGTAGTCCTTTACCGCGGACGCGGCTATTCGAATAGTTTCATACCCTGCAGGGGTGTACTTCGTCACACATGTTTCCACCACTTAGCGTCTGCACACGAAATGTGCTCGGCAGACTTCAAGCGAAAACCGACGTGGGTGTAGACCACGACCTGACTAACCTCACAAGTCTCTAGTCCAGGGTCATCGCCTATTCAGGTTCCATCCGCAAGGAAATCCGGCCGGGGTGTCCTCAACGGCCCCGAACGATGTGAACAGGGTTCCCGAGACACCAAACGGGTGACTCGGTACATCGTGCCACGGTGTATCTACCGCAACATAGCCCACCCCTAGGGTCAGCGCTACGCACGGCCGCCAACACATATCCTACAAACACCAGAAACTAGTTGCAACTCCTGGACTGAGGCGAGAGGGGTCGGTAAGTCGAGCGGGGTCATATTTCAGGGCCCAATGTGTGGTAGTAGCTGAATCTTAATTCACGCATACAGAACCCAGTTCTTAGGGACGGCTTCAATGAAACAACCCACCATGTACTCCTACATGGCCTCTCATCGATACCTTTACCAAAACATGTTCAACACATCCCACATATTACTCGCACAAGCATTTCACTCTAACCCATCTCCCAGATGAACCAGACCTGACACAACTCTAAGCATAGCAGGCATAGCAAGGTAGGAATCACAAAACATGGCTCAATCAACTCCTACACATGCTAGAGGGTTTCATCTAGTTACTGTGGCAATGACAGGTCATGCAGAGGATAAGGGTTCAACTACCGTAGCACACAGCAGTTTGAATCGTGTTGTCTTAATGCAGTAAACAAGAGCAGGAGCGAGAACATGGGTTGTATCAGAATGATCAATGGTTGCTTGCCTGATGGAGTGGTAACGGGATACTGCCCTTCAGTTGGATACTCGTGAATATCCTCGGAGGCAGAACCTACCACGAAGAACACAGCCGAGCACAATCAACACATGACGATATGCAACAATATGATGCATGCTATGACATGGCAATATGGATGTGTCTTGAGCTTATGCAACTAGCTATGATTTAAATGGAGTTGGTTTGAGTACAAGATTCAAATTCCAACCCCATATATGATTATTTAAATGCCCTTTATTTGTTTTGTCCAAAACAAAGGACAAACATTGTTCAAACATGCATGAAAATGGTACAGATGGATTCCTTGAATTTTTCTGATAATTTTTCATATATAATTTGTCTCATTTGGAGTTATGGTTGAATTTCTACGATTTTTTGAAGTTTTGGGTATTTTTTGGAATTTCCTGAATTATTTTTAAACTAGAAAATGATTTACTGCGTCAGCACTGCATCACTATGACGTCAGCTGGTCAACTAAGCTGCCTCCAGGTCAAACCTGACCAGTGGGTCCCACTGGTCAGTCTCACAGTGCTGGCTCGAGTCACAGACAGGTGGGGCCAGTCAAAGGCCACGTCAGAAAGTCAAACTGACGTGTGGGGCCAACTGGGTTAGTAACTAATCTAAACGGAATATTAAGTTAAACTAAACACGCACTGGGCCCACATGGCAGTGGCTCTAGGGGGGTGGTTAGTGGGTTAGTTAGCCGCTAATGACGGCCACGTCGGCTACCGGCGTTTAGCCGCCGGCGACCTCAGATCGCGGCGGCGTTTCACCGGAGTTGTTCGGGTTTCGCCTACAGGCCACCATTTGCTGCGCGGTTTTCTCCTACGGGTTCCTGGGAGTGAGGCGCATCCAGAGAGACAAGCGGCAGCAGCTGGGGTGGCCGGAGCTGACGGCGGCGAGCTCTTTTGCGGCCGCCGGAGTTCGGGTGTTCGCGGGATCGATGCTGCGGTGCACGGGAGGAGGAGCTGGTGGTGGCTACGGGCTCCTGGTGGTGCGCTGAGCACAAAGGTGAGCTTGGCTTCGAGCCACTTTGGCTCTAGCCACGACGGCGCCATGGCCGGCGGCGAGGAGCTCACGGCTCCAGTGGCTAGGCTAGTTAGGGGAAGAGAATCACTGCGGGGAGAAGGGGGAAATGCTCGGGAGCTCACAGCAATCGCAGAGGGCGTCGAAGCGGGCTCGGGGAAGCGTTGGTTGCCGCGAATTTGACGGCGGCGATCCACGGCGGCCGAGGCGAAGACGATGGCAATGACGGTGCTCCGGGGCTTCCCACGTCACGTGGCTCGACAGAGAGGTGGACGGCGACATGGCGGAGCTTCTGAGCTGGTCGGAGAAGCGAGGGGGAGGCGGTGGCTACGGAAATGGCGAACGGCGGCGACGGCAATGCTCGGGCGGTCGCGCGGGAGAGAACCAGGGGAGGAGGGAGAGCGAGGGAGAAGGATATGAGGGGGCCAGGGGGTGCGTGGCGTCCATAGCGACGTCCAGGCGTCGAGGGGGGGGCGCGGCAAGCAGGAGCTGGCCGTCGGTGGCCGCGCGCGTGCCGGCGCACCGCGGGCACACGCCCTGCGTCCTCCTGGCAGGAGCTAGGGGACGACTGGCGTCGGCCTGGTGGGCTGGGCCGTCCAGCTACAGTGCTGGGCCGGCTGGTGGCGCCAGGTAAGTGGCCCACTGGCCAACTCTCTCTCTCTAATTTATTCTGTTTTCTATTTTTACTATTCTGTTTTGATTTAGTTTAAATACTAAATCATTTTATAAAATCCTGAAAATATTTATGGACACTTTCTGAAATATTTCAGTGGCCCAAAAATAATTCCAACATTATTTGAGCATTTGAATTATTTAATAGTATTTAAATGCCCAAATTCAAATATTTATGAATTAAGTCAATGCCCCTTTTGTTGACCTAAAATTATATGCACAATTTTTCCCAAGGGTTCTAACCCAAGGCAAAGAGGGTGAACATATTTGAAGGGCATTTCAGGTTCATTGAATTTATTTTTAGTAAACCCTAGTTGATTTCAGGGGGGGGGGTGCTGGGGGTTCTGCTTTCCCCATTTCAATTTCTGATGAAGGTAAACATGATGCACACTCTAATGCATAACCTAGCTAGGGTGTGACAACTCACCCCCACTCAATAGAATCTCGTCCCGAGATTTAGGATCATCTGGGGAGAAGGCGGGGTACTCGAGTCGAAGACGATCCTCCCTTTCCCAAGTGGCTTCTTCCTCGGAATGGTGTGACCATTGAACCTTGAGAAACTTGATATTATGACGTCGAGTGGTACGCTCGGCTTGATCAAGGATACGGACGGGGTATTCCCGATAAGAAAGGTTATCTTGTAAATCAAGCGTTTCGTGGTCCACTCCACGGATAGGATCCGCGAAGCAACGCCTGAGTTGCGAAACGTGGAAGACGTCGTGATCTCTGGAAAGATGCGGAGGTAGTTCCAATTGGTAGGCAACTTCTCCTCGTTTGGCAAGAATGCGAAAAGGTCCAATGTAACGAGGAGCCAATTTGCCTTTGATACCGAAGCGATGGGTTCCCTTTAACGGGGTAACCCGAAGGTAAGCTTTCTCGTCAATTTCAAATGTCATAGGCTTATGCTTACGATCATATTGACTCTTTTGGCGAGATTGGGCCGTTTTCAATTTCTCACGAATAACGCGAACCTGCTCTTCTGCTTCCTGAATCATATCCGGGCCAAAGAGTTGTCTTTCCCCGGTTTCTGACCAGTTAAGAGGCGTTCGACATTTTCGTCCATAGAGAACTTCGAAGGGAGCCTTGCCCAAACTAGCTTGATAGCTATTGTTATAGGCAAACTCCGCGAATGGAAGGCATTTCTCCCAACTCATTCCGAACGAGATAACAGAAGCTCGGAGCATATCTTCCAGGATTTGATTTACTCGCTCTACTTGACCACTTGATTGAGGATGGAAGGCGGTGCTAAAGGAGAGATGAGTTCCCATAGCATTTTGGAAACTTTCCCAAAATCGAGAAGTGAAGAGACTTCCACGGTCTGAGTTAATTTCCAATGGGACACCATGAAGAGACACTATTAGGGAGATGTATAAGTCAGCTAGCTGGCTAGCGGTGATACTCTCACGAACAGGTAGAAAATGGGCTACTTTGGAAAGACGGTCGATCACGACGAAGATGGCATTATTTCCCCTCTTGGTCCTGGGAAACCCAGTGATGAAATCCATACTGATTTTGTCCCATTTCCATTCAGGAATAGCCAAAGGTTGAAGGGTGCCAGCAGGCCGTTGATGCTCTGCTTTAACACGACGACAAACGTCGCAATTAGCAATGTATTGAGCAATTTCTCTCTTCATCCTAGTCCACCAAAACCTCTGGCGTAGGTCTTGATACATTTTGGTATTACCGGGATGAATGGTGAGAGGGGATTCATGAGCTTCCTTAAGGATCATCTGGCGTAGATGTTGGTTCTTGGGAACCACCAGGCGGTTCTCAAAGAAGACAGCACCTTGCTCATCCATGGAAAAACATTTAGCTACTCCGCTAGCAATGTTTTCCTTAATCCGGGATATGCCCTTATCACGCTTTTGGGCAGCTATGATTTGATCCATAAGGGTAGGTTTCGCCACCAGGGTAGATAGGAATCCACGAGGAACAATGTGAAGATTAAGCTTGCGAAATTCCTCATGGAGAAGTGGTTGACTTTGTTGTAACATCAGGTTGTTACAGTAGGACTTACGATTTAGTGCATCGGCCATGACATTGGCCTTGCCAGGGGTGTAAGTTATTCCTAAGTCGTAATCCGAGATCAACTCGACCCAACGTCTTTGCCTGAGATTCAAATCTGGTTGGGTGAAGATATATTTCAAGCTTTGGTGATCGGTGAATATCTCGCAACGATTACCGAGGAGGTAATGTCGCCAGGTTTTGAGTGCATGGACTACAGCTGCAAGCTCTAGATCATGTGTGGGATAATTTTCCTCATGTGGGTGTAATTGCCGTGAAGCATAGGCAATTACCTGACGATCTTGCATGAGTATGCAACCTAGTCCTTGTCACGAGGCGTCGCAATAGATAATAAAGTCCTTGGAGAAATCTGGTGGTACCAGTACGGGAGCAGATGTCAGGCGTCTTTTCAGTTCCTGAAAACTGAACTCGCACTGTGGAGTCCACTCGAACTTTTTATCTTTCTTGAGGAGTTCAGTTAGAGGTTTAGCAACCTTGGAGAAATTCTCGACGAAGCGGCGGCAATAGCTCGCTAGGCCAAGGAAACTCCAAACTTGCTTGACCGTAACAGGTGGAGTCCAATCAAGGACGGCTTGAACTCGCTCGGGATTGACAGCAATACCCTTACCAGAGATTACATGGCCTAGATAGGTCACTTCTGACAACCAAAATTCACACTTGGAGAATTTGGCATAAAGGCGATGCTCTCGAAGTTTCATCAATACCAGCCTTAGATGTTCGGCATGTTCCTCTTCATTCTTGGAGTAGATGAGTATGTCATCGAGGTATACTACGACGAATTTGTCCAAGTACTCCATGAAAACCGAGTTCATTAACCGGGAGAAAGTGGCCGGGGCATTGGTTAAACCGAAGGACATGACGGTGTACTCGTATTGGCCATAACGAGTAACAAAAGCCGTTTTGGGAATGTCCCTGTTTCTGATTTTGATTTGATGGTAGCCCAACCTCAAATCCATCTTGGAGAAGACTGAGGATCCAGCGAGCTGATCATACAGGTCGTTGATCCTGGGAAGCAGGTATTTGTTCTTGATGGTGACCAGATTGACAGGTCGGTAATCCACAACCATTCGATCCGTTCCATTCTTCTTCTTGACGAAGAGGACGGGGCAAGCCCAAGGAGAGGAGCTAGGACGGATGAACCCTTTGTTCAAGGACTCATCGAGTTGGTTCTTAAGCTCGGCTAGTTCTAAGGGTGCCATCTTGTAGGGTCTTCTAGCAATTGGAACGGTTCCTGGAACAAGGTCTATCACAAACTCGACATCCCGGTCAGGTGGAACACCTGGCAGTTCTTCCGGAAACACATCCGGGAAGTCTCGGACTACCGGAACGTCCTCAAGGTCTAGAAGAGGGTTGGCATTGAGAGAGTAAAGTTGGCGCTTGGCCACTCGAATTAAGACATTAACTGTCTTGCCCGAGGGATGAGTAAGTTGAACGGTTCTAGTGGCACAATCGATCTTGGCATAATGAGCCGACATCTAGTCCATACCCAAGATGATGTTTATGTCGGAGGACTTGAGAGCTATTAAAGATGCTAGGAAAACAAGCCTATCGACAAGAATTTCGTTCCCATGGCTTACCCTAGAAGTTTGCCATTTGGAACCCGGAGTTTGAATTACCATGGAAGTGGGCATGTCACAGAATGTCGTATTATGCAACCGAGCATAATTCTCGGATATGAATGAATGAGATGCTCCAGTATCGAAAAGAACAGATGCCGGATGGCAGTTAACAAGGAGCGTACCAAGGACGACGTTGGGATCCTCATGAGCCTCTTCGGCTGAAACATAGTTGACATGGCCACGTGCAGTAGTGGCCGGCTTGGCGTAGAAAGTCTTTCCCGCGGGCTTACCACGGCCAACGGACTTTCTAGCTTGATTGGGGTTGTTCTGGGGACACTCTCGACTATAGTGACCCGGTTCTCCACACTTGAAGCATGTTACCACAGTGGGGCGTGGAGCAACATTAGCAGCGGGGCCACCATAGGGCTTGGACGGTGCAATTTGCTGGTTGGGACGAGGCGCCTCAAAGGATGGCCTCGGGGTGAATCTGGGTGGCAGTGCGGTGCTTGGAATCCACACCCGGCGCTTCTGAGCTCCAGAGCCGGATGAAGACCCAAAATCACGAGAGTGCTTGCGTGAAGCGTCATAATCAGTCTGGCCTGTCTCAGCACTGATAGCTTTATTGACCAGCTTCTGGAAGGATGTGCACTCGTGCAGACGGAGATCGCGGCGAAGCTCAGGGCTAAGTCCCTTACGGAACCTTGCCTGCTTCTTGGCGTCAGTAGAAACCTCTTCAGGAGCATAGCGTGCCAGGTTTCCAAATTCTCGGCTATATGCATCCACAGTCAGCCTTCCTTGGGTGAAGTTGCAGAACTCCTCCCTCTTGCGATCCATAAGACCTTCCAGAATGTGATGCTCACGGAAAGCCTCGCTGAACTCAGCCCAGGTAGTGATTTGGCCGACCGGGCGCATAGCTTCGTAGTTTTCCCACCAATGGCTAGCGGGGCCCTCGAGATGATAAGCAGCATAGGTAACCTTGTCGGCTTCAGCTACGTTGGCAGAACGTAGCTTGTGGGTGATGCTGCGAAGCCAATCATCCGCGTCGAGGGGCTCGACGAAATGGTTAAACTTTGGTGGGTACAGCTTGATAAAGTCGTTGATTGACACCAAGTCATTTCGTGGGTGGCGTGCAGTGTTCTGCTCAATCCGCTCCAGCAGGCGGTTGGTCTCATGCTTGTTCCTTTCCGCCTCCAGCATCACTTCAGCCAGGGAAGGCGGGTGAGGCAAATTTTCACCTCTAGCTCCGGGGCAGCAGGGTTTCCGCGGGTGTTGACCATCCTAGGAGGAAACAAGACAACGGTTTAGACAAGGATGGCTCAAACTTAACAGGGAAGTGTAGAATGTAAAGGATAACGCGGAATGCAGAGATGCTCATTCGTATGCCATGGTAATATAAAACTGCCATACATACACCAACGGTCATACACGTCATACATAGTTTAGTACAAGCCCATGCTACAGTACAACTATGAAAGTAGACGTTACATCCCATCAGAGGCATTCCGAGTCCCTATACATTATTTGTCTACACCTCCGGAATCGATTACACACCAAGTCGTATTCCACAAGTCACACAGGACAGTGGAAATACAACTACTACAATACTAGTGGTACTACTACTAACTCAGATAGCTCCGTAGTAGTCCTCATAGAAGTCACCTCCATAGCCTGGAAGTTCAACGTGATCATCCGGAAACAGACGGTCCTGAGGAGCCTGTGGACCATAGGGGCTAGGATAAGGTCTTGGACCAACAAACGGTGGCCTGCGGGGACCAAGGGGTGGGGTGATGCCTCCCACGTCACGCCAATCCACCATGTCTGGCAGAGCTGCTCTCACAGGATACAGATCCCTGGTATCCATACATCCCGCTTGCACTGCGGGTGCAAACCGAGTCAATGTGGCCCAATGATCAGCACGGGTATTAAAGAGCTCCAGCCTCAAGGCCCGATTCTCTCAGTCCTTATCTTCGAGCATCTCAGCGGTGGTACGAGTTAATGAGTCCTCCTGAGTGGAGTCAGCATAGATAGCCTGAAGATACCCCTGCGCTCCCGGAAGTGAAGCTGGCATGTAACGGAAGTCAGTGTTCCGAAGCAGGCCAGTCCGGACTCGCAAGATGGTCATCATGGAATAGGCAGCATCCTGCACAGCCATCTCAATGGTAACTCCGAGTCCATAGGAACAGTGAAGGGGCTCGGTAGATCCAGGATAGGAAGGAAATATCCTGACGGTGCATAAATACTGGCTTTGATTAAAGTCGCGGAACTGCTCTTCAACAGTGTATTCGGGATACCAACGGTATCCTGTCTCGATCATGACCCGGACCAACATAGCAGTATGACCGGGCACGTCGAGGCACCTGGTCAGGTGAACCACTTGATTTTGAGACTGATTGGCCATCTGAAAGCACAACCACAAGACAAAGACATTAGAATTCCTAGGGAAAATTGGGCAGCATAACGGCTGTAAATGCTCAGAAAAAGATTTGAGACATCCACAACAGTTCACAATACCGCTCAACAGCATCATATCAAGGTTCTGATTCAAATAGCCACGTACTAAAATAGTAGAAACTGGACTGAAACTCGTAGCAATAATCCTATGAACTACTACGGATTAGTAACACGTGAACCTGATAGAAGAAGAGAGCCTAGTCCTTAACCCACGTTGAATGAGAAGAGAATAACCCAGATCAGAAGCATAGGGTAAAGGAGTAAAAGAACCTTACGTTCCCTCCCACAATCAATTCCCTTACATATAACTAAAGCATTTCTAGACTCGACATCGACCAGTTTGGCTGAACAAACCTACAGGCAGTCCGGCTCTGATACCAACGCTGTCAGGACCCCGATTCTAAGCCACATCGATCTAGCCGGTAACACCTCATATCACTTTGTGGCCTCACGCACGGTATCCCACGGGTGTCGCCTTACCATGGCCCGGGACCGTTTGCGCCTTTTGGCTGGCGTATATGACAATGTCGCTAGCATCCATATGACCGAGAACCCGGGCCGACATGGCTAGTCGTGAACCCAAAGCGGCACAGACCTATGGAGACTGGCATACATGAATCACAACGAACATGTCGGTCATCAACGAGTGATTCCGGGCTGTAGCACTGGGCTAACAGGACTCCGGGGGATCCCGGGCTGTAGCAGGCTAGACAGGACTCTGGAGATCACCGCGTGATATTTCCCCGAAGGGACAGACATAGGGACAAAGTGAAACACATGCCGGCCAGTCAAGTGTCCTGAACAGTAGTGCTGGGCTAGCAGGACTCCGGTGAACCGGGCTGTAGCGGACTACTATGGCTCGAGGAGCACTAGACTACATTTCCCCATAAGAAAGGCTGCGAAGGACAAACAACTAGATTGTCGGATCCCACTCATACCAAGCATTTCAATCATACATACAATATGCTTGATATGAGTACATACAACATGGCATCACAACAAAACTCTACAACTCAGGTACTTTATTTAAAGGCTCCAGGGAGCCATACATAACATATCCATACAGGTAGGGGTCACATGACCCGACACTCAAGTCATACAGTCATACAAGCACATGCGGAAGCAACTAGTCTGAGTACAGACTCTAGAAAGAAAGAAGGCTTCTCGAAGCCTGTCTATCTACATAGGGCCCTCCATGGCCTGGATCACCACCTGGGTGGCTAGTCACTCGTCGACGTCAAGGTCTACGTAAAACCCATCGGAGGGGGCAGTGTTGTCGTCTGAAAACAATAATTAAGCAAACATGAGTACAAAGGTACTCAGCAAGTCTTACATCAGAACCTACTGTACATGCTCATTCTCAAAAAGGTGGTGGGGTTTATGCAGCAAGCCAGCTTTGACTCTTGGCTAAGCTATCCTACGGAATCTTTTAGCAAAATAGTTTTCGCACACGAGTCCACTACTCACCATCACAATACTCCATCGTGGATCCTCCCTCGTATCCAGCGAGGGGGCCATCCTCGGTACTCACACTTATCTTGAGTCTTTTAGTAGTATCCATTAACTTGTCTATGAACTGTATATGCAACCAAGTAGTCCTTTACCGCGGACGCGGCTATTCGAATAGTTTCATACCCTGCAGGGGTGTACTTCGTCACACATGTTTCCACCACTTAGCGTCTGCACACGAAATGTGCTCGGCAGACTTCAAGCGAAAACTGACGTGGGTGTAGACCACGACCTGACTAACCTCACAAGTCTCTAGTCCAGGGTCATCGCCTATTCAGGTTCCATCCGCAAGGAAATCCGGCCGGGGTGTCCTCAACGGCCCCGAACGATGTGAACAGGGTTCCCGAGACACCAAACGGGTGACTCGGTACACTGTGCCATGGTTTATCTACCGCAGCATAGCCCACCCCTAGGGTCAGCGCTACGCACGGCCGCCAACACATATCCTACAAACACCAGAAACTAGTTGCAACTCCTGGACTGAGGCGAGAGGGGTCGGTAAGTCGAGCGGGGTCATATTTCAGGGCCCAATGTGTGGTAGTAGCTGAATCTTAATTCACGCATACAGAACTCAGTTCTTAGGGACGGCTTCAATGAAACAACCCACCATGTACTCCTACATGGCCTCTCATCGATACCTTTACCAAAACATGTTCAACACATCCCACATATTACTGGCACAAGCATTTCACTCTAGCCCATCTCCCAGATGAACCAGACCTGACACAACTCTAAGCATAGCAGGCATAGCATGGTAGGAATCACAAAACATGGCTCAATCAACTCCTACACATGCTAGAGGGTTTCATCTAGTTACTGTGGCAATGACAGGTCATGCAGAGGATAAGAGTTCAACTACCGTAGCACACAGCAGTTTGAATCGTGTTGTCTTAATGCAGTAAACAAGAGCAGGAGCAAGAACATGGGTTGTATCGGAATGATCAATGGTTGCTTGCCTGATGGAGTGGTAACGGGATACTGCCCTTCAGTTGGATACTCGTGAATATCCTCGGAGGCAGAACCTACCATGAAGAACACAGCCGAGCACAATCAACACATGACGACATGCAACAATATGATGCATGCTATGACATGGCAATATGGATGTGTCTTGAGCTTATGCAACTAGCTATGATTTAAATGGAGTTGGTTTGAGTACAAGATTCAAATTCCAACCCCATATATGATTATTTAAATGCCCTTTATTTGTTTTGTCCAAAACAAAGGACAAACATTGTTCAAACATGCATGAAAATGGTACAGATGGATTCCTTGAATTTTTCTGATAATTTTTCATATATAATTTGTCTCATTTGGAGTTATGGTTGAATTTCTATGATTTTTTGAAGTTTTGGGTATTTTCTGGAATTTCCTGAATTATTTTTAAACTAGAAAATGATTTACTGCGTCAGCACTGCATCACTATGACGTCAGCTGGTCAACTGAGCTGCCTCTAGGTCAAACCTGACCAGTGGGTCCCACTGGTCAGTCTCACAGTGCTGGCTCGAGTCACAGACAGGTGGGGCCAGTCAAAGGCCACGTCAGAAAGTCAAACTGACGTGTGGGGCCAACTGGGTTAGTAACTAATCTAAACAGAACATTAAGTTAAACTAAACACGCACTGGGCCCACATGGCAGTTGCTCTAGGGGGTGGTTAGTGGGTTAGTTAGCCGCTAATGACGGCCACGTCGGCTACCGGCGTTTAGCCGCCGGCGACCTCAGATCGCGGCGGCGTTTCACCGGAGTTGTTCAGGTTTCGCCTACAGGCCACCATTTGCTGCGTGGTTTTCTCCTACGGGTTCCTGGGAGTGAGGCGCATCCAGAGAGACAAGCGGCAGCAGCTGGGGTGGCCGGAGCTGACGGCGGCGAGCTCTTTTGCGGCTGCCGGAGTTCGGGTGTTCGCGGGATCGATGCTGCGGTGCACGGGAGGAGGAGCCGGTGGTGGCTACGGGCTCCTGGTGGTGCGCTGAGCACAAAGGTGAGCTTGGCTTCGAGCCACTTTGGCTCTAGCCACGACGGCGCCATGGCCGGTGGCGAGGAGCTCACGGCTCCAGTGGCTAGGCTAGTTAGGGGAAGAGAATCACTGCGGGGAGAAGGGGGAAATGCTCGGGAGCTCACAGCGATCGCAGAGGGCGTCGAAGCGGGCTCGTGGAAGCGTTGGTTGCCGCGAATTTGACGGCGGCGATCCACGGCGGCCGAGGCGAAGACGATGGCAATGACGGTGCTCCGGGGCTTCCCGCGTCACGTGGCTCGACAGAGAGGTGGACGGCGACGTGGCGGAGCTTCTGAGCTGGTCGGAGAAGCGAGGGGAGGCGGTGGCTACGGAAATGGCGAACGGCGGCGACGGCAATGCTCGGGCGGTCGCGCGGGAGAGAACCAGGGGAGGAGGGAGAGCGAGGGAGAGGGATATGAGGGGGCCAGGGGGTGCGTGGCGTCCATAGCGACGTCCAGGCGTCGAGGGGGGGGGGGGCGCGGCAAGCAGGAGCTGGCCATCGGTGGCCGCGCGCGTGCCGGCGCACCGCGGGCACACGCCCTGCGTCCTCCTGGCAGGAGCTAGGGGACGACTGGCGTCGGCCTGGTGGGCTGGGCCGTCCAGCTACAGTGCTGGGCCGGCTGGTGGCGCCAGGTAAGTGGCCCACTGGCCAACTCTCTCTCTCTAATTTATTCTGTTTTCTATTTTTGCTATTCTGTTTTGATTTAGTTTAAATACTAAATCATTTTATAAAATCCTGAAAATATTTATGGACACTTTCTGAAATATTTCAGTGGCCCAAAAATAATTCCAACATTATTTGAGCATTTGAATTATTTAATAGTATTTAAATGCCCAAATTCAAATATTTATGAATTAAGTCAATGCCCCTTTTGTTGACCTAAAATTATATGCACCATTTTTCCCAAAGGTTCTAACCCAAGGCAAAGAGGGTGAACATATTTGAAGGGCATTTTAGGTTCATTGAATTTATTTTTAGTAAACCCTAGTTGATTTCAGGGGGGGTGCTGGGGGTTCTGCTTTCCCCATTTCAATTTCTGATGAAGGTAAACATGATGCACACTCTAATGCATAACCTAGCTAGGGTGTGACACCAAGCGCCGTAATCAAAGGCGCGGTTGGGTTACCCACGCCCGTATTGATGAGAATCCCAGAATAAGTGGGCACGATCTATGCTTTGACAAGACGTGCCAAGGAAGCCGCCTCGCATGACGCGCTGAGGTGGGATAATTAAACGACTCGGATAAAGGCTTGCCCGTGGTGTGTCTCACCACGGAATACGTCAGTAGATTAGATTTTTCTAAATATTATTCTCTCTATGGCAATATGTGGAAAACTTATCTTGCAGAACCGGACACTATCTTTGTGTTTAAAATCTTCTATAAAGTACTTGGATAATATTGCCATAGAGATAAGTTTTCCACATATTGCACCGGCGGATGTTCAGATCTCTTACCATTGTAACCGACTCTATGTAACCCTAACCCTCTCCAGTGTCTATATAAACCGGTGGGTTTTAGTCCGTAGGACAACATACACATCAACAATCATACCATAGGCTAGCTTCTAGGGTTTAGCCTCTCTAATCTCGTGGTAGATCTACTCTTGTACTACCCATATCATCAATATTAATCAAGCAGGACGTAGGGTTTTACCTCCATTGAGAGGGCCCGAACCTGGGTAAAACTTCGTGTCCCTTGCCTCATGTTACCATCCGGCCTAGACGCACAGTTCGGGACCCCCCTACCCGAGATCCGCCGGTTTTGACACCGACACCAAGCCTAGTCCTCAATAAATGCGTGAGTACCAGAAAAATCTGGTCCTCAAGAATAAATAGGAATCTAAATTCACCTCCGTGATGATTTAAACCTGGGTGTTGCGTTTATACATCCAACTTCCCCAACCAGATGAGCTAGGCTCACTCCCCATAACAGGGTAAAGAAGGAGTAGCTGACTTCGGTAATGTTCGACATGAAGGAAGGTTGAAAGGAATGGAGCGGATAAGAGCTAATATAATACAAATATATATGAGCATTTTTGAATACTTTTTGAATGTGAAATCAATACTTCTAATATATCGTTTTCAGGTAGATGAACATTTTTCCACTTTCCAATATACTCCCTCCGTTCCTAAATATCTGTCTTTCTAGAGATCTCAAATGGTTACCACATACAGGATGTATATAGACATATTTTAGAGTGTAGATTCACTTATTTTGCTCCGAATGTAGTTACTTGTTGAAACCTCTAGAAAGATAAATATTTAGAAACGGAGGGAGTACTTACTATGTTATTATTAAATGAATTCTTTGTAAATATTTTAGAAATTTAATAACTGAGAAATATATATTTCTGATATAGAAAAAAGAAAGAGATGCCATAGGGACCACTACATGTTAAACAAGATCGACACATACGGGCCAACGCCACCATATCACGGTGAGAGATGTCATCGGAACCATGACATGTTCACCGGAATCATGTTGTGCCTTTGTTAGCGCGACAGAGACTCTGAACTCGAGTGTTGTTTTGTTTGTACAAGATTCAGTTTTGAAAGCCTGCACGGTAGCGGCAGGTTGTTGTTTGCGTACCAGAGAGCGATAGAGACTCTGAACAACTCAGGGTGTTCCCAACTGCAGGAGCAGGAGCACCATGCATGTTTGACCAAGTCCATCGTCACTATTTTCCCTTTTTTTCCTTTAATGACGTTCAATGCTAGTATTGCACAACTGTATTTTGCAGCAAGAACAAGGTAAAAACTAATCTCAAACATCATTCACATTCACAGCTCACAGTTTTTCTTCACCAATGTCAGGAGATTCTTATTCTAAAGCTACGCTGCACATCCAGCCCAAGAACTGAAGAACTGCCATCCAACAGCGCAAACCTTAACCAGCACACGCAAGGGCTGTTGCCAGCATAGCACGGTGAGATATAGAGATGTCAGCAGAACAATGACATCGTAATCGGATCCATATGATGCACATTCGTTTTGCCAACGCCTCAACCAATCAAAGAGAGAGATGAGCAGCTTCCTCCCTTTGGCATGGACATCTTAATCACCAGATCCATCTATATAAAACAGCACTGGTGCTTTATTATTAGTCGCCCTTGGTTTACACTTGGTACGGTCTCCTATATAGTTCTATACCGGCACATAATAAATCACAGAAGCAGAGAGGAGGGAGGAGCAAAAAATAGAGAAAATTACAGCGGTGAATAAATAAATAAAATCGAAATTACTGCAGTGCAGATGCAGCCAGCCAGCCAGCTGATTCGGTCCACTGAGCGCGTCAGCTCGGCAGATCTACCTCGCGTTCTCACCGTCGTCCTCCTCACCACAGCAGCAGCCCGGAGAGCCCGAGCAGCAGTAGCGTCGCCGCGGCGGACGACGAGACGGCCGGCGCCGAGCCCTTGAGCTGGGGTGGCGGGCTGTAGTAGTAGAAGGGGAAGTAGGGCAGGAACGGGTTGGGCGGCGGGGGCGTCGGGTACGCACCGCCTCCACCTCCTCCTCCTTGTCCTCCTTGCGACCCGCCGCCGCCTCCTCCTCCTCCGTACCCGCCGGTGGGCGGAGGGTAGAAGTAGCCACCGCCACCGCCTCCTCCACCGGAGGGAGCTGGGTAGGAAGTGGGAGGCGGGTACACCGGCGCCGCGGGGGTCACCGGAGCCGGAGGAGGTGGCGACGGGTAGTTGTATCCCGGGTTGGGGTTGCAGGGGTTCCCGCAGGAGGCGCAGAGCGTGCAGGTCGTGCCGTCCTTGCGCACGATGGTCACCCCGGTGTCCTCGGCGCCGGCCGCCCGCGCCGCATCGGGGAGCAGCGAGCAGAGGAGGAGCGGCGCGAGGAGCAGGAGCAGGAGGACCGGTGGGTGGGGAGCCATGGCCATGTGGGAGGGGTTGGTGATGGGGATGGGAGTGGGAGTGGGAGCTTGAGTGAGTGAGTAGTGAAGGCTGTGAAGCTGACTGTCTCGGGGTGAGGGGAGTGGTACTTAATCCAGTGGGCAGCGGAAAGCGGGGCGGCGTTTGTCGGCCCTCCAGATCGACGGCGGATCCGTGGACGGTAGGGAGCCACGCCCACGCGTGGCGTGGCCGGAAGCTGCGCTGCGCTGTCCGCCCGCCCGTCCGTCGGTACGCGAACGGAGGCGTGCGCGGAGCAGAGGAGAAGGGAAGCAGTGGCTTTTGGGGCGGTACAGTAGGTGGTGGAGCGGAGCGCGTGGGGCGCGTTGGCCGACCGCTGGAGCCGTTGTCGCTAGCTGACCGGTGCGGTGGCGGCGCACCGCTCGCGCGCGCCCGGTGCCGGCCAGCGCGAGTGACCTTGGCGTTTTACACATGGTCCTTTTTACACATGGGCACAGCGCGCTACGTCGGAGCAAGCCGGGAGCAGTTTCGCCGAGAGGCAAAAGGCCGAATGATTTGCGCATTTTGCGATTAGTTTTGGGACGTCGCCACGGTGTTCGCAACCCACCTCGCTAATCACTCAACCGTGCCGCGTCTAGGGAGTGAAATGCGTAAAGCCACCGCAAAAGTGTGCTGACTTTGATTCAGAAACAGTGTGCTGATTAACAAAAAACCACCACAATATAAATCACGACAAAAATGCACCGGATGCAGTGTTCTAGTGGCAAAAAATCATCGCAATTTGCACTTGCCCGTGTTTGCTTGCCTGCGTTGCATATTTGTTCCAATTGGGCATAGTTGAGTCAATATAGTCTAAAAAAACAATGATCTGTACGTTGTTTGATTGTCTGCATATCCTCTAGCCCGGTTACAAATAAACGAAGTCATGTTGTTTAGTTGTGAGCTTGTTTAGGCAAAAACATAATTTAGATTGTTTGGTTACATGTAACGCACGTCGGCTGGTAACCTCCTCGTGGAGGTGGTCAGGTTACAAGCACACGGACAAGCAAGACATAGATAGCATACCAACAAGTTTAACATACTATCAACCTTAAACAGACACTTTAAGTTGACTATCAACATTCAACAACCAATTAAGTTAGTCAACTCACCAAGCAATCACTATCAGTAGGCATAGCCCACGAGTCCGGTAGTGAATCCACGCAAGATAGCTATCTAGACATTTAGGACAAAGACATCGTCATGCGTCTAGCACTTCGTCACCACCTCCACGCCTTTGTCGTTCAAGGCGATCACCTTTAGGGTGTTGGGAGTCAACTGCTTGAGAAATGACCATGTAGCTGATCTTGACGTGGTGAACATTGGCGAAGGGGGCCCAACCCTGATCAAGGGTGATCCCGCCGTTCATCAGCCAGACCATCACCCTCCAGGTGCAGCCGGTGTCGGTCTTGATTTTTAACTCCTGAGGGATGGCGGGGAAGTGCTTCGTGAAGTCCAGAAATCTACTCTTGGCACTCGGCACTAGGTAAATAGGTTATGGCAAATTATTTCTAGAGACAAAATTCACATCAATAGCATCATTATTTTGCTCAATCAAAGTAGATAATGGCACATCAGTATGATCAACATGAGCATTCCTAGTAGCAACCATTTTCATGAGAGCATCAATTTTATCAAAGTATTAATTTCTTTGACAGAATTTATCTTCTTACCTGTTGGAACTCTTTCGGTGTGCCATTGAGAATAATTTGCCATAATATTATCAAGGAGTTTTGTAGCTTCTCCCAATGTAATTTTCATAAAAGTACCACCTGCAGCAGAGTCTAGAAGATTTCTATAAACAAAGTTTAGTTCCACATATTTTTTTTATAATCATCCGTAAGCTTAAACCACGAGTGGGACGATTTCTTATTATTAATTTCATTCTCACCTAAGATTGTGCAACATGTCCATTCTCAAGTTGCTTAGTATTCATGATTTGATTTCTAAGAGAAATAATCTTAGCGGGAGAAAAATACTTGGTAATAATAGTATCCTTACACCTATCCCAAGAATCAATATTATTTTGAGGCAAGGATGAAAACCAAGTTTTAGCACGATCTCGTAGTGAGAACGGAAATAATTTCAACTTAATAATATCATTATTCACACGTATTTTTTTTTGCATATCACATAGTTCAAACAAAGTATTAAGATGGGATGCAACATCTTCATTAGGACTACCAGAAAATTGTTTTTTCGTAACAAGATTTAGCAAAACGACATTAATATCACATGACTCCGCACTAGTGGTGGGAGGAGCAATTGAAGAACTAATAAAATCAATATTATTAGTATTGGAAAAGTCACACAACTTGGTGTTTTCCTGACACATAGCGGCAAAGCAAACAAACAAGCAACCAAAAATATTTTTGTTTTTTCGTAAAATTGTTTTAGAAGAAGAGGAGATGAAAACGAGACGCAAAGGAAAATAAAATAAGAGAAAGTAGATGATAGTTTGTGCGAGGGTACTTGATAGGTTTTGCTGATGTCTCCTTGGCAACGATGCCAGAAATTCTTCCTGCTACTTGTGATCTGTGTTGAGATTTCCTAGAAAAGGAGAGTAGAGATAAGTATTTCCCTCAGTTAAGAACTGATACGTCTCCAACACATCTATAATTTTTTATTGTTCCCTGCTATTATATTATCTGTTTTGGATGTTTTATATGCATTAACTAGGAAATATGCCCGTGCGTTGCAACGGGAGAAAAATAATATCTCAGCATTCCCCACATCCGAACACACACTCTTCCATGTCCTCTATGTGAGCACAACGCCCGATTTATATTGTCGCTTATCCTCCTTCTTGTCATCGACGGCGGTGGTAATTCAACCTTGTGTTAGTGGAACGATGTGGGCGGCGGCCGTCAATAATAGGAGGAGATAGTCGGTAGTAGTGCTTGGCCGCGTCGGGGTGTCGTTGGTTAGCGCCTCGCCTATAGTTACCTCCTCCATCAACCAAGCTGTTGTCAGTGTTGCAAATATAATTTGCAAGTAAGTTTGCTACAAAAAATATAGACCTAGGAATGACTCTAAAATAGTCATATACATTGTTTCTGACCTAGTCGGAGTTGTGGTTGCATCCTCATTTTGTTGCTACATGGTGATCTTCGAGGCACGGTTGCTTCGACCACTCTCTCCTACGACGATGTAACCGGATGGATTACTAATTATAGTGCATAAATTTTGTTTGATTATCATAACTAGCTCATAACCAGGCATGAATGTCCCTTCATTATCAGGGTTTATTCTCTTCAACTATTTTTGCGCTCATGTGCCCATAATTTTTATTAATTAGAGCAAAATCAACATATTCTCTTTTATTAGCATGTGCCCACAATTTTTTCAATTATAGGCTATAGCCAACAAGCATATTGTATTTCATTGACACATGCAAGTTACCTCCGACAATAATTTGTGGAGTACCTCGTTCTGCACATGATTCTAGGGACAACTTCCTTATTCTCAGACAACCTTCTTATTTCCAGATAACTTAGGGACATATAAAAACTAGTGTGATTTAGTATAAAATTCCAAGGTGGGACTATTCCATAATTGCAAGCTAGCTGAGTTGGCTTTGTCCGTCGACACAATAGGGAAGGTCATAGTTCAATCCCCTTGCGCCCTTAATTTTTTGACACTGTCATTGTGACAGAAAAAGAAATGTGTGGTAAGCCCAATTAGGGATAAACAAAAAAATGGGGAACTACGTGTGGAATGGACGGAACAAAATCTATATGTATATTTTTGCTTTTCTTTGGGCAGTTGCGTGGGCACTACTATATGACGCTAGCTGCGTCAAATAGTGTGTGGAACGCACAACCGATCAAGTCTGGGACAATTACTGGCAGACACCGAAATAACCATTGTTTACAAGGCACGGTAATAATTCAGAAAAACGACGGGTTGAACGATGGAGCACATGACCTTAAAGACTCGAGCACGTGCTCCTAGCCATGGCAACAAACACCTACTGCTAACCAATGGCCAGCATGAATATTTAGGGACATACTGCAACGTCAGATTTACATAAAAATAATTTTTAAATATGAATTGCCGAATATTCTTGAAAAAATGAACATTTTTTTAAATTACGAATAATGATTTTAATATTCCATCCATTTTGAAAAAAAACATTAACACAATTTGAAACGACATCATTTTCTGAAGAAATTAACCTTTTACGAAAATACAAAAAAAATTGAAGTAGTGACCGACATCTGAAAATGGAACATGTTTTGAGCATTCAGAACAATTTTATAAAATGTGTTTAAACGCGGACATTATTTTGAATTTGTGAACAATTTACTAACCTATGAGTATTTTTTGAATTTGTAATTTTTTCTTAAATGAGTTTTGTTTAAATCCAAACAATTTTGGAAAACACAAATAATTTTTGGATTTTTTTTACTATGTCCCGAGTTTCGAAAAAAAATGGAAAGAGAATTTTTTTCCAAACATTTATAAAAACAGGAACACAATATTTTAATTCTGAACATTTTTTGTAAATTTGAAAAAAAATAGAACTTTGTTTAAAAAGTTTTAATTACGAAATAAGGTAAAAAATTAAATTTGGAAGGAAAAGCGAAACGGGCTGGCACAATTTTGGGCGGCCTGTGCGAAACTCTGACTATCTGCCGCATTGGGAGTCAAATAGAGTTTTTGCAGCTTCATCAGCAGGCAAATAAGTAGGCAGGCTTGGCTGGGCCACAGCGTGTGCGGCCCAAGTACGAAAATCTGGAGTTGTTAAATAAATAAACAGACAAACGCACAAAAATTTAGTACCACCTCGGATAGAAAAATAAATTTCGACGGTGAACGGATGAAAAAATTGGAGAAACACACCTTACTTTATTAGTAGGTATATATATGCTATTATATATGATTTTTGGGAGTAACCTATTAACCTAGAGCCTAGTGCCAGTTTCTGTTTTTTCCTTGTTTTAGAGTTTCGCAACAAAGGAATACCAAACAGAGTCCAAACGGAATAAAACTTTCGCCATGTTTTTTCTTGGACCAGAAGACACTCAGGAGACTTGGAGTACAAGTCAGAGGAGCCTCGAGGCGGCCACAAGGGTGGAGGGCGTGCCCAGGGGGTGAGGCGCGCCCCCTGACCTTGTGGGCCCCTCGTAGCTCCCCTAACCTAATTCTTTCGCCTATATATACTCTTATACCCCAAAGACATCCAGTGGAGCCACAAAACCACTTTTCCACCTCCGCAACCTTCTGTACCCATGAGATCCCATCTTGCGGCCTTTTCTGGCATCCTGCTGGAGGGGGAATCGATCACAGAGGGCTTCTACATCAACACCATTGCCTCTCCGATGAAGCGTGAGTAGTTTATTCAGACCCATGGGTCCATAGCTAGTAGCTAGATGGCTTCTTCTCTCTCTCTTTGATTCTCAATACAAAGTTCTCCTCGATGTTCTTGGAGATCTATTCGATGTAATACTCATTTACGGTGTGTTTGCCGAGATACGATGAATTGTGGATTTACGCTCAGCTTATCTATCAATATTATTTGAATCTCCTCTGAATTCTTATATGCATGATTTGATATCTTTGCAAGTCTCTTCGAACTATCGATTTGGTTTGGCCAACTAGACTGGTTTTTCTTGCAATGGGAGAAGTGCTTAGCTTTGGGTTCAATCTTACGGTGTCCTTTCCCAGTGACAGTAGGGGCAGCAAGGCATATATTGTATTGTTGCCATCGAGGATAAAAAGATGAGATTTTCATCATATTGCTTGAGTTAATTTCTCTACATCATGTCATCTTGCTTAAGGCGTTACCCCGTTCTTTATGAACTTACTACTCTAGATGCATGCTGGATAGCGGTCGATGTGCGGAGTAATAGTAGTAGATGCAGAATCGTTTCAGTCTACTTGACATGGACATGATGCCTATATTCATGATCATTACCTTAGATATCGTCATAACTTTGCGCTTTTCTATCAATTGCTCGACAGTACTTTGTTCACCCACCGTAATAATTTCTATCTTGAGAGAAGCCTCTAGTGAAACCTATAGCCCTCAGGTGTATTTTCATCATATAAGTCTCCAATCCACACTTTTAGTTTTCGATTTACTTACTTTGCAATCTTTACTTTCCGTTCCATAAACCAAAAATACCAAAAATATTAATTTACTGTTTATCCATCTCTATCAGATCTCACTTTGCAAATAACCGTGAAGGGGTTGACAATCCCTTTGTCATGTTGGTTGCAAGTTGGTGTTTGTTTGTGCAGGTATTCGGTGGCTTGTTGCGTAGTCTCCTACTAGATTGATACCTTGGTTCTCAAAACTGAGGTAAATACTAACGCTACTTTGCTGCATTACCGTTTCATCTTCAAGGGAAAAACCAACGCAAGCTCAAGAGGTAGCAAGAACTAAGGTTATCAATCCAGTAGGAGAACCACACAGATCCTCGTTAGCAGCAGTTGCACACACAAAAGCAAATACTTGCACCCAATGGAAATAAGAGGGTTGTCAATCCCCTTGGCGATTACTTGCAAGCTCAAGTCAGAAGATGGAGAAGCAAGGGGGAGAGAAGAAGACGAAGGAAAATAACTACTCTCCACATAGATCTCCGCGTCTTCAGGAGGCGGCCAAGTTCGCGACAGAGGACTAGGCTTCTCCCTTGCCGGCAGCCGCTTCTGGCTGCTGGCTGGGGAGGAGTCTGGTGAGGAGGATGGCGCCTCATCAGATCCGAGAGGTAAAATTACCATATCTCAGAAATATTTTTTGAATGCATGCCAAAACAAATTGACTATTAGTCATAGTAAAGAAAATGAAAAAGGAAATTGTGAAAATGGATGATATGGATAATGTAGATGATCAAAAATAGAATAGGAGAAGCTCGAAAGATGTGGGAGGAAAAGTGATTAGGGAAAGTACTGAATATAATAGAGATATTATGGATGGTACATTGGTCATAGAGAAAATGATGAGGAAAAATGATATACCAGACTTTTGGTCTGAAATAGGTTTAGATGCTGATATCATGGTTGTTCCTAATTGTCAGATTAATGCTGTCGTTGACAGTAGAATCACAAAAAGCAACATGTAAGAAAAATTATTCCTAATGATACCTTGGAAAATTGGGCCCTGGATCTGAGCCCAACTAGAGGACATTCAGGCCCAAGTGAGGTGGATACGGGGAGTGAAAATATGCTTTCAGGCTCCTTCTCCCACCTTAATTCCAACCCCGAACTATATATAAAAGGAAGAGAGGGAGGGGAGCCAGAGTTAGGGTTTACTAGTGCGCCATTGGGGGAGAAGAAGACATGCATCGATTTGGAGGAAGATTTGGTGGAGGAGGTGGTCGTTTCATTAGAGGGGGGAGAGAGAGATGGGTGGCAGTACAGAAGAAAAGAGGAAGGGGAGAATTACCACAAAAACTAGATGCCGTGGGAGGAGAGGAGAGATCTTGCTAGAGGGAGAGAGAACTAGAGGACTCAAGAAAGACAAGAAATGAGACAAGATTCAACTGCCAGAGAAGAAGTTGATGATGGAGTGATTGCAAACAACAAGAACAAAGGAAAAGTGGAAGAGACTAGAGCTGGCCAGGGAGATTCTGTTGGATCTCAAGGAAAAGGAGGACAAGATCTGCTACAACAGCAACAAGTACTGCTCAATGCTTTGTTAGCGCAAATCTCATAAGGTAACCTCCTCCCTAGTAATGAGGCCAGTTTTAGACCTGGGTCTAGCACTGGACAGACTCATGGGGCAGCTGATCATAGAGTAAGTGAAGCAAACAAGATAAATTCAGAGCCCAAGAATCAGGGGAAACATGGGAGAGAGACCGTGATGGTGAATAGTGGAGGAGGAAGAGAGGATTTAGTGCCAATGACAGAGAACGGTATAACAATAGATATGCACAGGATGGGGGGAGGCCAGGAATTGGAGGAGTGAACAGGGTGCTGTGTAATAAGTGCAAGGATTTCAATCACTTGACAAAAGACTTCCCCCTTGGACACTGTGTGATTTGTGGAAAAAAGAACCATATCACTGGTGACTGCAACTGGTTGAAGCGGATTAAGCCAGTTCCTAAGTTTGTGGGGTATGCAGCCAGGGGACTGGGTGTGTTGCTAGTGAAAAGTACTAAGGAAGCTCTGAAGGTTGAAAACCCAAATCCAATGGCCATAATAACTGTAGTGTGTGGAGAGATCAATGAAACACAGTTGATAGACAGACTACACTATATCGTCAACTGGAACTGGCAATGGAGATGCAAAAAACATGGAGAAAATGCCTTTTTGGTTAGATCCCCAAACAAAGGAAGACTTGTGGAACTAAACAAGTGCAAATATTTTACACTGCTGGGATTAGGTGCTGTGACTAATGTGAAGGGATGGAGCTTTGACTCACATGCTGTTGGTAAACTTCACACTGTTTGGGTCTAGCTTGGGAAAGTATCTGAATGTTTTAGGCACTTTTTTGGGATGTGTGAGGTGGCTGCAACTCTTGGGCCAGTGGTGGAAATTGACATGAATAGAATTACTGAAGAGAAGATCAAAGCTAAGGTGGGAATAAGAGACTATGAAAAAAATACCATCTTACACTGAGATCACTGACAAAGAGTTGATGATCTATAGGATTGTACCAGAACTAGAGAGTGTGGTGGAAATAGGTTGGTATGGAGAACATAAGAGACAGGTGATTGAGGAAACAGATGCAGACAATAGTGAAGGAGCCATGAGAAAGAGACACAAAAGGAGAGGAGGATAATGTGATTGGAAATAAAGAGACGATCTCACTGGGAAGCCTAGGACTGGCACAATTTGAGGAGCTGAAAAAGAAGAATGTGGAGATTGCAATGATACAAAAAGAGCAAACCTTGGAGATGGAGGCAACGAAAAAGGTAGAAGCTAATCTGGATATGATTATGAAAAAAGTGATAGATCTCGAAGAAGACAAACCAAGACAGAAAGCCCTCAGAATGAAAGAGGAGAAAAAGATCATGGAGCTAGAGCTAGATAAGAAAGTTCTCATGGATCTTATTAACAAACAGCAGGGAGTGATTGACAGGTGTTTTGATAAAATTGAGATGTGGGAAACAAGAGAGAAAGAAATGGAGGACATCACTGATGCTGATCTAAGAATATGGGCACTGATAGAAAGGATGATGAGCCCAACAACTACAATGACACAGTGGATTATAATGCTAGTCAGGAGTCTGTCTCCTTTGGTACAAAAGTGGGAGTGAAAACAGGGAACAATGACACAAAAAATAGTGAGACCATATTGTAAGAACAACTTAGAAGATGTGGGAGATTGGTAGACAAACAAGATGCTAAAATTAAGGAGCTGGCCAAGGAAAGAGCTGCTGCCAAAGATAACTATGGTATGATGCATAACCTAAATTGCCATGATGTTTCCTTATTAGCTATGGCAGACAAAATTGGAATTGACCTAGGTTGCTCTATTAATATGGTTGAGACTAACTTAGATATCATAGCTAAGATGGAGCAATGCAGAAAAGAATTCTATTTGCAACATATTTGTCAAAAGAAAGAAGAGGAAGGTCAGCATGATGGATCTAATCTCATTGACATTGGGGATGTTGATCTCAAGTAACTATGTTCTGTTGAAGATCATTCTGATGCTGAACTAGAAATGGATCATTTTACACATCTAAAAAACTTCTTTTCTAGGACAAGAAAGACTGGCTTGAACTCACTAGGGTTCTCCTGTGGGAAGACATCTAGTGTGCTTGGGGGGAAAGGTAAACTTATAAAAATAAAGTAAAATGATAGGTATGCTTTGGAATGTCAGATGGATTGGAAAGGACAACAAGAAAAATTTTATTAGAGAAAATATAAATAATAGAAAACTGGTTTTTGTTGGGATGCAGGAAACAATTAAAGATAATTTCTCCAAAACTGAACTACACAATTTGTGAGGTGGGAGAAATTTTGAATGGAAATGGTCCCAACCAAGGGGGAGATCTGGTGGGATTCTAGTGGGGATTAATTGTGACAATTTTGATATCATCAATGTGGAAATTGGGGTTTATTTTATAAGAATTTTGGTGTTTGACAAAAAAGAAAATTTGAATGGAATCTCATAGTGGTTTCTGGAGATGCTCAAACTACTGGCAAAAATGCATATCTAGCTGAATTGTCCAGATTATATCAAAGCAACTCCTCTATGCCAATGATGATAGGAGGTGATTTTAATGTTATCAGAAAAAGTGATGAAAAAAATCAAACCCATTGGCATTGATCATTGGAGCTAACCCTGGGTGGGAAAAAATATACTTGGGCTAATAATGAAAGTGACCCCATATATGAAATGTTAGACATAGTTCTCATCTGTCCTGATTGGGAAGAATATTACCCTTTAAGTGTACAAGCTTTGGAAAGAGATTTATCTGACCACACACCATTGGTAGTAGACTCTGGAGAGAAACTGAATAATAATGCAATATTTAGATTTGAAAATTCCTAGATGGTTAAATAAGGATTTAAAGAATATGTATATAAAGTGTGGAATGTCCAAATAATAGGGAACAACATAGAGAGTTGGCAAAACAAACTGAGAATATTTAGATAAAAAGTGAGAGGTTGGATCCTGAATTCAGATGCATTATGCAGGAAACTAAAAATATATATCATGTGTAAACTGGATGAGATCCATAAGATGACAAAATTAATAGGAATGTCTATTGCTGATAGAATTGAACAAAAAGAATTAAGGGCCCAATTGGGGAGACTAATGAAACAAGAGGAGATGAAGTGGTTGCAAAGGTACAAAGACAGAGAGATCAAAGATGGAGATAATAATACCAAGTACTACCATGCCAAACTAAATGGGAGAAGGAGAAAGAACATAATATTTTCACTAAGTCAAGATGAGAGAGAGAGAGATAGAGGGGGATGAGGAATTGACCAAATATATTACTAAATTTTACAAAGACCTATTTGGCCAATCTGAAGTGTCTATTGTAAACTTAAACATTCAAGATGCTCCTCGCATCACAGAAGAACAAGCTAGAGCTTTGGTTGAACCATTTAGTATGCAAGAATTACATGAAGTAGCTTTTAATATGGAAAAAATAAAAGTCCTGGACCAGATGGCTTACCCATTGAATTTTATCAGAATTCCTAGGATTTAATAAAATGGGAGCTTAAAGGATTACCGGATGACTTACACTCTAGTGAACTGGATATATCTAGGCTGGACTATGGGATTATCACCCAAGTACCCAAAGTCAAAGATGCCGGACAAATACAGAAATTCAAACCTATTTGCTTGCTTAATGTGAGCTTCAAAATAATTACTAAAGTATTAATGAATAGACTTAGCAAGGTGATCGGACCAATTATTTCCCCAAATCAAACAGCCTTTATAAAAGGGAGATACATAATGGAGGGTGTGGTGGTGTTACATGAAACTTTAAATACAATACATAAAAAGAAACAAAGTGCCCTCCTATTTAAGGTGGACTTTGAAAAAGCATATCACAAGATCAAGTGGCCCTTTGTGTATAAAATGATGAAACTTATAAAATTTCCTGATAAATGGTGTGACATGGCGATGCACACCATGGTGGGAGAACATGTTGGGGTTAAAGTAAATGATAAAACATTTAAAGGGCTAAGACAAGGAGATTCCCTGTCACCCTTGCTATTTGACATTGCTGCAGATGCCTTAGCCATTATATTGGACAAAGCTATGCAGGAATGTTTTGTAAAAGGGGTACTTTCTGAATTGAATAACTATGAAGTAAATATGCTACAATATGTAGATGATACAATTTTCTTACTACAAGATGATAAAGATAGTGCAAAAAACCCGAAGTTCATTCTGACATCATTTGAACAGATGTCTGGATTGACCATAAATTTTCATAAGAGTGAAATCTTTTTGTTTGGAGAGGCAGTTAACAAGCCTAGGACATACCAGGAGATCTTTACATATGAGGTGGGAAGAATACCCATTAAATACTTAGGATTGTGAGTGGCTGATGTTAGCTTGGGGAATAAATTCTGGAAGGGAGTCACAGAAAAATTCTAAAAAGTTGTGCATGCTGGCATGGTAGGCTCGTCAATATGGCTGGGAGAGTAACTCTTGTACAGGCATGCCTCACCAACATACCACTATTCATGATGTCTTTCTATCCTCCCCTTGTTGGGGTGAGGAAGAAAGCTGGTTTCTTTAGAGCCAGGCTTGTTTGGCAAGAAGATGAAAACAAGAGGAAATACCATCTGGTCAACTAAAAACATGCTGTCTACCAAAAGAATAGGGGGGACTTGGGATTATTAACTTAGATATTATGAACAAGGCCCTGCTAGCTAAATGGTTATGGAAATTGGAAACTGAATCAGGAACATGGGTGAATATTTTGAAAAACAAATACACACAACACAAATGTTTGTCTGGGCTGGAAAAGAAACCCGGGGATTCTCAGTTCTGGAGCAGCCTGATGGGAGTCAAAAAAATATACTTCCAACATGTTAAGAAAATGACTGGGGATGGAAATGAAACTAGATTTTGGGAAGACTGGTGGGTAGGGTCTAGACCTCAAAAATACCTATATCCTAGGCTGTATAATATCAGCTTTGACCACAATATTTTAGTGGCAGAAGCTGTGAGTAGAGGGTGGCAGGGGTTTAGCTTTACAAGAAATCTGAATGGAGAAACAACTGAACTTTGGAACAGTCTGAAACAAAGATGTGAGGAGGTGAGGATGCATGGGGGAAAAGATCAACCCATGTGGATGCTTACTAAAAGTAGAAATTTCTTAGTTAAATCTCTATATTCCTTTTTGATCAATGATGGGGTGGGATTTCCACACAAATTCTTGTGGAAAATTAACATCCCATCAAAAATTAAAATGTTCTTTTGGCTTTTGGTCAGAAGAAGCATTTTGACAAAAGACAACTTGATCAGAAAAGGATGGAAATGACCAAAAGAATGTGTATACTGTGGAAAGGAAGAAAATATAGATCATTTTTTTGATTGCTCGCGGCCAGATTGGTCTGGAGCCTGATCAAATGTGCTTTTGACCTTAGACGTATCCTAGTTAATCTGAAGGAGGGTGGCTAAAAAACTTTAAGAAACGAGAGAAAAAAATAGTTTTGGTGGGGAGTGCTGCAATATTTTGTCTCTTTGGAAATGTAGAAATGATATAATCTTCAAATTGAGAAATATTTAAGATCTGATGATATTCAGTCGACTTATGTGCAATTTTATTGTTGATTGGTCGATTTAGCAGAGAAAAAAAAATCTAGAGGAAAGACTACTGCATCTTTGAGCAAAAGTAATCGAGCGGGTGGCAAGTGAGATATACAAGGCGACATAGGGGTGGAGACTGGGTGTTCGGCGGCTAGAGGGCTAACCAGCGAAAGAAGAACATGCCTTTCCTTTCTCTGTTTGTACGGCTTGTAATCTTGAACTTGCGGGAGAATAACTATCTGGCAAAAGATGTATGCGATGCATCCCCCTTTTGTAATCCCATGTGGCAGAGGGTAGAACTTAGTCCTTAGCGTAGCTTTGATGCGCCTGTGATAGAACCTAATGGAACTCATTTATGTTGCTCGCTTTTGGTTTCATTAATGAAATTGGAGGGAAACCTCTTTCATTCAAAAAAAACTTGCAAGGTTTAAATCTTCTAGTAGTGGATAGATAAATTGCAAAGATAGAATAAAATAAAATAGAAAAAGTGCAGCAAGGTATTTTCATGTTTTATATATGATAAAAATGTTGGGTTACGAAGCATGAAAATCAAAAAGTTTCCTATGAACACCCAAGATCTATCTAGGAGAAGAATAGCAACGAGAGGGAAGAGTGTGTCTACGTACGCTTGTAGACCAAAAGTGGAAGCGAACCGATCACCATCCAACCAATCTAGTGCCAAACGGACGGCACCTCCGAGTTTTGCACACGTGTGGCTCGATGACGTCTCCTCCTCCTTGATCCATCAAGAGAAGGCGGAGAAGTAGATGGGATCACAACCAACACGATGGCATGGCAGTGATGGTGGTGGTGGAGCAACGGAAGCGCTTCGCTAAGCGAGAAAACCATGGACGAGAACTATGACGGTAGGGAGAGACGGGGCAGCAGCCAAGGACAATGTATTGGGCTCCCTTGTTGCGCCCCTCCCCTATATTTATATGCATGGGAGGGCTGGGAGTCCAGCCCCACTCCTAATAGGAGTTGGCGCCAAGGGGGAGAATACTTGGACTCCAAGTCCAATCCTATTCCTACTAGGACTCCCCTTCTTTCCCTTTCCTAGCCACATGGGCTTTGGAGGACTTGGTGCACCTAGCCCAATAATGCCAAGGCACCTCCCCTCAGCCCATGCCAGCCCTTGGGATGCGTTGGACCTGAAAGTGCAACTAATATCTATTCAAGTTGAATATTTCAGAATGTTCAGTGATTGGCATGGCATGGACTAGAGACGTGGACCCCTAAAAATGCTAAGGACAAAGATTGGCAAAAGCTCAATACTCTTCATTTCTATTTGAGTGATCCAAGATCACACCGAGTCCATCGGAAAGCCAATACTATTAAAAAGGGATGAGGTGTTGCTTAATGGTCTACTTGCTCAAAGTCCTTAGTGATATTGCTCCAAAAACCCTCAGCTACTTTATCATTTCCACATTTCTCCAAAACCTCAAAGTCAAAACTCGGCCCCACCGAACCATTCTATACGGGGCCACCGAGTTCAGTTGACATAGCCACTGCCAGAAACCCTATACGATTCGGTCACATCGATACGGATCTCGGTGTCACCGAGATGGCCTTGCAAACTCTCCGTTGCCTATTGCAATTATTTCGGTGTCACCAAAATGTGTAATTGGTGCCACCGAGTTTGCTTGACATCCTCTCTGTTGCCTGTTGCAATTATTTCGGTCTCACCGAAATGTGCAATCGGTGTCACCGAGTTGATGTTTGCCCTAAGACCTACCACATTGGTCACACCAAGTTGATCCAGTTGCCCTACTACTACGTGACGGCTATTGACGACTTGGAGTAGTTAGGAGGCTCCCAGGCAGGAGGCCGTGCCTTTTTAATCGTTAATGTTTGTGCTAGCCTTCTTAAGGAAGAACTTGTTTAACTTATGTCTGTACTCATATATTATTGCTTCCGTTGACTTGTAATATAAAGCTTGTATTATTTTAATTTGTTTCTAGAGTTCTGTTGTGATATCCTCTCGTGAGTCCTTGATCTTGATCGTACACATTTGCGTGTATGATTAGTGTACGATTGAATCGGGGGACGTCACAAGTTGGTATAAGAGCCAACTACCTGTAGGATCCCCCTTTTCAACTCCTTGGCCAAAGTTGAGTCTAGTCATTTAATTTTTTTACTAACATGGCTGTGTGTCTTACGGACCATGTCTCCATTGGGTGGTATTAGGATCTTTTATTCCTTGTCTTACTCCGAGATTCTGATCTGTCTTCTCCTCGGCTTAAAGGCTTTACTGACTCTAACATTAGGATTTCGTGGTCACATCCAACCGGAGAGCCCCTTATTACAGATTATCGCCTACTGCACCAGAAGATTTCGAAGATACTCTACGATGTTCTCTCAAGAATTTGTGTCATCGCTTTTGCAATTCCCTCTCATCGATAAATCCCTATGGATGACCACCTACACTTTTCATTCATACCATCATTCCCTGTTGATCTTGTTATCACAAGATACCCCGAAGTTCTCTCTTTTGTTCTGAGAATACTTTGTGCCTACTGCCTTGTAGTTCCTTGTCACATGAATACCTCTACGGATAATTCTTCGCCCTTACCGAGTATCCGCTCATCCCCATTTGTTCTTGTGTTTCACAAAATTCTTTGAAATACTATTCTATCTTCCAAAATCCTTAGTAGTGTATTGCTCTTGAAATGCTTGCCTACTTGCATTATGGTTAATTCCACATGTCTAGCAATATTCCTGAAAATCCTTTGTGATTCCCATTTTGATCCTATTGATTCAATAGGTGTGCGCATGCTTGCAATCATCAGTCGACCCTTTTAAATTATCTTTCCGACTCAGACGTCATTTTGAACATGAGACCGTCCTCGACCAATCTATTTTTCATCAATTGTACCTCTAGGTCTATTCAACATATCCATCCTTGATCAGAGCGTCTGCATCCGATCCTTCATTTTGGAAATCATAATTCCTTTGTTATCTAAACATCAAATTATTCAGATGTTCTATAATCCGATGCCCTTGCATTCTTTCTTCCTCTCATTGAGTACCAATACTCACATCAGCTCCATTGTGGACCGCCAGGCCCATTGCTGGGTTATTAGCCGATACTATCCTTCACATTCAAAATTCTTGTGAGTTATTCCCATGATACATAATTTCTTTGACATTTTGTATCCTCTGTTTTTGTCAACCATGCTCTACCTTCCGAGCTTGTGTCATTTACTCTTGGAGTTTGTGGCATATGTTCCCAAGAAGCCCCTATGGGTAGAATCTATTCTTTTGCCATTTGTGTGAACCCGAAAGGTTTCACGGGTCATACTAATACGTCCATTTTGCATCATGCTTTTATATCGATATTTATTGCATTATGGGTTGTTATTACACATTATGTCACAATACTTATGCCTATTCTGTCTTATTTTACAAGGTTTACATGAAGAGGGAGAATGCCGGCAGCTGGGATTCGGGGCTGGAAAAAAGAGCAAATATTAGAGACTTATTCTGCACAGCTCAAAAAGTTTTGAAACTTCACGTGAATTCTTGCTATATGTAGTTATGTTCGTTCCTGAGGACATGTGAGAAGTCTTGCTCTATGTAGTCATGTGAATTTGGTATTCGTTCGATATTTTGATGAGATGTGTATGTTGTCATCCCTCTAGTGGTGTCATGTGAACGTCGACTACATGACACTTCACCATTGTTTGGGCCTAGAGGGAGGCATTGAGAAGTAATAAGTAGATGATGGGTTGCTAGAGTGACAGAAGCTTAAGCGCTAGTTTATGCATTGCTTCGTAAGGGGCTGATTTGGATCCATATGTTTCATGCTATGGTTAGGTTTACCTTAATACTTCTGTTGCAGTTGCGGATGCTAGCAATGGGGGTTAATCATAAGTGGGATGCTTGTCCAAGTAAGGACAGACCCAAGCACCGGTCCACCCGCATATCAAATTATCAAAGTACCGAAAGCGAATCATATGAACATGATGAAAACTAGTTTGACGATAATGTGTCTTCGGGTGCGCTTTCCTTCATATAAGAGTTTGTCCAGGCTTGTACTTTGCTACAAAAAGGATTGGGCCACCTTGCTGCACCTTATTTACTTTTATTACTTGCTACTCGTTACAAATTACCTTATCACAAAACTATCTGTTACCGATAATTTTAGTGCTTGCAGAGAATACCTTACTGAAAACTGCTTATCATTTCCTTTTGCTCCTCATTGGGTTAGACACTCTTACTTATCAAAAAGCTATGATAGATCCCCTACACTTGTGGGTCATCACATACTCATATGATATTTCACCAATTAAAACATTCAACACCAATGCCATTTTCAAAGTCAGAAGTAAATGAAAGGTTATGTATTGGAGAACTGGGAGTCGACCTTGAACTTTCTGTTCATGCCCATGCAAACGATGTAGATCTCATGTGTGCATCATGTTTAAACTTTGAAAGAAACTTGAAATGGGGATTGCCTAAACCCTAGCACTAAAGGAATTCACTAGGTTCAACCAAAATATTTCCAGTAAATCCAAATGGCTTTAAAAAATGTTCATCATTCTTGGAAAAAGCTAGAAACAGTAACCAGAGGTGATGCATATTTTTGCATGACATATTTGGGCTCTTGATTAAATCATACTCTATTTGCATTTGGGCATTTAGATGTTATTAAATATTTAAATGCTCAAATAATCATAAACTAAAATGTTTACTGTAGGATATATTCCCAATAGTGATCATGAGTAGTTTCATGATTTGTGGAAGTGTCTAAGTATTTTTAATAAAGCCCTAAAGACTACAGAATAATAGAAAACCAAATTAAAACAAAAAGCAGAGAGAGAGAGAAAGAAAACCTGGCGGCCCAGCTGTGGCCCAGCAATGTTGGCCCAGCCCACCTCCTTCCCTTGTCTTCTTCCAGTTGCTGCCAGGAGGATGCCGGGCGTGTGCTCGCCGCGCGCGCCACCTCCTGCCTCCCTGCCTGTCTCCCTGTCGCCCTGAGGACGCCACGCGACCCCCTTGATGCTCTCTCACTCTCTCTCGTTCTTTCCCCCTCCTCTGTCTCGCTCTCTCTCCCGAAGCCGAGCGGAGCCGTCGCCGCCGTTCGCTGCCGCTGCCGCCGCAGCCACCGACCACCCCTTGCCCTACCGATGAGTCCCAAAGCTCCGTCGCGGCGCCCTCGACCTCTCCACCGAGCCACGCTTCGCCGGAGGCCCTGCATCGCCGCCATCGGGTCGTCTTCAACCTCGGCACCCGCCGGACGCCGTTCATCGATTCGTGCCATCCAGGGCTTCCCCGGCCTCGACCTCGACTCCGTTCGACCCCTCTGTGAGCCTCCGTCGTTTCCCCCTTGTTTCCCCTCTCCAACCCTTCCTCTAGTCGTTCTTGAGCTCATGCCCGCCGGCCATGTTGCCGTCATGTCTACAGATGGCGTAGCTTGCGCCTGGGCGCGCCATCGTGCTCGGGTTGCTCCTAGGAGACGACCCCGAACACCAGCTGGTCCTACCGTGCACCGTAACATCGAACCCGTGCGTGTCCGAACTCCGGCCGCCGCCGTTTCGGTCGCCGCCGTCGATCCTAGCCACCATAGCTCTATCCACCACCACTGGTCGACGCAGCTCGCTCCCAGGAGCACGTAGGAGCAAACCCCGCCTCAAACCGTGGGCTGTACCGGAGTTCCGACGATCTCCGCCGGGCGAAATGGTCGTCTCCAGCGAAACTCCGATGACTGATGATGTGGACGTCATTAGGCTCTAACCCAACCAGTTAACCACCCTAATAGCCACTAATAGCAGGCCCTACCAAAGGGTCAAACCCAGTCAACATTGGGTTTGACCGGGTTTAGTCCTGTGTCACTAACGTGTGGACCCGACATGTCAGGTTTGACCTGGAACAGCCCCAGTTGACCTGGTGACATCATGCTGCTGTCATGCTGACGCAATAAAGCTTTTCTGGTGTTTTTATTAATTCAGGAAATTCCAGAAAATACCCAAAACTTCAAAAAATCATAGAAAATAATCTATAACTCCAATGGAAATAATTTATATATCAAAAATGATCAAAAAAAATCCAAAGAATCTGTTTATGCCATAATCATGCATGTTTGAACAAGTTAACCTCACTGAATAGGACAAATGATGATTAGGGCAAATTATGAAATAAAATTTGCAGTTGGAATTTGATCTTGTTTGAGTTCCACTTCAATTAAATTGGCTAGATATTGCATTAGGTCAATTCAGTACCTTAATATGTCATATCATTCATTCACTTGTGCATTGCAATGATTGTGTCCTTTCTCTCTTTGCCGGTGGTTCTTCCTCCTCGGTAGATGTATGTTCCGACGATGAGTTCGATGACACCGATGAAGAGCTATACTATCTTCAGAAGTGCCAGGCAAGCAAAACCCCCTTGTTCATTCCGATACAATCCCACTCTCTCGCTCTTGCTCTCTTTTACTGCATTAGGACAACAACGATTCAACTGTTACTTGCTGCGGTAGTTGAACCCCTTATTCTCTGCATGACCTGTCATTGCCACAGTAAATAGATGAAACCCTCTAGCATGAGTAGGAGTTGTTTGAGCCCTGATGTGCCTACTCATTCATGCTTGTTTGTCATGCCTGCTATTGCTTAGAGTTGTGTCAGGTCTGATTCATCGGGGATGAATTGGAAATTTGTGAACATGTCCTAATGTGTGTGAGCTAAGTGTGTTGAACACGATTTGGTAAAGGTATCGATGAGAGGCCATGTAGGAGTACATGGTGGGTTGTTTCAATGAGGCCATCCCTAAGAACTGAGATCTGTATGTGTGATTTAAGAATCAGTTACTACCATACATTGGGCCCGAAACCAATGGACCCTCTCGGCTTCTTAATCACCCTAGTCCTCTGTCCAGAAGTTGCAACTAGTTTCTGGTGTTTGTAGGATATGTGTTTGCGGCCGTGCATAGCGCTGACCCCATGGGTGGTCTATGTTGCGGTAGATACACCGTGGCCGGGTATACCGGGCGCCCGTTTGGTGTCTCGGAGCCCTGTACACATCATTCGGGGCCGTATGTGGAAACCTCGGCCGGACTCCCTGTGGATGGAACCAAGATAGGCGATAAACCTGGACTAGAGACTTGAGTGCTTAGGTAGGCCGTGTCCGACACCCTCGTTGGGCTTCCACTTGAAGGTTGCCGCGTACAAGTCGTGTAAACGGCGGTAAGTGGTGAGAGCGTGTGTGAAGAAGTACACCCCTGCAGGGTTAACATCATCTATTCGAATAGCCGTGTCCGCGGTAAAGGACTGCTTGGTTGCCTATACAATTCATAGACAAGTGAGAGTGGATACTCTAAAACGCGCAAGGTAAGCGTGAGTGCTATGGATGGCGTTCTCGTGGGAAGACGGGAGCGGATCTATAGTGGTGTACTGATATGGTGAATATGTGGACTCATGTGCGCCACCTCAAAGAGTTACTTGCAGTCGTAGTTCAGGATAGCCACTGAGTCAAAGCTGGCTTGCTGCTGTTAAACTCCACCACCCCCTTTGTTGATACTGATGCATATCTAGCTAGTTCTGATGTAAGTCTTGCTGGGTACATTTGTACTCACGTTTGCTTATTTTATGTTTGCAGAGATTTCAATCTCACTAGTAGTTCCAAGTGGACTTCATCTACGATCTTGTGCCCTCGGCAGGATCTGGTAGATAGTCAGGCTTCTTAGCCTTTTTCATTTGTAGATGTCTGTACTCAGACATGTTAAACTTCCGCATGTGCTTGATTTGTATGCTATGATTGTTGGGTCATGAGATCCATGTTTGTAATATCTCGCTCCTCAGAGCCTAATGAATAAATGCTTGAGTCGTAGAGTTATGTTGTGATGCCATGTTGTATTTACACATATCAAGCATATTGTGTGTATGATTGAAATGCTTGGTATGTGTGGGATCCGACAATCTAGTTGTTTATCCTTGGCAGCCTCTCTTATGGAGAAATGTAGTCTAGTTCTTCCATGAGCCATAGTAGTCTGCTACAGCCCGGTTCACCAGAGTCCTGCTAGACCAGCACTACTGCTCGGGACACTTGAGTGGCCGGCATGTGTTTCACTTCATTCCTGTGTCTGTCCCTTCGGGGAAATGTCACGTGGTGACATCCGGAGTCCTACCTAGCCTGCTATAGCCCGGGTTCCCGGAGTCCTGTTAGCCCAGTGCTACAGTCCGGATTCACACGCTGCTGACCGACATGCTCGATGTGATTCATGTATGCCTGTCCCCATAGGTTGGTGCCGCTTTGGGTTCCCGACTAGCCATGTCGGCCCGGGTTCTCTGTCATATGGATGCTAGCGACATTATCATATACGTGAGCCAAAAGGCGAAAACGGTCCCGGGCCATGGTAAGGCGACACCCGTGGGAATACCGTGCGTGAGGCCGCAAAGTGATATGAGGTGTTACTGGCTAGATCGATGTGACTTGGAATCGGGGTCCTGACACTCCTCGTCTTGAAAGATTTGCAGCCCAGCAGGGCCGATAAAGCAAGTAGGACTTGTTTAGGTATTTCTTATAAAAATAGAACTGGGCTAGCCATTTTCAGCAAGAAAAAACACTACTGGGCTCATGAAGTGGTAAACATAAATAAAACCCAGGCTAAACGGGCCACAGCCCCTGCACAGCCCCGTTGTTACCCTAATCCGTTGCTAAAACTAGTATAAATAACAACTGCTTGTTCCTCAAAAAACAAAAACTGCGCGACTTGCTGGGTCCCTGGTGTCAGTCGCTCGTAGTGTAATTCTCTCATTTATTGACTATGTTGACAATGGCGTGAGCCCCAGATGTCCAACCATTAGGAGGAACCATATTTTTGGGGTTGTACTATAGAGGCACTTGCTTGCGTACTGCCATGACGCTTGTGGGTCCCTACTGTCATCCTCTCAACGTACAGTCATCTCCTTGTTCCTCTCCGTTGTTTACGGCGTTGACAACGCAAGAGGGCGGCGCACCGCGCACGGCAAGCGAACCAAGGCCGCAAGGCGGGGGACGACGGCGAGGCCTCGGACGAAACGAACAGGAGCCGTTGAAGATGCACCGGTCAAGTCGCAGACGGAAGGGGGGTACGATGGTTGACTGGTTCGGGCGCAGGTGCGTGTTGGGGCTGACATCGCCAGAGAATAACAGGACGTGTGGGGGAATAGAGGGAGGGACTGGCCAACGTTGGAGGGTACGTACGGTAGGGCGGCGGAGGCGCATCCAGCCATTGGAGGCGGGAGCAGGCGGAGCCGGCGGGGTGATTTGGTTTGGGCGGCTGGAGGAAGAAGAAGACAAGAGATAGAAGATACATGACAGATGTTGGATGTCAATCCAACGGCTGGTAGGCAGAATCATTTGTTGACTGGCTAGTAATTCGACACCACCTTGGATAGGTTATTTCCTCGCGGGTCCCAAATGTCAGAATCCAAATCTCTCACAGTCATGCAGCCTTTCCTATGAAAATTTATAGCCCATTTGATGTGCTAGTTCGAAATAAGTTTGTGGGTGCTGGTGGGGGCTAATCACTTGGCTTCTGTAATACACAGTGAGCTCAAGCAGCCGGCGAGAGTGATGTTATTTCCCTTGGTTGGGATTTGTTACAATATTTCACTCTAAATTAAACGAATGGCAAGCGATTTCCCTTGTTTCAAAGAAAATATGACAGTCACAGCCGAGTTGAAAAGGGCAGGAACATCTAACTCCAGCTTACAAACTGTACAAAAGCACGAGGGTTAATTGTTCACCAGGTTTACAAAAAAACCAGATTGAAAAGGGCAATAACATCTAACTCCAGCACTGTTTTCGGCAGTCACAGTCAAATGGATCGGTCAGGTCCATAGAATGAACATCCTGGGTCGTAAAATTTACTGGATTATGACCATAATATGTTGTAAATAGAAGCCCGACATGTTCAGAAGCTCTTTTACCCACCTGAAACTCCTTTTTTTGCTCTTCGATGTACCCATCCGTCAATTCAGTTAATATATGGGCTTTTGAATTGATTTTACTATTTACTAGTGTGGATGGGCTGTTTTGTCTTGGGCCCAGACAAACAATTACTACTAGTACATTGGAGAGACTCTACAGCTACCCAGAAAACAATTACTACTACTACAGTGGAGACACTCTACCACTTCTGGCTCCTTCTAGGTCATTGAAACGTCTCCCTCTACTGAATGTCGTTATACTTTTGTTCACCGACATGCGGGCCATGCAGCGCGCGGGCCCAAATGCCATCCACCAAATTAGAAGGCAGTATGCAGGTGGAGAGTTACCCCGGTCATAGCGCGGCAGTAACGAGCCGTCGTATCACAAAACCCCACCTCCCCGCAGTCTAAGTTTGACGGATGAAGCAACCATCATTTCACTCTTCGCTGAATCCCCTTCTCCCTCACCGTCTTCAAGAAAGGCAACACTCGCATCTGCCACTGTTCTTCTCTCCGAACGAAGGGAAGGTAAGCGGATCCGTGATGTTGGTATATTTTCATTCATAGAAAAAAAAAGAACTTTTGCAAAGCAGTAACCGATCCTCACTCTCTTTTTTGTTTCATTATCATGGCAATTGTGTTTTCCTTTCAGTGGTCTCCTAGTATTCGTCAGTTTCACGATGGACGAAGGAGAACCAGGCAAAAATCTACCGATATTGGATCAGACGCAGGAGGCTGATCCCCACGAGATGGAGAGCTCTAAGAAGATGGAGGCAACCACCAAGCCAACCCCAGATACGCTCACGGGCACTACTGAGATGGTCAACGCCCCGTTTGAGGTTATAGCCGCCGTGGCACTGCAGGAGTAGTTTTCCCCCTTCGAGGATGTGTCCCCCCTGAGTTGCCCAAGGTGATTTTCTTCTTTGCCAACCTCGATTGTGGTTTTTCATCTAAGTATGTGGTGATTTTTTTAGAAAAGGAACTATGTGGTGATTAATAATGCAAAATTTTATTAGCTTAGATGCCATGCTATACATAGGTTTAAATAACTTGTGTTTCTTATACTGAAAAGTAATTCAGAATTTGTTTTTGTTTCAATTAGAGCCCTGATGCAGACAAGGATTGTGTGGTTGTACATGTCACTCGCTATGAGGCGGAAGACCTGAATATACGCACTGCGAAAACCAATGAAGAGTTCTTAGGCTGTTGGATCCTGGAAGCCATTTGTGGTTATACCAATTAAGAGTTGTATTCCAGCCTCACTGTTGTCACGCGTGTTGTCCAGGGTGTACTGAAGCACAAGAAGTTCAAAGCAACTCCTTCGTTTGTGAGGCATACTATTCTTGTCAAGCTTACGCAGGAAGATGACGTGACATACCGCCACAAACAAGTTTATCAGTGGCAAGGCCACAAGGTTGTCTTCATGAAGGTTCACAGGATTGAGCTGCTGCAGGACGTCCTCGATGATGTTCATGGCAAGGTCCATCTTGTGTCCAGCCCAAATTATATCGAGGCATGAAATAGTTTCCCAACTAGTGTTTAATAGTACTTTGGATTGTGTCTAATTATCCGAACCATGCCTGTTACCGACCCCTCTGGGGCTAGTACTCTGTTTGAATCCGTCTATGGGAACTGCTGCTACTTTTGTGTGCCTGTGAATCATGTGAGAACCATCGTAATTGTTGCCGAGACAGATGCATCCTCACTAGTTTTTTCATGAATATGGCATGGTAAGACGTAAGTTGTCACAGTTTATCAAACGAGCAGTGTGTGTTTTGATGAAATGGAGCACTCGTTCGTGAACCGTGCGCCGACGTATACGTAAGTACTTGTAAACACTGTTGGTGCTACCCCACTTGTAAGCAGTTGTGCAAAACACGGCACATTGGTTCAGCTCGCTTCAACACTAGGCTATCGACCAGCTAACAATCAACAATCTGCTGTCTGACATATAAGCAACTATGTATCTTGTTATGGTGGTCCATGCAGTTAATTGAGGCCACAACGTAATAAATTCCAAACGTTCACACGCTAGTCCAGCGCTCATGTGGAACACTCACATTAAACTCGTCTTCATTAAAAACTTGAAAAGCATAAGTTATGCAATTTTATACATCTTAATGACTCATAGAACATAACAAACATATACTAGTTCACAGCAAAAGACAAAGTTGTGAGAAGGTTTACAAATCAAGAAAAAACAAGCAAGGCTTCTCTGAGCAAAGGGCCTCCCGGCAGGCTTAAATTTCCTAGAGTTCACTTTGGTTTTTTCTTGTTGCCACCATCCACGGTTAGGTTCTCTCATTCCAGAATAACCAATTATAATTGTGGTCTCAGCTGGAATGCTGAACTGAACCATGCAGTGTACTGACCAGCTGAAATGCTTGTGCATTCCACTAAATTTAAGCACCGCTATTTGCAGAAATAAGCAGACCACAATGCCTCTTGTCCGCGCACCTGTCCAAAAACCCGCCTTGTAGCCGTGCCAGCTAGTCATCGGTCCATGGATGAACTAGTAGAAAGTGCATTCCGGACTAGGATGCAGTTGTTTTCGCTCGTCCCTGCACTGCAATCAGGAAGTAAAACGTACGAATCAACTTCTTTTAGATTGCGTTGGTCATTCTACCTTAGTTAGTACAAATGTAGGGATACCTTGAAGACGGGAGGTTAGACGACGGAAACGAGGGATAGCCATCTCATTTTGCGCAGTTGTACTAAAACTGAGGTGTGTGCTTTTGATTGCACGGATAGAAACGATTTGGAGACAGACATCCTGAAACGATATGGAGACAGACATCCCTGTTTGTGCAAATACGAAATACGGTTATTTAAATAGTGACAGATATTACTACTTTCCCCCGTTTCCTCTTAGAACCAAGTCCTAGATTCATGCTATAGCTTTCCCACTTTCTTCCCTGTTTGAACCAATGCTTTCAGTCGCATGTATGAACTAGCTTTACTTCTAATAATAGTAGAAGTCTAGGTGGCTTTGGAACAAGAGACAGAAGTAGAAAAGGATCCACACAAAGGGAGCTGGGGTAGTAGAGCATGGCAGGTTTCGAAGCAATATATACCCGAGGGTCGTCGGCATGTGGCAAAGACGGCGTCGGGAGGCCGCATCTTGGCCACAATACCGCAGGGAGGAAGAAGGGGTCAGAGGCCCTCCCGAGCCGGTGCTCTCTCGGAGAGAACGACACGGCCGCCAATCGGGACGCACGGGCAGCCGTTGGTCTCCTCCCTCACCGCTGACAACATCGTGAATGATGCACCTACACCCCTGCCCCGGTCGAGGTTGTCCAGCCGGATTTGTGACCAGCCGAGCTGAGAGAGAGTGTGGCCACCTATGTGTTGCTTAGATCTGGAGAGCATGAGAGAGTGAACGAGAGGAACCCTAGTAAAGCAAGCGCTAAGGCTCCTTCTGTTATATATAGTGGAGTGATTTTGTTGTACCAGCTTCAAAAAATGCGCTCCTACGTGTACCCGCGAGTGGGTGTGAGAGAACTAGTGCGTGCACCGCTTCTCTTCGTGGGAGTACAATATACTATGCCCAAAGAACGTTCGCCGCAAGAGTAATAGTATAAGTGTGTGATGTGTGAGCTAAAATAAAATGTGCACGCCGTCTTTTATTTTTTAGAAGTTCTGAGGGTAGGGTGTGAAGAGCACATATGTGCGTGACATCTACCTGCAGATAGACGGTGGGTGCGACGTGCGAGTCTGCGAGAGGACTTGGGAGAGTCGTGACTCATGAGGGTGCGTGTGCGTGCGAGAGAGGGGGGCACGTATCAATGCAATGCATGTGTCCGTAATTCATTATCCGACAAATGTTCGCCACAAGCCTTTTCGTGACGAACGCCGGAAGAACCGTTAGATCGGCATCCGACAGTGTCAGTTTTGCCATGTCATTTAACAGAACAACCACTCCTACACACAAATCTTCCACCTGAGTGTTAGCAACTACCGTATGCTCCCTCCATTCCGAAATGCAGTGCATATAGCTTTATTGAAAATTCGAACCTCGCAAACTTTTATCGAGTTTTCGTGTACCCAATTGCACATGTAGAATACCATGTATATATTAATTCATTCATCTTTGAGAGGTAACTATAAAGATGGGTGAGGAGTCTACAAAGAAAGACCATCGTATCACCCGCAATAATTTCAAGCATCCTTTAGTGTCGAGGAATATCATAGGAACTCTATATGACATGATTTTTATAGGATTTTTTCCTTTAGAGCCAATTGGTTCACAGGAATAGATTCATATACTCCACATTTCAAATGAAATAAACATGATATCATTTCTATAGCTTTAGAGCCACTTGATTCATATGAATGGATTCCTATACTCCCTTAATTTCAAAGGAAATAAACACTAGCGTATATTCCATAGAAAAGTTCCTATGATATGAGCCAAATTACATCTCTTTTCTAATCCCTCCTCATAGGAATTGAGATACATGTCTTCTCTAGATTCAATAGAGAAGTTCCTATGATGTGAACCAAATGACATCTCTTTTCCAATCCCTACTCATATGTAACATTCCAAATTTTCAATTTGGAATGTTATACACTAGATCATCATGCATATCATATTTTCTTGCATTTTGGTAGATCCTAGAAATTTCACGCAACTCAAGGACCCTCGGAGAGAGTTGGAGATTTCGTTATTTTCATATTTGAGTTTTCTCAAACTTTGAAAAGAGGATCATTTGATTTTATTTATTTCATCTTCAATTATTTTCCCAATATCAAATATGAGAGAGGGAAATAATATGACTTTTCCCAAATTTAGGAAAAAGAAGATTTAATAAATAGATTCAAACTTTGTTTTCCGGTGTTCCTTTGCATTTTACTTGGATTAGGGAAAAATGCGTGTTTCAAAAGTTTGCATTTTAGGCCCAGGAAAAGTTCATTTTGTTCGACTCATTTTTAGGACTCGGGGAAAATTTACTTTAGATTTTTCGGAGTGCGTTTAGATTTTCTTTCTTTTGTTTTTTCTGCGCGCGTAACCGATTTAAAAAAATAATTCCGCAGAGCCCGCCGGGGCCAAGGCCTAGAAGGCCGGTCTCCTCCCCACGCGTGCGCGCCTAGCGCAGCCACCGCCGCCCGAAGCCGAGTCCGATTCGGACTCTAGCTTTTCTTGACCCCTCCCCCAAGTTTTCTCCCCCCACCTATATAAATACCCAAGACCCCCCCTCTCCCCACACCACCCCACACCGCCTTACGCCGCCGCCCTAGCGCCGCCGCCGCCTTACGCCGCCGCCGCCGCCCAACCCCGCCGCCGCCGGAGCTCCTCGCCGGAGCCTCGCCGGAGGTAGCCGCGTCACACCTCTCTTTTTCCCCCGTTCGGTTTTTCTTATAACCTTTCCGGTTTTCTTTTCGTTCGTTGTTTCGGTTTTTTTTTTCAAAACCTTAGATTGGTTTTCCGTTTTCTTTTCCGGTTTAGTTGCCTAGAGACCGTTCGTCCTAACGAACATGATCACCGGTTATTCCCGATTAACGAATGTCCGTTTGTTTAACCGTTCTTCTTTTTCTTTCGTCGGATTTATTCCGCGATCGCGATCTTAGATCCGATCTTCGTTCTAGTTTATCTTCTCGCTCGTTTATCGGAATCAGGTGATTCAAGCGCCTGGAGTTTCGTTTCGAAACCGCCGTTCCGACTAATCAACTTAAACAAGTTTTTGCTACTGTAAAATTTGACCTAGTTTTAACTTGCTAGAACCGAGCTCTTTTCTTCCGCCGTTTGTTTTTCGTTGCTTTGTTCGGTTTTTTCTTTCTTTGCAACCGGAGTTCTTAAGTTGAACTTTCTGGTTCGATCTTTTGTTCGAGTTTTACCTGTGCATTAGATGAGTACTTATTGTATGCTTGTTGTTTGTCTGCGATAGATTACCCGGATTGCGCCGCCTGTTACTTCGAATCTCTAGGACTCGCGGATCATCAGCAAGGCAAGTAACACTTTGATCATACCTTTTCTACAACCCAGTTTTATTGCATTAGACCAATCCTCACACATTGCATGATTAGGATCTAATTAAATTGTGGGATGGGAAGTAGATGAGGTAGTACCTATTACCTGTTCATTATGAAACCTTTGGGAGTTACTTCTAGATTTGCTTATTATGCCATGCTATGCTAGTAGACGTGGATTGGGTGAGTGATATCCATGACAGATGTGAGATTGATAATTTTAATGGTTTATCTAAGGTGGCAACTTAAACACACATCTGGGTGGATTGAGGCACATGATGTCTATCAGGACTTGCCTGTTTTCTTTTGGACCGCCACCCAGGCTCAAAGGGATCATAAGATCTTTCATGCTAGAAACTTCCGTGTGCAGCCACAAGCCATTATGGCCTCTGGCATAGTTGACTAAGTCGTGCGAACTCTTACAGGGTAGACTAGCAGATGTAGGGGAAAGTAGGTGTACCGGTCTATCCATCGTAAGGTGGTAGCGCTTCTGAAAGACTGTGTCTCGGTTATCCGTCTTCTCAAACACCATGTAGTGCGAGAAAACCAACAGAGGCGATCGAGTCTTGTGGGGAAAAGTGCGCAAACCTCTGCAGAGTGTAATAAACTAATCATGATTAGCCGTGTCCCGGGTTATGGACATCTTGAGTATCTAGTACTTGAATATCATGTGAATCTCATCATGTTACTTCTAATTAATATTGTTGGGTTTTAATTGTTCACTTAATTGGGATCGGAATGCTGTCAACCATGTTCAACCACCATGATAGTTAAATAAACTTTATTCCTCTGCAGTAGGGAAAAACTGGCTTTACGCAAAACAGTAACCATAGAGCTTTCCACCAGCCAAATATGCATATAAGCCGTTACATTCCATTACTCTCTATGTGTTACCTTGCCAGCATATTCCATGTGCTGACCCGTTTTCTGGCTACAACTTTCATGTTGCAGACTTTTCAGACGACGAGTAAGGTGCTTTTAGGTCGTGGTTCTATACTCAGTGATGCCGTTGGAGTTGATGGACCCATTTATCTTCCGAGTCTTCAGCTATTTTCAATATTAGATGGCCTTAAGCCATATTTATTGTAATAAGTTCTCTCTGAGACATTGATGTAATAAGTGTGTGATTGCTACTCTGCTATAAATCCTTCGTAGTACTGTGTGGTGTCAGCATTACTGATCCAGGGATGACACCGGAGCACAGAGACTTGATCCATTTGGGTCGGGTCGCTACAGAGATGGTATCAGAGCACACGCTGACTGTAGGGCACGACCACTAAGTTAAAGCCATAGGTCACTATTCTCTCCTCATTTTCTAACTCCTCATCTTTTCTACTCTTTAGGATGAAGGACGCGAAGATCAAGTACGCTCAACCGGATGAAGGCACACCTTTTGGATTTCACTTGAAGGAAGTCACCAAGTACCTAAACATTGGATTACCAAGCTTCACCGGGACATTCAACACCACTCTGCCTGAAGAGGAGCGCTGGAAGATTCAAGCTCACGTTCCGGGAAGGACATTCGCGCCAATCACGAAGCCCATAGATAGTGTTTTCAATGCACCAGCTTGGAGTCTAGGAATGAGCATGGCAGCTCATATCACCATAGGACGCATTGGAGAAGTTTATCTAGAAGACCTCAAGGACACTATCTACCAGATTTGCGGACGCCGAGATGAACAATGGGAGTTAGTCAGCACCAAGAAGGATAGATCCATTGCATCATTCATCCAGGAGTTAAACCAGCACATTCGACGCCACGAGAACCAGATGTGCAATGACATGATAGAGTTGAAGAATGCGAAGGCAAGGATCATCGAGCTAGAAGGAGAACTGAAGGCTCCACGCAAGGACTACATGGACGAAATCGTAGCTCTAGCAAGGCACAATGGCGATCTTAAGCAGGAGATTGAAGAACTCAAGAGGGAGTTAGCATCCAGGAAGGAAGACATGTACGTCGCATGTCCGGACAACTACATCATCATCGACGACACCGATTCGGATCCAAGTGAACCCGATTTTGAAGACGAAGCTGGAGCGGACATCATGGAGTCTTCCACCGGTTCAAATTTCTAGATGACCACCAAATATTAGTAGTACCCCCCCATGTATACACTATAGTTCGAGCACTTTTTCGATAGATCTAGACCATTTGTATGCCCTTGTTTGAATTGAATGAAGTGAATTTGTGTGCATTTGCTCATGTGCATTGGGGTAGTGTTTTCTCTTTAGACCTCACTCTATTCTTATTTCTCATCTTTTCTAAACCCTCAGATGCCTCTGAGACGTGACAATGGATTTCCACCGGAGCTCACTCAATTGAACCAGCAGCAGAATCAATTGATGCAGATGTTAGTCCAGAACCAGCAAAACAACAACAACAACAACCCACCTCCACCACCGCCACCTGTTGACCACTTAGCCCGTTTCCTTAGGCTAAACCCGCATGTGTTTTCTAGTAGCACCGAGCCAATAGTAGCAGACGATTGGCTCCGCAAGATAGGAAGGGAGTTGACCACTGCAGGATGCATAGATGGTGAGAAAGTGAAGTTTGCCGCACATCAGCTTGACGGACCCGCGGCAGCATGGTGGCAGAATTTCACAGCCACCTTCCCAGTTGACACTATCATATGGGATCAGTTTCAGCAAGCTTTCCGCAATGCACATGTTTCAGCAGGAGCTATGGCCATGAAGAAGCGTGAGTTTCGCAACTTACGCCAAGGAGGAAGGACAGTTGGCCAGTACGTTGACGACTTCAGCAAGTTAGCACGTTATGCCCCAGATGACGTTGCTACGGATGCAACTAAGCATGAGAAGTTTCTGGAAGGATTGAATGATGAGTTAAGCATGCAGTTGATGGTAGCAAGTTTCAACAACTACTAGGAGTTGGTAGATCGTGCCATCATGATTGAAGGGAAGCAACAGCAAATTGAGAACCGTAAGAGGAAGTATGGACAGGGGAAGTATAACTCTGGAGCCCAGCAGAAGCCCCGTTTTACCCCTAAATCGGGATTTCAGTTTCAGCATACCCATGGAGGAGGTAGTTCGCACAATCATAATGGCCACAAGAATGGTAATGGAAATGGAGGAAGCAACGGCCAGAACCGTACCACCCCATCAACCCCAGCCAAGAGAGATCTGAGTCAAGTCACCTGTTTCAAGTGTTCCAAGACCGGACATTATGCCAATGAATGTCCTGAAGGCCAGAATGGAAATGGCAATGGAAGCTCAGGGAAGAAGCCGAACCCTTTCAATAGGGGACAGGTGAACCACGTTAACGTCGAGGAGGTTGAAGATCAGCCTGATGCAGTAATCAGTAAGTTTTTGATTAAGTCAATTACCGCACTCGTTCTTTTCGATACTGGTGCATCGCATTCATATATATCAAGGGGATTTGTGGAAAAATATAGCCTGCCCACTAGGATTCTTAAAACTCCTATGCTAGTAAACTCGCCAGGAGCAGAATACATGGCCAGTCAAGGATGTTTTCAAGTGCCATTAAGCATAGGAAGGCATGTTTTCCCAACAGATTTAATTATTCTGGAATCCCAGGGTCTGGATGTAATTCTCGGTATGGATTGGCTGTCGATGTATGGAGGAAACATCGATTGCGCTAGAAAGACAATTTTGCTCACAACGCCAGAAGGAAGAAGGATCAAGTATGTATCCCGGCATGTGCCAAATAGGACACAAGTAAACTGCCTAACAGGAGTTGTGTAGGAGGAAGTACCAGTGGTAAAGGATTTTCCTGATGTATTTCCAGAGGAATTGCCAGGCATGCCACCGGATAGAGACATTGAGTTTTTGATTGAGTTATTGCCAGGCACTGGACCAATATCAAAGAGACCGTATAGGATGCCAGCCAAGGATTTGGTAGAAATTAAGAATCAGATTAAGCAGTTACTGGAGAAAGGTTACATACGCCCAAGTTCTTCGCCTTGGGGATCACTAGTACTTCTAGTGGAAAAGAAGGACGGATCATTACGGATGGTTGTTGATTATCGTGGATTAAATGAAGTAACCATCAAGAACAAGTACCCACTGCCAATGATTAATGATCTGTTTGATCGTTTGCAAGGAGCTAAAGTGTTTTCCAAGATCGATTTGCGATCGGGGTACCATCAGTTGAAGATTCCAGAGCAGGACATACCTAAGACATCATTCACCACAAGATATGGACTGTATGAGTATACCGTTATGTCATTTGGATTGACTAACGCACCTGCCTATTTTATGAACCTGATGAAGAAAGTGTTTATGGAGTTTTTGGATAAGTTCGTCGTAGTGTTCATTGATGATATCCTGGTTTATTCAAGGAATGAAGAAGAGCATAAGGAACATTTGCGTTTGGTTTTGGAGAAACTAAGGGAACATCAGTTATATGCTAAATTTAGCAAATGTGAGTTTTGGTTGAAGGAAGTAGGATTCCTCGGACAAGTTATATCCAGAGAAGGGATAGCAGTTGACCCCGCAAAGGTTGAGACCGTAACCAAATGGGAAGCACCAACGACAGTTGGAGAGATCCGGAGTTTTCTTGGACTCGCAGGATACTACCGGAGATTCATTGAGAACTTTTCAAAGATTGCGAAGCCTATGACGGAGTTGTTGACGAAGGATACCAAGTTCAATTGGACTGAGGAGTGTGAGGCTAGTTTCCAGGAGTTGAAGAAACGATTGGTTACCTCACCAGTGTTGATTTTGCCAGATCAGACCAAGGATTATGAGGTGTATTGCGACGCTTCACGTCGAGGACTTGGAGCAGTGCTTATGCAGGAAGGGAGAGTTGTTTCATATGCTTCACGACAACTGAAGCCTCATGAGTTGAATTATGCCACCCATGATTTGGAGTTAGCAGCCGTAGTGCATGCATTGAAGACATGGAGACATTTCCTCATTGGAAATCATTGTGAGGTGTACACGGATTACAAGAGTTTGAAGTACATTTTCACGCAGAAGGAGTTGAATCTCAGACAAAGGAGATGGTTGGAGCTCATCAAGGATTATGATATGAGATTGCATTACCATCCCGGAAAAGCTAATGTAGTAGCTGACGCATTGAGCCGTAAGAGCCATGTAAATATGTTGATGACGGGAGAGATACCAAAAGAATTAGCAGAAGACCTTCATGAACTATGTTTGGGGATAGTTCCGAGAGGCTATGTGGCAGCATTGGAGATTCAGTCAACATTGATGGATAAAATCAGAGAGGCTCAGAAATCTGACAAGGAGATTGCTTCTATAAAGAAGAAAATGAGCGAAGGAAAAGAAAAGGGATTTCGTGAGGATGAGCATGATACCCTATGGTTTGAGGACCGTGTTTATGTGCCAAATGACCCGGAAATCAGGAAGTTGATTCTACAAGAGGCACATGATTCACGATATTTGATTCACCCAGGAAATACCAAGATGTATTTGGATTTGAAGGAAACATTCTGGTGGACCGGAATGAAGAAGGATATTGCAGCATATGTAGCAGTTTCTGACGTATGTCATAGAGTGAAGGCAGAACATCAGAAGCCAGCCGGATTGTTACGACCATTGCCGATACCCGAATGGAAGTGGGATAAGATAGGCATGGATTTTATCACGGGATTACCAAGGACTCGTTCAGGCTATGACTCGATATGGGTAGTAGTTGATCATTTGACGAAGGTAGCACATTTCATTCCAGTCAAGACCACTTACACCAGTGCTAAGTTGGCAAAGATATACATGACTAGGATCATTTGTTTGCATGGAGTTCCGAGGAGTATTGTATCAAACAGAGGAACCCAATTTACCTCAAAGTTTTGGAATCAGTTGCATGAAACTTTGGGAACCAGGCTAGAGTTCAGCACCGCTTTTCATCCGCAGACAGATGGACAGACTGAGAGAGTCAATCAGATTTTGGAAGATATGCTAAGAGCTTGTGCACTAGATTATGGATCTAGTTGGGACGATAACTTGCCGTATGCAGAGTTTTCTTATAACAACAGTTACCAAACCAGTTTGAAGATGGCACCTTTCGAAGCTTTGTACGGAAGGAGGTGTAGGACACCGTTGTCATGGGACGAAGTTGGAGACCGTCAGTTCTTTGGACCAGATTTGATTAAGGAGTCTGAATGGAAAGTTATGTTGGTTCGCGATAGGCTCAAGGTAGCCCAGTCCAGGCAGAAGAGCTACGCAGATTCTACACGCAAGGAGACAGTTTACGAAACCGGAGACAGGGTGTATCTCCGAGTATCCCCACTTCGAGGAGTTAAGCGCTTTGGAGTTAAAGGAAAATTAGCACCGCGTTTCGTTGGACTGTATAAGATCTTGCAACGTATGGGAGAAGTCGCTTATAAGTTGGAATTACCAGAGGGACTGTCAGGAGTTCATGATGTATTCCATGTTTCTCAGCTGAAGAAATGTCACGCCGAGATGGCGGAAGTACCGCTAAGAGATACAGTGCCGTTTGAAGCAATTTAGTTGAAGGACGACTTAACATATGAGGAGAAACCAGTCAAGATTCTCGAGTATGCCAGCAGAGTTACCCGCAGCAAGGTTATCAAGTTTTGCAAAGTTAAGTGGAACCACCACTCAGAGAATTAAGCCACCTGGGAGAGAGAAGAAGATTTGCTCAAGGACCACCCTCACCTATTTTCTAGCCAACCCGAATCTCGAGGGCGAGATTCATCTTAAGGGGGGTAGGTTTGTAACATCCCAAATTTTCAATTTGGAATGTTATACACTAGATCATCATGCATATCATATTTTCTTACATTTTGGTCGATCCTAGAAATTTCACGCAACACAAGGACCCTCGGAGAGAGTTGGAGATTTCGTTATTTTCATATTTGAGTTTTCTCAAACTTTGAAAAGAGGATCATTTGATTTTATTTATTTCATCTTCAATTATTTTCCCAATATCAAATATGAGAGAGGGAAATAATATGACTTTTCCCAAATTTAGGAAAAAGAAGATTTAATAAATAGATTCAAACTTTGTTTTCCGGTGTTCTTTTGCATTTTATTTGGATTAGGGAAAAATGCGTGATTCAAAAATTTGCATTTTAGGCCCGGGGAAAAGTTCATTTTGTTCGACTCATTTTTAGGAGTCGGGGAAAATTTACTTTAGATTTTTCGGAGTGCATTTAGATTTTCTTTCTTTTGTTTTTTCTGCATGCGTAACCGATTTAAAAAAAAATTCCGCAGCGCCCGCCGGGGCGAAGGCCCAGCAGGCCGGTCTCCTCCCCACGCGCGCATGCGCCTAGCGCAGCCGCCGCCGCCAGAAGTCGAGTCCGATTCGGACTCTAGCTTTTCTTGCCCCCTCCCCCAAGTTTTCTCCCCCACCTATATAAATACCCAAGACCCCCCCTCTCCCCACACCACCCCACACCGCCTTACGCCGCCGCCCTTGTGCCGCCGCCGCCCTAGCACCGCCGCCGCCTTACGCCGCCGCCGCCGCCGCCTTACGCCGCCGCCGCCGCCGCCTTACGCCGCCGCCGCCGCCCAACCCTGCTGCCGCCTGAGCCCCTCGCCGGAGCCTCGCCGGAGGTAGCCACGCCGCGCCTCTCTTTTTCCCCGGTTCGGTTTTTCTTATTACCTTTCCGGTTTTCTTTTTGTTCGTTGTTTTGGTTTTTTTTCCGAAACACTAGATCAGTTTTCCGTTTTCTTTTCCGGTTTAGTTGCCTAGAGACCGTTCACCGGACCATTCATCCTAACGAACGTGATCACCGATTATTCCCGGTTAATGAACGTTCGTTCGTTTAACCGTTCTTCTTTTTCTTTCGTCGGATTTATTCCGCGATCGCGATCTCAGATCTGATCTTCGTTCCAGTTTATCTTCTCGCTCGTTTATCAGAATCAGGTGATTCAAGCGCCTGGAGTTTCGTTTCGAAACCGCCGTTCCGACTAATCAACTTAAACAAGTTTTTGCTACTGCAAAATTGGACCTAGTTTTAACTTGCTAGAACGGAGCTGTTTTCTTCCGCCGTTTGTTTTTCGTTGCTTTGTTCGGTTTTTTCTTTCTTTGCAACCGGAGTTCTTAAGTTGAACTTTCTGGTTCGATCTTTTGTTCGAGTTTTACCTATGCATTAGATGAGTACTTATTGTATGCTTGTTTTTTGCCTGTTACTTCGAATCTCTAGGACTCGCGGATCATCAGCAAGGCAAGTAACACTTTGATCATACCTTTTCTACAACCCAGTTTTATTGCATTAGACCAATCCTCACACATTGCATGATTAGGATCTAATTAAATTGTGGGATGGGAAGTAGATGAGGTAGTACCTATTACCTGTTCATTACGAAACCTTTGGGAGTTACTTCTACGTTTGCTTATTATGCCATGCTATGCTAGTAGACGTGGATTGGGTGAGTGATATCCATGATAGATGTGAGATTGATAATTTTAATGGTTTATCTAAGGTGGCAACTTAAACACACATCTGGGTGGATTGAGGCACCTGATGTCTATCAGGACTTGCCTGTTTTCTTTTGGACCGCCACCCAGGCTCAAAGGGATCATAAGATCTTTCATGCTAGAAACTTCCGTGTGCAGCCACAAGCCATTATGGGCTCTGGCATAGTTGACTAAGTCGTGCGAACTCTTACAGGGTAGACTAGCAGATGTAGGGGAAAGTAGGTGTACCAGTCTATCCATCGTAAGGTGCTAGCGCTTCTGAAAGACTGTGTCTCGGTCATCCGTCTTCTCAAACACCATGTAGTGCGAGAAAACCAATGGAGGCGATCCGGTCTTGTGGGGAAAAGTGCGCAAACCTCTGCAGAGTGTAATAAACTAATCATGATTAGCCATGTCCCCGGTTTTGGACATCTTGAGTATCTAGTACTTGAATATCATGTGAATCTCATCATGTTACTTCTAATTAATATTGTTGGGTTTTAATTGTTCACTTAATTGGGATCGGAATGCTGTCAACCATTCTCGATGTTCAACCACCATGATAGTTAAATAAAATTTATTCCTCTGCAGTAGGGAAAAACTGGCTTTATGCAATACAGTAACCATAGAGCTTTCCACCAGCTAAATATGCATATAAGCCGTTACATTCCATTACTCTCTATGTGTTACCTTGCCAGCATATTCCATGTGCTGACCCATTTTCGGGCTGCAACTTTCATGTTGCAGACTTTTCAGACGACGAGTAAGGTGCTTTTAGGTCATGGTTCTATACTCAGTGATGCCGTTGGAGTTGATGGACCCATTTATCTTCCGAGTCTTCCGCTGTTTTCGATATTAGATGGCCTTAAGCCATATTTATTGTAACAAGTTCTCTCTGAGACATCGATGTAATAAGTGTGTGATTGCTACTCTGCTATAAATCCTTCGAAGTACTGTGTGGTGTCAGCATTACTGATCCAGGGATGACACCGGAGCACAGAGACTTGATCCATTCGGGTCGGGTCGCTACATCATAGGAATTGAGATGCTCCATGTCATCTCTTTCCCTACAACTTCCATGTATACATCTTCTATTCATAAATAGATAGTACAATCCACTAGTAGCTTTTTTTCCAAAACATGCAACTATGGCACAAAAACTATATAGTGTGGCAATAACTTTGAAAGATGGTCACTGGACGAAGCTAACCCGACAGTGCAGAGATAGGCAAATCCAAGAAATACTAGCCGTTGGATATCATCAACATTCCACCAGATCTGGCACATGTACAACTTAGAAGACTCCATGGTTGAACTTAAGCATAATGCACAAACCTCAAAACACAAGCACTTCTCCTTTGTTCTAGAATCTTCTGTAAATAATTGATTACTTTTTTTCTAAATGAATTGCCATTATTTGTTTTTTACTTTATGATTTACAGTGCACAACCGCATCAATCTTAACTATAAGAACTAAATGAACATCTACATCATGCATATATGACTCAAAGCTTTACATGCTATAGTGTGTATTTATTCATAATTTGGTTTCGAAATCTCATGCGTTCAATACATGTGTACCTTACTAGTTTTGAGTAGATTAGAAAATTTTACGCGGCCCCGGGTGTATCAAAATGCAGGGCCCATGCATCACTGCCTTTCGGTCGAACCTATGTCCACAATTTTTTGTACGTACTATATCTCCACTAGTCCCCGAACCCAAAATACTGCCTCGTTCCCGTAAAACCAAGCGGCCCACACATATTTAAGGCGTCGACTCGAACCCGTTTACTATGACGTGGCCCCGCATGCTGTAGTACTCCTACAAACCCTACCACCGCACTCATCATCGGTTTTCTTCAAGAGGACGAGGGAGAAGCCCATTTGTAGTGGAGGCGCTTCAAAAAAGGATCTATAGTGGAGACCCCTACCCTAGGGTGCCCTAGGTAGCTGCCGCATGCATCATTGTTTTCTCTTTTCTTTATGCTCTGGCGCCCAAGAGTGAAATGATGGTTGCTTCGTCCGTCCAGCTTAATGCGGGAAAGGTGGGGCTTTGTGATTTGACCCCTCATCGCTCATTTTCTACTACTGCGGCGCTACGACCGGGGTGCCTCCAATTCCAGCCGCTGCGCCGAACTGTAATTTGGTGCATCGCACGTGGAACAAGACGGTAGATGAGCCACATATCGGCCAAAGGGGTCCTGTTAAGTGTGTCGCCATTTCGTGTGCGGACTGACCCTGCTTGAGTTTCTACGCCAACACGATAGGAGCAGCCTACCACTTGGTTTTGCTCCTTGGTGAATCCCGACTATATTGATCTAAAAAGATACATGCTGAACAACCCTCTCCGTCTCGTTTTTTTATTTTTAGGCATCTCGGTTTATAGGGCCTGCACGAAGTTCTAGGTCATCCATTTGACTAACTAAATATGAGTTACAATGTCACAAAAAGTATATCATTGGATTCTTAAGCGGATGTAGTTGTATTTAAAAGTCGAGGGCGAGGCCTTTCCTGCGCGGTAGGCGGGGCAGTTCCGCCTAGTCGTTTCGAAAGAGATGCAGGAAGACGAGGGAGTAGGCTGCTGAAAACGTAGGGCTGTGTGATTTGACAGCGAGTTACTGCTGGACAGGTGGGACCCCCTGATTTGACTTGCCATTATCATTTTAACTGCGGCGCTACGACCGGCGTGAGTCTCCTGATTTCTGACCACCTCCATATGGGTGCCTCTCCCAATGCTCCACCATGTAGTAGAGGCTATCTCTTGCATGAGAGCCCACTTCTCCACTTTTTTCTTGCCTCTCTTTCCTCCACATATGCAAAAATGCCATGTAAAGTCCACTATTGTACTTAATTTTACTTGCTCCTACAGGTGCTTAAGCTTGCCACATTGCCATAAAGTCTGATGTGGCAAGTTAATCAAGAAGAGAGAGACTAGTTTGGTGACCCAAGGAAGAAACGGTGCTAAGCGCGTGTACCTAGGTGAAAAGACAATTTTGAGTCTAGAGCTAATTAAATGAAGCAAACTTAGCAACACCATTTCATTGGAAGAGGTCCCTCCTTGGCAAAAGCAATAGATACTAGTACTCCCTGTGTACCATAACATCAGAACGTTTTTGGCACTACACTAGTGTCAAAAACGTTCTTATATTATGGGACGGAGGGAGTACGAAGAAAGAGATAGAGAGGAGTAAAAAAGTACACTTACAGCCAACCTTATAGCCAACCTTGTTGTAGTATGAGTGAGTAAGTGATGACTATGTATGACATGCCAACATCAGATAGCCTAACGCACGATGTTAAATCTCCAAGGTCACGACCGCGCGAGCGACTCGATGGTCATGGTAGCCGCGAGCATGATACAGGCTGCTGGCAGCACTTGGATCTGAGATCAAACGGTCGCATGCTAAGTTGCTGAAAATTTGTAGAATAACCCTCCAGGATAGGATATTCACCCATAGGTCTAGAATCACGCCATGCAACCATTCGATCTCAGAACCAAGGGTTCTCGGAAGCCCGTATCATGGGAGAATGGAAAACCACTACCCTGCCGTTCGCACGCTGGCAGTTCACTCCTACTCGTCCCCGCACGTCCTTCAATACTATGGCGATTCGCTCCTAGTCGTCCCGTCCATTCACATTACGACAGTTTCACTAATCCTAACCCTCCTCCCAAATCCATGGCGTCCCAAATCTCCACGATCGGCGGTGAGTACAAGGTTAGAACCATCACCGGCAATGAGTTCGACGTCATCTACATCCGTTCTTCCATGACAGTGAAAGGGTGCCTTTCTCGCTTCAGACGCATGTTCGAAAACTCAGATGATGAGTGGGTCGCGGGGCTAGATGTTGAGTACACCACAGTCCTGGGACGAGAGAAGGATCTAAAGGACGAGGAGAGGAAGAAGCCCGCCGTGATCCAGGTTTGCGTACATAACGTTTGCTTGGTCTACCACATATGCCATGCCGACGTTCAGTGCCAAGATTTTAAGAACTTCCTCAAGGACAAAACAGTAAAATTCGTTACTTTAGACTTTAAGAACGACAAAGAAGTCCTGGGTTGGATAGGCCTCGTTGTAAGAGACCCCTTCGACCTCCAGAAGAATCGGCTAGTGCCCTCTCGTCAGCCTTCAATGCTGACCCTGGCAGGAGCCATGGTTCATCCTTCATACAGTAAACCGGAGAAACCTCATTACACGTTTGATCGTAATGCATGGCATTGGAATGTACTAGATATAGACCACATCCACTACTCTGCAATGGATGGCTACCTTTGTTTCAATATCTACAAGGGTTGGATGCAGAGCAACAACCAAGTGTGCGGTTCAAGCAAAGAAGTATCGGCCAAGAGGAAGAGGGACAAGGACGAAGTCGAGGACGTGGATGAGGACTCCGACTAAGGTGGCAGTGTCGTTCCTCATGGTTGTTCTATACTTCTAATGCACTGTCTACCGGATTAGTTGCATAGTTTAATTTCAGGTGTGCTTAGTTTAATTTGAGGGGTGTGTTGTGCTGAGCCCCCAACAGAACTATGTTATGTTTCTTCTCGTTACTTTAACTCTTTAGTATGTACATACTACTATTATTTCTTTAATAGAATTTAGCACCCCAATTAAATCACGTACTAGCTTTTTAATAGGACTATATGCATAATTTGGCGACGAGCGCTCTCCATATGTACCACCTTTTTTTAATTTCAATTTTTGCTCCATGGCGCAATCCATCGATAGTACTACTGTACAAAAGAATACAATTTTTGAAAGGCTAGAGTACTGTTCATCACATATATAGCCAGTTAAATTATTAACCTAGAACGACGTGCATGCCATGTAGTAAACCGATACGGAGGAAGTATAGTAAAAATGAGGTGATTTTACCGAGCGATCGGCGGGGGAGCAAGGCCTGTCATGCGGTCCCACGTGTCATGATGTACCAAGGCGCGCGTGTCCCCCTTGAGGCGGAAGCAATACTACGTGGATTGAGATGATGGCAAACCGAAGTGTGAAATAATGGTTGCTTTGTCCGTCTGGGAAGGTGCGGCATTCTGATTTGACGTCTCATTGCTCATTACTACTACTGGGTCGGTACGAGTGGGGTGCGTGCCCCCTGCTGTTCTGCACTGTTATTTGGTGCTTGACACGTCGACCCAGTTGCTATATGTCCCACATGTCGGTGACAGGAAGTACATAATTTATGAAAGGGATAGTCGACGGAGGAGTATACTACAGAATTCATGAAAGGGAGCGACTTAGTTTTGGAAAAATCTGTTTTCACGGAGTACGTACGCACTAGGGTTTATAGGGCTCATCTAAAAAACTTTCATTTTTCTGGTTGATAAGTCTCAATTCTACTATACTAGTAGTAGTACCATTGCATGTTGGATTTCGAGGTGTGTTAGATCACCCGACGCAAGCAGTGTCAAGAGGAAACTAACCAATGCATGTACAAGTTCATGTCAATTTATTGGTCATTCATGCATTCGTTCTAATTAATGCCTCGGTAAACAAAACTTCTTGAGAAAAACGAGCGTACTAATTACTCTTGCAAACTACAAAATTAATTCGACCACTCACTGTCTACCTTTGTTGGAGAGATTTTGATATTGAGCCATAAACTGGAAAGGAGGGAGTAGTAACTTTTGTCTCGATTACTATTTGTGGCCTTGTATAGATGCAAAATGTATTTTTTTATAGTGGCCTTGTATAATTAACTGGAGGGACTACTAACCTAAGTACGTAGTAGGGACGGGGAGTAAACGGAGGGAGTAGTAAAATTTTCTCCTCGTGCTGCGAGCCACCGCGCGTGGGTGAGGGAGCGGGCATAGCGGGGGAGACGGCGTACTAAGCAAGCTTCTCCTCGTTCTGCGAGTTGACGGGATACATCTAAAGTACTTCAGTGTATAGAGCCTTGCCTCTAAGGAATGCCCCACATGGTTTGCCTCTTTTTTTTAATTTAACATAATGCGTCAAGTCGCAATTTGTTTGTTCACCCGTGGTAGACGATCCTCCCTCCACCAAGTGGACAACCAGTACACGTGCCAAATTACCACATGGGCTGCCTTTTTCGCACAGAAATGAGCTCCACCGTGTACCCGTGCGGGTGTTGTTGGGAAAGAGACAGGAGTACGTGCGCCGCGCGTGCACCTCTTCTCTTCGTGCACGTCCCCCACCTACGTGGGTGTGTGTGAGAGAGATACAAACCTAGACATAATGCGCCGTCCATCCCCATGCCTCCGCCTAGTCCAACCACCAGTCACCACCACGCCCCACTCCTCCTCACCTTATCTCTCATCTTTCTCCCTCCATTTTTATATACAAGGGGCCACTATCAAAATTACAAGTTGCAGATATACAAGGCCACTAACACTAATCGATGCAATATTAATGGTGTTTGCCTCGTGGTACTAGCAAAGGTGGACATTAATTATCCCTTGCATGCATGCGGGAGTTTGTAAGAAAAATATATCTTGATGTTCCGCGCAATGCACGGGCATCTTGCTAGTCCATGAAAACAACACATGGCAAAATTCCACGGCAAACGAGGGATTTGAATCTGTTGGGAGGGGCTGTTTGGATCTTGCCCGGGGTAGCCAAAATATTGGCGACCCTTTTGTCCACCAGTGCCTTTGCCACTGATGAATGAGGAATGGCTTGGGTGCTCATGCTGTCATGCATCCTCCAGCGCGCACGTTGGAGATGAGCTCGCAGGAGCTGTGTTTTTTTGTCCCACAACACCGCCCAAGCTGCCCGCAGACCGACCGGCGACCCGCAAATTACGCCATCCAATCATAGCCGCACACATTATGACATCAACTCAACCAACTGGACGATACTCACGCAAACACGTAGACAAACTGATATTTCATATAAACAACGACGGAAATCATATATAATACCAGATTTTCATACAAACATGACGGATTTCATTACATTCAAATGAACTACGCGGTGCTAATTCTGGACATCACAAGTATATAATACCTGTCCTAAATGGTCACCCGCCGATCGATTTGTGTTCCTCATGTCCGGCAGCACGATCACCGGACTGCCGGGAGCTACGGCGGTATATGCTTCAGCACAATGGACGTCTCACTTCCCTACTGCCCAATTGATATCATTGGCTGGTGCCAAAGATGATGGTGGCACCAGTTCGAGTTCATCACCGGCCACTACTTCACCATGGACGGCACCGGCTCGAGTTCATCCTAACATGCCTCTCTTCCGTGGAGCCCATGCGGGGTCGATGAAGGTCCTCGCAACAAAAGGACCCGGCAAGACACCTGCTATGTACGCCGGCGTCGCCTCCGTGGTGGCCTTCATGGGACCCAAGCGGCGGCGGCCTCACGTGTTCTAGTTCTCCTCGATGATGGCGGCGGACGCGGAGACGCTGGCCACCGACTCGTCGCTCTCCGCGCACCCGGCTTCTGTCGCTACTTGCATGGCGCGGCCGCCGGCATGGGAGTCTCGGCCATAGAAACGGTAGATGCGGTACGAGGCGGCGGCATGGACGGCAGCAACGACGCCCATGCGCCGCTCCTCATCGAGCTGGCCAAGAGCGGCGAGTTGCTGAACCGCGCGCCGGCTTGGGGCAGCAACTGGCTCCGTCAGCCAAGGGGAGTGAGGTGGCTTGGATGCAGAATAACTACTCTTCGTAAGCCATTGTAAGAGTGGAAAAATGGTGGAGGAGATAGGGGAGCAACGGAGGTGGGCGATTCTTGGCCGGTGTTTGGCCTTGTTTAAATAGGAGATTAAATAGACGGTGGACGGGAGGAGCTTCGGTGGCGTTGCATTTAACATCAGCCCGGTCATGAACGGACGTGTGTCCTGAGTGGGTTTCTCAGCTTCCACACGGGCGGGTTTCATGGAGGTGTTTGAATGCGGCACAGAGGCGTGATCAGCCGGGCATGCCGCGACTGGCGCCCTCGACTCGGACCTAGGACACCACGCTGTTCTTCCACTCATGTATGGGCTCTTTGGGTGCATGGCATGCATGTTAGTGACCCAACGTATGCAGCGCACAACAGAGGAAACTTTGGTGGGCCAGGGCAGTCAGAAGCGGGCATTTCATAAACCGATGATTGTTTATTGAGTGTGACGTCATCTTTTTCATGTAGATAAGTCTACTATGTTGATAGCCCGTTCGATATGTTGTGATTCATAAAGACCGCTGCAAACATCAATGTTTTTCTTATCACAGATAAGATTGATTAATACCCGTAACAATCCATGTCCTTAACAAAGGGTGTATGCACGTATAGATTGAGCGTGTGTCTTGCGTCGTGTGTTGTGTGCATGCAGGCATGCGAGTGTTGCGTGCATGCAAGGGTACGTTTCAGTGTTGCATGCAATGGGTGCGTACGTGGGTGTGTTCGTGAGTGCATGTGTACGTGTCAGTGTTGCACGCCAGCATGCGTGCATGTGTACGTGTCAGTGTTGCACGCCTACATGCATGCGTGTCTTGCGTGCGTGCATGTGTATGTGCGGGGTGAGGCTACACGTCCGTCGACTGTTTTTTTCATCTCTGGTCATTAGATTTTCCAGCCGTTGGATACGAAATCAAGGGCCTCCAGTTTATCATGAAACTCCACCTCTCTGAGCTGCCAGCCGCCACTGGCCGAACCGCCAGCCCCCGCCGCCCGCGGCCAGCCCACCCTCCCCGAAACCACTCCCCACCGCCAGTCCACGGCCGCATCGGCCATCCCTCTAGCCCCCCCCCCCCCCGCCGAGCTTTTTCTCCGGGGATCCCCACCCCACCGCCCAATGAACGCCCCCAACCGCCGGTGACTGCAAACCAGAGGTCTCACGACTTCGAATACCCACCGACCACTAATTTATTATCATTTATGTCCGTCATATACGCGCTGATGGGTGGGACCTATGGTAATGTGCGCTGCTGAATGTGGACCGTTTGACTGGCCAATTGATCGTGTTATCAACAAATTACGGAGCTGTATGGTGAGCCAGTGACCATACAAACACCAGCCATGGAAATGCACAGGTTCACAACTATGTTAAGTTTTGGATGCTGTGACGTTCTTCTAATCAATTAACTATTTACATTTCTAACCCGCATCTAGGTAAGAGGTGAAAATATCAACCAATTTTTCACCGAGTCTTCTTTATCTCTTCATTGCTTATATATTGCATGGTTACGTTGAATGCGGTTGTGGCAGATTAGTTTCACCATAAAATCATATGTAACACAATGTATATATAATACATGTTATTTTAGTCTTTTTTCCTAGCAATTTGATATGTCTCATTATTTTCATCAGTAATTACAGATGAATGAAAGAGGAGAATATGTCATCTAAAAATTAGTAATTTGTGGGCTGATGTGCGACGACAATGCAATGCAGGAGTTTTTTTATGAGCGGGAAAGAGCCAAGATGCAGCAATGCTGATGCATCGTGCAGCGTAAAGTGAGCAATGGCGTGTTAGGAGATATTCCAGGGATGGATGCGAGCACCACCGCTCTCAGACTATGAAGCTCTTTCATTTATTATGATCAAGAGATTGTTTAATAAGGAAATCCATTAGCTTTTGAACTAATCCATGTGGAGACAACCATGGTTCATCTAATAGTCCCTCGGTTCCTGAATATAAGCCTTTTAAGATATTCCAAAATACATCTATATACATCCGTATATAGTTTGTATTGAAATCTCTAAAAAAACTTATATTTAGAAACGGAGGGAGTATAATTCTTAAAGCAATCTGATTCGGCTTCAAGTATGTAGGTCTGGTGAGATAATCTGTTCCATCAATCCATGTTCTTCCATGTCAAGCATACATATAGTTAATTAGTACAATTTTAATATGAATGTGTTAATCTGGGTAATAAGAATGTTGTATGGTAAACAAACAGAAAACATATTAAATCCCAAAGCTTGATATAACATGAGAAGTAGATATTGGGAGCGGGATAAAAGAATCTGCACTCTAATTCAAATTATAAGACAATGTAGTTTTAATATATTTACAAATCTAGAAAAAAAATCACCTCCTGTCAGGAGATGTGGCAACAAAGTTTATCAAAGGTTTACCCAATATACAAATGTATAAGTTTCCTTCAATGGAGGGAAGTAACATGCCCTTAGTGTAAATTGGTTTCATATTATCTCAAAATCATGTAACACGGAAGTTTCACTCCAATCGTGAACATAAGTTGGAGATGTTTTCAAATGTTGGCATGGTTACACTGTAGGATATATTTTCAAAATATTGTATCATTGCATTTGTTTGTTCAGAATGATCAAAATGTAATAGTTAGCAGCTTGTTAAATTGCATCTCCTTAGTTTACACATCATACATGTGAATTTGACACGCCTTCCTGTTTTTAGTACATACTACATCTGCCTATCACACCATGTTCTTACATCAAACTATTGTTCTTGTGTATCCTGTGTCTATCGCTTATGATGAGACAGTCATGCGCGTGGGTTAATATGAGATGCAATACTCTTATAAAGAATGCAATTTCATCCTCTCCACATGATTCTCAAGAAACAGCAAGCCTAAATGAAGATATTGAACGTAGCTCTTTACCTGAAGACGGCACTTCCCCTACACCACCATCACAGGTGCTTGCTCTAATTTCGTAGTGTGATATGTGGTTGCATGTTGCATATGGTGTCTAGCTTGTAATGCTTCTAATTAGGGTAAATTGCATCTGCTTACTTTACACACTATACCTTTGAATATGACATGCCTTCCTATTTTTTGTACACACTACATCTATGTGTTAACCTTGTTCTTACATGAAACTACCTCTCTTCTGTATCCTTCATCAATCACTTACGATGAGTCACCTTTATTCGTTGCATATTGCATATTTTTTCTAGCATGTTGCCATGTATTGCTTCTAATTTGGTCAAATACATTTGTTAGGGCACCCTTTTAATTTGGCAGAGTGATATTGGTTTAATCTTTCATATGGTTTCTAGCTTGCATCGATTCTAACAAGTTAAAGCACCTTGTGCTTAGTTTACACTTTATACATGATACATGTCAATATGTCACGCCGTCCTGTTTTTCATACATATTCCATCCTCCTATGATGCTGCTGCCTTACATGAAAGTAGTGTTTGTTAGTATCATGCATCAATGAGTTCTGAAGAGCAAATTTTATTCCTTTTTCTTATGGGTTTGAGTTGACAAGGCAAAATCAAGAAAGAGGAAGGAAAAGAGTAAGGAAGGCGATGATGGTGGTCCTCTGCAACAGCGTAAACAAAGCATCTATTCCGATTCTCCTTGTACTGATAGTGCATTACAAGGTCCATGTCTCCGCTCCCCTACTCCACCATCCAAGGTGCTTGCTCTAACTTGGCAGTGTGATATCTGGTTGCATGTTGCATATGGTGTCTAGCTCGTATTGCTCCTAATTTGTGAAAATTGTATCTGCTTAGCTTAAACATGATACATGTGAATATGACACAATTTCTTGTTTTTGGTACATACTATATCTGTCTATCACACCATGTTCTTACATGAAACTACTCTTCTTGTGTATCCTCCATCAGTCACTTATGATGGGTTTGCGTCTTGAATATGATTTCTAGAATGTATTGCTTCTAGTTTGATGAACGCCACCTATGACGAGACAGTTTTAACTTGGCAGAGTGATATTGATTGCACCTTCCATATGGTGTCTTGCAGTGTTTCTAATTTGTTGAAGTGCCTTCTGCTTAGTTACCACATCATAGGTGTGAATATGTCAAGCCGTCCATTTTTTCGTCCATATTCCATCCTCGTATCATTACTTTGCCTTTCATCAGAGTAGTGTTCGTCAGTATGATGCATGAATGAGTTCTGAAGAGTGAATGATATTACTTTTTCTTGTCAGTATGACCTCACAATGCAAAATCAATAAAGCTGAAGGAAATTGGCAAGGCATTGGATGATGGTGGTCCTTCCGAGCAACTGAAATGGAGGTTCTCTATAGATTCTACTCTGCCATCCTCCCAACAAGATTCGCAAGACAAAGTAAGGCTACATAGTCAACGTAGCTGTGTAGATGATGAGCACATCTCCCCTACTCCACCATCACTGGTGCTTGCCCTAACTTGGCACTATTATATGTGGTTGCATGTTGCGTATGATGTCTAGCTTGTATTGCTTCTATCTTTGTTGAATTGCATCTGCTTACTTTACACATAATGCTTGTGAATATGACATGTGTTCCTGTTTCTACAACAGACTACTATTCTTGCATATCCCGCATCAGTCACTTATGATAAGGCACCTTTAAGTCGCCACTATGATATTGGTTGTGTCTTGCATATGATTTCTAGCATATACTGCTTCTAATTTGTTGAAACGCCATACAGTTTGAACTTGGCAGAGTGATATTGGTTGCATCTTTCATATGGTGTCTAGCTGACAGTGCTTCTAATTTGTTGAAATGCCTTCTGCTTATTTACCACATCATAGGTGTGAATATGTCACACCATCCTGTTTTTCATACATATTCCATCCTCGCATCATGTGTTTGCCTTTCATCCGAGTAGTGTTCGTCAGTATCATCCATGAATGGGTTCTGAAGAGTGAATTTTATTCCTTTTTCTTATCGGTTTGACTTCACAATGCAAAATCATTACAACTGACGGAAATTAGTCCGGCAGTGGATGATGGTGGTCCTTCGGAGCAACTCAAATAGGGGGTCTCTACAGATTCGACTCCGCCATCCTCCCAACAAGATTCGCAAGACAACACAAGGCTGGACATTCAACGTAGATGTGTAGATGATGAGCACATATCCCCTACTCCACCATCACGGGTGCTTGCTCTAACTTGACACTATTATATGTGGTTGCATATTGCGTATGATGTCTAGCTTGTATTGCTTCTAACTTGAATTGCATCTGCTTACTTTACACATAATGCCTTTGAATATGACACGTGTTCCTGTTTCTAGAACATACGTGTACATGATGAGCATACCTCCCCTACACCACCATCACTGGAACTTGCTCTTACTTGGAACTGTTATACGTGGTTGCATTTTCCGTATGATGTCTAGTTTGTATTGCTTCTGATTATGTTGAATTGCATCTGCGTAGCTTACAACTTATAGCTGCAACAATCACTTATCCATAAGACACATTTAACTTGGGACTGTGATGTAAGTTGCATCTTGCATTGTCTTCTAGCTTGTACTTCTTCTATTTTCTTGAAATGGCACTTACGACGTGACACTTTTTACCTGATAGAGTGATATTGGTTGCATGTTCATATGGTGCCTAGCTTTCATTTCTTCTAATTTTGTTGAAATGCCTTCCGCTTACTGTTTTTTCACACATATTCCATCCTCCTATCGTACGTGTGAATATGAAATGTTGTCTTTTTTGTATATATTCCATCCTTCTATCATGCGCTTGCCTTACATCAAAGTAGTGTTCGTTTGTATCATGCATCAACCAGTTATGCAGAGCTAATTTTATTCATCTTCTTGTGGTTTTGACTTCATAAGGCAATATTAGAAAATAGGAAGGAAAAGAGTAAGTTAGGGGATGTTGGTGGTCCTCCGCACCGACGCAAACAGAGACTCTCTAGATTTGACACTGCTACTACAAATGAAGTTGAAGTCCCTAGTCTATATGATGAGTTCATCACCCGTACTCCACCATCGCAGGTGCTTGCTCTAAGTTGATAGTGTGATAATTGGTTTCATGTTGCATATGTTGTCTAGCCTGTATTTCTTCTATTTTGATTAAATTGCACCTACTGAGTTTATACGTTATACATGTGCATATGACATGAATTTCTGTGTCTAGAATACACTGCATCTATCTATCATACCATGTTCTTACGTCAAAGTACTGCTGTTGTGTATCCCGCGTCAGTCACTCATGATTGGACGCATTTAACATGGAAGTTTGATAGTGGTTGCATCTTGCATTGCTTTCTATGTTGCACTGCTTCTAATTTTTCGAATTGACACTTATGACAAGCCACTTTTAACTTGGCAGAGTAATATTGGTTGCATCATTCATATGTTGTCTAGCTTGCATTACTTCTATTTTCTTGAAAATCGTTCTGCTTAGTTTGCACATCGTAGCTGTGAATATGTCATGCCATCCTGTTTTTCTTACAGATTCCATCCTCATACGGTTGTCTTACATGAAAGTATTGCTTGTCTGTAACATACATCAATAAGTTCTGAAGAGTGATTTTGTTCTTTTGTGTTGTGGGTACAACTTGACATGGCAAAGGCAAAAAAGAGCAAGGAAAATAATATAGTAGGGAGTGCTATTACTCGTCGGGTGAAACAGAAAAAGTTCTGTCGTCGAGATTCTGCTGGTACTTATACTGCAGTAGAAGGTCCAAGTCCACCGGCTAAATCTACAAACAGAGTATCACCTGCTCCACCAGTTGCAGCATCTGCTTCAACTGTACCAGCATCTCAACCAGTTACTCGTTCGTTTTCTCCGGAACTGCCAGTTCCCAAGCTGCCTTCACACCTAACACTACTTCCAAAGCACTGCTGACACAACAGGACTTGGCAAGATCAGATGAACCTCATGAGCATCAACACCAAGACGGTACCTGACCGAGTCAAGTTGCAGTTGCATGCTCCTTTATATGTACTCTCACAGTTTGATGTACACTAACACTTTCCATATTCGTTGTTGAACTAGCACCACGGCGCAAGCGGAAACAGACATCAGGGATAATGCTTGACAGTTTAGCAAAATCTAAAGGAGGAAGAATGGAGATCCATTTTGAGGCAGGTTTAAAAATGCCACGTGATGCTACAGAGTCAGCCAAGTTAGTATCAGAGGCAGTCGTTGCCGTTAGGTGTCATGCATGTATCCTCCCAACGTGGATCCAGTACAGGAATGAGAAAGACAATACCCAGTTTAACACCTTCCTTGACCATTTATCTGTAAGTAATATTATTCATCGCAATTAGTAATATTGTCTTGCTCTGTCCCATACTTTCTAGCTTCCTCCTAATAAGACTCACATTCTTTTTTTCAATAGATGAGGTTCAAGTTGGAACCGAAAGAAGATGCAACTAAACAAGAATGCACTCATGTTTTTCAGTCTGCTCTACAATAGTATCGGCACCACCTTAGAAAATCTCACTTTGAAGGCAAGGCTAACAATGAAATCGCGCAAACATCTCCAGTGGAATATATTACAGATGAAGACTAGACAACCCTCGTTAAACAATGGTCTGATCCAAAGTATCAGGTAGGCTATATGTATTTGATCAGACCACATATTGAACTTATATTTATGTATGTGCCTTACAAGTGTATCTTCTTCTAGGCTAACTGTTTGAAGAACGAAACCAACCGTTCTAATGTGAAATTCCAACAGATAACAAGATCTCGTAACTATATTGCACACTGCGAGGCTCTTGTAAATAGCTGCTACTTCCTTATTTTTTTGTGCCATATTATCGTATCTATAATGACTTGTTCCAAATATAGAGGAAAGCCCGTGCGGACCAAAAAGAACCTGAACCGAATGTAGTGCAAATCTTCAAGGATTACCACACCAGCAAGATGAAGGGCATGAGCACACCAGTTCAAGCCGCTATTGTAAGTCCTTACTCCTCCTGCCTTGAACTGATTGGTACTATGATTTGGTCATTTAACTACTTGGTTTGCAGCCAATGTCAGTTACTCTGTTCACTTTTATTCACAATGGTCTTAATGTATCATTTCACCTTACATGGTTTAAAAGAGATGAAGTATATTCTTTTGGTCTTGATCTGTAATCTAGTTGTTATGTTCACGTGCGCACACAATGATAAAATAGCCTATTTGTTTTATATCTGTTTGCCCATGATATGAATGATAACATACTATGTTCATCCTACTTTCAACCATGTCTCTTTATCCTTAGACGTCAATGAATGTGAGGAAATAGACAATACAGTAGGCATGCTACATGGACATATGTTCCGAAAGTGATTTTATTATGTAGTTGGCACTAAAATACATGCTAATGTATTACAGTAGTTCACCAAAATAAGTTATGTATAAACTTTTAACCATCTTTATTTGTTTTTGTCTCATTAGTAACTTATCTGGTACACTAATCTACAAGTTCAAACTTTCAGGAAGCTATGGAACAAATGATTGAACGGCCACAACCACCTGAAGGTGACGAGGCTACTACAGGCACAATGCAAAAAGCACCTTCCTGGGTAATTCTGGGTTGGTTGTCAAGGTAACCTCGTCCAAATCACCTACTGAACAAAATCTTCCTGCTAGACAGAGTGATATATTTGTGCTCCAATCTCTAATGGACGTTGTTTCGGAAACAAGAATAGTGGTTGAGAAATGTCGTCAAGATATGAATGGTTTTGAAACCAGACTATCAGACATTCGCTTTGTTGTTCAAGAGGAATGGCGGAAAAAGGTGGAGATCGTGCCGCTACATAAGATTCTACAGCCTGAAACATTAGCACTCAGGTCAAATGATCTGTGCTTCTATACATCTGATGGTGCTTTTATCTGGAAGGACTGTAAACTTTATGGCAACATGCCTTTTGTTGTATGGTTAGAGTTTATTTTGTTGTGATACAACATTTATGATGCTGCCTTAGGCTGCAGTAATTACGAAACTATTTTTGTATAGTGTAGGTGTATCTTAGTAATGTATTCGGCCGAAAGCTTCATAGGACACTACTAGGAAAAGGGCTATAGATGGAATTGACACAAATGGCGCACCAGAGAAGTGGTGCGCCACTACTATATACTAATGGCGCACCATGTGGAGATGCGCCATTAGTGTTGAAGACACTAATGGCACACCGTGTGGAGATGCGCCATTAGTGTTGAAGACACTAATGGCGCACCAGGCACACGGTGCGCCACTAGTAACAAAATGTTTTTTTTCATTTTTACAAACATAGTAATGGTGCATCCGGGCAGAGTGCGCCATTAGTAGTTAGAACTACTAATGGAACTACTAATGGCGCACCAGCCATAGAGTGCGCCACTACTGTATTTTTTTTTCTTTTTTGCAAAACTAGTAATGGCGCACCGTTGCATAGTGCACCATTACTAGTTTAAAATTCATGGGCACTTTTTTTTTACTTTTTGATATCATGAATATTTTTAAATTTCATGGGCACTTTTTGAATTCATGAATATTTTTTCAAATTTGATGATATTTTTTCATATTCCATATGAAAAAATATTGAATATTCATGAGGACACTCGATATGGATCCCCCTCCATCTCGATAGCTATCCCCCTCGCCAGATCCCCCTCGCCGCCGAGCAAAACCTGCACCCTCCCCCCGCTCCACCGCCGCCGACGACCCCCCGCACCCTCCCCCGCTCCATCGCCGCCAACGACCCACCGCACCCTCCCCCGCTCCACCGCCGCCGACGACCCACCGCGCCCTCCCCCGCTCCACCGCCGCCGACGACCCATCACACCCTCCCCCGCAACACCGCCACCGCTGACATCCTGCACCTTGCCCCGGCCCGCTCCACCGCCGCCGCCGACACCCGCACCCTCCCCCACTTTTTGAAGATATTTTTAAATAACAAATTTGATGATATTTTCAAATAAGAAATTTGATGATATCTTCAAATAACAAATTTGATGATATTTTCAATTAAAAATAAAAAAACAAATTTGATGATATTTTCAAAAAAATTGATGATATTTGATGATATCTTCTGTTCTAGTCCTCATGAAAATAACAAATTTGATAAAAAACAAATTATTAGGTGCAACAAGATATAATGAAAAAAAATGTTACTAATGGCGCACCAGAGGAGGGTGCGCCATTGCTGTCAGAAAAAAAAAGTTACTAATGGCGCAGCAGAGGAGGGTGCGCCATTGCTATCAGAAAAAAACTACTAATGGCGCACCAGAGGGTGGTGTGCCATTGCTATAGTGTCTAGCTGGATACCCCTTCGCCCGATCCCCCCTTCCCTCTCCCTCGCCAGATCCCCCTTCCCTCCCCCGCCACGCACGCTCCGACGACCCTCGGCCCGCTCCACACGCGCTCCGGCTCCCCCGCCTGCCACCACGACTCCCAGCCCGACGTCGCGGCGCACCCAGCCGTCTGAAGCCTCCGCTGCCCCGCAGCCGGCACAGGAGCCCAGCAGCGCCTCCCTCCGCCGCCCCTACTGCGGTGCCTCCCGTCCTCCTCCGACCGTAAGCCCCCCTCCTCCTCCGCCCGTCCTCCTCCGCCCGTAAACCCCCTCCACTCCAAACCCCTGACCCCTTCTTGTCTCGTCTCTACAGGTAGACCGCGCCGGCAAGCGACCAGGACGACGCCCGGAGAGGAGAGGAGGGCCTTCTCCTTACTGTGTAGCCGCCGACCTTGTCCTGCTCGCGGAGGAGGAGCAGGAGGGGCGCACCCAGCCACCACAGTCGCCCTCGTTCAGCCACCCAAGGTGAAGGTGCCCCCAACTCCCCTCCGCCCCCTCTCCTCTCCTTGTTTCATTCGATCTAGCAACCATGGATTTGGGTTCCTCAAGGCTGCCTAATTACTCTACCATGTGTTCCTACTACTAGCTCTATCCATGGATTAGGGGCTAGTGTAGATGCAAAATAACGTCAAATCCCTCTCGAATTTAGGACAAATTAGGTTCAAATCCCTCTGAAATTAGTATGTAAAGCTCACTGTTCTGAAGTTCTGATCATTTTAGTACCTTAGTAAGCAATAACACAAGCTTGCTGCTAGTTCAATACCTTTTGCTGCTAGTTCCTCAAGGAGTTCTACTCAAAATTAGCTCAACAAGTTGCATCTGGCTTTTAGAAAGTTGTTTTGGCTTAAGAGGATAAGTTGTTGTATATACTATCATAAAGTTCAGCAAGAACAGGGCATCAACAGTGCTACTCTAGTATCTAGTCGGGGAGGGACAAAATGGACAGGGCATCATTGTAGCTGTACTTCACAAGAAACTATTAGTCTTAGGATTAACACTCCTCATATGGGATGATAGGATTTTTTTAAATGGCTTTTCCCTCTAGCTAGCTTTAAATGGCATCACTGTAGCTGCCAATTCAGATAAACCTGAATTGACTTTTCCAGTGCTGTATTTGTCCCCTCGGATTATTGTAAATTATATGTAGTGAAGCATGCAAATTGGATTTGCTATAGTCAACCTATTAATATTTGTCAGTTTTGAAAATTCAGTTTATTCGGTTACTAAAAATTCAGTTAGGCACACAAATTTCAGAACTTTTGTGTGCCCTAGTACTTGGTGTTTGTAGAAAATTCAATTAATCCATCGAGGTGAGCACTGATGCTACAAAAAGAGAAGACATGTATGTGTTTGGAGAAAGTGCCAATTTGATTTTCAGTTGCTAGCTACCTGTGATTTATTGTTTCAATTTGGATTCCAGAAATGTTACTGTGTTACTATGACCCAACTTTATCTGTACCATAGCATGCTACTATTAGTTATTTTTGAACATCAAATTCAGTCTGTATCTTGCATTCTCTTTTTGTTCAAAATTTCTCAAACTCTGAATAAATAAAATTATTTGGAAAGAAGCACATGATTATCAACAATAATTGTTTCCTTCTGCTTGAATGAATGGAGTACAATACATGTTCAGGAACAAGGGACAGTTTTTGCAATTGTGAACTCTCAATGCTCAAGTCTGGAAGTGTTTACAAATTCAAAGAGTTCACATGACTACTGGTCAAATACTCTAGCGTATTTAGTGTAAATCTAGTCTGAAACTAGTAGAGCTCTTGTTGATTTGCAAATTCAGTTTAAATAAAAATTTGGTACATGACTACAGATCATGTATGAAAGATGTTGCTACTGGATGAGCACAAGAACTAATTAGTAGATTTTGATTTTGAATGATTTTGAATTTTTATGACTAGTGATCAGGTTTCAAATGATTTTGAAGCCACTGACTACACTTCAGGTTCTACTCCTAGAACACTTCACGAATTTTACTTCATAACTGGAGTATTTTGATGATATTGGGGGGTTTTGTCTCTGACCATCGTGTCGTGATGATATTGTGGGTTGTTTTGGGGTTGCAACTGGGTGGGGTGGGGTAATGATTTTGCAGGTACCCCGAGAGGCCCTTGAGTTGGCCGGAATGTCGATTAACTTCCGTTCCGGCAAATTCGGGTACTCCATATGTCCTATTTTCAGCAAAGGTCATGCTGAAATTTTCCGTGAATTTTAGCATGACTTTGCTAAAAATAGGACATATGGGGTACTTGCGACTAATGTTGATTATCTTCTGCTCAAAATTTATGCTGCTATAATGTTGTAAGGGTACTAATTGGTCTCTTCTGCTGCTTATCAGAGATGGGGGGAAGCAGCCACGAGGCAGGTATATAAAACAAGAGATCTCCCCTTCACCTATTTATCTCTAATATGCTTAGTTTCCTATAGGTTAGCTCCAAAATTACTTATGTTAGCACAAAATAATCAAGTTTACATAATAAGCTTATAGTCTTCTTCTCATTCTTCTTCTTATCCAAAATGACATATGTTAGCTTCATTTTACCTAAGTTGGCTCTAATATGCTAACTTAGAGCTTATATGCTTAGTTTCCTATAGGTTAGCTCCAAAATTACTAATGTTAGCACAAAATGATCAAGTTTACATAATAAGCTTATAGTCTTCTTCTTATTCTTCTTCTTATCCAAAATGACATAGGTTAGCTTCATTTTACCTAAGTTGGCTCTAATATGCTAACTTAGATCTTATATGCTTGGTTTCCTATAGGTTAGCTCCAAAATTACTTATATTAGCACAAAATGATCAAGTTTACATAATAAGCTTATAGTCTTCTTCTTCTTCTTCTTCTTATCCAAAATGACATAGGTTAGCTTCATTTTACTTAAGTTGGCTCTAATATGCTAACTTAGAGCTTATATGCTTAGTTTCTTATAGGTTAGCTCCAAAATTACTTATGTTAGCACAAAATGATCAAGTTTAGATAATAAGCTTATAGTCTTCTTCTTATTCTTCTTATTCTTCTTCTTCTTCTTCTTCTTCTTCTAGTCTTCTTCTTCTACTCTTCTTCTTCTTCTTCTTCTTCTTCTTCTAACTTCTTGTTTATCATTTTGCAGATTTGATTTAATTCACGGAAGCTTGCATGGATGGAGTGCTTCTTTTCCATTTGTGTTTTTATTTTGTATCAGTGTGAAACTTTTGTGAATTGATGGATAACGGTGTCGAATGCACATTGTGAAACTTTTGTAATATGTAACGATGGAACCATGTGTTGGCTATGTATGTATATATGATGAAACTTGCGTGTTGGATATGATCTGGTGGACGCAGGTAACATCGTTACATATGGCCCCCTGTATGTAAGCTAAGCAGATCTGTGTTGTATGTTGTCTCTAATATTTTTTAACCTGTGAAAATATCAGAAATGAAAAAAAAATCCCTAATATTCATACTAGTGGCGCACCACACAAGACACTAATGGCGCATCACCCAACAGTGCGCCATTAGTATGCCAAAGCACATGGTTAAATATGGCCCCCTGGGAGGCATACTAATGGCGCATGGTGTTCTATACTAATGGCGCACCAGTGCGCCATTAGTATACCAGATACTAATGGCGCAACGGTGGTGCGCCATTAGTAAGAAATACTAGTGGCGTGATACTAATGGCGCACCAGTAGTGCGCCATTAGTAGGCAAAACTTTGTGCGCCATTAGTAGGCCTTTTCCTAGTAGTGGGAGCCCAACATGCCAACATTCGTTGGGCCCATTCCAATTGGGCTAAAAACGAATACGGCCGAAATTGGCATGTAGCCCACTAAAAATATCTGGGCGTAAATCCGCATAAGCTTTCATATTTTTCTGGTAGGCCTTTGCCCATAGTGGGCTTTTAACAGTCCTAAACATAATTTGGGCCCTCAGTAAAAATAGGCCGTTTATAGGTGTAAATATCTCAAGCCCGTAAAAAACAGGGGCCTTTAATGGACCGAAAGTGAGATTGGGCCCTGATTGTGCCAAATAACCCACTGGAATTAGCAAGCCGAAATGGTGGCCCATTTACGATGCGGATCTTTGACATGCCGAAATTCGGACGGGCCGTAAATGCGCCGACCTAATACACGGGCCTTTAACAGGCCGGAACTTCGGTCGGGCTAGATTATCGTCATTTTTATATGGGCCGTTAATGGGCCCGATATGACGTTGGGACACATATGGCCCATGGTTTACGTCCGGCGTTAACAGGCCGAAAATGACAATAGGCCAAACGTGGCCCAATGCTATAGTGGGCCTCCAACAGGCCGAATGTCAGACATGGCCGAATATGACCCAAATCCTTCACAGTCGTTTATGGGCCGAAAGTTTTGATGGCCTGTAAATGGGCCCAAATGAAGTCGGACCTTTAACAGGCCGGAAATACACCGGGCCGTAATTCGGCCCAATTATTTAGCGGACTATTAATGGGCCAGAAGTGACCACGGGCCGCGTTGATGACAAGTTTAGGACAGGCCGTTGACGGGCCAATTTGATAGAGAATGTTGGGCCTTTAGCTGGGCCGGCCCATTTCGGTCTGCAGAATCTTGTGGGCCTTTAGCTGGGCCGGCCCATTATGGTCCGCAAAATCTTGTGGGCCTTTAGCTGGGCCGGCCCATTATGGTCTGCAAAATCGTGTGGGCCTTTAGCTGGGCCGGCCCATTATGGTACGTTAAATTTTGTGGGCCTTTAGCTGGGCCGGCCCATTATGGTCCGCTAAATCTTATGGGCCTTCGGTTGGGCCGGCCCATTTAAACTTTGTGGGCCACTTTTTGGCCGGTCCACATGTTAACATATCATAGGCCCATCTCGATCGTTGGATGAGTGACACCTGTGCCAACGGGGAGCTGACGCGTTGATCCATCAGCCAATGAGAATTTTACACGTGGAAAATCGGCATTGGTCGTGGCTGTTAACGGTTTAGCGGATCCAAAATCCGACCCGATAGCTTAACGGCGTTCCATTATGGTGGATGCCATGTGTCGGTCACCCTTGACGAAAGCACTTCTGTGACGCGCGATTTATCGTCATGGAAGTGGACACTTCCGTGATGATAATTTTGGCAATGTCATGGAATACTTCTACGACAGCACAGGTATGACTATCTTGATTCTGTCATAAATTTGTCATGGATGTACATGCATGACAGAAAATATGACCTACTGTGAAAAACACGTATCATCATGGAAGTGTATTATATTGTAGTGATGTCTATAGTCTTCCGTTTCAGTTGCCTTTCGGTTGTTTAATGTCGCAAGCATGTCTCCTTCGTAGGCCGACGACACCCCGTGCACCCTACTCTACAACATCAAGGGACAGAAGGTGGTTGTGGGAAAGGAAACGATCGTGAAGCCGAAGGACCATATGTTCCACAACCGAGAGATGCCCGATGGCCTCTTCAAGATTAACGTGGCCAGTGTCTTAGCAGGCTTCGAGGATTTGCCTCCTCCGGTACCAGGCGATGACGATGAGACCCCTAAGATATGCAAGAGCTAGTTCTTGCCTTGGCCGAATCTCTTCTTTGTCTCAAGGCGCCCAGAATCACGCCAACGCCAACTTCTCAAGAATGTATGAACCCCACCCCACCTACCAAATTACATGCACTTGTCATGGCGGGTGATAGCGGACAACGCAAGGGAGAGCCTCCATTAGTGCCAGATGATGTCGCCCCTGCTATTAAAGAAGCAAATGTTGATGATGACATGGATGATGATGATGATGACCTAGACAAGTATTTGAATACCGCCTATGATGATGGAGGATTGATGGCTTAGGACGACGAAGACTCGGGCATGAGCACGGAGATGATGACTTGATGCTGCCTGATTTGCCGGAGCCAGAACATTCTAAGGCGGAATGCAAAAAGTCTCTCTTCAAGCGATCCTCGCAGGAGACGCCTCCAGATGCCGCCTGTACCAAGCAACCCCCCGAGGCCCGTCCACTGATTAGCCCGACGACCCTGGGGGTGGCGGTTAGGGAAGGTATGGTGGGCTCACTACCTCCACCCACCAAGAAGCAAAGGAGGAGACCACACAAGAAAGGCCATAAAGGCGCCAGAGCTGCTTCAACCAGCTAGCCGCCTCTGAAGCCCCAGGTGGTAGACAGAATACCTGTCGAAGGTGCGAAGCGCTTCCATGTCGCAGGCGAGCCATTCCTACCTGCCAAAGTGCTAGAGCACCTAGTAAACAATGATCTAAGGAGACTGCATGAAGATGTGCTGGCCAGAGAGAAAAGCCATCTGATCGTGAAAAAAACCAGGATACCTGCTTTACGCGGCATAGGTGCCTGGTGGGAAGTTGTACATCGAGAGATGGCCCGCAAATAAGTTCATCCTGCGATTTGACTACATCTACGACATGTTCCACATGACCAAGAAGGATTTCGAGTTCATCCGCATGTATGCGCTGTATCTGAACTACTTCATCAGGGTCGAGAACATACAATATATCTGCGTCGCGGACCCGTTCTATATGCACGAGAGCTCCTTGGCAGTTTGCAAAGAGCACCGTGACTATGCGAGCAAGTACCTCGGTGACTTCATGATCGCTAATAAGGACAAGGAAGCAATTCTCGTTCCTTATCATCCCACGTAAGTCATTGACACGCCCATTTTGTATCATGCTTTTATATCTATATTTGTTGCATTATGCGTTGTTATTACACATTATGTCACAATACTTATGCCCATTCTCTCTTATTTTACAAGGTTTGCACAAAGAGGGAGAATGCCAGTAGCTGGAATTCTAGGCTGGAAAAGGAGGAAATATTAGAGACATATGCTGCACAACTCCAAAAGTCCTGAAACTCCATGGAAGTCAGTTTTGGAATATATAAAACATATTGGGTGAAAAACCATCAGAGGGGGGCCACCCACCATCCACGCGGGTGGGGGGCGCGCCCTACCCATGGGAGCGCCCCCTGTCTCGTGGGCCCCCTGGCAGGCCTCCGGTGCCCATCTTTTGCTATATGAAGTCTTTCACCCTGGAAAAAAATCATAAGCAAGTTTTCGGGATGAAGCGCCACTGCCACGAGGCGGAACCTTGGCGGAACCAATCTAGGGCTCCGGCGGAGCTGTTCTGTCGGGGAAGCATCCCTCCAGGAGGGGGAAATCATCACCATCGTCATCACCTTCGATCCTCACATCGGGAGGGGGTCAATCTCCATCAACATCTTCACCAGCACCATCTCATCTCAAACCCTACTTCATCTCTTGTATCCAATCTTTGTCCCAAAACCTCAGATTGGTACGTGTGGGTTACTAGTAGTGTTGATTACTCCTTGTAGTTGATGCTAGTTGGTTTATTTGCTGGAAGTTTATATGTTCGGACCCTTTATGAATATTAATACCCCTATCATTATGAACATTAATATGATTTGTGAGTAGTTAAGTTTGTTCCTGAGGACATGGGAGAAGTCTTGCTATAAGTAGTCATGTGAATTTGGTATTCGTTCGATATTTTGATGAGATGTATGTTGTCTCTCCTCTAGTGGTGTCATGTGAACGTCGACTACAAGAAACTTCAGCATTATTCGGGCCTAGGGGAAGGCATTGGGAAGTAATAAGTAGATGATGGGTTGCTAGAGTGACGGAATCTTAAACCCTAGTTTATGTGATGCTTCATAAGGGGCTGACTTGGATCCACATGTTTCATGCTATGCTTAGATTTACCTTAATACTTCTTTTGTAGTTGCGGATGCTTGCCAGAGGGGTTAATCATAAGTGGTATGCTTGTCCAAGTAAGGGCAGTACCCAAGCACTGGTTGAAAGTGCAACTATCCCTAGGTGGTTTTGCTAATTGCTAACAACATATAGCTCATTGAGCTAATGCTATTCCAAGATTAATATTTCAGGAAAAGCTCAATGAATGGCATGGCATGGCATGGATGAGGAAAGTGGACCACTCAAAATATTAAGGACAAAAAGATCGGCTCAAGCTCAAAGCTCAAGACTCTACATTTTATATTTTAGTGATCCAAGATCACATTGAGTCTATAGGAAAAGCCAATACTATCAAGGAGGGATGATGTGTCGTTTAATGAGGTTCTTGCTTCATAGTGCTTAGTGATATGCTCCAAAACCCTCAACTACCTTCCCACATCCACATATGACCTAAACCAAAAGTCAAACTCGGCCCCACCGATTCTCTCTATCCGGCGCCACCGAGTTTAAAAAGTCATAGCCACTGCCACAAACCCTAGGGAAATCGGTCCCACCGATAGGGATCTCGGTCACACCGAGATGGGATTGTAATCTCTCTGTTTCCCTTCGTAACGTTTTGGTCCTACCAAGATGAGCGATCGGTCCCACCGAGATTGCAATGTAAACTCTCTGTTTCTCTTTTGTAACATTTCAGACCCACCGAAATGAGCGATCGGTCCCACCGAGTTTACCTGACCAACTCTTTGGTTAGCTTATTACCAAAATCCTTCCCACCGAGTTTGTGTAATTGGTCACACCGAGATGACGTTATGCCCTAACCCTAACCATATCGGTCCTACCGAGTTGCATCTCAGTCCCACCGAAAATCCTAACGGTCACTAGGTTTGCTGAATCGGTCTGACAGAGTTTCTCCATTCGGTCTCACCGAGATTGGTAAATTGTGTGTAACGGTTAGTTTTGTGTGGAGGCTATATATACCCCTCCACCCACTCTTCATTCGTGGAGAGAGCCATCAGAACATACCTGCACTTCCAATACACATTTTCTGAGAAAGAACCACCTACTCATCTGTTGAGGCCAAGATATTCGGTTCCCACCATATGAATCTTGATCTCTAGCCTTCCCAAAGTTGCTTTCCACTCAAATCTTCTTTCCACCAAATCCATATCCTGTGAGAGAGAGTTGAGTGTTGGGGAGACTATCATTTGAAGCACAAGAGCAAGGAGTTCATCATCAACACACCATTTGTAACTTCTTGGAGAGTGGTGTCTCCTAGATTGGCTAGGTGTCACTTGGGAGCCTCCGACAAAGATTGTGGAGTTGAACCAAGGAGTTTGTAAGGGCAAGGAGATCGCCTACTTCGTGAAGATCTACCGCTAGTGAGGCAAGTCCTTTGTGGGCGATGGCCATGATGGGATAGACAAGGTTGCTTCTTTGTGGACCCTTCATGGGTGGATCCCTCCGTGGACTCGCGCAACCGTTACCCTTCATGGGTTGAAGTCTCCATCAACGTGGTTGTACGATAGCACCACCTATCGGAACCACGACAAAAACATCCGTGTCTCCAATTGCATTTGAATTCTCCAAACCCTTCCCTTTACATTCTTGCAAGTTGCATGCTTTATTTTCCGCTGCTCATAGACTCTTTGCATGCTTGCTTGAATTGTGTTAAGATTGCTTGACTTGTGCTAAGATAGCTAAAATCTACCAAAGACTAAAATTGGGAAAAGGATAGATTTTTATTTGGTCAAGTAGTCTAATCACCCCCCCTCTAGACATAGTTTCGATCCTACAAGTGGTATCAGAGCTTTGGTCTCGATTTTCTTTTATTTCCATAGCTTTTGGTGGTCATAGCCTTGGTTTCACAACCTAGGAGAGTATGGCGTCTAGCGAGGGAAATTATCACCGTAGAGGTCCTTACTTTGATGGTACTAATTTTGCTAGTTGGAAGCATAACACGAAAATGCACATTCTTAGATATAACCCCGCCGTTTGGGCTATTGTGTGTGTTGGCTTGCAAGGTGAATTCTTTTATGCGAGAGAACCGAATCATGAAGCTACCGCGGATGAGTTGAAGATGCTACGGTACAATGCTCAAGCTTGTGATATCCTCTTCAATGGATTGTGCCCCGAAGAATTCAACAAAATCAGCCGTCTTGAGAGTGCAAGGAAATTTGGGATACTTTGATTGACATGCATGAAAGTACCGACTCCGTCAAGGAATCCAAGTTGGATGTGCTTCAAAGTCAACTTGACAAGTTCAAAATGAAGGATGGTGAAGGTGTCGCTGAAATGTACTCTAGGCTTGCTCTTATCACAAATGAGATTGCCGGCTTAGGAACTGAAGAGATGACCGAAAAATTCATCATCAAGAAGATCCTAAGAGCCTTGGATGGAAAATACGATACCGTATGCACATTGATCCAAATGATGCCAAATTACAAAGATCTAAACCAACGGAACTCATTGGAAGAATTGTTGCTCATGAGATGTCACTCAAGGATAAGGAGGAGCTCCATAACAAGTCAAGTGGTGCTTACAAAGCCTCATGTGAAGCTCCCACATCACCAAGTGAGAAACAAACCTTCAATGAAGAATTGAGCCTAATGCTGAAGAACTTCAACGAGTTCTACAAGAGTAGAAGCAAGGAGAGAAGTTCCAAGTCAAGGTCCTACAATGACAAAAGATCTTCTAGTCGAGAGCAAAACTGCTACAATTGTGGAAGACCCGGACACTACTCCAACGAGTTTACGGCTCCCCACAAGAGAAGAGAAGATTCTCCCAAAAGAAGAAGTAGAAGAGAAGAATCACATTCAAGGGAGAGAAGGAGTAGGGATGATCTACGTGAATGAAGACACACTCGGAGAAGCAAGGATTCAGAAAGGAAGGACAAGTCATCAAGGAGCTACACAAAACGAAGATATCAAGCTCATGTTGGTGAATGGGTATCTGGCTCCTATTCCGACAATGACTCCGAGAGAATCTATCACTCCGACTCCAAATATACTCAAGATGAAGGTGTTGCCGGACTAGCACTTGTGTCAACCAACTCCTACGACATATTTGATTCACCAAATGAAGGAATCGGAAGATGCTTCATGGCCAAAGGTCCAAAGGTATCACACCCCGAGTTTGTTGATTTCAATAGTGATGAAGATGACTTGTTAGGTGATGATGAGTTACTTGTTGACAACTATTGTGATGAATGCTATGATGAAACGAATGACAATGATAAGGAGAAGATTGAGTCTCTAACTAAAGAACTAAACACTCTTAAGTTAGCTCATGAAACTATCTTAGGAGATCATCGAGAACTTATAAGGACTCATGAGAAATTACGTTTTGAAAATCTCAACCTTGAGCAAGAGCATGAGTTCTTAAAGGCACTCATTGATGAGCAAGAAAAGTTCTTCTTACATTGCCAAGCGTTTACTCTTATCCACTTACATGCCTCAAGTCAAGTCTAGCACTACTCGGAAAAGGACTATAGATGAAATGGATACTAATGGCGCACCTGACATGTGGTGCGCCACTACAATATAGCAGTGGCGCACCATGTGCAGGTGCGCCATTAGTGTGGAAGACACTAATGGTGCACCAGATACATGGTGCGCCACTAGTAATATTTTTTTCATTTTTTCAAACATACTAATGGCGCATCATGTAGACAGTGCGCCATTACTAGTCAAAACTAGTAAGAGCGCATTGTCCACAGGTGCACCATTACTAAGTTTTTTCCCCTAGATAATGGCGCACCGCCAGGGGGTGCGCCATTAGTAATCTTCCCCCTAGCTAATTCGCCCGATCCCTTCGTCCCTCCCTCCACTTCCCCCTCACTCCACACCCGCTCCGACGACCCCCGCGCCCCGCCTCGCCGTCTCGGTCCTTGCCGCCGACCCACTGCGTCGCCGCCCGGTCTCCTCCGCCCGTAAGCCACCCTCCTCCTCCGCCTGTCCGTCGCCTTCGGCCTCTTGCCCCACCCGCTGCTACGCCGCCATCGCCATCGTCCTTGACCTCCTCTCCCCTCCTCTGAAGAAGCACTAAATTTTTGGCCCCTCTCTCTCACGCTCCCTCGGCCCCTCTGTTAGGTTTTCCCCCACCCCACCCAAGCGCGCCGCCGGCTGTCTCCCTCCTCCAACTACGACCCCTCCATGCCTCGCCGCCAGCGCCAGCGTCCCCCGACTCCGCACCGCCCTCACCGCCTGACGCCGGTGAGTTCCTCGTCTCTCTGTCTCCTCTCTCGTGTGTATTGCTCTAGTGTGAAATGCTCTAGTGTGAAACAATTTTGTATGGTGCTAGCAATGTTGTTGGTACTGTCAATGCTTAGTGTGATTTTGTTGGTACAACCAATGATCCTGCTAGTGTGAATTAGCTGCTGCTGCTAGTTTGGTTGCCTGATGTGCTTCTGTATGGTTCATGGTAGATAGTGGCTACTGTGACATCAGATTAGCAATTTTTGGACGACGACATAACTGAATTTTTGGTCTAACACCAAGATCTCCTACTCCTGATCAATTGAACGAAACCCGCTGTTGACTGTACCAATTGAACAAAGCTGCAAGGTACATTATGTTAAAGATTTCCTACTATAGTGATTTTTAGGAAGAGCAGTTAAAAATTTTAGTCAACATTGATTTCCTACTTTAGTCAAAAATTATTTGAATTAGTTTTAGTGCAACATAGGCAACTCAGAGTTTGAAAATGGCATTAAATGAATTTGATCTTGGGGTAAATTCTATTATGAAATAATTCCTACTGTTATTTAAAATATAAATGAAATGATTTGGAACACCAAGCAAGAGTTATGTTTCAAGTTGCTAAACCTTTTCATATAAGCTTGCAGAAGATTTAATTGATCATACATAAAATTTAAAACGAAGGTGATACCGATCCTAGTTGGTATTATTTTTCATGGCTAGAAGATATATTGTTGTACCCCGAGTGAAGGGAAGGAGTTTGTTGGGTTTTGTCTCCGACCATCGTGTCGTGATGATTTTGCAGGTACCCCGAGAGGCCCTTGAGTTTGCCGGAATGTCGGTTAATTTCCATTCCGGCAAATTCGGGTACTCCATATGTCCTATTTTCAGCAAAGGTCATGCCGAAATTTTTCGTTAATTTTAGCATGACTTTGCTAAAAATAGGACATATGGGGTACTTGCGACAAATGCATGGGCCGGGGTATCTTAGTAATTAATTAAGTAGGATCAACTGCCTCTTGTGTTATACATATATAAGTGTGATATCAACTCATAGTTATTATTAATGTCAGTTGCTCGTCAGCGATAAACCCTAATCTGGAAGAGGAACCACTCATCCTATGTAGTTTTGAATTATGAACGTAGGAAATGTCATCATCGGATGACGAAAGTCTCCCGGGGGAGTGCGACTGGTGCCACAATGATCGAGGTTTGTGCGACAGGCCTCACCTGGACGATGATCGGCGCTTCAGCATTAAGCTCGAGGAGACCTTCAAAGTTGAAACGGTACGCAACGACGACAATTGTTTTTTTCATAATTAAGCATGACTTCAACTATTTCAACCTGTAATTTTCATCTTTTACAATTCGAGTATAGCTTATCCCATGCCATGCAAGACGCTATGTCTTGGAGAGGATGGATTTTGAAGACCATGAAATTTCTGAAACAAAGAAAATTCACCTAAGGACTCATCACGATGTGGACTTTAAAGTAAATCTATATAATTCTGAGGGCGTAACCCATTTTGGTTGCAAAAATTGGGAAGCATTTTGCAAGATGTATGGTTTTGATGAGGGTATGCTTATCACCATGGATCTTGGTAATCCTGACATCGACGAAGGCAATATGGACATTTGGGTCCTTGTTGATACGCCATCGGTTCTGCCGCTATGTGAGTTTCTCAAACATAGTTATTAGCTAATTTATATTGTTTATTTCAAAATAGTTGACAACTTATTTCCATTGACAGCTTATTTTTATTGTTCAAAGAATGTGCGGGAGATGGTAGAAAAAACCCACTACACCGATGGCTCAGAATTAACAACTTACAGGAGAAAAATCATCTGGTCGGATTTTGTACTGACATTGAGAATTACAATATCTACAATCAAACTCCTCAACATTATGGTCAATACGTGCCACTAGTGCATGTGTTCAACTACGATAACTACCATGGAGATACCCTGGCAAGATTTTTACTATTACAACATCCGTGCATCTTTTGCATACTTCTAAAGCTAGTACATCATTGCTAACTATGAAGTTATTACTATGTTTTTCAACAGATAATCCCAGAGAATTGTGTGCCTCATTTGATGTATCAGAAAGGTAGTCTTAATGTTTCGAACATACAGCCAGGTCATCCTATGAATCTCAACTGTCCATACGAGATTTCTAAAAGAAGTGGAGACGTGAAAATCAAAGGATGGAAAAAATGTATGGACAGTCGTAAGGAGGTTCTTGGAAGCAAAAGGAAGCGAAGCGCAAGAATTGGAGACAGGATGTTCTCCATTCTCCATAATGGAGAGTCAGGGTTTATATTTTTTTATGCTATTTTACCTTAAATAGGGTATTTATATCATGCCTAATACTAATGATCATGTGCTAAGAACAATTAAGTAGGGTTGGTTGGATGACTATCAAGATGATGATCATATGACTTGTTATTAATAACGAGTAGAAGTTGTATGATGATGATTAGTAGGACTTGTTAGGATTAGTATTATTTCCGACAAACTCGCTACCCGCGGTCTCGAGACTTGTAATGTTCTATCTTTGTTCGGTCTTTTGAATTCGGAGACTAATCTTCTATTGTATTCGATGAATCTGCTCTTGCTGTGTGGTGCTGTCTATATTCTGTTGAATAATATATTTTGTAACCTGTGCGAAAATCAGAAAAGTAAAAAAAAACCTAATATTCATAGTAATGGCGCATCACCCCATAGTGCGCCATTAGTATGCCAAAGCACATGGCCCCCTGGGAGGCATACTAATGGCGCATGTTGGTCTATACTAATGGCGCACCGTCGTGCGCCATTAGTATACCAGATACTAGTGGCGCACCTGTGGTGCGCCATTAGTATATAACTAGTCGCCAACCCGTGCATTCGCACGGGCTAGTTCTGTAAGCCACTATTTTAATGTAAGCTAATATTTTTACTCAAATTTATATATTTCATTTTAGGGCTATATATAATAAATTATGCACATGATATCATCTTTATTATCCATGCCTTATCATAATTATTTACAACAGATAATACCATATGAAATATGAAGCATTACTTAGATTATCACTCTCTACATACTAAATAAAATTACATAATCACTACACGATCAACATGTAATATTTTTAGTTATACCAGTAAAATCATGTCTTTCCGTCGGACATCATATCTCTAGCTATTTCAGTGAAGAGCAAGGAGAACATGGGAAGAGGTCCTTTCATTAGTACTCTTGTCACTGTTGAATAGAAAGATAATATACCCCGACAAAAAACACAGATAATATACAGGCAAAAAGAATGTAGATAGATGATACAATGGACGTTCGAAAAAAATATGATACAATGGAGAAAAAGATACATGCGTGCATGAGTCATCAATAATTAAGTACACATACACATGCATGCAACTAAGAAAAAAAAAGTGTGTGCCGAACAAAACAGAATTTGCCGAAAAGTGAGGCCCAATTCCAAATATGTAGAAATGCATTTTACCTATGAAGAATAGCCTGAAGAGTAGAAACTTACCTTGCCATACTCACCCCTTTATAATCTGCGCTTCTGTTTCTTCCAGCTGCTAGCTGGTGAATTTTCTGTTAAGAACCACTTCTCCTCTACTCCACTGAAATTAGTGTCCTAAACAGTGGACCGGCGGCCATTATGAATATGGCCCTCTTGGGTCACGCTGGCTGTAGCCCAGGACCATGGGACGTGGTTGGCCGGCTGCGTGTTTAGCGTAGGTGAGTCACATTCAAAGGAAGTGCCTCCATGCTTCTCTTGGGACAGCCCATGGATTCTTGTTTAAGTATGAAGTTGGTGGCGCAGAGGAGTCTTGTTGAAGACGACCCATATGATTGCGGCTGCAGTGAGATGAAAGTTGGATCCTGACTTCAGTAGTAAAATTGATTGCTGATGAGTGGATATGAGCTCACCAGTGTATGTTCCAATATATACCAACTTGCTATCCTAGGAGTCCTTTGTGCTAGCTTCCCTAGCTTAACTAATTTCATGGCCACAATGACCGATCATGATAAGACTGCACAATCCACCTCATGTCTTCAATCAGAACCAAGTAGGCACAATGCGTTGTAGATCGACATGCCAGGATTGCATGGAGAAGCGACAGTTCGTAGACAGATGAATCAAATAATGCATCTAGAGAAGGTGGCACATGTACTATTTAGATCTTAACACCGGAGGCATCGGCAGCAAATACAGCGCCCGAATTGAGCGATGCTAGCGCAACGATGCTGCAGACTGGCAAGGAACGACGTCAATTGTAGCTGCGTTTTAGTATAAGGGAAAAAACCGAACAAAAATATTACCAGAAAACCAACCAGATCTAGATGTGGAAAACAGCAAACATGATATATACCCCAACTTGCTTGGTCGTGTTTGAGAGACATGGATTTGTTTCACATGGGTACTGACCGGTGAGTAAAAGCAGAGTAGAGATACTCACATGTCTGAATGTGAACCCAAGACAACATGCTTGCTTTGAACTCATCAATCTAGCTCTTTTAATTGTTGTCAGGGTTGCTTGCATCCATATGGAAAAAGGAAAAACTGAAGGTTCCATGAGATGCACTGGATTATATGGATAGCTACCAGAAAAACAAATGGATCAAATCTGTTAAGTCGTTGTGCAACACATCACAGACCTGTTTTTCCTCCTGAGAGACATATTGCTGATGTTGGAGACACAATTAATAGTTTATAGCCGATGGGTCGGCATGAACATAGAGAAAGATCAAGTTAGCAGAATCGTCATTCTCTTGCCTCATCCTCTTCCATGGCCATCATTGTTTCTGTTGCCTCGTTCAGATTGCTCTCAATGCAGCCATTGTTACCACAGTAGCCAGTACGGCTGGCTTCTTCCTCGTCGACCAAACTCCTCTCTCTTGATGGCTCTCTCTCTAGCCGCATTTTTTTCCTCGAGTCAGTGCTGTAATCATGGCTATACTCCGTTGCTGCCTCATCTTGAATCAACGGTGATGCTTCCCAACAGTATCTCTTCCTAGCTGTTTCTGTATCATCTAGTTCATAGGGAAATTAGATACCTAACATATTGACAGGACCTTTTTGAAAAAAAGATTCACAACACAGATAATGTAACAGCAGAAAGGTAAGACTATGTAAGTTTTCTGCTTATTTTACGTTTTTCACTTTTCCAATCATGAACAACATTTGCTCACAGTGCAGATGCAAAGCAACATAATTTACTTCTGGTTTCTTGTAGGCTTCAGTTACTTCTTACCTTCTCTTACCATGTCTATAAGGTAACACATTGTATTAATTCATAGGGGACATATTACGTTTGTATGGAAGGGCAAGATATAGGGTTGTGGCTAGAAATTAGAACGATTGTAGATGTATTACAAACTCGTTTTATTAGTAATAGTTTTTCGATGCAATGAATATCTACACTTGTATAATCTGGGTCAACTAAGATAAGATCCACTTTTTTTTGTGCAATGAATCCGTGAATTATCAATAAAAATCAGCGTATTTCAGAATGACATGGACTAAAAATAAAGTTGTTGTGAATATAGAGGGCAATATACTCATCGACTTACTAGAGAACAGTAACCATACACAAATCATACATCATATAGAAATTGTAAGGGTGGAAAGTAACGTAAGTGAAAGAACTGGGAGAACATGAAAGAGAACCATGCTATGCTCCTGGCCAACCAAAGCCTTGATCCGGAAACCATGACGAAGACATCTCTTTTGGGCCACAACAGAAGAAATTTGAACCCAATTAATTCCCGAGCAAACAAATCAGAGCGTTAACTCTAGCAGAAAGAACTTGCAGAACTTGAAAGAGAACCATGCTATGCTCCTGGCCAACCACAACCTCGATCTGGAAACCTTGACGAAGACATCTCTCATGGGGCTCAACAGAAGAATTCGAACACAATTAATTCCCCAGAAAACAAATAAAGGCATTAACTCCTTGCTAGAGTTAAGCCATCTTGCTCTTAGCTGCAGCTGTACCCAGTCCCCATCGTATTTCTTCACGTCTTCTTCTGTGACAGGATTCAAGCTGACTGCTCCCTGTAGGAACCTGGGCGAGGAGACATATATAGAAGGGGCAACGCTGGGAAGCCGGAGAGCGGCCAAGCGAGAAGATGCCGGAAAGCGCATCCGTGGAGAGCTGGAGGCGGAGGCGGCTTGGATCATAGAATTGATGGCCATTAGAAAGAGGTATAGGTACACCTTTTTTCCTTTTTCCCCTAAATATCCTTTGATATATGGTCACGGCCAATGGAGGGAGTCATGCTCTGAAGACGTACGTGATGTGGAGAGCGTATCTTGCTCAACGTGGAAATTGTAGCGAGCCTTTGATCAGTTTTTTAGAATAGCCTTTGATGATTAGATCTACACCGTTTTTCCTTTTTTTTAGAATAGCCTCTGATGATTAGATCTACACCGTAATAACTTGGTCCCACAGGATGAACGGCTCTAATTTACTAATTAACGTGGTAATTTCTAGGGAGTCACAAATTAGTAGAGGTATAGATACTAGTGGCGTTGTACTAGTGGCGCACCAGTAGTGAGCCATTAGTAGGCAAAACTGGTGCGCCACTAGTAGGGCTTTTCCTAGTAGTGTAGTAACAAGAACAAGAAAGATTCTTCTTCTAGTAGTAACAATAATCATGCTAAATCCAATGTTGTTTCTTCTAGTAGTTCTCTTGATTCCACTAATGATTCTCTTAGCCAAGTTACACGTGAGCAAGAAAATAGCTTATCGAAGGCAATTATAGAGAAAGGTGTTTACAAGAGCCTTGTCGGGAATAAGCAATTCGAGGAAATTGTACGCAAGCAAGGAAGGCACCAGAAGAATCAACGTAATTGTTTTGAACGAAAGTTCAATGCCAATCTAGTTGAGTGGGAAGAAGATCAATACCACAAGACGAAGTTTGTTCCTCAATAAGAGAAGTATGATCCTACTTCATCCAAAGGGACACAAGCTCAAGATGATCTTCCACAACAAGACCACAAGCAAAAAGGTAAGGACAAGCTTCAAGAGGAAATTGATGCATTTGAAGAAGCTCCTAATGCTTTGGTCAAATGGGTTCCAAAGACTACACATCAAGTTCCACTTCATCAAGTACAACTACAACTCCGAGGATTCCCATCAAGATGGTGTGGATCCCGAAGAAGAAGAACTAGAGAGTTCTTGAGGGTGACACTGCCAATATACTTCACTCTTATCATTTTGGCAAGAACAACTGCAATCAACTTCCACATCTTGCACTAGTTCAAGGAGTCACAAACCCTCTAGTTGGTAAGACAAGGGACAAGGTAACCTAAAGCTTTCATACACATCATCTTGTGTGCATCACTCTATGTCTATGGATACCCTTATTTGTTCCCTGTGGGACTAACCCGTGTAGGTATTGGAAGTGTAACTCACTCCAAAGGATAGCTCCAAATGATCTACATGAACATAGAGCATCCACATCTTCAACACCTACATGAAGTCATCCTTGACAAAACCCAAGGTTAGTCCATCCCTCTTAGGGGGGATTTCACATCTAGGAGGAGCTTTACTCTAACAATTGAGTTAAAGCAACTCTAATGGTGTGAACACAACAACGCTTTATGTAAAAGTGGTAACCCCACTTGTGCTTAAACGATGAGTATGACCTATGATCAAATGTTCTCATTTGATTCCTAAGTCAATATACTCATATATAGATGACCTAGTCATCGCCAATTGCTTGATAGATGCTAGAATTGTTTGTGCATCCTTTGCCACGTATTTCATTTGCCATTTTATTGTGTGAGCATGTTGGTTGCATAATTTACTCATTCGAGGACATCCACTTGTTGTTTTGATTGATTGGTTTTCTTTTCTTTTGGCCAAGTGGATGGACAAGAATGCCTAAGAACCTTCTCTAGCTATCTATGCTTTTCTCGTCTCAAACTCTATCCATGCTGCATTACAAAATTTGATCAATTCAGATTTGAACCACTCTGTGTGAGGAGCACTTGGAGTCCCCGATTCGCCATAGACTTAAACTTCCAAAATTTCTTTGTGCGTTTTGGTCTGACCGATTTACCCATTTCGGTCATACGGAGATCACTAAGTCGATCTAGGTTTTCAACCTCGGTGCAACCGATTCGAACTTTTCGGTCACACCGAGTTTCAGTAACTGCTTGTAGTTATGAATCTCGGTGCCACCGAGTTGTTCCACTCGGTCACACCGACAGGGTCGGGCTATATATATCCACGGGTCAAATTTTGGAAAACTTTCCGAACCACCCCGTCCCGCGCTTAGCCCGCTCTGCCTCCAGGGTCTCCGAATCGTCCTACTCGTCGCCAGCCGCCTTCTGCCGCTGGTCTCCGCCGCCGTCAACGGGAATCATCCCCTCCGTTGCCGTCGTAGCGAGTTCATCGCCGAACTAGGGTATGAACTCGATCACTGTGCTATCCCTATCTGATTCCTAGCACATTGTGTTCGCCATGTATCTTGCCACGATTGAGACCATTCTCATCCAGTCAAAACACTCCGTAGTTTAGTCATGAATTGAAAATTTAGGGTTAGGTTTCCGCCGAAACCATCTCGGACCCACCGAGTTGTGGAACTCGGTACCACCGATTCAGTTCAGGCCATTGCACATGTGATTCTCTGTCTGACCGAGAATTGCAAATCAGTGTGACCGAGTTCAGGACTTTGTGAAACCCTAGTAGTCTCGGTGCCACCAAACTGTGACTCAGTCTGACGGAGTTCACTAGTTTAGGTTCCTGCTTCGGTATCACCGAGTTTATAGATCGGTTGATCCGAAATGATTTCTGTGGAAAACTAAAACTAAGTTTTTGACTCATTCTTTTGCAAAAACCTCTGCATTTTGTGATGCTTATCCACTCTATCTCATCTATATCTATTCACAGGGTCTGCTGTCAGTGTTTGCAATATGTCTGATCAGAGTGACAGCCACAACAAGTCAGAGGAGCAGGTTCACTTGAGTGAGGGCACTAGTCCCTCTAGCAGCTCAGGTGATGGCAGCAGGAGCACCGCAAGCAACTTACCCAAAGCTGTCACCAGGGCCAGCAAGAAAAGAACTTCAGAGTCAGAGGATAAGGGCTATGTGGCTGAGGAAGAAAAAACCACCTCAAAGAGAAAAGTCCTGAAGAAGGAATATGCCACAGCTGCTGCCACCAAGCCAGGCATGAAGCAAAAGGTTCCTACAAAGAGAATTCCAATGTCTAAGGACAGAGCATCTACTCAAAAGACTTCAGGATCTGCACCCAAAGAGCAGGTTGTGGCAGAGAAGAAGAGGAAAGAGAGGGTCAAGAAGACCACTGCCAGAGTGCTTGGGAGATCCTCAAGCGTGAGAGATTCTGAAGAGGAAGAGGAATAAGATGCTGCACCAGCAACCAAAGCTCAGAAGCTTATGGGTGATGCCATCAGGGTAGGGGCTGTTCCATCTAAGCCTAAGACTGCTCCAAAGGCTGCAGCTCCAGCTCCAAAGCCAAAACCAAAGAGGAGCACCAGGAACATCCCTGCTGAGGAGAAGAACAAGGCCCATGTGCCTGAAGCTGAAATAGAAGAAGAAGATGATGAGTCACATGTATTGAGGAAGCTGAAGCCAAAAATTCCAGAACACAATTATGTTCATCCAGTAGCTGAGAATATGAAGATAAGGAAGGACTCAAGTCTAAGGCTATGGAGATAGTCTGATCCATATGCCACGAGGAGAAGGACTGCTGTGGACTACAGGTTCCATACAAAGAAACAGCAGGACTTCTATGAGAAAGTCTTGCTTGACAAGAAGCCCATAGTGTGTGACATGAGATGGGTCGACTGGGAGTACATCAGGGAGAATGATGAACATTATCCAGGTGTGTATGACAGTTTCAAGGCATGTGGAGTCGATGAGTTTGTGGCTCAAAAGCTCACAAAATGGAATGATGAGCTTATCATGTAGTTCTACTCCACAGCTCACTTCTACCCAGATGGAAGGATTGTCTCGATGTCTGAACGTACTAGGTACCAGTCCACGGTTGCTGAATGGGCGAAGTTGATCAATGCTCCGAAAGAGAGTGAAGATGACTTGGATATCTATGCCAACAAGAAGAAGGACCACAACTCCATGTCACACATGTACAAGGAGATCCCAGATGCTGCTCTTGAGACACATAAGTTTGGATTTGTACATTACCTTGTGTCAGGCTTGCCAACTATCAACTGGATCCTCAGGCACACTCTCTTGCCAAAGTTAGGTGATCACAAGATGATCAGAGGCCATGCAATAAATTTGCTTCATATCTTTGATGTCCCACATAAGTTCAAAGTCGTGAGCCTTATAGTTGAAACTATCAAGAGGACGGCTGTAGATCAGAAGAGGAGTTGTGGGTATACCCCATAGATCCAGGAGATGATCAACTCCAAGATGGGCACTGGCACATATCTACTGGACAAGGAGCACATTCCTATCTATCCAGACTTTGAGGACAACCAAGTGGTGATGGATGAAAATGAACCGTCTTCTATGCACGCACAAGCCAAGAAGGAGAAGGCAAATGCTGAAAAGGCTGCTAGGATGCCAACTACTGAAGAAGCATCTCAAGATCTTCTGAAGAGCAAGCAAGATCATCTTGGCTACTTGATTGCATCCACTCTGAGGATTGAGAAGGGACTGGCCACCCTGACTTAAAACCAGGAGAGCTTGGAGAGGATCGTGGAGAAATAGTTCTATGACTTGGATGTGAAGGTAACTGAGATCCAGTCTGTTGTGGAGCAACTTCAGGATGATATGCATGAGAGGAAGGGCAAAACAACCACTGATGCATTTGCTAGAGTGCCTAGAGCTCAGAGGTCTGCTGCAGTATCTGTTCCGGACACCAGAGCCACTTCATCTGCACCAGCTACAACTTCAGTGCCACCAGCTCCAGCACCTACTCCATCAGCTCCATCTACATCGACTGAAGCCTTCATTCTTGGAGTTATCCGAATGCCACCACCTGAAGACCAAGCCTGAGAGACTATTTAGTGCTATGCATTTTCTAGGATCTTTTTGGTAACTTGTTGCCAAAGGGGGAGAAGAATGTATAGATCATAGGCTTCGAAAGAGAGCGTTGCTTTTTATTCTCTCTTGCTTTGGTGGTTGCACTTTATTTTCTTTGCCTGTTTGAGGTACCTTTTGTCTATGTGATACTTCGATGATCATGTGTTTGATCATATGCTACTTTAATGCTTGTTGGATGACATTATCATTTTATCCCTATATGATCATTCACTTTGCTTGGTGATGAGTGCATGTATTTAATTATTATCATTTTGAGCGCTCCACCAAGATGTATGTGACATGGAAGAGTAACCCATGAGCCTAATTCTTTGTGCATTTAAAGTCCAAAGCAAATCATAAACTACGCAGAAAATTAGGGGGAGCTCTTGCTTTTCACATACTTCTCAAAGCGATAATGTTTTTCACTCTTATTATCATTTGTCGAAGCTTTGATCTATATGTTGTCATCAATTACCAAAAAGGGGGATATTGAAAGTGCAACTATCACTAGGTGGTTTTGGTAATTCCTAACAACATATAGCTCATTGAGCTAATGCTATTCCAAGATTAATATTTCCGGAAAAGCTCAATGAATGGAATGGCATGGATGAGGAAAGTGGACCACTCAAAATATTAAGGACAAAAAGATTGGATCAAGCTCAAAGCTCAAGACTCTACATTTTATATTTTAGTGATCCAAGATCACATTGAGTCTATAGGAAAAGCCAATACTGTCAAGGAGGGATGAGGTGTTGTTTAATGAGGTTCTTGCTTCATAGTGCTTAGTGATATGCTCCAAAACCCTCAACTACCTTCCCACATCCACATATGACCTAAACCAAAAGTCAAACTTGGCCCCACCGATTCTCTCTATCCGGCGCCACCGAGTTTCAAATGTCATAGCCACTGCCACAAACCCTAGGCAAATCGGTCTCATCGATAGGGATCTCGGTCACACCGAGATGGGATTGTAATCTCTCTGATTCCCTTCGTAACGTTTCGGTCCTGCCGAGATGAGCGATCGATCCCACCGAGATTGCAATGTAAAATCTCTGTTTCTCTTTTTTAACAGTTCGGTCCCACCGAAATGAGCGATCGGTCCCACCGAGTTTACCTGACTAACTCTCTGGTTAGCTTATTACCAAAATCGGTCCCACCGAGTTTGTGTAATCGGTCACAGCGGTATTACGTTATGCCCTAACCCTAACCATATCGGTCATACCGAGTTGCATATTAGTCCCACCGAAAATCCTAACGGTCACTAGGTTTGCTGAATCTGTCTGACAGAGTTTCTCCATTCGGTCTCACCGAGATTGGTAAATTGTGTGTAATGGTTACACTAGTAGAAAAAGGGGCTATGGTCCAGGCCGCCTCAGCCCATTAGTCCCGGTTCAGTCTAGAACCGGGACCAATGTGGGCATTGGTCCCGGTTCGTGAGCCCAGGGGCCGGCCGGGCCATGTGGGCCATTGGTCCCGGTTCGTCTGGACCTTTTGGTCTCGGTTGGTGGGACGAACCGGGACCAATGGGCCTGGCTCCTGGCCCACCACCTTTGTCCCGGTTCGTGGCATGAACCGGGACCACAGGCTCCCCTTTAGTCCCGGTTCGTGCCACGAACCGGGACTATAGGGTTCGCCCTCGTTGCACCCAGAGTTTAGTCCCACCTCGCCAACCGAAGGCCGCCCACACCTGCTTAGAAGCCCGTCCCTCTCTACGTTGTTGAGCTCCTCTCAAAGTGAAAATAGATGCACCTATAAAGGAAAATTGGACCTAAATTCATAAATAGAAATGAATTATGAATTTATGTTTAATTTTCTCTATAAGTGCATCTATGTTCACTAACAGAGAAGTTTTTATTTTTTGTGACCTAAAAGAAAAAAGAAATCACTAAAAAACTATAAGTATTTAGTTCTATGTAGAAATGAAAAAATAAATAGCAAAAAACAAAAAAACATGCTTATAATATTTGTAAAGTTATTCATAAACTAGTGATTCACACAAATTTTAAAAAAAATCAAATTTAAACTATTCAAATTTTAAAACTAATGGCACTAACAGAAAGGTTATAATTTTTTTGACCTAAAATAAAAAAGATATCACTAAAAAACTATAAGTATTTAGTTCTAAGTAGAAATGAAAAAATAATGGCACTAGTAAAGTTAATCACAAACTTGAGATTCACACAAATTTCAAACAATTCAAATTTTAACTATTCTAATTTGAAAACTAGTGGCACTAGCAAAGTTAATCACAAAATTGAGATTCACACAAATTTCAAAGAATTCAAATTTTAACTATTCTAATTTGAAAACTAATGGCACTAGTAAAGTTAATCACAAACTTGAGATTCACACAATTTTCAAACAATTCAAATTTTAACTATTCTAATTTGAAAACTAATGTCACTAGTAAAGTTAATCACAAACTTGAGATTCACACAAATTTCAAACAATTCAAATTTTAACTATAATTTGAAAACTAGTGGCACTAGCAAAGTTAATCACAAACTTGAGATTCACATAAATTTCAAAGAATTCAAAATTTTAACTATTCTAATTTGAAAACTAATGGCACTAGTAAAGTTAATCACAAACTAAAAAATTCAAATTTAAACTATTCAAATTTTAACTATCAATAAACAAATTTTGTGACCTAAAATAAAAAATAAAGCAAAAAACAAAAGAAAATGAATAATGCAGAAAACAAAACAAAAAATCTGGAAAAAAATACTTATATTAACAATAAGTATTTTGTTATAAGTAGAAAAAATAAAATAAATAAAGCAACAAAGAATAAATTATCTAAGTATTTTCTGTTCAAAACATTATAAGCAAAAAGAAACATTAATAGCAAAAAGAATTATCATAAATATTTCTTTTGTTACAAACTAGTGATTCACATAAATTTCAAAGAATTCAAATTTAAATAATTCAAATTGGAAAAATTAATGGCACTAACAGAAAGTTTATATTTTTTATTACCTAAAACCAAAAATAATAACTGAAAAACTAGTAAGTATTTTGTTGTTAGTAAAAAAACATAAAAACTGGACTTTTTTAAAAAAAATGCCGCCTAATGGGCCACCACAGCCTGCATACGACTAGAAACCCGCTAGTTGGGCCACGATGCAGGCCCACAGTAGGCCCAGTAGGCCCACAGGCACAGAGTGTGGATTTAGGCCCGTAAGCCTGCAGTAGAGATGAGCTCGAAGTGGTCGGCTCCGCAGGGCTTATAAACCACTCCGAGCCCCTCTCGGCTAGCGAGGTGGGACTAAATATCCCAACGCACCGCGGCAGTTCCAGTATATGACCTTTGGTCCCGGTTGGTGGCACCAACCGGGATGAAAGGGAGCCTTTGGTCCCGGTTCTTGGCACCAACCGGGACTAAAGGCCGCCGCTTCCCGCCCTTTGGGCTGCCGAAATTTGGCCTTTGGTCCCGGTTCGTGGCACAAACCGGGACGAAAGGGGTGCATTTGTCCCGGTTTGTGCCACGAACCGGGACCAATGGCTTTGCTATATAAGCAAAGACTTGGGAAATTTTCACATTTCCCTCGCAGTTGCTCCTGACGACGCCGGGCACATCGACGCCGCCAGGCTGCCCCAACGCCGTCCTCCGCCCCTGCCGTCGCCCCCGACCGCGCCATCGCCGTCGCCCGTGCCTCGCCGTCGCCGTCGCCGCCCCGTGCCCCCCTGCCTCCTCGCCGCCGACGCCCGTGCCTCGCCGTCGCCCCCAACCGTGCCGTCGTCGTCGCCCGTGCCTCGCCGTCGCTGCCCCGTGCCCCCTGCCTCCACGCCGCCGACGCCGTGCCCCTCCTCGTCGATCTCCGCCCCGGCTTGCGTAATTTCCTAATTTAGAATGTATAGTTAATTTAGTTGTATAGTTAGGATGTATAGTTAATTTTGATGTATAGTTAATTTAGTTGTACTTAATTTAGATGTATAGTTTACATGCAAAAGTTAGAATTTTTTTCTGTTCATACATTTTTTTGGTGATATTATTGTTGCATATGCAAAAGTTTGTGTGTTCATATATATGCAAATAATATTTCAATTTTTTCATAGAATTTTTATGATTTTTTTGTTGTAATGTTGTTCATAGAATTTTTATTATTTTTTTCTGTTGTAATTTTGTTCATATTGTGTAGGAATCTGAACGTTATGTATGATCAAAGTCATTTATGTATATGTTCATATCTAGAAGAAAAAGAAGGAGAGAAAAAAGGAAAATAAGAAGAGGAAGAAGGAGAAGAAGAAGAGGAGAGAAATAAAAGGAGAAATAAATAAGAAGATGAAAAAGAAGAAAAAAAAGAAGAGAAGAAGAAGGAATAGAGGAGAAGAAGAAGGAATAATAGAGGAGAACAAGAAGAAATAAATAAGAATTCTTCTTGTTCTCCTCTATTATTCCTTCTTCTTCTCCTTTTTTTTCTTTTTTTTCTTCTCCTTTTCCTTTCTTCTTCTCCTCTTTTTTTCTTGTTCTTCCTCTTCTTATTTTTTGTTATCGGGTATGTCGTTGTCGACATACCCCCCCTCCCCGATAATTAACTTTTAGTAATTAGTACTACTTAGAAAGTGTTTAATGGAATTAGTTAGAACTAGGTAAACTTGTTTACTTTTAGTAAGTACTACATTATTCTATTTATAGTAAGTGCTTAGTAGTTGAACTAGTTGATTTAATAAAACTGGTTTATTTTATTATAGAAGTAGTTTATTGTTAGCAACAAAATTAATAGAACTAGTTTATTTTAGAAGGCACCAGCAGCAGTAGGTTCTTCAGGGATCTCACTGGAGCTATGATCCTGTGATGGTTCCTTCCCTTTGGGTGTCCACCGCCCACGCCGATACCTGTCGGGCGCTACGGTTCTAGCTGTACTGGCGATATGTATGATATATAGTATTCGACGTGTATTAGTGATAATATTTGATGTACGGACACATGGAGATGATGTAGTTTTTCTTATAATTGAAGGCATCCTAATTTGAATACTACTTTATTTTGCGATTTGATTTTTCTTATTGAATGCTCAAATTGGAGAGCACTATGCAAGGCATATGCATATGATTAGTTGAACAATAATGATCTAATTTAGTCTTTGAATTATGAACGTATAGGAAATGTCATCATAGGACGACGAAAGTCTCCCGGGGGAGTGCGACTGGTGCCACGACGATCGAGGTGAGTGCGACAGGCCTCACCTGGACGATGGTAGGCGCTTCAGCATTAAGCTCGAGGAGACCTTCGAAGTTGAAACGGTACGCAACGACGACAAGTGTTTTTTTCATAATTAAGCATGACTTAAACTATTTCAACGTGTAATTTTCATCTTTTACAATTCGAGTATAGTTTATCCCATGCCATGCAAGACGCTATGTCTTGGAGAGGATGGATTTTGAAGACCATGAAAATTTTGAAATGAAGAAAATTCACCTAAGGACCCATCATGATGTGGATTTTGAAGTAAAGTTGTATAATGCTGAGAGCGTAACTCATTTTGGTTGCAAAAATTGGGAAGCATTTTGCAAATTGTATGGTTTTGATGAGGGTATGCTTGTCACCATGGATCTTGGTGATCCTGAAATCGAGGAAGACAATATGGACATTTGGGTCCTTGTTGATACTCCTCCAGTTCTACCGCTATGTGAGTTTCTCAAACATAGTTAAATATTAACTAATTTATATTGTTCACTTCAAAATAGTTGACAGCTTATTTCCATTGACAGCTTATTTTGAAGTATCAAAGAATGTGCAGAAGATGGTAGATAGAACTTACTACACCGATGGCTCTGAGATAACTTACAAGGAGAAAACTCATCTGGTTGGATTTTGTAATGATATTGAGAATTACAATATCTACAATCGAACTCCTCAACATTATGGTCAATACGTGCCACTAGTGCACGTGTTGAACTACGGTAACTACCATGGAGATACCCTGGTAAGTTTTTTTACTATTACGACATCCATGCATCTGTTTGCATACTTCTAAAACTAGTACATCATTGCTAACTACGAAGTTATTACTATGTTTTTCAACAGAGAATCCCAGAGGATTGTGTGCCTCATTTGATGTATCAGAATGGTGGCAGCCTTCATGTTTTGAACATATATCCAGGTCATCCTATGAATCTCAACTGTCCATACCGGATTTCTAAAAGACGTGGAGACATGACAATCAAAGGATGGAAAAAATGTATGGACACTCGTAAGGAGCTTCTTGGAAGCAAAAGGAAGCGAGGCGCAAGAATTGGAGACAGGATGATCTCCATTCTTCATAATGGAGAGTCAGGGTCTATATTGTTTTATGCTATTTTACCTTAAGTGTGTTTAGGTCCTACCTGATACTGATGATCATGTGCTAAGAACAATTATGTAGGGTTGGGTTCGATGACTATGAGGATGATGATCGTATGACTTATTATTAATAACGAGTAGAAGTTGTATGATGATGCTTGATTAATTAGTAGGACTTGTTATTATATATGATGTTATTATATATATATCTGCAGGTGAAATGAACATAGCAGTAGCGTAGGTAAACCAAGGATGAAGATATAAGAGAGGACACTTCTCTCTATTAGCTAGCTAATAACAACCTAAAAATAACCCCCTAAACCCCTAAAATAGCCACTTTTTTTAAAACAAAGAAAAACCTCAGCTCTAGCCAGATGCTGACGCGTGGAAGCCTATTGGTCCCGGTTTATGTCATCAACCGGGACCAAAGGTCCCCCTGCCAGGGCTGCCGGCACTGCCCACGTGGAGGCCCATCAGTCCCGGTTCTGGATTGAACCGGGACTAAAGGGTCGGGGCACTAGTAACGACACTTTAGTCCCGGTTCAGGAACCGGGACCAAAGGCCCTTACGAACCGGGACTATAGGCCCTTTTTCTACCAGTGTTAGTTTTTGTGTGGAGGCTATATATACCCCTCCACCCACTCTTCATTCGTGGAGAGAGCCATCAGAACATACCTACACTTCCAATACACATTTTCTGAGAAAGAACCACCTACTCATGTGTTGAGGCCAAGATATTCCATTGCCACCATATGAATCTTGATCTCTAGCCTTCCCCAAGTTGCTTTCCACTCAAATCTTCTTTCCACCAAATCCATATCCTGTGAGAGAGAGTTGAGTGTTGGGGAGACTATCATTTGAAGCACAAGAGCAAGGAGTTCATCATCAACACACCATTTGTTACTTCTTTGAGAGTGGTGTCTCCTAGATTGGCTAGGTGTCACTTGGGAGCCTCCGACAAAGATTCTGGAGTTGAACAAAGGAGTTTGTAAGGGCAAGGAGATCGCCTACTTCGTGAGGATCTACCGCTAGTGAGGCAAGTCCTTCGTGGGCAATGGCCATGATGGGATAGAGAAGGTTGCTTCTTTGTGGAGCCTTCGTGGGTGGATCCCTCCACGGACTCCCGCAACCGTTACCCTTCATGGGTTGAAGTCGCCATCAACGTGGTTGTACGATAGCACCACCTATCGAAACCACGACAAAAAAATCCGTGTCTCCAATTGCGTTTGAATTCTCCAAACCCTTCCCTTTACATTCTTGCAAGTTGCATGCTTTATTTTCCGCTGCTCATAGACTCTTTGCATGCTTGCTTGAATTGTGTTAAGATTGCTTGACTTGTGCTAAGATAGCTAAAATTTTCCAAAGACTAAAATAGGGAAAAGGATAGATTTTTATTTGGTCAAGTAGTCTAATCACACCCCCCTCTAGACATAGTTTCGATCCTACAAGTGGTATCAGAGCTTTGGTCTCGATTTGCTTTGATTTCCATAGCTTTTGGTGGTCATAGCCTTGGTTTCACAACCCAGGAGAGTATGGCGTCTAGCGAGGGAAGTTATCACCGTAGAGGTCCTTACTTTGATGGTACTAATTTTGCTAGTTGGAAGCATAAGATGAAAATGCATATTCTTGGACATAACCCCGCCGTTTGGGCTATTGTGTGTGTTGGCTTGCAAGGTGAATTCTTTGATGGGAGAGAACCGAATCGTGAAGCTACCGCGGATGAGTTGAAGATGCTACGGTACAATGCTCAAGCTTGTGATATCCTCTTCAATGGATTGTGCCTCGAAGAATTCAACAAAATCGGCCGCCTTGAGAATGCAAAGGAAATTTGGGATACTTTGCATGAAGGTACCGACTCCGTCAAGGAATCCATGTTGGATGTGCTTCAAAGTCAACTTGACAAGTTCAAAATGAAGGATGGTGAAGGTGTCGTTGAAATGTACTCTAGGCTTGCTCTTATCACAAATGATATTGCCGCCTTAGGAAGTGAAGAGTTGGCCGACAAATTCATCATCAAGAAGATCCTAAGAGCCTTGGATGGAAAATACGATACCGTATGCACATTGATCCAAATGATGCCAAATTACAAAGATCTCAAGCCAACGAAACTCATTGGAAGAATTTTTGCTCATGAGATGTCACTCAAGGATAAGGAGGAGCTCCATAACAAGTCAAGTGGTGCTTACAAAGCCTCATGTGAAGCTCCCACATCACCAAGTGAGAAACAACCCTTTAATGAAGAATTGACCCTAATGGTGAAGAACTTCAACGAGTTCTACAACAGTAGAAGCAAGGAGAGAAGTTCCAAGTCAAGGTCCTACAATGACAAGTGATCTTCTCGTCGAGAGCAAAACTGCTACAATTGTGGAAGACCCGGACACTACTCCAATGAGTGTACGGCTCCCCACAAGAGAAGAGAAGATTCTCCCAAAAGAAGAAGTAGAATAGAAGAATCACCATCAAGGGAGAGAAGGAGTAGGGATGATCGACATGAACGAAGACACCCTCGGAGAAGCAAGGATTCGGAAAGGAAGGAAAAGTCATCAAGGAGCTTCACAAAACGAAGATATCAAGCTCGTGTTGGTGAATGGGTATCTGGCTCCGACTCCGACAATGACTCCGAGAGAAGCTATCACTCCGACTCTGAATATACTCAAGATGAAGGTGTTGCCGGACTAGCACTTGTGTCAACCAACTCCTACGACATATTTGATTCACCAAATGAAGGAATTGGAAGATGCTTCATGGCCAAAGGTCCAAAGGTATCACACCCCCGAGTTTGTTGATTTCAATAGTGATGAAGATGACTTGTTAGGTGATGATGAGTTACTTGTTGACAACTATTGTGATGAATGCTATGATGAAATGAATCACAATGATAAGGAGACGATTGAGTCTCTAACTAAAGAACTAAACACTCTTAAGTTAGCTCATGAAACTATCTTAGGAGATCATCAAGAACTTTTTAAGGACTCATGAGAAATTACGTTTTGAAAAGCTCAACCTTGAGCAAGAGCATGAGTTCTTAAAGGCAATCAATGATGATCTTTGCAAGAAAAGTTCTTCTTACATTGCCAAGAGTTTACCCTTATCCACTTACATGGCTCAAGTCAAGTCTAGCACTACTAGGAAAAGGGCTATAGATGAAATGGATACTAATGGCGCACCTGACATGTGGTGCGCCACCACAATATAGCAGTGGCGCACCATGTGCAGGTGTGCCATTAGTGTGGAAGACACTAATGGCGCACCAGATACATGGTGCGCCACTAGTAACAATTTTTTTTCATTTTTCCAAACATACTAATGGCGCATCATGTATACAGTGCGCCATTACTAGTTAAACTAGTAATGGCGCACTGTCCACAGGTGCACCATTACTAAGTTTTTCCCCCCTAGCTAATGGCGCACCGCCAGGGGGTGCGCCATTAGTAATCTTCCCCCTAGCTAATTCGCCCGATCCCTTCGTCCCTTCCTCCACTTCCCCCCTCGCTCCACACCCGCTCCGATGACCCTCGCGCCCTGCCTCGCCATCTCGGTCCTTGCCGCCGACCCACTGCACTGCCGCCCGGTCTCCTCCGCCCATAAGCCCCCCTCCTCCTCCGCCCGTCCATCGCCTTTGGCCTCCTGCCCAACCCGCCGCCGCCCCACCCGCTGCTACACCGCCATCGCCGTTGTCCTTGACCTCCTCTCCCCTCCTCTGAAGAAGCACTGAATTTTTGGCCCCTCTCTCTCTCTCACGCTGGCTCGGCCCCTCTGTTAGGTTTTCCCCCACCCCACCCAAGCGCGCCGCCGGCTGTCTCCCTCATCCAACTCCGACCCCTCCACGCCTCGCCGCCGTCGCCGCCGTCCCCCGACTCCGCCCCGCCCTCACCGCCTGACGCCAGTGAGTTCACCGTCTCTCTCTCTCCTCTATCGTGTGTACTACTCTAGTGTGAAATGCTCTAATGTGAAACAATTTTGTATGGTGCTGGCAATTTGGTTGGTACTGTCAATGCTTAGTGTGATTTTGTTGGTACAACCAATGATCCTGCTAGTGTGAATTGGCTGCTGCTGCTAGTTTGGTTGCCTGATGTGTTTCTGTATGGTGCGTGGTAGATAGTGGCTACTATGACATCAGATTAGCAATTTTTGGACGACGACATAACTGAATTTTTGGTCTAACACCAAGATCTCCTACTCCTAATCAATTGAACGAAACCCATTGTTGACTGTACCAATTGAACAAAGCTGCAGGGTACATTATGTTGAAGATTTCCTACTTTAGTGATTTTTACGAAGAGCACTTAAAAATTTAGTCAAAATTGATTTCCTACTTTAGTTAAAAATTATTTGAATTAGTTTTAGTGCAACATAGGCAACTCAGAGTTTGAGAATGGCATTAAATGAAATTGTTTTTGGGGTAAATTCTATTATGAAATAATTCCTACTTTTATTTAAAATGTAGATGAAATGATTTGGAACACCAAGCAAGAGTTATGTTTCAAGTTGCTAAACCTTTTCATATAAGCTTGCAGAAGATTTAATTGGTCATACAGAAAATGAAAAATGAAGGTCATACCGATCCTAGTTGTTATTATTTTTCATGGCTAGAAGATATATTGTTGTACCCCGAGTGAAGGGAAGGAGTTTTCCGGGTTTTGTCTCCGACCATCATGTCGTGATGATTTTGCAGGTACCCCGAGAGGCGCTTGAGTTTGCCGGAATGTTGATTAATTTCCGTTCCGGCAAATTCGGGTACTCCATATGTCCTATTTTCAGCAAAGGTCATGCTGAAATTTTTCGTGAATTTTAGCATGACTTTGCTAAAAATAGGACATATGGGGTACTTGCGACAAACGCATGGGCCAGGGTATCTTAGTACTTAATTAAGTAGGATCAACTGCCTCTTGTGTTATACATATAGAAGTGCGATATCAACTCATAGTTATTACTAATGTCAGCTGCTCGTTATTGGTAAACCCTAATCTGGAAGAGGAACCACTCATCCTATGTAGTTTTGAATTATGACCGTAGGAAATGTCGTCATCGGACGACGAATGTATCCTGGGGGAGTGCGACTGGTGCAGCGACGACAATTGTTTTTTTCATAATTAAGCATGACTTCAACTATTTCAACCTGTAATTGGACAGGATGGATTTTGTAGACCATGAAATTTCTGAAACAAAGAAAATTCACCTAAGGACTCATCACGATGTGGACTTTGAAGTAACTCTGTATAATTCTGAGGGCGTAATCCATTTTGGTTGCAAAAATTGGGAAGCATTTTGCAAGATGTATGGTTTTGATGAGGGTATGCTTATCACCGTGGATCTTGGTAATCCTGACATGGACCAAGACAATATGGACATTTGGGTCCTTGTTGATACGCCTCCAGTTCTACCGCTATGTGAGTTTCTCAAACATAGTTATTAGCTAATTTATATTGTTTATTTCAAAATAGTTGACAACTTATTCCCATTGACAGCCTATTTTTATTGTTCAAAGAATGTGCGGGAGATGGTAGACAAAACCCACTACACCGATGGCTCCGAATTAACAACTTACAAGGAGAAAAATCATCTGGTCGTATTTTGTACTTACATTGAGAATTACAATATCTACAATCAAACTCCTCAACTTTATGGTCAATATGTGCCACTAGTGCGTGTGTTCAACTATGGTAACGACCATGGAGATACCTTGGTAACATTTTTACTATTACGACATCCGTGCATCTTTTGCATACTTCTAAAACTAGTACATCACTGCTAACTATGATGTTATTAATATGTTTTTCAACAGATAATCCCAGAGAATTGTGTGCCTCATTTGCTGTATCAGAAAGGTAGTCTTAATGTTTTGAACATACAGCCAGGTCATCCAACGAATCTCAACTGTCCATACGAGATTTCTAAAAGAAGTGGAGACATGAAAATCAAAGGATGGAAAAAATGTATGGACAGTCGTATGGAGGTTCTTGGAAGCAAAAGGAAGCGAAGTGCAAGACTTGGAGACAGGATATTCTCAATTCTCCATAATGGAGAGCCAGGGTCTATATTGTTTTATGCTATTTTACCTTAAATAGGGTATTTAGGTCCTGCCTAATACTGATGATCATGTGCTAAGAAAAATTAAGTAGGGTTGGTTGGATGACTATCAAGATGATGATCGTATGACTTGTTATTAATAACGAGTAGAAGTTGTATGATGATGATTAGTAGGACTTGTTAGGATTAGTATTACTTCCGACAAACTCGCTACTCACGGTCTCGAGACTTGTAATGTTCTATCTTTGTTCGGTCTTTTGAATTCGGAGACTAATATGATGAATTGTATTCGGCGACTAATCTTCTATTGTATTCGATGAATCTGCTCTTGCTGTGTGGTGTTGTCTATATTCTGTCCAATAATATATTTTGTTACCAGTGCAAAAATCAGAAAAGTAAAAAAACCCTAATATTCATAGTAATGGCGCATCACCCCATAGTTCGCCATTAGTATGCCAAAGCACATGGCCCCCTGGGAGGCATACTAATGGCGCATGTTGGTCTATACTAATGGTGCACGATGTGGTGCGCCATTAGTATACCAGATACTAATGGTGCACCTGTGGTGCGCCATTAGTATATAATACTAGTGGCGTTGTACTAGTGGCGCACCAGTAGTGAGCCATTAGTAGGAAAAACTGGTGCGCCACTAGTAGGCCTTTTCCTAGTAGCAAGATCAAGAAAGATTCTTCCTCTAGTAGTAACAATAATCATGCTAAATCCAAAGTTGTTTCTTCTAGTAGTTCTCTTGATACCACTAATGATTCTCTTAGCCAAGTTACACTTGAGGAAGAAAATAGCTTATTGAAGGGAATTATAGAGAAATGTGTTTACAATAGCCTTGCTGGGAGTAAGCAATTCGAGGAAATTGTACGCAAGCAAGGAAGGCACCGGAAGAATCAAGTTATTGGTTTTGAACGAAAGTTCAATGCCAATGGAGTTGAGTGGGAAGAAGATCAATACCCCAAGAGAAATTTTTTTCCTCAACAAGAGAAGTATGATCCTACTTCATCCAAAGGGACACAAGCTCAAGATGATCTTCCACCACAAGACCACAAGCAAAAAGGCAAGGACAAGCTTCAAGAGGAAATTGATGCATTTGAAGAAGCTCCTAAGGCCTTGGTCAAATGGGTTCCCAAGACTACATCAAGTTCCACTTCATCAAGTACAACTACAACTCCGAGGATTCCCATCAAGATGGTGTGGATCCCGAAGAAGAAGAACTAGAGACTTCTTGAGGGTGACTCCGCTAATATACTTCACTCTTATCATTTTGGCAAGAACAAGTGCAATCAACTTCCACATCTTGCACTAGTTCAGGGAGTCACAAACCCTCTTGTTGGTAAGACAAGGGACAAGGTAACCTAAAGCTTTCATAGACATCATCTTGTGTGCATCACTCTATGTGTATGGATACCCTTGTTTGTTCCATGTGGGACTAACCCGTGTAGGTATTGGAAGTGCAACTCACTCCAAAGGATAGCTCCAAATGATCTACATCAACATAGAGAATCCACATCTTAAACACCTACATGAAGTCATCATCGACAAAACCCATGGTTAGTCCATCCCTCTTAGGGGGGATCTCACATCTAGGGGGAGCTTTACTCTAACAATTGAGTTAAAGCAATTCTAATGGTGTGAACACAACAACGCTTTATGTAAAAGTGGTAACCCCACTCGTGCTTAAATGATGAGTATGACCTATGATCAAATGTTCTCATTTGACTCCTAAGTCAATATACTCATATATAGATGACCTAGTCATCGCCAATTGGTTGATAGATGCTAGAATTGTTTGTGCATGCTTTGCCACATATTTCATTTGCCATTTTATTGTGTGAGCATGTTTGTTGCATAATTTACTGATTCTAGGACATCCACTTGTTGTTTTGATTGATTGGTTTTCTTTTCTTTTGGCCAAGTGGATGGACAAGAATGCCTAAGAACCTTCTCTAGCTATCTATGCTTTTCTCGTCTCAAGCTCTATTCATGTTGCATCACAAAATTTGATCAAGTCAGATTCGAACCACTCTATGTGAGGAGCACTTGGAGTCCCCGATTTGTCATAGACTTAAACTTCCAAAACTTCTTTATGCATTTCGGTCTGACCGATTTACCCATTTCGGTCATACGGAGATCACTAAGTCGATCTAGGTTTTCAACGTCGGTGCAACCGACTTGCACTTTTTGGTCACACCGAGTTTCAGTAACTGCTTGGAGTTATGAATCTTGGTGACACCGAGTTGTTCCACTCGGTCACACCGACAGGGTCGGGCTATATATATCCACGGGTCAAATTTTGGACAAATTCCGAACCTCCTCGACCCGCACTTAGCCCGCTCTGCCTCCAGGGTCTCCGGATCATCCTCCTCGTCGCCAGCCGCCTCCTGCCGCTGGTCTCCGCCGCCGTCAACGGGAATCATCCCCTCCGTTGCCACCGTAGCGAGTTCATTGCCGAACTAGGGTATGAACTCGATCACTGTGCTATCCCTATCTGATTCCTAGCACATTGTGTTCGCCATGTATCTTGCCATGATTGAGATCATTCTCATCCAGTCAAAACACTCCGTAGTTTAGTCATGAATTGAAAATTTAGGGTTAGGTTTCCGCAGAAACCATCTCGGACCCACCGAGTTGTGGAACTCGGTACCACCGATTCGGCTCAGGCCATTGCACAGGTGATTCTCGGTCTGACCAAGAATTGCAAATCGGCGTGACCGAGTTCAGGACTTTGTGAAACCCTAGCACTCTCGGTGCCACCAAATTGTGACTTGGTCTGACCGAGTTCACTAGTTTAGGTTCCAACAGCTGCTTCGGTATCACCGAGTTTACAGATCGGTTGATTCGAAATGCTTTCTGTGGAAAACTAAAACTAAGTTTTTGACTCATTCTTTTGCAAAAACCTCTGCATTTTGTGATGCTTATCCACTCTATCTCATCTATATCTATTCACAGGGTCTGCTCTCAGTGTTTGCAATATGTCTGATCAGAGTGACAGCCAGAACAAGTTAGACGAGCAGGTTCACTTGAGTGAGGGCACTAGTCGCTCTAGCAGCTCAGATGATGGCAGCAGGAGCACCCCAAGCAACTTACCCAAAGCTGCCACCAGGGCCAGCAAGAAAAGAACTTCAGAGTCAGAGGATGAGGACTATGTGGCTGAGGAAGAAGAAACCACCTCAAAGAGAAAAGTCCTAAAGAAGGAATATGCCACAGCTGCTACCACCAAGCCAGGCATGAAGCAAAAGGTTCCTGCCAAGAGAATTCCAATGTCTAAGGACAGAGCATCTACCCAAAAGACTTTGGGATCTGCACCCAAAGAGCAGGTTGTGGCAGAGAAGAAGAGCAAAGAGAGGGTCAATAAGACCACTGCCAGAGTGCTTGGGAGATCCTCAATCATGAGAGATTCTGAAGAGGAAGAAGAAGAAGATGCTACACCAGCACCCAAAGCTCAGAAGCTTATGGGTGATGCCATCAGGGTAGGGGCTGTTCCATCTAAGCCTAAGACTGCTCCAAAGGCTGCAGCTCCAGCTCCAAAGCCAAAACCAAAGAGGAGCACAAGGAACATCCCTACTAAGGAGAAGAACAAGGCCGAGTGCCTGAAGCTGAAATGGAAGAAGAAGATGATGAGTCACGTGTATTTAGGAAGCTGAAGCCAAAAATTCCAGATCACAATGATGTTCATCCAGTAGCTGAGAATGTGAAGATAAGGAAGGACTCAGGTCTAAGGCTATGGAGAGAGTCTGATCCATATGCCACCAGGAGAAGGACTGCTGCGGACTACAGGTTCTATACAAAGGAATAGCAGGACTTCTATGAGACAGTCTTGCTTGACAAGAAGCCCATAGTGTGTGACATGAGACGGATTGACTGGGAGTACATCAGGGAGAATGATGAACATTATCCAGGTGTGTATGACAGTTTCAAGGCGTGTGGAGTCGATGAGTTTGTGGCTCAGAAGCTCACAAAATGGAATGATGAGCTTATCATGCAGTTCTACTCCACAGCTCAGTTATACCCAGATGGAAGGATTGTCTGGATGTCTGAAGGTACTAGGTACCAGTCCACGGTTGCTGAATGGACGAAGTTGATCAATGCTCTGAAAGAGAGTGAAGATGTCTTGGATGTCTATGCCAACAAGAAGAAGGATCACAACTCCATGGCACACATGTATAAGGAGATCCCAGATGCTGCTCTTGAGACACATAAGTTTGGTCTGTACATTACCTTCTGTCAGGCTTGCCTACTATCAACTGGATCCTCAGGCACACTCTCTTGCCAAAGTTAGGTGATCACAAGATGATCAGAGTCCATGCAATAAACTTGCTTCATATCTTTGATGTCCCACAGAAGTTCAAAGTCGTGAGCCTTATAGTTGAAACTATCAAGAGGATAGCTGCAGATCAGAAGAGGAGTTGTGGGTATGCCCCATAGATCCAGGAGCTGATCAACTCCAAGATGGGCACTGGCACATATCTACTGGACAAGGAGCACATACCTATCTATCTAGACTTTGAGGACAACCAAGTGGTGATATATGAATATGAACCATCATCTGTGCACGCACAAGCCAAGAAGGAGAAGGCAAAGGCTGAAAAGGCTGCTAGGATGCCAACTACTGAAGAAGCATCTCAGTATCTTCTGAAGAGCAAGCAAGATTAGCTTGGCTACTTGATTGCCTCCACTTTGAGGATTGAGAAGGGACTGGCCACCCTGACTTAAAACCAGGAGAGCTTGGAGAGGATCGTGGAACAAAAGTTCTATGACTTGGATGTGAAGGTAACTGAGATCCAGTCTGTTATGGAGAAACTTCAGGATGATATGCAGGAGAGGAAGGGCAAGACAACCACTGATGCATTTGCCAGAGTGCCTAGAGCTCAGAGGTCTACTGCAGTGCCTGTTCCAGACACCAGAGCCACTTCATCTGCACCAGCTACAGCTTCAGTGCCACCAGCTCCTGCACCTACTCCATCAGCTCCATCTACTTCGACTGAAGCCTTCGTTCATGGAGTTATCCGAACACCACCACCTGAAGACCAAGCTTGAGAGACGATTTAGAGCTATGCATTTTCTAGGATCTTTTTGGTAACTTGTTGCCAAAGGGGGAGAAAAATGTATAGATCACAGGCTTCGAGAGAGAGCATTGCTTTTTATTCTCTCTTGCTTTGGTGGTTGAACTTTATTTGCTTTGCTTGTTTGAGATACCTTTTGTCTATGTGATACTTGGATGATCATGTGTTTGATCATATGCTACTTTAATGCTTGTTGGATGACATTATCATTTTATCCCTATATGATCATTCACTTTGCTTGGTGATGAGTGCATGTATTTAATTATTATCATTTTGAGCGCTCCACCAAGATGTATGTGACATAGAAGAGTAACCCATGAGCGTAATTCTCTGTGCATTTGCAGTCCAAAGCAAATCATAAACTATGCAGAAATTTAGGGGGAGCTCTTGCTTTTCACATACTTCTCAAAGCGACAACGTTTTTCACTCTTATTATCATTTGTCGAAGCTTTGATCTATATGGTGTCATCAATTACCAAAAAGGGGGAGATTGAAAGTGCAACTATCTCTAGGTGGTTTTGGTAATTCCTAACAACATATAGCTCATTGAGCTAATGCTATTCCAAGATTAATATTTCAGGAAAAGCTCAATGAATGGCATGGCATGGATGAGGAAAGTGGACCCCTCAAAATATTAAGGACAAAAATATTGGCTCAAGCTCAAAGCTCAAGACTCTACATTTTATATTTTAGTGATCCAAGATCACATTGAGTCTATAGGAAAAGCGAATACTATCAAGGAGGGATGAGGTGTTGTTTAATGAGGTTCTTGCTTCATAGTGCTTAGTGATATGCTCCAAAACCCTCAACTACCTTCCCACATCCACATATGACCTAAACCAAAAGTCAAACTCGGCCCCACTGATTCTCTCTATCCGGCGCCACCAAGTTTCAAATGTCATAGCCACTGCCACAAACCCTAGGCAAATCCGTCTCATCAATAAGGATCTCGATCACACCGAGATGGGATTGTAATCTCTCTGTTTCCCTTCGTAACGTTTTGGTCCTACCGAGATGAGCGATCAGTCCCACCAAGATTGCAACGTAAACTCTCTGTTTCTCTTTTGTAACATTTCGGTCCCACCGAAATGAGCGGTCGGTCCCACTGAGTTTACCTGACTAACTCTCTGGTTAGCTTATTACCAAAATCGGTCCCATCGAGTTTGTATAATCGGTCACATCGAGATTACGTTATACCCTAACCCTAACCATATCGGTCCTACCGAGTTGCATCTCAGTCCCACCGAAAATCCTAATGGTCACTAGGTTTGCTGCATCGGTTTGACCGAGTTTCTCCATTCGGTCTCACTAGAGATTTGTAAATTGTTTGTAACGGTTAGTTTTTGTGTGGAGGCTATCTATACCCCTCCACCCACTCTTCATTCGTGGAGAGAGCCATCAGAACATACCTACACTTCCAATACACATCTTCTGAGAAAGAACCACCTACTCATGTGTTGAGGCCAAGATATTCCATTCCCAATATATGAATCTTGATCTATAGCCTTCCCCAAGTTGCTTTCCACTCAAATCTTCTTTCCACCAACTCCATATCCTTTGAGAGAGAGTTCAGTGTTGGGGAGACTATCATTCGAAGCACAAGAGCAAGGAGTTCATCATCAACACACCATTTGTTACTTCTTGGAGAGTGGTGTCTCCTAGATTGGCTAGGTGTCACTTGGGAGCCTCCGACGAAGATTGTGGAGTTGAACCAAGGAGTTTGTAAGGGCAAGGAGATCGCCTACTTCGTGAAGATCTACCTCTATTGAGGCAAATCCTTCGGGGGCGATGGCCATGATGGGATAGACAAGGTTGCTTCCTCGTGGACCCTTCGTGGGTGGAGCCCTCCGTGGACTCACGCAACCATTACCCTTCGTGGGTTGAAGTCTCCATCAACGTGGATGTACGATAGCACCACCTATCGGAACCACGACAAAAACATCCGAGTCTCCAATTGCGTTTGAATTCTCCAAACCCTTCCCTTTACATTCTTATAAGTTGCGTGCTTTAATTTCCGCTGCTCATAGACTCTATGCATGCTTGCTTGAATTGTGTTAAGATAGCTAAAATATGCCAAAGACTAAAATTGGGAAAAGGATAGATTTTTATTTGGTCAAGTAGTCTAAGCACCCCCCCTCTAGACATATTTTCGATCCTACACCGGTCCACCCACATATCAAATTATCAAAGTATCGAACGCGAATCATATGAGCTGATGAAAACTAGCTTGACGATAATTCCCATGTGTCCTTGGGAGCACTTTCCTTTATATAAGAGTTTGTCCAGGCTTGTCATTTGCTACAAAAAGGATTGGGTCGCCTTGCTGCACCTTGTCTACTTTTGTTACTTGTTACCCATTACAAATTAGCTTATCACACAACTATCTATTACCGATACTTTCAGTGCTTGCAGAGAATACCTTACTGAAAACCGCTTGTCATTTCCTCCTGCTCCTCGTTGGGTTCGACACTCTTACTTATCAAAAGGACTACGATAAATCCCCTATACTTGTGGGTCATCAAGACTCTTTTCCGGAGCCGTTGCTAGGGAGTGAAGTGCCGTTGGTAGGTGGAATTTGGTATGGAAAAATTTATATAGTGTGCTGAAATTTACTGTCACCTGTTACTATGGAAAGTAATCCTTTGAGGGGCTTGTTCGGGGTATCTTCACCCCGACCAGTACAGCAAAGAGTTTCTCCTCAACCTACTGAACCTACTGAAAATGTTTACTTTGAAATTCCTTCGGGTATGATAGAGAAACTGCTAGCTAATCCTTTTACAATAGATGGAACATTGTATCCTGATTTGCCACTAATCTACGTGGATGAAATTTCTGGATTATTTAAGCTTTCAGGTATGCCCGAGGATGTTATCAAGAAAAAGGTTTTCCCTTTATCTTTGAAGGAAAAGGCATTGACATGGTTTAGGCTAAGTGATGATATTGGATCATGGAACTACAACCGATGGAAATTATATCCTATGCAGCTGGTTCATCGTGATCGTAATTATATATATAATTTTTGGCCTCGTGAAGGAGAAAGCATTGCTCAAGCTTGGGGGAGGCTTAAGTCAATGTTATATTCATGCCCCAATCATGAGCTCTCAAGAGAAATTATTATTCGAAATTTTATGCTTAGCTTTCTCTCAATAATCGCTCCATGCTCGACACTTCTTGTACTGATTCTTTTATGATGAAGACTATTGAATTCAGATGGGATGTATTGCAAAGAATTAAACGCAACTCTGAAGATTGGTAAATCGACAAAGGTAAGGAGTCAGGTATAACAACTAAGTTTGATTATGTTAAATCTTTTATATATACCGATGCTTTTCGTGAATTTAGTACTAAATATGGACTTGACTCTGAGATAGTAGCTTCTTTCTGTGAATCCTTTGCTACTCATGTTGATCTCCCTAAGGAGAAGTGGCTTAAATATCATCCTCCCATTGAAGTAAAAGTTGTTGAACCTACTAAAGTTGAAGAAAAGACTATCACTTATAATGTTGATCCTATTGTTGCTACGGCTTATATTGAGAAACCACCTTTCCCTGTTAGAATAAAGGATCATGCTAAAGCTTCAACTGTGGTCAACAAAAGTAACATTAGAACACCCAAACCCTCTGAGAAAATTAAAGTTGGACCTAGTATTGCTATGGTTAAAGATATCTTGTCCGCTAATATTGATGGGCATGTTATTTACTTTTGTGATGAAGCTGCTAGAATTGCTAGACCCGATACTAAAAATAAACATAGACTTATTGTTGACAAGCCTGTTGTTTCTGTTAAAATAGGAGATCACTGCTATCATGGCTTATGTTATATGGGTGATAGTGCGAGTGCAATAACTCATTCTTTATATGAAGAAATTATGCATGATATTACACCTGCTGTGATAGAAGCTATTGATTTTACAATTAAGCTTGCCAATAGAGATACTATTTCACCGATTGGGATTGTTAGAGATGTTGAAGTCTTGTGTGGGAAAGTTAAATATCCTACTAATTTTCTTTGCTCTTCATTACCCACAACATGATTTTTTTCCCATTATATTTGGTAGACCCTTCTTGAATATTGTTAATGCTAAGATAGACTGCAAAAAGGATATTGTTTCTGTTGGTTTAGGGGATATGTCTCATGATTTTCATTTTGCTAAATTTCGTAGAGAACCCAATGATAAAGAATTGCCTAGTAAAGATGAAATTATTGGTCTTGCTTCTATTGCCATGCCTCCTAGTGATCCTTTAGAACAATATTTGCTAGACCGTGAAAATGATATGTTTATGAATGAAAGAAGGGAAATAGATGAAGTATTCTTTAAACAGGGACCGATTTTGAAGCACAACTTGCCTGTTGAAATTCTAGGGGATCCTCCACCACCCAAGGGTGATCCCGTGTTTAAGCTTAAACCATTGCCTGATACTCTTAAATATGCTTATCTCGATTAAAAGAAGATATCTCCTGTTATTATTAGTGCTAACCTTTCAGAGCAGGAAGAACATAAATTATTGAAAACTCTTAAGAAGCGCCATGTTGCTATTGGATATAGTCTTGATGATCTTAAGGTCATCAGTCCCACTCTAAGACAACACAAAATAAAATGAGAGAAAGATGCTAAATCGGTTGTCGATCACCAACGACGGTTAAATCCTAAGATGAAAGAAGTGGTATGAAAAGAAATACTAAAGCTTCTGGAAGCAGGTATAATTTATCCTGTTGCTGATAGTCAGTGGGTAAGTCCTGTCCATTGTGTCCCTTAGAAAGGAGGTATTATTGTTGTTCCTAATGATAAAGATGAATTGATCCCACAAAGAATTGTTACAGGTTATAGAATGGTAATTGATTTTCGCAAATTAAAGAAAGCTACTAAAAAGGATCATTACCCTTTACCTTTTATTGATCAAATACTAGAAATATTATCCAAACATACACATTTTTGCTTGCTAGATGGTTATTCTGGTTTCTCTCAAATACCTGTGTCAAAAGAGAATAAAAAAGGCCACCTTTACTTGCTCGTTTGGTACCTTTGCTTATAGACATATGCCTTTTGGTTTATGTAATGCACCTGCTACCTTTCCAAGATGTATGACTACTATATTCTCTGACTTTTGTGAAAAGATTGTTGAGGTGTTCATGGATGACTTTTCCGTACATGGAACTTCTTTTGATGATTGCTTTAGCAACCTTGATCGAGTCTTGCAGAGATGTGAAGAAACTAATCTTGTCTTGAATTGGGAGAAGTTCCACTTTATGGTTAATGAAGGCATTGTCTTGGGGCATAAAATTTCTGAAAGAGGTATTGAAGTTGATAAAGCTAAATTTGATGCTATTGAAAAGATGTCGTGGCCTAAGGACATTAATGGTATAAGAAGTTTCCTTGGCCATGCAGGTTTTTATAGGACGTTCATTAAAGACTTCTAAAAAAATTCCAGGCCTCTAACTAATCTCTTACAAAACGATGTTCCTTTTGTCTTTTATGATGATTGTGTACATGCATTTGAAATACTTAAGAAAGCTTTGATTTCTACACCCATTGTTCAGCATCCTGATTGGAATTTACCCTTTGGAATTATGTGTGACGCTAGTGATTATGTTGTAGGTGCCGTTCTAGGACAAAGAGTTGATAAGAAATTAAATGTTATCCAATATGCTAGTAAAACTCTAGACAATGCCTAGAGAAATTATGCTTCTTCTGAAAAAAAAAATTTAGCAGTTGTATTTGCTTGTGGTAAGTTCAGACCTTATATTGTTGATTCTAAAGTAACTGTTCACACTGATCATGCTGCTATTAAATATCTTATGGAAAAGAAAGATGATAAACCTAGACTTATTAGGTGGGTTCTCCTACTACAAGAATTTGATTTGCATATTATTGATAGAAAAGGAGTTGAGATCCCCGTTGCAGACAACTTGTCAAGGTTAGAGAATGTTCTTGATGACCTACTACCTATAGATGATAGCTTTCCTAATGAACAATTAGCTGTCATAAATGCTTCTCGTACTGCTCCATGGCATGTTGATTATGCCAATTACATTGTTGCTAAATTTATACCACCTAGTTTCACATACCAGCAAAAGAAAAAGTTTTTCTATGATTTAAGATATTACTTCTGGGATGACCCACACCTTTATATATAAAGGAGTAGATGGTGTTATTAGACGTTGTGTACCTGAGCATGAATAGGAACATATCCTACGCAAGTGTCACTCCGAGGCTTATGGAGGACACCACGCTGGAGATAGAACTGCACATAAGATATCCCAATCCGGTTTTTATTGGCCTACTCTCTTCAAGGATGCCCATAAGTTTGTCTTGTCTTGTGATGAATGTCAAAGAATTGGTAATATTAGTAGACATCAAGAAATGCCTATGAATTATTCACTTGTTATTGAACCATTTGAAGTTTGGGGTTTTGATTATATGGGATCGTTTCCTTCCTCTAATGGGTATATGCTACCTCTTGAGCACTGCGTTGGATTTCCCCGAAGAGGAAAGGATGATGCAGTAGAGTAGCGTAAGTATTTCCCTCAGTTTTTGAGAACCAAGGTATCAATCTAGTAGAGGTTGCGCGCACGTCCCTAGTACCTGCACAAAACAAATAACTCCTCGCAACCAACGCGATAAGGTGTTGTCAATCCCATCATGGTCACTTACAACAGTGAGATCTGGTAGATATGATAAGATAATATTTTTGGTATTTTTGTGATAAAGATGCAAAGTAAAATAAAGGCAAAGTAAAAAAGCAAAGGAAATAACTAAGTAGTGGAAGATTAATATGATGAAGATAGAACCCGAGGGCCATAGGTTTCATTAGTGGCTTCTCTCAAGAGCGTAAGTATTTTACGGTGGGTGAACGAATTACTATTGAGCAATTGACAGAATTGAGCATAGTTATGAGAATATCAAGGTATGATCATGTATATAGGCATCACGTCCGAGGCAAGTAGACCGACTCCTGCCTGCATCTACTACTATTATTCCACTCATCGACCGCTATCCAGCATGCATCTAGAGTATTAAGTTCATGAAAACAGAGTAACGCCTTAAGCAAGATGACATGATGTAGAGGGATAAATTCATGAAATATGATAAAAACCCCATCTTGTTATCCTCGATGGCAACAATACAATACGTGCCTTGCTGCCACTACTGTCACTGGGAAAGAAAACCGCAAGATTGAACCCAAAGCTAAGCACTTCTCCCATTGCAAGAAAGATCAATCTAGTAGGCCAAACCAAACTGATAATCCGAAGAGACTTGCAAAGATAACCAATCATACATAAAAGAATTCAGAGAAGATTCAAATTGTTCATAGATAAACTTGATCATAAACCCACAATTCATCAGTCTCAACAAACACACCGCAAAAACAAGATTACATCGAATAGATCTCCACAAGAGAGGGGGAGAACATTGTATTGAGAGCCAAAAAGAGAGAAGAAGCCATCTAGCTAATAACTATGGACCCAAAGGTCTGAGGTAAACTACTCACACTTCAAAGGAGAGGCTATGGTGTTGATGTAGAAGCCCTCCGTGATGGATGCCCCCTCTGGCAGTGTTGGGGAACGTAGTAATTTCAAAAAAATTCCTACGCACACGCAAGATCATGGTGATGCACAACAACGAGAGGGGAGAGTGTTGTCTACGTACCCACGTAGACCGACTGCGGAAGCGTTGACACAACGTAGAGGAAGTAGTCGTATGCCTTCCCGATCCGACCGATCCAAGCACCGTTACTCCGGCACCTCCGAGTTCTTAGCACATGTACAACTCGATGACGATCCCCGGGCTCCGATCCAGCAATGCGTCGGGGAGGAGTTCCGTCAGCACGACGGCGTGTTGACGATCTTGATGTTCTACCGACGCAGGGCTTCGGCTAAGCACTACAACGATATGATCGAGGTGGAATATGGTGGCAGGGGGCACCGCACACGGCTAAAGAACGATTTCAATGATCAACTTGTGTGTCTAGAGGTGCCCCTTGCCTCCGTATATAAAGGAGCCAAGGGGAAGGGGGCCGCCGGCCAGGTTGGGGGCGTAGGAGGAGTCCTACTCCTACCGGGAGTAGGACTCCCCCCCCAATCCTAGTTGGACTAGGATTCCCCGAGGGGGAAAGAGAGAGAGGGGGCCGGCCACCTCTCCTAGTCCTAATAGGACTAGGGGAGGGGGGAGGCACGCGGCCACCTTGGGCTGCCCCTTTCTCCTTTCCACTAAAGCCCATTAAGGCCCATATGGCTCCCGGGGGGGTCCGGTAACCTCCCAGTACTCCGGTAAAATCCTGATTTCACACGGAACACTTCCGATATCCAAATATAGGCTTCCAATATATCAATCTTTATGTCTTGACCATTTCGAGACTCCTCTTCATGTCCGTGATCACATCCGGGACTCCGAACTAACTTCGGTACATCAAAATGCATAAACACATAATAACTGTCATCGTAACGTTAAGCGTGCGGACCCTACGGTTCGAGAACAATGTAGACATGACTGAGACACATCTCCGGTCAATAACCAATAGCGGGACCTGGATGCCCATATTGGCTCCTACATATTCTACGAGGATCTTTATCGGTCAGACCGCATAACAGCATACGTTGTTCCCTTTGTCATCGGTATGTTACTTGCCCGAGATTCGATCGTCGGTATCCAATACCTAGTTCAATCTCGTTACCGGCAAGTCTCTTTACTCGTTCCGTAATACATCATCTCGCAACTAACTCATTAGTCGCAATGCTTGCAAGGCTTATGTGATCTGCATTACCGAGAGGGCCCAGAGATACCTCTCTGACAATCGGAGTGACAAATCCTAATCTCGAAATACGCCAACCCAACATCTACCTTTGGAGACACCTGTAGAGCTCCTTTATAATCACCCAGTTACGTTGTGACGTTTGGTAGCACACAAAGTGTTCCTCCGGTAAACGGGAGTTACATAATCTCATAGTCATAGGAACATGTATAAGTCATGAAGAAAGCAATATCAACATACTAAACGATTGGGTGCTAAGCTAATGAAATGGGTCATGTCAATCAGATCATTCAACTAATGATGTGATCCCGTTAATCAAATAACAACTCTTTGTCCATGGTTAGGAAACATAACCATCTTTGATTAACGAGCTAGTCAAGTAGAGGCATACTAGTGACACTCTGTTTGTCTATGTATTCACACATGTATTATGTTTCCGGTTAATACAATTCTAGCATGAATAATAAACATTTATCATGAAATAAGGAAATAAATAATAACTTTATTATTGCCTCTAGGGCATATTTCCTTCAGTCTCCCACTTGCACTAGAGTCAATAATCTAGTTCACATCATCATGTGATTTAACAGAAATAGTTCACATCACCATGTGATTAACACCCATAGTTCACATCGCCATGTGACCAACACCCAAAGGGTTTACTGGATTTAGTAATCTAGTTCACATCGCTATGTGATTAAACCCAAAGAGTACTAAGGTGTGATCATGTTTTGCTTGTGAGAGAATCTTAGTCAACGGGTCTGCCACATTCAGATCCACATGTATTTTGCAAATTTCTATGTCAACAATGCTCTGCATGGAGCTACTCTAGCTAACTGCTCCCACTTTCAATATGTATCTAGACCGAGACTTAGAGTCATCTATATTAGTGTCAAAACATGCATCGGTGTAACCCTTTACGACGAACCTTTTGTCACGTCCATAGTCGAGAAACATATCCTTATTTCACTAAGGATAATTCTGACCGCTGTCCAGTGATCTACTCCTAGGTCACTATTGTACTCCCTTGCCGAATCAGTGCAGGGTATACAATAGATCTGGTATACAGCATGACATACTTTATAGAACCTATGGCCAAGGCATAGGGAATGACTTTCATTCTCTTTCTATCTTCTGCCGTGGTCGGGCTTTGAGTCTTACTCAACTTCACACCTTGTAATATAGGCAAGAACTCTTCCTTTGACTGCTCCATTTTGAACTACTTCAAAATCTTGTCAAGGTATGTATTTATTGAAAAAACTTATCAAGCATCTTGATCTATCTCTATAGATCTTGATGCTCAATATGTAAGCAGCTGCACCGAAGTCTTTCTTTGAAAAACTCCTTTCAAAAATCCTTTATGCTTTACAGAATAATTCTACATTATTTCCGATCAACAATATGTCATTCACATATACTTTATCAAAAATGCTGTAGTGGTCCCACTCACTTTCTTGTAAATACAGGCTTCACCGCAAGTCTGTATAAAACTATATGCTTTGATGAACTTATCAAAGCGTGTATTCCAACTCTGAGATGCTTGCACCAGTCAATAGATGAATCGCTGGAGCTTGCATATTTTGTTAGCACCTTTAGGATTGACAAAACCCACTGGTTGCATCATATACAACTCTTCTTTAAGAAATCCATTAAGGAATGCAGTTTTGTTTATCCATTTGCCAGATTTCATAAAATGTGGCAGTTGCTAACATGATTCGGACAGACTTAAGCATAGACACGAGTGAGAAACTCTCATCGTAGTCAACACTTTGAACTTGTCGAAAACCTTTTTTGACAATTCTAGCTTTGTAGATAGTAACACTACTATCAACGTCCATCTTCCTCTTGAAGATCCATTTATTTTCTATGGCTTGCCGATCATCGGGCAAGTCAACCAAAGTCCATACTTTGTTTTCATACATGAATCCCATCTCAGATTTCATGGCCTCAAGCCATTTTGCGGAATCTGGGCTCATCATCGCTTCCTCATAGTTCGCATGTTCCTCATGGTCTAGTAACATGACTTCCAGAACAGGATTACTGTACCACTCTGGTGCGGATCTCACACTGGTTTACCTACGAGATTCGGTAGTAACTTGATCTGAAGTTTTATGATCATCATCATTAGCTTCCTCACTAATTGGTGTAGTAGTCACAGGAACAGATTTCTGTGATGAACTACTTTCCAATAAGGGAGAAGGTACAATTACCTTATCAAGTTCTACTTTCCTCCCACTCACTTCTTTCGAGAGAAACTCCTTCTCTATAAAGTTTCCGAATTTAGCAACAAAAGTCTTGCCTTCGGATCTGTGATAGAAGGTGTATCCAATAGTTTCCTTTGGATATCCTATGAAGACACATTTCTCTGATTTGGTTTTGAGCTTATCAGGATGAAACTTTTTCACATAAGCATCACAACCCCAAACTTTAAGAAACGACAACTTTGGTTTCTTGCTAAACCACAGTTCAGATTGTGTCGTCTCAACGGACTTAGATGGTGCCCCCTTTTTATAACGTGAATGCAGTTGTCTTTAATGCATAACCTCAAAAACAATAGTGGTAAATCGGTAAGAAACATCATAGATTTGCACTATATCTAATAAAGTACGGCTATGACGTACGGACACACCATTATGCTGTGGTGTTCCGGGTGGCACGAATTTGTGAAACTATTCCACATTGTTTTAGTTGAAGACCAAACTCGTAACTCAAATATTTGTCTCCTGCGATCAGATCGTAGAAGCCTTATTTTCTTGTTACGATGATTCTCCACTTCACTCTGAAATTCTTTGAACTTTTCAAATGTTTCATACTTATGTTTCATCAAGTAGATATACTTATATCTGCTCAAATCATCTATGAAGATCAGAAAATAATGATACCTATCGCGAGCCTCAATATTCATCGGACCACATACATCAGTATGTATGATTTCCAACAAATCTGTTGCTCGCTCCATTGTTCCGAAGAACAGAGTCTGAGTCATCTTGCCCATGAGGCATGGTTCGCAAGCATCAACTGATTCATAATCAAGTGATTCCAAAAGCCCATCAGCATGGAGTTTCTTCATGCGCTTTACACCAATATGACCTAAACGGCAGTGCTACAAATAAGTTGCACTATCATTATTAACTTTGCATCTTTTGGTTTCAATATTATGATTATGTGTATCACTACGATCGAGATCCAACGAACTATTTTCATTGGGTGTGTAACCATATAAGGTTTTATTCATGTAAACAGAACAACAATTTATTCTCTTACTTAAATGAATAACCGTATTACAATAAACATGATCAAATCATATTCATGCTTAACGTAAACACCAAATAACACTTATTTAGGTTCAACAATAATCCCGAATTTATAGGGAGTGTGCGATGATGATCATATCAATCTTGGAACCACTTCCAACACACATCGTCACTTCACCCTTAACTAGTATCTGTTTATTCTGCAACTCCCGTTTCGAGTTACTAATCTTAGCAACTGAACTAGTATAAAATACTGAGGGGTTTCTATAAACACTAGTAAAGTACACATCAATAACATGTATATCAAATATACTTATGTTCACTTTGCCATCCTTCTTATCTGCCAATCACTTGGGGTAGTTCCGCTTCCAGTGACCAGTCCCTTTGCAGTAGAAGCACTCAGTCTCAGGCTTAGGTCCAAACATGGGCTTCTTCACATGAGCAGCAATTTACTTGCTGTTCTTTTTGAAGTTCCCCTTCTTCCCTCTGCCCTTTCTTGAAACTAGTGGTCTTGTCTACCATCAACACTTGATGTTTTTCTTGATTTCTACCTTCATCGATTTCATCATCATGAAAAGCTCGGGAGTCATTTTCGTCATCCCTTGCATACTATAGTTCATCACGAAGTTCTACTAACTTGGTCATGGTGACTAGAGAATTCTGTCAATCACTATCTTATCTGGAAGATTAAATCCATCTTGATTAAAGCGATTGTAGTACCCAGACAATCTGAGCACATGCTCACTAGTTGAGCGATTCTCCTCCATCTTTTAGCTATAGAACTTGTTGGAGACTTCATATCTCTCAACTCGGGTATTTGCTTGAAATATTATCTTCAACTCCTGGAACATCTCATATGGTCCATGACGTTCAAAACGTCTTTGAAGTCCCGATTCTAAGCCATTAAGCATGGTGCACTAAACTATCAAGTTTTCATCATATTGAGCTAGCCAAACGTTCATAACTTCTGCATCTGCTCCTGCAATAGGTCTGTCACCTAGCGGTGCATCAAGGACATAATTCTTCTGTGCAGCAATGAGGATAAACCTCAGATCACGGATCCAATCCGCATCATTGCTACTAACATCTTTAAATAAAATTTTCTCTAGGAACATATCAAAAATAAACACAGGGAAGCAACAACGCGAGCTATTGATCTACAACATGATTTACAAAATACTACCAGGACTAAGTTCATGATAAATTTAAGTTCAATTAATCATATTACTTAAGAACTCCCACTTAGATAGACATCCCTCTAATCCTCTAAGTGATCACGTGATCCAAATCAACTAAACCATGTCCGATCATCACGTGAGATGGAGTAGTTTCAATGGTGAACATCACTATGTTGATCAGATCTACTATATGATTCACGCTCGACCTTTCGGTCTCCGTGTTCCGAGGCCATATCTGTATATGCTTGGCTCGTCAAGTATAACCTGAGTATTCCGCGTGTGCAACTGTTTTGCACCCGTTGTATTTGAACGTAGAGCCTATCACACCCGATCATCACGTGGTGTCTCAACACGAAGAACTTTCGCAATGGTGCATACTCAGGGAGAACACTTCTTGATAATTTAGGGAGAGATCATCTTATAATGCTACCGTCAATCAAAGCAAGATAAGATGCATAAAAGATAAACATCACATGCAATCAATATAAGTGATATGATATGGCCATCATCATCTTTTGCCTGTGATCTCCATCTCCGAAGCACCGTCATGATCACCATCGTCACCGGCGCGACACCTTGATCTCCATCGTAGCATCGTTGTCGTCTCGCCAATCTTATGCTTCCACGACTATCGCTACCGCTTAGTGATAAAGTAAAGCATTACATCGCGATTACATTGCATACAATAAAGCGACAACCATATGGCTCCTACCAGTTGCCGATAACTCGGTTACAAAACATGATCATCTCATACAATAAAATTTAGCATCATGTCTTGACCATATCACATCACAACATGCCCTGCAAAAACAAGTTAGACGTCCTCTACTTTGTTGTTGCAACTTTTACGTGGCTGCTACGGGCCTAAGCAAGAACCAATCTCACCTACGCATCAAAACCACAACGATAGTTTGTCAAATAGACTCCATTTTAACCTTCGCAAGGACCGGGCGTAGCCACACTCGGTTCAACTAAAATTGGAGAGACAGTCGCCCGCAAGCCACCTGTGTGCAAAGCACGTTGGGGGAACCGGTCTCGCGTAAGCATACGCGTAATGTTGGTCCGGGTCGTCTCGTCCAACAATACCGCTGAACCAAAGTATGACATGCTGGCAGGCAGTATGACTTATATCGCCCACAACTCACTTGTGTTCTACTCGTGCAAATAACATCAAACCATAAAACCTAGGCTCTGATACAACTGTTGGGGAACATAGTAATTTCAAAAAATTCCTACGCACACGCAAGATCATGGTGATGCACAGCAACGAGAGGGGAGAGTGTTGTCTACGTACCCACGCAGACCGACTTCGGAAGCGTTGTCACAACGTAGAGGAAGTAGTCGTACGTCTTCCCGATCCGACCGATCCAAGCACCGTTACTCCAGCACCTCCGAGTTCTTAGCACACGTACAGCTCGATGACGATCCCCGGGCTCCGATCCAGCAAAGCGTCGGGGATGAGTTCCATCAGCACGACAGCGTGGTGACGATCTTGATGTTCTACCGACGCAGGGCTTCGCCTAAGCACTACAACGATATGATCGAGGTGGAATATGGTGGCAGGGGGCACCGCACACGGCTAAGGAACGATCTCAATGATCAACTTGTGTGTCTAGAGGTGCCCGCTGCCTCCGTATATAAAGGAGCCAAGGGGAAGGGGGCCACCGGCCAGGAGGAGGGCGCAGGAGGAGTCCTACTCCTACCGGGAGTAGAACTCCCCGCCCCCAATCCTAGTTGGACTAGGATTCCCCGAGGGGGAAAGAGAGAGATGGGGCCGGCCACCTTGGGCTGCCCCTTTCTCCTTTCCACTAAAGCCCATTAAGGCCCATATGGCTCCCGGGGGGTTCCGGTAACCTCCCGGTACTCCGGTAAAATCCCGATTTCACCCGGAACACTTCCGATATCCAAATATAGGCTTCCAATATATCAATCTTTATGTCTCGACCATTTCGAGACTCCTTGTCATGTCCGTGGTCACATCCTGGACTCCGAACTAACTTCGGTACATCAAAATGCATAAACTCATAATAATTGTCATCGTAACGTTAAGCGTGCGGACCCTACGGTTCGAGAAAAATGTAGACATGACTGAGACACATCTCCGGTCAATAACCAATAGCGGGACCTGGATGCCCATATTGGCTCCTACATATTCTACGAAGATCTTTATCGGTCAGACCGCATAACAACATACGTTGTTCCCTTTGTCATCGGTATGTTACATGCCCGAGATTCGATCGTCGGTATCCAATACCTAGTTCAATCTCGTTACCGGCAAGTCTCTTTACTCGTTCCATAATACATCATCTCGCAACTAACTCATTAGTCGCAATGCTTGCAAGGCTTATGTGATGTACATTACCGAGAGGGCCCAGAGATACCTCTCTGACAATCGGAGTGACAAATCCTAATCTCGAGATACGCCAACCCAACATCTACCTTTGGAGACACCTGTAGAGCACCTTTATAATCACCCAGTTACGTTGTGACGTTTGGTAGCACACAAAGTGTTCCTCCGGTAAACGGGAGTTGCATAATCTCATAGTCATAGGAACATGTATAAGTCATGAAGAAAGCAATAGCATCATACTAAACGATCAGGTGCTAAGCTAATGAAATGGGTCATGTCAATCAGATCATTCAACTAATGATGTGATCCCGTTAATCAAATAACAACTCTTTGTCCATGGTTAGGAAACATAACCATCTTTGATTAATGAGCTAGTCAAATAGAGGCATACTTGTGACACTGTGTTTGTCTATGTATTCACACATGTATTATGTTTTCGGTTAATACAATTCTAGCATGAATAATAAACATTTATCATGAAATAAGGAAATAAATAATAACTTTATTATTGCCTCTAGGGCATATTTCCTTCAGGCAGAGCTCCGGAACAGGTGCCCACAAGTTACGGCGGTGGAATTAGGGTTTTGGCTCCGTATCCGATCGTTTGGGGGTACGTAGGTATATATAGGAGGAAGGAGTACATCGGTGGAGCAACAGGTGCCCACAAGGGTGGAGGGCGCGCCTGGGGGGTAGACGCGGCCCCCTACCTCGTGGCCTCCTCCTTTGTTTCTTGACGTAGGGTCCAAGTCTCCTGGATCATGTTCGGTGAGAAAATCACGTTCCCGAAGGTTTCAATCCGTTTGGACTCCGTTTGATATTCCTTTTCTTCGAAACCCTAAAATAGGCAAAAAAACAACAATTCTGGGCTGGGCCTCCGGGTAATAGGGTAGTCCAAAAATATTATAAAATTGGATAATAAAGCCCAATAATGTCCAAAACAGTAGATAATATAGCATGGAGCAATCAAAAATTATATATACATTGGAGACGTATCAGTATACACATATTTTAGTTGCTGCTGATTACGTTACTAATTGTGTAGAAGCTATTCCAACTACTAGTGGTGATCATAACACCTCTATTAAGATGCTTGAAGAAGTTATCTTTCCTAGGTTTGGAGTCCCTAGATACTTAATGACTGATGGTGGTTCACATTTCATTCATGGTGTGTTTCGTATAATGCTAGCTAAGTATGATGTTAATCATAGAATTGTATATCCATATCACCCAAATTCTAGTGGTCAAGTAGAACAGACTAATAGAGAGCTTAAATTAATTTTGCAAAGACTGTTAATAGATCTAGAAAGAATTGGTCAAAGAAACTTGATGATGCATTATGGGCCTATAGAACTGCATATAAAAATCCTATGGGTATGTCTCCATATAAAATGGTTTATGGAAAAGCATGTCACTTACCCCTCGAACTACAACATAAGTCATATTGGGCCATTAAAGACCTCAACTATGATTTCAAACTTGCCGGTGAGAAGAGACTATTTGACATTAGCTCACTTGATGAATGGAGATTCGAGGCCTATGAGAACGCCAAACTCTTTAAAGAAAAGGTTAAAAGATGGCATGACAAAAGAATGCAAAAATGGGAGTTTAATGTAGGTGATTATGCATTGTTATACAACTATCTTTTTTGATTTTTTGCAGGAAAACTCCTGTCTAAATGGGAAGCTCCTTATGTTATCGAGGAGGTTTATCATTCCGGTGCCATAAAATTAACAACTTCGAAGGCAAAACTCCGAGTGTGGTGAACGGTCAAAGAATCAAACATTATATCTCAGGTAATCCTATAAATGTTGAAACTAATGTTATTGAAACTGTAACCCCGGAGGAATATATAAGGGACACATTCCAGAACGTTTCAGCCTCCGAAAAGGAAGAGGTATGTGGTCTAGTAAGTAAACCGACTCCAAAACAGTTCTAATAGCAACTTTCCCACGTTTTGGAATATTTAAGAAAATAGGATAATTAGAAGTAGTCCGGAAAGGACACAAGACATCCACGAGGGTGGAGGGCGCGCCCTACCCCCTGCACGCACCCCCTGCCTCGTGGGCACCTCATGTGCCCTCCGGACTCCGTTTTCTTGCACAATACTTCTTTTGGTCGGTAAATATTCATTATATAATCTCCCGAAGGTTTTGACCACTGTAACACGCAAATATCCTCTGTTTTTGTTTCGAGATATTTCTGCCATAGATCTAGAGCAAGATGTCATGTTAAGACTCCGACGGAGAGAGCTATGTCTCACATCTCATTGCTGACCCAAAGACCTATGGGGACCTATCTACACATGGCCGAACTATGTATGATGAGGAGGATGCTCATTTGAGGAGGATCAATGATTCAAGTTTGGAGGAGGAGGATGTTCCTCTACCTCAACCTGGGGATACGCACGTGAATGTCAAGAAGTCCAGTCTCCCTAAGAGGGCTAAACTTAGAACAACCAATCTATTCCTTCTCGTTTTTGCCAGAAAAGCAAGGGAGATTTATGTGACAAGATCTTGAAGCTGGAATCGGAGGTCAATGATCGAAAGGAGGAGATCGCTCTTCTCAACTACAATATGAAAAAGCTAAAGGCACAATTTTCATCATCATCACCATCTCCTTCACCCCCAAAGAAATAAACATAAATACATGGGTATGGGTACTCCCCTTGGCAACTGCCAAGATTGGGGGCGTGCCCCGGTATCGTATAACCATCACACTTTTACCTTTACCGTTTTTCTTAATTCGATCCTTTTGGTAATATCTTGATCTAGTAGAATAAAGTTTGTTATGATCTAGTTTTGAGTTTTGCTATATGATCCTTCTATGTAATCGAGACTGTGAGCTATATATAATAAAGATTTGTTTTGAGTCGAGGGCTTTGCTATCTTGCTATGATCTTAAGAGAATAAAATAGAGTATGAAAAGAAATAAAGAGATCATATTTATCTTATGGAGAGTAATGAGTTCACATATAAAGAGTCCGATGAATAAATTTTTTTGAGAGTTGACAAACGTAGTTTTGGTCATCATTGCAATTAATAGGAAGTAATAAAGAAAGAGAGGTTTCCACATATAAATATACTATCTTGGACATCTTTTATGATTGTGAGCACTCATTAAAATATGACATGCTAAAAAGTTGATGTTGGACAAGGAAGACAACATAATGGGTTATGCTTTCTTACATCCGAAATAAATTATATTTTCATGGATCATCCAACATGTTGAGCTTGCCTTTCCCCCTCATGCTAGCCAAATTCTCCGCACCAAGTAGAGATACTACTTGTGCTTCCAAATATCCTTAAACCCAGTTTTTCCACAAGAGTCCACCATATCTACCTATGGATTGAGTAAGATTCTCCAAGTAAGTTTTCATCATTGCAAGCCATAAAAAATGCTCTTTAAATATGTATGATCTATTAGTGTGGACAAAATGAGCTTTATACGATCTTGTGATGTGGAAGAAATAAAAGCGAATGACTGCATAATAGAGGTCCATATCACAAGTGGCAATATAAAGTGACATTCTTTTGCATTAAGATTTCATGCATCCAACCATAAAAACATATGATATCCTCCGTTTCCCTCTGTGAAAGGCCTATCTTTTATTTTTTGTCCTACATTTTATACAAGAGTCATGGTGATCTACACCTTTCCTTTTTACATTTTATCCTTTGGCAAGCATTGTGTGTGGGTTTTCATAAGTATTGTGTGGGTTTCCTGATATATATAGCTAATTGGATGTGGGTTTTCATAAACTATTATTGTTGATATTACCCTTGAGGTAAAAAGTTGGGAGGCAAAACTATAAGCCCCTATCTTTCTCTTTGTCCGATTAAAGCTTCATACTCATAAGTATTGCGTGAGTGTTAGCAATTATGAAAGACTAAATGATAGTTGAGTATGTGGAGTTGCTGAAAAGCTCTTATATTGACTCTTTCCGATGTTATGATAAATTGCAATGGCTTCAATGACTAAAATTATAGTTTGTTAGTTTTCAATTAAGTTTCTGATTCATACTTTACATTGTGAATAAGATTGTTACTTTAGCATAAGAAATCATATGAAAAATATATATATATGTTGCTGTTATAAGAATGATCATGATGACCTCATGTCCGTACTTTATTTTATCAACACCTCTGTGTCTAAACATGTGGACACATTTTTCGTTATTGGCTTCCACTTGAGGACAAGTGAGGTCTAAGCTTGGGGGAGTTGATACGTCCATTTTGCATCATGCTTTTATATCCATATTTATTGCATTATGGGCTGTTATTACACATTATATCACAATACTTATGCCTATTCTCTCTTATTTTACAAGGTTTGCACCGACATTGGTGCTTTCATTGAGAGTTCCACTGTGTCTTCATCATAAGGAGGGATGGCTCGTCTCGTTGTCAAGGACAACATCACCTTTGGGGAAGCCCTGGCTGTAGGCCAAAATCTCCGACTAGGCGGCTTCATCATGACCGCCCGCTCGGCCGCTGCGCCGACGATGACTTCTCGGGTCATCGGAAATAGCCTCCACATCGGCTAGACATTCGCAGAGCCGATGGATCCAATGGAGCTCTCCTCTTTGAACGAGTTCTTGGATCGCAACACCGCTCTAGGAGTCGCTATAGTCTATGATCGGATCGGGCTTAAACCCGACCAAAGGGATATTAACTCTCCGCCGGTCACCCATCGGATAGCGGTGGTGGAGGAGCAATGCCGCGATTCTCCCTCTATCCTAAGGACGAACTATGTCTGGATTCCCGAGCTCTCCAAGCCGAATACCCGCTCATGGGAGGAGATCGCCGTAACCCTGAACCTAGAATCAGGCTGCATAACGAACCTTTGGAGCAACATCCCAGAGCCGAAACTTCCAAGATTGGAAACTGCCCTACCCCGGGGTATCAATTTGGGTCAAGGCCCGGACATAAATCCACCCACCCACCCAGAAACAAACGATCTTTCCCACATTAGGCAAGCGCCCCAAGAGACAGTACATCACTATTGGGCCAGGTTCCTCCTTGTAATGAACAAGGTCAAGGACCGTCGTGAGGAAGACGCAATTTCGTTCTTTTGCAACAATTGCACGGACAAGGGAATCCTCAACGCCATAAGTCGCCGTGACATAGCACATTTCGCTGCCTTGGCGGCCATTGTACGGAAGTACTGTGCGATGGAAAGCGCCTAGAAAACCGAAACAAATTTGGGATAATCCGGCTCTAACAAAACCGCAAGTCTGAACTAAAAGTGTGCACTCTCATAAGTCACCCGACTCAATTACAAAGAAGCAAAAGCCCACAACAGGGCGTGGAACCGTATTGGAGGGATGGCTTAACGGACCCTGCAAAATTCATAGTACGGCGGATACCATACCAACACATAGCCTTAGAGCATGTTGGGTACTCCGGCAGGTGGCAAGAGCGGTGAGGATCTCCTCATCCAAAAACCCCCAGACCACCTTCCCGTGGATAACAATACAATATTGACAGTCATCGAGACCTTCGCCTCAAGTAATAGGCGTAAGCGAGCACTCCGTAGCCTTGCCGAAGTCTGCCACGTGGCAGCAATAAATCCATGGAGTGACATGACTATCACCTTCAATACTAGTGACGAACCTAAATTCCGAACAATCCGAGCACCAGCCGCTTTGGTCCTCAGTCCAATTGTGGACGGCTTTTGGCTCACTAAAGTGCTCATTGACGGCGGCAGCGGATTAAACCTCATTTATGAGTAGACTCTTCAAAAAAATGGAAATAGACAGCAATCATATTGAGCAAAGCAGCACGACCTTTCGAGAAATTATCCCTAGTCGGGAGGCACGTTGCGCTGGGAAAATCAGAATAGATGTGGTATTCGGCACTCCGGAGAATTACAGGTCCGAAGAAATCACATTCCAAGTGGCCCCGTTCAGTAGCGGATACCACGCTCTTCTACGGCAGGAGGCATTCACGATTTTTCAAGCCATACCCCATTACGGGTACATGAAGCTCAAAATGCCCAGACCCAATGGAAGCATCACTCTAGTTAGTGATCCGGACATAGCACTCTGCGTCGAGAACAAAACAGCCGCACTGGCGCTCGAGGCATTTTCCGAAGCCCTTGTGGCGGAGGAGTTAACCGCGCTGCGCTCCATAGTGGACAGGGATGACGTGATACTAGACTAAAGATCCAAGACCACCTCCTTTAAACCAGCGAATGAAATAGTCAAATTCCAAGTCCGTCCAATGGACCCCACAAAAGCAGCATCCATCGGGGCATATTTAAACCCCGCCGTAAACGCCGCACTATGGGAGTTCCTATGCGAGAATTGGGACATATTCGCCTGGCATCCTTCAGACATGCCACGAATCACACGCAGGCTGGCCGAGCATAGCCTTAACATTCTAAAAGGATTCAAGCCGGTCAAGCAGACTCTTCGGTGTTTCTCCGAACCTAAGCGACAATCCATGGGAGAGGAGCTAGCCATGTTACTGGCGACCAGATTCATTAGAGAAAAAAACCATCCGGACTGGCTAGCAAACCTGGTGATGGTGCGTAAGAAGGACAAATCATGGCGCCTATGCGTCGACTTGAAGCACCTTAATAAGGCGTGCCCAAAGGATCCCTTCTCCCTCCCTCGCATCTATCAAATTATCGACGCTACCGCAGGACACGACTCACTGTGCTTCCTCGACGCATACTCCAGTTACCACAAAATTAAGATGGCGGAGTCTAGTGAAGCCACAACGGCATTCATCACTCCATACGGCCCTTTCTGTTTTAACACAATGCCCTTCGGGCTCAAAAACGCCGGCACAAGTTCATCACTTCGGCGCATGATTCAGACATGCCTGGAAAAGTAGATTGGCAAAACAGTGGAGGCATACGTCGATGATGTGGTCATTAAAACCAGACACGCCGACTCCTTAATAGATGACTTGAGGCTCATGTTCAACAATGTCCGAACATGCGACATTAAGCTCAGTCCGGAAAAATGTGTTTTCGGCGTACCCACTAGAAAGCTCTTGGGCTTTATCGTCTCCAGCAAAGGAATTGAAGCAAATCCGGCTAAGATCTGGGCTCTGTCGCAGTTGGCTATTGAGGGAGTCCTGGATTAGGGGGTGTCCGAATAGCCGGACTATACCTTCGGTCGGACTCCTGGACTATAAAGATACAAGATTGAAGACATCGTCCCGTGTCCGGAAGGGACTTTCCTTGGCGTGGAAGGCTAGCTTGGCGATACGGATATGTAGATCTCCTACCATTGTAACCGACTCTGTGTAACCCTAGCCCTCTCCGGTGTCTATATAAACCGGAGGGTTTTAGTCCGTAGAGAGAACAACAATCATACCATAGGCTAGCTTCTAGGGTTTAGCCCCCTTGATCTCGTGGTAGATCTACTCTTGTACTACCCATATCATCAATATTTATCAAGCAAGAGTAGGGTTTTACCTCCATCAAGAGGGCCCGAACCTGGGTAAAAACATCGTGTCCCTTGTCTCCTGTTACCATCCGCCTAGACGCACAGTTCGGGACCCCCTACTCGAGATCCGCCAGTTTTGACACCGACATTGGTGCTTGTTGAGAGTTCCTCTGTGTCGTCGCCATCAGGAAGGATGCCTCATCCCGTCTTTAAAGACGGCACCATTGCTAAGGGAGCTTTGGCTGTCAGCCAAACTCTAAGGCTAGGTGGTTTCCTTATGACCGCCTATTCGGCTGCTGCGCCGACGATTACCTCTCAGGTCATCGAAAGCAATCTTCACGTCAGCTCGGAATTCGCCGAGCAGCTAGATCCAATGGAGCTCTCTTCCCTAAATGAGCTCTTGGATCGCATCGCCGCCCTGGGAGTCGCTACGGATTACGACGAGATTGGGCCTAAACCCAATCTGAGAGAGATTAACTCTCCCCAGGTCACCCATCACGTTGGCGTGGTAGAGGGACGGTGCGGCAACCCTTCATCTATCTTAAGGACTAGCTATGTCCGGATTTCCGATCCCTCCAAGCCGGATGCCCGTGGAGGGAAGGACATCACTCAGGACCTGAACTTAAAGTCAGGCGACGGGCTAGATTCATTAGACATCATCCAAGAATCCAAACTTCCGAGTTCGGAAACTCCTTGGCCTCTGGGTCTCATATTGGGTGAGGTTTCGGATTTGATTCTAGCCACCCACCCGTACATAAGCGATCTATCCCAAATTAGGAAAGAGCCTGAAGAAACAGTACATCATTACTGGGCCAGATTCCTCCTGGTTATGAACAGGATAAAGGACTGCCGCGAGGAAGACGCAATTTCAATCTTCTGCAATAATTGCACGGACAAGGGAATCCTCAACGCCATAACTCACCGTGATATTACACACTTCGCTGACTTGGCGTGCATAGTACGAAAGTACTGTGCGATGGAAAGCGCCTGGAAAACCGAAATAATATTTTGGGACAATCTGGCCCTGAATACAAACCTAGTCCGAAATAAAGGGGTGCATCATCGCCAGCCACTCGGGTTCAATACCAAAAAGTAAAAGCCCTCTACAGGGCACGGAACTGTACTGGAAGGATGGCTTAAGGGACCCTGTAAAATTCACAGTATGGAGGGCGCTACACCAACTCATAGCCTTAGAGCATGTAGGATACTCCGACAGGTGGCAAAAATTGGCGAAGATATTCTAATTCCAGAAGCCACAGAAAGCCACCACAGAGACACCAGTACGGTATTAACAGTCTTCGATACTTTCGCATCATATAATATGTGAAAAAGAACACTCCGCAGCCTTGCCGAAGTCTACCAAGTAGCAACAATAAACCCATGGAGTGACACGGCTATTACTTTTAACGCCAGTGATGAACCTAAATTCCGAACAGCCCGATCACTAGTTGCATTGGTCCTCAGTCCAATAGTGGACGGCTTTCGTCTTACCAAGGTACTCATGGATGGCGGCAGCGGATTGAACTTCATTTATGAGGAAACCCTTCAAAAAATGGAAGTAGACTGGAACCGCATTGAGCGAAGCAGCACAACCTTTAGAGGAATGATCCCCAGTCGGGAAGCATGTTTTACAAGAAAAATCACACTAGATGTGGTGTTCGGCACGCTGGATAATTACAGGTCTGAAGAGGTCACGTTCCAAGTGGCCCCGTTCAGTAGCGGATACCACGCTCTGCTAGAGTGGGAAGCATTTACAATCCTCCAAGCAATACCCCATTACGGGTACATGAAGCTCAAGATGCCCGGGCCTAACGGAATCATCACTCTCGCTAGTGATCCGGACATATCACTCCGCGCCGAAAACAAGACAGCCGCACTAGCCCTCGAGGCGCTATCCGAAGCCCTAGCGGCTGAGGAACTGACTACGCTGCGCTCCATGGTGAATAGGGACGATGTGATATTCGACAAAAGATCCAAGTCCACCTCCATTAAACCGGCGAACGAAATAGTCAAATTCCAGGTCTATCCAACGGGCCCCAAAAAAATAGCTTCCATCACGGCACATTTAAACTCTAATGTAGACGCCGCACTGCGAGAGTTCCTACGAGAGAACTGGGACATTTTCGCCTAGCACCCTTCAGACATGCCAGGAATCCTATGCAGGCTGGCCGAACACAGCTTAAATATCCTAAAAGGATTCAAGCCAGTCAAACAGGGTCTTCGGCATTTTTCCGAACCTAAGAGACATGCCATGGGAGAGGAACTAGCCAAGCTATTGGAGGCCAGATTCATCAAAGATATAAAACACCCGGACTGGCTAGCAAACCTGGTGATGGTACCAAAGAAGGACAAATCCTGGCGCCTATGCATTGATTTTAATGACCTTAATAAGGCTTGCCCAAAGGATCCCTTCCCCCTCCCCCGCATCGATCAAATTTTCGACGCTACCGAAGGACATGATTCGTTGTGTTTCCTCGACGCATACTCCGGCTACCATCAAATAAAGATGGCAGAGTCAAACCAAGCCGCAACGGCATTCATCACACCGTACGACCCATTCTGCTTCAACACAATGCCCTTCAGGCTCAAAAACGCCGACGCAACATATCAGCGCATGATTCAGACATGTCTGGCACACCAGTTCGACAAAACAGTGGAGGCATATGTAGATGATGTGGTCGTTAAAACAAGACATGTTGAATCTCTAGTAGACGACTTGAGGCTATCATTCGATAACCTCGGAACATACGACATCAAGCTCAACCCGGAAGAATGCGTTTTCGGCGTTCCAGCCGGAAAGCTCTTGGGCTTCATTGTATCCGGTAGAGGAGTTGAAGCAAATCCAGCCAAGATCCGGGCTCTGTCACAATTGGATATCCCGAAGGACCTCAAACAAATACAAAAATTAACCGGATGCGTGGCGGCTCTAAGCCGCTTTATCTCCCGCTTGGGAGAAAAGGCCCTACCCCTTTACCGCCTCCTTCAGTGCACCGAACACTTCGAGTGGACGGATGCAGCCACGGCCGGACTCGACGAAATAAAAGCCATCTTGGCAACAAAACTAGTCCAGGCCGTGCCAAACATTGGCGAACCAATGCTATTATACATTGCAGCAACCCATGAGGTCGTAAGCGCAGTGCTCATCGTCGAACGATTAATGGACGGACACAAATTCCCCCTTGAAAAGCCGGTCTACTATGTGTCCACTGTCCTTACTCCGTGCAAGTCACGGTACCCGCATTATCAAAAGATTGCGTACGCAGTATTTATGGCATCCCGGAAGCTGCGACACTACTTTCAAGAGTGTTCAATAATAGTAGCCTCGGAAGTGCCACTTAACGATATTATAAACAACCGCAACACGACGTGCCGGATTGCAAAATGGGCCATTGAGCTCCTCCCGTTCGACATAACTTACAAGCCACGGCAAGCTATCAAGTCACAAGTTTTGGCCGACTTCGTCACAGAATGGACGGAGGCCGAACTCCCTAAAGAGTACGACACATATTCAAACTGGGCCATGCACTTCGACGGCTCCAAAATGTTGGCCGGTCTAGGGGCTGGCGTCGTTTTGACGTCCCCCACAGGAGACACAGTTCAATACACTCCAACAATGCAGCTGAATATGAGGCCCTTTTACAAGGTCTCCGGATGGCAGTATCCATGGGCATTCAACGCCTAGAGGTGCGCGGGGACTCGAACCTCGCAATATCCCAAATAAATGGAGACTTTGACGCCAAGGATCCAAAAATGGCAGCTTATCGCAACGTCGTCCTAAAAATGTCAACTCAGCTCGAAGGGCTCAAATTTCACCATATAGCCCGGGAAAATAATCAGGCGGCAGATGTCCTGGCACGCATCGGCCCAAAACGCGATGTAGTCCCCCCCCCCCAACATCTTCTTGGAAAGGCTATTCAAGCCATCCGTAGTATGGGAAGGGGAACCTGGCAATAACAACCCGGACCCAACCGCACTGCTTGACACCGAACACTCTGACATAATTGGAGGCTCTGCCAATGAAATAACACCTTCAACCCACGTAATAATGGCCGTCATCGCCCCATGGACACAACCATTCCTCGCCTACCTTACTAGGCAAGAACTCCCCTAGGACCAAAATGAGGCACGCTGCATAGTGCGGCCATCTAAAGCCTATAAAGTCCATGAGGGAGAGCTTTATAAGAAAAGCACTACCGGAGTCCTTCAAAGGTGCATCTCCGAAAAGGGAGGGTGGAACCTCCTGGCTGAAATTCATGCCGGACTCGGCGGCCATCACGCTGCAGCTCAGTCCCATGTAAACAAGGCCTTCCGTACAGGCTTTTATTGGCCAACAGCCCGGGCAGACGCCCAGGACTTAGTCCAACGATGCGTCGGTTGCCAGCTTTTTGCAAACCAAAGCCATATGCCACCCACCGCCCTCCAAACTATCCCCATCACTTGGCCCTTCGCGGTCTGGGGGCTTGACATGCTTGGACTCCTTAAAGGAGGCACCCACAAGAAAAAATACTTACTGGTCATGGTGGATAAGTTCACAAAATGGATAGAAGCCAAGCCTGTTAAGATGGCCGAATCCGGACCGGTGATAGACTTTATATCTGGGGTTGTACACCGTTACGAAGTCCCCCACAGCATCATCACTGATAACGACACGAACTTTACGGCTGATGAGGTAAAACTCTGGTGCAAAAACATGGGCATCAAGCTCGATTATGCTTCCGTCTATCACGCACAAACTAACGGCCAGGTCGAACGTGCAAATGGTCTTATCATGAGCGGCATCAAACCCAGATTAGTGCGGTCCCTTAAGGAATCTAATACGCACTGGGTAGAGGAGCTCGACTCCATAGTCTGGGGCCTGCGGACCACGCCGAATCGCACCACCGGATACACACCATTCTTCATGGTGTACGGCGTAGAGGCAGTTTTGCCCTGCGACATAATTCATGACTCACCTCGAGTGCGCATGTACGAAGAAAGAGAAGCCGAGCTCGATCGGTAGGACAGTTTGGACGCCTTGGAGGAAGAGCGTGACGTGGCAAAAGCCCATTCCGCATTCTATCAACAGCAGGCTCGAAGATACCAAAGTAGAGAAGTACCAGACAAAAATTACAACGTTGGCGAATTAGTTCTACGCCTGTCGGACAAGAAAAAGGACAAACTCAAGCCCAAGTGGGAAGGTCCCTTCATAATTGACCAAGTCCTGACTGGGGGAGCGTACCGCCTACGAGATGCATCGGATAACCCACTGGAGCCGAACCCATGGAACGTAGCCCGTCTCCAAAGATTCTATGCCTAGCGCCGGACTCTATGTTCGTCTCCTTCCTCTGTCCATTTTTATATACTTTCTGTCTTACATTTCTCTCCTTCTCCCCTCCCTCTCTCTTATAGCCTTTAAACTGGGGGCTTCTTTGTACTGAAGCTTATTTATACGGGCTTCATGCTCAACACATGTGTCACACTTCCGCATGTACCTTTTATTCACCATTATATGCATCGATATGACTTAAGTTTTTGCCAAGCTGGGTTGCCTGGCTCCTGTGCTTACCCCTACGTTCCCGATTGTTCGGCTAGGTTGTAAAGGGAGCACCTCTGCGATTGTTACTGCCGAGTCAGCCGAATGTGTACCTCAGACTGGGTGAAGCCGAAAGCTAGCGTTCTTAAGGGAATATTCGGTCGATGAACTAAAGATGATCTCTTTTTTCACTTATTTATCTATATGCCCCCAGATGTTTTTCCTGTGTCTCTTTTCGCAGAATGGGCATGCACATTAGGGCATGCCTCCCAGGGAAAGGAACCCCTAACAGAATTATTCTCCCTGGAAGATGTTTCTTACTAACCATGTAATATAACATAACTAGTTGGGCACTTGTCTGTTCAAGCACTAATGACCCCTATGCCTGGTCTCCGTGCATACCCCAGTTCTTATATAATCGCGAGGGTATTCGGACACACTCCGGACCTTCAGGTCCCGAGGTTTAAGCGAAAAGGTCGGCCATGACAAACGATCTACAATCCGGCTAGAAGGCATTACACATGTCAATTAAAATTACATAGTCAATCTGACTGATTGTATTCCTCTTCAATACCACCTAACAGGCTGTCTAGTTTACAGTCCTGTTGGGAATACTTTGTGGCCAATTCTACTTGGCCATATACTAAGTTCACAGGGATCTCCTTCCCATCGGGCCCCACGGGTCCGACCTCGGCCATGTGGTTTGGGTCAGCCTTCGTGTATCGCGTCTTCACCATGACCCAGGCCTCCCGGGCACCTTGACGGCAGGCCGACATCTTCCACAATCGGAAGCGCCGCCGCGCTCCCTTCAGCTTGTCTACAAGCTCTCCAAGGCCTTCGGGCATGGAGACGGATGGACACAAGGCCTGGGCGACTCCTTGCATCACCTGCCGAACTCGCTCGTGCAGTTGTGAGAGCTCGGGAAGAAGGTCACCCGTAGAACCGGGCATTTCCTCTGTTAGTCGACTTCCTTGCCGAACTCTTTTTTCAAAGTTCGTTTAAGCACTTACTAAATATGCCGCATCGAAGCTGCTGATTCTCCTTAACGGAGTCCAACAGCTGGGCACGAACATCCTTTAGTTCAACGCCTAGCTTGGTGTTGGCATCTTGGAGATCGTTCCTCTCCCGCCTCACCTTTGTCAGCACGCTCTCACCAGCCTTCAGCTGGCGAAGGAGTTGTTGCTTTTCCGGATTTAATCCGACGCCATCTGCAATTTCATTTGTGAGATTTGCACCCACGCCGCAATTTGGAAAATTATTTATCTTTCGAAGCGTATATTACCAAAGGGGGTCTCCTTGGGCTCCCCTACCGCGGCTAGTGCGGCCTCAAGTTGGGCTTTGCATTCTTCCAGCTCCTGGGATAGTAGGGTATTCTTTTCTGTAAGAACCTGCATAACAACTGATCCTTAAATCAGTTATTCTAACTGTTTCATGTCTCAGGGGCTACTGGTATATATATAATTACCAAAATTTTCTTACCCGTATGTCTTTTACATTTTGCTCCGTGGCTCTGGCTTGACCATTTTGAGCGGCACGGAGGTACGCATCTCCCGAATTGAAGGCATCCAATGCCTCTTGGGAGAAACAAGCGCCGCGAAAAACTGTTCGGCGACGCCTATGGTTCATAGCACTCTCCACCTCGGAATTGGTGGTAGACAGCCTGTCCGCATCCTCTGTCGGAGGAGCGTCCGGTGCGCGCCTTGTGTTCGCCTCCACTTCCGGACTAGGCTTTGGAGCCTGGCTGGTGGAGGCGCGATTGGCAACCTCTCCGGATATAGTTCGGTGAGGTCTCTTCGTCATGAAGAGAGCACGAGCGTTAATATGCCTTGAAGGAATAACACCTGGGAATAAGATGGCGTGCTATACCTTTGCGCCGGCGTCTCAGTCCGGACCGCACTTCTTTTCAGCCCACGGGGCCTTGCCGCCCCTCGTTGGCTAGTCGCCGCAGGCTCGGCCTCCCGTCTCAAGGACCTCCCTTGCAAAACACAGTTGTCATACGGCAATCGAAAACACGCGAGGATAGATCCCCTTTCAATGTGCTGGGACTTCGGTCTCAGTTACCTGTGAGGCTGGGAGTAGGCCTGGGTAATCGGCCGTAATGGCCACCAAGGCATTGTCCTTGCTCAATTAATGAAACACCCCATCAATCAGCTCCACAGATAAGTCTGGATCCTCTTAAGAGGCCGGGTCGAGGGACCGTCCCGGATCCTCGGGTTGTGGAGGAGGGCTGTTTATTTCTTTAACAGCATGGCGCAGTTCCTGCGTTGAAGTCGTTAGACTGAATATTTAACAATGGGAATATAAAACGGATGGGCAAGTAAAAGTGTCCACTTACCCAACTTGGGGGATTGTACATAGAAAATCCACCCTGTGGGTTGACACGGAGAAATTCCTCCTCCTCTCCCTTGTACAAAGAGGACAAGATCTTTAATAGAGCGGCAGCCGAATCCGGCCCCTTACGGCCGTGGCGGGTGGCGTCGTCCTCCCCGTTGAAGTCCCACATGGGGTGGCCTCTATACTGAAGCGGCGGCACCCCTCGCATGATGCATGCGGCCATGACCCCGATCATGGTCAGTCCGGAATGAGCTAACAATCTTATCCGGCCCATCAGGTAAAGAACGTCCTTGTCGCTTTCCCTCTGAGGGCTCCGTGGAAGCCATCTTAGGCGCTTCTTTAGGGGAGCACGGTCGAACTCAGGGAGGCCGATCCGGACAGGATCTGGCAATGGGACGTCCTCTATATAAAACTGTTCCGAAGGCCGGTCCTCGGATGCCTTCTTTGGGGTTCCGGATAGATATCCGGTCCCGGCGATGCGCCACACTTCGGCTTTGTCCACTTGATATATTGACTCCTTATGAGAACGGGGCACAAGGCAGAATAGCCTTTTCCAAAGCGCGAAATGAGCCTCGTAGCCCAAAAACAGCTCGCAAAGGGCTACGAAGCCCGCGATATGCAATATAGAGGCAGGCGTGAGGTTGTGCAGCTGGAGGCCATAGAACTCCAGGAGCCCCCGGAGAAACAGATGAATTGGAAATTCGAGCCCTCTTATTAAGTAAGGGACAAGGCATACCCACTCTCCTTTTGAGGGATTGGGGGCGCTATCCGCTTGCTCTCCGCCATTATAGGTGGCATGTCCGGCTCGAACCGGGACCATATAGGCCGGGGGGAGAAATCCCTTGGTCTGGTGCATCACTAGCTCACTGTGCAGGATGGAGCATCTCTCCCAATCTCCAGGCCGAGGGCTGGAAGGGCGAGAGGAGGAGCTGCGGCGGCCGGTCATGATAGAATGGACCTCTGTCGGATATGCTCTGATGAATACTCGCAGAGGGGAGAAGGTGTGGTTTGGATCTAAATCCTCGTCATCATTGAAGCCTGGTTCAGGGGCTACTGAGGGAGTCCTGGATAAGGGGGTGTCCGGATAGCCGGACTATACCTTCGGCCAGACTCCTGGACTATAAAGATACAAGATTGAAGACTTCGCCCCGTGTCCGGAAGGGACTTTCCTTGGCGTGGAAGGCAAGCTTAGCGATACGGATATGTAGATCTCCTACCATTGTAACCGACTCTGTGTAAACCTAGCACTCTCCGGTGTCTATATAAACCGGAGGGTTTTAGTCCGTAGAGAGAACAACAATCATACCATAGGATAGCTTCTAGGGTTTAGCCTCCTTGATCTCGTGGTAGATCTACTCATGTACTACCCATATCATCAATATTAATCAAGCAAGAGTAGGGTTTTACCTCCATCGGGAGGGCCCGAACCTGGGTAAAAACATCGTGTCCCTTGTCTCCTGTTACCATCCGCCTAGACGCATAGTTCGGGACCCCCTACCCGAGATCCGCCGGTTTTGACACCGACAACTATCCCAACTGACCTCAAGCAAATCCAGAAGTTAACTGGATGTGTGGCGGCCTTAAGCCGCTTCATCTCCCGATTAGTAGAAAAGGCACTCCCCCTTTGACGCCTTCTTCAGCGCACCGAACACTTTGAGTGGATGGACACAGCCACGTCCGGATTTGAAGAATTAAAAGCCATCCTGGCCACCAACCCAATCTTGGCTGCGCCAAGTGTCGGCGAACCAATGCTATTATATATAGCGGCAACTCACCAAGTTGTAAGCGTAGTGCTCGTCGTCGAACGAGAGACAGACGGACATAAATTCCCACTTCAAAACCGGTATATCATGTATCTACTATCCTCACTAATGCAAATCACGGTACCCACATTATCAAAAGATAGCATACGCGGTAATCATGGCATCCCGGAAATTACGACATTACTTTCAAGAGTGTTAAATTACGGTGGCCTCCGAAGTACCACTCAACAACATAATAAACAACCGTGATGCCACGGGCCGGATTGCCAAATGGGCTATCGAGCTCCTCCCGTTCAACATAACATATAAACCACGACGAGCCATTAAGTCGCATGTACTGGCCGATTTCATCGCCGAATGGATAGAAGTCGAACTCCCTAAAGAGTATGGCGCATACTCCAATTGGATCATGCACTTCGACGGCTCTAAAATGCTGGCTGGTCTGGGGGCTGGCATCGTCCTGACGTCCCCCACCGGAGATACAGTTCAATACATACTCCAAATACTACACAAAGACTCCGATAACGCAGCCCAATACGAGGCCCTATTACACGGTCTCCGGATGGCAGTTTCCATAGGCATTAAACGCCTGGAGGTACGTGGGGATTCAAACCTCGCAATATCTAAAATAAATGGAGACTTCGATGCCAAGGATCTGAAAATGGTGGCATATCGTAACGTCGTCCTCAAAATGTCAGCTATGTTCGAGGGGCTTGAATTCCACCACATGGCTCGGGAAAATAATCAGGTCGCGGATATCCTCTCCCATATCGGTGCTAAGCGCGACCCTGTCCCACCGAACAACTTCCTGGAAAAAACTGTTTAAGCCATCTGTGGTATGGGAAGGGGACACCGGCAATAATAGTATGGACCCGGCCACAACCCCAGATACCGAACTCTTTGACACAATCGGAGGCTTTGCCATCGAAATAACACCTTCAGCCCACGTAATAATGGCCGTCATCGCCCCATGGACAGAACCATTCCTGGCCTACCTAACCAGGCAGGAACTACCCGAGGACCAAAATGAGGCACGTTGCATAGTGCGGCGATCTAAATCCTACAAGGTCCACGAGGGAGAGCTTTATAAGAAAAGCACTACCGGAGTCCTTCAAAGGTGCATCTCCGAAGAGGAACGGCGGAAGATTTTGGCAGAAATCCATGCCGGACTAGGGGGCCACCATGCCGCAGCCCGGGCCCTTGTAAGCAAGGCCTTCCGTACAGGTTTTTATTGGCCGACGGCCTGGCCAGATGCGCAGCATCTGGTGCAACATTACGTTGGTTGCCAGCTTTTTGCAAACCAAAGCCATATGCCGCCTACCGCTCTCCAAACAATCCCCATTACTTGGCCCTTCGTGGCCTGGGGGCTTGATATGGTCGGACCCCTTAAAGGGGGAACCCATAAGAAAAAAATACTTACTAGTCATGGTGGATAAATTCACCAAATGGATAGAAGCCAAACCCGTCAAAACGGCTGAATCCGGACCGGTGATAGACTTCATATCTGGGGTTGTACACCGTTATGGCATCCCCACAGCATCATCACTAACAACGGCATGAATTTTACACCCGACGAGTAGAAACTTTGGTGCAGCAATATGGGCATCAAGCTCGATTATGCTTTTGTCTATCACCCACAAACTAACGGTGCAGCAATATGAGCATTAAACCCAGACTAGTGCGGTCATTAAAGGAATCAAACACGCACTGGGTAGAGGAGCTCGACTCCGTACTATGAGAGCTGCAGACCACGCCGAATCGCACTACCGGATACACACCGTTTTTTATAGTGTACGGCGTAGAGGCGGTTCTGCCTTGCGAAATAATTCATGACTCACCTCGAGTGCACATGTACGAAGAAAAAGAGGCCGAGTTCGATCGACAGGGAAGTTTGGACGCCCTGGAGGAGGAGCGCGACGTGGCAAAGGCACATTCCGCAACAAGCTCAAGCCCAAATGGGAAGGTCCCTTCATTAATGACCAGGTTCTGACCGGCGGAGCATACCGTCTGCGGGATGCATCGGATAATGGACTCGAGCCAAACCCATGGAACATAGCCAGACTCCGAAGATTCTACTCCTAGCGCCGGACTCTATGTTCGTCTCCTTACCCCCGTCATTTTTTTTCATATCTATCGTTTCTCTCTTTCTCTCTTTTTTTCTCATTAAGGCCCTAAAGGCTAAACTGGTGTCTTGGATACACAATCTTGCCGCGCTAACCACGCTCATTATACCTGGGGGCTTCTTGTACAGAATCTTAATCTAACTATTTTTCTGGGCTTTATGTCCCACACATGTGTTATTCTTCCGCATGTACCTTTTTTCGCCATTATATGCAGCGATATGACTTAAGTTTTGGCCAAGCTGGGTTGCCTGGCTCTTGTATTTATGCCCTACGTTCCCGTTAATTCGGCTAGGGCATAAGGGGAGCACCTCTGCGATTGTTACTGCCGGGTCAGCCGGATGTGTACCTCAGAATGGGTGAAGCCGAAAGCTATCATTCTTAAGGGAATATTCAGACGCTAAATAAAAGATGACTTTTAAGTAATTTGACACATGCCCCGAGATGATTATAGCCTGCGTCTGTTTTCATAGTTCGGACATGCACATCAAGGCATGCGTACCCAGGGAAAGGAACCCTTAGCGGAACTATTCTCCCTGGAAGATGTTTCTTACTACCCATGTAATGTAACATAACTAGTTGGGGTACTTGTTTGTTCAAGCACTCATGACCCCTACGCCTAGTTTCCATGCATACTCCGGTTTTTACATAACCGAGCGGGTATTCGGATACACTCCGGACTATCGGGTCCAGAGGTCGAAGCGAAAAGGTCTGCCATGACAAATGATTTACAATCCGGCTAGGGACATTACATATGTCACTGGAAGTACACAGTCACTAAGACTGATTAAATTCTTCTTCTATACCATCTAACAGGCTGTCTAGCCTACAATCTTGTTGTGAATACTTTGCGGCTAATTCTACTTGGTCATACACTAAACTGACGGGGATCTCTTTCCCATCAGGCCCCATAGGTCCGACCTCGGCCATGTGGTTTGGGTCCGCTTTGGTGTATCACATCTTCACCATAGCCCAGGCTTCCCTTGCACCTTGTCGGCAGGCTGATATCTTCCACAATCAGAAGCGTCGCCGTGCTCCCTTGAGCTTCTCTATAAGCTCCCCCATGCCTCCTGGCGGGGACGCGGATGGCCACAAGGCTTGGGCAATACCCTGCATCACCTGCCGAACATGCTTGTGCAGTTGTGAGAGCTCTGGTAGAAGATCACCCGAAGACCCGGGCATCTCTTCCATGGGACGATCCGTTAGCATACCTGCAGACATAACTCTGTTAGCCGGCTTCTTTGCCGAACTCCTTTAAAAGTTCATTCAAGCACTAACTAAAAATGTCGCGCCGAAGCCGCTTATTCTCCTTTACGGAGTCCGCAAGCTGGGCTCGGACATCTTTCAGTTCCACGCCCAGCCGGATATTGGCGTCTTGGAGATTATTTTTCTCCTGCCTGACTCGCGTAAGCACGCGCTCGCCGACATTTAGCTGTCGATCAGCACATGTCGCATTCACTACCACGGCCTCCGGATTCACTCCGGGGTCACCTACAACATTATGCCTCTTTGTTTTCTTAAGTACATTATGCCTCTTCGTTCAATTCATCAACTTACGATGCAGGTACATAGATTAGAGATGGCGAAGGGCTACTGGTTTGCTGATTGTGGCTCTCAGCATCGTTTAGTTTGCCGAGTGCCCGTATTTTGGCTCTTCGCGAGGTCGCCCACACCCTGCATATACGGAAATTCCAGTAGTGCTCGGAGTTAGACAATGGGGGCTGCAGAAGAAGAACCTTGAACTAACGACTCCTAGCTATGGCAAGTATGTGAGCGGACGCACTGGCATTATCGGGGAAAATATCACTACCACCAACACATACGCACGCACAGAGTGCACGGACACAGATCCAGCACTCCATCGCCAGCAACCGGCTGGCGATGACGCTACCTCTGCCAGCCGCTGAAGCTCTGCCCGCCGGCCAAGGTATCCATCCATCCGGTCGTTATGCCAACCCAGCGCAGCTTCTCCTGCCAGCGGCCGGCGGTCCCATCGATCTCATCCACCAGCACCCTCTTAGTCCCTCCCCCCCAGCTACCATCATGTCATCCACTCCAATCATCACCGTAGTGTGTTAGGAGAAGGAAGGGCAGGACAAAGTCTCTCCCAAAGGGGTATAAGTTGATTCCCCATGCCGATCTCTCACAACTCGCCCGAGTCAGCGGCTCAGCGCCCAGTAAAGGAGGTTGTGTGGTGGCCGGGCGGAGAACCAAACATAATTGCAGTGGCGCTATCCCCAGGCGTCGGCGGCGCAGAATCCATGAGCAATGGCGGGACGGGGCGCAGCTGGATCTAGGAGGGAGGGGTAGATATAGGAATCCCCAAGACAACTGATCTCCCGCCGCAAGCGTGCGGCTTGCGGCGTGCGGCAAGCGTGGTTGTGAGCTAAAACACATTGTCGGGTGTGAGTTCTCTTTAGGATTCTACTCCTGTAGTTCCTTGTACATCAACTTTTGACGAATTAAGGCCAAAATCTGCGAGTTATAAATCAGAAAAGTTAGGAATATAATCAAGTGAAGCCATGCATATAACATTCTTCTAACAATGAAAAATAGCTGCAGAATTTGATTTCTAATAAGAAACCATGCATATAGCATTCTCGTAACAGCAAGACTGAGATATATTTGGGAAGGGAAAATGACAAGTATCAACCCAGTGCAAGATAACACAGCAGCTATGTCAAAGTTATTCAGATTTTCTGATGTGTGTGTCACATTATACATGCATCAAGCATCAGGTGACCAAGCAAACTATCCTGGAATATATACAAAACAAGCATGTATTGACCATCCTACTGGTAGCAAGTACATAAAGGTAATCACTTAACAAGCAGCACAAACATGAATGTGTCACATAACTAAGTACAATCCAATATCCCAACTGAGAGCGAACATGTATTTGGCATTTCAGGATTTCAATACATGCATGACAGAGAGTGGCGCTATGTTCTTACCATGGCACAAGTGAGAGATGTCCCCGACGATGCCCTGCTTCTCCAGTTCGCACTAAGGCTCAACCAGCTCCGCGGTGTGGATGATACCCCTTCCTTGCTCCATCTAGAAGGCAGGCCGCGGACTAGGAATCCCTGCATATTACAATTTGCACAAGTTGGGAGAAATACAAGGAACTGGTATCAAGCAGAGCACAAGTTGAGAGAAAGTTACGGTCCAAGAGCCGACCTTCCAAGGGAGTAGCATGATGCGTCGTCGCGGTGCCTTCATCTGGAGTTGCGGGCCGGAGTTGTGAGCTGCTGCTTTGCTTCCCCACATACCACGCCTAGGTTCTCCTAACATACCAACCTGAAAGACAAAAACATGATTAGGGAGCTGGTACATCAGAAAAGAAATCAATGCATGAATGATATACACACCTAAAAAAATAAAATTAGTATTTCACATATTATTAGAATTGCATATTAGATGTCTGCAAGATAAGTGTTGCTTCATATAAGATGTTTAGTGATTTAACAATCAGTATGCTGCAGGAAATTTTTTTTGCCATGTCACCCAATGTTTACTATCAAATAGAAATTATTCACTGTTAATGCATTTGAGCTATAAGACAATCAACTAATGTTTTGTCCCATTGAGATGATTTTAGCCCTTCACATGATGGTTCATTGTTATCCATGTTAGCACATCAGGCTTGGAGCTTACGTATATAACAAGAAAAGTAGATTAAGCAATGCATCCAGATAACACAAGGAGGCAAGCACTAGTAAATCTTGACTCGTGCCACTACATGTACATAACAAGTATTTGACACATTCCTGGAAGCATGCAAATACAGGCAATATTATTTGTCTAATGAAATACATGACATATTCTCCTCGCGTATTCTCCAATTAAACACTTGATAGTGGCCAGAGCGAAACAAACAAAGGGAGAGACAAGTCTTCACCTTGCAACAAGGGGACTCATACCCAGCCAAATCGGAACAAATTAAAACCGCGGCAACAACTTCTATATAAAACATTTGCTCAAAATGATGCGCCTACACACACAAAATTCAAAACTATAACTAAGGCGGGAGGGGAAAGATATGGGGGCAGTAAGTGTCGACGAAGGACTCGACCATCTCCCTCTGCTCCTGCTTAGTCTTCCTCACCATGGCTTATTCTCCCAGGCCTGCACGCAACACTGCCCCATTCCTTCAGACAACCAAACAAGATGTGCACAATTGCCGTAGTGTTGTTCAACGTACGAAAGATGCCTGCTAGGAAGACGAAATCAAATGAGTAAGAACCCCACATGAACAAAGAGGTTGAACAATGATTCTACAAAGTATTACCTCCAGTCATAAATAAGTGAACTAAAACCACATCACTTATTTATTAACAGAGGGAGTGATATTCAGCTTTTGCAGTCAAAGGAGACCCGTAAACTCATTGCCCACAGTTGCAAAAGCACATTATGCAATAGTAATACAGCGTCAGTGTGTGTGTGTGTGCCGCGGTTACCGACAGATCCTACTAAGCGAAGCCGGCGGTCAGGTTGTTGGTTTGGTACTTCTCGAACTAAAAATCTAGAGCATAGCTAGATGATCAATGAGGTTATATTCTCAACAACAACAGCAACCCCTATGCCCAAAACAGACAGACAGAATGGTGGACATATTTAGCTCACCTGGGGCGGTCATCTGGTGGGCCAGAGCCGAAGGGGCGGGACGGGGGCTTGGCGGACTTCTTGAGGGTGTTGGGCACTATCTCAGACGACAGGTTGAGGAAGGTGCGGAGGAACTCAATGTCGTCGTTTGCCAGGTACCAGTAGTAGTGCTGCCACGAGAAGGTCTCCCTGATGTACTCCTTGGACTTGAAGCTCTGCATGAGCTTGATGACCTCGAGGTTCAAGGCATTGACCTGGGGGTGCTTGGCCAGGTTGTAGTCCTTCTTGGCGTACAAGACTCCCTCTGCACACGCATCACAATAGATTCATCAGTAAAATCATTCAGTCCGTCCAAAGGAGTGGCATTCTTGCACACATAAAAAGTTGAAATTAGCACCAAGGAATTCAGTTAAGATGCTCAGACTACTGTAATAGTCAGTAGAATTCTTCCAGATTGCAGCTTGACATGAATAAGATTCTACAGTTAGGAAGTTAGTGGTGTCCAAACTGTCTATGCTCGAACCTTGCAGCAATCGCGCATAAGAGCGAACTCGCTGCGGTCAATGGGTGCCAAGAACACTAACGGGGCAACATGGTTAAAACCCTACGCAACACATGGATCGAACCCTACAGAAGAAGACTAACGAGATGGCATCTGAATCCTGGCCACGGCCGGCGCGGTGCGTAAAATGGGCGGGGGAGGGGGGAGGAGCTCACCCTGGAAGAGGTACTTGCAGATCTTACGGTGGTTCTTCTTGGAGATGATCTGCGGAGGGAGACAAGGGAGGTCAGATTAGGTGGTTCTACGACCGGGGAAACCAACGGGGAGAGCGGACTCGGCTGGGGATGCTTACCATGGTGAGGGCGCCGGGGGAGGAGGCGGGGGCAGAGATGGCGGCGCCGTGGCATGCAGGGGAACGCCCTGGCCTCCTCCAGCCCCTCGTGACGCCATCGCTCGGCCGGCACATGGCCAAGCCCCGCGGTCGAGGCCCGCGCGCCCGCCCACGTCGTCGGGGAGCAGCGCGAGGGGCGCGGCTCCGTAGGCAGAGAGGGAGCAGGGGCGCGAGCGGGCGGAGGGATCCGGAGGCGGGTGGCGCACAGCCGTGACGTCGTGGCTGCGGCGGGGGAGGGAACTCCGGCAACGGAGGATGGGGCGGCGGCGGAGGACGGGACGCTTGGGTTAGATCTAGATCGCGGAGAAGTGCGGAGCGGATTTTTGAGATCGCCGTTGGGTGGGTGAGAGCGCCGGCAGAGCCCGGGAGCGAGGTTTGCCGGTGGGTTGGTAGGGGCGAGGGGGGGGGACAGCACCGGTGGTGGGGGAGAAGGGGGCGGCGGCGATGGGTCTGGGGAGAAGAGGGCGGCGGTGATGGAGTGGGAGGTGATAGTGTTTCGGTGGTTGGGCTGCCCGGGGGTGGGAGGGGATAGGGTTCTTTTTCTTTCTCTCTCTTTTTTTCTTTAGATAAATGGGATGGGTGGATGGATGGATGGATGCCATGTCATCAATCCATGGCACAAACATTTCAACCAATGAGAACAAAGCATACGTAATTGTGTTTTTCAATGTGTTTCTATTATATTTTTTGCACAAGGGTGCATTTTGGAATGGCATAATTTGTTCAAATTATATCATACTTTGCACAAAGGTGCATCTTGGAATGGCAAACAATGTTGCCTAAAAAAATACATTTTTTGGACGAAAAATTCATTTTCCATTTTTTGAGTGCCCAAAATGAGGTTTTTTTGTGAAGGACCTACCATATATTTGTTGCAAAAGCGGACCGAATTATTTTTCTAAAATACTAGGACATATTTAATGCACAATTGACCAAATGGTTGAGTGTCAGAAGCTTTGATCCGCCTCTCGTTAAAAAGACAAATTCCCGCCGATCTCGTTAAAAAATTCAAAAAATCAAAAAATTGGGAAACCTTCGCATTGTGTCATTATATCTGGCTAAGTTCCCAGGAAAAATAACAAACTTGTAATACGGCAATTATTTTAAAAAAGTGTTCTCAAAAACGTGTTATCACGTATGGAGATCAATGGCTTTCAAGCCAATTGATCAATCTTATGGCCACATCCATGGCATAGTTTGTTCAAATGATCTCATATTGTGCACAACGGTGCATATTGGAATGGCAAACAATGTTGCCTAAGGAAGTTGTCACTTTCTTTGGACGAAAAAACTATTTTCCATTTTTTGAGTGCCTAAAAGGAGATTTTTTTGTGAAGGACCTACCAAATAATTGTTGAAAAATTGGACCAAATCATTTTTATAAAATACTAGGACATATTTAATGCACAATTGACCAAATGGTTGGGTGTAAAAAGTTTTGATCCCCCTCTCATGAAAAAGACAAATTTCCGCCGATTTAGATGGAAGCGGGTCAAATTTGAACTATAGCTACCTTGTAGTTTGCTCTTTATTTTTTTCAAAAATCATTTCTAGGTACATAAGTATCTATTTAATCATAGAAACACTTAAAAAGTTCCAAGATTCAACCACTAGCTAAGAACGGTCATTCCCGCTGTTTTGACCGCATTTTGAAACGGGCATAAAAAATTCAAAAAAATCAAAAAATTGGGAAACCTTCGCATTGTGTCATTATGTGTGGCCAAGTTCCTAGGAAAATAACAAACTCGTAATACGACAATTATTTTAAAAAAGTGTTCTCAGAAACGAGCTATCACGTGTGAAGATCCATGGCTTTCAAGCCAAATGATCAATCTTATGGCCACATCCATGGCATAGTTTGTTTAAATGATCTCACATTGTGCACAAGGGTGCATATTGGCATGGCAAACAATATTGTCTAAGGAAGTTATCACTTTCTTTGGACGAAAAAACCATTTTCCATTTTTTGAGTGCCCAAAAGGAGGTTTTTTTGTGAAGGACCTACCATATATTTGTTGCAAAATTAGACCAAATCATTTTTCTAAAATACTAGGACATATTTAATGCACAATTGACCAAATTGTTGGGTGTTAAAAGTTTTGATCCACCTCTCATGAAAAAGACAAATTTCCGCCGATTTAGGTGGAAGCGGGTCAAATTTGAACTGTAGCTACCTTGTAGTTTGCTCTTTATTTTTTTTCAAAAATCATTTCTAGGTACATAAGTATCTATTTAATCATAGAAACACCAAAAAAGTTCCAAGATTCAACCACTAGCTAGGAACGGTCATTCCCGCCGTTTTGACAGCATTTTGAAATGGGCATAAAAATGCAAAAAAATCAAAAAATTGGGAAACCTTCGCATGGTGTCACTGTATGTGGCCAAGTTCCTAGGAAAAATAACAAACTTGTAATACGGCAATTATTTTAAAAAAGTGTTCTCAGAAACGAGCTATCATGTGTGGAGATCAATGGCTTTCAAGCCAAATGATCAATCTTATGGCCACATCCATGGTATAGTTTGTTCAAATGATCTCATATTGTGCACAAGGGTGCATATTGGAATGGCAAACAATGTTGCCTAAGGAAGTTTTCATTTTCTTTGGATGAAAAAACCATTTTCAATTTTTGAGTGCCCAAAAGGAGGTTTTTTTTGTGAAGGACCTACCAAATAATTGTTGCAAAATTTGACCAAATCAATTTTCTCAAAAACTAGGACATATTTAATGTACAATTGACAAGACGATTGGGTCTAAAATGTTTTTATCCACCTCTCGTGAAAAAGAAAAATTTCCGCCGATTCAGTTGGAAGCGGGTCAAATTTGAACTGTAGCTGCCTCATAGTTTGCTATTCATTTTTTCCAAAAATCATTTCTAGTTACATGAGGACCTATTTAATCATAAATACATGGTTTGGTGGCGATACGTCGAGGTTTGGGTGGTGGCCGAGGGCCCCAACTCTAGAGCGCGTAAACTCGCATGCCCGCCGCGTGGTCACCGCGTGACCGTGGTGTTGCCATGTGTTCTGGGCGGCCTAGGCATGTCTAATGGGTTGGGCACTCCCCAGGTTGGTGCTAGGAATAAAATTACAACATAAGATTCTCATGAGGAGACCGATCGATGCTCAAACATGAATTAGCAGCCAAGTGTTTGATTAGCGGTACGGGAAATGCACATGGCCAATGAGTGTGAGTTTTGGCTGAGGTGATCATCTACTAAGGAGAATGTCTTCACAAATTTTTAGCTCAAAAGGAGGATCCTAGGTGGTACTTGCTTTGCAAAGTACCACGCTAGACAAAAATATGAATGTTGAAGCTGGGCTGAAAATAATGAATGGATTGAGCTGAAATTTTGTGGAGGATGGTTATTTTGGCATAGGAAAGCATTGTAGAAAATTGATACCATTTGGACATGCCAAAATAGTACTTCCTTCACAATGCTCTTCTATGGACAAAAACTTGGGAAAACTAGTGAGAGAGATTGGATGAATGAAATGAGCTCAAAATTGGTGTAGGTAAGTTACTTAGGTATGGTCATGCGCTGGTAAATTTTTAGATCATTTGGGTAAGCCTCGCTAGTACTTACTTCACAAAGCTTCTCTCGAGGTAGAAACTTTAGAAATTTCCCGAGAAAGATTTCCTAGGAAAATTGAGCTGAATATTATCATGTGGCAATGATTTGGGTATGGAAGAGTGCCCGAAAAGTTTGAGGGTAATAGGAGGGGTCTATATAACACTTGCTTTGCAACGTGCCAATTGGGCCATAAAATATAAATTGAACCTGGGATCACATAGATGATTTGACTGAGCTGCAATTTGGAGGAGGGTGATAATTTGGGAATATAAAGGAACTGTAGAAATTTCATGTCATTTAGAGATATAAAAAAGGTACTTCCTTCACAATGCTTCTAGGTGGACAAAAACTTTGGAAATTTGCCGAGGAAGATTTGCTAGGCAAATGGAGCTGAATTTTGTCATGCGGTAATGATTTGGATAGGAAAGAGTGCCCAAAAATTCCGAGGGCAATCAAGAATATATAAATAGCACTTCCTTCATAAAGTGTTGTTGTGAACAGAATAGGAAAATGAATATTGTTGAATTAGTTTTGAACTAGGCAAGGAAGGATTTTTACATATTTGATGAAGAGATGCCCCATAGAATTTATCAGATTTTTTTGGGAATTTTGGGAATGATAGAAATATAGGTTGCTTCACAACCTAGGGCAAAAACTGCCACATGGACATGACACATAGGCAAAACTGATGAGATGGCGCCTAGTCATCACAACCCACCACAATCTACAAGGCTATGACCATCTATATTGGTCATTAACAACTAGAAATAAGGCAGCGGACTAGCACTGTTTGCTTTGTGACCATTTCGTGTAAGGAAATTACGACCTTTCTGACCAAAATGGTCGCAATGGTTTAGGGTTTGGATCCCTCTGGACAGCTTATGACCAATTGGTCTAAAATGGTCATAAATTTATGACCAATTCTTCGAGGGTCACTGACAGAAGGTCATAAGTTGACATATTTCTTGTAGTGGTAGATAGATCGTGGTTGTTGGTGAATTCTTTTTAAGGGATATGATGCTAGCCATCCTACGGATATAGATATATCATTGTTTAATTTGATGAAAAAAAAAATTTGTCCTCTCGACAGATCTACACCGTAATAATTTGGTCCCACCAGATTGATGAAAAAAAAATTTGTCCTCTCAAAAGATCTACATCGTAATAATTTGGTCCCACCAGATTAACGGTCCGTAAATTATAATTAACGTGGGAATTTCTTGGAAGTCTATAATTAGTACAGGTACTAGTCGTCAACCCGTGCATTCGCACGGCTAGGCCCACAGAAATTAATTGTAGTTAACTTTTACCTAATAATCATTTTATTTGAAACTACGCTCAAAGTTATGCAATGGTATATTTAATTTGATTTTGCAACCAACTGGGATGGCTTTATACTTATTTTTGTTAGCCATGTGATGGAAATGTTTCATTTTTATGTAGAATACATTAACTTAGATGCTTCAAATTCGGTTATAGTACTACTACGGTTGTTCCATCTTAGTAGAATCAACATCGTCACGCAATAGCTCTTGTGGTTCTAAAAACAACAGTAGATAATTATCATCTTTTCTTCAACAAATTAATAAACCAAGTCAATCTAATACCAAAATTTATGCACCATATAAACTGATGCTAACATTAAATTCTTGAATAATTTAGCACTAAAAATATGCAAGATACCATGCTTGTGTACAATATTGTTAAAGTTTACAAAAGTTGCAATCTTCTCATTAAATGATGTTGTTACCAAAGTCATCTTTGATGATAATTGTAACCCACAAAAGCTCAAAAATTAGTGCTGCTCAATAGATTTCTATATCCCTATGTTTATTCATGAATATAATATAGGAAGAAACTTGTTGATTACTAATATTGTGGAATTTGTCGGTCGTCGTCAATTTTGTCTAGTCTATATGCACAGAAGCAGCAGAATTCGCAGTGTTGTTGTATATTCTCATATTAGTATAACCAAATCATTCTGCAATAGTTTGTGTTGTGGCAAATGCTTAAAATAATCATAATCTTATTAAACTTCATTTGGTAAATTTGAGCCAAATTGATACTCTTATATAATCTGATGCCAATATATGAATTAGCACACCGACCGATTGCAAATAAAATGACCACACTTGTACACAACAATCTTTGCAAATTGTCTAATGTAACAACCCAATCTAAAAGAAAAGTATACCTACTTATTTTTTTTGTATCATCGTGTTGCATCATGGATGTCAACAGAACATACTATCAACATGCACCAAGGAAAATGGCCTATTAATACATAAATGTGTATATTTTCTGCTAGTTGACAATGTTCATGTAACAAAGTTTCTGGTAAAACCTTCACTGATACTATGTTTTACCTTCTCATGCCATCAATTTGGTTACATGGAAACACCGTTGGTATAGAAATAGATAGCCATGAGGCATGCATATAATATATTGCCTGTTTCACTCATAATCAGCTATAGAGATAAAACAATACATCTATTGGAGATCAGCTATACTCGATATGAGTGCGAACAACATCAACAGGTATGCTCGAAAAAATAATACTGGATTGATATTGTTTCCATGAAGTATTTCTTGTGTCCAGCTAGATGTACTGGCCGCCAACTTGTACGTCCAAGTAAATAGGAGGTACCTCCCGTAGCAGGTAGCTGTGTAGCAGTGCTATGTTAGATATCCGCCAGGAGAAGCTGGAGAAGTCAGATTTAGCGACATTAGGCAATAGAAAAAGATCAGAATGGTGGATGTTGACAGCGAGAAGAGAGGATTTTGGCACAGGGTGCAACTCACATTGCACAGAAAGGCACGTACATGTAGGCACTACCCAAGCAGCTTGAATAATTATGTCTAGATGCGCTAGTGGGTAAGTACGTACGTAACGACGACGGTGGTCAATTTCTTCCGGCTCGAAAGGCCTCGACGACGGCAGCAAAACGGCACGACGCAGCGCCGAAGCAGCTTGTCGCCGGCATCCTGTCTGACGGCTTGTCCATGGTGGAAGCATGGCACATTGTTGCCTCGGCTGACAGGAATACAGGACGTTCATGGCGGCTGTGCGTCAAGGCGTCGTCGCGGACGGCCGGACCAACTCCCCGTTGACAGCCCGCCCAGGCGGCAGCTGTACTGCTCTTTGCAACTGCACCCGCTCGCGCCAGAGCTCGTCGCCTCCATATCGGCGAAATGGACTGCAGGTCCATGGTGGCGCATGCCATGACTGCTGTCTGGCCGGATTCCACGGTCATGCCGCCCGCACATTGTGTTTTTTTCTTCTCATGAAATCATAATTATATTGCTCGTGTCATTGTCTTTGTTGGGCCTCATAGGCTCACGGCTTGACTCGTCCACCGTGTTGTTCGTCAATACAGGATGCAAGACTTCATTATGCCTCATCGCCATCAATGGTTTCGTCAATATAGGTAGGTATAGTGGACTCATGAGGAATAACTTTGGGGTTTAAGGGATTGGATGCACAAACAGTATTCTCGCTTAGTACAGGTGAAGGCTAGCAAAAGACTGGGAAGCGACCAGCTAGGGAGCTACAACAGTCATGAACATGCATTAAAATTAATCAACACCAAATGCAAGAATGAGTAGGATATAATCCACCATGAAAATAAACATTGTGAAGGCTATGTTGATTTTCTTTCAACTACATGCATGAACATGCGCCAACTCAAGTCACTTAAATCATTCAGAGGAGGATACCACCCTATCATACCACATCATAATCATTTTAATAGCATGTTGGCAGGCAAGGTAAACCATTATAAGTCATAGCTAATCAAGCATGGCACAAGAAACTATGATCTCTAGTTGTCATTGCAAACATGTTTACACATAATAGGCTGAATCACGAACGATGAACTAATCATATTTACAACAACAAAAGAGGTCGAGTTCATACCAGCCTTTGTTATCTCAGTCAGTCGATCATATAATCATCATTATTGCCTTTCACTTGCACGACCGAATGATGTGAATAATAATAACAGTGCACGTGCATTGGACTAAGCTAGAATCTGCAAGCATTCAATAAACAGGAGAAGACAAGGCAATACGGCCTCTTTCGTCAAATAAACAATAATGCATATAAGAGCCACTTCAACAATTTAATTATGGTCTTCTCCTATCGACACAAAGAAAAGAAAAGAAATAAAACTATTTATACGGGAAATCTCCCAACAAGCAAAAGAAGAACAGGAAATCTTTTTGGGTTTCCTTTTTAATCACTACTACAAGCATGGAAGGTAAATTAATTAAAAGCTACAACTAATTTTTTTTGTCTTTTCTTAAGGTTTATTAAACACATAAGAAGAAAGCATAAAAAGGAAAGTAAACTAGCATGGATGATACAATGAAAAAGTATGACACCGACATCTAGCAATGAGTGTGTGAACATAAATGTAATGTCGGTGGGAAATACGTACTCCCCCAAGCTTAGGCTTTTGGCCTAAGTTGGTCTATCGCCACGGATGGCCTGGCGGATATCCATAATAGTAGTTGGGATCGTACTGAGATGAAGAAGAGGAAGACTCTGATTACCACTGGCTGACAATCATCTCCGGATCCCACTGTTAATTAGACTGTCGTGAAGGATCAATTTGTGGTTCCGGCTCTGGCTCCTCAGCTGGTGCAGGGATCCGGTAGGCATGAATAGCCTTCAACGGAACAAGGTACATGCCTACATATAAATCAAACAAAGGAGTAGGCAGGGTAATAGTCTCAGGATGATGTTTGTTAAAGAACAATTGATATTTAAGCTCTCCTTCCTTATTCTTAACAATAAAATTATGTGCCACCATACTTTTGTAATCTAAATAAACACGAGGCAACACTTTTTCTTCCTTCTCAACATGCCTAATATGTATGTTAAAATGTGCAAACTGGCGTTAAGAATAGATGCCTCCAAAGATGGGGCCCTTTCACTAGTGCAGAACCGGGCAATAGCACCGGTTCGTAAGGCCCATTAGTGCCGGTTTGGTAACCGGCGCTAAAGTGTAAGCACTAAAGCCCCCCCCTTTAGTACCGGTTCAGCACGAACCGGTGCTAAAGGGCAACCACGTGGCACGAGCCAGCTTCGGGGGCAGGGAGCCCTTTAGTACCGGTTGGTGTCACCAACCGGTATTAAAAGATTGGGGGGGGGGGGTTGGGTTTATGATTTATTTTTCATGTAATTTTGTGTTTTCCATTTAATTCTTTTTCATTTGCTGGTATTTTACGATACTACATATTGTACACGTTATGCATATATATAAATAGAATTTCTAGTAGAACCGATCATAATATATATATATCATCGAATGTCTCACAACCACCATTAATCATTAATTAATTCACACATATATACACACATGTATATATATATATATATATATATATATATATATATATATATATATATATATATATATATATATATATATATATATATATATAATTTCTCCTAATTGGTGCCTTCGGAGCCAGTGACATTAGCCTAATTGGTGCCTTCGGGGCACAATGACAATTGGAAGTGGCTCATGGGGCGGTAGCGGGTAATAATATTCTCCTTTGGGATCTATGACCTGGTCGAGCAAAAATCCCGCTATTTCCTCTTGAATTGCTTCTATGCGCTCCTCTTATAGGAGCTTCTCCCGCACCTCTTTGAACTGTTAAGATGGAGATCAATATGCATGTGTATTAGTTGTGTGACTAGATATCTATAATGGTGTAAAAATTGTGAATAGTGTTCTGACAAACGTACCCGCTCCTGTCTTTGAGATTTGCTCCTTTCGGATGCCATCATGCGAATGTTCTCGAAAACGTAGTATGCACATAGATTATTCCCTGGCGCCTGCTTCAGGGCCTTCACGAGAATGGAATTTGATTAGATAATAATTAATCAAGCATGATAATTAAAGAGATGGCATCTAGCTAGTACTACTTAATTAATTACATGGGGTCGATACCATTTCAGATTTTGTTTCCATGGGCCTATAGTGACCCTGATGAACTTTGCCCAAGCCCTGCCCACCGAAAAAGAAAATGAATAAATGGGTTATTAAATAGTTGTTATCAGAAAATGAGGAACTAATTAAATAGGCCGAGATATAGTTAATAATGATTGAAATTACCTGTTGACTATCCCCTTCACGATGGTGTAGGCACTTGCTTTCTTAAGTAGTGAGTCTAGTACTTCAACGGTTCCTTCATCAACTTTAATGATTAACAAGATCCAGTGAAATCTTCATGCACACACATTTGCATGTCTTAATTAAGCGGGCATATGTAAGCAAAAACATGTAGCTAGCTAGTAGGCAAAAATAGAATTTGTAGTACAAGACAGTGCTTGAAGAACTCTAGCATGCTTTCCTCTACACTTTTTTCGTAATATGAATCTATTTTCCATGTGTATTCATTAATGGTATTTGAGTCAATGAACCCAATGCCATAGCGTCCACCTTTTTTCATTTCATAAATCTTCATCCTGCATAATACCACAAAAAAGAATATAGTGAGGATAATTACAGGTAATGATTGATCAAAATGATCACTACAGCTAGCTTGAGACTTAAATAACAGAAAGAAATCACTTATAGACAATAGCAACTGACGATAGATTTGTCGAGTGCGTCTTGATTGTATAGCTGAAATAGTTCTAAATACTCAATGGTCACAGCTTTCTCATGATAGTAATGATCCTTCTTGACATTCACCATGAGGGACTCTTGATTGGAAATCTTGGTAATGTCCATGTACCATTGAGGCAATTCATACATTCTCGTTGGGTGCTTATTGACCTCGTCTGGCTCGACCAAAGGTTGGCCCCGGACATATTTCCGTTTTATTTCCTCCTCTCTAGTCGGAGACATGGGCTCAATATCGAGGAGTTGTCCAACAGTGATCCCGATCGTTTCAGCCTGCGCAATATGCTCCTCGGTTATTACCACATCACCCACCCCGGGAACGTTAAAGGTTTGCCCACAATAATATTGGGCGCGCCTACTCTCATGTGTTGTTGGCACAACAAGCGGGGGGATTGATTGCGCCGCATGTTCTCCCAGCTGGGGAACGGTTTTACGGCTCCTTTTGCCAGCTGATTTGTTCGAGCTCCAGCTCGCCTCTTTCTGTAGACGTGCTCGATTTAACTTCTTGATGTGGCGCTCATAGTCTGTGTCAACAGGCTTGGGAGCTAGTGCTCTAGCCATACGAATGAAGTGGTCAATCTTTTCCTCCTCGGACTTGTCATAAGGCCTCTACAGAAGAGGCGCGAGGCTTGGATCATATTGAAATCGCTTGCCTCCACCTGTACCTACAGTACTACCTCGACTTGTACCGCTACGCACCATAGCTGAGGCGGCTCTCTTCCGGGATTGCTGAGGCGGCGAAGACGGCTGACGTGGCTGAGTTGGAGGAGGAGGAGTGGCCTGAAGCTATGCCGGACATGGAGGAGGAGTGGCCTGAAGCTGTGCCGGACTTGGAGGAGGAGCGGCCTGATGCTTTGCCGGACTTGGAGGAGGAGGAGTGGCCTAAAGCTGTTCCGGACTTGGAGGAGGAGTGGCCTGACGCGTTGGTGGACTTGGAGGAGCGGGAGTCTGCTGACTCGGTGGCGTACTTCGACGAGGAGTCGGATGACGCGGTGTCGGTGGCCTTCGAAAGATGACGCAATCCTTTCTCCATAGGATGATATGATGGTTGGCCTCTCCCAGTGTGTGCTCATGGTCACCTCTAGGAATGTCAAGCTCATGCCCCGAATATTGGTCCACCACCTCATCAACCAAGACACGAGCATAGCCCGCTGGAATCGAGTTGCAATGGAAGGTTGCCACGGGGGGATTTGTAAAAGCAAGGGTGTCCGCCACCTTCATGGATATGTTCTTCATTTTGAAGTGTAGCTCGCAGTTAGAGTTCTCCATGATGTCATCCACTGGGTAGCTATCCAGCAATGAGGCGCCCGGGGCGGAACCCACGCTGATTCTCGGCATGGATGGGACGGTGCTATCCAATGGTGGATCATCTGCTAGCTGCTGAGACCCGCTTTGCTGGCTAAGTGAGTCGATCTGCTCCTGTTGCCGCTGGAATTTGACTGCCAAGTCCGCGTGCGCTGATTCTAGGCCTTGAAGGCGTTCATAGTCTAGCTTCCTCTGCTCCTCCTCCATCTTCCTCTTCTTCTCCTCCGCAATCTTCTTCCTCGCACAGGTTCTGTAGTCGGCGTTCCAGTCCGAAAACCCCTCATACCATGTAATAGCGCCCATGACTCGTGTTCTTCCCGGGTGTTCAGGATTTCCCAGGGCACGCATAAGCTCGTCGTTCTCTCTATTGGGTTCGAACACCCCCGATCGAGCCTCTTCTATTGCAACAAGTAGCTTATCTTCAGCTCCGTCCAGACATGCCTTCTTCGAAACTTTGCCTGTCTTCGGGTCCAACTCCCCCCCATGCGCATAGAACCAAGTCCTGCATCTGGGCGGCAGCTCAATGTTTCTGGAGTGACACCTCCATCCAGCATCTCTTTCTTAGACTTATCCCACTTAGGCATTCCCACCACATAGCCACCCGGCCCCAGCTTATGGAACTTATCCTTTTTTGAGGCATTGGCCTTGTTTATTCTCGACCGTTCCTTATATAATTCCGAATCCTTGAATTTCACGAAATCTTCCCAATGAGCACTTTGCTTCTCTAGTGTTCCCTTGAATACTGGAGTCTTCCTTCCTCCTTTGACGTACTTGGCCCATTCACGAATCTTGTGGTTCTTGAATGCAACTGCCATCTTCCTAAGAGTAGTGTCCTTGACTTTCTCCACATCTGCATCTGTGAAATGATCTCATAGGGTGAAATGTTCCATGAGCGTTTCACAAAGCAGAAGTTTTTGTCTATCGTTGACAAAAGAAACTCCTGGAAGTGGCTTTGCTGGCTCTCTCCATTCTCACTACTAGGGAAAACCTTATACACAGAATCTTAGTAGCAGCGCGGCTTAAAAACAAACGCTACTGCTAATTAGCTGTAATGAGCTTCAGAAAAGAGCACTACTAATGACTAAGTAGCAGTAGCGCTCTAGGTGAAAGAGCGCTACTACTATAATTGCCACGGTGTTGCCCCCAGGCTAGATATAGTAGTAACGCCCTTCCCATGGACGCGCTACTGCTAAAGAACTTAGTAGCAGCGGTTTTCTTCAAAACACGCTACTGCTAATTATCACCGCAACTAATTAAGTTTAGTTCCATACTGCTAAGCGAACAAGGTGTTTACCACCTTAAATATGCTACTTCTCAACCTATCTCAAGCACTTGGTCTTCATTGAACTATATGTGTATGATTTGTGGTTGCAATATGAATCCTCGCCTGTACCTATACAGGTACAGTGAGGATTCATGTTGACTATTTAGGTTATACACAAAAAGATCAATCATGACCAATGTATATTTTTGATATAACTGCTTCCATTAGCAGTAGTGGTTTTCACTGAAGCACGCTACAGATAAGTTAGCTATAGCGCATTTTCCATATGAGCGCTACTGCTAGTTCGAGTTAACCACCCCCCCCCAGTTCAGAATTTTGCTAAGTCCTCCTCCCCCCCCCCCCCCCCCGCGGCCTATTCCCCTACTCCTGTCGCCTCCGCCCGAGCCCGAGCGCGCCTGCCCTCACCGCCGCCGCCCGAGCCCGCCCTCAACCTCACCGCCGCCGCCCGCCGCTGCTCTCGACCACACTCTCGCCGCCCTCGACCTCACCGCCGCCGCCCTCGACCGAGCTCGCCGCCCAGGACCGCCGCCTCCCGATCCTGAGCCCGCCCTCACCGCCCCTCCATCGCCGAGCACATCCCCGCCACCGTCTATCCCTCTGTAAGCCCCCCACCCCTCCCCCACCCCCTCTCTCTTTGCTTAGTTAGTAGATGATTTTAGTAGTAGTAGATGTTAATTTAGGGTTCATAGATAATGATTTTTAGAAGTAGTGGATATTAATTACTAGTAGTGATTGTAAACTAGTTGTATAATTAGCAGTAGTAGATGTTAATTAGTAGTAGATGTAGTAGTTAGATGTTAATTAGTAGTAGTAGTAGTAGATGTACTAGTTTCTTTCTATTTATAGTAAGTTTATATTTAGTAAGAACGAGTTGAATTAATAGAATTAGTTTAGTTTGAGTTGAATTAGTTAAGTTTTAGTTGAACTAGTATAGTAAGTAAATTAATAACTAGTTGAACTACTTTATTTTTAGAAAGAACTAGTTTTTTCCTTTTTATACTAAGTTTATATTTAGTAAGAACTAGTTGAACATGTCATATTTTTTGTTATTTTTTAGTTTAAGCAATTATTTCATGTTTTGATTACACCTCCGAGTGGCCTATATTTTGCCGGAGTGTTGATTAATTTCTGTTCCAGCAAATTTCAGGCGCTCGATATGTCCTTTTTTTAACAAAGGTCATGCCGGATTTTTCCATGAATTCTAGCATGACTTGTGCTAGAATATGTACAAGTTTAATCTTTGAATTATGAACGTAGGAAATGTCATACTCGAACGACGACAGTCTCCCGAGGGAGTGCAGCTGGTGCCACGATGATCGAGGTATGTGCGACAGGTTTATTGAGCTGGATGAAGATCGGCGCTTCAACATTAAGCTCGAGGAGACCTTCGATGTTGAAACGGTACGCAACAACGACAAGTGTTTTTTTTCGTAATTAAGCATGACTTCAACTATTTCAATGTCTAATTTTCATCTTTTACAATTCGACTAGCTTATCCCATACCATGCAAGACACTATGTCTTGGAGAGGATGGGTTTTGAAGACCATGAAAATTATGAAACAAAGAAAATACCTAAGGACCCATCATGATATCGATTTTGAATTAAATTTGTACAATTCTCAAAGCGTAAGCCATTTTGGTTGCCAAAATTGGGAAACACTTTGCAAAATGTATGGTTTTTATGAGGGTATGATTGTCACCATGGATATTGGTAATCCGGACATCGAGCAAGACAATATGGACATTTGGGTCCTTGTTGATACGCTCCCGATTATACCGCAATGTGAGTTTCTCAAACATAGTTATTAACTAATTTATATTGTTTATTTCAAAATAGTTGCCAGCTTATTTCCATTGACAACTTATTTTGAATCTTCAAAGAATGTGCAGAAGATGGTAGAAAAAACCCACTACACTGATGGCTCCGAATTAACTTATAAGGAGAAAAGTCATCTGATTGCTTATTGTACTTTTCTTGAGAATTACAATACCTATTATCGAACTCCTCCAAATTATGGTGAATACGTGCCACTAGTGCACGTGTTGAACCACGTTAACTTCTTTGGAGATACCCTGATAAGATTTTTTACTATTACGACATCCGTGCATCTCTTGCATACTTCTAAAACTAGTACATTATTGCTAACTACGAAGTTATTACTATGTTTTTCAACAGGAAATCCCGATGGACTGTGTGCCTCATCTGATGTATCAGAATGGTCGCCTTGCAGTTATGAACATACAGCCAGGTGAATCTAAGGAGCTCACCTGTGCATATCGGATTTCTAAAAGCGGTGAACACATGCAAATCAAAGAATGGAAAAAATGTTTGGACATTCGCAAGGAGGTTCTTGGAAGTAACATTAAGCGAAAGGCAAGAGTTGGAGACAGGATAATCTCCATTCTCCATAATGGAGAGTCAGGGGCTATCTTGTTTTTTGCTATTTTAACTTAGAGAATATAGTAGGTCCTAAGAGAATGTAGTAGGTCCTATGAGGTACAATATGTTTTTATGTGATACAATGTGTTAGAGTTGATGATGTGAGGAGTACTTGTGATTACGACTAGTGACCAATGATATGATGATGATGATGATGATAAGTTGTTAATGATATGATGATGATGATGATGATGATGATGATGATGATGATGATGATGATGATGATATTTATTATATCATTGGGTGAAAGAACCGCGGGTCCATCCACTTGAAACTAGTCCACACGGTTCTTTCACCCCATGATGTAATAACTGATTATGATGTAAAAACAATTTCTAAATTCCTGTTGTATGAAAACTTGTGTAAAGGTGTACGAATAGAACATGAACTTAAAAAGAAATAAAATACGAAATAATAGTAGCAGCGCGGGCAGGGAGAAGCACTACTACTAATTACCAGTAGCGCTCCTACAGGAACTCGCTACTACTAAGTCGATTTAGCAGTAGCGTGGGAGGAGTCATGCTACTGCTACACGTTAGCTGTAGCGCCTTATCAGTAGCGCATAACCCCGCGCTACTGATAGGTCTAAACCCCGCGCTGCTGCTAGGATTTTCCCTAGTAGTGTCTTGAAGGGAGATCGGGAGTTGGTCCTTCACAAGTGTTGGAAATATGCCCTAGAGGCAATAATAAATTAGTTATTATTATTATATTTCATTGTTCATGGTAATCATTTATTATCCATGCTAGAATTGTATTGATAGGAAACTCAGATACATGTGTGGATACATAACAACACCATGTCCCTAGTAAGCCTCTAGTTGACTAGCTCGTTGATCAATAGATGGTTACGGTTTCCTGACCATGGACATTAGATGTCGTTGATAACGGGATCACATCATTAGGAGAATGATGTGATGGACAAGACCCAATCCTAAGCCTAGCACAAAGATCGTGTAGTTAATATGCTAAAGCTTTTCTAATGTCAAGTATCATTTCCTTAGACCATGAGATTGTGCAACTCCCGGATACCGTAGGAGTGCTTTGGGTGTGCCAAACGTCACAACGTAACTGGGTGGCTATAAAGGTTCACTACAGGTATCTCCGAAAGTGTCTATTGGGTTGGCACGAATCGAGACTGGGATTTGTCACTCTGTGTAACGAAGAGGTATCTCTGGGCCCACTCGGTAGGACATCCTCATAATGTGCACAATGTGACCAAGGAGTTGATCACGGGATGATGTGTTACTGAACGAGTAAAGAGACTTGCTGGTAACGAGATTGAACAAGGTATCGGGATACCGACGATCGAATCTCGGGCAAGTACAATACCGCTGGACAAAGGGAATTGAATACGGGATTGATTGAATCCTCGACATCGTGGTTCATCCGATGAGATCATCGTGGAACATGTGGGAGCCAACATGGGTATCCAGATACCGCTGTTGGTTATTGGCCGGAGAGATGTCTCGGTCATGCCTGCATGGTTCCCGAATCCGTAGGGTCTACACACTTAAGGTTCGATAACGCTAGGGTTATTAGGAAGACTTGTATGTGATTACCGAATGTTGTTCGGAGTCCCGGATGATATCCCGGACGTCACGAGGAGTTCCGGACTGGTCCGCAGGTAAAGATTTATGTATGGAAAGTTGTTGTTCGTGTTCCGGGAAAAGTTCGGTTTTTTCCGGTATTGTACCAGGAAGCTTCCGGAAGGTTCCGGAGGATTCCGGAGGGGTCCGGAGGTCCGGAAAATGTTCCACCATGTCCAATACAGCAGCATGGGCTGTAAGTGGGCGCCCTAACCTTAATGGGCCAAGGGCACCAGCCCCCCCAAGGCCCATGCGCATGGGAGAGGGGAAACCCTAAGGAGGAGGGCCTCCACTTGACTTGGGAGGCACTCCACCCCCCTTGGCCGCCGCCCGAACCCTAGATGGGATCTAGGGGGGGCGGCCCCCTCTCTCCCCACCTATAAATAGTGGAGGGGTGGGAGGGCGGCCACACCCTTGAACCTGGCGCAGCCCCTCCCCTCCAATACCTCTCCTCCTCCGCGTGAGCTTGGCGAAGCCCTGCCGGAGAACTGCCACTCCATCACCACCACGCCATCATGCTGCTGTTGGACTCTCTTCCTCAACCTCTCCTTCCTCCTTGCTGGATCAAGGCGTGGGAGACGTCTCCGTTCCGTACGTGTGTTGAAAGCGAAGGTGCCGTCCGTTCGGCGCTAGGATCATCGGTGATTTGGATCACGACGAGTACGACTCCATCAACCCCGTTCACTTGAACGCTTCTGCTTAGCAATCTACAAGGGTATGTATATGCACTCTCATTCCCCTCGTTGCTATATTACTCCGTAGCACTAGTGCAGAACCGGGCAATAGCACCGGTTCGTAAGGCCCTTTAGTACCGGTTCAGCACAAACCGGTGCTAAAGGGCAACCACGTGGCACGAGCCAGCTCCGGGGGCCTGGAGCCCTTTAGTACCGGTTGGTAACACCAACCGGTACTAAAATGTTTCGGGGGTTTTTGGTTTTATGATATCTTTTTCATTTAATTTTGTGTTTTCCATTTTAATTCTGTTTCGTTTGCTGGTATTTTACGGTACTACACATTGTACACGTTATGCATATATATATAAATAGAATTTCTAGTAGAACCAATCATATATATATCATCAATCATGTCTCACAAACCACCATATTAATTCACACATACACACATGTATAGCTATATACAATTTCTCCTACATATGCATGTTGCCTTCGGAGCCAGTGGCATTAGCCTGATTGGTGCCTTCGGAGCACGATGACAATTGGAAGTGGTTCATGACTTGGTCGATGGGGGCGGTAGTGGGTAATAGTATTCTCCCTTCGGATTTATGACCTGGTCGAGGAAAAATCCCGCTATTTCCTCTTGAAGTGCTTCTACGCGCTCCGTTTCTAGGAGCTTGTCCCGCACCTCTTTGAACTGTTAAGAAGGAGATCAATATGAATAATGGTGTAAACATTGTGAATAGTGTTCTGACAAGCGTACCCATTCCTGTCTTTGAGATCTGCTCTTTTCGGACGCCATCATGCGAATGTTCTCGCAAACACAGAATGCACACAGATCAGTCCCCTGTGCCTGCTTCAGGGCCTTTATTACGAGAATGGAATTTAATTTGATCAGATAATAATTAATCAAGCATGATAATTAAAGAGATGGAAGGTAGCTAGCTAGCTAGTACTACTTAATTACTTACCTTGGCTCGAAACCATTTCAGCGTTGGTTTCCATTCGCCTTCCGTGATGCTGATGAACCTTGCCCAAGCCCTGCCCGCGGACAAAGAAAATGAATAAAGGGGTTATTAAATAGTTCATATCATGAAATGACGAACTAAATAGGCCGAGATATATAGTTAATAATGATTGAAATTACCTGTTGACTATCCCAAACAAGATGTTATAGTCACTATTTGCTTTGAGTAGCGAGTCCAGTATTTCAACTGTTCTGGCGTCAACTTTAATGATACACAAGATCCAGTGAAACCTGCATGCACACACGTTTGCATGTCTTAATTAAGCGGGCATATGTAAGCAAAAACATGTAGCTAGCTAGTAGGCAAAAACAGAGAATTTGTAGTACAAGAAAGTGTGACTCATTGGAAGTTGTAAGGAAGTAGTATATCTTCATTGTATTTGAGGCGCTTCAAGAACTCGAACATGCTGTCCTCTACCTCTTTTTCATGATGCTTGTTTATTTTCCATGTGTATTCATTAACGGTGTTTGGGTCAATGAACCCAATGCCATTGCGTCCACCTTTTCTCATTTCATACATCTTCATCCTGCATAATACCACAGAAAATAATATAGTGAGGATAATTACACGTAATGATTGATCAAAAGGATCACTACAGCTAGCTTGAGACTTAAATTACAGAAAGAAATTACTTACAGACAATAGCAACTGACGATAGATTTGTCAAGTGCGGCTTGATTGTATAACTGAAACAGTTCAGAATACTCAACGGCCACAGCTTTCTCATGGTAGTAATCATCCTTCTTGACATACGCCATGAGGGACTCTCGATCGGATCTCTTGATAATGTCCATGTACCATTGATGCAATTCATACATTCTCGTTGGGAGCTTCTTGACATCTTCTGGCTCGACCAAAGGTTGGCCCCGGACATATTGCCGTTTTATTTCCTCCTCTATAAGCAAAGGCATGTCCTCGATCTCGAGGTGTTATCCAACAGTGATCTTGAGTTCTTCAGCCTGCATTATATGCTCCTGGGTTTTTACCACATCGCCCTCCACGGGAACGTTAACTGTTTGGCCACAATAATATTGGGCGCGCTTACTGTCACGTGTTGTTGGCGGCACAACAAGCAGGGGGATCGATTCCACCGCCTATTTTCCCAGCTGGGCAATGGTTTTCTTGCATTTTTTGACAGCTGCTTGTTGTTTGCTCGAGCTCGAGCTCGCCTCCTTTTGTACACGTTGTCGATGTAACTTCCTGATGTGGCGCTCATAGTCTGTGTCAACAGGCTTAGGAGCTGGTGGTTGAGCCATACGAATGAAGTGGTCAACTACTTCCACAGGCACTTTCTCCCTTGGCGGCGGTGGCGGTTTCGGTCCAAAATGGGCGTCGACTTCTGCCCGCACTACGGCATTGGTTTGCTCCTCGGTCCTGTCGTAAGCCCTCACAGGAAGAGGAGTACTGAGGTTTGGACCATATTTATATCGCTTGCCTCCGCCTGTACTTCCTGTACTATCACCTCGACTCGTACCGCTACGCACCATAGCTGCGGGGTGTCTCTTCTACAATTGCTGAGGCGGCGGAGACGGCTGACGGGGCTGAGTTGGACGAGGAGGAGTGGCCTGAAGCTGTGCCGGATTTGGAGGAGGAGTGGCCTGAGGTTGTGTCGGACTTGGAGGAGGAGTGGACGTTTGACGCCGTGTGGGACTTGGAGGAGGAGTGGCCTAACACTTTGCCGGACTTGGAGGAGGAGGAGTGGCCTCACGCGTTGGTGGACTTGGAGCGGGAGTCTGCTGACTCGATGGCGGACTTCAACGAGGAGTCGGGTGACGCGGTGTCTGTGGCCTTCGAAAGATGATGCAATCCTTTCTCCATAGGATGACACGATGTATGGCCTCTCCCAATGTGTGCTCGTCGTCACCTCCAGGAATATCAAGCTGTAGCTCCGAATATGGGTCCACGACCTCATCAACCAAGACATGAGCATAGCCCGCTAGAATCGGGTTGCAATGGAAGGTTGCCTCGGGGGAATTTGAAAAAGCAACGGCGTCCGCCACCTTCATGGATATGTTCTTCATTTTGAAGTGTAGCTCGCATTTAGTGTTCTCCGTGATGTCATCCAAGGGTATCTATCTAGCACTGCGCCGCCCGGGGCGGAACCCACGCTGCTTCTCGGCATGGATGGGGCGGTGGTATCCAATGCTGGATCATCCGCTAGCTGCTGCAGCTGCTGAGACCCCCTTTGCTGGCTAAGTGAGTCGATCTGCTCCTGCTGCCGCTGGAATTTAGCTGCCAATTCCGCTTGACTTGCTTCTAGGCCTTGAAGGCGTTCATAGTCCCGCTTCCTCTGCTCCTCCTCCATCTTCCTCTTCTTCTCCTCTGCAATCTTCTTTCTCGCACGGTTTCTGTAGTCAGCGTTCCAGTCCGAAAACCCCTCATACCACGGAATACCGCCCTTGCCTCGTGTTCTTCCCGGGTGTTCAGGATTTCCCAGGGCACGCGTAAGCTCGTCGTTCTCTCTGTTGTGCTGGAACACCCCCGATCGAGTCTCTTCTATTGCAACAAGTAGCGCATCGTCGGCTCCGTTCAGACATGCCTTCGTCGAAACATTGCCTGTCTTCGGGTCCAACTCCCCCCATGTGCATAGAACCAAGTCCTGCACCTGGGGGGCCAGCTCTTAGTAACTGGAGTGACACTTGCATCCTCCATCTCTTTCTCAGACTTATCCCACTTAGGCATTGCCACCGCGTAGCCACTTGGCCCCAGCTTATGGAACTTATCCTTTTTTTCGGCATTCTTCTTGTTTATTCTCGACCATTCCTTAGCTAATTCTGAATCCTTGAATTTTACGAAATCGTCCCAATGAGCACTTTGATTCTCTAGTATCCCCTCGAATACTGGAGTCATCCTTCCTCCCTTGACGTACTTCTCCCACGTCGTTCTCTTGTGGTTCTTGAATGCAACCGCCATCTTCCTAAAAGCAGCGTCCTTGACTTTCCGCACATCTGCTTCTGTGAAATGATCTGGTAGGGTGAAATGTTCCATGAGAGTATCCCAAAGCAGTATTTTTTGATTCTCGTCGACAAAAGTAATATTTGGACGTGGCTTTGCTAGCTTTCTCCATCCTTGAAGGGAGATCGGGAGTTGGTCCTTCACAAGAACTCCGCACTGACGAACGAACTTGTCCGCAATCTTCTTAGGCGCTAATGGTTCGCCATTAGGTTTGAATGCCTCGACATTGTACTTTACGCCCTCCTTCAACTTTTTTTTCGGGCCTCGTTTCGTCCTTTTTCTTGAAGATTTGCTAGATCCGGATGGCTGAAAGAAGAAAGATCGATTCGTTAATATATCTTAAACTCATTTAAAACATGCGATGAACACCAGATTCCTTCTTATATAAATATATATACCTCGCCGGTGTTTGTTGTTTTAGGATCAACATGTTCTTCGTCGTAGTTCATGACTTCATCTTCTCGGTCGTCGCGATCGAATATCATATCACCCTCTCCGGTGTTGTTTAGAAATTCGGAGCCGTCAAAATCTTCTTCATTCTGATCATCATCTGGCCCGCGTATGATATCGAACATGGTCTGTTCTCTCTCTCTGTCGGTATTGTCCGCCATAGCTTTTATTTAACTATGCCAAAAGAAATATAAAACAATTTAGTATAATCTCGAATAATAGATATAATCTGGAATACATCGTCTCGAATAATAGATATAATCTCGAATACATCGTCTCGAATAATAGATTTAATCTCCAATACGTTGTCTCGAATAATAGATATAATCTCGAATACATCGTCTCAAAAAATATATATAATCTCGAATAAATCATCTCGAATATTATATATCGAATACATCACTAGCTAGCTAGCTAATAAAGATCGAATACTAGAGAGTAATCTAGGCCGTGGACAACCAAAGTGAAGTAACCATCACTGGTTCATAGCTCGGGTGATCTCCCCAAAGAACCTGCCAGGTATTGGAGAACCTGACATCCATAGCAGCCATGTAGCGATGGACGTGCTCGTCCTCCTCCCTGACACGGCGACGTACCACCTCCGGCGGGGTCGGCTCCCTCCGCACCGAAAGTGGCCCACGCGAATGCCACCAAAGGAGATGAGGGTCGATGACAGGACCAGGGGCCGGGTTCCTCACCAAGAGTCGCGCCCCTGAAGGTAGCACCTCCCAGTGCCAGCCCGGCGGAGCCCAGTCCCGGACATGGGTCTTCTGAAGTAGGACGTCGTCGCGAACGGGTCAACGGCGAGGATGCGGGCCGGGCATCGTCGACAACAAATACTATATGCAAATGTAACACTAATTATGCTATCATTGCATATGTCAAAATTCTATATGCTATTTCATACTAATTAAGCATCTAACACGAAAAACAGAAAAAACAACTTCTATACATCCATTAAAAACAGAAAAACAACATTATATAAAAAAACTCCATACTAATTAAACACTAATTATATCCATCTAACATGCATTCATACATATATACTAGTGAAAAAATAATAATCTGAAAAATCTACACTAATTGAACATACAAAATACATATATACTAATTAACTTAAGGAAATGTGCGTGTGTGTGTGTTCATCATGCTTGTGTGTGTATGGGCTCGGGGAGGGGCGGCGCCCATGGTGGCCACCGGGGGCGAGGGAGAGAGGTTAGAGGGGGAGAGCTCACAGCGGGGCGACGACGACGGCGACGGGCCAGGTCATGACGGGGCGGCGGCGGAGACGAGGGCGGCGACGGCGATGGGGGTGGTGACGGGGACAGGGGCGGCGACGAGGATGGGGGCGGCGACGGCAATGGCGCGCGACGGGGGCAGCGTAGGACGGGGGCGGCGACGGCGTCGATCGATCGGGATGGGTGGTGCTTCAATGGGGAAACAGAGGAAGAAACAGAGGGAGAATGAAATTTTTCGAAGTGATGTATATATAGAAGGCACCTTTAGTACCGGTTGGAGCCACCAACCGGTACTAAAGGCCTGTTATGGCCAGGCCAAGCGGCGGGAAGCACCCCCCTTTAGTACCGGTTCGTGGAACCAACCGGTACTAAAGGCTCCCCCTTTAGTACCGGTTGGTGCCACGAACCGGTACTAAAGGGGGGTACGCTGCCAGGCAAGGGGCACAAAAGTTTAGTCCCACCTCGCTAGCCGAGGGGCACTCGCACCTGCTTATAAGCCCCGCCGTCGCTGCTGTCTCGAGCTCCTCTCTTAATCAGGCCTTCTGGGCCTACCTCTTCTGCGATGCCCTATTGGGCCTACTGGGCTAGCGGGCCTGCATCCTGGCCCAACTTGAATTTGGGTTTCTAGTCGTATGCAGGCCGCTGTGGCCCAGTAGGTGGGCTTTTTTTCTTATTTTTTGCGTTTTTTATTTTTGTGAATAACTTAACTTTGAAAATAGATTTTTCAGTGATTCTTTTTTCTTATGTTTAATATTAGTGTGTTTTATCATTATGTTCAATTTGGTTATTTAAAAAATGAAATGCCTTTGTAACGGATGAGTTTTCTTCCGAAACCCTGATACCTCGAAACAGATTGTCCATTTTGTACATGAAGTGCATCCAGTTTTTGCGGTAACCGTCTCTACTTTTTTGCACATGCTATGTGGGTGAAATTATGATACCATGCCAACTTTCATCCTTTTCTGAGTTCATTTGAAATGCTTTTCAATTTTAGGGTCATTTAGCTGAAAAAATCAGTAAATGCATGAAAGAATTTGCTTGCACATAAAATTTCTTCGCGTTTCAAATGCCAAAACACATAACTAGCTACCCTAACTATTACAGAGATTCCCTCCTGGGTGTGAAACATAGAAGAAAGTGATGATAGTTAAGCTGATCACATCCCAGATCTTTGGGTGTGAAACTTTTTCTTCGCGTCTGTCCCTTTGCGTCGTAGCCATAGAAAATCTTCATCATTTAACGGGATGCTCGGGTCAATATTCACTGTGAATGGAGCAATTTCATCAAACTTTTCATAATCTTCTGACTTGTCTATCTTGTCATCCACTCCCACGATGTTTCTCTTCCCAGAAAGAACTATGTGCCGCTTTGGCTCATCGTACGATGCATTCGCTTCCTTATCTTTTCTTTTTCTTGGCTTGGTAGACATGTCCTTCACATTGAAAACCTGTGCCACATCATTGGCTAGGACGAATGGTTCGTCTGCATACGCAAGATTGATGAGATCCACTGTTGTCATTCCGTACTGCGGGTCTTTTGTTACCCCGCCTCGTGTCATATTGACCCATTTGCACTGAAACAAAGGGACCTTCAAACCACGTCGATAGTCAAGTTCCCATATCTCCTGTATATAACCATAATATGTTTCCTTTCCCATCTTGGTTTCTGCATCAAAGCGGACACCACTGTTTTGGTTGGTGCTCTTCTTATCTTGGGCGATCGTGTAAAATGTATTACAATTTATCTCGTACCCTTTGAAAGTCATTATATTCGAAGATGGTAACTGGGACAGCAAGTACAGGTCATCTTCAATAGAGGTGTCATGCATGGTACGTGCTTGCAACCAGCTGGCGAAACTCTTGGTTTGTTCACGTGTAATCCAGTCATCAGACCGCTCCAGGTGTTTGGAGCGTAGCAAATTCTTGTGTTCATCCATATACGGAGCCACCAAGGCGGAATTCTGTAGAACTGTGGTCCATACATATTATTTGTTCCCCTCCTAGCGTGCCTTTTCCATCCAGTCTGCCCTTATGCCGCGATTCAGGAACACTAATCGGCTTAAGGTCAGGAATAAAGTCAATACAAAACTCAATGACCTCCACATTTTGACGGCCCTTGGAGATGCTTCCTTCTGGCCTAGCATGGTTATGAACATATTTCTTTAAGACTCCCAAAATGTGTAGAAATACAGGACACAAAATGTTAATCTCTTCGCATAGGTGAACTAGGACGTGCGTCATGATGTTGAAGAAGGATGGTGGGAACACCAACTCGAAACTGACAAGACATTGCACCAAATGATTCTGTAACCTTGGTATGATTTCTGGATCGATTACCTTCTGAGAGATTGCATTGAGAAATGCACATAGCTTCACAATGGCTAATCGAACGTTTTCCGGTAGAAGCCCCCTCAATGCAACCGGAAGTAGTTGCGTCATAATCACGTGGCAGTCATGAGACTTTAGGTTCTGGAACTTTTTCTCTACCATGTTTATTATTCCCTTTATATTCGACGAGAAGCTAGACGGTACCTTAATACTGAGCAGGCATTCAAAGAAGATTTCCTTCTCTTCTTTGGTAAGAGCGTAGCTTGCATGACCCTGATCTATGCCGTCTTTTCCGTGCATACGTTGCTGGTCCTCCTTGCCTCAGCTGTATCTTTTGTCTTCCCATACACGCCCAAGAAGCCAAGCAAGGTCACACAAAGATTCTTTGTCACGTCCATCACGTCGATTGCGGAGCGGACCTCGAGGTCTTTCCAATAGGGCAGGCCCCAAAATATAGATTTCTTCTTCCACATGGGTGCACGTCCGTCAGCATCATTCGGAACAGGTTGTCCACCAGGACCCTTTCCAAAGACCACCTTCAAATCCTTGACCATATCATGTACATCAGCACCAGTACGGTGGCGAGGCTTCGTCCGGTGATCCGCCTCACCTTTGAAATGCTTGCCTTTGTTTCTTACGGGATGCCTGCTCGGAAGAAATCGACGATGTCCCAGGTACACATTCTTCTTACAATTAGCCAAATATATACTCTCGGTATCGTCCAAATAGTGCGTGCATGCGCGGTATCCCTTGTTTGTCTGTCCTGAAAGGTTACTGAGAGCAGGCCAATCATTGATGGTCACGAACAGCAACGCCTTTAGGTGAAATTATTCCCCCATGTGCTCATCCCACGCACGTACACCTGTTCCATTCCACAGTTGTAAGAGTTCTCCAACTAATGGCCTTAGGTACACATCAATGTCGTTGCCGGGTTGCTTAGGGCCTTGGATGAGAACTGGCATCATAATGAACTTCCGCTTCATGCACAACCAAGGAGGAAGGTTATACAAACATAGAGTCACAGGCCAGGTGCTATGGTTGCTCGTCTGCTACCCAAAAGGATTAATGCCATCTGCGCTTAGACCAAACCATACGCTCCTTGCGTCATCTGCAAACTCCTTCCCGTACTTTCTTTTGATTTTTCTCCACTGCGACCCATCAGCGGGTACTCTCAACTTTCCGTCTTTCTTACGGTCTTCTCTGTGTCATCGCATCGCATTTGCATGCTCTTTGTTTTGGAACAAACTGTCGGGGGTTCTGATCCCACGTACACCTATGGGGATCGGTGGACCGAGCCCCTTTTGATTCGGCAGGGGGCGGAGGATGCACAGAGAGCAGATCGAGGCGAACGCACGAGCACACATGATCGGTTTACCCAGGTTCGGGCCGCACGGATGCGTAAAACCCTACTCCTGCTTTGATTGGTATTGTGTTCTTGCTCAGGAGCAAGGGATGCTACAGTACCCTTGGGTGGCTAGCGAGGCCGAGCGTGAGAATGGCCGTCCCCCCCCCCCCACTGTTGCGCATGGGCCTCCTTTTATATGTCAAAGGGGTCACCGACAGGTGGCAACAGAGGTGAGGGTAAAAATGTAAAAGAGGTGGTAGTTGGGTGTCGCCGCTTGCTACAGTTGTATCATACCTAACCCTGACTGCAGGGGACAAAGGTATTAAATGCCTGTCTACGTCGCCTAGACGGTGCGGAAAGGGACCGTCAGGGGTGCCACCGTTTGCCACGATGGCTATCTTGTCAGCGCCTGCTTGCCACCGCATGCCCCTGGCTGCGCAGCCTCCCGCCACGTACGCCAGGAACGGTCCCAGGGCGACACGTTGGCAGGTGAGCTGGAGCGCGGGGTGCGGGGTAGTAGCTTGCCGTGGCAAGCGCCTTGCCGCGGATGATGTCTTGTCGCGTCTGGGAGCTTGTCGCTCACCGGGTCTTGCCGGGACGCGCAGCGCGTCGCAGCAAGCTTCTCGGGATGCCTCGGTTGGTCTTCCCAGAAAGCTCCTCTTGCCAGGGTCTTCATGCTCCTTCCCGGCAAGCTCCTCTTGCCGGGGTCTTGGATACTCTGAGTGGCCTTCCCGGCAAGCTCCTCTTGCCGGGGTCTTGCGCCTTGGCTCGAACACTTTGTTCTTGAATGGCTCCAAAGGAACCATGGAGGGTCTTGGAGATCACCCGGCAAGCCTTGCCGCGGGGTGCTGCGACTGCCCGTGCACAAGTTCGGCATACTAAGGTACCCCCACTTTAGTACACCGATAGGAGCCCCCGGGCCTGGGCCATACACGGTGCCGAGCGCTGTTGGGCCAGGCCCAAAACAGTGCACGGGCACGCGCGGCTTAGGTTACGCCATAACTCACTCCGTATCCACCGCGCCCTCCTCGAGCGGCACGCGTCGAACGCAGCGTTGTGCATGACATGGGCGGCGTGCGCGGGGCTAAGCCCTGCGCGCATGCATCGCGTCGTGGGAGAGATCGTGGGTTGTTTTTTATTAGGAAAGGCGGAACGTCCGCCACCTCCCCCCTTTATAAGCAAAGGCAAGCAGGGGTAGTGCGGCAACTCGCCCCCATTCTGCTCCAATCTTCAAAAACTCCGCCCCGCCTCCGTCTTCCCAAAGCACACAGAGCGGAGCGCCCTCCCCACCGCATTGCCACCGGCACCACCACGCCGTCGACCTCCTCCACTACTTCCGCCATGGCTCCGAAGGGCGACAAGGGGAAGGCCGTGAAGTCGTCCGAGGCGCAGCGACTTGCGGCGATGCGTAGGGAGCGAGCCATCTTCCCCCCCAAGCTCGACGCGAAGGGGCTGCGGGAGTACTATTATCTCTTTTGGGCGACGGAGACGCGAGCTCACCCGCGGACCAGGGTGCTCCCTGGTGCTGCTCACGCGACGGCTCCGGACGGGTACCCTTTCTTTGCCGTCTTCTTCTACTGTGGGCTCTGCCCGCCTTTTTTCGAGTTTTTCTGCGATATCATGAACACATACAATCTCTATCTCCTTGACTTCACTCCCAACGCCGTCCTCACCATGGCAGTTTTTCGCGCACCTTTGCGAGAACTTTGTCGGAGTCCACCCTAGCGTAGCCCTTTTTCGCCACTTTTTCATTCCCCGGGTAGAGAGAGGAGAACCCCTGTCCGGCGGAATTGCCTGGGTCACTAGGGCCGGCAAGAAAGAATCTGGAGGGGGAGTTCCGCGGCAAGTGGGAGGAGTGGAGAGCGGATTGGTGTTTGATTGTCGAGGAGAGCCCGCAGCCATTCACCGTCCGACGTCAAGTAGCAGCAGTACGCGTCAGTGACTGGAGCGACGTGGCCCCAGAGGACGGCAGGCTGCAGATTGCCGTCACCAGGATCCAGCGCCTTAGGCTTGCCAGACTCACTGTAGGGGCCGCCGGCGCAGACTTTCTTCGTCGCCGCATCGCTCCCCTGCAGGAACGGGGGAGGCCTGCTTGGGAGTTCAAGAACGCGGCAGACGTCATGAGGCTGCGCCCAGGCCTCAACTACAATTTCACCATGCTTGAGCTCAACGGAGTACTGCAGGAGCTCTTCAAGTACGATTCAGATCACCCCGAGGTCTTCAGATTGCCGCAGGGCGTCGTCCCTCTATGCAACAATTCGGCGCTCGACCGCATCAGGGCGATGATGCCACTGTGCGATTCGCACGGAATCGTGCCAACCTGGCAAGAGCCAGAGGACGAGGTTGTGTAGCAATTCTTCGACGACTTGGTGGAAGTGCCAATCCGCGCCAACGAGAAGGACGGCCTCACCCGTGACACCACCGAGGCGGAACTGGTGTACATCGCCACCAGGTTGGAAGAGGCGGCAGCAGTTGCCGCGGCGGGCGAGTTCGGCTTCACCTTGGAGGAGGCTGCGGCGGCAGAGGCGGCAAACCGTGCCGAGCGGGAAGCTCTTGCCGGCAGGAAGGATCCTGCCGGCCAGAAAGAGGTTGCTGGGCGCGATCCCGGGCCGAGCCAAGTTGCCGGGCACGACGCCGAACCAAGCGAGCCTGCCGATGATGCGAGCGGCTCTTTGGAGATCGATTCCTCCTCCTCTTCGTCCACCGCCAGCACGCCACCAGCAGCGTCTCCGTCTCCACCAGGAAGGCGTCTCCGCAAGGCCGGGAACGTAGCGAGGCGGCAGGCGGGCCAGCAGTCGCCGCGCCGCACGACGCACTCCACCGCGGCTAGCACTGTTGCCGCGGGAGCGCCCCATGCTGCTGCTTCGACCAAGGGAGCCTACCCCTCCACCTTCCCGCGCCAGACGCGGGCCGGATTTTGACTTCTCCGCGTTTAGCTCCGACGAGGAAGAAGAAGTGGAGTAAGTTCTTCTTATTGTCCTTGCAATTCTTTGTTCTTTGCTATTTTTTGTCTTGTCTTGTTTCTCACTTGCCTTCCTCTGTATCTGTTCCTTTTTAGGACTCTGGCGCAGAGAGCGGCAAAGAGAGCCAAGGTGCAGGTGATCGTCACCGAGGACGAACCCACTTCGTCAACAGGGGACGTGCCTGAGACGAACCCGTCGGACCCGGCGGCTGATCTTCAGAGCAGCCCCCAGTGTAAGCGTCTTGTTTACTTCCCGCTGTTGGGCGCGCACGAAGATCCTTGCTATGCTGATACTTGTTTGTTGACTTGTGCAGGAGCAGAGCAGCCTCACTAGGGGAGCCTGGAGACCGCTCCCGAAGCGCCAAGGGATAGTCCTTCGGCGGGGGAGAGGTCTCCGGCAAGGGAGGAGACTCCGGCAAGGGAGGAGCCCCCGGCGAGGGAGGAGACTCCGGCAAGGGAGGAGCCCCCGGCATGGCAAGGATCTCCGGCAAGGGACCGCGCCAGCGATCCCTCGGCGACGGAGACCACAGCGGCAAGCCCTGGCACAGGTAACTTCCTTGCTTCCAAACTCCCCTTGGCTTCTTCGGCTTCTTGATCTTCCTCTTGGATTTTGCTCGAATTTTTCTTGAATCTTCTTCCCTCTTCCGGCCATCAGATCCATCTGCTGCAGAGCCGATGGAGACGGAGGCCGCCGCCAAGGAAGCAGCCGGCACCGGCGAGGAGGCCGCCAGGGCTGCCGCCGCGGAGGCGGGCGGGGAGTCTGGCGGTCGTACTGACGACCCGGAGGCCACAGGAGCGCCAGGCACTGCTCCGGCCCCCGACTCCTCCGCCGCTGCCGCTGCGGCAGGCTCCGAAGAGCCCCAGCCTGGCATCTACCTGAAGGCCGGTGAGAACATCTTCATCAACCTCCCTTGGGCATCGAGCTCCAGGGTGCCGATCGAGAGGGAGATGCTGGACGGAGAGGTGCTCGCCTCTGCCGGGCTGAAGCTGGTTGACGCGCCAAGCAGCAGCAACGGCGAACCTAAAGAGGAGCGCCTGCTGCGGAAGCTAGTGGCGCTTTACCGCGCCCGGCAGGCCAAGCTGGAGTCCCGCGAAGCACTCGTGGCGAAGGCTGGCGCTGATATCGAGAAGCGTGCAGACGAGCTCCGAGGCGCCAATCAGGAAGCTCTCCGCTCCCTGGCAAAGGAGCAGGAGCAACTTGCCAAAGCGCAGCAGGCCTTCCTCCTCGAGAAGGCCGACGTCGAAGAGCGCCAACGGCTTGCCGCGGAGAAGCTGTCTTCGCAGGAGGGTGACTTGGTGCATCGGAAGGTCCACCTCGACGGCCACGAGGAGGAACTTGCCGCGCGCGAGCGAGCAGTTGGCGGAGCCGTCAAGCAGGCCAAAGACGCCGCCGCAGCTGCCGAGGCCGCCAAGGCTAAGCTGGAGCTGAAGGTGACGCAGCTGGAGGCGTACCTCAAGGCGAGCGGCGACGAGCTTGCCGTGCTCAAGCTTGATCGTGAGAGGGACGCCAACAACTATTCGGAGCTGCAGGCCCTTTTCACCGAGAAGGGCAAGGAACTGGACGCCGCCAAGAACTCCAACGCCGATCTCGAAGTGAAGCTGGCGGCCCTGACCAAATCTCTGGACGGCGCCAAGGAGCAGGAGACGGCCCTGAAGGAGGAGGTCAAGGCCGGCAAGGTGCTGCTGGCGAAGGCCACCGCCGCCGGGAAGACTTTGTCAGAGAATGTGGAGCACTGGACGGATGGTCTGGTGGACGTCGCCGCGGATGTCGACAAGGAGCTGGCGTAGTTGGGGATGGCGGATCGCGGGTACTCCTCCAACGAGAAACTCCAACCCAGCGCCAAGCTTACTCTGTTCTTCCAGGGCGTGGCGACGGTGCTCCAGCGACTCCGGGAGCAGTTTCCAAAACAGCTTGCCGACGAGTCGCGCAAGATCTGCACGGGAGCTCTCCCGAAGGTGCTGATGAAGGTGGCCTTCCGCAACCCAGGCCTCCGCCTCAACAACATCCTCCGAAGCCTGCCGCCAGATGCTGATCTGGAGGAGCTCAAGGCCCTTGTCGCACCTATTGTGGACAAGGTGAGCGGAATCAGGAGGGTCGAAGGCGACCGTGTAGACTAGGCCATTCATCTTCTTCTTTCCTTGTCACTGTCAATCATGTTATGAAAAACAGTCTGTTAGAGCTGCGGCAAGCTATTCTGTAATATACTCTATCCTTGGTTAGTAATTGCTATGTTATTTCCTTTACTTGCTTCCTCCCCTTGTATGTTTTTACCCTACGCTTTTAGGGAACTTGCCGGTGCGGGCACCTTTGCCGCGAGCGCTGAGTGCGGAACATCAGCAGCGGAACATCAGCAGCCTGCCGGCGGTGCTGCAACCGACAGGAAACCTCATCGTGGAGCTAGTCGCAGCTTACTTAAGTTGTTGAGCGGACTCGAAACAACAGTAAGGGCGCAACTAGCTACGAGTTGGTTCCCTGCTGGCGGTGCCGCAGCCGACAAGAAACCTTGTCGCAGAGCTAGTCGCAGCTCACTTAAGTTGTTGAGCAGACTCGAAACAACAGTAAGGGCGCAACTAGATACGAGTTGGTTCCTCCGCGCACAGGTTTTCCATACAAGGGACGATTGTTCAAGGAAGATAACTCTATAAATTTGATTGCTATGTTATTTCCTTTACTTGACTCCTTCCTTTGTATGTTTTTACCCTACGCATATAGGGAACTTGCCGGCGCGGGCACGCTTGCCGCGAGTGCTGAGTGCAGCACGTCAGCGATGTGCGGGCGGTGCTGCGGCCGGCAAGAAACCTTGTCGCGGAGCTAGTTGCAGCTCACTTAAGTTGTTGAGCAGACTCGAAACAACAGTAAGGGCGCAACCAGCTACGAGTCGGTTCCTCCGCGCTCAGGTTTCCCATACAAAGCATGGTCGTTCAAGGAAAATAACTTAAAAATTTAAACGAAATTTGATTGCTCAGACTTTGGGAACTTATCTTTTCTGTTATTTGCTGCCGGCAAGGCAAAACCTTCTTGAACGACGACTGGTCCATACCGTATCTTCCTCCCTTCCCCTCTTGGCAAACTTGTGCGTGAGGGAACCTCCTTTTTCATGTAAAAAAGAAAGGAGACGGGGTAACAGTATGGAGCCTTATGGCTCGTTATTGCTTACCGGAAGTAAGTGCTGCACAAAATGTCAGTCAATACATGCAAAATTCGAAAAGCATGAAATAGACAAGGTGTGCTGGGCACATAATCTGTACGCACGGGATCTGCGCCCGGCTTTGTACAAAGGATCACATGCAACAACGGCAAGACTTTGTACAAAAGGTGGTTCCCGGACAGGGTCCGACAACCGCGCCTTACGGGTAAAACTTATGAAGATGCTCAATATTCCAGGAGTTGCTCACTGGAATGCCCTGTTCAGTCTCAAGGCTTACAGCGCCAGGCCTTGTGACTCATTTCACCTGGTAAGGGCCTTCCCACTTCGGCGTCAACTTGTTGGAATTCTTGGTGGACTGAACGTGGCGAAGAACAAGGTCGCCTTCCCCAAGATTTCTGGCGTTAACTTTGTTGCTATGATTGCGGCGCAAAGCTTGCTGGTAGCGAGCGGCTCGCACAGCAGCCTGAAGATGGTCTTCCTCAAGGAGCAGCGCGTCATCTTGTCGCCGCTGCTCTTGCTCGAACTCGTCGTAAGCGAGCACTCGAGCCGACCCGTATACGAGTTCCGTGGGGATAACTTCTTCTGCTGGGGTGGCAGGCGGCGGCGGCGAGCGGTGCGAGGAATGGGATATGCTCGGACTTCTAACTACATTAGAAAGAGCAACTTCTCGTCCAAGCGACCGTGCCACGCTCGCGCCAGCATGCTGGCGTGCATGCTGATCTTGAGCGCTCCGGGATCCGCCAGCTTGATCTTGGCCCAGCAGGCATATGGTACCGTGGGTACCATGACGCTGCTGGTCTCGCGCCTCCTGGGACGGGCGCGGCGCGTGTACGGACGCCGAGGTCTTGGAGTGCGCTCGGTCGTTGTGGGAGCCGACTGCACCGCCGATGTGCAGCGCAGTCTTGTCCTTGGACCTGGCAGCACCACGAGCACCCTTGTCGACGCCCGCTCTTCCGCCGACGTCTTCTCCACCAGCCGTTCGCTCCGGCGATGGTGGGCTCGGCGCAGACGGAGCAGCTGCCTCCGAAATCTTCTTCTTCGGCGGCATGTTGAAGAAGATGATGAAGATTCGGCTCGTGCGAACGCCGGATCAGATTCACACAGCCTCGACGCATCCCTACCTGGCACGCCAAAGATGTCGGGGTGCTGATCCCACGTACACCTATGGGGATCGGCGGACCGAGCCCCTTTTGGTTCGGCAGGGGGCGAAGGATGCACAAAGAGCAGATCGAGGCGAACGCACGAGCACACGCGATCGGTTTACCCAGGTTCGGGCCACACGGATGCGTAAAACCCTACTCCTGCTTTGATTGGTATTGTGTTCTTGCTCGGGAGCAAGGGATGCTACAGTACCCTTGGGTGGCTAGCGAGGCCGAGCGTGAGAATGGCCGTCCTCCCCCCCCCACTGTTGCGCATGGGCCTCCTTTTATATGTCAAAGGGGTCACCGACAGGTGGCAACAGAGGTGAGGGTAAAAATGTAAAAGAGGTGGTAGTTGGGTGTCACCGCTTGCTACAGTTGTATCATACCTAACCCTGACGGCAGGGGACAAAGGCATTAAATGCCTGTCTACGTCGCCTCGACGGTGCAGAAAGGGACCGTCAAGGGCGCCACCGTTTGCCACGATGGCTATCTTGTCAGCGCCTTCTTGCCACCGCATGACCCTGGCTGCGCAGCCTCCCGCCACATACGCCAGGAACGGTCCCAGGGCGACACGTTGGCGGGTGAGCTGGAGAGCAGGCTGCGGGGTAGTAGCTTGCCACGGCAAGCGCCTTGCCGCGGATGATGTCTTGTCGCGTACGGTAGCTTGTCGCTCACCGGGTCTTGCCGGGACACGCAGCGCGTCGCAGCAAGCTTCTCGGGATGCCTTGGTTGGTCTTCCCGGCAAGCTCATCTTGTCGGGGTCTTCGTGCTCCTTCCCGGCAAGCTCCTCTTGCCGGGGTCTTGGATACTCTGAGTGGCCTTCCCGGCAAGCTCCTCTTGCCGGGGTCTTGCGCCTTGGCTCGAATACTTTGTTCTTGAATGGCTCCAAAGGAACCATGGAGGGTCTTAGCGGTCACCCGGCAAGCCTTGCCGCGGGGTGCTGCGACTACCCGTGCACAAGTTCGGGATACTAAGGTACCCCCACTTTAGTACACCGACACAAACGTTTCAACCGTGGTATTATAGGAGCATACCACATCACCTTGGCAGGAATCTTCTTCCTGGGGCGCCTGCCCTCGACATCACCAGGGCCATCGCGGCTGATCTTATAGCGCAATGCACCACATATCGGGCAAGCATTCAAATCCTCGTACTCACCGCGGTAGAGGATGCAATCATTAGGGCATGCATGTATCTTCTACACCTCTAACCCTAAAGGGCGGACAGCCTTCTTTGCTTCGTACTTACTCTCGGGCAATTTGTTGTCCTTTGGAAGCATATCCTTTATCATTACCAGCAACTATCCGAATCCCTTGTCAGATACACCATTCTCTGCCTTCCATTGCAGCAATTCTAGTGTGGTGCCCAGCTTTTTCTTGTCACCTACGCAATTCGGGTACAACAATTTTTTGTGATCCTCTAACATGCGCTGCAACTTCTTCTTCTCCAAATCACTTGCGCAGTTTCTCTTTGCATCGGCAATGGCCCGACCTAGATCATCAACGGGCTCATCTGATGCCTCTTCTTCAGCTTCTTCCCACATTGTCGGCTCAGCTTCTTCCCGCATTACCGGCTCAGCTTCTTCCCCCATTGTTGTATCATCGTATTCAGGGTACCCATGGCCAGGATAGGTGTCGTCGTCCTCTTCTTCTTCATTGTCTTCCATCGTAACCCCTCTTTCTCCGTGCTTGGTCCAAACATTATAATGGGGCATGAAACTGGACTTAAACAGGTGGACGTGAATGGTTCTTGACGTAGAGTAATTGTGACGATTCTTACAGCGAGCACATGGACAAGGCATAAAACCATCCGCCCGCTTGTTTGCCTCAGCCGCAAGCAGAAAAGTATGCACGCCCTCAACGAACTGGGGAGAGCATCGGTCATCGTACATCCATTGGCGGCTCATCTTTGTTACACAACACCGAATAGACCAAATTAATACAAGTTCATACTTAAAGTTCATACAACACTTAAATGCAACAAACAAATAACTCTCTAGCTAAAGCATTTAGATGCAACAACAAATACGATCAAGCTCGCAACTAAGGTAACAATGGATCAAATAGCATAATGATACCAAGCCTCACTATCGATGGCATATTTTCTAATCTTTCTAATCTTCAAGCGCATTTTCTCCATCTTGATCTTGTGATCATCGACGACATCGGCAACATGCAACTCCAATTCCATCTTCTCCCCCTCAATTCTTTTCAATTTTTCTTTCAAGTACTCGTTTTGTCTTTCAACTAAATTTAACCTCTCGGCAATAGGGTCGGTTGGAATTTCCGGTTCACATACCTCCTAGAAAAAATTTCTATGTCAACTTGATGGGCATAATTTGTCATAAACACAAAATGCAACTAGTTTTAAAAGAGAATAGACATACCACATCCGAATCATAACAAGGACTAGGGCCGACGGGGACGGATATCAAAACCATGGCACTATATGTATAACAAACAACGTATGGGTAAGATAATTATACAAGTAACTATATATATCCAAATCACACAAACATCAATTTTTATATAAAATTTCATGAACAAGAGGCTCACCACAAGGCGGTGCTGGCGACGGGACGGTGCGGGCGATCGACGGTGGCTACAATGGAGATTTAGAAGGCACTAAGTAAACCACACCTACATATGCAAACTAAGTGTTATTTTTGACCTCAAATTGCATATAAATCAAATACTAGCACATATATATATATATATATCCTCCCAAATTACTAAACTCACAAATTAATCACTATATAAAGCATTGCAAGAGCTAATCTAGCAATGAGAGATGAAAGGACAAAGTTCCTAACCTTTGTGATCATTTGAATGGATGGGGGCCTTCAAATCTTGACAAATTTTGGGAAAAATGTGTGATGAACTCGAGAGGAAGAGGGGAAGAATAGAGAGGAGAGGGGAAAGGGGAAGAACAGAGCGAGCTCGGGTGGACGAAGGGTTTATGTAGGACGACCTTTAGTACCGGTTTGTGCCAAGAACCGGTACTAAAGGGGCTGGAGGGGCTCCATTCTGACAACATCCTGCCACCACTCTCATTAGTACCCGTTCGTGGCACGAACCAGTGCTAAAGGTTCGCCACGAACCGGTACTAATGAAAGCGGCCCGTCTAGCCGTTGGAACCGGCACTAATGTGTAGATTAGTGCTGGCTCAAATACAAACCGACACTAATGTGCTTCACGTTTGACCCTGTTTCTACTAGTGTAGATTGATCGTGGTGATGCGTAGAAAATTTTATATTTCTGCTACAATCCCCAACAATGGCATCATGAGTTGGTCTATGCGGAGTTTCTATGCACGAGTAGAACACAAAGAAGTTGTGGGCATCAATATTGCCAATTTACTTGCCATTACTAGTCTTATCTTGATTCGGCGGCATCGTGGGACGAAGCGGGCCAGACCGAGCTTACACGTACTCTTACGTGAGACTGGTTCCACCGACTGACATGCACTAGTTGCATAAGGTGGCTAGCGGGTGTCTGTCTCTCCCACTTTAGTCGGATTGGATTCGATGAAAAGGGTCCTTATGAAGGGTAAATAGAAATTGGCATATCACATTGTGGTTTTGGCGTAGGTAAGAAACATTCTTGCTAGAAACCTATAGCAGCCACGTAAAAACTTGCAACAATTAGAGGACGTGTAACTTGTTTTTGCAACATATGCCTTGTGATGTGACATGGCCAAAAGGATGTGATGAATGATATATGTGATGTATGAGATTGATCATGTTCTTGTAATAGGAATCACGACTTGCATGTCGATGAGTATGACAACTGGCAGGAGCCATAGGAGTTGTCTTAATTTATTTATGACCTGTATGTCAACATAAACGTCATGTAATTACTTTACTTTATTGCTAAAGCATTAGCCATAGTAGTAGAAGTAATAGATGACGAGACAACTTCAAGAAGACACGATGATGGAGATCATGGTGTCATGCCGGTGACAACGATGATCATGGAGCACCGAAGATGGAGATCAAAAGGAGCAAAATGATATTGGCCATATCATGTCACTATTTGATTGCATGTGATGTGTATCATGTTTTACATCTTATTTCCTTAGAACCATGGTAGCTTAAATAAGATGATCCCTCAGTAAAATTTCAAGAAAGGTGTTCCCCCTAACTGTGCACCGTTGCGAAGGTTCGTTGTTTCGAAGCACCACGTGATGATCGGGTGTGATAGATTCTAACGTTTGAATACAACGGGAGTTGATGAGCCCAGCATGTACAAACATGGCCTCGGGACACATGCAAAACACTTAGGTTGACTTGACGAGCCAAGCATGTACAGACATGGCCTCGGAACACGGAAGACCGAAAGGTCAAACATGAGTCGTATAGAAGATACGATCAACATGAGATGTTCACCGTTGATGACTAGTCCGTCACACATGATGATTGGACACGGCCTAGTCGATTCGGATCATGTTTCACTTAGATGACTAGAGGGATGTCTTTCTGAGTGGGAGTTCATTAAATAATTTGATTAGATGAACTCAATTATCATGAACATAGTCTAAATTGTCTTCGCAAATATGTTGTAGATAAATAGCTCACGTTGTAGCTCCCTGTTTCAATACGTTCCTAGAGAAAGATTAAGTTGAAAGATATTGTAAGAAATGATGCGGACTAGGTCTATAGTCCGAGGAGTTACCTCACTGCTACACAGAAGGCTTACGTCTTTGATGCACCGCTCGATGTGCAAACCCCTACAACGTCGTCTGTGGATGTTGTGAATACCTGACAGACACATTCTGATGACTACTTGATAGTTTTGTGCACCATACTTTATGGCTTAGAATCGGGATTCCAATGACATTTTGAATGCCATAGAACATATGAGATGTTCCAAGAGCTGAAATTGGGATTTCAGGCTCCTGCCCGTGTTGAGAGGTGTGAGACCTCTGACAAGTTCTTTTGCCAACAAGATGGAGGAGAATAGCTCAGCTAGTGAGCATGTGCTCAGAATGTCTAGGTACTACAATCACTTAAATCAAGTGGAGTTAAACTTCCAGATAAGATAGTGATTGATAGAGTTCTCTAGCCATTATCACTAAGCTACCAGATCTTCGTGATGAACTATGACATGCAAGGGATGGAGTTGATCCCGGAGCTGTTCGCGGTGCTTAAGACCGCAAAAGGTAGAATTCAAGAAGGAGCATCAAGTGTTGATGGTTTAACAAGACCACAGGTTTCAAGAAGGGCAAGGGCTAGAAGGGAAACTTCATGGATGGCAAACCAGTTGCCGCTCCAGTGAAGGAACCCAAGGTTGAACCCAAACCCGAGACTAAATGCTTCTATTGTAAGGGGAACGGTCACTAGTAGCGGAATTACCCCAAATGCATGGTAGATAAGAAGGCTGGCAACTTCAAAGTATATACGTGTTATTAATGTGTACCTCACTAGTACTCCTGGTAGCACCTGGGTATTGGATACCGGTTCAGTTACTATTATTGGTGACTTGAAGCAAAAGCTACGGACTAAACGGAGACTGGCTAAGGGCGAGGTGACGATGTGTGTTGGAAGTGTTTCCAAAGTTGATGAGATCACCATCGCACACTCCATCTGCCTTCGGGATTAGTATTGAACCTAGATAAATGTTATGAGGTGTCTACATTGAGCATGAATATGATTAGATCATGTTCATTGCAATACAGTTATTCATTTAAATTAGAGAATAATGGTTATTCTGTTTACATGAATAATACCTTTCATGGTCGTGCACCCTATGTGAATGGTTCATTGAATCTCGTTCGTGGTACACATGTTCACGCCAAAAGATGTAGAGTTAATAATGATAGTACCACTTTCTTGTGGCACTGCCGCTTAGATCATATTGGCGTAAGATGCAGGGAGAAACTCCATGTCGATGGATGTTTGGAGTCACTTGATTTTGAATCGCTTGACACATGCGAGCCATGCCTCATGGGCATGATGACTAAGACCCCGTTTTCAGGTACAATGAAACGGGCAAGTGACTTCTTGGAAATCATACATGTTGATGCGTCTGATCCAATGAGAATTGAAGCGTGCGGTGGATATCGCTATTTTCTCATCTTCACTGACGATTTGAGTAGATAAAGGTATATTTACTTATTGAAGCACAAGTCTGAAACGTTTGAAAGGTTCAAGCAATTTCAGAGTGAAGTTAAGAACCATCATAACAAGAAGATCAAATTGCTACGATCTGATCGATGAGAATTTCTGAGATATGAGTTTCGCAATCACTTAAGACATTGTGGAATTGTTTCACAGTTGAAGCCACCTAGAACACCACTGGGTTATGGTGTGTCCGGACGTCGTAATCGAACCTTATGAGATATGGTGCGATCTGTGATGTCTCTTATCGATCTACCGTTTCATTTTGAGGTTAAGCGTTAGAGACAGCTGCATTCACTTTAGATAGGACACCATCTAAGTCCGTTGAGACGACGTCGTATGAACATTGGGTTGGCAAGAAACCAAAGTTGTTGTTTCTTAATGATTGGGGCTGCGATGCTTAAGGCTTCAGCCGGAGAAGCTCGAACCCAAAGTGGACAAACACATCTTCATAGGATACCCAAAGGTGACAGTTGGGTATACCTTCTATCTCAGATCCGAGGGCAAATTGTTTGTCGCTAAGAAAGGGTCCTTTCTCGAGAAGGAGTTTCTCTCGAAAGAATTGAGTCTGAGGAAGATAGAACTTGATGAGGTTGTCAAACCTTTACTTCAACCAGAGAGTGATGCAACACAGAAAGATGTTTTCTGTGGCACCTACGTCTGTTGAAGAGGAAGTTAATGACAGTGATCATGAAGCTTCGGATCAAGTTGCTATCGAACCTCGTAGGTCGACAAGGATATGTACTACTCCTGAGTGGTACGGTAATCGTGTCTTAGATATCATGTTGTTAGACAACAATGAACCTACAAGCTATGGAGAAGCGATGGTGGGACCGTATTCCGACAAATGGTTAGAAGCCATGAAATCCGAGATAGGATCCATGTATCAGAACAAAGTATGGACTTTGGTGGACTTGCCCGATGATGGGCAAGCCATTGAGATAGATGGATCTTTAAGAAGAAGACGGACGTGGGCGGTAATGTTACCGTCTATGAAGCTCGACCTGTGGGAAACAGTCTTTTCACAAGGTCAAGGAGTTGACTACGATGAGAATTTCTCACCCGTAGCGATGCTTAAGTCCATCGGAATCATGTTAGCATTAGCTGTATTTTTCGATTATCAAATCTGATAGATGGATGTGAAAACAAGTTTTCTTACCAGTTTCCGTAAGAAAAGGTTGTTTGTGATACAATAAAATGTTTTGTCGATCCTAAGGATGCTAAAAGGTATGCTAGCTCCAGCAATCCTTCTATGGACTAGAGCCAGCATCTCGGAGTCAGAATACATGCTTTGATAGAGTGATCAAAGCTTTTAGGTTTATACAATGTTTGCTAGAAACTTGTATTTACAAGAAAGTGAGTGGGAGCACTACAACATTTCTGATAAGTATATATGGATGACATATTGTTGATCCAAAATAATGTAGAATTTCTGGAAAGCATAAACGGTTGTTTGAAGAGGGTTTTTCATAGGAAGACCTGGATAAAGCTGCTTACATATTGGGCATCAAGATCTATAGAGATAGATGAAAACGCCTAATGATACTTTCAAAGAATGCACACCTTGACATGTTTTTGAAGGAGTTCAAAATAGATCAGTCAAAGAAGGGGTTCTTACCTGAGTTCTAAGGTGTGAAGTTGAGTAAGACTCGAAGATTGACCACGACAGAACAAAGAGGAAGGACGAAGGTCGTCCCCTATGCTTTTGTCATAGGCTCTATACGGTATGCCATGCTGAGTACCGCACCTGATGTGTACCTTGCCACATGTCTGGCAAGAGGGTACAAAGGTGATCTAGGAGTGGATCTCCAGATAGCAGTCAAAATTATCCTTGGAGGAATAAGGAAATGTTTCTCGGTTATGGAGGTGATGAAGGGTTCGACATAAAGAGTTACATCGATGCAAGCTTAACACCTATCCGGATAGCTCTGAGTAGGGATACCGGATACGTATAATGGAGCAATAATTTGGAATAGCTCCAAGTGGAACGTGGTAGCAGCATCTACGATATAAAGTTTTGCGAAATACACAGGGATCTGAATATGGAAAGACCCGTTGACTACAACCTCTCTCACAAGCTTAACATGATCAAACCCAGAACTCATTGAGTGTTAATCACATAGTGATCTGAACTAGATTATTCAGTCTAGTAAACTCTTTGGATGTTGGTCACATGGTGATGTGACCTGTGAGTGTTAATCACATGGCGATGTGAACTAGATTATTGACTCTAGTGCAAGTGGGAGACTGTTGGAAATATGCCCTAGAGGCAATAATAAATTAGTTATTATTATTATTATATTTCATTGTTCATGATAATCGTTTATTATCCATGCTAGAATTGTATTGATAGGAAACTCACATACATGTGTGGATACATAACAACACCATGTCCCTGGTAAGCCTCTAGTTGACTAGCTCGTTGATCAATAGATGGTTACGATTTCCTGACCATGGACATTAGATGTCGTTGATAACGGGATCACATCATTAGGAGAATGATGTGATGGACAAGACCCAATCCTAAGACTAGCACAAAGATCGTGTAGTTCATATGCTAAAGCTTTTCTAATGTCAAGTATCATTTCCTTAGACCATGAGATTGTGCAACTCCCATATACCATAGGAGTGCTTTGGGTGTGCCAAACGTCACAACGTAACTGGGTGGCTATAAAGGTTCACTACAGGTATCTATGAAAGTGTCTGTTGGGTTTGCACGAATCGAGACTAGGATTTGTCACTCTGTGTAATGGAGAGGTATCTCTGGGCCCACTCGATAGGACATCATCATAATGTGCACAATGTGACCAAGGAGTTGATCACAGGATGATGTGTTACGGAACAATTAAAGAGACTTGCCGGTAACGAGATTGAACAAGGTATGGGGATACCGACGATCGAATCTCGGGCAAGTACAATACCGCTGGACAAAGGGAATTGAATACGGGATTGATTGAATCCTAGACATCGTGGTTCATCCGATGAGATCATCGTAGAACATGTGGGAGCTAACATGGGCATCCAGATCCCGCTGTTGGTTATTGGCCGGAGAGTTGTCTCGGTCATGTCTGCATGGTTCCCAAACCCGTAGGGTCTACACAATTAAGGTTCGATGATGCTAGGGTTATTAGGAAGACTTGTATGTGATTACTGAATGTTGTTCGGAGTCCAGGATGAGATCCCGGACGTCACGAGGAGTTCCGGAATGGTCCGCAGGTAAAGATTTATATATGGAAAGTTGTTGTTCGGGTTCCGGGAAAAGTTCGATTTTGCCCGGTATTGTACCGGGAAGCTTCCGGAAGGTTCCGGACGTCCCGAAAATGTTCCACCACATCCAATATAGTAGCATGGGCTGTAAGGGGGCGCCCTAACCTTAATGGGCCAAGGGTACCAGCCCCCCCAAGGCCCATGCATATGGGAGAGGGGAAACCCTAAGTTGAGGGCCTCCACTTGACTTGGGAGGCACTCCTCCCCCCTTGGCCGCCGCCCCCCTCCCTAGATGGGATCTAAGGGGGCCGGCCCCTCTCTCCCCACCGATAAATAGTGGAGGGGTGGGAGGGCGGCCAGACCCTTGAACCTGGCGCAGCCCCTCCCCTCCAATACCTCTCCTCCTTTGCGTGAGCTTGGCGAAGCCCTACCGGAGAACTGCCACTCCTTCACCAGCACGCCCTCGTGCTGCTGTTGGACTCTCTTCCTCAACCTCTCCTTCCTCCTTGCTGGATCAAGGCGTGGGAGACGTCTCCGTTCCGTACGTGTGTTGAACGCGGAGGAGTCGTCCGTTCGGCACTAGGATCATCGGTGATTTGGATCACGGCGAGTACGACTCCATCAACCCCGTTCACTTGAACGCTTCCGCTTAGCAATCTACAAGGGTATGTAGATGCACTCTCCTTCCCATTGTTGCTAGATTACTCCATAGATTGATCTTGGTGATGTGTAGAAAATTTTAAATTTCTTCTACGATCCCCAACAACAAGAACTCCGCACTGACGAATGAACTTGTCCGCAATCTTCTTAGGCGCTAATGGTTCACCATTAGGTTTGGTGGCCTCGATATTGTACTTTACGCCCTCCTTCAACTTTTTGTTCGGGCCTCGTTTCCTGTTTCCTGAAGATTTGCTCGATCCGGATGGCTGAAAGAAGAAAAATCGATTCGTTAATATATCTTCAAGTCATTTAAAACATGTGATGATCACCAGATGCCTGCTTATATAAATATATATACCTCGCCGGTCTTTGTTGTTTCAAAATCAACATTTTCTTCGTCATGTTCATAGTTCATGACTTCATCAACTCGGTCGTCGCGATCGAATATCATATCACCCTCCCCGGTGTTGTTTAGATATTCGCAGCCGTCATAATCTTCTTCATTCTGATCATCATCTGGCCCGTGAGGATTGCGTATGATATTGAACAGGGCCTCTTCTCCCTCTCTGTCGGTATTGTACGCCATAGGTTTTTTTAACTAATCCAATAGAAATATATTCAAATTACAATGAATGGATGCAATCAATTAATAAGGAAAAACTGAATCAATCATAGTACATAATAAGCATCATCGAATATAATATCGAATACGTCGTCTCGAATAATAGATATAATATCGAATACATCGTCTCGAATAATAGATATAATCTCGAATACATCGTCTCTAATAATAGATATAATATCGAATACATCACTAGCTAGCTAGCTAGCAAGCTAATAAAGATCGAATACTACAGAGTAATCTAGGCCACTCACGGTTCATGAGGTGCGGGCAGTGGACACCCAAAGAGAAGGAACCCTCACTGGATCATAGCTCGGGTGATCTCCCAAAAGAACCTGCCAGGTATTGGAGAATCTGATGTCCATAGCAGCCATGTAGCGATGGACGTGCTCGTCCTCCTCCCTGACACGGCGACGTACCACCTCCGGCGGGGCCGGCTCCCTCCGCACCAAAAGTGGCCCACGCGAACGCCACCAAAGGAGATGAGGGTCGACAACGGGACCCAGGGCCGGGTTCCTCACCAAGCGTCGTGCCCCTGAAGGTAGCACCTCGCAGTGCCAGCCCGGCGGAGCCCAGTCCCGGACATGGGTCCTCTGAAGCAGGACGTCGTCGCGAACGGGTCGAGGGCGAGGATGCGGGCCGGGCATCGTCGACAACAAATACTATATGCCGCAAAACTAAAGTAACATTTTTTAAATGATGGATTGTGATTTCATGTATGCAAATTCTAAATTTTATAACTAAAACTAACATTTCTAATATTTCTATAAAGAAAACTAACATTTCTAATATTTCTATAACTAAAAAACAATTCTATATAACTAACATTTCTAATATAACTAACATTTCTATATAACTAACATTTCTATTATTTCTATATAACTAACATTTCTATAACTAAAACTAACATTTCTAATAATTCTATAACTAAAAAACTGAAAGATTGCTAACAATTCTATAACCATGTGTGTGTGTGTGTGTGTGGTTGGCGGCCAGGGCAGGAGCTCACCGGCGAGGCGCGACGACGGTGGGCGGCGACGGGGACGGGGACGGAGACAGAGACGGGGCGGCGATGACGGGGATGGGGATGGGCCGGGCGGGGCGATGGGAGGACGGGCCGGGCGGGGACGACCGGAGGACGGGGCGCGGCGCGGCGACGGGGATGACGGGGACGGGGACGGCGACGGACGGCGACGGGGGCGGCGACGACGGGCGGGGGCGACTGGGCAGAGGAGAAAGAAGCAGGGAGATATGAGAAACTGGCAATTTTTTTGAAGTGTTTTCTTATATAGAACCCACCTTTAGTACCGGTTGGAGCCACCAACCGGTACTAAAGGTCTGTTTTGGCCAGGTGAAGCGGCGGGAACCGCACCCCCTTTAGTACTGGGTCGTGGCGCCAACCGGTACTAAAGGACCCCCTTTAGTACCGGTTGGAGCCACGACCCGGTACTAAAGGGTGTGCGCTGCCAGGTGAGGGGCGCAAAAGTTTAGTCCCACCTCGCTAGCCGAGGGGCACTCGCACCTGCTTATAAGCCCCGCCGTCGCTACTGTCTCGAGCTCCTCTCTTAAGTCGGCCTTCTGGGCCTACCTCTTCTGCGATGCCATGTTGGGCCTACTGGGCTAGCGGGCCTGCATCCTGGTCCAACTAGAATTTGGGTTTCTAGTCGTATGCAGGCCGGTGTGGCCCAGTAGGTGGGCTTTTTTCTTATTTTTTGCTGTATTTAGAGTTTCTTTGTGAATATTTTTGCTTTAGGTACAAAAAATTACAAACTTTCTGTTAGTACCGGTAGTTTACAAAATTGAATAGTTTAAATTTTGAATTCTTTGAAATTTGTGTGAATCACTAGTTTGTCAATAACTTAACTTTGAAAATAGATTTTTCAGTGATTCTTTTTCTTATGTTTAATATTAGTGTGTTTTATCATTATATTCAATTTGGTAATGCTTAGGTTATTTAAAAAATGAGTTGCCTGTGTAACGGATGAGTTTTCGTCCGAAATCCTGATACTTCGAAAGGGATTGTCCATTTTGTACACGAAGTGCATCCAGTTTTTGCGGTAACCCTCTCTACTTTTTTGCACATGCTATGTGAGTGAAATTATGATACCATGCCAACTTTCAACCTTTTCTGAGTTTATTTGAAATGCTTTTCAATTTCAGGGTCATTTAGCTAAAAAATAAGCAAATGCATGAAAGAATTTGCTTGCACATAAAATTTCTTCGCATTTCAAATGCTAAAACACATAACTAGCTCCCCTAACTGTTACAGAGATTCCCTCCTGGGTGTGAAACACAGAAGAAAGTGATGATAGTGAAGCCGATCATATCCTAGATCTTTGGGTGTGAGACTTTTTCTTAGCGTGTGTCCCTTTGCGCCGTAGCCATGGAAAATCTTCATCATTTAACTGGATGCTCGGGTCAATATTCACTGTGAATGGAGCAATTTCATCAAACTTTTCATAATCTCCTGACATGTCTGTCTTGTCATCCACTCCCACGATGTTTCTCTTCCCAGAAAGAACTATGTGCCGCTTTGGCTCATCGTACGATGCATTCGCTTCCTTATCATTTTCTTTTTCTCGGCTTGGTAGACATGTACTTCACATAGAAAACCTGTGCCACATCATTGGCTAGGACGAATGGTTCGTCGGCATACGCAAGATTGTTGAGATCCACTGTTGTCATTCCGTACTGCGGGTCTTTCGTTACCCTTCCTCGTGTCATATTGACCCATTTGCACCGAAACAAAGGGACCTTCAAACAACGTCGATAGTCAACACTAGTAGAAAACAGGGCTTTGGTCCAGGCCGGGTCAGCCCATTAGTCCCGGTTCAGTCCAGAACCGGGACCAATGTGGGCATTGGTCCCGGTTCGTGAGCCCAGGGGGCCGTCCGGGCCACGTGGGCCATTGGTCCTGGTTCATCTAGACCTTTTGGTCCCGGTTGGTGGGATGAACCGGGACCAATGGGCCTCGCTCCTGGCCCACCACCATTGGTCCCGGTTGGTGGCTTGAACCGGGACCAAAGGCTCCCCTTTAGTCCCAGCTCATGTCACCAACCGGGACCAATGAGGTGCCTATATATACCCCTCGCTCGTGAGCAGAGCACCACAGTGCTCTGTTTTTCTCTGGCCGAGGGGGAGAGGGCTTGGTGGTGCTCTAGCTCACCTCCTATGCACACAAGGTGTTCGATGGAATGCCCAAGCCACACTACTTAAGCTTTCTCCTCTCCAAGCTCGACCTCCAAGCTCCATTTTCCATAATATTTGTCTAGGTTTAGCGGTCCGTCATGCCTCGTCCCCGTCTTCACCGCCGTCGATCACCCGCGCTGAGCTCATCGCCGGCACCACCGTGGTGAGCCTCTTGTTCTTATCTTCTTTTTGAAAGGAAAAATATTCTTACTTGTATGTTTACATAGATACTTGTCTTATTTTCTTACTTTTATTATTGCATCTTATATAGTGCGATGGTTTTGGTATCCGCCCCCGTCGGCCCTCGTCCTGTCTAAGATTCGGATGTGGTATATATATTATCTCTATAACTATTGGTTCATTTATTGTTTATGAAAATTATGCCGACCAACGTGACATAGATTTTATTTATGTAGGATGTATGTGAATCTGAAATGCCAACTGACCCTATTGTCGAGAGGTTAATTTAGTTGAAGAAGAAAACAATTTGTTGAAGGAAAAAATTAAAAAAAAATTGAGGAGGAGAAGATGATATTGGAGTTGCATGTTGCGGATGTCGTCGATGATCACAAGATCAAGATGGATGCAATGCGCTTGAAGATTTGAAAGACTAGAAAATATGCCATTGATACCGAGGCTTGGTATTATGATCGCATTTGTTTTCGCATTGAAATGTTTTACATAGTTTCAATGTATGGATTAATTAATGAGATGCTCCGGAGAGCTATATGTTGTTAGATGAGACCTATGTATGCACTTTGGTTTTAATGTGATGATGAACTTCTATTAATTTGGACACTTAATTATATATAATGCATGCAGATGAACCGGCAATGGATGTATGGTGACAGACACACCTGCGAGTAGATTAAGGGCGTGCATGAGTTTCTCGATGCGGCTGAGGCAAACAAGCAGAATGGTTTTATGTGTTGTCCATGCACTGAATGTGGGAATATGAGGTCTTACTCTAACCGGAAAATCCTTCACTCCCACCTGCTTTACAAGGGTTTCATGCCACACTATAATGTTTGGACGAGGCACGGAGAAATAGGGGTAATGATGGAAGACGGCGAAGAAGAAGAGTACGATGACAACTATGTGCCCCCTAAATACGGTGATGCTGCAACGGGGGGAGCTAGTGAAGATCAAGAGGAACCAGAAGATGTGCCCAATGATGCTGCAACGGGTGAAGCTGCTGAAGATCAAGAGGAACCAGATGATGTGCCCGATGATGATGATCTCCGCTAGGTCATTGTCGATGCAAGGACGCAATGCGAAAGTCAAAAGGAGAAGCTGATGTTCGATCGCATGTTAGAAGATCACAAAAAAGGGTTATACCCCAATTGCGAAGATGGCAACAGAAAGCTCGGTACCTTACTAGAATTGCTGCAGTGGAAGGCAGAGAATGCTGTGGCTGACAAAGGATTTGAGAAGCTACTGAAAATATTGAAGAAGAAGCTTCCAAAGGATAACGAATTGCATACCCTAATGACTGCATCCTCTACCGCGGTGCATACAAGGATCTGAATGCATGCCCGGTATGCGGTGCATTGCGGTATAAGATCATACGAGATGACCCTGGTGATGTGGACGGCGAGCCCCCCAGGAAGAGGGTTCCTACGAAGGTGATGTGGTATGCTCCTATAATACCACGGTTGAAACGTCTATTCAGAAACAGAGAGCATGCCAAGTTGATGCGATGGCACAGTGGGAACCTAAAGAAATATGGGAAGTTGAGAGCACCCACTAACGGGTCGCAGTGGAGAAAATCGAGAGAAAGTACTGGGATGAGTTTGCAAAGGACCCAAGGAATGTTTGGTTTGCTTTAAGCACGGATGGCATTAATCCTTTCGGGGAGCAGAGCAGCAATCATAGCACCTGGCCCGTGACTCTATGTATGTATAACCTTCCTCCTTGGATGTGCATGAAGCGGAAGTTCATTATGATGCCAGTTCTCATCCAAGGCCCTAAGCAACCCGGCAACGAAATTGATGTGTACCTAAGGCCATTAGTTGAAGAACTTTTACAGCTGTGGAATGGAAACAGTGTACGTACGTGGGATGAGCACAGACAGGAGGAATTTAACGTTAAGGCGTTGCTGTTCGTGACCATCAACGATTGGCCCGCTCTCAGTAACCTTTCAGGACAGACAAACAAAGGATACCACGCATGCACGCACTGTTTAGATGACACTGAAAGTATATACCTGGACATATGCAGGAAGAATGTGTACCTGGGCCATCGTCGATTTCTTCCGACCAACCATCAATGTCGAAAGAAAGGCAAGCATTTCAAAGGCGAGGCTGATCACCGAAAGAAGCCCGCCATGCGTACCGGTGATCACGTACTTGCTATGGTCAATGATTTACACTACGTAATCTTTGGAAAGGGTCCCGGTGGACTAGCTATTCCAAATGACGTTGAGGGACACGCACCCATGTGGAAGAAGAAATCTATATTTTGGGACCTACCCTACTGGAAAGACCTAGAGGTCCGCTCTTCAATCAAAGTGATGCACGTGACGAAGAACCTTTGCGTGAACCTTCTAGGCCTCTTGGGCGTGTATGGGAAGACAAAAGATACACCTGAGGCACGGGAAGACCTGCAACGTTTGCACGAAAAAGACGGCATGCCTCCGAAGCAGTATAAAGGTCCTGCCAGCTACGCTTTTATGAAAGAAGAGAAATAAATCTTCTTTGAATGCCTGCTTAGTATGAAAGTCACGACTGGCTTCTCATCGAATATAAAGGGAATAATAAATATGCCAGAGAAAAAGTTTCAGAACCTAAAGTCTCATGACTGCCATGTGATTATGACGCAACTGCTTCCGGTTGCATTGAGGGGGCTTCTACCGGAAAACGTCCGATTAGCCATTGTGAAGCTATGTGCATTCCTCAATGCAATCTCTTAGAAGGTGATCGATCTAGAAATCGTACCAAGGCTAAGGAGTGATGTGGCGCAATGTCTTGTCAGTTTCGAGCTGGTGTTCCCACCATCCTTCTTCAATATCATGACGCACGTCCTAGTTCAAATAGTCGACGAGATTGTCATCCTAGGGCCCGTATTTCTACACAATATGTTCCCCTTTGAGAGGTTCATGGGAGTCCTAAAGAAATATGTCCGTAAGCGCGCTAGGCCAGAAGGAAGCATCTCCATGGGCCATCAAACACAGGATGTTATCGGGTTTTGTGTTAACTTCATTCCTGGCCTTAAGAAGAGGAGACTGACTGGAAAAGGCACTCTTGGAAGAGACTCAATAATATGCAGGGACGGATATTCTTGGTCTCAAGCACACTACACAGTTCTACAGAACTCTACCTTGGTGACCCCGTATGTCGATGAACACAAGAACAGTCTGCCCTCCAAACACCCGGAGCAGTGCGACGACTGGATTACATGTGAACACATCAGGACTTTCAGAAGTTGGTTGGAAACATGTCTCAGAGGTGACAACACTATTTGTGATGAGTTGTACTTGTTGTCCAGGGGACCATCTTTGATTGTATTGACTTACAAAGGATACGAGATAAATGGGAATACATTTTACACGATCGCCCAAGATCAAAAGAGCACCAACCAAAGCAGCGCTGTCCACTTTGATGCAGCAACCGAGAGTGGAAAGGACACATATTATGATTACATAGTGGACATATGGGAACTTGGCTACGAACCTGATTTTAATGTCCCTTTGTTTAAGTGCAAATGGGTCAATCTGTTAGGCGGCGGGGTACAGGTAGACCCATAGTACGGAATGACAGCAGTGGATCTGAAAAATCTTGGGTACACTGACGAATCGTTCGTCCTAGCCAATGATGTGGCACAGGTCTACCAAACCGAGAAAAATAAAAGATAAGGAAGCGAATACATCATACGATGAGCCAAAGCACCACATAGTTCTTTCAGGAAAAAGGGACATCCTGGGAGTGGACGGCAAGACAAGATTATGAAAAGTTTCATGAAATTCCTCCCTTCAATGTCAAGGCTGACCCAAGCATCCTGATAAACAATGAAGATTATCCATGGTTACGACGCAATAAGAAAATGACACAAGCGAAGAAAAAGTGAATACTTTCTCCCGCAACTATTATGATGATACCATGCCAACTTTGTAACACACGAACATGCCACCATTGTCCGTTTTGTACATGCACATGTTATGTGGGTGAAATTATACCATGCCATGCCAACTTTCAACTTTCAACTTTTTCAGAGTTCATTTGAAATGCTTTCATGTCTTATCGTTTGGCCCTCGTAATACCATGACCATTAGTGCCTGGCCCATGCCAACTTTCAACTCTCAACTTTCAACTTTCTAAAACTAATGGCACTAACAGAAAGTTTATAATTTTGCTCCTCGCCCCTGGCCCATGACCATTAGTCCCGGTTTGTGCCACAACCCGGGACTAAAGGGTTGGTCCTTGTTGCGGGCAGAGTTTAGTCCCACCTCGCCAACCGAAGGGGGCTCACGCCGGTTTATAAGCCCTTCCCTCTCTACCTTGTTGAGCTCCTCTCAAATGAAAACAGATGCCCTAAGAGAGAAAAGTTTAACCTAAATTCATAGTGAATTTCTCTGAAATTCATAGAAATTTACCAGGAATTTAGGTTGAATTTTCTCTATAAGCGCATCTATTCTCATTTTTTTAGTAAGTTAATCACAAACTTGTGATTCAAACAAATTTCAAAGAATTCAAATTTTAAATATTCAAATTTGAAAACAAATGGCACTAACAGAAAGTTTATAATTTTTCTAAAACTAATGGTACTAACAGAAAGTTTATAATTTTGATAACCTAAAAGCAAACAGAATTAAAAATTAAAGCAAAAACAAAAGAAAATAAATAATGCAAAAAACAAATCAAAAAAGAGGAAATAAATATTTTTATAGAAAAGTTAATCACAAAATAAAATAAATAAAGCAACAAAGAAAACAAAAAAACTAAAAAAGTGTTTTAAAATTTGAAAACTAATGGCACTAATAGAAAGTTTATAATTTTTCTAAAACTAAAAGCAAAAAGAATAAAAAAAATAAAGCAAAAAACAAAAGAAAACAAATAATGCAGAAAACAAAACAAAAAAACTGGAAAAAATAGCAACAATAAGTATTTTGTTGTAAGTAGAAACAAAATAAAATAAATAAAGCAACAAAGAAAACAAAAAAACAAAAAAAGTGTTTTCAAATTTGAAAACTAATGGCATTAACAAAAAGTTTATAATTTTTCTAAAACTAAAAGCATAAAGAATTAAAAACTAAAGCAAAAAACAAAAGAAAATAAATAAAGCAACAAAAAAACAAAAAAATGCCACCTACTAGGCCCCCACGGCCTGAATACGACCAGAAACCCATCCAAGGGCCAGGATTCAGGCCCGCAGGAGGCCCAGTAGGCCCACAGGCATAGCAGTGACAATTAGGCCCGTAAGCCTGTAATGGAGAGGAGCTCGAGAGGGGCGCGGCAGTGGGGCTTATAAACCACTGCGCACCCCTCTCAACTAGCGAGGTGGGACTAAACTTTCAACGTAGCAGCCGCACAAGGCCTTTTGTCCTGGTTGGTGGCACCAACTGGGACTAAAGGGGGGCATTGGTCACGGTTCATGGCACGAACCATGACCACTGCCCCCATTTAGTCCCGGTTGGTGCCACCAAGCGAGACCAAAGGCCGCCGCTTTCCACCAACCGTGACTAAGGCCCACCTTTAGTCCCGGTTGCTGCCACGAACCGGGACTAAAGGCTCTGCTATATAAGTCCACACTTAGGAAATTTTCGCCAACTGATCCATTCCCCATCGCCGACGCCGCCAGGCTGCTCGTCCTCCTCGTCGCCGTCGCCGCCCCCTGCCCCATCCCTGCGTGCTTGCCGTCGATGCGCCCTGCCCCGTCGCCGTCGCCGGACCCTGTCGCTGTCATCGTCGTCGCGCCCTCCCGCCCGTCGCTGGCCGCCCTGCCCCGAGCTCGCTGCCGTCCGCCCTGCCCCGAGCCCCGCCTCATCATCCCCGTCGCCGTGTGCTGCCCCGAGCCCGCGGCCGTCCCCATCGCCCTGTGCCACCCCGAGCCCGTCGTCCCCGTCACCGCGTGCCGCCCCGCGCACGCCGTCCCCGTCGCCGGCATCCCCGAGCCCGCCGTCCTCCTTCCCGTCGCTGGCCTCCTCTCCCCGTCGCCGCCCGCCCCTAGTGAGTGCCCCCCTTTCCCATCCCCGTCACCGACGACGCCACCCATTGCCGCCGCTGCTCTCTGTTTATGGATATGGCTATATGAACATATATAGAAAATACATGCATATATTCATATAGCTATAAATGCATGTATTTTTTATATACATTTTTAGAAAATCATCTATATATGTTCATATATGGAAAAGTTCTATATGAATGTGGCTATATGTATGTTCATGGAAAATAATTTTGCTCGATGATCTTTTTGTTCACGATGTTCATATAATTTTTTCATGTATGTATAAATGTCGATATGAATTGTACCTATGATGTTTTTTTATTCATAGATGAATATGTATGTGGCTAATTATGTGTATGTGGCTATGTGAATATGCAAAGAAGAGGAGATGAAGAAGATGATATATTTTCTTATTCGTGGGTGTGTCGAGAGGGTCATCGATAACTTTAGTGAATTTTAGGTTATTTTCATTTTAGGTCATTTTAAGTCGTGGGTGTGTCGAGAGGGCGGCCAAGGGGTCGAGGGTCGTCGAACATGAGAGGGGGGATGATAGATGATGATGAGGGTGGAGGGGGGACATCGGACATTCATGAGAGAGGCGGGGAAGAAGGGGAAGAAGAGGGAGAAGAAGAGGGGGTCGAGAGGGGGTCTAGGGTCACCGAGGGGTCGAGGGTCGACGAACATGAGAGGGAGAAGTGGATAAAAAAGAAGAGGAATAAGAAAAAAAGAGGAGAAGAAAGAATAGAGGAGAAGATCTCCTCTATTCTTTCTTCTCCTCTTTTTTTTCTTCTTCCTCTTTTTTTTATTGGGAACGAGGGTCGTCGAGGGTCACCGAGCGATAGAGGAGAAACCCTAAATAGAAAGTATCGTCGGTGTGAGATACATGTACCATCGGTGTCGGACACTACATCCACGTCCCACAAGTGGCGCGGGCTTCGACGCCCACGTCACTTGTGGGACGTGGATGTAGTGTCCGACACCGACGGCCACATGTATCTCACACCGACGATACTTTCTATTTAGGGTTTCCTCTACCGCTCGGCGACCCTGACCCTCGACGACCCTCGTACTCGATAAAATAAAGAGGAAGAAGAAGAAAAAAAAAGAGAAGAGAAGAACAAGAAGAAAAAAGTGGCGCGGGCTTCGACGCCCACGTCACTTGTGGAACGTGGATGTAGTGTCCGACACCGACGGCCACATGTATCTCACACCCACGATACTTGCTATTTAGGGTTTCCTCTACCGCTCGGTGACCCTCGATGACCCTCGTTCCCGATAAAAAAAGAGGAAGAAGAAAAAAAAGAGGAGAAGAAAGAGTAGAGGAGTTTTGTAGAGGCCACCGAGACGAAACTATGGACACCGCCTGAGACGAAGTACAAGAACTATGGACTCCTCTATTCTTTCTTCTCCTCTTTTTTTTCTTCTTCCTCTTCTTTTTTTATCCTTGGAGCATTGTCGAGGCCACCCCAAACCCTAGAGAAGCAGCGTCAAGGCCACCCCAAACCCTAGAGAAGCAGCGTCGAGGCCACTAATTAATATTAGTTCTACGTTTGCCACTAATGTATCCATCTGTCATGTTTGAATAATAATTGCCATGTTGTAAATATTTGTAGAAACTATGGACACCGCCCGAGACGAAGTACAAGAAGAGTTGTTGGGGACATAATCGCATGAGGAAGTGATGCCGTATGCTCATTGTTTCTCAATGACACGGATGGTCTGGAAGCAGCTGGCTATGATTATGATGGCTCCGGTGACCTAATGCCGGTGCAAGAAGGAGATCGTGATGACGTCTCCGGTGACTGAACCGAGTCCGGCCAGGTATATATATTAGTTAAGCTTCTGTTGACTAGCTAATTGATGCATTCATTGTTTTGGTATGTACGCATATTAATTAAGTCTTTGTTCTTTTTTCTAGCCCTCCGGATTGAGCACAACTTCGGTAAAGAGACGAGGCCCGAAGAAAAAGTTGAGCTCGGATGAAAAGTTTGAGGTCATAGAAATCGCACCCAACGGCCAACCAATTGAACCCCTCCGGACAAAGAGCGCATTTGTTGCTCTGTGCGGGGTTTTGGTTAGGGACAAGATCCCGATCAGCATCCACCAATGGTTAAAGTCGGCTTCAGAAGACCTTGAGGTGTCTTATGTCAATGATATGTAGAAAAATGTTCTTTGGACTAAGCTGAAGTCAAATTTCACCCTACTGCCAGAGGATGATCCAGAGAAGCCAGCTAAAAAGCAATTAATCATGTCTTTTGCTCTTAAGAGGATGGCAGAACTATTCAGGAGGTGGAAGAAAGAGCTGAAAAAGTTTGTCGAAAATAAAGAGACACTAGAATTCAAGGGCAGATATGAGAAGTTCAGAGATCATTGGCCCGCATTTGTGGCCCACAAGACATCGGAAAAGAGTAAGAAGATGTCGGCGACAAACAAGCAAAATGCTGCGAAGAAGAAGCATTACCATCGCACGGTGTCAGGTGGCTACCTCGTAGCCCGGCATAAGTGGGCCAAGACTGAGAATGATCTGGTTGATAAATGGATCGAACAAGAGACAATTAACTGGCCAAACCTTTGCCGGACTTGGTTCTTCGGGGCTGGCGGAACCTTGGACCCTGTAACAGGGAAGTGCATTTGGACGAACGATCAAATGGAAATACCAGTCAGGAAGCTTCAGCAGTATATCGAAGCAGCGCAGCAAGGGACGTTCTTTCCAGATAGAGGAACGACGAGCTCACAATGGCCCTCGGGAATCCTGAGCACCCTGGACGGACACGAGGCACGCCAGGCTCCATTCCATGGAAGGTTGGGTTTCCGGATGCAGGCGGTTACAAATCCCAGGAGAGGAGGAAAAAATTGCAGCACACCCAAATGCAGGCACTGCAAGCAAGGGTACAAGCGATAGAGGAACGAGAAGCAAATCGCAGCAAACGTACTGCCGAAGCTTCCCCCGAAGCAACCCCGCCATCTCAGCGGAGAAGAAGTGTGGCTTCCACCGAGCTGCTTCAGCCGGAGCATGCCTTGACGGCTCCTGCCAGCTATCCCGTGGATGCTATCACGGAGTCTCAAAATTGCCACCTTATGACGCTATGGATGAATTTGAAGGTCAAGGCGGCTGTTGGGTCTGTTTATCCTACTGAACCCGGCGCAGCTTTTCACTGTCGGTTGATTCCAGAAGGATATGCTAGGGTGATGGTGGATGAAATAACAGAGGGATTTGAGGACCTCCACCTTGACCACCCTACCGGTGAAGGGGAGACTAGGCTAGGGTCTGCTCTGAAGACTCACTGGACGCCTCCGCCTCCTCCTCCTCCTCCGGCAAATCAGGGCACTCCGCCTCCTCCACCGCCTCCTCCTCCGGGGAGTCAGGGCATTGCGCCTCCTCAACCGCCTCCTCCTCCGGCGAGTGACGATCAGGGCACTGGACCGGCTCCTTCTCTGGCGCGTGGCGGCACTCCCCCTCCTTCTCCGCCTGCACTTACGCGCCCGAGCAGCCAGCCTCCTCCTTCTCCGCCTTGTCAGCAAGGGCGGAAGAGACCTGCCGCCGCTTCGGCTGCTCCGGCGCGTCGTAGTCCTTCTCCTCCGCCTCGTAAGCAAGTAAAGAAGACAGCCGCTTCGTCTGCTCGGCCGGCGTCTAGCAATACAGCCAGAGGCGGGAGGACATACAGATTCGGTCCTTCTCTGAAGACTCCAGAGAAGTTACCATACGAGAGGACCCCGGAGGAGAATGCGAAGATCGCACGAACCGAAGTGGATGACTGGTTTCAACGGTTGAAAGCAAAGAGACATCCACCTTCGGAGGAGAAGGTAGATCCGGTGAAAGCGAAGCGCACTCTGGCTGCCCTGACAAAACCACCCAAGTCTCCGCCGAAAGGAAACTATGAACGCATTATTGGAAAGGAATTTGCCGAAGCGGAGCAGTCAGGAAGTACTGTCAGTGATCAAAGGCTGAAAGAATGACGAGCCGTGAAACAAATTGCCTAGCTCGGCGAACAAGCGAAGCAATCATGCCCCCCGCTCAAGGTGCCAAGCGACAACGTCACTAATGATCCGAGGATGGTGCCCGGTTATAGCAATCTTGCCGATTACCTACCCGACGATGTACATTATGAACCCATGGAGGTGCAGATACAAAGATACGAGTACGGGAAGCCTCTCATCAAAGATGAAAGATCTCTATCAACAATGATGCGAAGATTGCATGATTGGTACTTAAAAATCTGAAGAGACTCCGGGGGGAGGAGTACTTTGTATGTGAAAGTTAAAAAGGGGCATGACCTCGTTGGAATTGAACTGTTGCCTATTCCATTTGAGGAGTTCTTTCAGTTTTTCAATCAATTGGCACTCGATAAAACAACGGTCACCTGCTACTGTCTGTAAGTAGTAGTACTTCTGTCATTAAATCTCTCTATATAGCTGCTCAGCTCTTTCATTGCATGTATTTATAATCATCCTCACTATATTATGCAGATTGAAGATCGCCGAATTGAAGAAAAGACAAGTCGGTGATATTGGGTTCATTAACACATATCTCGTAGATGCAACTCAGGTTAAATTTCATGCCGCAGATACCGAGGCGAACTTGCTACGATCGTTGGTAATAAATGAAAACAAAGATATAATACTCTTTCCTTACAACTTCAAGTGAGTGTTACTGTCTTGTGCGTATTCGGTTTCCCTTATATATATATTAGTCAAGGTTATAGTAATGTAATTGATGAGTTATGCATGTGTGTGCAGTTACCACTATATTCTCCTAGAGATTAAGCTTGAGCAGTGACTAGTAACTGTCTTAGACTCAAAACGAAAAGATCCCCAGGACTATGCGGACATGACTCAAATGCTCGAGAAGTAAGTTAAATTGATCATTATCCACCATATCAGCAACTTTGTTCATTTCCTCATATATCAAGTAATTGTTTTCTTTGTCTGGCAGGGTTTGGAAAAAATTCTCCAAAAAAGCTCCAGGACTCCCGAAGAAGCTGCAATTTAGACAACCAAAAGTAAGTACTATAGTAGCATGTTCCGCGCATCTCCTATTGATTTGGCATTCTTGCTTAACAGTTTGATTGACCTCTATTTTTGTAAAGTGGTTGTGGCAGGAAAAAGGGAATGATTTCTGTGGATACTACGTTTGCGACTCCATCCGCCACACGACCTTTGAGCGGGGCTACACTGACGAACAATATGAAGTACGTAAATAACAACATTCAGAATTTTATTTTATTACCATCATTTGTGTTGAGTTTCATTCATTCATATATATATATATATATATATTGACCCCCTTCTTCAAATTAGATATTTCGGAAGCGGGATGAACTCCTAGCACCAGCTCGCATGCGAGCAATTCAAGAGGAATTGGCGGCATTCTTTCTTGACCACATGATCGCTGAAGACGGAGAATACTATGTGGACCATGAGTCCGTATGATTATATTTGTAAGAGATAATTATTGGATATATGTAGCCGGTAGTGTCGGATAGATATACGAGAACTTGTTGTTCGACCAATCTCTCGGAGAAGGAGAGGTGGTCGATATCACTACTCTCTGTATGCATATATGTTCATGACGATCTTCTATTTCCTTCATTTGCTTACTAGCTAGCTAGCGTGTCTAGTCCTCTCTATACGTATGTATAGTACGTAGCGTCGACCAAGCACGGACATAAGAGAGGACACTTCTCTCTATTAATTATAGCTAGCTAACACAATATATGAAACACCTAAATTAACCCCCCAAAACCTCCAACCCCCCCCCCCTATCAAAAAAAACAAAAACCCCAGCCACAGAAATGCTGACGCGTGGATGCCTATTGGTCCCGGTTGGTGCCACCAACCGGGACCAAAGGGTCTCCTGCCTGGGCTCCGCGCACAGGCCACGTGGAGGCCCATCAGTCCCGGTTTTGGATTGAACCGGGACTAAAGGGGCAGGGCATTAGTACCGACCCTTTAGTCCCGGTTCAGGAACCGGGACAAAAGGCCCTTACGAACCGGGACAACAGGCCCTTTTTCTACCAGTGCAAGTTCCCATATGTCCTGTATATAACCATAATATGTTTCCTTTCCCGTCTTGGTTTCTACATCAAAGCGGACACCACTATTTTGGTTGGTGGTCTTCCTATCATGGGCGATCGTGTAAAATGTATTACCATTTATCTCGTACCCTATGAAAGTCATTATATTCGAAGATGGTAACTGGAACAGCAAGTACAGGTCATCTTCTATAGATGCGTCATGCATGGTACGTGTTTGCAACCAGCTGGCGAAACTCCTGGTTTGTTCACGTGTAATCCATTCATCAGACTGCTCCGGGTGTTTGGAGCGTAGCAAATTCTTGTGTTCATCCATATACGGAGCCACCAAGGCGGAATTCTATAGAACTATGTAGTGTGCTTCAGTGAGAGACTGTCCGTCCATACATATTATTTGTTCCCCTCCTAGCGTGCCTTTTCCATCTAGTCTGCCCATATGCCGCGATTCAGGAACACCAATCGGCTTAAGGTCAGGAATAAAGTCAATACAAAAATCAATGACCTCCTCATTTTCATGGCCCTTGGAGATGCTTCCTTCTGGCCTAGCACGGTTATGAACATATTTCTTTAAGACTCCCATGAACCTCTCAAAGGGGAACATATTGTGTAGAAATACAGGACCCGAAATGTTAATCTCTTCACATAGGTGAACTAGGACATGCGTCATGATGTTGAAGAAGGATGGTGGGAACACCAACTTGTGACACCCCAAAATTTTGACCTTGTTTTAAATTAATTAAAATTTTGCCAGGAAATAAAATTTTTATTTTCTGGATTTCCTTTTGATTTCAGAACCATTCTTTTCTTCGTTAGTATGGAGTTTTTACCCCAAGTGAAAACTTTCCAAATGTTTTGTTGGACTTGTATACCCTCTCAAGAAAACTTTTCTTTTTATCAAAGGAATTAATTAAATAATTAATTTCCTGACCTTTATTTCTTTAAAAATGGTCTCCCATGGTTTTAGGGTACCATTTGAACTACAACCCTTTGATAAATTTATTTAATATTCCAACCAAAATTTGGGTATGTCATGTGATGTTTTTTAAATCCCTTTTATGCAAAAACGTATTTCATTCATTGTATATTTTGAGCTCTACCCTATGTTTTGAAATCTGGTCCAGTTGGCAATTTTTCACTACAACCTATTTAAATATTTATTTAAAGCTTTATACAAAAAAAATTCACCAGAATTATGGGATATCACTGGCGGTATATAATTCAACTTTATGCAAAAATCCACTGATGTTCTTTGAAAAATTTGAGTAAATCAACCACATCTTCATTCTGGTCCAGCTTGGTGATTTGTACTACAACCATATTTTTACTTACTCTTTTACCCATGATTCTTTTTCCTGCTTTTAGACCACCCTACAAAACCCTTAAGTCCAGGGAGTGGACCCATTGGAGGATTTTAAAGTGCATGCAAAATATACCCTTATCCTTCTGTCCAGAACTGATGTTTTGCAAAACTTGCACTAACAAGTTTCTAGATTTGACAAACTAACCTTGCCATCCTCACCTGCATCTAAAGAGACCCCAACCTGGAGAGTTTGGCCACCCCAAGAGTTACCAAGATGCCTTTGGCATTCTGTCAAACACCCTGCGCACATAGCCAGATTTGGCATGATTTTAAGTTTACATTGTAAACTTGATCCCTTGACCTAACCACCATGTCCATTAATCTCCTTACTAACTCTAACCTAGTCCTGTTAATTGCCAGCCTCGCTCAAGCACTCTAGGCTACCCTGGCATTATGTCGAGCATGTCGCGTGCATGCTCTGGGCGCGCCCAGAGCGCACGTTTTGCACGCGCGCACACCGAGTCGCCGCGTCGCACTGCTGCCTCCCCACGCCCGCTCTGGCCTCTCCCCACTCGCAGCCAGCGCCCCGACCACTCCCTCGTCGCAGACCCGCCCTGGCCCCCCCTCCTGGCGCCCCACTGCGCCACCGACGCATGCCGCCACCGCCGCCCTGGCAGCTCTACCATGGACGGCGCCACCCCAGCCATCCTCGCTCGCCAGCTGCCCTTTGCAGCAGTTCGATCTCATCCATAAGCTCGTCTGCTAGCGCCCGTCGCCGCCACATCGCCCTGCAACTACAGAACGGCGGTCGCCCACGATCCTATCCACGACTGCCGCGAACCGACCTAGCCGCGCTATAAAAGGAGGCCCCCGAGCTCGTCCAGCCACTCAGGCAGCCTCAGGTCATCCTCTCGAAGCACCCACGGCCAGAAATCGTCGGGGGGAAGCCTTCTCCCCCGACTCCGGCCTGTTCGGCCGCTGCCACACCCCAGTGCCATGCTTCGCAACCAGGGCCTCCCCCGCCCATCCAACGCCACCATCCCCTTCCCCTAAGTCTTGCGAAGCTGCCCAGCCTCTCAATCGTGATTGGGAACCACCGTAGAGCAAAGCCCCAAACCCACCCGAAGCCTCCTCCGCCGCGGAGCTAGCCGCCGGCGACTCCCTCCACCCCCGCCGACCCAACAACCACCGGGAGGACCGCCCCGATCTTGCGGATCCATCCCTACCCTTGGATCCCCGTGGGGGAGCCTCCGTTCATCGGCGACGATCGCCGGAGCCCCGCCTTGGCTCGGGCAGAGGAGTAAGAAGGCGGGGAACGACTGGTCAAACCTGACCAGTGGGCCCCTTGGACCCACTGTCAGTGACCAGCCCCGCCGCCACGTGGTTTAAGTGGAGGCATAAAACACTGAAGTACATCTCCTCTACTTCAAAAACGTATTCTTCCCAACACGTTTTTCTTTTCTGGTTTTCATTAAAACAGAATTTTGAATAAGCTTTGACTGACTATAACTTTTTAAATATAAATCCAAATGACTTGATTCTTTTTCTGTTGTTTCCCAAATATTGTCTAGTTTATTTTCATATTTATTTGAAAATTTTCCAAACAACTTTTTTGTACTGTTTTTAAAGTATGTGTTGATTCAAATTTATTTAGGAACTTGGAGGGGAGATTATGACTTTCAAAATTTTGGAGAGCACCATAGCACTCCACACCTTGAAGGCAAGCATTTCTGAACCCTGGCATAATATTATTGTGTTCTGTTTGATACGATCGCAATATCACCTCGACACAAAGTTTTCGTTTACTTCATGTGATGATGTGATCATACTCATAAGTGCATATTGATGATTCTATGCTGTTCGCATTCGATATATTATGATAGTAGACACCCTCGTATACCTTTCATGCCTACCGGGAGGAAGTCGGGAGAGCCTCTATCTTGGGTAGACACGCGCTTGTCTCCGGTCTTCGTTGAGACGGTTGTGTCCGGTGCAGCAAAGTGAGGCATGACGAGTGGTGACTTTGTCTGTTGGTTGAAACATATTTGTTATGCTAACCATGCAGGAAAATACTTAAACCTCCTGAGTCGACCATAGATCGAGTCTTGTTCCGGTAACCCCCATACTTGTTTCGTACTACCACTTTTCCCTGCCATAGGTAGGGTACGGTTTAGTAAGTTTTCAACCCCTTTCCTAGCACACACCATACAGAGAGGCCATGGTGGAAGATACCGGAGGCCTCCGGTAGGCATGCCACCAGGTCCGGGGGCATGGGTGTTTTCGGTTGTAGCTGAAGGGGGTAGCTCCCCCAGTTTACGCGCGGTATAAATTTTGTGATCCCATGCTAAGTCGAGGTTGTAGCCTCCCCACTTAGAGTTTTGCTTCATGGGTGTCAAGGGTGATTCCAGACACCGGTGAGTTTGGCTGGTGTGTGCGGTTAGGTGCGTTTTCAATCAAAAGACCGTAGACGGAATTAGTCCCGATGGACTAAAGGACTCCGTTACTTGTGGGTAAAGAGTACTCCCTCTGCAGAGATTATACCTATTCGAATAGCTGTGTCCATGGTTAAGGACTACAGTCTGGGATGGGTCAAGTGTCGGTCTTAGTGTCGGCCTTCGGAGGAGAAACTAGTAAACCAGAACATTGATTATGACCTATGACATATGATGATTATGATTATTATTATTGTGCACTAACCATTTGTACTATTTGAATTATTGAGTATCCCTAGGACGGTTCTACCTCCCGGATATCCAATGTGATTATTCCTATACAAGCCCTTTATGTGGTGTCGCTCAGACGCCCGACTATGGCATGTTTGTCATTTAAATTACTTATAAGCCCTTTATGTGGTGTAGCCCAAACGCCCGACTGTGGCATGCTTGTTACATCTTTTATATATAAGCCCTTTATGAGGTCTCGCTCAGACGCCTAACTGAGGCATGCTTTATATTATTTTCCTTTCGAGGCGTCGCTTCAGACACCCGATCGGTGCATTCTACCTCTACTCTCTGATTGCATAGTCATATTTGACATGATTAACCTGCTTGCATGCATAATGATTTCATTTATGACTGACGTAGTGATCATGGTATATTTCAGAGCATGATTATCTTTTGATATATTGTACCAGTATTCATGATGTTTGCGAGTACATTCAAAGTATTACGCCAGATTTCCTGCATGGAGAGGAGCGTTGCGGTGACAGCCCCGGAACCTACGCAAGGGTGATAGCAGCGTCGTGAAGATAGGAGTTATCCTGGTCAGCTGTTCCTGTGGGAAATGGAGTCCCATAGACGCTGATGATCCGCAAACTGCTTCCGCCATCAACCACTAGAAACCATTTGTTGTACTCATAGGCCAGAATGGTCTTGTACTACATATCTTGTATTTTGCTTGGAGTTTCTGTAACAAGTTGGTGCCTCATCAGCTAACAGTAATCCTGGGGCTGGTGAGCACAAGGACTGTTTTTTGGGAAATTAATACCCTGAAAATCCGGTCCTGACACAACTCGAAACTGACAAGACATCGCACCAAATCATTATCTAACCTTGGTATGATTTCTGGATCGAGTACCTTCTGAGAGATTGCATTGAGGAATGCACATAGCTTCACAATGGCTAATCAAACATTTTTCGGTAGAAGCCACCTCAATGCAACCGGAAGCAGTTGCGTCATAATCACGTGGCAGTCATGAGACTTTAGGTTCTGGAACTTTTTCTCTACCATGTTTATTATTCCCTTTATATTCGACGAGAAGCCAGACGGTACCTTAATACTGAGCAGGCATTCAAAGAAGATTTCCTTCTCTTCTATTGTAAGAGCGTAGCTTGCATGACCCTGATGTATGCCGTCTTTTCGTGCATACGTTGCTGCTCCTCCCATGCCTCAGGTGTATCTTTTTTCTTCCCATACACGCCCTAGAAGCCAAGCAGGGTCACACAAAGATTCTTTGTCACGTGCATCACGTCGATTGCGGATCGTACCTCTAGGTCTTTCCAATAGATTTCTTCTTCCACATGGGTGTGCGTCCATCAGCGTCATTCGGAACAGGTTGTCCACTAGGACCCTTTCCAAAGACCACCTTCAAATCCTTGACCATATCATGTACATCAGCACCTGTACGGTGGCGAGGCTTCGTCCGGTGATCCGCCTCACCTTTGAAATACTTGCCTTTCTTTCTTACGGGATGCCTGCTCGGAAGAAATCGACGATGTCCCAAGTACACATTCTTCTTACAATTAGCCAAATATATACTGTCGGTATCGTCCAAACAGTGTGTGCATGCGCGGTATCCCTTGTTTGTCTGTCCTGAAAGGTTACTGAGAACAGGCCAATCATTGATGGTCATGAACAGTAATGCCTTTAGGTCAAAATGTTCCCCCATGTGCTCATCCCACGCACGTACACCTGTTCCATTCCACAGTTGTAAGAGTTCTTCAACTAATGGCCTTAGGTACACATCAATGTCGTTGAGGGGTTGCTTAGAGCCTTGGATGAGCACTGGCATCATAATGAACTTCCGCTTCATGCACAAGCAAGGAGGAAGGTTATACAAACATAGAGTCACAGGCCAGGTGCTATGGTTGCTGCTCTGCACCCCAAAAGGATTAATGCCATCCGCGCTTAGACCAAACCATACGTTCCTTGCGTCATCTGCAAACTCCTTCCCATACATTATTTCGATTTTTCTCCACTTCGACCCATCAGCGGGTACTCTTAACTTTTCGTCTTCCTTACGGTCTTCTCTATGCCATCACTGCCTTGGCATGCTCTTTGTTTTGGAACAAATGTTTCAACAGTGGTATTATAGGAGCATACCACATCACCTTGGCAGGAATCTTCTTCCTAGGGTGCTCGCCCTCGACATCACCAGGGTCATTGCGGTTGATCTTATAGGCGCAATGCACCGCATACTGGGCAAGCGTTCAAATCCTCGTACTCACCGTGGTAGAGGATGCAATCATTAGGGATGCATGTATCTTCTGCACCTCTAACACTAGAGGGCAGACAGCCTTCTTTGCTTCGTATGTACTCTCGGGCAATTCGTTGTACTTTGGAACCATATTATTTATCATTACCAGCAACTTTCCAAATCCCTTGTTAGATACACCATTCTATGCGTTTTCTTGTCACCTACGCAATTCGGGTACAACATTTTTTCGTGATCCTCTAACATGCGCTGCAACTTCTTCTTCTCCAAATCACTTGCGCAGTTTCTCTTTGCATCGGCAATGGCCCAACCTAGATCATCAACGGGCTCATCCGATGCCTCTTCTTCAGCTTCTTCCCGCATTGCCGGCTTAGCTTCTTCCTGCATTACCGGCTCAGCTTCTTCCCTCATTGTTGTATCATCGTATTCAGGGAACCCGTGGCCAGGATAGCTGTCGTCGTCCTCTTCTTCTTCATTGTCTTCCATCATAACCCCTCTTTCACCATCCTTGGTCCAAACATTATAGGGGGGCATGAAACCGGACTCAAACAGATGGATGTGAATGGTTCATGACATAGAGTATTTGTGACCATTCTTACAGCCAACACATGGACAAGGCATAAAACCATCCGCCCGCTTGTTTGCCTCAGCCGCAAGCAGAAAAGTAGGAATGCCATTAATGAACTCGGGAGAGCATTGGTCATCGTACATCCATTGCCCGCTCATCTTCAATACACAGCACCGAAAACACCAAATTAATACAATACATAAAGTTCATACATAAAGATCATACAACACTTAAATGCAACAAACAAATAACTCTCTAGCTAAAGAATTTAAATGCAACAACAAATGCGATCAAGATCGCAACTAAGGTAACAATTGATCCAGCAGCATAATGATACCAAGCCTCACTATGAATGGAATATTTTCTAATCTTTCTAATCATCAAGTGCATTTTCTCCATCTTAATCTTGTGATCATCGACGACATCGGCAACATGCAACTCCAATTCCATCTTCTCCCCCTCAATTCTTTTCAATTTTTCCTTCAAATCCTCGTTTTCTCTTTCAACTAAATTTAACCTCTCGACAATAGGGTCGGTTGGAATTTCCGGTTCAACTACCTCCTACATACAAATATCTATGTCAACTTGATGGGCATAATTTGTCATAAACACGAAATGCAATGAATATTTTTAAAAGAGAATATACCACATCCGAATAATAACCCGAACGAGGGCCGACGGGGACGGATATCAAAACCATGGAGTCCCATAGACGTTGATGACCCCCAAACCGCTTCCGCCATCAACCACTAGAAACCATTTGTTGTACTCATAGGCCAGAATGGTCTTGTACTACATATCTTGTATTTTGCTAGGAGTTTCTGTAACAAGTTGGTGCCTCATCAGCTAACAGTAATCCTGGGGCTGGTGAGCACAAGGACTGTTTTTTGGGAATTTAATACCCCGAAAATCCGGTCCTGACACAACTCGAAACTGGCAAGACATTGCACCAAATCATTATCTAACCTTGGTATGATTTCTGGATCTAGTACCTTCTGAGAGATTGCATTGAGGAATGCAACTAGCTTCACAATGGCTAATCGAACATTTTTCGGTAGAAGCCACCTCAATGCAACCGGAAGTAGTTGCGTCATAATCACGTGGCAGTCATGAGACTTTAGGTTCTCGAACTTTTTCTCTACCATGTTTATTATTCCCTTTATATTCGACGAGAAGCCAGATGGTACCTTAATACTGAGCAGGCATTCAAATAAGATTTCCTTCTCTTCTTTTGTAAGAGCGTAGCTTGCATGACCCTAATGTATGCCGTCTTTTCCGTGCATACGTTGCTGCTCCTCCCGTGCCTCAGGTGTATCTTTTTTCTTCCCATACACACCCAAGAAGCCAAGCAGGGTCACACAAAGATTCTTCGTCACGTGCATCACGTCGATTGCGGAGCGTACCTCTAGGTCCTTCCAATAGATTTCTTCTTCCACATGGGTGTGCGTCCGTCAGCGTCATTCGGAACAGGTTGTCCACCAGGACCCTTTCCAAAGACCACCTTCAAATCCTTGACAATATCATGTACATCAGCACCAGTACGGTGGCGAGGCTTCGTCCGGTGATCCGCCTCACCTTTGAAATGCTTGCCTTTCTTTCTTCCGGGATGCCTGCTTGGAAGAAATCGACGATGTCCCAGGTACACATTCTTCTTACAATTAGCCAAATATATACTGTCGGTATCGTCCAAACAGTGCGTGCATGCGCGGTATCCCTTGTTTGTCTGTCCTGAGAGGTTACTGAGAACAGCCAATCATTGATGGTCATGAACAGTAACGCCTTTAGGTCAAAATGTTCCCCCATGTGCTCATCCCACGCACGTACACCTGTTCCATTCCACAGTTGTAAGAGTTCTTCAACTAATGGCCTTAGGTACACATCAATGTCGTTGCGGGGTTGCTTATAGCCTTGGATGAGCACTGGCATCATAATGAACTTCCGCTTCATGCACAACCAAGGAGGAAGGTTATACAAACATAGAGTCACAGGCCAGGTGCTATGGTTGCTGCTCTGCTCCCCAAAAGGATTAATGCCATCCGCGCTTAGACCAAACCATACGTTCCTTGCGTCATCTGCAAACTCCTTCCCATACTTTATTTCGATTTTTCTCCACTTCGACCCATCAGCGGGTACTCTCAACTTTTCGTCTTTCTTACGGTCTTCTCTGTGCCATCACATCGCCTTGGCATGCTCTTTGTTTTGGAACAAATGTTTCAACAGTGGTATTATAGGAGCATACCACATCACCTTGGCAGGAATCTTCTTCCTGGGGCACTCGCCCTCGACATCACCAGGGTCATCGCGGCTGATCTTATAGCGCAATGCACCGCATACTGGGAAAGCGTTCAAATCCTTGTACTCACCGCAGTAGAGGATGCAATCATTAGGGCATGCATGTATCTTCTGCACCTCTAACACTAGAGGGTAGATAGCCTTCTTTGCTTCATACGTACTCTCGGGCAATTCGTTGTCCTTTGGAAGCATATTCTTTATCATTACCAGCAACTTTCCAAATCCCTTGTTAGATACACCATTCTAAGCATTTTCTTGTCACCTACGCAATTCGGGTACAACATTTTTTCGTGATCCTCTAACATGCGCTGCAACTTCTTCTAATCCAAATCACTTGCGCAGTTTCTCTTTGCATCGGCAATGGCCCGACCTAGATCATCAACGGGCTCATCCGATGCCTCTTCTTCAGCTTCTTCCCGCATTGCCAGCTTAGCTTCTTCCCGCATTACCGGCTCAGCTTCTTCCCTCATTGTTGTATCATCGTATTCAGGGAACCCGTGGCCAGGATAGCTGTCGTCGTCCTCTTCTTCTTCATTGTCTTCCATCATAACCCCTCTTTCTCCATCCTTGGTCCAAACATTATAGGGGGGCATGAAACCGGACTCAAACAGATGGATGTGAATGGTTCTTGACATAGAGTAATTGTGACCATTCTTACAGCCAACACATGGACAAGGAATAAAACCATCCGCCCGCTTGTTTGCCTCAGCCGCAAGAGAAAAGTACGAATGCCATTAATGAACTCGGGAGAGCATCGGTCATCGTACATCCATTGCCCGCTCATCTTCAATACACAGCACCGAAAACACCAAATTAATACAATACATAAAGTTCATACATAAAGATCATACAACACTTAAATGCAACAAACAAATAACTCTCTAGCTAAAGAATTTAAATGCAACAACAAATGCGATCAAGATCGCAACTAAGGTAACAATTGATCCAACAGCATAATGATACCAAGCCTCACTATGAATGGCATATTTTCTAATCTTTCTAATCATCAAGTGCATTTTCCCCATCTTAATCTTGTGATCATCGACGACATCGGCAACATGCAACTCCAATTCCATCTTCTCCCCCTCAATTCTTTTCAATTTTTCCTTCAAATCCTCGTTTTCTCTTTCAACTAAATTTAACCTCTCGACAATAGGGTCGGTTGGAATTTCCGGTTCAACTACCTCCTACATACAAATATCTATGTCAACTTGATGGGCATAATTTGTCATAAACACGAAATGCAATTAATATTTTTAAAAGAGAATATACCACATCCGAATAATAACCCGGACGAGGGCCGACGGGGACGGATATCAAAACCATGGCACTATGTATAACAATCAATGTATGGGTAAGATAATTACACAAACATCAATTTTTTTATATAAAAATTCATGAACAAGCGGCTCACCACAAGGTGTTGCCGGCGACACGACGTTGCGAGCGATCGACGGTGGTTACGACGGAGATTTAGAAGGTACTAAGTAAACCACACCTACATATGCAAATTAAGTGTTATTTTTGACCTCAAATTGCATATAAATCAAATACTAGCACATATATATAACTCCTCCCAAATTACTAAACTCAAAAATCAATCACTATATAAAGCATTGCACAAGCTAATCTAGCAATGAGAGATGAAAGGACAACGTTGCTAACCTTTGTGATCATTTGAATGGATGGGGGCCTTCAAATCTTGACAAATTGTGGGCAAAATGTGTGATGAGCTTGAGAGTAAGAGGGAAAAGAACAGAGAGGAGAGGGGAAAGGGGAAGAACAGAGCGAGCTCGGCTGGACGAAGGGTCTATGTAGGATGACCTTTAGTACCGGTTCGTGATACGACCTGGTACTAAAGGTGCTGGAGGGGCCCCGTATAGACAACATCCTGCCAGCACTCACTTTAGTACCGGTTCGTGGCATGAACCGGTGCTAAAGGTTCGCCACGAACTGGTACTAATGAGAGCGGCCGGCTAGCCATTGGAACCGGCACAAATGCACACATTAGTGTCGGCTCAAATTCAAACCAGCACTAATGTGCTTCACGTTTGACCCTTTTTCTACTAGTGTTTGTACGGTTCAGACTTGACCGTTTGGCAATAATGCCGACCATACTAAAAGTGTTATCACCGTATAAACCTTGGAGCAAAATAATAATATCAAGGATACTAAGGTTTCCACAGTTTTCGCGGCCAATTAAACAACGACTAGCAGGTAATGCAAAATAGCGTTAAACGGGAAAATGTATGCTAGTAATTCTTGCATCGGAAACCTTCCTTGTTTCCCCTATAGTGATATTATCAATGAACCCCTCCACATCATCACGATGTGGTTCTTCTGTCTTTCCATCAAAAGGGGCTAAACAAATCCGACAAAAATCATAAAGTGACATCTCCTTATGCTCATCATATAAATGAAACTCCACCGTAGGTGGTGAGTTCCTAGAATGAAAATGGAAGTTTTGCACAAAGGTATTTGTGAGTAAGAGAAACTGATCGCATTGGTCGTGGAGAAAAGCGGTGAGGCCTGCATTACGAGCCAATTCATGAAAATCTTCATAAATCCCGGCTGCTCTCAACAAATCCTCGGAAGGCTATTCACATGCCCGGACCTCCGCGGTGCGAGGCAGATTATACTTAGGCTTTGGTGCCTTTTCCTTCGAGCTTTGGCTCTATGAGCCCCTCAAAAGTCTCCTCATCATTTTCTGAAAAATTCTGAAATTTTTAGTAACTTCAAAACAAAAGTAAACCAAACTCAATAATATTGATAGCAACTACTCCTACAAGTGCCTAGAGTCTATATCATGCATCCAAACTACTTGGAACCATATAAATTTGACATGCAAGCTCAAACACAGGGTAACCTAAGCAGCAAAAATTTGCAATGACTAAAGCACTAGAACAAAAACTAATTGGACCAATGGAGGAGTCACATACCAAGGAACAATCTCCCCAAGCAGTTTTGTGAGAGGTGCTTTGAGCAAGAAGATCGAAAATGGCAGCAAGATTAGCTAGAACTCGTGCTTGAGTTGGTTTTTCGTGTTTGTGGGAGGAAGAAAAAGAGGATCGGTGCAGGAATAAGTGGAGGAGGGCCACCGTGGGCCCACGAGGCAGGGGGCGCACCCTAGGGGGGTGGGCGCGCCCTCCACCCTCGTGGCAAGGTGGTTGGCCCCCCTGGTGTGTTCTTTGTTCCATAAATCCTCAAATATTCTATAAAATATCATATTTAATTTTTAGGGCATTTGGAGAACTTTTATTTTCGAGGTATTTTTATATTGCACGGATAATGAGATAACAGACAGAAAAATATTATTTTTACTTTATTTAAACTAAATAACGGAAAGTAAAAGTGGGGTACAAAAGGTTGTGCCTTCTAGTTTCATCCATCTCATGATCATCAGAAGGAATCCTCTAACAAGGTTGATCAAGTCTTGATAACGAACTCATTCCGAATAACATGGAACCGGAGAAATTTCGAATAACACTATGTTACCTCAACGGGGATATGCACGTCCCCAATAATAAGAATATCATATTTCTTCTTGACAGTAGGAACAGGAAATTCGAAACCTCCAAATATAATCAATGGAATTTTTCCAATAGAGTTGATACTATGAACTTGAGGTTGTTTCCTTGGAAAGTGTACTGTATACTCATTACCATTAACATGAAAAGTGACATTGCCTTTAATGCAATCAATAACAGCCCTTGCAGTATTCAAAAAGGGTCTTCCAAGAATAATAGACATACTATCGTCCTCGGGAATATCAAGAATAACAAAGTCCGTTAAAATAGTAACGTTTGCAACTACAACAGGCACATCCTCAAAAATACCGACAGGAATAGCAGTTGATTTATCAGCCATTTGCAATGATATTTTAGTAGGTGTCAACTTATTCAAATCAAGTCTACGATATAAAGAGAGAGGCATAATACTAACACCGGCTCCAAGGTCACAAAAAGCAGTTTTAACATAGTTTCTTTTAATAGAGCATGGTATAGTGGGTACTCCTAGATCTCCAAGTTTCTTTGGTATTCCACCCTTAAAAGTATAATTAGCAAGCACAGTGGAATTTTCAGCTTCCGGTATCCTTCTTTTATTTGTAATAATAGCTTTCATGTACTTAGCATAAGGATTTGTTTTGAGCATATCAGTTAATCGCATACGCAAAAAGATAGGTCTAATCATTTCAGCAAAGCGCTCAAAATCCTCATCATCCTTTTCCTTGGATGATTTGGGAGGAAAAGGTATGGGTTTCTGAACCCATGGCTCTCTTTCTTTACCATGTTTCCTAGCAACAAAATCTTTATTATCATAAAGTTGATTCTTTGATTGTGGGTTATCAAGATCAACAATAGGTTCAATTTCTATGTCATTATCATTACTAGGTTGAGCATCATTATGAACATTATTACTAGTTTTAGGTTCATTACCAGATTGAGTTTCAGCATTAGAAATAAAAATATCATTTGGATTCTCAGGTGGTTCAGTAACAGGTTCACTAGAAGCATGCAAAGTCCTATCATTTTTCTTTTTCTTCTTTTTAGAAGAACTAGGTGCATCTATATTATTTCTCTGAGAATCTTGCTCAATTCTCTTAGGATGGCCTTCAGGATAAAAAGGTTCCTGAGTCATCTTACCACCTCTAGTCATAACTCTAACAACATTATCATTATCTTTACAATTCAATTCATTGAGCAACTCATTTTGAGCTTTAAGTACTTGTTCTACTTGACTGGTAACCATAAAAGCATCTTTACTAATAAGCTTAAGTTCACCTTTAACATTAGCCATACAATCACCCAAGTGTTCAAGCATATTTGAATTGGTTTTCAATTGTCTACAAAGATAAGCATTAAAATTTTCTTGCTTAGCCATAAATTTATCAAACTCATCTAAGCATGGGCTAGCAAATTTAGTAAATGGGATTTCACCTTTATGATATCTGTAGAGAGAATTTACCTTTACTACCTGTGTCGGGTGATCAAGACCATGAGTTTCTTTAATGGGTAATGGATTAAGATTATATGTTTCTTCAACAGGCGGTAAATTAAGACCATGTATTTCTTCAATAGGTGGTAAATTCTTAACATCTTCAGCTTTAATAACCTTTTCTTTCATAGATTTCTTTGCCTCTTGCATATCTTCAAGACTGAGAAATAGAATACCACATTTTTCGGAGTTTGTTTAGGAATAGGCTCAGGAATTGGCTCCGGAGGTGTCCAATTATTTTCATTTGTCAACATATTATTCACTAGAATTTCAGCTTCATCCGGTGTTCTTTCCCTGAAAATAGAACCAGCACAACTATCCAGGTAATCTTTGGAGACATCAGTTAGTCCATTATAAAAGATATCAAGTATTTCATTTTTCTTAAGAGGATGATTTGGCAAAGCATTAAGTAATTGGAGAAGCCTCCCCCAAGCTTGTGGGAGACTCTCTTCTTCAATTTGCACAAACTTATATATATCCCTTAAAGCAGCTTGTTTCTTATGAGCCGGGAAATATTTAGCAGAGAAGTAATAAATCATATCCCGGGGACTACGCACACAGCCATATCTTAGCACCACCCTTTAATTAAACCATATCTTAGCATCACCCTTTAATGAGAACGGAAATATTTTAAGGATATAAAAGTAACGAGTTCTCTCATCTTTAGTAAATAGGGTAGCTATATCATTCAATTTAGTAAGATGTGCCACAATAGTTTCTGATTCATAACCATGAAAAGGATGAGATTCAACCAAAGTAATTATATCATGATCAAGAGAGAATTCATAATCCTTATCAGTAACAAAGGTAGGTGAAGTAGCAAAAGCAGGGTCAAGTTTCATTCTAGCATTTAGAGATTGCTTACTCCATTTAGCTAATAACCTTTTGAGTTCATTTCTATTTTGGCAAGCTAAAATAGCTAAAGAAGCTTCTTGATCAAAAACATAACCCTTAGGAATAACAAGTGATTCTTCATCATCACTTTCATCAGTATCATCAGATTCAATATTTTCAATTTATCTAGGCCTAGCAAGTTTTTCATCAAGAAAATCACTAAGTGGCATAGTAGTATCAGGCATAGAGGTAGTTTCATCATAAGTATCATGCATAGCAGAAGTGCCATCATCAATAACATGCGACATATCAGAATGGATAGCAGAAGCAGGTGTAGGTGTCGCAAACTTACTCATAACAGAAGGTGAATCAAGTGCAGAGCTAGATGGCAGTTCCTTACCTCCCCTCATAGTTGAGGGATAGATCTTGGTTTTTGGATCTCTCAAGTTCGTCATAATGATAAGCAGATATATATCCCAAGTGACTCAAAGAATAGAGCTTTGCTCCCCGGCAACGGCGCCAGAAAATAGTCTTGATAACCCACAAGTATAGGGGGTCGCAACAGTTTTCGAGGGTAAAGTATTCAACCCAAATTTATTGATTCGACACAAGGGGAGCCAAAGAATACTCTCAAGTATTAGCATCTGAGTTGTCAATTCAACCAAACCTGGAAACTTAATATCTGCAGCAAAGTATTTAGTAGCAAAGTAATATGATAATAGTGATAACGGTAACAAAAGGTAATGGTAGTAAAAGCAATGTTTTTGGTATTTTGTAGTGATGATAGCAATAGCAACGGGAAAGTAAATAAGCGAAGAACAATATATGGAAAGCTCGTAGGCAATGGATCAGTGATGGAAAATTATGCCGGATGCAGTTCAGCATGTAACAGCCATAACCTAGGGTGACACAGAACTAGCTCCAGTTCATTGATGTAATGTAGGCATTTATTCCGAATATAGTCATACGTGCTCATGGAAAAGAACTTGCATGACATCTTTTGTCCTACCCTCCCGTGGCAGCGGGGTCCTTACGGAAACTAAGGGATATTAAGGCCTCCTTTTAATAGAGAACCTGGACAAAGCATTAACACATAGTGAATACATGAACTCCCCAAACTACTGTCATCACCGGTAAGTATCCCGATTATTGTCACTTCGGGGTTAATTGATCATAACACATAATACATGACTATAGACTTGCAAGATAGGATCAAGAACACTCATATATTGATGAAAACATAATAGGTTCAGATCTGAAATCATGGCACTCGGGCCCTAGTGACAAGCATTAAGCATAGAAAGTCATAGCAACATCAACCTCATAACATAGTGGACACTAGGGATCAAACCCTAACAAAACTAACTCGATTACATGATAGATCCCATCCAAGCCATCACCGTCCAGCAAGCCTATGATGGAATTACTCACGCACGGCGGTGAGCACCATGAAATTGGTGATGGAGGATGGTTGATCATGACGATGGCGACGGATTCCCCTCTCCGAAGCCCCGAACGGACTCCAGATCAGCCCTCCCTAGAGGTTTTAGGGCCTGGCGACGGCTCTGTATCGTAAAACGCGATGATTTATTCTTTCTGATTTTTTCTCCCCGAAACTCAATATATGGAGGTGGAGTTGGAGTCGGAGACGCAGCAGGGGGCCCACGAGGTAGGGGGCCGTGCCCTAGGGGGGCAGGCGCGCCCCCCACCCTCGTGGCAAGGTGGTGGGCCCCCTGGCCTTCATCGTTTGAAGGTATTTTTCTTATTTTTTGGAAAGTGGCTCCATGAAGTTTCAGGTCATTCCGAGAACGTTTTCTACTGCACATAAATAACACCATGGTAATTCTGCTGAAAACACCGTCAGTCCAGGTTAGTTCCATTCAAATCATGCATGTTCGAGTCCAAAACAAGGGCAAAAGTGTTTGGAAAATTAGATACGACGGAGACGTATCACCCAACATGCTGTGGCATTTTTCGTGTCCATTTTGGGAGAAGGATCACTCGAATAATGACAACCATCAAAGGAATTTTGAAAAAATAGCTGCAACTTTAATATCTCAAACGTTTGTATAATTCAAACCGTGTGTGTTCTTTTAACCATTCACGTGACGCCACATGTCTTGGTTTTAATGGCTGTAGGAGGTGATGTGCGGACAGCTGCTTTACCTTGACTGAACGGGAGGCGTGCAAGCGGTCCTCCAATGCGCAGGCTCATCGGGAAGCGTGCGAGCTGTACGCTGTGCAGGCTCACTCGGAAAGAGGGCCCTTTGACTTCCATGGTGGCCCGCCTTCCTCTCCATTAATGGCGCCCGATCAGTTGTTTAATACGGCCCGCCTTACTATTCACCTCCCAGTCCCCTCCCTCCCACAGACCTCCACCAACACCATGGTGCAGAATGATCATCTGCCACTAGTCTTCAAGTTTGGTGAAGTCGACTCCGAGTCGTAGGAGATAGACAATAAGGAGGAATGGGGCCTCATGGACATTGCCCAGAATGAGTTGGGCGCGGCGGTTGCTGCCCCTGCTCCCGTCCCAGCTCCCATCCCCGCGCACGCGCTAGTGACCATCCCCGTAGCATTGATGGGCTGGTCGCCGAGCACTATCGCAGAGCTGGAAGCCGCGGGCATAAGCGAGGTCTCTGTGGACCCGCGCGAGCTCGTGTACATCCCAGTGCCAGCGCCCGTGCCTGTGACCATCCGCTCCCGTCCACCCACCGTGGTGCCGCCCCCCATGCATTTCGCTGCACCCGCGAAGCCCATGCCCCTCCCAGTGCGCGCCCCTCCTCCTACCGCGACGCCAGTCCCCGTGAGTTTGGTTGCGCACGCCACGCTCGTGCCCGTGCCCGTGCGCGTGCCCCCCTCAGCGGCATGGGACGCTGCCATCGACCGCTACCTCTTAGCGGCACCAGTTGCAGTCCTCCCACGCCCCGCCCATCGATCGCGCGACGACATGATGTTTGATTTACAAGTGAAGAATATTTTGTGCTGCCTTGAAGATTCAACAACGACGTCCCGAAGAACGACAACGACAATAATGGCACGGCACGCTGCCTCCGCCGCCACTGGAAATAGTTTTTTGGGTTTTAATACCGTATCTCGAATTCTCGATCATATGAATATAAATTCGCAGTGTGACTGAATGAAAGATATGTTTTGAACGAACTTGCGTATTTCTCTCTTAATGTATAGACTTATCAAACGATTTTCTTTTGAAAAAAACGTCCACAGTTTGTAAATATAAAACACTCATCACAAGCGTTTTAGTTAGAACACCCGTATGCAAACCGACAGCTTCCCAGGAAGCCAAGGGAAAATGTGTCGAGCAGGATTTCTGCATCCCTTCAACGCAAACAGTTGTTTTGCATGACCCACGTGCAAGCATGTACAAACAATTGGGTTAGATTTGCATGTCTGTCATTTTGGGTATGTTGCCATTTGTCACACTGGAAAGATTGACATTAGTTTATCTATTAATATTGCCATTTGTCAACCTTGTAACACTAAGATTTGTCAAAATATGCAGCTACAAATCACTAGCACTATCTAATTTTTGCAACTAAAATCACTAGCACTGTTCATATGGACACCACTAGCAGGCGTGAGTTGATGGACGCATATGCAAATGTACCATTGATAACACACAACAAGTCATCAACCCACAACGACAACGAGGATACACGTTGGGTTATAGACCATTTCCAACAAAACATTCTAGTAATGTTTTTCTCACACAACAAATAACAAAGCGATGAAATGAAGTTCAGCTCAACCACTCGTCGGCGTTGGGAATGCTTGCTTTGAACCAGAAGTGATTGTCTGGGAAGGGCTAGCTATTGTCAATCTCGAGACCAACGCATGACTGATCATCGAGGCTGAAGCGGCCTATGTCAGGACCCATATTGGGATGGTAGGGAAGCATAGTAATGTCCTAGGTATAGATACAGTTGCTTCTCATAAATGGTAGTAACGTTGAGTCAACATCAGCTAGATCGCCTTCCACCATCACTGGATAGTTTTGTCCAAGGAAGAGCGAGTTTTCTCGAAGACTTTCAGTACTAAACCAGGGAGAAGGTGTTGGTGCTAGTACACTAGTATCCATCCTGAATACCCTGCAAAGCATGTTGGAATAGGTCCGGAGAGTGCGACCATGCGAGACAATGCCTGCTTCCTTAGTAACATCGGCGGTGCCCAGTATATAGACAAGAGAGGTGATGCATCAGAATAAGTTACCAGGAGCCACTGAGTATATGGGTCCTGCTCGTCCACATACTCATAAAAATTTTCAAGTATAGGTGGTAGAATGTTCATAGGACCTTGGAAACACAACAAGGTTAAATAATAAAGGGAAACTAGCTAACCCGCATGCATGAGGATGAAAAAATTATAATTACGGTGGATGACAAACGTACCGAAAGCATCAGGATTCCATGGAAAACAATGCCACTAGTGAAGGCAGCAAACACAAGACCCTCGTATTGAATTGTATCACAGTACTCATCCGTGTACAGAAATTGATTTTCGAGCAATATCCATCAAGGCATGGAAGTAAGGATGGCAACAAGCTTGGCGAAGATAGCAACAACTTCATAGTCCGTCTAGTCCCAAGGGCAGTTGGGAACTCGACAAATTGCTATCTTCCGTAGACGACAGTCAGCAAGATCGTATTTGAAACTCACGTAGAATACCGATGTACTCAGCCTCTGTGTAGTCGTGTGAGATTTTTGGAAGTGGAACCCAGTGACGAGTGTACACATTCACAAGTTCCCCCTCACAGTTGTACCCAGTATAAAAAACCCAATCTCCATTTTGCGCCTGTCCAAGCCTTGCCCTCAAGCGATGGCATCTTAACATCATATGTATCATTATCAAGCGGCATCAACTTACACAAGGCGAGGCTTCCCTCGTCCCCGCGCCAGTCAGCAAGGTCACGATGCAGAAGAAAGGGGATATCAAACCGCTCCTGGACCCTTGGGTTCCTTGTAATGATGTTATTAGTTGAGTCAAGAATGATCTTGAACGAACCTTCTATGCTAGCCGAGGTGATGATGCTGCACCGATCAACGATTCCCTCCACCGCATCATCATTTAGATCAGGGCAAGAATAATGGGGTCGTTTCCGGCCTGTTACCTCCATGGAGAAGATGATCGAACAATGACAGAAGGAAGGGTGAAGGCAAATGGAGGAGGGATGAAGAGCTAGCATGCGGCAGCAGTGCCAAATCGAGAGGGAAAGGCGAAGAGTCGGTGGATGGTTGCCACGATACACGAAGAGGCGCTTGGGGAGCGAACGGTTGCCACAGAGGTCACACACTGACGACAAGGGTCGAGTGAACCATATGGGTATATCACACACACCTTGATCTGGCTGACCGTTTCTTTTGTGGTGCCTAATCACAAATAGTTCATCCGACTGAACTGTATGCTGTATATCGCACACACCTTCATCTGGCTGCCCGTTTGTTTTGTTCCTCCTCATCACAAACAGTTCATCCGAGTGAACCGTATGCTGTGTATCGCACATGCCTTCATTTGGCTGTCCATTTCTTTTGTTCCTCCTCATCCTAAATAGTTAATTGAACTAAATCATATGCCCTTCATCCCACGCGCAACTAAAATCTCAACCGTGTTTGATGCATCCGTCATCGCAAATGTTTTATACATTTTTGATGGTTTTCATACACTGCTGTTTGCGATTATTGCATCGCACACAGTTTCTCAAAGGGTCTCTGATCGTAGTGTCGCGTTATCAACATCCTGCAGTAGTGATAGATATAAATATATAGATAGATAGATAGATAGATAGATAGATAGATAGATAGATAAGATAAGACAAGATAAGATATAAGATATAAGACGCAATATGCGTCAACACCCACGTACACCATATGAAAACAATCTTTCTGACATAATGTATATCTTATGGAGATATCTCTTCATCATCATGTATATCTGGTGGAGATACCTATCTTCATCAGCATGTATAACTTGTCGAAATATATTATGTATGTGGAACTAATGGTAGATGCATATCTTCTAATATCTTTTATTGATAAAAGTCATGAGATATTGCTCCAGTATTTTAAATATATTCTACACATCAGTTCAGCAAACTTGCTTAATCCAAGCATCTATAAATAGAGTTCTTTCTGGAAGAACACTTCAGGCTTTCCGCAAGAAGAGCAAAATGATGGCCGGGAAAAGGACCATTCTACTGATCATGTTTTTGGTCCTATTAATCATTGAAGGTACAATAAATCATACGTTAGCCTACATATGCCATACTTATGTACATATAGAAAGACTATACCAAAAACTTCTTATATTTGGTTATAGGTGTAGTACTTCTATATTCATAACACTACTTGGTATTTGTGTATTGTCTCAAATTCATCATCGTGAACTTATGATAACAATAGGCTTGGTATACACATCTTGTGTACAACTTATACCAAAGGAAGAAGTGATCCACACTTGTATGATTTTCCTTTTATTTCATAGTTTTACCTTGTCCTTTTACCACTTGATGCTAATTTAGGACTTGACTTCACAAACAGAACCCAGTAGTGGAGAGCAACTAGGCGGCCAAAAGTTTATTGGTGGTGGTGCTTCACATTCATCTCCAGGATGAGGTGGGAATGCTTCGGCACCATCTCCAGGAATAGATAAAGGCGATGATAATTTGGCTCCATTGTTACCAGCCAGACATGATTGCAAGGAAACGAAGGCATATGGCCCGCCATGTCGTGATGTTCATCCAGTTATCGTTTGTGAACTCTATTGCACCGGGTTGCACTTTAATGGTGGCCGTTGTCGTGGACCTAGCCCTAACGATTTTTGTTATTGCTCTTCATGTTGAGGGCATTCCCTACGAAAAAAGAAATAAATAAAGTTTACCTGCACATGTTTAGTTTGTATGATTTCTTTTTGGACTTTCTAATCCAGTTAAAGTTGCTCAAAAGATAAAATCTGGGCCAAGACCTATGTGTTGTAATAGCTAAGTTAGTCATGTATTATAAGGCGATATATGCAGATTATCGATAGCTCCACATACAGAACAACTGAACATCGTGTTTGAATGGTAGAAATAGTTCAAGGAAAAGATATACACAAGCTTATTGTTGTGACGACCTTTTAAACAAATTGTTTCGAGGGCAATCAAGAATCCAACAAGTCTTGTAGGGAAATGAAGTAGAAATGAGTGCTTCATAGAAATTGAGTCTTGAAAGGGTTTTCGTTACCGCTTGAAATTTCAAGATTTACCATGGTTACTGTCTATTTTGGTCCGCCCCCTCCCTTAAATGGACATTTTGTGGAAGAAATCATTTTTTCTTAATTCAACGCTTCGTGTACAATAAAGGATGGCAATATCATTGCTATTTCAACATAGTTAGTTTTGGCGTGGTGGTAACAACCTATTTCCCTGTTCAAGAGGTACCTTGTTTCAGTGCCCCTTCTAGTACCATTTGACTTTTTTTCTTCAGAATACGTAAGTACAAAATGTGAAATATAAACTAGCAGTCGAACTCACGACATGATAGCCCCTCGTAGACAACGTTCCACTAAGCTAGAATCACCTTTTTGATAAATATAAGTTCAAGTGCTAGATATATCTATTTTGAAGGAATTTGAATTAATAGTATCATTAAGAAATTCACATGGTGGCACAATATCATCAAGGAAGGTACTAGCATCATCAATAGGATCATTCATAGTAGAAGTAGCATCATCAATTACTTGCGACATATTAGAACCAATAGCAGGTGATGGTGTCGCAAGCTTACTTAAAACAAAAGGGGAATCAAGTGCATAGCTAGATAACAGTTCCTTACCCCCCTCGTCCTAGAGGGAACGATTTTGGTTATATCATCCTTAAGATTCTTCATAGTGATCAACAGATATAAATCCCAAGTGACTCAGCAAATAGAGTTATGCTCCCCGGCAACAGCGCTAGAAAAATTTCTTGATAACCACATGTATAGGGGATCACAATGGTTTTCGAGGGTAGAGTATTCAACCCTAATTTGCTGATACGACACAAGGGGAGCTAAAGAATATTTGCAAGTATTAGAAGTTCAGTTGTTAATTCAACCACACCCGAAGAACTAAATATTTGCAATAGAGTGATCAGTAGCACGGTAATATATGTTAGTTTGAGAGCGGTAGCAATAATATCAACAGTAGCGGTAATAGTAGCAGTAATAGTTTTGTAGCTATTGTGATAGTAGCAGCAGTAATAATAGCTTAGAGAAGATCAATATGTGAAAAGCTCGTATCCATTAGATCGGTGAAGGATAATTATGTTGGATAGCGTTCATCATGTAACAGTTATAACCTATGGCAACACAGAACTAGCTCCAATTCATCAACGTAAATGTAGGCATGTATTCCGTATATAGTCATACATGCTTGCGAGAAAAACTTCCATGTCATTTTTTGTCCTACCCTCTGTAAGTGCATCTAGTGCCCCTTAGTGATTTTGGTTTATTGAAGACTTATAGGTTAAGGGACTAAAGTGTTTGTAAGTGTAGACAGGTTCTATAAGTCTATGAGGAGTTTGACATTTATGAAGAAAGTCAATCCCTAAAAATGAATGTCTTCAGTTGAAGACTTTGGTTTTCATGAAGAATTTGAAAATGAGGAAATTGGTGTGACCTTGAAGACTTCGATATTGATGCGAGGATTATGAAGCATGAAGACTTTTGTTTTCATAGTTTCATTTTCTCTTTCTTGAATCATAGGGAACACCGTACTGTTAAAGGGGGTCGAGGTAAAACTAAGGAAAACTTTCCAAGTGATGCTCATCTCAAATCCTACACATACACAATCCTTATGAGTGAAGCCATTGGAAATCATATACAGTTCAGCCAATTTCTTCAGTGGTAGAGACAAAGATCTTCTGTTCTTCGAGGAATTTCTTCTGACTGAGGTGTTACGAATTCGCCAGTGCGGATTGCCTACAAGTGAGGAACATGATAGCCTTGAGAAATTTTAGAGTTCAAATTTTAGATCGTTGCTGTGCTACGCGCCAGCTGTCCTCAAATATCTTATCCACTTAACAGTCAGCTGCTCCTAGGCTATAAATAGCCACCCCCTACAACCACTAGTTGGTTGGCTGCTCTGAGAGAAACCGACACTTGTCATTTAGAGCATCCCATCCGCCGAGGACTTTGAGAGAAAATCATCAGTGAGGAAAAACCCAAACCCAAGCACCTACAACCTAAAGTGATTGAGCATCACTAAAGAGATTTTGCTTGTGTGGAACCGACGCTTGTTACCTTTGAAGACTGTGCATCTTCCAGACGGTTAGGTGTCATGGTCTAGAGCATCCAAGAGGAATTGTGGATCGCCGAGTGACCAAGTCTGTGATGGTTTGGAAGTCACCTTAAGACTTAACATGAGTGATTGCACGTGGTGTGTGTCATCTTAGCTCAATGAGAATACGGTGAGGACTCTGTGTCCTCGGGTTTAAATACATAACCGCTCCAACCAGACGTACAACTGTCACGACAGTAGGAACTGGTTCTATTTCCTCAACCCTTTCATTTCCTCATTCATGTGTTGATGAACTTGATCATTACTGTTTGAAGACTTTGACTGAAGACTTTATCAATGTCCTCAATCCTATTTCTTCAGTCAACGTATCTTTTGCCTGCTTATCCTATTTACACGCTACTTGTGCTTTGTGCTTGTTTCATATCATCATGATGACTCTGTTACTGCCATGTTATGCTTGCACCTGAGTACTTATTCCGCTACTAGTAGTTCGTCACTTAGAAAATTCCTCAAGTTGTATTTCCTTTGTGACAAATTTGTAAAAATCGCCTATTAACCCCCCTCTAGTAGATATAACACACTTTCTATTGGTATCAGAGCAAGGTACTCCCTTGTTCTATGTGATTTTGGTTTAACCAGTTGGGGTTTTAGTTATGTCAACTGCAGGCATGATCAAGGTCTCGGTTGGGTGTCCTATCGTCGATGGGATGGACTACCCCTACTGAAAGAACAAGGTGCGCATGCATCTTAAGACAATTGACAATGATCTCTGCTACGTTGTGGAAAATGGCGTTCCCTCCATCACTCACTGGCGCGCGTTTGTCCTAAACAAACGGTTTCTAGCCCTTTCTGCGACAGCATTTGGAACCGTCACCAAGTGAGTGTGGGCGATAGGGGGGGCCTTCCCACACGACCCAAAAACCGTCGGAGATAGGGAGCCTTGATGCATACAGTTGTCCCTATATAACCGTTTCCGATATCTCGAATATCCCAAACGCTGCATCCTTGCTACTCATTTGTGCTCGCATTGCCATCACAGTCGGAGTTTTGTGGTTCTGCCTAAAACCAGGTAGATTGTAGGCACGTGAGCTTTCCACGTAGATTCTAGGTATGGGAGATTTACGATACTTGGCACATCACAAACAGTTCAAGATTATAAACCGTGTACGATAGGTAGACAATCACACACATTTAGTTTTGCCACACCGTATGTGATAGTGTCTGACATCACGCACGCTTTGCGAACGGCAACTGTGTGCATGCTTGCACATGTTTCCTCTCTGCGAACCGTCTCGGACTATGGTATATATCGCAAACATTTGTGTTTTACAAACCGTGTGTGCCGTAATGACCTGCACAATGTAATTTCGCCATAATTTAATTGCTGCTATTTAAAATTGTACCTAATTTAAACTTGAAAGTACGCTATAGCTTTATTCATATCCATTAGGTTCAAACAACCAATGCATTATTCAATTCACAGGCACATATGTTTAATAATTATAGAAGCACCAAATAAAGAATGATGTACCATGGTTCTATACTTGTACTATTACAGATGGTAAAGAAAGAGGCGACAGACATTCCAGTTGCTAAACAAGGTGAAGCGCAATGGCCCTATTGTGCTCTCCTGGATGGAGAAGGCATGCAGGACTCTAGTCCAACCCCTTGTGATGGCCGACCGCCAATCATGTAGTTTTAGAGGTAATCTTGAGTAAACTGCTTCAGGATCCACATCCAAATAAAAAAGTTTCAGATATTGTCATCTAACACAACTCATTACACGCAGTAAAAAGAAAGCTATAGGGTTCTTACTTACCATCCTGCAGTTCACTCTTGTCTTGCATAAAGTGTAAACAAATAGTTTGATTGACATCTTTTGACCCATTTTAGTAACAATCTTTATAATATTCCTCATGTGATGCTGGTTCATGAATATCTCATTGCACTGGTAGAAAAAGGTCAAACGTGAAGCACATGTGTACATTAGTGTTGGTTCCAACGGCTAGCCGGGCCGCTCTCATTAGTACCGGTTCATGGCGAACCTTTAGCACCGGTTCGTGCCACGAACCGGTACTAAAGTGAGTGGTGGCAGGATGTTGTCAGTCCGGGGCCCCTCAAGCACCTTTAGTACCGGGTCGTATCACGAACCGGTACTAAAGGTCGTCCTACATAGACCCTTCGTCCACCCGAGCTCGCTCTATTCTTCCCCTTTCCCCTCTCCTCTCTGTTCTTTGCCCTCTTCCTCTCAAGCTCATCACACATTTTTCCCAAGATTTGAAAGCCCCCATCCATTCGAATGATCACAAAGGTTAGCAACTTTTGCCTTTCATCTCTCATTGCTAGATTAGCTCGTGCAATGCTTTATATAGTGATTGATTTTTGAGTTTACTAATTTGGGAGGAATTATATATATGTGCTAGTATTTGATTTATATGCAATTTGAGGTCAAAAATAACACTTAGTTTTGCATATATAGGTGTGGTTTACTTAGTACCTTCTAAATGTCCGTCGTAACCACCGTCGATCGCTCGCAACGTCCCGTCGCCGGCACCACCTTGTGGTGAGCCTCTTGTTCATGAACTTTTATATAAAAAATTGATGTTTGTGTGATTTGGATATATAGTTACTCATATAATTATCTTACCCATACGTTGTTTGTTATGCATAGTGCCATGGTTTTGATATCCGTCCCCGTCGGCCCTCGTTCGGGTTATGATTCGGATGTGGTATATTCTCTTTTAAAACTATTCATTGCATTTCATGTTGATGACAAATTATGCCCATCAAGTTGACATAGATATTTGTATGTAGGAGGTAGTTGAACCGGAAATTCCAACTGACCCTATTGTCGAGAGGTTAAATTTAGTTGAAAGAGAAAACGAGGATTTGAAGGAAAAATTGAAAAGAATTGAGGGGGAGAAGATGGAATTGGAGTTGCATGTTGCCGATGTCGTCGATGATCACAAGATTAAGATGGAGAAAATGCACTTGAAGATTAGAAAGATTAGAAAATATGCCATTCATAGTGAGGCTTGGTATCATTATGCTGTTGGATCAATTGTTACCTTAGTTGCGATCTTGATCACATTTGTTGTTGCATTTAAATTCTTTAGCTAGAGAGTTATTTGTTTGTTGCATTTAAGTGTTGTATGATCTCTATGTATGAACTTTATGTATTGTATTAATTTGACGTTTTCGGTGCTGTGTATTGAAGCTGAGCCGGCAATGGATGTATGATGACCGATGCTCTCCCGAGTTCATTAATGGCGTGCGTACTTTTCTGCTTGCGGTTGAGGGAAACAAGCGAGCGGATGGTTTTATGCATTGTCCATGTGCTGGCTGTAAGAATGGTCGCAATTACTCTACGTCAAGAACCATTCACGTCCACCTGTTTGAGTCCGGTTAGATGCCCCACTATAATATTTGGACCAAGCATGGAGAAAGAGGGGTTATGATGGAAGACAATGAAGAAGAAGAGGACGACGACAGCTATCATGGCCATGGGTTCCCTGAATACGATGATACAACAATGAGGGAAGAAGCTGAGCCGGTAATGCGGGAAGAAGCTAAGCCGGCAATGCGGGAAGAAGCTGAAGAAGAGGCATCGGATTAGCCCGTTGATGATCTAGGTCAGGCCATTGCCGATGCAAAGAGAAACTGCGCAAGTGATTTGGAGAAGAAGAAGTTGCAACGCATGTTAGAGGATCACAAAAAATTGTTGTACCCGAATTGCGTAGGTGACAAGAAAAAGTTGGGTACCACACTGGAATTGCTGCAATGGAAGGTAGAGAATGGTGTATTTGACAAGGGATTTGGAAAGTTGCTGGTAATGATAAAGGATATGCTTCCAAAGGACAACGAATTGCCCGAGAGTACGTACGAAGAAAAGAAGGTTGTCTGCCCTCTAGGGTTAGAGGTGCAGAAGATACATGCATGCCCTAATGATTGCATCCTCTACCATGGTGAGTACGAGGATTTGAACGCTTGCCCGGTATGTGGTGCATTGCGCTATAAGATCAGCCGCGATGACCCTGGTGATGTCGAGGGCGAGCACCCCAAGAAGAAGATTCCTGCCAAGGTGATGTGGTATGCTCCTATAATACCATGGTTGAAATGTTTGTTCCAAAACAAAGAGCATGCCAAGGCGATGTGATGGCACAGAGAAGACCGTAAGAAAGACGGAAAGTTGAGAGTACCCGCTGACGGGTCGCAGTGGAGAAAAAACGAAAGAAAGTACGGGAAGGAGTTTAAAATGACGCAAGGAATGTATGGTTTGGTCTAAGCGCAGATGGCATTAATCCTTTTGGGAAGGAGAGCATCAACCATAGCACCTGGCCTGTGACTCTATGTTTGTATAACCTTCCTCCTTGGTTGTGGATGCAGCAGAAGTTCATTATGATGCCAGTGCTCATCAAAGGCCCTAAGCAACCCGGCAACGACATTGATGTGTACCTAAGGCCATTAGTTGAAGAACTCTTACAACCGTGGAATGGAACAGGTGTACGTGCGTGGGATGAGCACATGGGGGAATAATTTGACCAAAAGGCGTTGCTGTTCGTGACCATCAATGATTGGCCTGCTCTCAGTAACCTTTCAGGACAGACAAACAAGGGATACCGCGCATGCACGCACTGTTTGGATGATACCTACAGTATATATTTGGTTAATTGTAAGAAGAATGTGTACCTGGGACATCATCGATTTCTTCCGAGCAGGCATCCCGTAAGAAAGAAAGGCAAGCATTTCAAAGGTGAGGCGGATCACCAGACGAAGCCTCGCCACCGTACTAGTGCTGATGTACATGATATGGTCAAGGATTTTAAGGTGGTCTTTGGAAAGGGTCCTGGTGGACAACCTGTTCCGAATGACACTGACGGACGCGCACCCATGTGGAAGAAGAAATCTATATTTTGGGACCTGCCCTTTTGGAAAGACCTAGAGGTCCGCTCCACAATCGACGTGATGCACGTGATGAAGAATCTTTCTGTGACCCTGCTTGGCTTCTTTGGCGTGTATGGGAAGACAAAAGATACACCTGAGGCACAGGAGGACCAGCAACGTATGCACGGAAAAGACGGCTTACATCAGGGTCATGCAAGCTACGCTCTTACCAAAGAAGAGAAGGAAATCTTCTTTTAATGCCTGCTTAGTATTAAGGTACCGTCTGGATTCTCGTCGAATATAAAGGGAATAATAAACATGGCAGAGAAAAAGTTCCAGAACCTAAAGTCTCATGACTGCCACATGATTATGACGCAACTGCTTCCGGTTGCATTGAGGGGGCTTCTACCGGAAAACGTTCGATTAGCCATTGTGAAGCTATGTGCATTTCTCAATGCAATCTCTCATAAGGTAATCGATCCAGAAATCATACCAAGGTTAGAGAATGATTTGGTGCAATGTCTTGTCAGTTTCGAGTTGGTGTTCCCACCATCCTTCTTCAACATCATGACGCACGTCCTAGTTCACCTATGCGAAGAGATTAACGTTTTGGGTCCTATATTTCTATACAATATGTTCCCCTTTGAGAGGTTCATGGGAGTCTTAAAGAAATATGTTCATAACCGTGCTAGGCCAGAAGGAAGCATCTCCAAGGGCCATGAAAATGAGGAGGTCATTGAGTTTTGTAATGACTTTATTGCTGACCTTAAGCCGATTGGTGTTCCTGAATCGCAGCATAAGGCCAGACCGGATGGAAAATGCACGCTAGGAGGGGAACAAATAATATGTATGGACGGACATTCTATCACTGAAGCACACTACACACACTAGTAGAAAAAGGGCCTTCAGTCCCGGTTCATAAGGGCCTTTAGTCCCGGTTCTGGAACCGGGACTAAAATGTCGGTACTAATGCCTCTCCCTTTAGTCCCGGTTCAATCCAGAACCGGGACTAAACGGCGCGGTCACGTGGAGCTCCACCACGTGGACCACAGTTTGACCATATTTGACCAAAATTGAAATAACTGAAATAATTATTTAGTAACACTAATATTCTAAATAATTAGTTTGACCATTGTTTGACCACTATTTGAATTTTTTTTCGATTTTTTTTCACCCTAGATCTTAAAAGCCCCGTAACTTTTTTTCTATTAGGTTTTTGAGGATTTTGAAAATGTTTAACGGGGTTCGGATGTAACTTTTCGATTAGGTTAAATTCGGATGTAACTTTTCGAGTAGATGATTTTTCATATAAAAAACTTTTTCATCCGAGTTAGTATGCAAAAGTTATGCCCATTTTTACAAATTTCAGAGAGATTTGGCAAATAAAGTCAAAATTCACATTTGCAAATTTTCCCAACAACTAGACCACATATCACATGGGAAACTTATTTTCTTCTATTTTTTTGACATTTCCATCATTTTCTTTTTTTTAACTGAAAAGGCGATCCACGAGGGGGGGGGGGGTAGAGTTTGAAAATGGGACCTTTAGTACCGGTTCGTGGCACGAACCGGGACTAAAGGTCTCATCCCCATTAGTCCCGGTTCGTGCCTCAAACCGAGACTAAAGGTCTAATCTTTAGTCCTGGTTTGAGGCACAAACCGGGACCAACGGTTGTGGGCCAGGAGCGAGGCCCATTGGTCCTGGTTCATCCCACCAACCGGGACCAAAAGGTCCAGATGAACCGGGACCAATGGCCCACGTGGCCCGGCCGGCCCCCTGTGCTCACGAACCGGGACCAATGCCCCCATTGGTCCCGGTTCTGGACTGAACCGGGACTAATGGGGTTACCCGGCCTGGACCAAAGCCCCCTTTTCTACTAGTGACAATTCTACAGAATTCCGCCTTGGTGGCTCCGTATATGGATGAACACAAGAATTTGCTAGGCTCCAAACAATCGGAGCGGTCTGATGACTGGATTACACGTGAACAAACCAGGAGTTTCGCCAGCTGGTTGCAGACACGTACCATGCATGACACCTCTATTGAAGATGACCTGTACTTGCTGTCCCAGTTACCATCTTCAGATATAATGACTTTCAAAGGGTACGAGATAAATTGTAATACATTTTACACAATCGCCCAAGATAAGAAGAGCCCCAACCAAAACAGTGGTGTCCGCTTTGATGCAGAAACCAAGACGGGAAAGGAAACATATTATGGTTATATACAGGACATATGGCAACTTGACTATCGACATGGTTTGAAGGTCCCTTTGTTTTGGTGCAAATGGGTCAATATGACACGAGGCGGTGTAACGGAAGACCCGCAGTACGGAATGACAACAGTGGACATGTCTTGCGTATGCAGACGAACCATTCGTCCTAGCCAATGATGTGGCATAGGTTTTCTATGTGAAGGACATGTCTACCAAGCCAAGAAAAATAAAAGATAAGGAAGCGGATGCATCGTACGATGAGCCAAAGCGGAACATAGTTCTTTCTAGGAAGAGAAACATCGTGGGAGTGGATGACAAGACAGACATGTCAGAAGATTATGAAAAGTTTGATGAAATTGCTCCATTCACAGTGAATATTGACCCGAGCACCCCGTTAAATGATGAAGATTTTCCATGGTTACGGCGCAAAGGGACACACGCGAAGAAAAATTTTCACACCCAAAGATCTGGGATGTGATAGTTAGGGTAGTTATGTGTTTTGGCATTTGAAACGCGAAGAAATTTTATGTGCAAACAAATTCTTTCATGCCTTTACTGATTTTTAAAGTTAAGTTATTCACAAACTAGTGATTCACACTAACTTCAAATAATTCAAAATTTAAACTATTCAAATTTGAAAACTATTGGCACTAACAGAAAGTTTGTAATTTTTTGTACCTAAAGCAAAAATATTCACCAAGAAACTCTAAATACACAAAAAAACAACTCAAAAATAAATAAAGCAAAAAAATAAAAAAGCCCGCCTACTGGGCCAGAGTGGCCTGCATACGACCAGAAACCCAGCCTGTTGTTGGGCCAGGATGCAGGCCCGCAAAGGCCCAGTAGGCCCACAGGGCAGCACAGAACATGTAGGCCCAGTAGGCCTGCTTTGGAGCGGAGCTCGAGAGAGCTACCGCACGGGGGGTTATAAACCAGTGTGGACGCCCCTCGGCTAGCAAGGTGGGACTAAACTTGCCGCACCGCACCTTGCCAGCGCACCCCCTTTATTACCGGGTGGTGGCACGAACCAGTACTAAAGGGGGGGCCTTTAGTATCGGTTGGAGCAACCACCCGGTACTAAAGGGGGTGCGGTTCCCGCCACTTGGCCTGGCCAAAACAGGCCTTTTGTACCGGTTGGTGGCTCCAACCGGTACTAAAGGTCCATCCTATATAACTAAACACTTCAAAAATTTCAGTTTTTTTCTCTAGCATATTTACTATTCCCTTTATATTCGATGAGAAGCCAGTCATGACCTTCATACTGAGCACGCATTCAAAGAAGATTCCATTCTCTTCTTTCATAAGAGCGTAGCTGGCAGGACCTTTATACTGCTTCGGAGGCATGCCGTCTTTTTCGTGCAAATGTTGCAGGTCCTCCCGTGCCTCAGGTGTATCTTTTGTCTTCCCATACACGCCCAAGAAGCCTAGCAGGTTCACGCAAAGGTTCTTCGTCACGTGCATCATGTCGATTGAGGAGCGGACCTCATACCACGGAATAGCGCCCATGCCTCGTGTTCTTCCCGGGTGTTCAGGATTTCCCAGGGCATGCGTAAGCTCATCGTTCTCTCTATTGGGCTTCGATGTAGCCTCTTCTATTGCAACAAGTACCTTATCTTCGACTCCGTCCAGACATGCCTTCTTCGAAACTTTCCCTGTCTTCAGGTCCAACTCCCCTCCATGCCAATAGAACCAAGTCCTGCACCTGGGGGGCCAGCTCAATGTTTTTGGAGTGACACATGCATCCAGCATCTCTTTCTGAGACTTATCCCACTTAGGCATTCCCACCGCATAGCCACCTGGCCCTAGCTTATGGAACTTATCCTTTTTTGCGGCATTGGCCTTGTTTATTCTGGACCGTTCCTTAGATAATTCCGAATCCTTGCATTTCACGAAATCATCCCAATGAGCACTTTGCTTCTCTAGTGTTCCCTCGAATACTGGAGTCTTCCTTCCTCCCTTAACGTACTTGGCCCATTCACGAATCTTGTGGTTCTTGAATGCAACCGCCAGCTTCCTAAGAGCAGCGTCCTTGACTTTCTCCACATCTGCATTTGTGAAATGATCTAGTAGGGTGAAATGTTCCATGAGCGTTTCCCAAAGCAAATGTTTTTGTCTGTCGTCGACAAAAGTAACTCATGGACGTGGCTTTGCTGGCTCTCTCCATTCTTGAAGGGAGATCGGGAGTTGGTCCTTCACAAGAACTCCGCACTGACGAATGAACTTATCCGCAATCTTCTTAGGCGCTAATGGTTCACCATTAGGTCTGATTGCCTCGATATTGTACTTTACGCCCTCCTTCAACTTTTTTTTCAGGCCTCATTTCGTCCTGTTGCCTGAAGATTTGCTCGATCCGGATGGCTGAAAGAAGAAAGATCGATTCGTTAATATATGTTCAAGTCATTTAAAACATGTGATGATCACCAGATGCTTTCTTATATAAATAAATATACCTCGCCAGTCTTTGTTGTTTCAAGATCAACATTTTCTTCGTCATGTTCATAGTTCATGACTTCATCAATTCGGTCGTCACGATCGAATATCTTATCATCCTCCTCGGTGTTGTTTAGATATTCGGAGCCGTCATAATCTTCTTCATTCTGATCATCATCTGGCCCGCGAGGATTACATATGACATTGAACAGGGCCTCTTCTCCCTCTCTGCCGGTATTATCCGCCATAGGTTTTGGTTAACTAATCCAAAAGAAACATATTCAAATTACAATGCATGGATGCAATCAATTAATAAGGAAAAACTGAATCAATCATAGTACATAATAAGCATCATCGAATATAATCTCGAATATGTCGTCTTGAATAATAGATATAATCTCGAATACATCGTATCGAATAATATATAATCTCGAATACATCGTCGGATCATGCGGCGCGGGCGGTGGACACCCAAAGAGAAGGAACCCTCACAGGATCATAGCTGAAGTGAGATCCCTGAAGAAACTGCCAGGTATTGGAGAACCTGCCGCCCTCTAACGCAACCATGTAGCGATGGACGTGCTCGTCCTCCTCCCTGACACGGCGACGTACCACCTCCGGCGGGGCCGGCTCCCTCCGCACCGAAACTGGCCCACGCGAACGCCACCAAACAAGATTAGGGTCGAAGATCGAGGCCGGGTTCCTCATCAAGCGGTGCACCCCTCCAGACAGCACCTCCCAGTGCCAGCCCGGACATGGGTCAGCCGGACGACGTCGCGGACGGGTCGATGGCGAGGATGCGGGCCGGGCATCGTCGAGAACAAATACTAGCTATATGCCCGCAAAAAGTAACATTTTTTTAATGATTGGATTTTGATAACTAAAATTTCTAACATTTATATTTAACTAACATTCCTATAACATTTCTAACAATGCTATATAACTAACATTTCTATAACATTTCTAAAACTAAAAAACAGAAGAAAAAAATTATAACATTTCTATGTATATAACTAACATTTGTATAACATTTCTATAACTAAAAAAAGAAAAATTTCTAACTTTTTTATAACTATTTCTATAACTAAATAACAGAAAAATTTCTAACAATTCTAACTTTTTTATAACTATTTCTATAACTAAAAAACAGAAAAACTTCTAACAATTCTAACATTTCTATAACATTTCTAACAATGCTATATAACTAACTATTTCTATAACAAAAAAAGAAAAATTTCTAACATTTTTTTAACTATTTCTATAACTAAAAAACTAAAAAAATGTATGTGTGTGTGTGTGCTCACCGGCGAGGCGAGAGGCGACGGGGGGCCGCGACGGGGACGGTGACGGGCACGGTGACGACGGGGATGGCGACGACGGGGACAGGGATGGGGCGGCGACGACGGGGCCGGGCCGGGGCGGCGACGACGGGAACGGGGCGGCAATGACGGGGACGGGGACGATGCTGGACGGGCTGGAACGGCGCAGCGGTGACGACGGGGACGACGAGGAGGGGGAGGACGGGGATGACGGGGACGACGGGGCGGCGACGACGGGGACGGGGCGGCGATGACAGGGACGGGGACGATGCTGGACGGGATGGAATGGGACGGCGGTGACGACGGGGACGACGGGGAGGGGGAGGACGGGGACGACGGGGCGGCGACGACGGGGACGGGGCGGCGACGGGAACGGCGACGAGGGATATGGAGACGGGGGCGGCGGGCGACGGGGCAGAGGAGAAGAAGCAGATGAGAAACTGCGGCCGTCCGTCCATCCCACGAAGTACCAGTATAGGATGACTTACTCGCAAGTGGCCGCCTTGGAATCTTAATAAGGGTTCTGCATATCCAATTCATCGACACTGAACATAAAACTTCTGCACTGGTGCACCTGTGCATCGTGCGGCCGTCCGTCCATCCCAGGAAGTACCAGTGTAGGATGAGTTACTCGCCATCGCCGCCTACAGAAGAGACAGTGTCCTGAGATTTCCTTTTGCTTTATTTGTTTGCGTGACATATTCTCAGGGAGACTATTTTTGGACTACAAAGTCTTTCAAAAAAAGAATCTAGCCTCGCCGCCATCAGTGAGGCGCCCATAGAGTTCTTGTGAATTCGATATTACGTGAGAAATTGAGTCATGGGAGATTGACCCAACTAATCGTGAGAGATTTGGAGATATACGCGAGAGATTACTGAGAGACGTTAGAGAAAGAGGTGAATACATGATCTTTTTTAGATGGAGACAGAAGTTTCTTTAGATAGATTGAAATAGAAATTGTTTGGATTCAAGACTTTTTTATGGAGGAATTAATGAGTAGATCTACACTGAAATAATATGACATATGTGTCACTAGAGCAAGCTATAGATCATAGGCTAGGGTACCACTTAGTTGTCACCGGTCAAAGAAAGGTATGCCATTGCTTCTCTTGATGGCTCAGTTGAGATGTCGGAACCACATCCTAAACTCAAATAGATTTCAAAAATATGAGAAATGTTACAACTCCAATAGATTTAAGAGGTTTCAATACTCCAAGAATTTAAAACTAGCCATGAAAGTGTAACTTGATGGAGAGCACGAGAGAGCACATTTGGATTGGGCGGAGATTGACCAACTTATGTTGTATAATATTCCAAAACAATGATGTCACCAATTATTGTTTCTTTTGTCTCACCAACATTACGTGTCACCGGCAGCTAAAAAAACATTACGTGTCAGATTTATTTTCTGGACGGGAGAGTCTATATTTTACGTACGTATGTTTCACGGGCCAGGGTCGAGGGATAGATGTTTTTCCTTTTCTTGCGTGAATGTTTTTTTTTTTGCTATTTCAGTCGGGAAAGATTTTATTTACCGACGTTCAAGGCTCATCAAACGGATTTGTTTTTTTTTCTTTTCTACGATGGAGTTTTTTATGGGAGTAGGCTATCATTTTTTTCAGCAACATTAAACGTGTCATATGAAATCTGTTATGTATTTCCTTTTCATCTGCCGAGTTTATCTGGCCGGAGGCTATTTCTTTTTCTAAATGGAAGAGGCTGTGCATTAAAAAGGAATAGTGCATGCTTTCTTGTTTTGTTTCACCAACATTGAAGTTGAGCGTTTCAATTGCAATCTGTGATTTTCTTTTTCCATTTCATCCGTCAATTCTTTTATGGAAGGAGGCTAAACTTTTTTCCTGAAATCTAAAAAGCGGCCGGCCACTAACTGACCGAAACGGGCGGCCGGCCCGTGGCCGTTCGATCGCGCGAGCGATCGCTCCCAGATCCGCCAGGTGCCACCGGGTCGCGCACCGCGGTCGTGGGCGGTTCTGTCCGCATGCGGACGTGGGAGGCCCATGTGTAAGCGATAGAGGAGATAGTAGTGGGGTCGTGGGCGGCGGTTTTCGAAATCTGCGCCTGAAATCCCTCGCCGCAGTGTGCTCTCTCTCCCCATTCCTTCATCGTCTTCCTCCTCGCCATCCTCTACACGGAACGGGGCGTGGCGGGCGGAGTGCTCAGATTTGACGGCGGCTTGCGGGTGGTTCGCCTCGCCGGGGAATCGCTGGTGCTCCTCGCCGCCGGAGGTATGCTCTCCCTCCACTTGTACATGCTTCTCCTCCCTTTCTCTATCTCGCGGAGCGCGGATGGTGCCGAAATGCGAGGGGAATGCTCTCTAGGGTTCGGGAACGGCGCGAACTACCCCTGCTTATCTTTGATTTCCTGCGATTTTAGGGAGATTTTAGGGGCGAGGGGAATGCGAGGTCACGTTGACTTCCGTTCTCCCATCTCGCAGCACGCGCCCAACGGTGGTCGGCATCTACAAGGTGGCCTGAAATCCCTCGCCACAACGAGTTTTCTCCCCATTCCGCCTTCGTCTTCCTCCTCGCCATCCTCTCCACCAAACGGGGCGTCGCGGCGGAGTGCTCAGTTTGGCGACGGCTTGCGGGTGGTTCTCCTCGCGGGGGAATCGTTGGAGGCGTAGTTCACGGCACGGAAGTGGCTGGACAGGGTCAACGTGTAGTCCCCGTTTGCGCGATTTTAGGGCGATTTGTCTATTTACTTCATGTTCCGTTCAATTTTGCAGAGATTTGAGATCTGTTCATGATTCTTAGTTATTCTGTAAGTTGTTTTTTAGATGTGCGCAATGTTGTGTGCAATGCATTGGCTGATTTCGTAGTTGGTGTTCAGAGATTTTAGTGGTTAGTTGCACAAAATTTTCCTCAGTTGGCTGCGTCCATATAGTACTTGGCTGTCCATATGCTCTGCAGTTGCAGCAGTTGTTTTGGTCAGTTGGCTCACTGTTTTTGTACTAGGTGGTTGTCTATACTGTGTTCAGTTGCACAACTTGCCTGCTCGGTTGGCTGCATCACTTTTACTAAGTTGGCTATTTATATGTTATACAGTTGTGCCAGTTGCTCTACTTAGTTGGTTTTACTTAGTTGCATATGTTATACACTTTTACTAGTTGGTTGTTTCCCCCTCTGTTGTGTGCAACTAGGGACTCTTGTTTGTACAATTTTAGCACCAATGCTTGCCAGTTTTCCAATATAATCTACCAAATCCACCAGCTTTGTGGTGGTTGTGGTGGTTTATGTGTTATTCTCCTGCTTTGTGCAACTAGGACCCCTTGATTTGTGCAAATTAGTACCAATGCTTGCCAATTTTCCATTTTAATTTTTCTCAATGTGCAAGTCTTTTCTTGTGGATGTGGTTGTTTTCATGTGTCTCCCTTCATGTTCAACTAGGGACGCTTTTTTCAGAATAAGTTATCTCATTGAGCTTGTTGCCTTTACTTAACTTTTTTCTGTCTAGGTATTACTTGTCACAGTTGGCAAGTAATAATTAGGCAGAAAAAAGTTAGTTGGCTTATTTGATGTCCAGTTTGCACAAGGTTTACTGCCCAGTTGGCTGCATCATTGTAGTAGTTAGTTGTCCACATCTTCTAACTATGTTTTTTTGTTGTATTTCCCGCCACAGGGCAAAAATGGTAATAATAGGAGGAGATGCGGGTGGCAATCAAGGAGATGTATTTTTATTCACTTTTTTCTTTTGTTTTTGAGTTGTTTTTCAACTTATGCATGTTTCCTAATGTCTTTTTTTTCATGTTTTCTTTTGGTTGCTTAATCAGCATTCTGGAAGTCAGCCTCTTCGCCGGAACTCGAAGCGTCCTGCTAATCGCCAGCCACGACCTGCACAAAGTGTTGAGCAGGGAGAGGATGTTCAGGTAAGTGGCATGTTGATGACACAAGTCCATTTTTTTGGTTTTGTTTGGGTCATTTTTATTTTTTCCCATGCTCATTTTTTTATTTTTTTTCTTAGGATGCTGATCAGTTCCGTGTTGTAAAGCGGACTAGATGTGCAGCACTTGGCAAGGGAGCTGAGTCATCTTCTAGGGTAAGTAAAATCTCAAATATAAGTGTTTTTCTCGCCTTTTTTAGATAGTGATGAAATTATGCAGCAGTTTGGAACACTATTTTTTTTAGTCTGTCAATAACAACCTTTTGTAGTTGACATCTCTAGTCATTTTGATTTAAATACAGTTGACATTAGTTGGCATTAGTTGGCATCTTGTAGTTCACTAGTTGGCATCTTTTCATAGTTGACATCAGTGGTCATTTTTTTGTTCAGGCAGCAATTGCTGGAGAAGCTGTCGCATCTTCCGCAGCAGATGCTGAGGTATGTGGGTTTTTTGTGTGTGTTTACGAGCTATTTGAATAGTTCTTTGCAACCCTTTTTTTAGTTACTGTTTTTCTTGTGTTGCAATATCATTTCTTATTGTTGCACATACACTAGAACTTTTTGTAGTTGCCAGGTCTCGTTCTTTTTTTATTTACTGTTTTATTGTTGCACATTCAGTTGCACACTAGCAGTCTTTTGCAGTTGTCCTCATGAGCTTTATTAGTTGCACAAATACATCATATTAGTTGGCATGATCCATTTTATTAATATATAGCTCATTCTAATACTGATCCAAATGATGATTGCTAGTTTTTTTTCATTCTTGTTTTTTCTCTTGTGTTTAATGTTTGTGTAATGCTTTCATTTTCTAATCAACAGGGCAGCGGTGAAGGAGTTCAGGTGGCTCCAGGGGAAGATGTGGAGCGACCATCACAAGCAGGCAGGATAAGGGCATCACCAGCGCGCTTTGCAAATTTCAACGCCTCTCTAACCCCACTACAGAAATCAGAGCTAGTTTCGAGGTCGGACGAGGGGCTATTGAACTTATCAAACACACTTCCAGCGGACCTCACTAAGTTCTTGGTGCAGTCCTACCAGCCACAGACCTCTAAAATGGTTTTCCCAGGAAGGGGAAGGATCCGTGTCGATGTTGACAGTGTTCAGAGGGTATTTGATCTCCCAAACAAGGGTCCAAAAGTCAGATATTTTGTTGACAAGGATGCCACTAGGAGATTCAGACAGGCTTTCAACATAACTGGAAATTCTCATCCCCAGATCACTACATGGCTCAAGATGATTGAGGATATGGCTGGAAGAACGGATGACACATTCTTTATGGTCTGGCTTGCGGTTGCCTTCAGCACTTTTCTAGCACCAACTACGGCCTTGAAGCTCAGCCCAAAGTGCTATGGACTTGTGCTAGATCATCAAATGCTAAAGAATACAAACATCTGCCTCTTTGTAGCAGAACACATTAACGAAGCTTTCCGGAACATGGACCAGGAGAAGCAAACTGTTTGCTGTTGCTTGTATCACTTGATGGTTAGTGAAAATGAGCACTTTTTCCATCTATTCCTGTTCTTTCTGTGCAGTTATAGTTTGCTGAAATTCTCATAACAATAACTGAACTTGGTTTTTTCTTTTGTTTGGGTCTGGTGCAGATACTATACCTTGATGCGCTCGTACATGACATCCCAGTAAGCAACTGCGCGATACGATCGAATGCATGGGATAGTACTCTAATTGCCAAGGTGATCAAGAAGGATACTATCTCTCCTGGTGTGTTCGGCAAATTACAAGTGAGTTATTTTTTGTTTTTTTCCAACAGTGTCTTCCTTCTATGTTCTTTTGATGTCTGGTCACTCTTTTTGTAAATTGCACAGAAAACTGTCATCAGTTGGCACAACAATGCATGTAGTTGCACAGATTATAGCTTTAAGTTTGGCAACCTGCACACATGTTCATTTTAAATTGGCACACCATCTTTTTTAAGTTGCACAGTTTTACTAATCTTGTTGCATAGATGTGTTGCATCAGTTGGTAGGAACTTTTTTTAGGTGCCATGTGTGTTGCACAGTTTTTGTGTCTTTGTTCAGTTGCATATATGTATAGTTGAATTTGTCTACCCCAGTATCTTGTTGTAGTTGCACAGGTTGTAATGTGTTGTTTCATTCAACACACAAATCTATTTTGATAACCTTGTTATTTTCTGTTTCTCTTTTTTTTCACATCAGCTTAAAGAGGAGTATAGAGGCACGGAGCAGACACCACTGTTTGGTGGAATTTTGCAAGCTAAAGCATTTGTGGCATCCAAGTTACAAATAACATACAATCCGCAGGTTAGTGTTTTGCATACAGAAACTTGTATCACTTACTAATATTTTTTCTATTGGCTGGGATGTATGTTCAGTTGGACATGTATAATTTTTGTAGTTGCGAAAATACAGAATTTAGTTGGCTGTGATGTATGTTCAGTTGCACATATAAGCTTTTGTAGTTGCACATGTTCTTTTGGATAGTCAAAGTGTTCATTTACAACCATTGTCATCAAATTTTGGCAGAAATGCATGGTTTTTACTTTGTGCCACAGTGCATGTGTAGTTGGCTAGAATCATGTTTTTAGTTGGCCAGAAAGTGTGTATTAATTGTTTTTGCTTTTTATTATGGTCAGTTACAGACATTTTTACTTTTTATTATCTTTTTCTAACTGAATCAGTACTGAATTTTTATTGTGTTTATGGAGAAAAAGGCAAAAATTGCGAAAGTGGTCAATGAGCTGTGCAAGGCTGTAACTGAACAGGTTGGCACCTTCATTGAAGAAGTTGCCAAGATTGATGACGAGGAACCAGATACTGATCCTTACGTACAGCAGCCATCAATGCAAACTGAGGCATCACGCCGTGCTCCAAAAAGAAAGAGACGGCCGTCAACTATACAAGAAGAAGAAGAATTTTTTGAGGATGAGTCGGAAGAAGATGAGGAAATGGAAGCAGCGATAGATGCTGACGACGATGAGGAGACAGATGCAGATGAATCAGAGGAGGAGGACAAGGATGAGGATGACAATGAAGAAGATGCAGAGGAGGAGGAGGAGGAGCAGGAGGAGCAGGAGGAGGAGGAGGAGGACAAACAAGAAGAGGACAAAGGAGAGGAGGAGGAGGACAAGGAAGAAGATAGTGATGCAGAGGAGGAGGAAGAAGAAGGTGAGGCCAGAGAGGGGGACGGGGACAAAGGGGCAGCAGTTGATGGCAGTGAGAGGGGAGAAGACAAAGGCGCAGCAGCTGATGGCAGTGAGAGGGAAGAAGACGAGGATGAAGAAGACGAGGATGATTATGGTGATGATAAAGGGGGATCCAATGGAGGCAGCGACAGCAGCGATGACGATGATGATGACAACACCCCTGGTTCTGGTGGTAGAGGTGGCAACACATCCAGGAGGACTAGCACTCATGCCACCCCTGCGAGCAGCAGCAATTCATTGAGTAGTAGGAGCACACTACAGATGTTGATTGACAAGACTTGCTGGAAAGACAAGGATTTGCCAAAGTCAAAGAAAAATGACGAAGCAGAGTCTCAGGGCAGCATTGATATGTTCAAGCTCTGCAACTTGAAGCCAGCTTTGCCAACCACCTTTCCCATGCCAGATTTCAGCGACAAAGATATGTGTGAGAAGATCAACTTTGCCATTGACAAGAGCCTGTTCTTATCAACTGATGCTGAAAAGAATCAAATTGACATGGAGGAAGCAGGAAAGGGTCTTGACTGGGTTCATTCAAAGGAAAAATATAAGGAATATTTAAAGCAGCTCCCAGACCTAAGCTCCAGGAAGAGCAAGGCAGCATCCACGGCAAACCCTCACGTGGTCCAGAAGCGTAAAGCAGTTTCAATAAAGAAGAATCTGCAGTTACCTCAAACCAAGGAGAGGATGGTGAGTGCAAATGCTGAAGTAAATATGGTCAAGGAAGCTGTGCTTCAAACTGATATGCCAACAGTAGTGAGCAGAGAGCCAACCAATGTCAGAGAAGTTCAACAGATCAAGGGAAAGACTCCCCTTTCAACAGTCCCACCAAAACCACCTAAGCAGAAGATTGTCAAGTTTGCCAGGGGCGCAAAGGGGGAACAGGCCACAAAAGATTTGGGGTTCAGAGACGAGAGAGAGCTGCGAACCGCAACCATTGATGCAGGGGTGCCAAGTTCTGCCAGGTTGCTGCCAACTCAGACTGGAAAGATGCCAACTACAGATACCAGTGTGCCAACTGATGTTTCAGTTAGCAGCATGGTCACAGTCAAAACCACCACAGCTGGTCAGGAAGGCACCACTGCAACTGCAAGTCCCAAGGTGCCTACTGATAGAGATGCTTCAATGCCAAACACAAAAGGAGGTCATCCAACTATCAAAGTGCCGTCCCCAAGAGCTGTCTTTCAGCAATCATTAACACAAGAGGAGGTGTTCGACATTATAAGTAGGTGCAAGCCTCCAAGGCCGCCAACTACAACACTATTGCGAACCAAGTCAGTGAATGATGCACCCGTGTTTGTGCCGCAAGGAGATGCCCTGGTCCTTGAACCCTTACGAAGATCAAAGTCTTATCATGGTGACGGGTTCTGTGATGCACCATCTTTTGACCTCGGCATAGATGGTGATGCTCCAGCACCTGCTCCAGCAGTAGAAACAGCGGAAGCCGGTGTGATCAGCATTGATGAGTGTGAGTTAGACCCAGCAGCTGTGAATGAAGGATGTGATGCTGCTGATGCTGGCAAGGCAATAGCTCAAGAACTAGATGTTGGTTCACCGGAGAATTGCCACACCCCGATATGCGCAGAACCAGAAATTGGCACGAGCAGTTCTTCGGGGCCACCTCTTGCACGAAGACAGAGGAGGGTAAGAAGGCCCGCAGCATCTCAAAGGTCTCCATTCATCGACTACAACAAGAACAAGACTTTCAGCACCAATGAGGTAGTGAACAAGCTTTACGCTCCCCTCTTGTATTGGGTCAGGCATCACAAAGGAGCAGATGATATAGCTACCAGGTAAACTAACCCCCCACATCCTACATACATATCTTTTTCAGTTGCATAGCACCAGCCACTTAGTTGCACAGAAAGCATAGTATGTTGCACAGAACAGGGCTTTTAGTTGCACACTGTTCTGTTTTCCATTTTCATGCACATTTTTTTTGCTGCTGTGACCCTTCGAGCTAACTTGTCTTTTTATTGCTTTAAAAAAAATCAGCCCTGAGATAATCAGGTGTGGATCTTTCTACATTTCTTTAAAGGAGTTAGTTGATTCGATGAAGCCGGTTCAATGGTTGTCAAAAATTGTTATTGAGACTGGAATCTTACACATCATGGATAACTTACCAGAAGGGTCAAAGAAGGTTGTTATGCCACTGAGGTTTTCTGTAAGTTTTTCCAAAACCTTCTTTTTACCCTCATCTTTGTTCTGTAGCACTTTTTCGTTGACCATTTGAGGGAGGCCTTTCACCTACTAAGGAGTTTTGAGCCATGTTTTATAATCTCTGCAGATAAAATTACAGCAAGGGATCCAGAATGTGAATGAGATGAACAAGAAGTTTGATTACAAGAACCGTCTCGACAAGAAAGACTTGGTTAGTGTTGTGCCCACATCACCAATCTTTTTTTAGTTGGCAACCACAGCATGTCCAGTTGCACATGACACATCTCTTAGTTGGCAGATACTTTGTTGCAACCCGTTTTTAACTTGACCAAGTCTTTTACTGTTTTTCTTAGCTACATCTTGTTTTTGTGCCTGAAATCGTTCACGCTTGCAGGTCATGCTGCTAGTGCTCAAGTGTGCAGATGTAACTGATAAGGACGGAGAGAGGCATTATTGGGTCTTCAGTGTCAACTTGAGGGACGGACGCTTCGAAGTTCTTGATTCAAGCAGGACGCTGGACAACATTGAGCTGATGAACAACGCCTCTACCATTGCTGGGGCAGTACGCCAGCTATGGAGGAAGCATTACCCAAAGTTCAGCATCGAGCACTTCCAGATTATTGACATTGACGTACCGAAGTAGCTTGGCAAGTAAGACAATAAGCATTTCATTCCTTCTCAATCAAATACCATCATTTTGTAGTTTTTAAATTTTCTACATGTGCAATCTTTAGTATTTTTAAGACACAGTACTAGTCTTCAATCTGTTTTATCATTTTTATGAGTTTCTAATTGATTATCTAGCTAGTTGCAGAGTGGCACATAAGTAGTTGCACACTGGCACGTAAGTAGTTGCACAGAAGGACATAAGTAGTTGCACAGAGTGCATTACCTTTATTGGGTTTTAATTTTATGTGACAATTTTTTTTGCCCATTTTTTGCAGTAATGAGTGTGGGTTGTTCGCACTGCTTAATGCCACCGAGTGGAATGGTAGCCAACTGCCCAACTACGACCCCAAGGAAGTACTCAACATCAGGAAGAAGCTGGCATATGATTGGGTCACCAGCGTGCACAACACCGCCCCATGGAGGAAGTTGCTGAGATACGACAAGGAGTAGGTCAGTACTTTTTTTTGGCAAATTCAAGCAGTGCATGAACTTTTTTTTACACAGTGCATGAACTAATTCAAGCAGCATAAATTAGATAAAGAGGAATCATAGGTGCTGAATCTGTCCACTTGGTCCCAACATTGCTAAAAAAGACATCATTATTTTCATTTTTTGTTCCAAAGTTACAAATGAGGAAACAGAACCACAGGAGCCCCTGTGGACACACACCAGCAGTGTGCTCTGTAGATTGGCACTGGCTGCATTTGTTTTTCTTCTTTGGGTGTAGCTCTAGCGCCGATTTGTACCGTCGACTCTTTGCCCTACCCTTTGTAGTAGACCTTGGAGGATCCCTGGGCACAAAATCATCAGAAGCTTGTGCAAGGGATGCAGCCTCCAACGGGGCAGTAGGACCGTCACGATCACCTGTGTAATAATCATATAAAAAGTTTAGTATTTTTGTTATTGTGCAACCAGCACTGATGTTCTGTGCAACCACACAGTACATTTTGTGCAACTAACTGGTTGTTGTGTGCAAGTTAAGTTGAAAAAAGCCCCTGCAGTAGCACGGCCTGTCATGGTACTTGGATTGTAGTCGCCTATGGGCAGAACATGAAAAACAAGTTAGATTTTTAGCTTGATCCTCAAACTAACACAGCGCACGCAACTAGGCAGCATGTTTCTGTTCAACTGGGCACTATGATATGTGCAACTAAAGTCACTCACCCTAGTTTTTGTTTTGGAGTCGGTGAAGGTACTAACCTGGGTTATGAGCCCCCTGAGTCCTGCCTGTAGGTCCATTGGGATTTGCACAAAGGGCACTGCTAGTTGGGCCTGGCGGGGGAGGAGGTCTTTGAGGGTTGGCATCACCTATAGGCAGAACAGGACAAACAAGTCAGTTGTGTTTATCTTTTTGATGCTCGAACTAACACATCATGCACAACTAGGTAGCCTGTTCAGTGCAACTGAGCACCATGATGTGTGCAATTGGAGTTACAGACCTAGTTTGATGGGGAGTTGGGGGTAGGTAATTACCTAGACGACGAGCCCCCTGATTGCTGTCTGTAGGGCCATTGGGAGGAGCACGCGGGGGAGGAGGTGGCGGAGGATGCTGTGTACAGCCAGGAGGGGGAGGAGGTCCTTGAGGGTTGACATCACATATATGCAGAACTGGAAAAATAAGTTAGCCGTGTTATCTTGATGCTTGAACTAACACAGCGTGTGCAACTAGGCAGTATGTTCTGTCCAAGTGGCTACCATGGTGTGTGCAACTGGGCACAATGATGTGTGCAACTGAAGTTACACACCTAGTAAGATCAGGAGTTGGGGCAGGTAATTACCTGGATGATGAGCCCCCTGATTGCTGCCTGGAGGTGGAGGAGGTTCTCGAGGGTTGCCATCATCTGATGGCCCCGTTGCAGTAGTCGGTTTTTTCTTTTTCTTGGACTTGTTCAGGTGGCCGATCTCGGTACGTGCTGCACGTATATGCTTGTATACAATAGTTTGTGCTGGATCAGAACCACTCGCAAACTTTGCTAGTTTCTGAAAATCGTATATCATGTTCCTCTCCCTGATCTGCTTCTTTGATTGAGGAGGCATTTCATCCGGTTGCTCATAACCAGTCCCTGGCGCACTAGGTACAGCAGTAGGTGTCCACCGTCTTAGCAGGTACCTTTCCGGTATGACATCAACGCCAACATGGGTGAACACCTTGAGGATGTGGCAACAGAGGATGCCGTCCTTGTCCATTTTACAACACTCACACAAATAGGAACCCTCCTCCACCCTTGCCTGCACCATGTAGTTTCGAGAACCATATTTCGCAACAAATTCCTGGTTCGGTCTGAGCTCAAACGCATCAGCACCAACTTGGAATGCATTATAACGTCCAATCAGCTCAAACTCTTCTCTGAACTTGCTGTAAAGGTCTCTAGTATAGGTTTTGTAAGCTTGCTTCTCTATTGGGAAGTTGGACCACAACTCAATCTCAAGGTGTTCTGTCCTGTAATCATTGCAGCCTTCCTTGGCAAGGATGTGGTTCTGTATTTTTTCATATTGCTTGACGAAGTTCAGCATTGAGTTGTGTGGGTTCACATATCTTTTGAGGACGGCGTTGAACCCCTCACTACGTTGTGCAGACTGGAGGAAGGGAAAGAACCTGTGTTTGAAGTAGCACGGCACCCAAGTTGACCTGTATTCGTACAACTTCTCAAAGTGCGTGTGTGCCATAGCCTCATACTTCATCATTAACCCAGCCCAATTCTGCTCAAACTCGTCTATAGTGAAGCTGAAGTCAACACACTTGTTGAAATCATCAGAGAGTCCTGGATTCCTGCACAGCAACCAACCAACCTTTTCCTGAGCCTTTTTCATGATGTGCCATCGACAACAACGGTGCACGGTGGTTGGAAAGATGCTCTGTATTGACTGCCTCATCGGACCATCCTGATCGGTGATGAAGTTGTCAGGAGGTTTGCCATCCATAGCCTCTAGGAATGCTCCAAAGACCCAATGAAAGCTCGATGCCAACTCCTGCCTCACAAACGTGCAACCCAGCATGAAAGATTGGCCATGTCGGTTTATTCCTATGAAGGGCGCGAACGGCATATTGTACAAGTTGGTCATGTAGGTGGTGTCAAACGATATGCAATCGTGGTACGCCTCCGCATAAGCTTTTTGAGGTAAGCCGTCCACCCAAAATATGTTGAACTCTGTCCTCTTCATCATATTTCACCTTATAGAAGAAGTCTGGATCGGTTTTTTGTATATCCTTGAAGTGCACAATTGTCTCAATCAGATCACCCTCCTTTGTGTCATCTCTACGGAAACTTGCACAAAGATTTGTTATTGCCTTTGGTATGAATGGCACCATCATCTCAGATCCATAGAACTCTGCCATTACATGCATCATTCGTCCTACATAATACAAAAACAAAAAGTATATCCTTTTTTTAGTTGCACAAATGCGCAGATCCAGCTGCACAGTAATAGGACACGTGTTGGCACAGAAGATATTCACAGAAAATGGACACCTAGCTGCACCTTTTTTTAGTTGCACAAATGCGCACATCTAGCTAAAACACTTTGCAGTTTTTACATACAGGACATTGTGTATTTGCACAGTAAAGACAATCTAGTTGCACAAGAAAGCACCAAAAGTGATATGTAAAAAGCATGGGAAGTTGGACAGCAGTTGCATAGTTAAGCCATTTCAGTTACACAGTAGTACCATAAGAGTTGCACACTGGACTGCCTAGAGGGAAACTTAATTCTTCAAGGGATATAGAAAAACACCACACCTGTAGTCAAGTTGCAGTTATACAAGATGCGCAGAAACTCCTTTTCATCAGGTGAGATGCCTTGGTGGGATCTCAAGTATTTGGACAATGAAGGTTTGTTCACGAGCGGATGATTGTGGTCACGAACAAAGTGCGTCACCTCCCATCGCCCATCTATGAGCTTCACCAACATTTTCGCCTTGCATTCAGTCTGCTTTATTGTCTCGCGTTTGCGCTTCTTCTTTTTCTTACTAGTACCAGCCTGCTCTTCAGCAAATATTGTTGGTTCTTCTTCCATCTCCTCATCACTGTTAACAGATGTTGGATCTGGAATAGGGTCCAGGTAAGGAGGAGCCTCAGCTCCTCCATCATCAGCTTTGGGCTTCTTGAACTTGTTGCAGCAAAACTGTTGTTTTATCAATTCATTGGTGTGGGATGTCCGTCTAGAGGTGTTCATCTTGATAGAGAAACCCATCCGTAGTGCGTAACTGTTGTAATGATCCTTAGCAATTTGAAGGCTGTCAAACCTCATGCCAACATAGGGTTCCATAGGTTGAGAACCAGCCTCGTCCTCTCCTTCTTCTACTTGCACAGCTCTGACAAAAGCCCCAGCTTCTAGCTCAGTCCTGGTTGGACTAGGAACATTTGCCTCGGTTCCTGTGTCATCAAGAGTATGGCTCTCTGACTGCAAAGACACCACTACAGGGGCACCACGGGCTGATGACTGGCCTGTCACATTGTCATGGCCCGTAGGGTTACCATCACGACTTGCCTGCGTGTAGTAAACAGATTGACCATTTTCTGTGCAGTTTCCTTGTTGTATGCTGGGTTGCTGCTGATCCATATCATGAGGAAGCTCATTGAGATCTGGAGGCAACTCATTGAGATCAAGCATTTTTTCCCTTGTTTTTCGATGCTGCCACACACTCCCTGCACATATAAAAAAAGAAGAAATTGATGTCATCAGTTGGTAACAACACAAAAACTGTGTTTCAAACAACCTAAAAGCAACATGACCATAGCATAATCTTTTTTATTATAACAGTTGTGAATTTTTTTGTTTGCACAGAGTTGTTATGTTAGTTGCACAGTTCGTAGTAAATAACTGGCAAGAGCATGACTTCTTTTTGCTACAGAGTTTTTCTTACCTTTCCCCTTTTTGTGTTTGTTGCAATGATCTGTAGGTTTCCATTTCGCAAGGAGCTATTTTCAGATTCTTCTACACATAATTGGATGCTACCTTTGAGAAGGGAAGTCTGGGTGAAAGAAGAAAGAAGAATTGGAGGACAGATTATAGTTATATGTTTTTCATCACCGTTTATGTTTCTAGATCTGGTATATTTGAACATATTAATATGGTTTGCAATAGGTGTGGGACCAGAATATATGCGTGGGACAAGATTATGTGTGTGAATATGTTAATATATTTTGTGGCTTCATTAGCCATGGACAAAAGTTCCTATGTTTTTCCTGTTGCACTACAGATTCTGGTTTTCGCTAGAATAGAAGTCTCAATTTCTAGGATTTCCACTTGGCCAGCATACATATTCAGTTGGACATTCAATGCTTTTAGTTGGCTAGAATAGATGTCTCAGCTGGCCAGGCTGCATTTATTTTCAGTTTGTGGCCAACATGCATGTTCAGTTGGACAGTTAATGCATTCAGTTGGTTAGAATAGATGACTTAGTTGGCTAGAATAGATGTCTTAGTTGGCCATCACTTTTTTGGCCAACATGCATGTTTAGTTGGCCAGAAAACATGTTTTTTATTTCAAAGTGTTCACTCAGAAACATGTATTGCCAAATATATGTTTAGTTAGCAGGATACATGTTTAGTTGGCCAGGATACATGTTCAGTTGCCTGGGATGCATGTTCAGTTGCACATTTATGAATTTTTCGTTGCACATGTTCAACAAAGCATTGGGTAGTCAATTTTTTGTTCATTTTGCAAACAATAACTAGAAGTTGGCTTTAATCATGTTTTAATTGGCCAGAGAACTCGTTTTTAGTTGGCTTGTTTTTAACACATCCAGGTGGTAGTTTTTGGTATGTTTAACACATCCAGCATGTTTAACATCTGGTGTGATGTACCAGATTCACCTCTTTTTTGAAGCAGATTCTCCATGGATCCATGGAGAAGGGGGAAGTGAAGAGGTGCAGAGGGGGCTTACCTGCTCGATCTTACTGCCTGGTATGGCTCTGACCACCCTGCCCTTTAGATCTTGAAGCAGCTCCTTCTACTTTGGGGCTCCCATGGCAGCTGTGTAGGAGGAGGAAGAACGGCTAGGGGCGATTGCGTTTCGATCTGTTTCTGGCGTGCACAAGAAGAAGAAGGCAGATCTGGGCAACCTGGGGGCGAGCGATGGCGTGGGGGCGAGCGGTTGCGTGGATTCTGCAACCTGGGCAGATCCTTCTTTCGTGAGGAAGAAGAAGATAGCCAGGGCACAGTTGGTGGGCGGGGCAAGGTTTGGCGAGGACGGTGCACGTGATCCCGCGGCCAGCTGGCAGGCGGGGCAGATGCCTTTTTCGTTCGGGCGGGCGGGACCAGGTGGACCACGTGGGCGAGCGGGGACTGTTTCCTCTTTCGCTCGAGGGGGGACCAGGTGGTTTCCTTTTTCGGGTGGCCGCTGGCTAGCGATCCCAGGGCGGCCGCCCGCCCACTAGACGCGTCCAACTTTTTTATGGAACCGGGGATGCTTTCCTTGTTTTGTGTGACCAACGTTGAGCGTGTCCATCTAAAAAAACGCTGAATGTGTCAGATTTTTTTATGAGACCATCTGTATTACGTAAGATCTCGCATAAATTCTAAAATCTAATAGTGTGATTTATTTTGATGATGTGGATTAATGAGAAGCTTAAAAGAGGCCAGGGTCGAGGGAGAGACGGTTTACCTTTTTGGTGTGAATGTTTTTTCCTTTTTCAATTGGGAAAATATTTTATTTACCGATTTTTAAGGGTCATCTAACAGATTTGTTTTTTTTCTCCTTTCTTTGATGGAGTTTTTATGGAAGGAGGCTATGATGCTTTGCTTTTGTGTCACCAAACATGAAACGTCTCAAATGCAATCTGTTCTTTATTTCCATTTCATTCGTAGACTTTATGTGGAAGGTGTATATCCCTTTTTCGAAACGGAAGGAGGCTATCCACTAAAAAGGAAACCATTCATGCTTTCCTTCTTTTGTTTCACCAACCCTGAACTTGAACATGTCAGATGAAATCTGTGATTTTTTTCCTTGTCATGCGTCCAATTTTTATGGAAAGATGCTAATCTTTTTATGGAACTGGGATGCTTTCCTTTTTTATGCTACCAACGTGTCCATCTAATTACTATTTTTTGAACGTGTCAGATATTTTCTACGGGACATATGTGTTACGTAAGTAATCTTTTTATCTTAGACGTAAATTCTACAATCCAACGGTGTGATTAATTTTGATGATGTGGATTAATGAGAAGTCTTGAAAGGTGCCTCCAATTAGTAAATATAAGATACTATTATACATATAAAGATCGAACATTACCCACTATGTTCTGAGCATATGAATTGCATTCACATGTATTCCACTATACGATGCGCTAGCCTGTGAGGATGCACGGGTCGACGAATAGTTCATATAGATATAGATAGATAGATAGATAGATAGATAGATAGATAGATAGATAGATAGGTGAGCATATATGCATACATACATATACAAGAATTAAATTGGCTAAACAGGGGTTGCTCCCGTGCATTCCCAGCACTGGGCGTCGTTGCTCCCATCAAGCGACATCTGCCCCTGGGTTTCACCATGGTTTTCTCCTGATTTTGTAGCACTTTTTTCTTTGGGCTGATCTGGTCGGTAGATATTTTCTTCCGCTCCCGACCTATCCCGCATTCTGTAGAAAACTCCCAATTGCCGGTCGCACACATCCTCTCCCTTCCTCCTCCCACCTTCACACGTCCTACACTTTCCTCTAAAATTTCTCCCCTTCGTTGCAGATAGGGCAGAGGAGCCATGCAGCTACACTTGCACGGCGGAAGATCAGGCGTGGCCTCCCGGCGATTACTCATTTTTTTTTGAAACTTGACAGTAGGGGGAAAACCCCTACTGTATATTCATATATCTATATAAATGGGGTGTTTACATAGACATATCAGTCATATTACAAAGAGCACCCTTTTCACCTAGTGTGCACCTAGGGATTCCCCCTACTGTATATTCATATATCTATATAAATAGGGTGTTTACATAGACATATCAGCCATATTACAAAGAGCACCCTTTTCACCTAGTGTGCACCTAGGGAGCAACAGTACAGTGAGGTTTTGCTTATACAATAGAGTTACAAAAGGTGATAAATGCAGCTCTATGGGCTGCTTTAACTCTATGTTGAAGAAGCTGGAGATCCTCTTTGAATCGTGTCAACCAGCCTCCCACCGACGGAGTCACTCCTCTAAAATATTTGTTGTTTCTCTCTTTCCAAATGCTCCAAGCCAAGGTAAGGAATGTTTCAAAGAAGAAAGGGTTCGGCCAAGTGTCCTTTGTTATTTGAAGGAGATCGAGGCGGCTGTGAAAGGGGGCCCAGACTATGTGGAGTTTCGCCCAGCAGGTTTGGCTAAATGGGCAAGTGAAGATCATATGGTCAACAGTTTCTTCGATGTGTTGTTCACATAGTATGCAGTCAAAGTTATTCCCAATGTTGTAATGCCTCCTTTTGAGCATATTGCGTGTGTTGAGCCTGTCAATGAAGAGCAGCCAGCCGAACACTTTGATTTTCATAGTACATCTCGATTTCCACAGATGATGGAAAGCATGGTGCACCTCTCTGTCCCTGAAGTAGTTGTTATAGTAGTCTTTTGGCTGGTAGTGCGCCACCCCCCACGAGTAATGCCATACATCATGGAGTGAGGTCGAGGGGGAAATCCAATGTGGAGTGGAATGTATATCTTGGATTTCTTCAAGTGCCTGTGGCGAGACAAGGAGGTGAAAGTGTTCATGCAGATCCGTAATATTCATTGCCTCAGCCATAGAAAGGTCTACATGGACGGCAAATGAAAACGCACGAGGGTGAGATATTTGTAGAATTTCCTCCTTCCACAAATCTTTCCAAAAGAGCGTCGTTCTGCCGTCAACCACCTGAACACATGGGATCCTGCGGAAAATGGGGTGAGTTTTAAGATGCCTTTCCACCAGAACGAGCCAATAGTGTCCACCGCATGGGGTATGTTGTCTACGTAATGATTGTCCCAAATCAGATTCACCCAGGGAATGTCTAGTTTGTTGAAGAACTTGTGCAGGAACTTTAACAGCAGGGCATCATTATGTATCTTTAAGTTGATCACTCCGAGCCCTCCTTTTTTCTTGGGTCTGCAGACCAAATCCCAAGCAGCCAACGAGTTACATTTGTCCCCTTGTTCTGTTTTCTTAGTCCAAAGGCATCACCGCCTGATTTTATCCAGGATTTCAATGAGTTTGGGGGGGGGGGAACTTTAGTGTGCACATGGCAAACACGAGGAGCGATGTAACCGACACATTTAGCCAAGCAAGCTTGCCTCCATACGACATTAGAGCAATTCTGGATGTGAGCTGTCTTTCCAATCTACAAACCAGAGGCATGAGCTCCTGCACGGAGGGTTTTGTCGTGCCTAATGGGAGTCCAAGGTAGGTGAATGGCATAGAGCCAACTGCACATCCAAAAATTATTGCCAAATTGTTTGTAGCTTCCGAGCCCATGTTGATTGGTATTAGAGTGGATTTATGGAAGTTGATCTTAAGCCCAATAGAGGAGGCGTAATCCGAGAGGAGTTGCTTGATCAATGTGTCTTGTTGAGTGCATGCGGGCAGGACAATAAGTGTGTCATCAGCATATTGAAGGACGGGATAATCAGTTTGTCCTCTACAAGGGAAGGGGAGATGGAGCCTGCCTTCTCTGAACATGTCATTAACTGCAGCCTGGAGTAACTTAGCCGCGAGGACAAAGATGAGTGGGGACAGTGGGTCACCTTGTCGAACTCCACACTTACAGACGAATTGACGGCCTGGTACTCCATTTAGAAGAACTGAAGATCGGCCAGAGGAAAAGAGACAGTTAATCCAAGCAATCCATCGATCGTTAAATCCCATATGTCGCATTATGTTGATCATGGGCTCATGAGCAATCGTGTCAAATGCTTTTGCAAAGTCGAGCTTAAGCAGAACGATCTCCTTGCCCGAAGTGTGGCATTGGTAGATGTACTGATAAGCCCACGCCAGACAGTCTTGGATGGTCCGACCATTAAGAAATCCGTATTGATTACGGTGAACCAGTTGAAGGATAACTCGTTGGAGGTGGTTAGCGAGCAATTTTGTGATCAACTTTAGGCAGCAGTTAAGAAGGGTGATCGGTCTGTAATCATTGACTGACTCGGGTGAATTGACCTTGGGTATTAGTGTAATGAGACCGTCATTGATGCTAGTGATATCCAGAGTGCCCTGATGGAATTGGGAGTAGAGTGCATAAAAGTCATGTTTAATAATGGGCCAGCATGCTTTGAGAAAAGCTCCGCTAAATCCATCAGGGCCAGGGGCTCGGTCAGGGGCATTTCTTTTACAATATTGTCAATTTCTTCCTCGGTGAACGGATCAGTAAGATGATCAAGATTGTTGGTACGCGGAATGATTGCATGCAAATCGAATTTCATATCATATGATGCTGTAGTTCCTAACCTGGACTGATAAGTAGAGTGAAGGAGTGCCTCTTTGCCAGGGTGATCTTCGACTAAGCTACCATCCTTAGTTCGAAAGGAAGCAATGTTATTCTTTAGAAACCTTTCCGTGGCAATGGCTTGAAAAAATTTGGTATTCTCATCACCAAATTTGACCCAACGGATGGTGCAACGTTTCTTTCCAATATAACTTCTGATATTTGAGCAGCTTGAGCAAATGAGCCTTGAGGATGGTTCTAGAGTTAGATTCAGGTATTGTGAGGCTTCTCTTGTTTTCTAACTCATCCAAGTCAGCTAGGACCTCATTACAGTTACTGATCGCAATGGATAGCTTCGAGATGTGTTTACTCCAAATTTTGAGTGCGTGTCTGAGGGCCTTAAACTTATGGGCTAGTGTGGCCGTAGCATTCTTGTTAAAGACAGGTTTATTCCAAACCTCTTGAACTACATCCATGAACCCCGGGTGCAAAATCCAGTAGGATTCAAATCTAAAGAGCTTGCTGCAGGGGATTTTAGTTTCAACAGTTACCACACAAGGGATATGGTCAGACACAGGTTTACCAAGTGGTTTTACTAGGGTTTTAGGATAAGTGTTGGTCCAGTGCAATGAGGTGAGAAACCAATCAATTTGTTCGAGCAGGGGATCAAGTTGCATATTGCTCCATGTGTACGTTCTGCCCTGGACCGGAATTTCAATTAGTTGCTGCTTGCGGATGATATCGTTGAATGTAATCATATCATTTAAGTTACCACCCGGTTTGTTACGGTTATCAGGAGCCCGCATATAGTTGAAATCGCCAAGAGGAAGCCAATCTTGTCCATTAGGGATGTGGACATCATATAACCAAGTGGTGAACGCCTCACGATCTTCCCCCGTGCAAGGACCATAGACATTGACAAGAGACCACGACTGCGTTGATTGTGTGCTGACAAAATTGATAGTAAGCGCAAAAACATCAGCAAATACGATGCTACCTGTGAAAATAGCGCTTTTCCACAGAGTAAGAATGCCTCTTGAAGCACCACGCGAGGGAACAAAAGCATAACGATCGAATTGTTTAGGAAAGGAAGTTTTAATAAACGCAAAAGAGACATCAGGCATTTTAGTCTCTTGCAAGCAAACGACCGCACAACCTCTAGAGATAATCGCATTAGTAAGAGATAACGATTTCTTCTCGGAGTTTAAGCCTATGACATTCCAGGATAGCACATTCCAACAGCGCAAATGAGGCATAAGGGCCAAACCGATTACTCAGAAGTAGAAGGGGCCGACTCCCCGTGCATATCATCATGCGGTGGGGCAGCCAAAGGAGCAGCCAGAAGAGCTTCGTAGGAGAGCTCACTTTCTGGGATCGCACAACGGTTGACGCCAATTGCTTGCAGAGTGGCGACAGGCGTGGGTGGCGGGATGTCACCAGCAGAAGCAGAAGCAGAGGAGCCAATAGAGGGCACAAAACGAGGCTGTACCTTTGAAGTGCTGGTGCGTACATCTTTAATAGCCTGAGATTTGAAACCATCATATTTGTTGGAGCGCTGACTGCGCCTGACTGCAGTAGTGGAGATCGGAGCTGTTGCCCTGGGGCGCCTGGGCCTTGGGTTAGGAACAGGTGGTGCAGGAGGCAAAGCAGAAGAGGAATTCTGAATCTCATCCGTAGCAGGCATCATAATGTCAGTATGTATTTCCTCAATGACAACTAACGAGACAACAGAGGACGGGAGCTGACGATCTGGAGTAGCAGTGCTTAGTGTCGCGCTGTCAGTCAGGAGTTCATCAATTGTCAGAGACGAAGCAGCTGCAAGTGTTGGGGTTGTAGACAGGACCTGAGAGAGCTGGAGGCCCTCGGAGTCAACTGAAACTCTGGCAGAGATCGAAGTAGAAGCATTCCTCATACCATATCCCTGCTGCCAAGGTCCAATAGAGGCAATAGCTGGTCGCAGGGCCTGGAAAATGAAGCTGTTGAGACACTGTCGAGGTATTGGTTCATTCATAAGGACCGCTAGCAGCTCTTCCCCTTGAGCAGACCGACCAAAGCGGATACCCTGAGCATGTAAATCCACGGTGACAGTTAGGGAATCAGCAGGAGCCTCCATGTGAACCACATTCAGAGTTGGGTCAGGCAGCGCCACCAAAGCCACATTTAGATCGGGCAAAGTCTCATCCTCATCCTGGGAGGAACCAGAATTGTCAGACACAGTAATGGAGTCATTCTAGGCCTGGAAAGCATTGTCAGTGATGTTATTTTCAGGTACAATGCCGTGCTAGACAGTCAGACCTTGGGCAGCAAGCCAGGCTTGGTAGTTGACAAGATGTGGAGGCATTGGAGGAAGTTGAGCTGGTTGTGGAGGGGGCCATGCCGCCCAGCCACCTTGATCATGGACTGCTTGAACATTCTCTTGACCTGCACCTTGGCCAGCATTGTTGGCCGCAGCTGGTGCCCCGTTCTGAACCAACCAATTGTGTACCTGCCGATGGTACAACTGTTCTGCAGTAATATCAGGTCCAACAGAGAATGGGGATTGCCATCGGGTGGCGGCTGTTCTTCCCCAGGTGGCAGCACTTCTGGAAGTAGACCATTGAAGTCATTGCTGCGCAAGATAGTCACCTGAACGGCCCAACAATCACGCGCTCCCCCAAGTTGCCAAACCACAAAGCTTTTGGGGATTAAGTTCAGGCAGATCACCCTAACTTTGAGCAGAACAAAACGACAGTCCTGCCGCGGGTTATACCAGGAAACTAGCAAGCCATACCCTCCCAGAGCCTTAGTGATGTAATAATCAGTTTGATAATCATATGGAAACCCAAAAAACATCAACCAAACTTCTGGCCCAAATGTAGTGGTGCGCCTATTGAGTGCTTCGTTTTGTGGGACGAAAGTGACCAGCAGATCCTCTTCCTCTAACTCAATAGGTGTGTTAACTGCCGTATCCCTCATGAACGAATCAGTAAACCCAAAGATCCCAATCCCAAATGGGTGATCACTGAACTCTGTGGTGAATAGTTGGGACTCATGCAGCAATGCAGTGATCTGGCCGCGGATGGCAGAGCGGCGATGAAGAGGGACATAGTGGCTAGTCTCTGCAATCACCAGGAACTCGTGGCTGAGCGGCGCGATGGGACTGACCACCATGCCACTACGAACCAGGTGGTCCGTCGGGCCAGGTTCGACGGCATACCCCGGCGGGAGGAAGGGGACCGGGTTCAGAGGGTACTTGGCCATGGTCAAGCGTCGTGAGAGAGGGAGTGATTGCAGGGGCGATGAGACAGGGCAGAGCGGGTGCTTTTGTGTTTTCGAGGTGGAAGACGGAGCGTGAGGGGGTGAGCGGGCCGGCTGGTTTTTTACAACCCACCTCCATTTGTTCTAAAATTTCAGCCGACGACAAGATTGCTCCACGTGTCCATAGTATCCGCACACAGCACAACGAATAGACGGTTTAGATCGGAACACTAGCTGCGGCGCATGAAGGGATTGTCCCAAAGATCCGGACAATTTGATCGCAGTTCTACCAATTAAAGGAAGTTGCCCAGTATTTTGCAATGCGGTGTTACGCTTGGGGCAGTCAATTGCACAATGATCCGGGCCGGAGCAATTAAAGCAAATGAGCCTACCTTGGCAGTTAATCCGGTTGTGACCCCATTGTAGGCATTTAGAGCATAATGCAGCCCAGGTCGCCGCCAAATCCTCTATTTCCTTCTGTGAGTATTGGGCCTGGGCGAGATCCACTTTATGTTGGGCTTTAAGCGAAGGAAGCCAAGTCACATGAGGAGGTGCGTACCTAAAGGCCGAATTTAAAAAACAGAGAGGTAGCGGGGCATATGGCACGGTAAGAGGACATTTAAATGTACCCAATAAAAGGTAGTTACTGTCTTTATTCTCCTCATACTGCGCTTGGGACAAGTAATGATTCATTAAGGCAATATGGTTAGGGGCCGGAACATAAGCCATGCCCGAAATGTCGCAAGGGGGAATTGAAGGAGTATGATTTTGAATCTGAATATGCGTCGACGGTCCCTCAGATGAAGAAGCTTTATGTGCATTCTTGTTTGAAAAAATCCAATTGTTCAAAGGAATAATACCAAATTTACTAAGCTCCTTAGCAGAGGAATGATCAAGATGCTCCTTGCGAGATAACAGATGCAGGGAAGGTTTGACAGCAATAGAAGGTCTATCTGCAACATCCAGTAATTCTTGGTCTGCGTGCCAACGATTGTCAATTGCAAGGGCTTTTGCAAAACGACCATTGAACAGATGGAAGTGACAAACAAAATCAGGCCAAATACGATCTTTGAGCCCATATATGAAGTGACCCACTTTGTTATTGGCAACCGAGAAACGAAATGAACGTTGAGTGATCGGATGCACAGTGAAACCAGACGAAATCCCACCAATGCAACACTGTAAAGAAATACCCACAGATTCCACCGAAAGAGAGAACCAAGCCGAAGAGAACGAGACCACCAAAAAGAACTCCTTGATGTCTCGAGAAGGGGAGAAATGAACCGTAGAGCCAAATTTTCTCCTCACCTGGTCTGCCAAGGCCAACCCCGGGGCAAAGTCCCAATGTAGCAATCTTTCCATGGTTGCTACGGCTAGAGATCGCCATTGTAGGTGGGGTGCAGGTGGGAGGAGAGGAGAGGAGAGGTGGGGTGGGAGAGAGCCATCCAGAGTAAAGAGTTTTCCGGCGATTAGTCGTTATTCCCCTCCTCCACCTTCTCCACCAACACAACCTCCCATCTTCCTATTCCACTTCCCACGCCCGAGCACGCCTCATCTGCCTCCGCGCGCACCATGGATGCACACAGGACCAACGACACCGCACCACCAGCCTCTCCATCTTTTTCCTCTCTTCCCTCCTCCCGATTTATCCATATGCCCGAGCTCACGGATGAGCTCCACTTCAGCAGCACCGGAGCTCTACACTGTACGCGGGCGGCGGCACGGGATGCTGTGGCGTGGCTGAAGCAGGAGGTGAACGCGACATTACTAACGACGACCATGGACCTGGGCGCCCCTGCTCGGGGTAGTGAAGCGCTGGGTGGTGTCGTTGTATGCTCCTTTATATATAGCAGCTGTTCCTGGTGGAGGACGGCATGATGGACCTGGTGAGGACGGGGCAAATTCATATGTTTAGAAACTTTATCTATTGGTTGCATTGCAAATCAATGTAATAGCTAACTGACGCGTTTCAAATACACATTCTATATCCAGGTATTATAAATATGCTAGCAAAAAAATACAGGATATTATCCTTACACCTATGCAACTGTCTCACATGAGTTTCATATTCCCCGTGCAGCCGCAGATTAAATGGCGATAAAAGAATCAGAGTAGTAGCTTGATGAGGAGTTGAAGGACATCAGGTTCAGAGTCTTTATTATTTAGTTTGAGCACCCACGTGGAACCACTTAGAAACGGCTGTACTTGATTCTGTTGATAAACCAAATAGCTGGCAATTAGTAACTTCAACTCAACCTTTTTGGGCTTTCTATTTGGCAGGTCAATATCATTGCAAGAAAAGATTTTTGAGCAGAAGCTGAAACCTAAATTAGTGCAAGATTTGATATATTTTTGGAATTGGCTCGAAGAACAAGAGGTGAGAGAGAAGTGATCACCGAATGTCAGCAGGTGGGGCCGCCGGATTGGGCACCATGTTTTTGCGCTTCTCGTAAAGCAAAACACCAGTCCAGCATGCTAAAACGCTAATTCGGCGCTGGAAAAAATTTAGCGGGCCGCACAACCGCACATCTGTTTGAGATGCGCTAACACAATATAGATAGTGTATTAAGTAATCAAGGGTAAAAAAGTGCAATGCTGCGTGCTTAGCCCTTGGTCTTAGGTTGTTAGCAAAACAAATATCACGCTCTCTTTTCAGGAACGGAGTGTAGTTACTATCTACACAAAAAATTAATTAGGCTTATGAACACAAAAATGATGAGCGGACGCTGCAAAATTCATGTCTTGGAGAGCCATGCTTACTTTTGAGAATATAGAGAAATGTAACAGAGCAACTATATTTTTTCTCCAAGTTGTTTCAAATTTCAGAATGTGATAGAGATTGATCTAGCTCATGCTAATCTTATGTAGATGGACGTGGTAATCATCCCGTACAATGGTACTATGTAATTCCAGAGTTTTTCCGACTTCTATAACAATATGGTACATGCAACAGAGGAACTTGATGCGGCAAACCACGCTCTCTTGATGCAACATTAGAAACACCGACAAATATAAATGCCATGTGTTTCTTTGGTTCTGGAAGTTATGTTAACAATTTTATCTTCCGGTTCATTTATAATTGGTCCAAAACTAATGTGCTAACAAATACAAATAATCTAGGAGATGTATCTCAATTGGGTAACAAAAAATGGAAATTCCGAACAAAATGCAAACTAAAAATTGTGTTGACCCCACTCTCAGGTGATGTGTAATTGGCAGGTCTCGGAAGAACAAAAGTGACTGGAAATTATACGGCAGATATTGCAGTAATTTACATAAAATCAGCAGATCTAGTGCTCTATATTATATCATTTCACCCTTGAAGTTGGTTGCAGAACAACAAAAAACAAGAGTCGAGAAAAAGTAAGTGTTCAAAGGAGATGCACAAATATTGTTTACAATTATCATAGTTTCAGAGCTCAATACATATTTTTAAAGTGCTTTTGGGCTTTTGGCCTCTGGTTAAAACACACAAAACATGCAATGCATTAGTCTGTGTAGAACATCTTAACTGCTTCTCTAATGAAACGAAGGTATAGAGAAAGAATAATACTTCTTTAATTTACCAAGAACATATGCCTATAATCTGTTGCATTGATGATGAACATGTTCCTTTCAGAAATAATAATATGTACCAAGCACACTTATATAATCTAATTCCAAACACAAGCTCGGAAGTTGGATCAGAAAATGTTAGCATGTTTGAGGTGATTTGTTGTAGCATCTGAGGCAGAAAAAAACACTACTTAATATTAGATTCATTGTAAATGAAAAAGGAACTCCCTTGTGTTAAGTTGGTGAGGAAAAAGAAACGAATATATCACTAGTAGAAAACAGGGCTTTGGTCCAGGCCGGCTCAGCCCATTAGTCCCGGTTCAGTCCAGAACTGGGACCAATGTGGGCATTGGTCCTGGTTCGTGAGCCCAGGGGGCTAGCCAGGCCACGTGGGCCGTTGGTCCCGGTTCGTCTGGACCTTTTGGTCCCGGTTGGTGGGACGAACCGGGACCAATGGGCCTCGCTCCTGGCCCACCACCATTGGTCCCGGTTGGTGGCTTGAACCGGGACCAAAGGCTTCCCTTTAGTCCCGTCTCATGCCACCAACCGGGACCAATGAGGTGCCTATATATATACCCCTCGCTCGCGAGCAGAGCACCCCAGTGCTCAGTTTTTCTCTGGCCGAGGGGGAGAGGGCTTGGTGGTGCTCTAGCTCACATCCTATGCACACAAGGTGTTCGATGGAATGCCCGAGCCACACTACTTAAGCTTTCTCCTCTCCAAGCTCGACCTCCAAGCTCCATTTTCCATAATATTTGTCTAGGTTTAGCGGTCCGTCATGCCCCGACCCCGTCTTCACCGCCGTCGATCACCCGCGCCGAGCTCATCGCCGGCACCACCGTGGTGAGCCTCTTGTTTTATCTTCTTTCTGAAAGGAAAAATATTCTTACTTGCATGTTTACATAGATACTTGTATTATTTTCTTACTTTTATTATTGCATCTTATATAGTGCGATGGTTTTGGTATCCGCCCCCGTCGGCCCTCGTCCTGTCTATGATTCGGATGTGGTATATATATTATCTTTATAACTATTGGTTAATTTATTGTTTATGAAAATTATGCCGACCAACGTGACATAGATATTATTTATGTAGGATGTATGTGAATCGGACATGCCAACCGACCCTATTGTCGAGAGGTTAAATTTAGTTGAAGAAGAAAATAATTTGTTGAAGGAAAAAATAAAAAAAATTGAGGAGGAGAATATGATATTGGAGTTGCATGTTGCGGATGTCGTCGATGATCACAAGATCAAGATGGATGCAATGCGCTTGAAGATTTGAAAGATTAGAAAATACGCCATTGATACCGAGGCTTGGTATTATGATCGCATTTGTTTTCGCATTGAAATGTTTTACATAGTTTCAATGTATGGTTTAATTAATTAGATGCTCTGGAGAGCTATATGTTGTTAGATGAGAACTATGTATGCACTTTGGTTTTAATGTGATGATGAACTTCTATTAATTTGGACACTTAATTATATATAATGCACGCAGATGAACCGGCAATGGATGTACGGTGACAGACACACCCGCGAGTACGTTAAGGGCGTGCATGAGTTTCTCGAAGCGGCTGAGGCAAACAAGCAGAATGGTTTTATGTGTTGTCCATGCACTAAATGTGGGAATACGAGGTCTTACTCTAACCAGAAAATCCTTCACGCCCACCTGCTTTACAAGGGTTTGATGCCACACTATAATGTTAGGACGAGGCACGGAGAAATAGGGGTTATGATGGAAGACGGCGAAGAAGAAGAGTACGATGACAACTATGTGCCCCCTGAATACGGTGATGCTGCAACGGGGGGAGCTGGTGAAGATCAAGAGGAACCAGACGATGTGCCGAATGATGCTACAACGGGTGAAGCTGCTGAAGATCAAGAGGAACCAGACAATGTTCCCTATGATTGTGATCTCCGCCAGGTCATTGTCGATGCAAGGACGCAATGCGAAAGTGAAAAGGAGAAGCTGAAGTTTGATCGCATGTTAGAGGATCACAAAAAAGGGTTGTACCCCAATTGCGAAGATGGCGACACAAAGCTCGGTACCGTACTGGAATTGCTGCAGTGGAAGGCAGAGAATGCTGTGGCTGACAAAGGATTTGAGAAGCTACTGAAAATATTGAAGAAGAAGCTTCCAAAGGATAAAGAATTGCCCGACAGTACATACGCAGCAAAGAAGGTCGTATGCCCTCTAGGATTGGAGGTGGAGAAGATACATGCATGCCCTAATGACTGCATCCTCTACCGCGGTGCATACAAGGATCTGAACGCATGCCCGGTATGCGGTGCATTGCGGTATAAGATCAAAAGAGATGACCCTGGTGATGTTGACGGTGAGCCCCCCAGGAAGAGGGTTCCTGCGAAGGTGATGTGGTATGCTCCTATAATACCACGGTTGAAACATCTGTTCAGAAACGAAGAGCATGCCAAGTTGCTGCGATGGCACAGTGAGAACCGAAAGAAAGATGGGAAGTTGAGAGCACCCGCTGACGGGTCGCAGTGGAGAAAAATCGAGAGATAGTACTAGGATGAGTTTGCAAAGGACCCAAGAAATGTATGGTTTGCTTTAAGCGCGGATGGCATTAATCCTTTCGGGGAGCAGAGCAACAATCACAACACCTGGCCCGTGACTCTATGTATGTATAACCTTCCTCCTTGGATGTGCATGAAGCGGAAGTTCATTATGATGCCAGTTCTCATCCAAGGCCCTAAGCAACCCGACAACGAAATTGATGTGTACCTAAGGCCATTAGTTGAAGAACTTTTACAGAAGTGGAATGGAAACGGTGTACGCACGTGGGATGAGCACAGACAGGAGGAATTTAACCTTAAGGCGTTGCTGCTCGTGACCATCAACGATTGGCCCGCTCTCAGTAACCTTTCAGGACAGACAAACAAAGGATACCACGCATGCATGCACTGTTTAGATGACACTAAAAGTATATACCTGGACAAATGCAGGAAGAATGTGTACCTGGGCCATCATCGATTTCTTCCGACCAACCATCAATGTCGAAAGAAAGGCAAGCATTTCAAAGGCGAGGCAGATCACTGGAAGAAGCCCGCCATGCGCACCGGTGATCACGTGCTTGCTATGGTCAATGATTTACACTATGTAATCTTTGGAAAGGGTCCCGGTGGACTAGCTGTTCCGAATGACGCTGAGGGACACGCACCCATGTGGAAGAAGAAATCTATATTTTGGGATCTACCCTACTGGAAAGACCTAGAGGTCCGCTCCTCAATCGACGTGATGCACGTGATGAAGAACCTTTGTGTGAACCTGCTAGGCTTCTTGGGCGTGTATGGGAAGACAAAAGATACACCTGAGGCACGGGAGGACCTGCAACGTTTGCACGAAAAAGATGGCATGCCTCCGAAGCAGTATAATGGTCCTGCCAGCTACGCTCTTACGAAAGAAGAGAAAGAAATCTTCTTTGAATGCCTGCTCAGTATGAAGGTCACGACTGGCTTCTCATCGAATATAAAGGGAATAATAAATATGCCAGAGAAAAAGTTTCAGAACCGAAAGTCTCATGACTGCCACGTGATTATGACGCAACTGCTTCCGGTTGCATTGAGGGGGCTTCTACCGGAAAACGTCCGATTAGCCATTGTGAAGCTATGTGCATTCCTCAATGCAACCTCTCAGAAGGTGATCGATCCAGAAATCGTACCAAGGCTAAGGAGTGATGTGACGCAATGTCTTGTCAGTGTCGAGCTGGTGTTCCCACCATCCTTCTTCAATATCATGACGCACGTCCTAGTTCTTGTAGTCAACGAGATTGTCATCCTGGGGCCCGTATTTCTACACAATATGTTCCCCTTTGAGAGGTTCATGGGAGTCCTAAAGAAATATGTCCGTAACCGCGATAGACCAGAAGGAAGCATCTCCATGGGCCATCAAACAGAGGATGTTATCGGGTTTTGTGTTCACTTCATTCCTGGCCTTAAGAAGATAGGTCTCCCTAAATCGCGGTATGAGGGGAGACTGACTGGAAAAGGCACTCTTGGAAGAGACTCAATAATATGCAGGGACGGATATTCTTGGTCTCAAGCACACTACACAGTTCTACAGAACTCTACCTTGGTGACCCCGTATGTCGATGAACACAAGAACAGTCTGTGCTCCAAACAACCAGAGCAGTGCGACGACTGGATTACATGTGAACACATCAGGACTTTCAGCAGTTGGTTGGAAACACGTCTCAAAGGTGACAACACTGTTTGTGATGAGTTGTACTTGTTGTCCAGGGGACCATCTTTGACTGTATTGACTTACAAAGGATACGAGATAAATGGGAATACATTTTACACGATCGCCCAAGATCAAAAGAGCACCAACCAAAACAGCGGTGTCCGCTTTGATGCAGCAACCGCGAGCGGAAAGGACACATATTATGGTTACATAGTGGACATATGGGAACTTGACTACGGACCTGATTTTAAGGTCCCTTTGTTTAAGTGCAAATGGGTCAATCTGTTAGGCGGCGGGGTACAGGTAGACCCACAGTACCGAATGACAACAGTGGATCTGAAAAATCTTGGGTACACTGACGAACCATTCGTCCTAGCCAATGATGTGGAACAGGTTATCTATGTGAAGGACATGTCTACCAAACCGAGAAAAAGAAAAGGTAAGGAAGCGAATACATCATACGATGAGCCAAAGCGCCACATAGTTCTTTTAGGAAAAAGGGACATCCTGGGAGTGGACGGCAAGACAGACATGTCTGAAGATTATGAAAAGTTTCCTGAAATTCCTCCCTTCAATGTCAAGGCTGACCCAAGCATCCTGATAAGCAATGAAGATTAGCCATGGTTACGGCGCAATAAGAAAATGACACAAGCGAAGAAAAAGTGAAGACTTTCTCCCGCAACTTTGTAACACACGAACATGCTACCATTGTCCGTTTTGTACATGCACATGCTATGTGGGTGAAATTATGATACCATCCCAACTTTCAACTTTTTCAGAGTTCATTTGAAATGCTTTCATGTCTTATGGTTCGGCCCTCGTAATACCATGACCATTAGTCCCTGGCCCGTGCCAACTTTCAACTTTCTAAAACTAATGGCACTAACAGAAAGTTCATAATTTTGCTCCTCGCCCCTTGCCCATGACCATTAGTCCCGGTTTGTGCCACAAACCGGGACTAAAGGATTGGTCCTCGTTGCGGGCAGAGTTTAGTCCCACCTTGCCAACCGAAGGGGGCTCACACCGGTTTATAAGCCCTTCCCTCTCTGCCTTGTTGAGGTCCTCTCAAAGTGAAAATAGATGCCCTAATAGAGAAAAGTTTAACCTAAATTCATAGTGAATTTCTCTGAAATTCATACAAATTTACTAGGAATTTAGGTTGAATTTTCTATATAAGCGCATCTATTCTAATTTTTTTAGTAAGTTAATTACAAACTTGTGATTCAAACAATTTTCATAGAATTCAAATTTTAACTATTCAAATTTGAAAACTAATGGAACTAACAGAAAGTTTACAATTTTCTAAAACTAATGGCACTAACATTATAATTTTGCTAACCTAAAAGCAAACAGAATTAAAAATTAAAGCAAGAAACAAAAGAAAATAAATAATGCAAAAAACAAATCAAAAAAATAGGAAGAAACTATTTTTATAGTAAAGTTAATCAGAAAATAAAATAAATAAAGGAACAAAGAAAACAAAATAACTAAAAAAGTGTTTTCAAATTTGAAAACTAATGGAACTAACAGAAAGTTTATAATTTTTCTAAAACTAATGGCACTAACAGAAAGTTTATAATTTTGCTAACCTAAAAGTAAACAGAATTAAAAATTAAAGCAAAAAACAAAAGAAAATAAATAATGCAAAAAACAAATCAAAAAAACAGGAAAAACTATTTTTATAGTAAAGTTAATCAGAAAATAAAATAAACAAAGAAAACAAAATAACTAAAAAGTGTTTTCAAATTTGAAAACTAATCGCACTAACAGAAAGTTTATAATTTTTCTAAAACTAATGGCACTAACAGAAAGTTTATAATTTTGCTAACCTAAAAGCAAACAGAATTAAAAATTAAAGCAAAAAAAGAAAATAAATAATGCAAAAAACAAATCAAAAAAACAGGAAAAAACTAATTTTATAGTAAAGTTAATCACAAAATAAAATAAATAAAGCAACAAAGAAAACTAAAAAACTAAAAAAGTGTTTTCAAATTTGAAAGCTAATGGCATTAACAAAAAGTTTATAATTTTTCTAAAACTAAAAGCATAAAGAATTAAAAAAATAAAGCAAAAAACAAAAGAAAATAAATAAAGCAACAAAAAACAAAAAATGCCACCTACCGAGCCACCACGGCCTGAATACGACTAGAAAACCTACCATGGGCCAGGATTCAGGCCCGCAGCAGGCCCAGTAGGCCCACAGGCATTGCAGTGACAGATTAGTCCCGAAAGCCTGCAGTTGAGAGGAGCTCGGGAGGGTGGGCGCAGCAGCGCTTATAAACCACTCCCGAGCCCTCTCAACTAGCGAGGTGGGACTAAACTTTTGGGCGCGGGGCAGCACAAGGCCATTGGTCCCGGTTGGTGGAACCAACCGGGATTAAAATGGGCATTGGTCACGGTTCGTGGAACCAACCGTGACAAATGCCCCCCTTTAGTCCCGGTTGGTGCCACCAACCGGGACCATAGGCCTCTGCTTCCCGCCCTTTCGGCTGCTGAAAAGAGACCGATGGTCCCGGTTGGTGGCACCAACCGGGACCAAAGGGGGGCATTGGTCACGGTTCGTGCCACGAACCGGGACCATTGCTCTGGGTATATTAGGTAGCACTTGTGAAAATTTCGCCAACCGCTCCCATTCGCCCCCGACGCCCCCAGGCCGTTCGTCGTCGTTGTCGCCGCCCCGAGCCCGTCGTCGCCCGCTCCCCGTCGTCGTCGCCCCGCGCTGCCGCAGGCCTTGTCCCTGTCGCTGCTTGCGCCAACGCCGGCCTCCTCCTCGTCGCTGCGTGCGCCATCGCCGGCCCCCTCCCCGTCGTCCCGCGCCGCGTCGCCGGCCTCCTCCCTGTCGCACCCCAAGTGAGCTCCCCCTTCCCATCGATCCCTGTCGCTCTGACCATCGCCGCCGCCGCCGCTGCTCTCTGTATGTGTATGTATATGCTCATATGTATTTGGAATTGGCTATGTATGTATGTATATGCTCATATGTATGTATGTATGTATATGCTCTCTGTATATGGATTTGGCTATGTATATGCTCTCTGTATATGCTCATATGTATGTATGTTCATATAGCATTTTTGCTATATATGAATTATTTTTTTGTTCATGGATATATGCTAAAGAAAACGAGGGGGGTGATAGATGATGATGAGGGGTCGAGAGTGGGACGAGAGGTCGAGAGGTGTCGAGGGGAGAAAAAATGTTATCAGGGATGAGGGTCATCGAGGGGTCGAGAGAGGGACGAGGGGCCGAGAGGGGTACAAACCGGGACCAATACTCTGTGTATATAAGCAGGACTTAGAAAGAAGAAGAGGAGAGGAAGAAGAGGAGAAATAAATAAGAAGAAGAAAAAAGAAGAAAAAGAAGAGGAGAAGAAGAAAGGAATAGTGGAGAAGAATAGAAAATAGAATATATTCTATTTTTTCTTCTTATCCACTATTCCTTTCTTCTTCTCCTCTTTTTTTCTTCTTTTTTTCTTCGATCTTCTCCTCTAGCTATTCCTTTCTTCTTCTCCTCTTTCTTCTTCTTCTTCTTCTTCTTCTTCTTCTTCTTCTTCTTCTTCTTAAGTTTTATCGGGAACGAGGGTGTCGAGGACCGTCGAGGGGTCGAGGGTCGGGAACTAGGGTAGAGGGTCGAGGGTCGTTAAGGGGTCAAGGGTCGAGGGTTTCAGGGTCGAGGGTTCGAGGGTTCTATAGGGTCGAGGGTTGAGGGTTCCAGGGTCGTCTAGGGGTCGAGTGTTCTAGGGTCGTTGAGGGTTCGAGGGGTCGAGGATCGCCGAGGGGTCGAGAGAGGTTTCCTAGTGTCAAAGTATTGAAGAAATCCATAGCTTCATCATTAGCCGGAAGTAACCAGGGCATGAAGAAGTCCTGCAAAGTTATTTTGGAATGGTGTCCCGGATAGGATAATTTGCCTTTTTGTATGAATTTCAGCAAAGGCCTTCCAAATAACGATATTTGGAAGGTTCTTGCTAAACTTTGTACCAAAAAGCGAATTATCCTATCTAGGACTCCGTTCCAAAATAACTTTGGAGAGCTTGTTACCATCATGCACATGTTACTTTTGCCTGATGATGAAGACATGGTTTTGTTGAATCCTTTGACACTAGGCAACCTCCCGACCCCTCGGCGATGCTCTCGAACATGAGAGCAAGAAGAGGATAAAAAAGAAGAGGAAGAAGAAAAAAGAGGAGAAGAAAGAATAAAGGAGTTCTTCTCCTCTCTTTTTTCTTCTTCTTCCTCTTTTTTTTATCGGGAATGAGGGTCGTCGAGGGACATAGATGTAGTGTCGTCGTTGTCGATGTATACCCCCTCCCGATAGCTTCAACACGTGGGGGGTCGATATTACCCCCTCCTTGAAGCGTTCTCGAGGCCACCCCAAACCCTTGAAGCATTGTCGAGGCCACCCCAAACCCTAGAGAAGCAGCATCGAGGCCACTAATTAATATATATGATTCTTTACTATGATTAGGTAGCTAGTTCTACGTTTGCCACTAATATATCCATCTGTCATGTTTGAATAATAATTGCCATGTTGTAAATATTTGTAGAAACTATGGACACCGCCCGAGACGAAGCAAAAGAAGCGTTGTTGAGGGACATAATCGCAGAAGGAAGTGATGCCGTCTCGTTGTTTCTCAACGACACCGATGGTCTAGAAGGAGAGGGTGAAGAAGCTGGCTACGGTGATCTAATGCCGGTGTAAGAAGAAGAACATGAGGACGGCTCCGGTGACCCAATTCCGCTGCAAGAAGGAGACCGTGATGATGGCTTCGGCGACCGAACCGAGTCCGGCCAGGTATATATATATTAGTTAAGCCTATGCTGACTAGCTGATTGATGCATTCATTGTTTTGGTATGTACACATATTAATTAAGTCTTTGTTCTTTTTCTAGCCCTCCGGATCGAGCACAACTTCGGTAAAGAGACGAGGCCCGAAGAAAAAGTTCAGCTCGGATGAAAGGTTTGAGATCATAGCAATCGCGCCCGACGGCCAACCGATTGAACCCATCCGAACAAAGAACGCATTTGTTGCTCAGTGCGGGGTTCTGGTTAGGGACAAGATCCCGATAAGCATCCAGTAATGGTTTAAGCTGGGTACAGAAGACCCTGAGGTGTCTTATGTCAATGATATGCAAAAAAATGATCTTCGGACTGAGCTGAAGTCAAATTTCACCCTACCGCCAGAGGATAATCCAGAGAACCCAGTTAAAGAGCAATTAATCAAGTCTTTTGCTCTTAAGAGGATGGCAGAACTATTCAGGAGGTGGAAGAAAGAGCTGAATAAGTTTGTCGAAAATAATGAGACACCAGAATTCAAGGGTAGATATGAGAAGATCAGAGATCACTGGCCCGCATTTGTGGCCCACGAGACATTGGAAAAGAGTAAGAAGATGTCGGCGACAAACAAGCAAAATGCTGCGAAGAAGAAGCGTCACCATTGCACGGGGTCAGGTGGCTACCTCGTAGCCCGGCCTAAGTGGGCCAAGACTGAGAATGATCTGGTTGATAAAGGAATCGAACCAGAGACAATTAACTGGCCAGACCGTTGCCGAACTTGGTTCTTCGGGGCTGGCGGAATCTTGGACCCTGTAACAGGGAAGTGCATTTGGACGAACGATCAAATGGACATACCAGTCAGGAAGCTTAAGCAGTATATCGAAGCAGCGCAGGAAGGGACGTTCTTTCCAGACAGAGAGAACGACGAGCTCACAATGGACCTCGGGAATCCTAAGCACCCTGGACGGACATGAGGCATGCCAGGCTCCATTCCGTGGAAGGTTGGGTTTCCGGACGCAGGCGGTTACAAATCCCATGAGAGGAGGAAAAAAGTGCAGCAGACCCAAATGCAGGCGCTGCAAGCAAGGGTAGACGTGATAGAGGAAACGAGAAGGAAATCGCAGCAAACGTACTGCCGAAGCTTCCCCCGAAGCTACCCCACCATCTCAGCGCAGAAGCAACGTGGCTTCCACCGAGCTGCTTCAGCCGGAGCATGCCTTGATGGCTCCTGCCAGCTATCCCGTGGATGCTATCGCGGAGTTTCAAAATTGCCACCTCATGACGCAATGGATGAATTTGAAGGTCAAGGCGGCTGTTGGCTCTGTTTATCCTACTGAACCCGGTGCAACTTTTCACTACCGGCCGATTCCAGAAGGATATGCTAGGGTGATGGTGGATGAAATAACGGAGGGATTTGAGGACCTCCAGCTTGACCACCCTACCGGTGAAGGGGAGACTCGGCTGGGGTCTGCTCTGAAGACTCCATGCCTATGGCGGAAGGAGCTCATCAACCTTCCGAACTGGACGCCTCCGCCTCCTCCTCCTCCTCCGGCGAGTCAGGGCACTCCACCTCCTCCACCGCCTCCTCCTCCGGCGAGTGACGATCAGGGCCCTCGGCCGGCTCCTTCTCCGGCGCGTGGCGGCACTCCGCCTCCTTCTCCGCCTGCTCCGGCGCGCCCGAGCAGCCAGCCTCCTCCTTCTCCGCTTCGTCAGCAAGGGCGGAAGAGACCCACCGCCGCTCCGGCAGCTGCTCCGGTGCGTCGTAGCCCTTCTCCTCCGCCTCGTAAGCAAGTAAAGAAGACAACCGCTCCGTCTGCTCGGCCGGTGTCTAGTAGTACAACCAGAGGCGGGAGGACATACAGATTCGCTCCTTCTCTGAAGAGTCCACAGAAGTTACCATACGAGAGGACCGCGGAGGAGAACGCGAAGATTGCGCGAACCGAAGTGGATGACTGGTTTAAAGGGTTGAAAGCAAAGAGACATCCACCTCCGGAGGAGAAGGTAGATCCGGTGAAAGTGAAGCGCACTCTGGCTGCCCTGGCAAAACCACCCAAGTCTCCGCCGAAAGGCAACTATGAGCGAATTATTGCAAAGACATGGGCCGAAGCGGAGCAGTCGGGAAGTACAGTCAGTGATCAAAGGCTGAAAGAACGACGAGCAGCTGGGAAACAAATTGCCCAGCTCGGCGAACAAGCGAAGCAATCGTGCCCCCCGCTCAAGGTGCCTAGCGACATCGTCGATCCGAGGATGGTGCCCAGTTATTGCAATGTTGATGATTACCTGCCCGACGATGTACATTATGATCCCATGGAGGTGCAGATACACAGATACGAGTATGGGAAGCCTCTCGTCAAAGATGAAAAATCTTTAACAATGATGATGCGAAGATTACATGATTGGTACTTGAATATCTGTAGAGAGTCTGGGGGGAGGAGTACTTTGTATGCGAAAGTTAAACCAGAGCATGACCTCGTTGGAATTGAACTGTTGCCTATTCCATTTGAGGAGTTCTATCCGTTTTTCAATCAATTGGCCCTCGATAAAACAACGGTCACCTGCTACTGTCTGTAAGTACTACTACTTCTGTCATTAAGTCTCTCTATATAGCTCATCTCTTTTATTGCATGTATTTATAATTATCCTCACTATATTATGCAGATTGAAGATCGCCGAATTGCAGAAAAGACAAATCAGTGATATTGGGTTCGTTAACACATATCTCATAGATGCAACTGAGGTTCAACATCGTCCCGAAGATACCGAGGCCAACTTGCTACGATCATTCAAAAAAAATGAAAACAAAGATATAATACTCTTTCCTTACAACTTCAAGTGAGTGTTACCGTCTTGTGCATATTCGGTTTCCCTTATATATTAGTCCAGGTTATAGTAATGTAGTTGATGAGTTATGCATGCGTGCGCAGGTACCACTATATTCTCCTAGAGATTAGGCTTGAGCGGGGAGTAGTAACTGTCTTGGAATCTAAACGAAAAGATCCCCAGGAGTATGTGGACATGACCGAAATCCTCAAGAAGTAAGTTAAATCGATCATTATCCACCATATCAGCAACTTTGTTCATTTGCTGATATCAAGTAATTGTTTTCTTTGTTCGGCAGGGTTTGGAGAAAATTCACCAGAAAAGTTCCGGCACTACCAAAGGAGCTGGAATTTAGACACCAGATAGTAAGTACTATAGTAGCATGTTCCGCACATCTCCTAGTGATTCAAGCGCTAGTTTCATCAATACCATTTAGCTTTCCTGCTTATCAGTTTGATTGACCTCTATTTCTTGTAAAGTGATTGTGGCAGGAACAAGGGAATGATTTCTGTGGATACTACGTCTGCGAGTCCATCCGCCACACGGCCTGTGAGCGGGACGGGTACTCTGACGAACAATATGAAGTACGTAAATAACAACATTCACAATTTTATTTTATTACCATCATCTGTGTTGAGTTTCATTCATTCATTCATTCATATATATATATATATATATATATATATATATATATATATATATATATATATGTATGTATTGACCCCCCTTCTTCAAATTATTTGTTTCGGAAGCGGGATGAACTCCTAGCACCAGCTCGCATGCGAGCAATTCAAGAGGAATTGGCGGCATTCTTTCTTGACCACGTGATCGCTGAAGACGGAGAATACTATGTGGACCATGAGTCCGTATAATTATATTTGTAAGAGATAATTATTGTATATATGTAGCCGGTAGTGTCGGATAGATACACGAGAACTTGTTGTTGACCAATCTCTCTGAGAAGGAGAGGTGGTCGATATCACTTCTCTCTATATGCATATATGTTCATGACGATCTTCTGTTTCCTTCGTTTGCTTACTAGCTAGCTAGCGTGTCTAGTCCTCTCTATACGTATGTATAGTATGTAGCGTCGACCAAGCACGGACATAAAAGAGGACACTTCTCTCTATTAATTATAGCTACCTAACACAATATATGAAACACCTAAATTAAACCCCCAAAACCCTCCCCCCTTTCAAAAAAAACAAAAACCCCAGCCACAGAAATGCTGACGCGTGGATGCCTATTGGTCCCGGTTGGTGCCACCAACCGGGACCAAAGGGTCTCCTCCCTGGGCTCCGCGCACAGGCCACGTGGAGGCCCATCTGTCCCGGTTCTGGATTGAACCGGTACTAAAGGGACAGGGCATTAGTACCGACCCTTTAGTCCCGGTTCCAGAACCGGGGCAAAAGGCCCTTACGAACCGGGACTACAGGCCCTTTTTCTACCAGTGTATAAGAGTTTAGTTACTTGAGTGCACACCAAAGTGTAGTTGTTATGCAAGTATTATTAAGTCCATTGTTGGGGATTGCGAGCTAGATAAGAATTATCTAACCATCAGATCTCTGATTTCATGAGTATCAAACATGTGGAATGCACATGTAGCCTAATACAATCTACTTCAGCCATGCATCTACCCAAATTTAAAAAAATTATTCAAATAATGAAAAACAAAATACAGTCCAAAAAAGTGAGACAATGATTTTTCTAATGATATATACAAGGGAATTTTAAATTATGCCCTTACATTTGGTTTTCATGCCATATTGAGACAGCTACATGGAAGTATTCTCTGTTGCTATAATTATGATCAATATTACATGAAATAAATGATACAATTGTCCCAATTAATATTATCTTATTTATGACAAATAATATAGCCTTGACAACTCCTAGCTCATAGATGAAGCCACTAGTGACATCTCAACTCTGTGTAGTCATATTATTCACCAGCAGCTCTGATTAATTGTCGCTGCATTTTCTTTGTTCTTCCTAGAAGGAGCATGACGACATACTGGATCCCACTATGAACCAAACCAGTTCTTGTACTATTTACCTATTTTAATTGAATGATGCTTACGACAACATTAGAGGGTGAACTTACTATAAACTTCAGGGTTTCAGAACAATAACTCTGAGCAGAGGAGGCAGATGGATATTCCCATTACCAGAATGCAAATCCTAGGGCAATGTCGAGCTACTTCCAGGAGCGCACCTGTCCTGGATGTGGCATCCGCACATATTTGGTCGTCGACATGGAGTTAGCTATAATCAAAGCCAGTGAATTAGTGATTGCATTAGCCACAATTCATGCATTGAACTCCAATGTATTAATATAATATTTCTGTACTGAACAGTAGGTTATCATCTATTAAGGATAAATTGTTATATAATACATGGAAGCATGAACAAGAAGCGATTTTTATACCTTAGAGATTAGTGAGATGCATATCCAGACCGACTGACTTGTCTTTTAAGACATTAAGGATCTGAAACAGACACGAAGACAAAGCTCATCAGTCAATCATGTATTTCCACGGACAAGCACAATCTCAAAGCAAAAAGGGAAATAGATAGACCGATGTGAAAAGATTGTTCAGGTAGCACCCAGGGGTGTTGTCGAGGAGGTGGTCGTTGAACCTGTTGGTCTCCCCGGACCTGCGTGTCGTGCCGTGCGGACAAAGCGCGATTGGCCATCACGATTGCAGACGTGGGAGAGTGGCGGCAGGTACAGGTCAACCTCTAGCTCCTCGTCCGTCGGGTGGAATCGGCATGGTTGGACGGCTGTGCCGGCGCGTCCCCCTGCGGTTGCCGGAGAGAGAGAGAGAGAGAGAGAGAGAGAGAGAGAGAGAGAGAGAGAGAGAGAGAGAGAGGGAGAGGGAGAGAGAGAGGGAGAGGGAGAGAGAGAGAAAGGGAGGGTGGGAAAGAGAGAGAGGGAGAGAGAGAGGGAGAGAGGGGGAGAGAGAGAGGGAGCGAGAGAGAGGTTGCTCAAGGAAAACAACGGGAAGAGGTTGAACAAAAATGCTCTGCAAAACGATCATCGGAGATCCGTGGTGAAGAACGGATAAATTTTTCTATGAAAAATAAGCAGCAACTACATTCAGTTATTATTCATCAAAAATATTATCTAGGCAAAACAATGTCCCTTGTGACTACTGATCATTATACATATCTAGTGTACACCAGGGATATTAACTAACCCCTCACCTCATTTCTTGAACTTACTGTGGACTAGAAACGATAACTCACAATGTATGTAGGTAGGATTTCAATGCGCAAATCTCAGCCATGTAGAAAGAAAAGGTTGATTAAGATGTAAGAGTAATTTGCATATGAAAATGGAAGTTACTATAAACCAATGAAGAGAGGAATCTCAAATCCAATACTATTTCCTCTATCATGTTTTCGTCTACCCCTCGTCTCTACATGATTGAGCTTACCTATAGAGAGAAAATCCAAAAAGCATTGGAATCAGTTTCTCGGTTCTTTGGCAACATTACAGTTTTCTTCATTCTTGGCATGTGTTTTTTGGTAATGCCAAGCTACTGGCCAAGCACGAAGCTGCATAACAACATTCTTCGGGAGTTTCATCCTATTAATTTCAAAATGCATATCACTTTAGAAGCAAATCCCCTTATGTTAACTTGAGTGTGCACTATACTTGGAAGCAACTACACACTTCTACATCCATCGTCAAACTATTTTGCCACAATAACTATTTACCTAGCAATGCTTCATTGTTAAAATCTCTCTTATTTTCATGCTTCATCAATCCCCGGAAATCAGGACTGCGAGATCAGTAAGGAATTTTATCTAAGACAACGGTTAAGATAATATAAACATAGTCAATCCTTGATACAATTTTTGCACAGTCTGGGAAATTAATCCATACTTTGTTCATCCAAACAACTAAAGCATTACAATCAAGAATAACTCGATCAAAACTCATGTGCGTTAGTAGCATTAAGAATACAGCAAATCATATATTTAAGGAAATACTGAACATACAATGGAAACAAAATCCAGTATGTGTAGGCAAGCAAGAAAGCTCCTAGATTGTAACCCATTCATGCATAAATACCCTACACTCGCATAAAGATTGTGACAATTCTTGTTTGTCAATGATTTCGCTCTGGGCCACCAGTGCATCATTTATGCATGTGTCCATCGGTGATGCATAAACAACATGCATGGTAGGCAAAAAAATCAAAAGTAAATTGCACTGTTGAACATATGGTAGCAGGACTGCAAGTGGCATCGGTGAGAGCACGTACATAGGCAACAAGTGACAAGGTCATTTGGTCAAACATGTACAACATGTATGTGTCAGTTGAGTTTAGAAGCACCTATTATAAGTATCTCCCTTCTATGATCCCAACAAAGTGGAAGAGGACTTGACATTGTAGGAGAAGGCACCACCTGAATCACAAATTGGAACGGGGCGACCACGGATCAACCTTACCACACTTGTAACACGCATATGGGATGAGTTTGATGAATGTCTGATTTATGTTAAGTAGCAAATATCAGTTTATGGTTTCAATAACAACACCAGAGAGAAGAATAGCAATCTAATGGCAAAAAAAAATCAACCTGCTCAGCGTGAATGATCTCCTGATTCGAGAGTGGCGTCGAATTTAGGGCGCTGGCTACCACCGAGCCGTGGAGGATGATGTTGCTGCAGGATTTTGAGCATTAAGGCGCTAGAGGAGGGCTGTGCCAGAATGAAGCCATTTGACCCAAGGATGCAAAGAGTGGGGCGGCAACGTATACATCGGCAGTGGGTCGAAGAGCAACACAAGGGAGGTGCGATTCATCGTGCAGAGCTTGGAGGCAAGATGTTGCCACGGAAGGGAGCAGTGCTCATAAGGCCCCGTGGCCAGCAGAAGAGGCGACCAACGATACAGCCTGGCTAGTCAAGAAGGCGCCGACCGGTGGTTGTAGTATGCGAGAGGTAGCATTGGGAGGTCAGGCCTCAGGCGGCGGAGGTCGGAGTTGAGCTTGATCGCCGGCGACCATGGAGGTGTTGTGGCATGCAGGGAGACCAGGTGGAGTTGGGGAGGACGGACAGGGGGCGTGTTCGTGAGACGGCCGGCGAACCAAGGCAAGCGTGGGCGGAGAGAGGTTGGACGAAGGCGCAACAGTGTGGGGAGGTAACCGGCAAGATGGCTGACGCGTTCGCACAGGCTCGACGGGACGGGCGGTGTCGTCCACGACCAGGTCCTTGCCATATGACCACGAGGCGAACGAGAGGAGCGGCGGTGGCGATATATCGAGGGCAACGAGATTCATTGTGCAGGGGAGTGTGCGGGGCGGGGCCGCGTCCACGACCAGACTGTGACCAACGAGGAGGGGAGTGATGCCGGCGAATTTTCTCTCGTGTGGGGAGAGAGACGTGATCCGGTGATGGGGGCGTGGGACGTGCGTTCGTGGGTCGTGGGATAATGTTTTCCTTTTCATTGTTTTTTTCGTGGATAGGATAATCGGTGCGGGGAAGGAGAAAGGACAGGTCGAAGTAACGAGAGAGGTGTGATCATACAACGTAGTTGGAGGTGGGGGGATCGAACGAGGTGGTCGAACCATCACGACGTTTGATCCCCCTTTAATAGTATAGATTAATATTATATTAATAATAGTAGACTAGCAAACATGCCCGTGCATTGCAATGGGAGAAAACAACCGTCACAAACCTTTACCCATAGAGCATGGCTAAAGACCTCATCCTCAGGTCCACATCCTCCATCTCAATGTAACACCAGACACATGTTTCCGCTTGTCATCTTTGTCATCCTCGTCGTCGGTGGCCATAGTACCAATTGTCACTAACCAAGGTTGGCCAGGTCCAATAGCTAGATTGTCGACACTAGTAGAAAACAGGGCTTTGGTAGAGGCCTGGGCAAGGGCATCAATCCCGGTTCACCTCACTTACCGGGACCAAAGGGGGCATCAGTCCCAGTTCGTGAGACCAGGGCGCCGGACGGGCCTCGTCGGCCATTGGTCCCGGTTCATTTGACCCCTTTGGTCTAAGTCCCAGACACGAACCGGGACCAGTGGGCCTTACTCTTGGCCCACAACCTTTAGTCCCGATTGGTGGCAGGAACCGGGACCAAAGGCCAGTCTTCTGTCCTGCTTCTAGCCACCAACTAGGACTAAAGAGACTCCTATATATACCCCCTGTCCGCTCACCGCTCTATCCCGCTCACTGCTATATATACCCCCTTTTTTTATTTATATTTAAAATTTTAAAATTATTTATATTTAAAGTCTCATGATCATCACGCGACTAGTGTTTGAAAATTTTCAAACATTTAGAAAAATTTCACAAACATTTTATTTAAAATACATGCACAATTTTTATGCAATCAAATATATTGAAACATTGCACTAATGCTTTTTTGACATAAACACTTTAAATATAAAAATGTTTGTTTAGAATCTTTCATAATAAAATGAGTGTACAAAAGGGAAAAATTGAAACAACCAACAATCAAAATGAAGCAAACGAAGCAGCGTCACACGCATCTACGTTTCTTGGGCCAGCCCATTTACTACAGCACTGTTGGCATGCTCGAGTTAAAATACGCATTACACAAGTAATAGTGTTCCCCCCTCCCCCTGGGCGCTCCCCTAAAACCCTCATTACGGACTCAATTTCAACTATCAGGAAAATAATCCTGAGAAAAACTTCCTATCTATTCATGAAACTTTGTAGTAGTATAAAGAACATCATAAGTAATTAAAACTAGCAGTGTGCCCCGCGCATTTGTGTGGCTAGATTTTTAGCATTTATTTGCATGCGTCGTTTTAGATTTTCATAGGGTCTCCAGGTCATAAGTTTTCCCATTACTTTCCTATGAATATGCTATATAAGATTTTAGTATTGTAAGCGTGCAGTTGATAAATTGAAACGTTTTTCTTTTACAATAAAGATATCATTAATCTATTAGCAAGTAACTTTAGAAATTTAGGCAGCACAGATTATTGCCGCTCTTGGTCTAGTTTTTCATTCATCATGGGTTGGCAACGATAAAATAAACCTCAACCAAGAGCTAAATCTAAATATGTTGTCTTCCATCCAAACTTGTTTTTTCGTCCTTTGTATGCCTCACCATTACCGGTATGGTGGCTCATGCATTCATGCCCACAGATTTCATACGTATTGTCGACCTGAGTATAATTTTTTTCAGTAATTTGCCCTTATCAAAAACATATTTATAAGTCAATTCCAGTCAATACTCCCCCTATTACTACCACATCTATCTTTTCACGATAGGGCCCTTTCTTTTTGAAAGAAATCGCAAGGTGTAATCAATGTGGATTATTTTATATATTTTTGACAATAAATTTGCTCATGACATATAGTAACATTTTCTAGGTCCTTACTCTCCAACTAAATCTCTTAGATGTTGTTTCATGGCTATCTAATATGATTGATTCTCATAATTTATATAAAATAGATCTTACTGGTTAGTTGGTTAATTGGTGCCATCAGTAATGATGGTATTGCATGCACTTCATGCGATATAGATAGCTAGAGATTGATTTATCAAAGATGATTTGGCTACTACTACACGTATACCTTTTAATTTAAGTTTTTAATCTCATCTATCATAAATAGGATTCTTCATCTTGGTTTCTTGGTCATCGGCCCCATTAGCTCCTTAATACCATATATTCTTGAAGTCACCACCCCACATCAACATTATATACTTGTATTCCGTGGGTATGCCCCATGACATGTCTTAACGGCTATAGAATTTTGATTTTTCTTCTGCACATACATGCAAATATGAACATATGTCTCAGTCCATCGTGTTTACACTATCATATAGAAAATTTTACCACTCCATCTTTTACCATGTTCTAATATCACCCTCCATTTTCCCAGGAATAAAATCTAACTCAATTTGTTTGCTCATCATTCCATTGGTATGCTTCACTAGAATTACTATTACCAATCAAATTGCTTAAACTTACATAACTGGGATATTATAAAGGAACTCGAGAGCCATCCAACTTCTCCATGATGGTAATGAGTGTCGCTCTCGCATCTTCCTTATTTATTGTGACTCAACTTTTTCCTCGACACTCCATAATTCTCTCAACACAATTACTGCTACAAACGAAACTCATAAGTATACATCATTGGGATATTCATAGGTTCTCCAAGAGTTGTGCGACTTTGGGTTGTTGGTTGCAAGTGGCCTACTCTTAATAAAATAACTAGCACATATGCCCGTGCGTTGCAACGGGAAAAATTTATATTTTGTGCAAGCATAATGTCTCACAGCCTATATATGACAAAGAAAATATATTTAGAAACTACATCCGTGTAGAAATCTAGTGATATACATTTCATGACATATAAAACATATTTAATTCCTCAAATCGATGACCTAGAGGTAGACGAATGACTCATACACCGAGACGGAGGTAGTACCACAAATCCTTCATGTAGAATTTATTAAGACCACAATTTTTCTTTTAGTTATTCCACCGGTTTACCCATAATCCTTTCTTTAATTAGTCTCATCCATTTAAGTATTCTATTTAGGCACACAATCCTTCCTTTATTAGCTCATTCGCTTAATTAGCTCACCCTAAACATAATGATTGCCACTCGTATATTTAGAGTGAATTGGGATTAGTAAATAGAAAGGCGGAAAGGTCCTATTTTCAATTCCCACAATGTTGATTTATTTAGACCCAATTATTTTTCACGGTCTCTATGAAAGCCCATAAAAGGCCCATCAACATACAAATACCTGGCCCAGATCGCTTAACGTGTGTAAACCAAACGAAAAGTACTAAACCAAAACAAGAATACCTATTCCCTTCCACAATGTTGATTTATTTAGACCCAATTATTTTTCACGGTCTCTTTGAAAGCCCATAAAAGGCTCATCAACATACAAGTACCTGGCCCAGATCGCTTAACGTGTGTAAACCAAACGAAAAGGACTAAACCAAACCAAGAATATATATTCCTTTTAATAGTAGGTATAGATATATTGCTCCATATGTTCCAAAATTTACTATTCACTAAATTATTTCTAGTTTCAAAACCACAATTTTATTTAATGATTCTAATTTAAGATAAATCAAAAAATAAATGGCATTCGACATAAAAATATTTTGTAATATGATGTCATTCTTGCATATCTAATCCATACACTTTGCCTATATTTGTAAAGAATTTCAAACATTGATTGAGCATTTAGTTGTGCGCCTTATATTTTGAGATGGATGGAGTGCTTTTCTTTTCCATGTACTTTTATTTTCTATGCTTTCACGTGTTCCTTCACAAGACTATTTCTTATGAAAATTGCTTAATTTATACTATCAACCTTTTTAATTAGCATTCACAAAAAAACATTGTAATTAGAACACACATCATGATTCATTTGAAAAGATATGTGAGAATAGAAATAAATAGTTCACACTTAGATGTTCATGTCTTTTAAGTATCAGCTTTCTGGTTTTGATTTATTGATGCTTACATCCTATTGTGGGCATACTATATTATTAATAATGTATTTTGTTAAATGTGAAGCGCTAATGTAGATGTATATAGATTTTCGTTAACGCAAAAAAAGAGTCTGGATTGATTAATTTGCTGAAATCATATCCCAGTTTATTTTGTTGAAATTGTAGTTCGCATCATGAGATGTAGCACTGTGATCGGACTCTTGTTTTATAGGAGGGCGCTCACACTCCCTTATTTTGTTGAAATTGTAGTTCACATTGGCAGTGATGCTTTCCTTCTTTTTTAAGCCGTTGGCAGTTGTACACTTTGCAATGGCAAAGTACGTTCATGCCATGTTCTGTTTTAGCCGTTCTATTTTTCAATTTTGTTTATCTAATCTATTTGTTAATCTTAGAGAAAGTTTGTTATGACAATGTAGTGCACGAATTATTATTTTTAGCAACATGTAGAGCACTAATTATATTCGCTGGAAAAAAATTAGCGCAAAAAAAGTGAAAGCCCGGACTGATTTGCTGAAATAATAGAGCACATCAACCCACGTACTTATTCTGCTTGGACGCTTCTTCTTTTTTACGGTTGGGAGCGTTATGATGGGACTCTTCCCTACTGTATTTTTCCTACTTGGACTCTTACCTATTTGGTGCATGGCTGCACCAACGGTGGTCTCTTTTTTTATGCACCAACGTAGGCTAGTCTGACTTGATTCGGACTAACTTGGTCTCTTTTTTTATGCACCAACGTAGGCTAGTCTGACTTGATTCGGACTAACTTTTTGATTGGAAGTCATCTGAGTTTTTTTTTTTGTGACCAAAGCAAAGACATGTTGAACTATTAGTACGTGACACGTGATGTGTAAAGTTGTGTGTAGACAAAAAAAAATATGTTACGCTACTTCTTTTAAATCTTGACCATTAATATTAGAAATTTACGGTCGTGATAATACAATCTATGTGGACACACATGATGCTTTGTTAATAGATAGATAATAGAAGATTACATCCAAGTCTATAGAGCAGAAAGCCAGGACAAAAAAGAACTAAAAGGAACCAAAGGCGCGCCGCCGTCATCACCCCTTCCTCAACGGAGACAAGCAAATATTGTTGTTGTAGCCAGATAGGAATTTGTCACGTGAAGCCCCAATGGACTATCATAGCAGAAAGACAACCGTCAATAATGAAGAGAAGCGTAGATTGAAAGGACCCAACCTATACACACACGAATACTGACGAAGGATGACCGGATCCTAGCAGATCAACCGAAGACAAACGCCGATTAAATCATGTGAGATTAACTAGAGACGCACATCCATGCACCCTCCGACGACGATAGAGGCACCATCGGGACGGAGACTAGGCAAGGAGAACCTTATTTCATCTTTAGAAAATCACTGTCGTTGTATTCCTAGGCAGGACACAAACTCTAAATAGACTCAAAAAGACATCTGAAAACGGCGGAGGAGCCCTCCTGCAGGAACAGGCCGTTATCCATTGTGCCTCCATGGCCCTAAGGCCACGCGAGGCGAGGCAGATCCATTGGCATCGGTAGAAGGTGGCTGGAAAACCCTCGTCTCCTTGGAGCGCAAGTATGTGGAAAACGTTTTGGTCCTGTTGATAACCACCGATGAGATGTTAGAGATAGATCTATCAATCTATAGAATATTAAGGTTGTACCATTTTTCTCAACAACAAAAAACAGATAACGTGTTTTGGTACCAATAACTTGACATCCACTTTGCCAACAAACCTGTGGTTGGATTGATAGAGGACAGTGGTATCCCCAGCCCACCAGGGTTCATGTCTTGGTACTCACATTATTTCTGGTTTTATTTCAGAATTTCCAACGACGCGCTTTCAGTGGGAGGAGATGTTCCCCTCGACGATGAGGTGTGCCTACGTTGACTTCGTAAATGTAAAGATGATATGCCGGCTCAGTCTCTTGAAAACAAACTTGACAGCCAATGTAGGGTGTCCGTGTGTGCGTTCATAAGGATGAGCGTTTCCGCGTATGTATGAGTGCTGGCATCTGTACGGTGTTCAAAAACAAACTTGACAGCCACTTTCTTTTGTCTTGTGCGCACATGGTTTAGACAACTTTGCACACTCGAATTATTTTTTTCTGAAGTTTAGTCAAGTACAATGGAATAGGAATGCAGTCCCATTTGCTGTATAGTATATATGGAATGATATACATACGCAGTATGCATGTGAACACTAGGCGATTTCATTTGTGGAAAGTAATAGTGCAGTACGTGTGTGCAGTATGAAAGCTAACATTAGTCTTTTTCATTTTGGAAAGTAATAGCGCCGGGTATGCCTTGACGATGGGTGCTAACTGCTAGCTGTCCTCAACGTTCGTTTGGTTTCAAGTTCTTCCAAAAATATCACCCAGCGAACACATCAAACTTTGTACGTATTCACACAACGTTTGAAACTTCTGCAAGACGCGCCAAGAATATGTATATATATAGCCATCATCCAATCCATCCAGACGCAAGCACACAAAAAGCATTGGATTGTAGCCCGCAGCTCTGCCTGCGTGTCCCACAAAAAGAAATACCTCCTCCATCCACCACCCACCAGAAACTAGTCATGGCGGACCTGGTGTTCTGGAAAAACCTCCCATATGATATCACGAGGAAGATCAGTGAATCCTTCCTGGCAACGGACGATATCGACCACTATGTCGCCTTCCGGGCTGTCTGCAGCAAGTGGCGCCGAGCCACAGACTCCACTGCGGATGCCACAGATCCCAAATTCATGCCCAGCAAGTGGATCATGCTGGAGCACTCCATCCACGACAATGACCGGGTGACCTTCTTCGACCTTAGCACAGGCCGCCTCCTCCCCAAGAAAATCCCCACGGAGGTCCGCAGCAGGAGGTACTTTTTCGTCGGCGTCACGAAAGGCGGACTCTTCGTGCTAGGGCAGAGAGCGCAACCATACCAAACTCGGGTGCTCAACCCTTTCATGGGCTCCATGGCTCGCTTCAAGGTGCGTATACCCATGGAACGGGTGAGCTCGGTTGTCGTGACAGCGTCTCCAATGATGGTGTTCATCTCCGACCTGCTAAACTTTTGCTTGAGGTGGGCTGATCAGACAAGCGAGGAATGGCACTTCGCTTTGGGTTTTGGAGAAGGGGAGTTCAGGAACGGGGATTGGGGCTTTGGTGATGGTCACATGAACTTGACATCCTTTGCTGGCTCCATGTACATCACCAATAAGTATGGATCCATCATATCAACAATCAATGACGTGTACAAGGAAAAGGAAGGTAACAAATGGAAATGCTCCACGGGGACAATCTCCATGTTCACCACCATTGTGGGCCCAAATCTTTAGCTAGCCCACGAGAGCAATAACTTCTATCTCGTGGAATCTGAGGGGGAGCTTCTGCTAGTGATGGGTGGGCGAGTTTGTAATGGCATGCCGGTGGTCTACAAGGTGGACACCGTGAACAAGGTGCTCGTGCCGGTCAGAAGCATCGGTAGCCGCGCGCTGTTTGTCAGCTCACGCAGGTGCCTCTCCATCGACACCACGAAGTCCAACAAGTTCCACTCCATTGAATCCGGCACAATCTACTACGCGGATCACTCCAAGTTCAGAGCTTATGATCAAGGGAGTCTCACTGGCAGTGGATGGGAAGAGGAGCCCAAGTACGTATGTGAATTTGCAACAAATCCTTTCTCTAAAATGGCTGAGCTGTTGGCGAATTACTGCACTACTATCGAGTACTCTGAACTGGAGATGCTGCCGCCTTACGGTGAGGAGGGCTACACTTACTATGAGTATGGCAACCCATCAGACTAATGCACGGGATGATCTGTGGGTATCATGCAAATGAGAAGAGAAGAGCTAATGCACCAACTTGCTGTTTTTTATACTCAAAACTGCATGCATGTTGCATCTACCTTTTTATGTTCGATGGTGCTGCTAAGTTATCTTCTGGCCTATCCTAGAATACTTTGTCTAACTTTGTGAGGAGTATTATAAGTTTGTAATCACCTTGTTTGTTTTTCTCAAACATTATTGGGTTGTTTTTGGTTATTTCATCTACATAAAACATATTCACTGGTTCATGCAGAAGTGAGAAGTGCACGCCTGACTATTCAGAGGCTATTGCTACCAGTTCCACCAGTGAGTCATATAGTTAATATAGTCCACTTTAACTATATATAATGTGCCTTTACCATAGACCATGATTACTTATGCTTCAATGCTAGCGAGTCAGATAGATCTGAGGAATGATCAGTCATATCGGCGTGATAAGATACTTACTTCAGCTCTGAAGTTCAAGTTTTTTAATTCAAATTGCAATCCATCAATTACACTATCGAATTGATAGAAAACGACGAGGGCTGTGATCCGTAAATATAGAGTCGAGATATATCAACCTTGAAGATTCCAATAGCATAGGGCTTGGTTAATTTGGATGGCAGACTATGAGATACTAGTCGTCAACCTGTGCAGTTGCACAGGCTAGCTATTTGCACAAACATATGGATGTTTTAAAATTCGATTTCTTGTTTGAGTATCCGTTTTCAAGAATGAAATATTAAACTTCCGAACATATAATAGTTTGAACCAGAATTCATAGGTCCAGAATGTATACAATTATTCAATTGGTTCTTCATTTGAATTCTTTGTCTATGTCCTTCTGTGGTCACTAAGGAACTTATGTTTTGTCAGTTGTGAGGCTCATCAAAAATTACATTGTACACATGTTGCAAAACCAATTTCCATTTTCTCTAGCAGCCAAGCACAATACACAATAGTGTGGCAGATGTAAATTAGAAATATGCATTATAGTAGAAACAGAGGTAGAGCTCATGCCATGGGCCTTTAAAAAAAGAACTGAGGCAGCAATATTCTCAATTTCATTTTCTCTATATTTTGTTTTCCTCTCTTAACGAATTCCGCATAGCTCCTTCCTTTATCCTAAAAAAGAAATGGAGGTAGCAAATTGTTTCAGTCGTAGCTCTGAGCCTAAAATCTTTCTTTTAGTTTCGGCCGTCTTATCAGTTTATTGTCAGATAAAGTTTAGATGAGTGTCTTACAGTCTAGCATATATAGTGGAATCATAAAATATGAAAATTACAATATGATGGTTATTTTCTCAGTGCAAATGTCCAAACATGATGCAGCAGCGCACCTAGGTGCAGTAATACAGCCCTTTTTGAAGACGAATACACCATGCTATCAGGCCACTTCAGTTACAAGTTTTGTTAAAACCCCCTTTGTCGCAGAACATATAAAACCTGTTTTGCCAGCCTAAAGCCATGTGACGCAAAAAAAATTGTGGAAATTGAGTTGGCATTCCAGTGAGCGTGGGGAGGAAGATCACTGAGGAAGCCATCCTGATCACCACCAACTGAGCCATGCCTGCCTATCTGACAATAATTTTCTTCCTTTGTCCAAGAAGAGAGCAACACCAACTGTAGTTATCAATGTAAGCATTGTTAACCGTGTTTGATCTATTCCATGGTGCAACCATAGAAGCATATAAAGCGATTCATAATGATTGCGCTTATGCTAAATCCTCCATCGGCCATCATGAAACACAAAATTTTCAGGAGACCACCATCAGGTTTAATCTTGTACATCACAAAAATGGATTTGTGGTCTGAACAAAAATGACACTGTGGAATGGAAAATAAACATTATATAATTCCTAGTGCCATATATATATATATCTAAATTTAAGATTAAATTTACCCTAAGCCGGGAGAACCATATCAGTTAGTTTCTCATTTCTGGTTTCAGAAAATTGCAGAATCTGATTTTAGTGCTGACACTTGGAGTGCTCCTTATAAAATATGAGTGAATACTGTGGAAACTCGAAAGGCTGAACTTGATCTGTGTTTTTAAACAAATAAAGGCTCTTATGTTAGGATATTACTCCTACTACAACACTTTGATTTACTTCACTTGAACAAAGCACCAACCTTTTATCTCGTCTAGTACGCATGAACGCCACAGTAACAGATCTGCACAATAAAGAGAGGAACAAAAAGACACGGATATGATAGAACCATACATGTCAAATAATCCATGCTTATAATTGATAGTTTATGGGTGTTAATAATTTCACATAGAACGTCGACTCGGCGCATCAATTATGTGAATCGCAGAGCTGTTAAGTAGTCGCTATGCAGGCCCGTCAACTGAATGCTTCCTTAAATAAAAAAGTAAACCTAAATTGCTCATGCGTTCATATGAAACCTCAATGTTGATATTTTTTTGTTATTTTCCACTTTGAAACTTCTACCTTCTTTCAGTTCACAAAAAGGAGATTTTAGGAAATTGATTCATATGCATGAATGATGGTTTATAGATGGCACATATATTCTACATGCATAGAACATGGGAGAAAATCATCAATAGAGGAAGCGAATTCTCCATGACAGTCAGTTCAACAGCATTACACATGAAGTTTGCTATCTCACTCCCCATCCTTTCGTCATCATCAGTTAATGCCACTCCACAGTTCTGTTTCTTCCAGCTGCCGGTTCACTTCCTGAAGAGAACATCCTATCCAATAACATGTGTTGAAGTTTGAAGTCGATGTAAAAACTCCACAATTTATAATGCTTGTAAAAGTTCATGTTATTCGACCAAGGACGTCGAACAAAACACTTCTGCACTTCCAATTGATTCACACTGAACATGAAAATTCTGCGCTGGTGCAGCTGTGCATCGTGCGGCCGTCCGTCCATTCCACGAAGTACCAGTATAGGATGACTTACTCGCAAGTCGCCGCCTTGGACATCTTAATAAAGGTTCTGCATATCCAATTCATCCACACTGAACATAAAACTTCTGCGCTGGTGCACCTGTGCATCGTGCGGCCGTCCGTGCATCCCTCAAAGTACCAGTGTAGGATGAGTTACTCGCCATTGCCGCCTACAGAAGAGACAGTGTCCTGAGATTTCCTTTTGATTTATTTGTTTGGGTGACATATTCACAGGGAGACTATTTTTGGACTACAAAGTCTTTCAAAAAAAAAGGATTTAGCCTCGCCGCCATCAGTGAGGCGCCCATGGAAGCACTCTAGTAGTGTACGCCCATGCCAAGCAGAAGAGAACACGACCAAATCTGCTCTTGCGGTAATGCAAGAACAGGAAGGGGAAAACGGCGGCCGCGAGGAATCGAGGGGCAGTTTTTCCTTTGGGTAAATAGGATGGAAAGAAATCTGTAGTGATTTTAGGAGAGACGTTTTTTAAACCTAGATGAAGAGGGGAGTCGTGAGAGGTTGGGAGAGGAGAGAGAGAGAGAGAGAGAGAGAGAGAGAGAGAGAGAGCGAGAGAGAGAGAGAGAGAGAGAGAGAGAGAGAGAGAGAGTTCTTGTGAATTCAATGTTACGTGAGAAATTGAGTCATAGGAGATTGACCCAACTAATCGTGAGAGATTTGGAGATATAGGCGAGAGATTACTGAGAGACGTTAGAGAGAGAGGTGAATACATGATCTTTTTTAGATGGAGACAGAAGTTTCTTTAGATAGATTGAAATAGAAATTGTTTGGATTCAAGACTTATTTATGGAGGAATTAATGAGTAGATCTACACTGAAATAATATGACATATGTGTCACTAGAGCAAGCTATAGATCATAGGCTAGGGTACCACTTAGTTGTCACCGGTCAAAGAAAGGTATGCCATTGCTTCTCTTGATGGCTCAGTTGAGATGTCGGAACCACATCCTGAACTCAAATAGATTTCAAAAATATGAGAAATGTTACAACTCCAATAGATTTAAGAGGTTCCAATACTCCAAGAATTTAAAACTAGCCATGAAAGTGTAACTTGATGGAGAGCACGAGACAGCACATTTGGATTGGGCGGAGATTGACAAACTTATGTTGTATAATATTCCAAAACAATGATGTCACCAACTATTGTTGTGCCACAAAGATTAATACAATACTATTATACATATAAAGATCGAACATTACCCACTATGTTCTGAGCATATGAATTGCATTCACATGTATTCCAGTATACTATGCGCTAGCCTGTGAGGATGCATGGGTCGACGACTAGTTCGTATAGATATAGATAGATAGATAGATAGATAGATAGATAGATAGGTGAGCATAGATGCATACATACATATACAAGAATTAAATTGGCTAAACAGGGGCTGCTCCCGTGCGTTCCCAGAACTGGGCGTCGTTGCTCCCATCAAGCGACATCCGTCCCTGGGTTTCACCATGGTTTTCTTTGGACCGATCTGGTCGGTAGATATTTTCTTCCGCTTCCCATTGCGTGCGCTTTTTTCTTTGGACCGATCTGGTCGGTAGATATTTTCTTCCGCTCCCGACCTATCCCGCATTCTCCAGAAAACTCCCAATTACCGGTCGCGCACACCCTCTCCCTTCCTCCTCCCACCTACACACGTCCTACACTTTGCTCTCAAATTTCTCCCCTTCGTTGCAGATAGGGCAGAGGAGCCATGCAGCTACACTTGCACGGCGGAAGATCAGGCACGGCCTCCCGGCGATTAGTCGTTATTCCCCTCCTCCTCCTTCTCCACCAACACAACCTCCCATCTTCTTATTCCACTTCCCACGCCCGAGCACGCCTCATCTGCCTCCGCGCGCACCATGGATGCGCACAGGACCAGCGACACAGCACTGCCAGCCTCTCCATCTTTTTTCCTCTCTTCCCTCTTCCCTCCTCCCCCTTTACCCATATGCCCGAGCTAGCGGATGAGCTCCACTTCAGCACCACCGTAGCTCTACATTGTACGCGGGCGGCGGCACGGGATGCTGGTGGCGTGGCTGAAGCAGGAGGCGAACGCGACATTACTAACGACGACCATGGACCTGGGCGCCCCTGCTCGGGGTAGTGGAGCGCTGGGTGGTGTCGTTGTACGCTCCTTTATATATAGCAGCTGTTCCTGGTGGAGGACGGCATGATGGACCTGGTGAGGACAGGGCAAATTCATATGTTCAGAAACTTTATCTGTTGGTTGCATTGCAAATCAATGTAATAGTTAACTGACACGTTTCAAATACACATTCTATATCCAGGTATTATAAATATGCTAACAAAATAAATACAGCATATTATCCTTACACCTATGCAACTGTCTCACATGAGTTTCACATTCCCCGTGCAGCCGCAGATTAAATGGTGATAAATGAATCAGAGCAGTAGCTTGATGAGGAGCTGACGGACATTAGGTTCAGAGTCTTTATTATTTAGTTTGAGCACCCACGTGGCACCACTTAGAAACGGCCGTACTTGATTCTGTTGATAAATCAAATAGCTGGTAATTAGTAACTTCAACCCAACCTTTTGGGCTTTCTATTTGGCAGGTCAATAGCATTGCAAGAAAAGATTTTTGAGCAGAAGCTGAAACCTAAATTAGTGCCAGATTTGATATATTTTTGGAATTGGCTCGAAGAACAAGAGGTGAGAGAGAAGTGATCACCGAATATTAGCCGATCTTCAAACGTATCAAGCTTTTGTAACATCGTCGGCATTAGAGGGGGCAAGAGAAGTAGTGTATATTTTTTTTGTTAAATATTAATTATGATTGGCAGTATGCTGGTTTGTAATTATTATAGTTCAGTTATTAATTTTGTTTGTAACTAGCACAGTGGTACGCTCGTTGTGCGGGCTAGAATTTTAAAAAGTTTAACAATACAGATATATTAGTTGATTTTGTCTAAAGAAAAATTGAAATCATATGACATTTATAAAAACTAGTTGACTGCCCTTGCGTTGCTACAGGAGAACAAGCGGATACATAGAGAAACTAATAATGTTATGCTACCCTCCGTCATGTCACCTCCCCCACAGGATACGGATTTACAGCTGAAATCCACTATATATCCCGTTGTGTTGGGTGTGCAATCAGCGTGCAACTTCTGAATGTTGGTATCTTTTTCTAACACCCCTTCTTTTTTACGGGAAAACATTATGAAAACTTTATTCATTGGTAAAAATAGTTAAATCAGCTATCGGATCAATATTAAAGTCATGCAGATCCTCATACCAAACATGATGGTGTCCCTCTGCATTAGAAGTTGAAGTATGAGCCATTCTATTGATTTATTTAGGATTAAAGGCAAAGATTAAATTGAATAAAACCTCTGGCAAGAAAAGTGCGCTCTTCATAAATCATCGCGCTTGGCCAATAGAATTTCCTCCACCCTGCATGATCTCAACCACCTCCATGCAGTTGCTATTGACAATTAGCTTGTTGCATCCGACTTGCAAATCACAATATAAATAGGTACTTGTACTTAAAGCTTTGTGCTTTCTATTTAAGAAGTAAATAGACATATACATGCACACAAGTATCACGTGAATAAGCTTATCCAACATGGTTCATCTTATTCATCGGTAGCACTCTAATGCAATAATAACTATTCTACCAAACAATGAATCTTGTCATACCATATCATTTTGCATTATGAAAAGCACAAATATTGACTTTTGGGAAAACATATATCCAACACTATTGTGAGACGGGAGTTTTGTAATGGAAAAAATCACAAGAGGTTAGTCACGCCTCTTTCATGATCTGAGATGTTGAAGCTAATCATGTTCGTACTACAAAATGAAGAGCAACCCAATGCATCACGATAGCAAAACAAAGTGCACTGTGTACTTATGTATCAACAGTAGTAAATGATATATGGCCATGAGGACGGAATATAAGAGAATCTCCAGCGAACATGCAAGATTAGCCTCATGCTTAAAAAAATGACTATATTCCGCGTGTGCGACCGAAACTGGCACTCCAGCAGACGCGCTAAAATCCCGCGCGCGGCAAAGTAGGTTAAGCGCACTGGGGAAAACGGCATCGCGCGTTGCTTATTTTGGGCGCCCGCTCACGTGCTACAAAATCTGGGCTGCTGCAGGTGGGGCCGCCGGATTGGGCACCATGTCTTTGCGCTTCTCGTAAAGCAAAACACCAGTCCAGCACGCTAAAACGCTAATTCGGCGCTGGAAAAAATTTAGCGGGCCGCACAACCGCACATCTGTTTGAGATGCGCTAACACAATATAGGTAGTGTATTAAGTAATCAAGGGTAAAAAAGTGCAATGCTGCGTACGTGCTTTGCCCTTGGTCTTAGGTTGTTAGCAAAACAAATATCACGCTCTCTTTTCAGGAACGTAGTGTAGTTACTATCTACACAAAAAATTAGTTAGGCTTATGAACACAAAAATGAAGAGCAGACGCTGCAAAATTCATGTCTTGGAGAGCCATGCTTACTTTTGAGAATATAGAGAAATGTAACAGAGCAACTATATTTTTTCTCCAAGTTGTTTCAAATTTCAGAAAGTGATAGAGATTGATCTAGCACATGCTTATCTTATGTAGATTGACGTGGTAATCATCCCATACAATGGTACTATGTAATTCCAGAGTTTTTCTCACTTCTTTAACGATATGGTACATGCAACAGAGGAACTTGATGCGGCAACCCACGCTCTCTTGATGCAACATTAGAAACGCCGACAAATATAAATGCCATGTGTTTCTTTGGTTCTGGAAGTTATGTTAACAATTTTATCTTCCGGTTCATTTATAATTGGTCCAAAACTAATGTGCTAACAAATATAAATGATCTAGGAGATGTATCTTAATAGGGTAACAAAAAATGGAAATTCCGAACAAAATGCGAACTAAAAATTGTGTTAATCCCACTCGAAGGTGATGTGTAATTGGCAGGTCTCGGAAGAACAAAAGTGACTGGAAATTATATGGCAGATATTGCAGTAATTTACATAATATCAGCAGATCTAGTGCTCTATATTATCTCATTTCACCCTTAAAGTTGGTTGCAGAACAACAAAAAACAAGAGTCGAGAAAAAGTAAGTGTTCAAAAGAGATGCACAAATATTGGTTACAAGTATCATAGTTTCAGAGCTCAATACATATTTTTAAAGTGCTTTTGGGCTTTTGGCCTCTGGTTAAAGCACACAAAACATGCAATGCATTAGTCTGAGTAGAACATCTGAACTGCTTCTCTAATGAAACGAAGGTATGGAGAAAGAATAATACTGCTTTAATTTACCAAGAACATATGCCTATAATGTGTTGCTTTGACGATGAACATGTTCCTTTCAGAAATAATAATATGTATCAGGCACACAAGCTCGGAAGTTGGATCAGAAAATGTTAGCATGTTTGAGGTGATTTGTTGTAGCATCTGAGGCAGAAAAAAAAACTACTTAATATTAGATTCAATGTAACTAAAAAAGGAACTCCCTTGTGTTAAGTTGGTGAGGAAAAAGAAACGAATATATAAGAGTTTAGTTACTTGAGTGCACACCAAAGTGTAGTTGTTATGCAAGTAGTATTAAGTCCATTGCTGGGGATTGCGAGCTAGATAAGAATTATCTAACCATCAGATCTCTGATTTCATGAGTATCAAACATGTGGAATGCAAATGTAGCCTAATACAATCTACTTCAGCTATGCATCTACCCAAATTTAAAAAAAAAATCAAAGAATGAAAAACAAAATACAGTCCAAAAAAGTGAGACAATGATTTTTCTAATGATATATACAAGGGAATTTTAAAGTATGCCCTTACACTTGGTTTTCATGCCATATTGAGACAGCTACATGGAAGTATTCTATGTGGCTATAATCATGATCAATATTACATAGAATAAATGATACAATTGTCCCAATTAATATTATCTTATTTATGAGAAATAATATAGCCATCACAACTCATAGCTCATCGATGAAGCCATTAGTGACATCTCAACTCTGTGTAGTCATATTATTCACCAGCAGCTCTGATTAATTGTCGCTGCATTGTCTTTGTTCTTCCTAGAAGGAGCATGACGACATACCGGATCCCACTATGAACCAAACCACTTCTTGTACTATTTACCTATTTTAATTGAATGATGCTTACCACAACATTAGAGGGTGAACTTACTATAAACTTCAGGGTTTCAAAACAATAACTCTGAGCAGAGGAGGCAGATGGATATTCCCATTACCAGAATGTAAATCCTAGGGCAATGTCGAGCTGCTTCCAGGAGCGCACCTGTCCAGGATGTGGCATCCGCACATATTTGGTCGTCGGCATGGAGTTATCTATAATCAAAGCCAGTGAATTAGTGATTGCATTAGCCACAATTCATGCATCGAACTCCAATGTATTAATATAATTTTTCTGTACTGTACAGTAGGTTATCATCTATTAAGGATAAATTGTTATATAATACATGGAAGCTTGAACAAGATGCGATTTTTTATACCTTAGAGATTAGACAGATGCGCATCCAGACCAACTGACGTGTCTTTTAAGACGTTAAGGATCTGAAACAGACACGAAGACAAAGTTCATCAGTCAACCATGTATTTTCACGGACAAGCACAATCTTAAAGCAAAAAGGAAAAGAGATAGATCGATGTTAGAAGATTGTTCAGGTAGCACCCAGGGGTGTTGCCGAGGAGGTGGTCGTTGTACAAAAATGCTCTGCAAAACGATCATCGGAGATCCGTGGCGAAGAACGGATAAACTTTTCTATGAAAAATAAGCAGCAACTACATTCAGTTATTATTCACCAAAAATATTATCTAGGAAAAACAATGTCCCTTGTGACTACTGATCATTATACATATCTAGTGTACACCATGGATATTAACTAACCCCTCACCTCATTTCTTGAACTTACTGTGGTCTAGAAACGATAACTCACAACGTATGTAGGTAGGAATTCAATGTGCAAATCTCAGCCATGTAGAAAGAAAACGTTGAGTAAGATGTAAGAGTAATTTGCATATGAAAATGGAAGTTACTATAAACCAGTGAAGAGAGGAATCTCAAATCCAATACCATTTCCTCTATCATGATTTCCTCTACCCCTCGTCTCTGAAATGAGTGAACTTACCTATGGAGGGAAAATCCACAAAGCATTGGAATCAGTTTCTCGGTTCTTTGGCAACATATCAGTTTCTTCATTCTTGGCATGTGTTTTCTGGTAATGCCGAGCTACTGGCCAAGCGCGAAGCTGCATAACAACATTCTTCAGGAGTTTCAACCAATTAATTTCAAAATGCATATCACTTTAGAAGCAAATCCACTTAAGTTAACTTGAATGTGCACTATACTTGGAAGCAATTACACACTTCTAGATCCATCGTCAAACTATTTTGCCACAATAACTATTTACCTAGCAATGCTTCATTGTTAAAATCTCTCTTATTTTCATGCTTCATCAATCCCTGGAAATCAGGACTGCGAGATCAGTAAGGAATTTTATCTAAGACAACGGTTAAGATAATATAAACATAGTCAATCCTTGATACAATTTTTACACAGTCTGGGAAATTAATCCATAGTTTGTTCATACAAATAACTAAAGCATCACAATCAAGAATAACTCGATCAAAACTCATGTGCGTTAGTAGCATTAAGAATACAGCAAATCATATATTCAAGGAAATATTGAACATACAATGGAAACAAAATCCAGTATGTGTAGGCAAGCAAGAAAGCTCCTAGCTTGCAACCCATTCATGCATAAATACCCTACACTCGCATAAAGGTTGTGACAATTCTTGTTTGTCAATGATTTCGCTCCGGGCCACCAGTGCATCATTTATGCATGTGTCCATCGGTAATGCATAAACAACATGCATGGTAGACAAAAAAATCGAAAGTAAATTGCACTGTTGAACATATGGTAGCAGGACCGCAAGTGGCATCAGTGAGAGCACGTACATAGGCAACAAGTGGCAAGGTCATTTGGCCAAACAAGTACAACCTGTATGTGTCAGTTGAGTTTAGAAGCACCTACTATAATTATCTCCCTTCTATTATCCCAACAATGTGGAAGAGGACTTGACATTGTAGGAGAAGGCACCACCTGAATCACAAATTGGAACGGGGCGACCACGGATCAACCTTATCACACTTGTAACACGCATATGGGATGAGTTTGCTGACGGTCTGATGTATGTTAAGTAGGAAATATCAGTTTATGGTTTCAATAACAACACCAGAGAGAAGAATAGCAATCTAATGGCCAAAAAAATCAACCTGCTCAGCGTGAATGATCTCCTGATTCGAGAGTGGCGTCGAATTTAGGGCGCTGGCTACCACCGAGCCGTGGAGGATGATGTTGCTGCAGGATTTTGAGCATTAGGGCTCTAGAGGAGGGCTGTGCCAGAATGAAGCCACTTGACCCAAGGATGTGAAGAGTGGGGCGGCAACGTATACATCGGCAGTGGGTCGAAGAGCAACACAGGGGAGGTGCGATTCATCGTGCAGAGCTTGGAGGCAAGATGTTGCCACGGAAGGGAGCAGTGCTCATAAGGCCCCGTGGCCGGCAGAAGAGGCGGCCAACGGTATAGCCTAGCTAGTCAAGAAGGCACCGACCGGTGGTTGTAGTATGCGAGCGGTAGCATTGGGAGGTCAGGCCTCAGGCGGCGGAGGTCGGAATTGAGCTTGATCGCCGGCGACCATGGAGGCGTTGTGGCGTGCCGGGAGACCAGGTGGAGTTGGGGAGGACGGACAGGGTGCGTGTTCGTGAGACGGCTGGCGAACCAAGGCAAGCGTGGGCGGAGAGAGGTTGGACGAAGGCGCAACGGTGTGGGGAGGTAACCGGCGAGATGGCTGACGTGTTCGCACAGGCTCGACGGGACGGGCGGTGTCGTCCACGACCAGGACCTTGCCATATGACCACGAGGCGAACGAGAGGAGCGGCGGCGGCGATATTTCGAGGGCAACGAGATTCATTGTGCAGGGGAGTGTGCGGGGCGGGGCCGCGTCCACGACCAGACTACAACCAACGAGGAGGAGAGTGATGCCGGCGAATTTTCTCTCGTGTGGGGAGAGAGACGTGATCCGGTGATGGGGGCGTGGGACGCGCGTTCGTGGGTCGTGGAATAATGTTTTCCTTTTCATTGTTTTTTTCGTGGATAGGATAATCGGTGCGGGGAAGGAGAAAGGGCAGGTCGACGTAACAAGAGAGGTGCGATCATACAAGGTAGTTGGAGGTGGGGGGATCGAACGAGGTGGTCGAACCATCACGACGTTTGATCCCCCTTTAATAGTAGAGATTAATATTATATTAATAATAGTAGACTAGCAAACATGCCCGTGCGTTGCAATGGGAGAAAACAATCGTCACACACCTTTACCCATAGAGCATGGCTAAAGACCTCATCCTCATGTCCGCATCCTCCATCTCAATGTAACACCAGACCCATGTTTCCGCTTGTCATCTTTGTCATCCTTGTCGTCGGTGGCCATAGTACTAGTTGTCACTAACCAAGGTTGGCCAGGTCCAATAGCTAGATTGTCGACACTAGTAGAAAACAGGGCTTCGGTAGAGGCCTGGGCAAGGGCATCAATCCCGGTTCACCTCACGAACCGGGACCAAAGGGGGCATCAGTTCCGGTTCGTGAGACCAGGGCGCCGGACGGGCCTCGTCGGCCATTGGTCCCGGTTCGTTTGACCCCTTTGGTCCAAGTCCCAGACACGAACCGGGACCAGTGGGCCTTACTCTTGGCCCACAACCTTTAGTCCCGATTGTTGGCAGGAACCGGGAACAAAGGCCAGTCTTCTGTCCCGGTTCTAGCCACAAACCAGGACTAAAGAGACTCCTATATATACCCCCTGTCCGCTCACTGATCTGTCCGGCTCACCGCTATATATACCCCCTTTCTTTTTTTATTGATATTTAAAATTTTAAAATTATTTATATTTAAAGTCTCATGATCATCACGCGACTAGTGTTTGAAAATTTTCAAACATTTAGAAAAATTTCACAAACATTTTATTTAAAATGCATGCACAATTTTTATGCAATCAAATATATTGAAACATTGCACTAATGCTTTTTTGACATAAACATTTTAAATATAAAAATGTTTGTTTAGAATCTTTCATAATAAAATGAGTGTACAAAAGGGAAAAATTGAAACAACCAACAATCAAAATGAAGCAAACGAAGCAGCGTCACACGCATCTACGTTTCTTGGGCCAGCCCATTTACTACAGCACTGTTGGCATGCTCGAGTTAAAATACACATTACACAAGTAATAGTGTTCCCCCCTCCCCCTGGGCGCTCCCCTAAAACCCTCATTACGCACTCAATTTCAACTATCAGGAAAAAAATCCTGAGAAAAACTTCCTATCTATTCATGAAACATTGTAGTAGTATAAAGAACATCATAAGTAATTAAAACTAGCAGTGTGCCCTGCGCATTTGTGCGGCTAGATTTTTAGCATTTATTTGCATGCGTCGTTTTAGATTTTCATAGGGTCTCCAGGTCATAAGTTTTCCCATTACTTTCCTATGAATATGCTATATAAAATTTTAGTATTGTAAGCGAGCAGTTGATAAATTGAAACTTTTTTCTTTTACAATAAAGATATCATTAATCTATTAGCAAGTAATTTTAGAAATTTAGGCAGCACAGATTATTGCCGCTCTTGGTCTATTTTTTCATTCATCATGGGTTGGCAACGACCGTAACGAAGGCATAATTCTATATGATATTTCAAACCGATAAAATAAACCTCAACCAAGAGCTAAATCTAAATATGATGTCTTCCATCCAAACATGTTTTTTCGTCCTTTGTATGCCTCACCATTACCGGTATGGTGGCTCATGCATTCATGCCCACAGATTTCATACGTATTGTCGACCTGAGTATAATTTTTTTCCAGTAATTTGCCCTTATCAAAAACATATTTATAAGTCAATTGGAGTCAATACTCCCCCTATTACTACCACATCTATATTTTCACGATAGGGCCCTTTCTTTTTGAAAGAAATCGCAAGGTGTAATCAATGTGGATTATTTTATATATTTATGACAATAAATTTGCTCATGACATATAGTAACATTTTCTAGGTCCTTACTCTCCAATTAAATATCTTAGATGTTGTTTCATGGCTATCTAATATGATTGATTCTCATAATTTATATAAAATAGATCTTACTGGTTAGTTGGTTAATTGGTGCCATCAGTAATGATGGTATTGCATGCACTTCATGCGATATAGATAGCTACAGATTGATTTATCAAAGATGATTGGGCTACTACTACACGTATACCTTTTAATTTAAGTTTTTAATCTCATCTATCATAAATAGGATTCTTCATCTCGGTTTCTTGGTCACCGGCCCCGTTAGCTCCTTAATATCATGAGCTAATAGAATTTGGATTTGGATTTTTCTTCAACAATATATACTTGTATTCCGTGGGTACGCCCCATGACATGTCTTAATGGCTATAGAATTTGGATTTTTCTTCTGCACATACATGCAAATATGAACATATGTCTCAGTCCATCGTATTTACACAATCATATCGACCATTTTACCACTCCATCTTTTACCATGTTCTAATATCACCCTCCATTTTCCCAGGAATAAAATCTAACTCAATTTGTTTGCTCATCATTCCATTGGTCTGCTTCAATAGAATTACTATTACCAATCAAATTGCTTAAACTTACATAACTGGGATATTATAAAGGAACTCGAGAGCCATCCAACTTCTCCATGATGGTAATGAGTGTCGCTCTCGCATCTTCCTTATTTATTTTCAAAAGTAAATTGTGACTCAACTTTTTCCTCGACACTCCATAATTCTCTCAACACAATTACTGCTACAAACGAAACTCTTAAGGATACATCATTGGGATATTCATAGGTTCTCCAAGAGTTGTGCGACTTTGGGTTGATGGTTGCAAGTGGCCTACTCTTAATAAAATAACTAGCACATATGCCCGTGCGTTGCAATGGGAAAAACTAATATTTTGTGCAAGCATAATGTCTCACAGCCTATATATGACAAAAAATATATATTTAGAAACTACATCCGTGTAGAAATCTAGTGATGTACTTTTCATGACATGTAACACATATTTAATTCCTCAAATCGATGACCTAGAGGTAGACGAATGACTCATATACCGAGATGGAGGTAGTACCTCAAATCCTTCATGTAGAATTTATTAAGAACACAATTTTTCTTTTAGTTATTCCACCGGTTTACCCATAATCCTTTCTTTAATTAGTCACATCCATTTAAGTATTCTATTTAGGCACAAAATCCTTCCTTTATTAGCTCATTCGCTTAATTAGCTCACCCTAAACATAATGACTGCCACTCATATATTTAGAGTGAATTGGCATTACTAAATAGAAAGGCGCATAGGTCCTATGTTAAATTCCCACAATGTTGATTTATTTAGACCCAATTATTTTTCACGGTCTCTATGAAAGCCCATAAAAGGCCCGTCAACATACAAATACCTGGCCCAGATCACTTAACGTGTATAAACCAAACGAAAAGTACTAAACCAAACCAAGAATACCTATTCCCTTCCACAATGTTGATTTATTAGACCCAATTATTTTCCACGGTCTCTATGAAAGCCCATAAAAGGCTCATCAACATACAAGTACCTGGCCCAGATCGCTTAACATGTGTAAACCAAACGAAAAGGACTAAACCAAACCAAGAATATATATTCCCTTTAATAGTAGGTATAGATATATTGCTCCATATGTTCCAAAATTTACTATTCACTAAATTATTTCTAGTTTCGAATCCACAATTTTATTTAATGATTCTAATTTAAGATAAATCAAAAAATAAATGGCATTCGACATAAAAATATTTTGTAATATGATATCATTCTTGCATATCTAATCCATACACTTTGCCTATATTTGTAAAGAATTTCAAACATTGATTGAGCATTTAGTTGTGCGCCTTATATTTTGAGATGGATGGAGTGCTTTTCTTTTCCATGTACTTTTATTTTCTATGCTTTCACGTGTTCCTTCACATGACTATTTGTTATGAAAATTGCTTAATTTATACTATCTCTCTTTGTAATTAGCATTCACAAAAAAACATTGTAATTAGAACACACATCATGATTCATTTGAAAAGATATGTGAGAATAGAAATAAATAGTTCACACTTAGATGTTCATGTCTTTTAAGTATCAGCTTTCTGGTTTTGATTTATTGATGCTTACATCCTATTGTGGGCATACTATATTATTAATAATGTATTTTGTTAAATGTGAAGCGCTAATGTAGATGTATATAGATTTTCGTTAACGCAAAAAAAGAGTCTGGATTGATTAATTTGCTGGAATCATATCCCAGTTTATTTTGTTGAAATTGTAGTTCGCATCATGAGATGTAGCACTGTGATCGGACTCTTGTTTTATAGGAGGGCGCTCACACTCGCTTATTTTGTTGAAATTGTAGTTCACATTGGCAGTGATGCTTTCTTCTTTTTTAAGCCGTTGGCAGTTGTACACTTTGCAATGGCAAAGTACGTTCATGCCATGTTCTGTTTTAGCCGTTCTATTTTTCAATTTTGTTTATCTAATCTATTTCTTAATCTTAGAGAAAGTTTGTTATGACAATGTAGTGCATGAATTATTATTTTTAGCAACATGTAGAGCACTAATTATATTCGCTGGAAAAAAAATTAGCGCAAAAAAAGTCAAAGCCCGGACTGATTTGCTGAAATAATAGAGCACATCAACCCACGTACTTATTCTGCTTGGACGCTTCTTCTTTTTTACGGTTGGGAGCGTTATGATGGGAGTCTTCCCTACTGTATTTTTCCTACTTGGACTCTTACCTATTTGGTGCATAGCTGCACCAACGGTGGTCTCTTTTTTTATGCACCAACGTAGGCTAGTCTGACTTGATTCGGACTAACTTTTTGATAGGAAGTCATCTGAGTTTTTTTTTACCAAAGCAAAGACATGTTGAACTATTAGTACGTGACACGTGATGTGTAAAGTTGTGTGTAGACAAAAAAAATATGTTACACTACTTCTTTTAAATCTTGACCATTAATATTAGAAATTTACGATCGTGATAATACAATCTATGTGGACACACATGATGCTTTGTTAATAGATAGATAATAGAAGATTACATCCAAGTCTATAGACCAGAAAGCCAGGACAAATAAGAACTAAAAGGAACCAAAGGCGCGCCGCCGTCATCACCCCTTCCTCAACGGAGACAAGCAAATATTGTTGTTGTAGCCAGATAGGAATTTGTCGCGTGAAGCCCCAATGGACCATCATAGCAGAAAGACAACCGTCAATAATGAAGAGAAGCGTAGATTGGAAGTACCCAACCTATAGACACACGAATACTGACGAAGGATGACCGGATCCTAGCAGATCAACCGAAGACAAACGCCGATTAAATCATGTGAGATTAACTAGAGACGCACATCCATGCACCCTCCGACGACGATAGAGGCACCATCGGGACGGAGACTAGGCAAGGAGAACCTTATTTCATCTTTAGAAAATCACTGTCGTTGTATTCCTAGGCAGGACACAAACTCTAAATAGACTCAAAAAGACATCTGAAAATGGCGGAGGAGCCCTCCTGCAGGAACAGGCCGTTATCCATTGTGCTTCCATGGCCCTAAGGCCACGGGAGGCGAGGCAGATCCATTGGCATCGATAGAAGGCGGCTGGAAAACCCTCGTCTCCTTGGAGCGCAAGTATGTGGAAAATGTTTTGGTCCTGTTGATAACCACCGATGAGATGTTAGAGATAGATCTATCAATCTATAGAATATTAAGGTTGTACCATTTTTCTCAACAACGAAAAACAGATAACATGTTTTGGTACCAATAACTTGACATCCACTTTGCCAACAAACCTGTGGTTGGATTGATAGAGGACAGTGGTATCCCCAGCCCACCAGGGTTCATGTCTTGGTACTCGCATTATTTCTGGTTTTATTTCAGAATTTCCAACGATGCGCTTTCAGTGGGAGGAGATATTCCCCTCGACGATGAGGTGCGCCTACGTTGACTTCGTAAATGTAAAGATGATATGTCGGCTCAGTCTCTCGAAAACAAACTTGACAGCCAATGTAGGGTGTCCGTGTGTGCGTTCATAAGGATGAGCGTTTGCGCGTATGTATGAGTGCTTGCGTCTGTACGGTGTTCAAAAACAAACTTGACAGCCACTTTCTTTTGTCTTGTACGCACATGGTTTAGACAACTTTGCAAACTCGAATTATTCTTTTCTGAAGTTTAGTCAAGTACAATGGAATAGGAATGCAGTCCCATTTGCTGTATAGTATATATGGAATGATATACATACGCAGTATGCATGTGAACACTAGGCGATTTCATTTTTGGAAAGTAATAGTGCAGTACGTGTGTGCACTATGAAAGCTAACACTAGTCTTTTTCATTTTTGGAAAGTAATAGCGCCGGGTATGCCTTGACGATGGGTGCTAACTGCTAGCTGTCCTCAACGTTCGTTTGGTTTCAAGTTCTTCCAAAAATATCACCCAGCGAACGCATCAAACCTTGTACGTATTCACACAACGTTTGAAACTTCTGCAAGACACGCCAAGAATATGTATAATATATAGCCACCATCCAATCCATCCAGACGCAAGCACACAAAAAGCATTGGATTGTAGCCCGCAGCTGTGCCTGCGTGTCCCACAGAAAGAAATACCTCCTCCATCCACCACCCACCTGAAAATAGTCATGGCGGACCTGGTGTTCTGGAAAAACCTCCCATATGATATCACGAGGAAGATCAGTGAATCCTTCCTGGCAACGGACGATATCGACCACTATGTCGCCTTCCGGGCTGTCTGCAGCAACTGGCGCCGAGCCACAGACTCCACTGCGGATGCCACAGATCCCAAATTCATGCCCAGCAAGTGGATCATGCTAGAGCACTCCATCCACGACAATGACCGGGTGACCTTCTTCAACCTTAGCACAGGCCGCCTCCTCCCCAAGAAAATCCCCACGGAGGTCCGCAGCATGCGGTACTTTTTCGTCGGCGTCACGAAAGGCGGACTCTTCGTGCTAGGGCAGAGAGCGCAACCATACCAAACTCGGGTGCTCAACCCTTTCACGGGCTCCATGGCTCGCTTCAAGGTGCGTATACCCATGGAACGGGTGAGCTCGGTTGTCGTGACAGCGTCTCCAATGATGGTGTTCATCTCCGACCTGCTAAACTTTTGCGTGAGGTGGGCTGATCAGGCAAGCAAGGAATGGCACTTCGCTTTGGGTTTTGGAGAAGGGGAGTTCAGGAACGGGGATTGGGGCTTTGGTGATGGTCACATGAACTTGACATCCTTTGCTGGCTCCATGTACATCACCAATAAGTATGGATCCATCATATCAACAATCAATGACGTGTACAAGGAAAAGGAAGGTAACAAATGGAAATGCTCCACGGGGACAATCTCCATGTTCACCACCATTGTCGGCCCAAATCTTGAGCTAGCCCACGAGAGCAATAACTTCTATCTCGTGGAATCTGAGGGGGAGCTTCTGCTAGTGATGGGTGGGCGAGTATGTAATGGCATGCCGGTGGTCTACAAGGCGGACACCGTGAACAAGGTGCTCGTGCCGGTCAGAAGCATCGGTAGCCGCGCGCTGTTTGTCAGCTCGCGCAGGTGCCTCTCCATCGACACCACGAAGTCCAACAAGTTCCACTCCATTGAATCCGGCACAATCTACTACGCGTATCCCTCCAAGTTCAGAGCTTATGATCAAGGGAGTCTCACTGGCAGTGGATGGGAAGAGGAGCCCAAGTACGTATGTGAATTTGCAACAAATCCTTTCTCTAAAATGGCTGAGCTGTTGGCGAATTACTGCACTACTATCGAGTACTCTGAACTAGAGATGCTGCCGCCTTACGGTGAGGAGGGCTACACTTACTATGAGTATGGCAACCCATCAGACTAATGCACGGGATGATCTGTGGGTATCATGCAAATGAGAAGAGAAGAGCTAATGCACCAACTTGCTGTTTTTTATACTCAAAACTGCATGCATAGAATACTTTGTCTAACTTTGTGAGGAGTATTATAAGTTTGTAATCACCTTGTTTGTTTTTCTCAAACATTATTGGGTTGTTTTTGGTTATTTCATCTACATAAAACATATTCACTGGTTCATGCAGAAGTGAGAAGTGCACACCTGACTATTCAGAGGCTATTGCTACCAGTTCCACCAGTGAGTCATATAGTTAATATAGTCCACTTTAACTATAGATAATGTGCCTTTACCATAGACCATGATTACTTATGCTTCAATGCTAGCGAGTCAGATAGATCTGAGGAATGATCAGTCGGCGTGATAAGATACTTACTTCAGCTCTGAAGTTCAAGTTTTTTAATTCAAATTGCAATCCATCAATTACACTATCGAATTGATAGAAAACGACGAGGGCTGTGATCCGTAAATATAGAGTCGAGATATATCAACCTTGAAGATTCCAATAGCATAGCGCTTGGTTAATTTGGATGGCAGACTATGAGATACTAGTCGTCAACCTGTGCAGTTGCACAGGCTAGCTATTTGCACAAACATATGGATGTTTTAAAATTCGATTTCTTGTTTGAGTATCCGTTTTCAAGAATGAAATATTAAACTTCCGAACATATAATAGTTTGAACCAGAATTCATAGGTCCAGAATGTATACAACTATTCAATTGGTTCTTCATTTGAATTCTTTGTCCATGTCCTTCTTTGGTCACTAAGGAACTTATGTTTTGTCAGTCGTGAGGCTCATAAAAAATTACATTGTACACATGTGGCAAAACCAATTTCCATTTTCTCTAGCAGCCAAGCACAATACACAATAGTGTGGCGGATGTAAATTAAAAATATGCATTATAGTAGAAACAGAGGCAGAGCTCATGCCATGGGCCTTAAAAAAAAGAACTGAGGCAGCAATATTCTCATTTTCAGTTTCTCTATATTTTGTTTTCCTCTCTTAACGAATTCCGCATAGCTCCTGCCTTTATCCTAAAAAAGAAATGGAGGTAGCAAATTGTTTCAGTCGTAGCTCTGAGCCTGAAATCTTTCTTTTAGTTTCGGCCGTCTTATCAGTTTATTGTCAGATAAAGTTTTACATGAGTATCTTACAGTCTAGCATATATAGAAGAATCATAAAATATGAAAATTACAATATGATGGTTATTTTCTCAGTGCAAATGTCCAAACATGATGCAGCAGCGCACCTAGCTGCAGTAATACAGCCCTTTTTGAAGACGAATACACCATGCAATCAGGCCACTTCAGTTACAAATTTTGTTAAAACCCCCTTTGTCGCAGAACATATAAAACCTGTTTTGCCAGCCTAAAGCCATGTGACGCAAAAAAATTGTGGAAATTGAGTTGGCATTCCAGTGAGCGTGGGGAGGAAGATCACTGAGGAAGCCATCGTGATCACCACCAACTGAGCCATGCCTGCCTATCTGACAATAATTTTCTTCCTTTGTCCAAGAAGAGAGCAACAGCAACTGTAGTTATCAATGTAAGCATTGTTAACCGTGTTTGATCTATTCCATGGTGCAACCATAGAAGCATATAAAGCGATTCATAATGATTGTGCTTATGCTAAATCCTCCATCGGCCATCATGAAACACAAAATTTTCAGGAGACCACCATCAGGTTTAATCTTGTACATCATAAAAATGGATTTGTGGTCTGAACAAATATGACATAGTGGAATGGAAAATAAACATTATATAATTGCTAGTGCCATATATATCTGAATTTAAGATTAAATTTACCCTAAGCTGGGAGAACCATATCAGTTAGTTTCTCATTTCTGGTTTCAGAAAATTGCAGAATCTGATTTTAGTGCTGACACTTGGAGTGCTCCTTATAAAATATGAGTGAATACTGTGGAAACTAGAACGGCTGAACTTGATCTGTGTTTTTAAACAAATAAAGGCTCTTATGTTAGGATATTCCTCCTACTACAACACTTTGATTTACTTCACTTGAACAAAGCACCAACCTTTTATCTCGTCTAGTACGCATGAACGCCACAGTAACAGATCTGCACAATAAAGAGAGGAACAGAAAGACACGGATATGATAGAACCATGCATGTCAAATAATCCATGCTTATAATTGATAGTTTATGGGTGTTAATAATTTCACATAGAACGTCGACTCGGCGCATCAATTATGTGAATCGCAGAGCTGGTAAGTAGTCGCTATGCAGGCCCGTCAACTGAATGCTTCCTTAAATAAAAAAGTAAACCTAAATTGCTCATGCGTTCATATGAAACCTCAATGTTGATATTTTTGTTTATTTTCCACTTTGAAACTTCTACCTTCTTTCAGTTCACAAAAAGGAGATTTTAGGAAATTGATTCATATGCATGAATGATGGTTTATATATGTGCACATATATTCTGCATGCATAGAACATGGGAGAAAATCATCAATAGAGGAAGCGAATTCTCCATGACAGTCAGTTCAACAGCATTACACATGAAGTTTGCTATCTCACTCCCCATCCTTTCGTCATCATCAGTAAATGCCACTCCACAGTTCTGTTTCTTCCAGCTGCCAGTTCACTTCCTGAAGAGAACATCCTATCCAATAATATGTGCTGAAGTTTGAAGTCGATGTAAAAACTCCACAATTTATAATGCTTGTAAAAGTTCATGTTATTCGACCAAGGACGTCAAACAAAACACTTCTGCACATCCAACTGATTCACACTGAACATAAAATTCTGCGCTGGTGCAGCTGTGCATCGTGCGGCCGTCCGTCCATTCCACGAAGTACCAGTATAGGATGACTTACTCGCAAGTCGCCGCCTTGGACATCTTAATAAGGGTTCTGCATATCCAATTCATCCACACTTGACATAAAAGTTCTGCGCTGGTGCACCTGTGCATCGTGCGGCCGTCCGTCCATCCCTCGAAGTACCAGTGTAGGATGAGTTACTCGCCATCGCCGCCTACAGAAGAGACAGTGTCCTGAGATTTCCTTTTGCTTTATTTCTTTGGGTGACATATTCTCAGGGAGACTATTTCTGGACTACAAAGTCTTTCAAAAAAGGATCTAGCCTCGCCGCCATCAGTGAGGCGCCCATAGAAGCACTCTAGTAGTGTAAGCCCATGCTAAGCAGAAGAGAACACGACCAAATCTGCTCTTGCAGTAATGCAAGAACAGGAAGGGGAAAACGGCGGCCGCGAGGAATCGAGGGGCAGTTTTTCCTTCGGGTAAATAGGATGGAAAGAAATCTGTAGTGATTTTAGGAGAGACGTTTTTTAAACCTAGATGAAGAGGGGAGTCGTGAGAGGTTGGGAGAGGAGAGAGAGAGCGAGAGAGAGAGAGTTCTTGTGAATTCAATGTTACGTGAGAAATTGAGTCATAGGAGATTGACCCAACTAATCGTGAGAGATTTGGAGATAGACACGAGAGATTACTGAGAGACGTTAGAGAGAGAGGTGAATACATGATCTTTTTTAGATGGAGACAGAAGTTTCTTTAGATAGATTGAAATAGAAATTGTTTGGATTCAAGACTTTTTTATGGAGGAATTAATGAGTAGATCTACACTGAAATAATATGACATATGTGTCACTAGAGCAAGCTATAGATCATAGGCTAGGGTACCACTTAGTTGTCACCGGTCAAAGAAAGGTATGACATTGCTTCTCTTGATGGCTCAGTTGAGATGTCGGAACCACATCCTAAACTCAAATAGATTTCAAAAATATGAGAAATGTTACAACTCCAATAGATTTAAGAGGTTTCAATACTCCAAGAATTTAAAACTAGCCATGAAAGTGTAACTTGATGGAGAGGACGAGAGAGCACATTTGGATTGGGCGGAGATTGACAAACTTATGTTGTATAATATTCCAAAACAATGATGTCACCAACTATTGTTGTGCCACAAAGATTAATACAATGCTATTATACATATAAAGATCGAACATTACCCACTATGTTCTGAGCATATGAATTGCATTCACATGTATTCCACTATACTATGCGCTAGCCTGTGAAGATGCATGGGTCGACGACTAGTTCGTATAGATATAGATAGATAGATAGATAGATAGATAGATAGATAGGTGAGCATAGATGCATACATACATATACAAGAATTAAATTGGCTAAACAGGGGCTGCTCCCGTGCGTTCCCAGCACTGGGCGTCGTTGCTCCCATCAAGCGACATCTGTCCCTGGGTTTCACCATGGTTTTCTCCTGATTTTGTAGCGCTTTTTTCTTTGGACCGATCTGGTCGGCAGATATTTTCTTCCGCTCCCGACCTATCCCGCATTCTCTAGAAAACTCCCAATTGCCGTTCGCGCACATCCTCTCCCTTCCTCCTCCCACCTTCACACGTCCTACACTTTCCTCTCAAATTTCTCCCCTTCGTTGCAGATAGGGCAGAGGAGCCATGCAGCTACGCTTGCACGGCGGAAGATCAGGCGCGGCCTCCCGGCGATTAGTCGTTATTCCCCTCCTCCTCCTTCTCCACCAACACAACCTCCCATCTTCCTATTCCACTTCCCACGCCCGAGCACGCCTCATCTGCCTCCGCGCGCACCATGGATGCGCACAGGACCAGCGACACCGCACTGCCAGCCTCTCCATCTTTTTTCCTCTCTTCCCTCTTCCCTCCTCCCCCTTTACCATATGCCCGAGCTTGCGGATGAGCTCCACTTCAGCACCACCGGAGCTCTACACTGTACGCGGGCGGCGGCACGGGATGCTCGTGGCGTGGCTGAAGCAGGAGGCGAACACGACATTACTAACGACGACCATGGACCTGGGCGCCCCTGCTCGGGGTAGTGGAGCGCTGGGTGGTGTCGTTGTACGCTCCTTTATATATAGCAGCTGTTCCTGGTGGAGGACGGCATGATGGACCTGGTGAGGACGGGGCAAATTCATATGTTCAGAAACTTTATCTGTTGGTTGCATTGCAAATCAATGTAATAGCTAACTGACGAGTTTCAAATACACATTCTATATCCAGGTATTATAAATATGCTAGCAAAATAAATACAGGATATTGTCCTTACACCTATGCAACTGTCTCACATGAGTTTCACATTCCCCGTGCAGCCGCAGATTAAATGGCGATAAAAGAATCAGAGCAGTAGCTTGATGAGGAGCTGAAGGACATCAGGTTCAGAGTCTTTATTATTTAGTTTGAGCACCCACGTGGCACCACTTAGAAACGGCCGTACTTGATTCTGTTGATAAATCAAATAGCTGGTAATTAGTAACTTCAACCCAACCTTTTTGGGCTTTCTATTTGGCAGGTCAATATCATTGCAAGAAAAGATTTTTGAGCAGAAGCTGAAACCTAAATTAGTGCAAGATTTGATATATTTTTGGAATTGGCTCGAAGAACAAGAGGTGAGAGAGAAGTGATCACCGAATGTCAGCCGATCTTCAAACGTATCAAGCTTTTGTAACATCGTCGGCATTAGAGGGGGCAAGAGAAGTAGTGTATATTTTTTTGTTAAATATTAATTATGATTGGCAGTATGCTGGTTTGTAATTATTATAGTTCAGTTATTAATTTTGTTTGTAACTAGCACAGTGGCGCGCTCGTTGTGCGGGCTAGAATTTTAAAAAGTTTAACAATACAGATATATTAGTTGATTTGTCTAAAGAAAAATTGAAATCATATGACATTTATAAAAACTAGTTGACTGCCCTTCCGTTGCTACAGGAGAACAAGCGGATACATAGAGAAACTAATAATGTTATGCTACCCTCCGTCATGTCACCTCCCCCACATGATACGGATTTACAGCTGAAATCCACTATATATCTCGTTGTGTTCGGTGTGCAATCAGCGTGCAACTTCTGAATGTTGGTATCTTTTTCTAACACCCCTTCTTTTTTATGGGAAAACATTATGAAAACTTTATTCATTGGTAAAAATAGTTAAATCAGCTATCGGATCAATATTTAAGTCATGCAGATCCTCATATCAAACATGATGGTGTCCCTCTGCATTAGAAGTTGAAGTATGAGCAACTCTATTGATTTATTTAGGATTAAACACAAAGATTAAATTGAATAAAACCTCTGGCAAGAAAAGTGCGCTCTTCATAAATCATCGCGCTTGGCCAATAGAGTTTCCTCCACCCTGCATGATCTCAACCACCTACATGCAGTTGCTATTGACAATTAGGTTGTTGCATCCGACTTGTAAATCACAATATAGATAGGTACTTGTACTTAAAGCTTTGTGCTTTCTATTTAAGAAGTAAATAGACGTATACATGCACACAAGTATCACGTGAATAAGCTTATCCAATATGGTTCATCTTATTCATCGGTAGCACTCTAATGCAATAATAACTATTCTACCAAACAATGAATCTTGTCATACCATATCATTTTGCATTATGAAAAGCACAAATATTGACTTTTGGGAAAACATATATCCAACACTATTGTGAGATGGGAGTTTTGTAATGGAAAAAAATCTCAAGAGGTTAGTCACGCCTCTTTCATAATCTGAGATGTTGAAGCTAATCATGTTCGTACTACAAAATGAAGAGCAACCCAATGCATCACGATAGCAAAACAAAGTGCACTGTGTACTTATGTATCAACAGTAGTAAATGATATATGGCCATGAGGATAGAATATAAGAGCATCTCCAGCCAACGTGCAAGATTAGCCTCAAGCTTAAAAAAATGACTATATTCCGCGTGCGCGACCGAAACTGGCACTCCAGCAGACGCGCTAAAATCCCGCGCGTGGCAAAGTAGGTTAAGCACACTGGGGAAAACGGCATCGCGCGTTGCTTATTTTGGGCGCCCGCTCGCGTGCTACAAAATCTGGGCTGCTGCAGGTGGGGCCGCCGGATTGGGCACCATGTTTTTGCGTTTCTCGTAAAGCAAAACACCAGTCCAGCACGCTAAAACGCTAATTCGGCGCTAGAAAAAATTTAGCGGGCCGCACAACCGCACATCTGTTTGAGATGCGCCAACACAATATAGGTAGTGTATTAAGTAATCAAGGGTAAAAAAGTGCAATGCTGCGTGCTTAGCCCTTGGTCTTAGGTTGTTAGCAAAACAAATATCACGCTCTCTTTTCAGGAACGGAGTGTAGTTACTATCTACACAAAAAATTAGTTAGGCTTATGAACACAAAAATGAAGAGCGGACGCTGCAAAATTCATGTCTTGGAGAGCCATGCTTACTTTTGAGAATATAGAGAAATGTAACAGAGCAACTATATTTTTTCTCCAAGTTGTTTCAAATTTCAGAAAGTGGTAGAGATTGATCTAGCTCATGCGTATCTTATGTAGATTGACGTGGTAATCATCCCATACAATGGTACTATGTAATTCTAGAGTTTTTCTCACTTCTTTAACGATATGGTACATGCAACAGAGGAAGTTGATGCGGCAACCCACGCTCTCTTGATGCAACATTAGAAACGCCGACAAATATAAATGCTATGTGTTTCTTTGGTTCTGGAAGTTGTGTTAACAATTTTATCTTCCGGTTCATTTATAATTGGTCCAAAACTAATGTGCTAACAAATACAAATGATCTAGGAGATGTATCTTAATAGGGTAACAAAAAATGGAAATTCTGAACAAAATGCAAACTAAAAATTGTGTTAATCCCACTCTCAAGTGATGTGTAATTGGCAGGTCTCGGAAGAACAAAAGTGACTGGAAATTATATGGCAGATATTGCAGTAATTTACATAAAATCAGCAGATCTAGTGCTCTATATTATCTCATTTCACCCTTAAAGTTGGTTGCAGAACAACAAAAAACAAGAGTCGAGAAAAAGTAAGCGTTCAAAGGAGATGCACAAATATTGTTTACAAGTATCATAGTTTCAAAGCTCAATACATATTTTTAAAGTGCTTTTGGGCTTTTGGCCTCTGGTTAAAGCACACAAAACATGCAATGCATTAGTCTGAGTAGAACATCTGAACTTCTTCTCTAATGAAACGAAGGTATGGAGAATGAATAATACTGCTTTAATTTACCAAGAACATATGCCTATAATGTGTTGCTTTGATGATGAACATGTTCCTTTCAGAAATAATAATATGTATCAAGCACACTTATGTAATCTAATTCCAAACACAAGCTCGGAAGTTGGATCAGAAAATGTTAGCATGTTTGAGGTGATTTGTTGTAGCATCTGAGGCAGAAAAAAACATTACTTAATATTAGATTCAATGTAAATAAAAATGGAACTCCCTTTTGTTAAGTTGGTGAGGAAAAAGAAACGAATATATAAGAGTTTAGTTACTTGAGTGCACACCAAAGTGTAGTTGTTATGCAAGTAGTATTAAGTCCATTGCTGGGGATTGCGAGCTAGATAAGAATTATCTAACCATCAGATCTCTGATTTCATGAGTATCAAACATGTGGAATGCAAATGTAGCCTAATACAATCTACTTCAGCTATGCATCTACCCAAATTTAAAAAAAATCAAAGAATGAAAAACAAAATACAGTCCAAAAAAGTGAGACAATGATTTTTCTAATGATATATACAAGGGAATTTTAAATTATGCCCTTACACTTGGTTTTCATGCCATATTGAGCCAGCTACATGGAAGTATTCTCTGTGGCCATAATCATGATCAATATTACATGAAATAAATGATACAATTGTCCCAATTAATATTATCTTATTTATGAGAAATAATATAGCCTTCACAACTCATAGCTCATAGATGAAGCCATTAGTGACATCTCAACTCTGTGTAGTCATATTATTCACCAGCAGCTCTGATTAATTGTCGCTGCATTGTCTTTGTTCTTCCTAGAAGGAGCATGACGACATACCGGATCCCACTATGATCCAAACCACTTCTTGTACTATTTACCTATTTTAATTGAATGATGCTTACCACACCATTAGAGGGTGAACTTACTATAAACTTTAGGGTTTCAAAACAATAACTCTGAGCAGAGGAGGCAGATAGATATTCCCATTACCAGAATGTAAATCCTAGGGCAACGTCGAGCTGCTTCCAGGAGCGCACCTGTCCAGGATGTGGCATCCGCACATATTTGGTCGTCGGCATGGAGTTATCTATAATCAAAGCCAGTGAATTAGTGATTGCATTAGCCACAATTCATGCATTGAACTCCAATGTATTTATAATTTTTCTGTACTGTACAGTAGGTTATCATCTATTAAGGATAAATTGTTATATAATACATGGAAGCTTGAACAAGATGCGATTTTTTATACCTTAGAGATTAGACAGATGCACATCCAGACCAACTGACGTGTCTTTTAAGACGTTAAGGATCTGAAACAGACACAAAGACAAAGTTCATCAGTCAACCATGTATTTTCACGGACAAGCACAATCTTAAAGCAAAAAGGAAAAGAGATAGATCGATGTTAGAAGATTGTTCAGGTAGCACCCAGGGGTGTTGCCGAGGAGGTGGTCGTTGAACAAAAATTCTCTGCAAAACGATCATCGGAGATCCGTGGCGAAGAATGGATAAATTTTTCTATGAAAAATAGGCAGAAACTACATTCAGTTATTATTCACCAAAAATATTATCTAGGAAAAACAATGTCCCTTGTGACTACTGATCATTATACATATCTAGTGTACACCATGGATATTAACTAACCCCTCACCTCATTTCTTGAACTTACTGTGGTCTAGAAACGATAACTCGCAATGTATGTAGGTAGGAATTCAATGCGCAAATCTCAGCCATGTAGAAAGAAAAGGTTGAGTAAGATGTAAGAGTAATTTGCATATGAAAATGGAAGTTACTATAAACCAGTGAAGAGAGGAATCTCAAATCCAATACCATTTCCTCTATCATGATTTCCTCTACCCCTCGTCTCTACATGATTGAACTTACCTATGGAGAGAAAATTCACAAAGCATTGGAATCAGTTTCTCGGTTCTTTGGCAACATATCAGTTTCTTCATTCTTGGCATGTGTTTTCTGGTAATGCCGAGCTACTGGCCAAGCGCGAAGCTGCATAACAACATTCTTCAGGAGTTTCAACCAATTAATTTCAAAATGCATAACACTTTAGAAGCAAATCCACTTAAGTTAACTTGAATGTGCACTATACATGGAAGCAACTACACACTTCTAGATCCATCGTCAAACTATTTTGCCACAATAACTATTTACCTAGCAATGCTTCATTGTTAAAATCTCTCTTATTTTCATGCTTCATCAATCCCTGGAAATCAGGACTGCGAGATCAGTAAGGAATTTTATCTAAGACAACGGTTAAGATAATATAAACATAGTCAATCCTTGATACAATTTTTACACAGTCTGGGAAATTAATCCATAGTTTGTTCATCCAAGAAACTAAAGCATCACAATCAAGAATAACTCGATCAAAACTCACGTGCGTTAGTAGCATTAAGAATACATCAAATCATATATTCAAGGAAATATTGAACATACAATGGAAACAAAATCCAGTATGTGTAGGCAAGCAAGAAAGCTCCTAGCTTGCAACCCATTCATGCATAAATACCCTACACTCGCATAAAGGTTGTGACAATTCTTGTTTGTCAATGATTTCGCTCCGGGCCACCAGTGCATCATCTATGCATGTGTCCATCGGTGATGCATAAACAACATGCATGGTAGACAAAAAAATCGGAAGTAAATTGCACTGTTGAACATATGGTAGCAGGACCGCAAGTGGCATCAGTGAGAGCACGTACATAGGCAACAAGTGGCAAGGTCATTTGGCCAAACAAGTACAACCTGTATGTGTCGGTTGAGTTTAGAAGCACCTACTATAATTATCTCCCTTCTATTATCCCAACAATGTGGAAGAGGACTTGACATTGTAGGAGAAGGCACCACCTGAATCACAAATTGGAACGGGGCGACCACGGATCAACCTTATCACACTTGTAACATGCATATGGGATGAGTTTGCTGAAGGTCTGATGTATGTTAAGTAGCAAATATCAGTTCATGGTTTCAATAACAACACCAGAGAGAAGAATAGCAATCTAATGGCCAAAAAAATCAACCTGCTCAGCGTGAATGATCTCCTGATTCGAGAGTGGCGTCGAATATAGGGCGCTGGCTACCACCGAGCCGTGGAGGATGATGTTGCCGCAGGATTTTGAGCATTAGGGCGCTAGAGGAGGGTCGTGCTAGAATGAAGCCACTTGACCCAAGGATGTGAAGAGTGGGGCGGCAACGTATACATCGGCAGTGGGTCGAAGAGCAACACAGGGGAGGTGTGATTCATCGTGCAGAGCTTGGAGGCAAGATGTTGCCACGGAAGGGAGCAGTGCTCATAAGGCCCCGTGGCCGGCAGAAGAGGCTGCCAACGGTATAGCCTAGCTAGTCAAGAAGGCACCGACCGGTTGTTGTAGTATGCTAGCGGTAGCATTAGGAGGTCAGGCCTCAGGCGGCGGAGGTCGGAATTGAGCTTGATCGCGGGCGACCATGGACGCGTTGTGGCGTGCAGGGAGACCAGGTGGAGTTGGGGAGGACGGACAGGGTGCGTGTTCGTGAGACGGCCGGCGAACCAAGGCAAGCGTGGGCGGAGAGAGGTTGGACGAAGGCGCAACGGTGTGGGGAGGTAACCGGCGAGATGGCTGACGCGTTCGCACAGGCTCGACGGGATGGCGGTGTCGTCCACGACCAGGACCTTGCCATATGACCACGAGGTGAACAAGAGGAGCGGCGGCAGCGCTATTTTGAGGGCAACGAGATTCATTGTGCAGGGGAGTGTGCGGGGCGGGGCCGCGTCCACGACCAGACTACGACCAACGAGGAGGGGAGTGATGCCGGCGAATTTTCTCTCGTGTGGGGAGAGAGACGTGATCCCGTGATGGGGGCGTGGGACGTGCGTTCGTGGGTCGTGGGATAATGTTTTCCTTTTCATTTTTTTTGTGGATAGGATAATCGGTGGGGGGAAGGAGAAAGGACAGGTCGAAGTAACGAGAGAGGTGCGATCATACAAGGTAGTTGGAGCTGGGGGGATCGAACGAGGTGGTCGAACCATCACGACGTTTGATCCCCCTTTAATAGTAGAGATTAATATTATATTAATAATAGTAGACTAGCAAACATGCCCGTGCGTTGCAATGGGAGAAAACAATCGTCACACACATTTACCCATCACTAGTAGAAAACAGGGCTATGGTCCAGGCCGGCTCAGCCCATTAGTCCCGGTTCAGTCTAGAACCGGGACCAATGTGGGCATTGGTCCCGGTTCGTGAGCCTAGGGGGCCGGCCGGGCAACGTGGGCCATTGGTCCCGGTTCGTCTGGACCTTTTGGTCCCGGTTGGTGGGACGAACAGGGACCAATGGGCCTCGCTCCTGGCCCACCACCATTGGTCCCGGTCGGTGGCATGAACCGGGACCAAAGGCTCCCCTTTAGTCCCGGTTCAAGCCACCAACTGGGACTAAATGGTCGGTCCTCGTTGCGATTCACAGTTTAGTCCCACCTCGCCAACCGAAGGGCGCCCACACTGGTTTATAAGCCTGTCCCTCTCTGCATTGTTGAGCTCCTCTCAAAATGAAAATAGATGCCCCTATACAGGAAATTTGACCTAAATTCATAATGAATTTCTCTGAATTTCATGGAGATTGATTATGAATTTAGGATGAATTTTCTCTATAGGCGCATCTATGTTCATTTTTTTGTAATTTTAATCACAAACTTGAGATTCACACAAATTTCAAACAATTCAAATTTTAACTATTCTAATTTGAAAACTAGTGGCACTAGCAAAGTTAATCACAAACTTGAGATTCACACAAATTTCAAACAATTCAAATTTTAACTATTCTAATTTGAAAACTAATGGCACTAGTAAAGTTAATCACAAACTTGAGATTCACAAAAATTTCAAACAATTCAAATTTTAACTATTCTAATTTGAAAACTAGTGGCACTAGCAAAGTTAATCACAAACTTGAGATTCACACAAATTTCAAACAATTCAAATTTTAACTATTCTAATTTGAAAACTAATGGCACTAGTAAAGTTAATCACAAACTTGAGATTCACACAAATTTCAAACAATTCAAATTTTAACTATTCTAATTTGAAAACTAATGGCACTAGTAAAGTTATAATACACAAAGTGTTTTCACACAAATAGTAAAGTTATTCATAAACTAGTGATTCACACAAATCTTAAAAAAATTCAAATTTAAAATATTCAAATTTTAACTATTCATAAACAAATTTTGTGACCTAAAATAAAAAATAAAGCAAAAAACAAAAGAAAATGAATAATGCAGAAAACAAAAAAAATCTGGAAAAAAAACTTATATTAATAATAAGTATTTTGTTATAAGTAGAAAAAAAAATAAAAAAAATAAAGCAAAAAAGAATAAATTATCTAAGTATTTTCTGTTAAAAACATTATAAGCAAAAACAAACTTTAATAGCAATAAAAATTATCATAAATATTTCTTTTGTTACAAACTAGTGATTCACATAAATTTCAAACAATTCAAATTTAAATAATTCAAATTGGAAAATTAATGGCACTAACAGAAAGTTTATAATTTTTATTACCTAAAACAAAAAATAATAACTGAAAAACTAGTAAGTATTTTGTTGTTAGTAAAAAAACAAAAAACTGGATTTTTTTAAAAAAAAATGCCGCCTACTGGGCCACCACAGCCTGCATACGACTAGAAACCCGCTAGTTGGGCTAGGATGCAGGCCCACAGTAGGCCCAGTAGGCCCACAGGCACAGAGTGTGGATTTAGGCCCATAAGCCTGTAGTAGAGAGGAGCTCAAAGTGATCGGCTCCGCAGGGCTTATAAACCACTCCGGTCCCGGTTGGTGGCACCAACCGGGATGAAAGGGAGCCTTTGGTCCCGGTTCGTGGCACCAACCGGGACTAAAGGCCGCCGCTTCCCGCCCTTTGGGCTGCCGAAATTTGGCCTTTGGTCCCGGTTCGTGGCACAAACCGGGACGAAAGGGGTGCATTGGTCCCGGTTTGTGCCACGAACCGGGACCAATGGCTTTGCTATATAAGCAAAGACTTGGGAATTTTTCACATTTCCCTCGCAGTTGCCCCCGACGACGCCGAGCACATCGACGCCGCCAGGCTGCCCCAACACCGTCCGCCGCCCCTGCCGTCGCCCCCGACCGCGCCGTCACCGTCGCCCGTGCCTCGCCATCGCCGTCGCCGCCCCATGCCCCCTGCCTCCTCGCCGCCGACGCCCGTGCCTCGCCGTCGCCCCTGACCGTGCCGTCGCCGTCGCCCGTGCCTCGCCGTCGCCGTCGCCGCCCCTCACCGTCGCCGTCGCCGCCCCGTGCCCCCTGCCTCCTCGCCGCCGACGCCCGTGCCTCGCCGTCGCCCCCGACCGTGCCGTCGCCGTCGCCCGTGCCTCGCCGTCGCTGTCGCCACCCCTCACCGTCGCCGTCGCCGCCCCGTGCCCCCCTGCCTCCTCGCCGCCGACGCCGTGCCCCTCCTCATCGATCGCTGCCCCGGCTTGCGTAATTTCCTAATTTAGAATGTATAGTTAATTTAGTTGTATAGTTAGGATGTATAGTTAATTTAGATGTATAGTTAATTTAGTTGTACTTAATTTAGATGTATAGTTTAGATGCAAAAGTTAGAATTTTTTTCTGTTCATACATTTTTTTGGTGATATTATTGTTGCATATGCAAAAGTTTGTGTGTTCATATATATGCAAACAATATGTCAATTTTTTCATAGAATTTTTATGATTTTTTTGTTGTAATTTTGTTCATAGAATTTTTATTTTGTTCATAGAATTTTTATTATTTTTTTCTATTGTAATTTTGTTCATATTGTGTAGGAATCTGAACGTTATGTATGATCAAAGTCATTTATGTATATGTTCATATTTAGAAGAAAATGAAGGAGAGAAAAAAGGAAAATAAGGAGAGGAAGAAGGAGAAGAAGAAGAGGAGAGAAATAATAGGAGAAATAAATAAGAAGATGAAAAAGAAGAAAAAAAAGAAGAGAAAAAGAAGGAATAGAGGAGAAGAAGAAGAATTCTTCTTGTTCTCCTCTATTATTCCTTCTTCTTCTCCTTTTTTTTCTTTTTTTTCTTCTCCTTTTCCTTTCTTCTTCTCCTCTTTTTTTTCTTCTTCTTCCTCTTCTTATTTTTTGTTATCGGATATGTCGTTGTCGACATACCCCCCTCCCCACTAGTAGAAAAAGGGTCAAACGTGAAGCGCATTAGTGTCGGTTTGTATTTGAGCCGGCACTAATGTGCACATTAGTGCCGGTTCGTGGCGGCGATCAATAGTACCGGTTCGTGGCGAACCTTTAGTACCGGTTCATGCCACGAACCGGTACTAAAGAGGCTGTGTCATCCTGCGGTCAGGCTATGGCCCCACCATCACCATTTAGTGCCGGTTCGTACCACGAACCGGTACTAATGAGCGGTGCCGGTTTACGGCAAGCTGTTTTTAGTCCCACCTCGCCAACAGAGAGGCAATATGAGCGGTTTATAAGCCGTGAGTGCACAGACAATGATGAAGAGTTGCAATGCTCACCTACATGTTGATTTGCTTCAAGCCTTGCGGAATAGTATAGATTGCACTGAGCTATGTGCAGTGGCTTAGTGCAATCTACACTATTCCGAATGGCTTGAAGCAAATTAACCAGCATTGCACCTCTTTTTTTATTTTTAATAACTTATTTAAACTCCGGACTTCTTTTGTGTTCAGTATGCAGCATTTAAAGCTTGTTATGCCTCAAGGTTGTTGTGGTTTGGAAATTATGGATTTGACAACCATGAATCATAGCTTTTTGTGTAAGTGACTTGGGAAACTCAAGTTTGGCAAACTCTATTGACTAGTAGAAAAACGGTCAAATGTGAAGCACATTATAGTGCCGGTTTGAATTTGAGCCGGCACGAATGTGACTATTAGTGCCGATTCCAACGGCTAGGCGGGCTGCTACCATTAGTACCGGTTCGTTGCCAATCTTTAGCACCGGTTCGTGGCACGAACCGATACTAATGTGCATCCCACCAATCAGGAAGAATCACACGGATCGTGTGTTTCTTTCTAGCTCTTGCGAGTCGTTGGATCAAGGGTGTGTTTCTTCCTAGATCATGTGAGTCGTTGGATCGAAACTATCACAATCACTTTGTGAGCCAGACGACCCTATATATAGCCCATCTCTCGCCTTCGTCCCTGCATAAGTCTTTCAGTTCATCGACTACATATATCTACTAGTTCATCGACTTCATACATCTACCAGTTCATCGACTGAATACAAATCATTCGGATTCGCCATCATACGCCCAACCGTACATTCGATATGCATATATATGCATCACGAGCCACGGTAGGGCTGTTTGATGGCGATACCGATTGGTTTGTTGTAGATCCGACATAAAAGGTTTGATACAACTTCTTTTTTGTGACATAAGATCTAACATTGTTGCTTCTAGTAGTTCTCTTGATTCCACTAACGATTCTCTTAGCCAAGTTACACTTGAGCAAGAAAATAGCTTATTGAAGGGAAGAATCAAGGTGTTGGTTTTGAACGAAAGTTCAATGCCAATGGAGTTGAGTGGGAAGAAGATCAATACCCCAAAGACAAAGTTTGTTCCTCAACAAGAGAAGTATCCTACTTCCTTCAAGGGGACACAAGCTCAAGATGATCTTCTACATGTTGATTAGCTTCAAGCCTTGCGGAATAGCATAGATTGCACTGAGCTATGTGCAATGCAGTCTACACTATTCCGAATGGCTTGAAGCAAATTAACCAGCATTGCACCTCTTTTTTATTTTTAATAACTTATTTAAACTCCGGACTTCTTTTGTGTTCAGTATGCAGCATTTAAAGCTTGTTATGCCTCAAGGTTGTTGTGGTTTGGAAATTATGGATTTGACAACCATGAATCATAGCTTTTTGTGTAAGTGACTTGGGAAACTCAAGTTTGGCAAACTCTATTGACTAGTAGAAAAACGGTCAAATGTGAACTCTGTTACATGGCCACACTTCAATGTTTTTTAAACTTATTTGAATTCCGGACTTCTTTTGTGTTCAGTATGCAGCATTTAAAGCGACGTCATCAATATCCAACATGTTCTGACATCATTTGTTGTTTTTCGGTCATTTACCTAGCTAATTGTTTAGAGAGCTAAATGACCGTGAAATTGAAAATCAGTACAAAATGAATCCTGAAAATGTTGAAACTTGGCATGGTATCATCATATCACCCGCATAGCATGTGCGAAAGAGTAGAGAGGGTCACGGCAAAAACTGGACGCACTTCGTGTACAAACTGGACCTACTCTTTCCGAGTATCAGGGTTTCGGACGAGAACTCATCTGTTACATAGCCACTTCAATGTTTTTATACTTATTTGAACTCCGGAATTTTTTTGTGTTCAGTATGCAGCATTTAAAGCGACGTCATCAATTTTCAACATGTTCTGACATCATTTGTTGTTTTCCGGTCATTTACCTAATTGTTTAGAGAGCTAAATGACCGTGAAATTGAAAACACTACAAAATGAATCCTGAAAATGTTGAAACTTGGCATGGTATCATCGTATCACCCGCATAGCATGCGCGAAAGAGTAGAGAGGGTCACGGCAAAAACTGGACGCACTTCGTGTACAAACTGAACAAACTCTTTCCGAGTATCAGGGTTTCGGACTATGCAAAAATAAGTAATGCAGAAAATAAAAGAACTATACAAAAAAATTACTCAAAAATAAATAGAAGAAAATAAATAATGCAGAAAAAAAACTATATAAAAAACTACTCAAAAATAAATAAATAAAAATAAGTAATGCAGAAAAGAAAAAACTATATAGCAAATTTGTTGGCGCACTGCCCTGTGGGTCGACCAGACCTAGGGTGTGTAAATGCAGGCCCAGAAGGGCCAGCAGACTCACAGGGCAGCGCGCCCTAATTAATTAGGCCTAGAAGCCTGCTATATAGAGGAGTTCGAAGAGGTAGCCGCGGCTTGGTTTATAAACCAGTGCGGCTCCCCTTCGCCGGGCGAGGTGGGACTAAATTTTGGGGCGGTAGCGCAACCTCTAAATACAGCAAAAAACAACTAAATGAAAAAAGCCCACCTACTGGGCCACAGCGGCCTGCATACGACTAGAAACCCAACCTGTTGTTGGGCCAGGATGCAGGCCCGCAAGCCCAATAGGCCCCACAGGGCAGAGTAGCAGAGGTAGGCCCAGAAGGCCTGCTTTAGAGAGGAGCTCGCGACTGCAGCGGCGGCGGGGCTTATAAGCATGTGCGAGTGCCCCTCCGCTAGCGAGGTGGGACTAAACTTTTGTACACCGCGGGTGGCAGCGCACCCCCTTTAGTACCGGTTCGTGGCTCCAACCGGTACTAAAGGGGGGTCTTTAGTACCGGTTCGTGGCACGAACCGGTACTAAAGGGGTCGTTTCCCGCCGCTTGGCCTGGGGAAAATAGGCCTTTAGTACCGGTTCATGCCACGAACCGGTACTAAAGGCCAATCCTATATAAACAGCACGTACGAAAATTTCAGTTTCAACTCGCCACTTCGTCTCCAACCTCCGCCGCGCGCGCCGCTCGATCCCATCGTCGCCGTCCGTCGTCATCGTCGCTGTCCCCGCCGCCGCCCGTCGTTGTCGTCGTCTCGCGCACTGCCGCCCCGAACGCCGCCGCCGTCCGTCGTCATCGCCGCGGCCGTACGTCTCTCTCTCGCTCCCGGCCGCACACACATACACACACATACACACACACATACACACACACATACACACACACAACGGCGGCGCCCCCGCCCCGTACGCCGGCGCCCCCGCTCGTACGTACGGGGCGGCGGCACCACACACACACACACATATACCACACATCCACACATCACACGCATACACACATACACACATACGTACACACATATACGTATATATACACACATGCATACACACACACATACACACACACATTTTTTTTTATACTTATTTTCTGTTTTTTAGAAAAGTTAATTAGATGATCGAATGTTAGATTAATGTCGAACTAGAGAAATTGTCGAACTAGAGATTAGAACTAGCTAGTTGAATAATTAATATAACTAGTTTATTTTTAATAAGGAAATTTAGGTATATGAGATTAGAACTAGTTGAATAATTAATATAATTAACTAGTTTATTTTTAATAAGGAAATTTAGGTATATGAGATTAATTAGAACTAGTTGAATAATTAATATAACTAGTTTATTCTTAGTAAGAAAATTTAGGTACATGAGATTAGAACTAGTTGAATAATTAATATAACTAGTTTATTTTTAGTAAGAAAATTTAGGTATATGAGATTAGAACTAGTTGAATAATTAATATAACTAGTTTATTTTTAGTAAGAAAATTTAGGTATATGAGATTAGTACTAGTTGAATAATTAAAATAACTAGTTTATTCTTACACTACTGGGATCAGCTACTTTGCCATCTACCAGCTCTTTGCCGTCTGCTAGCAGACGGCAAAGAAGCTCTTTGCCATCAGCTACCAGAAAGCAGACGGCAAAGAACTAGCTGATGGCAAAGGCTTTCTTTGCCATCAGCCAGTTCTTTGCCGTCCGCTAGCTGATGGCAAAGATTCTTTGCCGTCTGCTAGCTGACGGCAAAGAGGGAGGGGCCCCACTGACGAGCTACTTAAAAAATAACTTAACGGGCCCTCCTCTTTGCCGTCTGCTAGCAGACGGCAAAGAGCAAATAAGCGGACGGCAAAGGGGGGCGGACGGCAAAGATTTAACATATCTAACGGCGCGCCCCCCACCCCGCGCCCTCTCTCTCTCTGTTTCTCTCCCCTGCTCCCATATACGCGCGCCGCCGCCAGCACCACTCGCAGCGGCCGCGCCCCGCCCCCCCCCCCCCCCCCGCGCCCCAGTGCCCCGGGCACGGCGCCGCCGCCCCGTCCCCCCCCCTCCACCGTCCCCCGCCTCGTCGCCACTGCCGCCGCCCCGCACCCCTCCTCCACCGGCCCCCCATCTCAGCGCCGCCGCGCCCCGGCCCCCCGCCCCCCCCCCCCCCCGCGCCTAGGCCGCCCCGCCCCCTCCTCCCCGCCCCCCTCCTCCACCGGCCCCCCGCCTCGTCGCCACTGCCGCCGCCCCGCCCCCCCTCCTCCACCGGCCCCCCGTCTCAGCGCCGCCGCGCCCCGGCCCCCCGCCCCCCCCGCGCCCCACCGCCCTGGGCCCGGCGCCGCCGCCCTAGGCAGCCCCGCCCCCCTCCTCCACCGGCCACCTCCTCCACCGGCCCAGGTGAGCTCTACCTCTCCTCTGTTTTCTTTTTTTTCTTCTGTTTTTTAGTTTTAGGTTTATGTTTAGTTTAGAATTAGTTTCAGTTTTTGTTTTAGGTTTAGTTTTAGGTTTAGGTTTAGTCTTAGTTTAGTTTTAGGTTTTTAGATTTAGTTTTTTCCTTTTTCTCTGTTTTTTAGTTTTAGGTTTATGTTTAGATTAGATTTAGGTTTAGTTCAGTTTTAGGAAAGAAAAAGAAGAAGAAGAAAAAAAACAGGAGAGGAGGAGAAGAAGAAGAGGAAAAAGGAAAGGAGGAAGAAGAAGAGGAGGAGGAGAAGAAAAAAGAAGAAGAGGAAGAAGAATAAGAAAAAACAGGAGAGGAGGAGAAGAAGAAGAGGAGGAGAAGATGAAAAAAGAAGAAGAGGAACAAGAAGAAGATGAAAAAAACAGGAGAGGAGGAGAAGAAGAAGAGGAAAAACGAAAGGAGGAAGAAGAAGAAGAAGAAGAAGAAGAAGAAGAAGAAGAAGAAGAAGAAGAAGAAGAAGAAGGAAAAAAGGAATAAAAGGAAGAAAAGGAAGAAGAGGAAGAGGAAGAAAAGGAAAAAAGACCCCGACCCCGACCCCGACACGACACCCCGACCCCGATACCCCGACCCCGACACCCCGACCCCCCAAGCCTGACCCGACACCCCGACCCCGACCCCGACACCCCGACCCCCCGAGCCTGACCCGACACCCCGACCCTCAGCCAGACCCGACACCCTGACCCCGACACCACACCCCGACCCCGAAACAACACCCCGACACCGACACGGCACTATCCCGACATCGACACGACACCCTGACCCCCGACCCCAAAACAGCACCCCGACCCCGACACGGCACCCCGACACCGACAGGACACCCCGACCCCCGACAACTCCCGAAAAGGTGTTCTTTGGCCTTCCAGAGGCCGACGGGGTCATATATTTGTGAATTATTAGTTAGGTCATATACTTTTCGATTTTGTTATGAAAAACATCATATATAATTGTGTTGATCGTGTAGTTTTAAATGTGCAGTTGTTTCATCGCTGCGAGGTTTGGTGTTCGACGACCTCGCCGTGCGTTTGACGAGCTCTGCCCCTTCGTTCGTGGGTGAGCACAAATGACAAGTCCTCCTCCCCCATTAATTATTTGATCTATTCCGATGAAACTTGATAGCTAGCTATATATGTGTCTTGAATCATCATTATGCGTAACCAATATGTGTCTCCCGTTCGAAAGCGTCATAGTTATAAATATGCATGCATTTGCATATTTATAACCTTGATTCTTTCGAATTGTCCAACGCTATCCATGGACAGCCCGAGTATGTGTAGATTGGGTTCGTTTTCCCATATGCTTTGCTCCGGATCCGACGCATATATTTCGTCAGTGGCTCCCCTGTTGTTCTCCGGGTACACATCCTCTCTGTTTATTGCAGACACGTGTATCAGGAGAACAGCGGGGAGGTGCTGCCGAAATTTTGCGTCGGATCCGGAGCATAGCATGGGAAAATAAACCCAATCTACACTTACATGGGTGGGATTAGGACCTATCATTACCTATTAGAGTGTAGGTTGCATGGACGTAATAAAATTGACAAAGTAGATCAACTGATGAATATATACATGGTGAATTACATATATAATTGTTGTGTGTCCAGTAGCTCTGAAAGTCAAGATGAGTGACCGTGCTTGGATGTATACCGGTCACACTGGTCAGAACAAATTTAATGGAGCGCTGAATGGTTCACAAAAACTAAGGGGTTTGTGCAAGCCGCATTTGCAAATGGCCAAAAGAAAACCTGGTGCCCCTGTTTCCGGTGCGGCAATTGGGAAAAGAAGACAGAGGCTGAAATGGGCAAACACCTGCAGAAGAGTGGTTTTATGCCCGATTATACGGTGTGGACATTTCTTGGTGAGTCTGCCCAACGTGACCGAGCTGAGGTGGATCGTCGTCGCACCGACGAGCATGGTACCGGGATGGAAAACATGGTGCAAGGCTATGATGATGCTCGGGATTCGGACGAGGAGATGGAGGAATCTGCAAAGGCCTTCAATGAAATGTTGGAGTCTTCGAAACGTCCGCTCCACGAGCACACTGAGCTTTGTCAATTGGATGCCATCTCACAAGTAATGGCTCTGAAGGCTCAGTTCAACTTGGGCAGAGAATGCTATGACGCAATTATGACAGTATTTGGATGCTTTCTACCCAAAGGCCATGTAATGCCTGCAAACCTGTACCAGTCGGACAAAATCCTCCGTGCACTGAAGATGCCCTATGAGAAGATACATGCCTGTGAGAAAGGATGTGCTTTATTTAGGCTTGACTATGCGGACTTGAACTATTGTCCCATTTGCAAGTCTTCCAGGTATATTGTGGTAGACAACGGTATGGGTGAGAAGACACAGACCAAAATCCCCGTTAGTGTTCTTCGGTATATGCCAATCGTACCAAGACTTCAACGTCTTTTCATGGTCGAAGAAACGGCCAGACAGATGACATGGCACAAAACAGGCAAAAGAACCGAACTAGATGCAGATGGGAATCTGATGATGGTACACACATCGGATGGTGTTGCATGGAAAAAGTTTGATGAATTACATGCTGACAAAGCGGCAGATCCGAGGCATCCTCGAGTCGGCATCAGCACGGATGGGTTCAGTGTGTTTGGTATGACGGCAGCCCAATACAGTTGTTGGCCCGTATTTGTCTTTCCACTCAATCTCCCCCCGGACAGATTATGCAAAGAAAGAACATTTTCCTGACGTTGATAATTCCAGGACCCAACTATCCGGGCAAAAATATGAATGTGTACATGCAGCCGCTTAAGGACGAATTGCAAGAAGCCTAGGATAATGGGTTCAGGACATACGACGCCTTTAGCAAACGGAACTTCATAATGCGTGTCTGGTACATGTACTCGACGCATGATTTGCCGGCGTATGCGCTATTCGTTGGCTGGTGTGTGCATGGAAGGTTCCCGTGCCCCACATGCAAGGGAGCTCTTGAGTTTCGTTGGCTTCAGGCCGGTCGAAAGTTTTCTTGCTTCGACATGCATAGACAGTTCCTGGATCCTCGCCATAAGTTCAGGAAAGACAAAAAGAACTTCATCAGGGGTAGAGTTGTCAAAAACTCTGCACCACCTGCATTGACAGGCCAACAGACCCTGGATCAGTTAAACGCTCTTGAGCCAGATCCACAACGTCCAGGGTACTTCAAGGGGTATAATACTAAGCATGCGTGGACTCACAAAACATGCTTATGGGATCTGCCTTACTTCAAAGACCTCCTTTGCCCACACAACATCGACGTGATGCACACTGAGAAGAATATCGCCGAGGCACTTTTTGGTACATTGTTCGGCATAGATGGGAAGTCAAAGGATAATACTAAGGCTAGAGTCAATCTGGAGGCGCTATGTGATAGGCCGTTACAAAACATGAAAGAACCGAAAGGAAAGCAGAACTGGACGAAGCCAAAGGCATGGTTCAATCATGGAAGGCCAGCTATGAGGGAAATTCTCTTGTGGGTGCAACAGCAGTTGATGTTCCCCGATGGGTATGCAGCGAATCTAAAGAGGGGAGCAAATCTTGATAAACTGAAGATATTTGGTCTCAAGAGTCATGATTGGCACATATGGATTGAACGGGTAATGCCGGTGATGTTGCGTGGCTTCATCCCTGAGGATGAATGGCTAGTACTGGCAGAACTCAGCTATTTCTTCCGTGTTCTTTGTGCGAAAGAACTATCTCCTGGCGTGCTAGAAGAAATGGAAGAGTTGGCGCCGGAGTTGATCTGCAAGTTAGAGAAGATCTTTCCACCGGGCTTCTTTAATCCAATGCAGCATTTGATTTTGCATCTCCCGAACGAGGCAAGATTGGGGGGGCCCGTGCAAAATCGTTGGTGCTACCCAACTGAGAGGATGCAGAAGACGCTTCGAGAAAAATGTAAAAATAAACGTAGAATTGAAGCATCGATGGCTGAGGCATTCATTACAGAGGAGGCGGCAAACTTCGTAACAGCGCACTACGAAGCCAAAAATCGTCATTTGCATAATCCGAAGCCTCGGTACAATGCTGACGAGCCTAAAAAGGGTGGATCCAACCTCAGCCTATTCAAAGGGAATCTCGCACCAGCTAGTGTTTCACATCCAGTATCTTTGGATAACGAAGAATGGCGGACCATTTCGTTGTATATCTTCAACAACCTGATAGAAGTGCGGCCGTACATCGAGTAAGTTCTCGGTACATTGTTTCGCAACTTCTATTTCCTTTGAACTACTCTTATTCCTGGATATGTCATACAGTCGATACATCACCATATTCTCGTATGGAGCGGAGATCCAAAAGGATTCCGTCGAAGAGTATGAGCTTCTCGCAAAGCAAGGAGGTGGCTATCCCGGTTTCATCTCTTGGTTCAAACAAACGGTAATTTCTATTAGACAATTTCATTTCATTCGCTAATTTGTGCATAATGCAACAATCCTTTCATATTAAACATGTAGGCTAATTCAGAGTCTATGGACGCCGAATTGAGACAAGTCGCTAATGGTTTTGACTATAAGGTCCGTTCATTTGACAAGTACGACATCAATGGGTATCGCTTTCGTACCTATGGCAAAGAGCTATCTATGGCGGACCGAAAGTCAACAAATTGTTGTGTATCTGCTATCGGCGAAGGAGGTACCGAGTATTATGGGAGAGTTGAAGAAATTTATGAACTTCTGTTCTATGGTGAAAACCCACCGAATCTCGTAGTCTTCAAATGTTATTGGTTTCAGCCGAAGGAGACTAGAAGGACTCATGAACATGTAGGGCTAGTTGAAATCAACCAAAGCACTCATTTAGATGTTCCTGATGTCTATATTATGGCTCAACAGGCGACCCAAGTATTCTATCTACCGTGGGCCTCCCAAACTAATCCAAATCTGAAAGGTTGGGATGTCGTTTATGAAGTGCCACCACGTGCTAGACTTTCTCCCCCAAAGGAAGAGGATTATGAACCTCACATTAACCCAGACACATATGAAGGAGAATTCTTCCAAGAGACACGTCTTTCCAAAAAGCGTTTCAAGAACCGCTATACTTCACCCCAAAACATTGAAGTAGACAGCGACAATGAATCCGACATCACCCCAGAGGAGGAACAAGAAGAGCCGGAACAAGAAGAGGTTACTGCTGCGGATGACCGGTCAATGCTTGACTGATTACGTCAAGGTGGCCTTGCACATGTTGATGCCAATGAACCCTATGAGCCCGTCATTGATTATAGTGATGATGATGATTATGCATTTATTGATGATACTGATCGAGATTATTAGTAGTGTCAGGTATTACATTTTTTTATGTTGTACTTGATGATGATACACTTAAGTGATACACATATTATTATTCATGTCGGTCTTTTTTTATGTTGTACTAATTTCGTTTATTGTTTGTCATGGCAGGTGTTGAAAGATGGTGGGCGCTGGTCGGGAGCATGGTCTGAGGTCTTCCATTCCAGACGCACCTCTCCGCCGAGCGTTGCTGGACAGTATGGCCACACCGCCGGGCCCTTCTTCGTCGACCGTGGTGCCCAGCAGGGGACGAGGTAGGAAGAGAGGAGGTGGGGCACGTGGTCGTGGGAGAGGAGGTAGGGTGACTGCTACGGTGCCTTCCTCGCCGCCACCCCCAGCTGTTTCACCCGAGCACGTGACTGCTAGGGTGGACTCGTCCGAGGAGGAGGCTACACGGACTCCGGTCAACGAGCCTCCGGTCCATGGGTCTTCGGCCCACGAGAGTTCGGCCCACGTGACCCCGGATGAGCACACGTCCGTATGGGGTACCTGGCCGGATCAGCCTGAGGAGCCGAGTGGCCATGCTGATGATGGCGGGGAGCCGACTAATCTTGAGGAGGAGGGGGGCACCGTCTACCCGCATGGTGCTACACGGCTCCCGTCCGTGCCGATGACCCGCGAGCAGAGGTGGTTGATTTTCCCTGATGGGGAGAGGTACGTAAGTGCATTTAATATTTTTGTACCTTGTGCATTCACGTTTTTTCAAATAACTAATGCGTTGGCCTTGTCATGCTGCAGGGGTTGGGATCACCATCATAGTGTCCGCCGGCCCAACTCCGTCCTTGGAGTTCTTTGCCGGCAAAACTTCCCGGGGTTTGTCACGTTGCCTGGTGAGGGTCGGCTTCCAGAGCTTGGATTGAGCTGGGAGCACTACGTGGCTGCCCTGGCCCCGCCAAATGAGATTATCGATGGTGTCGTGTGCGACACGAGGGCAGACATGGTGATCAGAAAGTTCTGGGTAATTTCTCCTTTACACATTTAAAAATCTTCAACTAGCTAGTTATTAATTGTACTAATCAACATTGTCTCATTTGATTGCAGACATTCTACAGGTGTGAGGAGAGATACGAGGAGGACGCGGCACATGTTATCGAGAATGTCTGCAAGCGCCTACTCCAGAACTTATGGCACGAGGCTCGGGTGCAGGCTGTTCGAGACTACTACGCCTTGTGTGGTATCAAGAAGACCAAGCCGGCGTGCCGCGATAAGTTCCTGAGTAAGGAGCAGTACATGAAGGTAATTCTTAAGGCCTTCTCTACTTAAGTTCCTTCATTTAGTAATTCTTAGCCGTAGCGCTCAAGTTTCTATTTGCTAACTTAGGCACCTCCGAGATGGTGTGCGGATCGGATGGATTGTTGGGAGGTGTTGGTCGATGAGTGGTGCTCACAACGATGGCTAGCCCTCCACAAGGATGCCAAGGACAAACGTGCCCAAATGGAAGGTGTGCCACACCATCAAGGCAGCTCCAACTTATATCAGTTCGGGCGCAACTGGGTATGTGGTTTGCTTCATGATTCATGCAATTCATTCATCATGCTAGCTTGAGCCCTTTAATTACTAATTTTCATTGTTTCTCTCTTTCAGGCACGCTACAATAAGGCGGATAAGGTGCCAGAGGTGTACGACCTGTATGCCATGGCCCACACTGCCTCTTTCAAGAAAGTCAAGGCTTTCTCTCAGTCTGACCTCGATGATGCAAACAACTTCACCAACATCTCCTCCCACAACAAGCTCGTGAGATATAGAGATGAGGGGAAGGCGAGGAAAGGGGAGGACTTTAACCCGAGCCAGGGTCCCATTGATCCAGAGCTGTTGATGATATCTGGTGGCGGGAGGTCCCATGGCTCCATAGCCATTGGAGATGGACTTATCCGTTGTCCTAGCACTCTCCCGGAGATCAAGGCGCGCCAGTCGAGCTCCGCTACTGAGATAAGGCCTCGTGAACGGCCAGTGCAACTCGCCATCAAGGTTAGTGATACGTACTCAGTTATCTTTCTCCATTACATTGTGTGCGCTTCCATCAATGATTACAAATGGTCATGTGAGTGGTGTTGCAGGCTGCTATACAGAGTGAGAGAGATAGAACGGAGAAACTTCTGGCGGAGGCGGCGGAGAGGCAGCGGGAGTTGGAGGAGAGGACGACAAAGATGATGGAGGAGGAGAGGGCACGGAATGACATGCAGGCAAGGGCCATGTATGAGCTCCTTGTGGTAAGTTTCTTCTGCAGATTAGCCAAAACATTCATGTAGTGTTTGTCTCATTACTAACTAGTATGACTGAGTCGTCAAAACCAAATGTGCAGTCTGTGTGTGAGAAGATAGGTCAGACCACCCCGCCGATGCCAGTGATTGCTCCTGGGACCACGGTGAGTTTTATTTGAATGGACATTACTTGCTAGTCTTAACATTTGAGTGTCATCATGCTAACAAGACATTGGAAATGATATTTGGTGCAGCGTAACTCCAGACAAGCATCGCACGATCCTTCTCCAGCTACCGACACGAGCCACCCCGCTCCTACACCTCCTGGATCTTGGTAAGTTTATCTAGTGTTTTGCTTAACACATGCATAAAGACCTATACTTAGCTTTATTTCCTCCAATGCTTACCATAATGACCTAGACTTAGCTTCTTCTCCTCCAAAATGACTTAATAAGCTTACTGACCTCCAAAACCATCCATTTTACCTAAGTTAGCTCTAAAACGATCTGTACTTAGCTTACTTATGTCAAAAATTGCATAATTAGCTTAGTTAGCTCATAGACGATCCATTTTACCTAAGTTAGCTCCAAAATGACCCATCTTACCTAGGTTAGCTTATAAATGATCCAGATTATCCAAGTTAGCTCTAAAATGACCCAATTTACCTAGAGTAGCTCCTAAACGATCCATTTCACCTAAGTTAGCTAAAAACGATCCATTTCACCTAAATTAGCTCTTAAATGATCCATTTCACCTAAGTTTGCTCAAAAACGATCCATTTCACCTAAATTAGCTCTTAAATGATCCATTTCACCTAAGTTTGCTCAAAAACGATCCATTTCACCTTAGTTAGCTCAAAAACGATCCATTTCACCTAAATTAGCTCTTAAATAATCCATTTCACCTAAGTTTGCTCAAAAGCGATCCATTTCACCTTAGTTAGCTCAAAAACGATCCATTTCACCTTAGTTAGTTCAAAAACGTGGCATTTCACCTTAGTTAGCTCATAAATGACCCATTTCAACTAAGTTAGCTCAAAAACGATCCATTTTACCTTAGTTAGCTCAAAAACGATTCATTTCACCTTAGTTAGCTCAAAAACGATCCATTTCACCTTAGTTAGCTCAAAAATGATGCCCTTCACCTTAGTTAGCTCATAAACGACCCATTTCAACTATGTTAGCTCATAAATGATACATTCCAACTAAGTTAGCTCATGAACAACCCATTTCAACTTAGTTAGCTCATAAATGATCCATTCCACCTAAGTTAGCTCATAAATGATCCATTCCACCTAAGTTAGGTCATAAATGACATATACTTCTTGTTATAGTCTTCTTCTTGTTCTATTCACCAATTTCTAACTTCATATTTACCATTTTGCAGATTTCACTCACTTCATGGAAGCTAGCTTGCTAGGATGGAGTGCTTGCTTTTTCTTTGTTAAAACTTTGCATTGTATCTAGCTTGCTATGATAGAACTTGCTATGTTCATGAAACTTTGCTATGTAATATGTATATGGAACAATGTGTATGGATGGAACTTGCTATATATGTTGATGAAACTTTGCTATGTTATATATATATATGTATATGGAATTATGTGCTGGATATGTTTGCTGTTAAATATGTGATATATTTGCTGTGAAAATTGTTGGATTAAGAAAAAACAGAAAAAAGAGACAATATACAGGCTCTTTGCCGTCAGCCATCGACGGCAAAGGGCTCTTTGCCATCAGCAGCGGACGGCAAAGAGGCCACGTGGCAGGCAGTTGTGCTTCCTGGGAGGCTGACCAATTTGGTCAGTTTGCCTACAGTGGCAGACGGCAAAGGCCTTCCAAAGTTTGCCGACAGCGGCGGACGGCAAAGGCCTGCCGTGTAGTGACGTCAGCTGACATCACACGGCGGACGGCAAAGGCCTTCCAAAGTTTGCCGTCAGCGGCGGACGGCAAAGGCCTGCCGTTTGCCACTTAACGGACTGACAACGTAGTTATTTCCGTCCACTCTCTTTGCCGTCTGCCGCGCTCTCTTTGCCGTCCGCCGCAGACGGCAAAGACTTTGCCGTCAGTAGCAGACGGCAAAGAAACTGTTTACCGGAGCCTACGTTGCCGGAGCCTTTTGCCGTCCGCGGCTGACGGCAAAGGCCTTTGCCGTCCGCCGTTCAGGCCTTTGCCGTCCGCCGTGGCAGACGGCAAAGTAACTGATTCCTGTAGTGTTAGTAAGAAAATTTAGGTATATGAGATTAGAACTAGTTGAATAATTAAGATAACTAGTTTATTTTTAGTAAGAAAATTTAGGTATATGAGATTAGAACTAGTTGAATAATTAATATAACTAGTTTATTTTTAGTCAGAAAATTTAGGTATATAGAAAATTTAGGTATATAATTATTATTTGTTAATGAATTAGATAGAAAAGTTAAATATATAGTAATGTCAATTGAATATATAGTTAGATATATTAATGTCAAATGTTAGATGAATATATATATATTTGGCTAGATATATGTGTTTAATGTTTCACCTATATGAACATAGGAAATGTCATCTGACGACGAAAACGATTTTATTATGTGCGATCACTGTGAAGACCAGCGCGGCCTGTGCGACCAAAATTTCCTTGGTGATGGTAGGCGCTTCAGCATCAAGCTGGACGAGACATTCGAAGTTGATACAGTAAGTCACTTTGTCAATTATTATTTGAATGCAAAACTTATGCTTCATTTGCTTCAACTTATAATTTTAAATTTTCACTATTCTACTAGCGCATCCCGTGCCATGCAAGAATTTTTGTCTTGGATAAGATAGGTTTCAGTGCTATAGATGATATGGAGGTAAAGAGAGTTTACTTGAAGACGCAGCATGGGTATACTTTCAACGTCAAATTATATAATGGAGACACATACACCCATTTTGAATGCAAAACTTGGCAAGCACTATGCAAGGCTTATGCATTTGAGCCTGATATGGTTATCACCTTTGATATTCGTCCAGAAGATGATATTGAAGGTAATATAGACATCTGGGTCGATGTGCAAACGCCTCCAGTTCTACCATTTGGTGAGTTTTTCTCAACCATGCATGCATATGTTTATGTCTTTCGTACAGTTTATTCAAAAATAGTTGACAACTATTTTGTATTGTCAGCTTATTTCGGTTCAAGCAAACATGTCCGGCGCTTGGTAGACAGGACCTACTACTGCCCCGGGGCTCAACTAAACTGCGAGGAGATAAGTCATTATGTTTCATGGCTTGAGGATCTTAATACTGTCAAGACAAATTTTTTCCCTACACTTAGAAATGTTAGTACTCAAAACGTGCGACCAATGGTGATCGTATTGAACTACGGTCACATCTATAATCAAAAGATGGTAAGATTTTAAATATTTGTCCTTAATTTAGTGCATCTTTTGCATACATTATTTTTGAAGCTAAACTTTCATTGCTTAGTATATTAATTACTATACGATGTTGTTCAACAGGGACTTCCGATGACAGTTGTGCCGCAGTGGATCGAGACAAAAGGTCGCATGTCAATGGTTAGCTTACGACCAAGATTTCCTACATTGCACATGAGTGCATTCAGGATTTCTAAAAGTGAAGAATGCTTAATAGTGAAAGATTGGAGCAAAATTGTTAACGATCGCAGAGAAGTACTAGGGGGCAGTACGGAGAAGCGCAACCCAAGATTAGGAGACAGATTCATCTGCATGCTCCAGTATGATGAATCAGGAGAGCTATACATGTTCTATGCTATTCTACCTGAGAGGGAGCAGCAGGATCAGTAGCTACTCTTCATGCTCTTAATTAGTACTTGTCTCATGGATCCGTGTCCTGAACTTCGATGTTGGTGATGATTATGTTGAACTTGATGATATCTCTTTGCTTCTGTTACAAAGTGAATGTTTCCTCTTTAAGCTAGCCAACGTTGATGATGAATTACATAGCTAGCGGTAATGACTATGATGATTAAATAGTGGTAATTAGATGACCACGATGATTTTTAGCTAGCTAGAGTTTATTTATTTATTAATATGCGATGATGATGATGATGATGACGACTACAACTCATTATAACGTAAAACAATCCTAAATTAAATTGATAACACAAATAAATTGAAAAATATAAAATAAAAGAAAAACCCACAACCATTTAGTACCGGTTGGTTTTACCAACCGGTACTAAAGGGCTCCCGGCCCCCGGAGCTGGCTCGTGCCACGTGGTACCCCTTTAGCACCTGTCCGTGCTGAACCGGTACTAAAGGGCGGGGGCTTTAATGCCGAAATAATAGTGCCGGTTCCATAACCGGCACTAAAGGCCCTTCCAAACCGGTGCTATTGCCCGGTTTTCTACTAGTGCCCCGATAATTAACTTTTAGTAATTAGTACTACTTAGAAAGTGTTTAATGGAATAAGTTAGAACTAGGTAAACTTGTTTATTTTTAGTAAGTACTACATTATTCTATTTATAGTAAGTGCTTAGTAGTTGAACTAGTTGATTTAATAAAACTGGTTTATTTTATTATAGAAGTAGTTTATTTTTAGCAAGAAAATTAATAGAACTAGTTTATTTTTTTAGTTAAAGCAATTATTCCCGCATCGACGTGGACGATGCCTATCCCGCATCCTCGTCATCGAGTCGGCGGCGGACGACACCTACTTGACCAGATGGGCCATGTCCGGGACTGGGCTCCGTCGGGGTGGTACTGGGAGGCGCTACCTTCCGGGGGGCACAGCTTGGTGAGGAGCCAGCCCGTCGTTGACCCGATCCTTGTTTGGTGGCGGTCGCGTGGGCCAGTGACGGTGCCGAGGCTTTCGGACACCGCGGAGGTGGTACGTCACCGTGTCAGCGAGGAGGACGAGCACGTCCATCGCTACATGGTTGCGTTGGAGGGCAGGTTCGAGAATACCTGGCAGGTTCTTCAGGGATCTCACTTGAGCTATGATCATGTGATGGTTCCTTACCTTTCGGTGTCCACCGCCCACGCCGATACCTGTCGGGCGCTACGGTTCTAGCTGTACTGGCGATATGTATGATATATAGTATTCGACGTGTATTAGTGATAATATTTGATGTACGGACACATGGAGATGATGTAGTTTTTCTTATAATTGAAGGCATCCTAATTTGAATACTACTTTATGTCGGGGGTGCTGATCCCACGTGCACCTATGGGGATCGGCGGACCGAGCCCCTTTTGGTTCGGCAGGGGGCGGAGGATGCACAAAGAGCAGATCGAGGCGAACGCACGAGCACACGCGATCGGTTTACCCAGGTTCGGGCCGCACGGATTCGTAAAACCCTACTCCTGCTTTGGTTTGTATTTGTGTTCTTGCTCGGGAGCAATGGATGCTACAGTACCCTTGGATGGCTAGCGAGGCCGACCGTGAGAATGGCTGTCCTCCCTCCCTGTTGCGCATGGACCTCGTTTTATATGTCAAAGGGGTCACCGACAGGTGGCAACAAAGGTGAGGGTAAAAATCTAAAAGAGGTGGTAGTTGGCGCCACCGCTTGCTACAGTTGTATCATACCTAACCCTGACGGCAGGGGACAAAGGCATTAAATGCCTGTCTACGTCGCCTAGATGGTGCGGAAAGGGACCGTCAGGGGCGCCACCATTTGCCACGATGGCTATCTTGTTAGCGCCTGCTTGCCACCACATGCCCCTGGCTACGCAGCCTCCCGCCACGTACGCCAGGAACGGTCCCAGGGCGACACGTTGGCGGGTGAGCTGGAGCGCGGGCTGCGGAGTAGTAGCTTGCCGCGGCAAGCGCCTTGCCACGGATGTTGTCTTGTCGCATCCGGGAGCTTGTCGCTCACCGGGTCTTGCCGGGACGCGCAGCGCGTTGCAGCAAGCTTCTCGGGATGCCTTGGTTGGTCTTCCTGGCAAGCTCCTCTTGTCGGGGTCTTGTCTCCTTCCCGGTAAGCTCCTCTTGCCGGGGACTTTGTGCTTTGAGTAGCCTTCCCGGCAAGCTCCTCTTGCCGGGGCCTTGTCTCCTTGGCTTGGATACTTTGTTCTTGAATGGCTCCAAAGGAACCATGGAGGGTCTTGGCGGTCACCCGGCAAGCCTTGCCGCGGGGTGCTGCGACTGCCCGTGCACAAGTTCGGGATACTAAGGTACCCCTACTTTAGTACACCGACAGGAGCCCCCGGGCCTAGGCCATACACGGTGCCGAGCGCTGTTGGGCCAGGCCCAAAATAGTGCACGGGCACGCGCGGCCTAGGTTACGCCATAATTCACTCCGCATCCACCGCACCCCCCCCCCCCCGCACGGCACGCGTCGAACGCGGCATCGTGGGAGAGATCGTGGGCGGTTTTCGAGGCGTCCACTCTGCTATGAACTCTGCCAATGCTCTGCTTTGGATTGTTGATGTACTCTCAAATTTGAGGCCAAAGCTTGATAGCTCCAGTGCCCACTCGACAATCCTGCCTGTTGCTTCTGGATTTTGCAATATCCTTTTCAGCGGAAAGCGAGTGACAACTGTGATCTCATGTGCTTGGAAGTAATGGCACAGCTTTCTCGAGGCCATGAGAAGGCCGAAAAGCAATTTCTGCACACCAGAGTACCTTGACCTAGCTCCCTGTAAAAGGGAACTGACAAAGTAAACTGGGCGCTGCACCATCTTCTTCTGTATCTCCTCTTGCATCTGCGCAGATCCTTGCTCGTCGGGGCCAGAGCCTGTCAGGGAAGCCCCCTGCTTGTCGCCGGATGTGCTTGCCGCGGTCGCTGGCTCGTCATCTGCCTCCCTCTCCGCCACTAACGCAGCACTAACCACTTGATTGGTTGCCGCTATGTACAGCAGCAACTTCTCTTGTGGCTTAGGTGCAACAAGGGTTGACGTGGAGGACAGGTATCTCTTCAAGTCCTGCAGCGCAGCCTCCGCTTCCGGAGTCCATTTCATTGGACCTGCCTTTTTCAAAATTTTGAAAAATGGCAGGGCACGCTTAGCAGACCGAGAGATAAACCTGCTAAGAGCAGCCATGCAGCCGACAAGGTTCCGTACATCCTTGACGCGCTTCGGTGCTTCGATCTGCTCAATGGCCTTGATCTTGTCGGGATTGGCTTCGATTCCCTGCTGAGACATAAAGAACCCGAGAAACTTGCCAGAAGGGACTCCCAACACACACTTCTCGGGGTTGAGCTTGAGGTTGATCTTGCGCAGATTTGCAAAGGTCTCATCTAAGTCTTGGATCAGAGTTGCCCTGTCCTTGCTTTTGACCACTATATCATACATGTAAGCTTCTACATTTCTGTGTATCTGTGGCTTCAAAGCGACATGTACTACTCTGGCAAATGTTGAACCAGCATTCTTTAATCCGAAAGGCATCCGTACGAAACAGTACGTGCCACATGGAGTAATGAATGTGGTTTTCTCCTCATCCTCTTCTGCCATGAAGATCTGATGATATCCTGAATATGCATCAAGAAATGAAAGCAACTCACATCTGGCTGTGGAGTCAACAATCTGGTCAATGCACGGCAAGGGAAATGGATCTTTGGGACAAGCTTTTTAACATCAGTAAAGTCAATACAAAGCCTCCATTTCCCATTCGCCTTGCGCACTACAACCGGATTGGCCAACCACGTGGGATGGAGCACTCCTCTGACAAGGCCTGCTGCTTCCAACTTCTTGATTTCTTCTGCTATGAATTCTTGGCGCTCTACCGCCTGCTTTCAGACCTTCTGCTTGACGGGCCGCGCATGAGGACAAACGGCAAGGTGGTGCTGAATTACTTTCCTGGGAACACCAGGGATGTCAGACGGTTGCCATGCAAACACGTCGACATTCGCCCGCAGGAAAGCAACGAGCGCGCTTTCCTATTTAGGGTCAAGCGTGGCACTGATGGTGAAGGTACCACCAGTGCCGTCCTCCTTGGCGGGCACCTTCTTGGTAAGTGGAGGAGCTGTCATAGCCTTCTTACACTTGCCGGTGGAGCTCGATGGTGCGTCCTCGACGGTGGCGCAGCACTCCGAAGAGGTGCGCTTGCCGGAGTGGGCATCAGAGCTTTTGCCGGACATGGTCTTCTTCTTCCCCCGGGGAGCTTCAGCGGCAAGTGTCTTCCTATCTGTCGCAGCTGCTGCTTCCCGGTAAATGTTGTCAGCGCAGATAAGGGCATCCTTCTTGTCGCCAGGGACAGAGATGAGGCTTATCGGGCCGGGCATCTTGAGCAAGTTGTACGCATAGTGAGAGGCTGCCATGAACTTGGCCAGTGCTGGACGGCCGAGTATGCCACTGTAGGGCAATGGGAAATCGGCAACGTCAAAGGTGACCCTCTCAGTTCTGAAGTTCATTTCGCTGCCAAACGTCACCGGCAACACGACCTTCCCCTTTGGCTTGCTCCTTCCCGGGTTAATTCCTTGGAATGTGCTGGTCTCTTCGAGCTCGCTGTCGGGGATCTGGAGTTTCTGGAGTACAGCGGAGGAGATCAGATTTAAGCCGGCCCCGCCATCAACCAACATCTTGGTGACCTTGAGGTTGCGTATGGTTGGTGAAACCAAGAGTGGCAAGCACCCGACCGCAGTTGTGCGATCAGGGTGGTCCTCAATGTCGAAGATGATAGGCGTGCTGGACCATTTCAGAAGTTTGCGCAACTTGACAGGTGGCTCTGCCGTGTTAACTTCCCGCAGCCACTGTTTGAGTTTGCGGTGGGAAGTATGAAGAGAAGCCCCGCCGTCAACGCACAAAACTTCCGTGGCTTTCTGGAACTCCTGCTTGCTGTTCTCAACATCATCCATGTCTTCATCGTCGTCTTCGTCTTCGTCCTTGTCGCGGCCGCGGGGAGGTCTGTCTCCTTGCCGCTGCTTGGCCTTGCCGCGGCTTCCTCCCTGGCCAGCGCGCTTCTTGCCGGCTTCTCCACCGCCTCCTTGGGCTCTCTCCTTGTCGCGCCGCTCGTACTCTGCTTTTTGTTGCTGGACAAGCTGCTCGACCCTCTTGCAGTTCTGAAGATCATGGCCCTTGGTGCAGTGAATCTTGCAGTACTGCTTGTCGGAGCCGTCCTGCTTGTCGGCGACCGCCACAGCTTGGCAGTTGGTGCACGCGGCAACCTCCTTGCCGGAGCTGCCAACTTTGGCTTGCTTGGCGGGGCCGTCATCGCCGGACCGCTCAGCGACTAGTACCTCTTTGCCGCTCTTCTTCCTATTGCGCCTCCGGTTTTTCTTTGCCGGGGCAGCATCTTCACTGTCAGATCCTCCTGCTCCAGTGTCCTCTCCGGGGAGTTTCCTCCCTTCTTCAGCGCATGCACACTTGTCGGCCAGGGCGTAAAGCTCGCTGACGTCCCTGATCCTGCTCATCGCCATCTCCTCCCGCATCCTGCGGTTTCGCACGTTCTGATGGAACGCGCTGATAACCGCGGCAGGGTGGATGTCTGGGATGTTGCGCTGCACACGACTGAACCTCTGAATATACTTGCGTAGGGGCTCTCCTTCCTTCTGGGCAAGCAGGTGAAGGTCACTTTCCTGGTCATGTGGCTTGTGGCCGCCTGTAAAGGCGCCGACAAACTGATGGCACAAGTCCGCCCAAGAGGATATGGAGTTGTCCGGCAAGTGCATGAGCCAGGATCTGACTTCGGGCTTGAGCACGAGCGGGAAGTAGTTGGCAAGGACCTTGTCGTCTCGCCCCCCGGCAGATTGCACCGCAATGGTGTAGATGCTGAGGAACTCTGACGGGTGCGACTTGCCGTCGTACTTCTCCGGCACGTCTGGCTTGAAATGCTTTTGGCTGGGCCACTGGACTTGCCGTAGCTCACGGGTAAACGCAGGGCAACCTACCGCGTACGGCAAGTCGCCCGGTTCTCCGGGCGCATGCATGTCAACAGAGGGCCCAGCGCGCAGGTCTGATTGACGCCGCGCTTCTCTTCGGTGCTCGATGCGTGTTCGAGCGTCTTCTTGCTGTCTCTCATGAAGGACTCGGCGCTGATCGCGACGAGCCCGCGGATCTGATGACGCGGTGGAGTCGCTGTCGAGGTGGATCCGGCGGGTCGGCGATCTTGGCCTCCTAGGCGGAGAGTGCACAGTGGTTGCACCCTCGCCGGTCTTCTCGCCACCGGTTCGCGCCTGGCTGACTTGCCGCGGCAGCGATGCGCTCGGTTGCCGTGGGTTGTCACCGTTCGCGAAGCCGATGAGGCTCTGGATAGTGGCCCTCCAGTCGTCGATCTTCTCTGGCGCTGGAGGGTAATCTAGAAGCAGTTGGGCCCGTGCCAACGCTTCGGCCAGAGTGGCAGGCGGTGGTGGTGAACGGTGCGAGGAACGGGACACGCTCGGACTTCTAACTATGTTAGAAGGAACAATATCTCGTCCGGGCGACCGTGCCATGCTCGCGCCAGCATGTTGGCGTGCATGTTGGTCTTGGGCACTCCGGGATCCGCCAGCTTGATCTTGGCCCAGCAGACGTATGGTACCGTGGGTACCATCACGCTGCTGGTCCCGCGCCTCCTGGGACGGGCGCGGTGCTTGTACGGACGCCGAGGTCTTGGAGTGCGCCCGGTTGTTGTGGGAGCCGGCTGCGCCGCCGATGTGCAGCGCAGCCTTGTCCTTGGACCGGGCAGCACCACGAGCCTCCCCGTCGGCGCCCGTTCTCCCGCCGGCGCCTTCTCCACCAGCCGCTCGCTCCGGCGATGGTGGGATCGGCGCAGACGGAGCAGCTGCCTCCGAAACCTTCTTCTTCGGCGGCATGTTGATGAAGATGATGAAGATTCGGCTCGCGCGAACGCCGGATCGGGTTCGCACAACCTCGACGCACCCCCTACTTGGCGCGCCAAAGATGTCGGGGGTGCTGATCCCACGTACACCTATGGAGATCGGCGGACCGAGCCCCTTTTGGTTCGGCAGGGGGCGGAGGATGCACAAAGAGCAGATCGAGGCGAACGCACGAGCACATGCGATCGGTTTACCCAGGTTTGGGCCGCACGGATGCGTAAAACCCTACTCCTGCTTTGGTTTGTATTTGTGTTCTTGCTCGGGAGCAATGGATGCTACAATACCCTTGGATGGCTAGCGAGGCCGAGCGTGAGAATGGCCGTCCTCCCTCCCTGTTGCGCATGGGCCTCCTTTTATATGTCAAAGGGGTCACCGACAGGTGGCAACAAAGGTGAGGGTAAAAATGTAAAAGAGGTGGTAGTTGGCGCCACCGCTTGCTATAGTTGTATCATACCTAACCCTGACGGCAGGGGACAAAGGCATTAAATGCCTGTCTACGTCGCCTAGACGGTGCGGAAAGGGACCGTCAGGGGCGCCACCGTTTGCCACGATGGCTATCTTTTCAGCGCCTGCTTGCCACCGCATGCTCCTGGCTGCGCAGCCTCCCGCCACGTACGCCAGGAACGGTCCCAGGGCGACACGTTGGCGGGTGAGCTGGAGCGCGGGCTGCGGACTAGTACCTTGCCACGGCAAGCGCCTTGCCGCGGATGTTGTCTTGTCGCGTCCGGGAGCTTGTCGCTCACCGGGTCTTGCCAGGACGCGCAGCGCGTTGCAGCAAGCTTCTCGGGATGCCTTGGTTGGTCTTCCCGGCAAGCTCCTCTTGCCGGGGTCTTGTCTCCTTCCCGGCAAGCTCCTCTTGCCGGGGTCTTTGTGCTTCGAGTAGCCTTCCCGGCAAGCTCCTCTTGCCGGGGCCTTGGATACTTTGTTCTTGAATGGCTCCAAAGGAACCATGGAGGGTCTTGGCGGTCACCCGGCAAGCCTTGCCGCGGGGTGCTGCGACTGCCCGTGCACAAGTTCGGGATACTAAGGTACCCCTACTTTAGTACACCGACACTTTATTTTGCGATTTGATTTTTCTTATTGAATGCTCAAATTGGAGAGCACTATGCAAGGCATATGCATATGATTAGTTGAATAATAATGATCTAATTTAGTCTTGAATTATGAACGTATAGGAGATATCATCATCGGACGACGAAAGTCTCCCGGGGGAGTGCGACTGGTGCCACGACGATCGAGGTGAGTGCGACAGGCCTCACCTGGACGATGGTCGGCGCTTCAGCATTAAGCTCGAGGAGACCTTCGAAGTTGAAACGGTACGCAACGACGACAAGTGTTTTTCTCATAATTAAGCATGACTTCAACTATTTCAACGTGTAATTTTCATCTTTTACAATTCGAGTATAGTTTATCCCATGCCATGCAAGACGCTATGTCTTGGATAGGATGGATTTTGAAGACCATGAAAATTTTGAAACGAAGAAAAATCACCTAAGGACCCATCATGATGTGGATTTTGAAGTAAAGTTGTATAATGCTGAGAGCGTAACTCATTTTGGTTGCAAAAATTGGGAAGCATTTTGCAAATTGTATGGTTTTGATGAGGGTATGCTTGTCACCATGGATCTTGGTGATCCTGAAATCAAGCAAGACAATATGGACATTTGGGTCCTTGTTGATACTCCTCCAGTTCTACCGCCATGTGAGTTTCTCAAACATAGTTAATTATTAACTAATTTATATTGTTCATTTCAAAATAGTTGACAGCTTATTTCCATTGACAGCTTATTTTGAAGTATCAAAGAATGTGCAGAAGATGGTAGATAGAACTTACTACACCGATGGCTCTGAGTTAACTTACAAGGAGAAAACTCATCTGGTTGGATTTTGTAATGATCGTGAGAATTACAATATCTACAATCGAACTCCTCAACATTATGGTCAATACGTACCACTAGTGCACGTGTTGAACTACGGTTACTACCATGGAGATACCCTGGTAAGTTTTTTTTACTATTACGACATCCGTGCATCTTTTTGCATACTTCTAAAACTAGTACATCATTGCTAACTACAAAGTTATTACGATGTTTTTCAACAGAGAATCCCAGAGGATTGTGTGCCTGATTTGATGTATCAGAATGGCAGCAGCCTTCGTGTTTTGAACATATATCCAGGTCATCCTACGAATCTCAACTGTCCATACCGGATTTCTAAAAGAAGTGGAGACATGACAATCAAAGGATGGAAAAAATGTATGGACACTCGTAAGGAGCTTCTTGGAAGCAAAAGGAAGCGAGGCGCAAGAATTGGAGACAGGATGATCTCCATTCTTCATAATGGAGAGTCAGGGTCTATATTGTTTTATGCTATTTTACCTTAAGTGTGTTTAGGTCCTACCTGATACTGATGATCATGTGCTAAGAACAATTATGTAGGGTTGGGTTCGATGACTGTGAGGATGATGATCGTATGACTTATTATTAATAAGGGGTAGAAGTTGTATGATGATGCTTGATTAATTAGTAGGACTTGTTATTATATATGATGTTATTATATATATATCTGCGGGTGAGATGAACATAGCAGTAGCGTAGGTAAACCAAGGATGAAGATATAAGAGAGGACACTTCTCTCTATTAGCTAGCTAATAACAACCTAAAAATAACCCCCTAAACTCCTAAAACAGCCACTTTTTTTAAAACAAAGAAAAACCTCAGCTCCAGCGAGATGCTGACGCGTGGAAGCCTATTGGTCCCGGTTTATGTCATCAACCGGGACCAAAGGTCCCCCTGCCTGGGCTGCCAACACTGCCCACGTGGAGGCCCATCAGTCCCGGTTCTGGATTGAACCGAGACTAAAGGGTCGGGGCATTAGTACCGACACTTAATCCCGGTTCAGGAACCGGGACTAAAGGCCCTTACGAACTGGGACTATAGGCCCTTTTTCTACCAGTGCATAGAGCATGGCTAAAGACCTCATCCCCTGGTCCGCATCCTCCATCTCAATGTAACACCAGACCCATGTTTCCGCTCGTCATCTTTGTCATCCTTGTCGTCGGTGGCCATAGTACCAGTTGTCACTAACCAAGGTAAGCCAGGTCCAACAGCTAGATTGTCGACACTAGTAGAAAACAGGGCTTTGGTAGAGGCCTGGGCAAGGGCATCAATCCCGGTTCACCTCACGAACCGGGACCAAAGGGGGCATCAGTCCCGGTTCGTGAGACCAGGGCGCCGGACGGGCCTCGTCGGCCATTGGTCCCAGTTCGTTTGACCCCTTTGGTCCAAGTCCCAGACACGAACCGGGACCAGTGGGCATTACTCTTGGCCCACAACCTTTAGTCCCGATTGGTGGCTGGAACCGGGACCAAAGGCCAGCCTTCTGTCCCAGTTCTAGCCACCAACCAGGACTAAAGAGACTCCTATATATACCGCCTGTCCGCTCACCGCTCTGTCCCGCTCACCGCTATATATACCCCCTTTCTTTTTTTATTTATATTTAAAATTTTAAAATTATTTATATTTAAAGTCTCATGATCATCACGCGACTAGTGTTTGAAAATTTTCAAACATTTAGAAAAATTTCACAAACATTTTATTTAAAATGCATGCACAATTTTTATGCAATCAAATATATTGAAACATTGCACTAATGCTTTTTTGACATAAACATTTTAAATATAAAAATGTTTATTTAGAATCTTTCATAATATAAATGAGTGTACAAAAGGGAAAAATTGAAACAACCAACAATCAAAATGAAGCAAACGAAGCAGCGTCACACGCATCTACGTTTCTTGGGCCAGCCCATTTACTACAGCACTGTTGGCATGCTCGAGTTAAAATAAGCATTACACAAGTAATAGTGTTCCCCCCTCCCCCTGGGCGCTCCCCTAAAACCCTCATTACAGAATCAATTTCAACTATCAGGAAAAAAATTCTGAGAAAAACTTCCTCTCTATTCATGAAACATTATAGTAGTATAAAGAACATCATAAGTAATTAAAACTAGCAGTGTGCACCGCGCATTTGTGCGGCTAGATTTTTAGCATTTATTTGCATGCATCGTTTTAGATTTTCATAGGGTCTCCAGGTCATAAGTTTTCCCATTACTTTCCTATGAATATGCTATATAAAATTTTAGTATTGTAAGCGAGCAGTTGATAAATTGAAACTTTTTTCTTTTACAATAAAGATATCATTAATCTATTAGCAAGTAATTTTAGAAATTTAGGCGGCACAGATTATTGCCGCTCTTGGTCTATTTTTTCATTCATCATGGGTTGGCAACGACCGTAACGAAGGCATAAGTCTATATGATATTTCAAACCGATAAAATAAACCTCAACCAAGAGCTAAATCTAAATATGATGTCTTCCATCCAAACTTGTTTTTTCGTCCTTTGTATGCCTCACCATTACCGGTATGGTGGCTCGTGCATTCATGCCCACAGATTTCATACGTATTGTCGACCTGAGTATAATTTTTTTCAGTAATTTTCCCTTATCAAAAACATATTTATAAGTCAATTGCAGTCAATATTCCCCCTAGTACCACCACATCTATATTTTCACGATAGGGCCCTTTCTTTTTGAAAGAAATTGCAAGGTGTAATCAATGTTGATTATTTTATATATTTTTGACAATAAATTTGCTCATGACATATAGTAACATTTTCTAGGTCCTTACTCTCCATCTAAATCTCTTAGATGTTGTTTCATGGCTATCTAATATGATTGATTCTCATAATTTATATAAAATAGATCTTACTGGTTAGTTGGTTAATTGGTGCCATCAGTAATGATGGTATTGCATGCACTTCATGCGATATAGATAGCTACAGATTGATTTATCAAAGATGATTTGGCTACTACTACACGTATACCTTTTAATTTAAGTTTTTAATCTCATCTATCATAAATAGGATTCTTCATCTCGGTTTCTTGGTGATCGGCCCCATTACCTCCTTAATATCATATGTTCTTGAAGTCACCACCCCACATCAACAATATATACTTGTATTCCGTGGGTACGCCCCATGACATGTCTTAATGGCTATAGAATTTGGATTTTTCTTCTGCACATACATGCAAATATGAACATATGTCTCAGTCCATGGTATTTACACAATCATATCGACCATTCTACGACTCCATCTTTTACCATGTTCTAATATCACCCTCCATTTTCCCAGGAATAAAATCTAACTCAATTTGTTTGCTCATCATTCCATTGGTCTGCTTCAATAGAATTACTATTACCAATCAAATTGCTTAAACTTACATAACTGGGATATTATAAACGAACTCGAGAGCCATCCAACTTCTCCATGATGGTAATGAGTGTCGCTCTCGCATCTTCCTTATTTATTTTCAAAAGTAAATTGTGACTCAACTTTTTCCTCGACACTCCATAATTCTCTCAACACAATTACTGCTACAAACGAAACTCATAAGGATACATCATTGGGATATTCATAGGTTCTCCAAGAGTTGTGCGACTTTGGGTTGATGGTTACAAGTGGCCTACTCTTAATAAAATAACTAGCACATATGCCCGTGCGTTGCAATGGGAAAAATTAATATTTTGTGCAAGCATAATGTCTCACAGCCTATATATGACAAAAAATATATATATTTAGAAACTACATCCGTGTAGAAATCTAGTGATATACTTTTTATGACATATAACACATATTCAATTCCTCAAATCGATGACCTAGAGGTAGACGAATGACTCATATACATAGATGGAGGTAGTACCTCAAATCCTTCATGTAGAATTTATTAAGATCACAATTTTTCTTTTAGTTATTCCACCGGTTTACCCATAATCCTTTCTTTAATTAGTCACATCCATTTAAGTATTCTATTTAGGCACACAATCCTTCCTTTATTAGCTCATTCGCTTAATGAGCTCACCCTAAACACAATGACTGCCACTCGTATATTTAGAGTGAATTGGCATTAGTAAATAGAAAGGCGCATAGGTCCTATGTTCAATTCCCACAATGTTGATTTATTTAGACCAAAATTATTTTTCATGGTCTCTATGAAAGCCCATAAAAGGCCCGTCAACATACAAATACCTGGCCCAGATCGCTCAACGTGTATAAACCAAACGGAAAGTACTAAACCAAACCAAGAATACCTATTCCCTTCCACAATGTTGATTTATTTAGACCCAATTATTTTTCACGGTCTCTATGAAAGCCCATAAAAGGCTCATCAACATACAAGTACCTGGCCTAGATCGCTTAACATGTGTAAACCAAACGAAAAGGACTAAACAAACCAAGAATATATATTCCCTTTAATAGTAGGTATAGATATATTGCTCCATATGTTCCAAAATTTACTATTCACTAAATTATTTCTAGTTTCAAATCCACAATTTTATTTAATGATTCTAATTTAAGATAAATCAAAAAATAAATGGCATTCGACATAAAAATATTTTGTAATATGATGTCATTCTTGCATATCTAATCCATACACTTTGCCTATATTTGTAAAGAATTTCAAACATTGATTGAGCATTTAGTTGTGCGCCTTATATTTTAAGATGGATGGAGTGCTTTTCTTTTCCATGTACTTTTATTTTCTATGCTTTCACGTGTTCCTTCACATGACTATTTCTTATGAAAATTGCTTAATTTATACTATCAGTCTTTGTAATTAGCATTCACAAAAAAACATTGTAATTAGAACATACATCATGATTCATTTGAAAAGATATGTGAGAATAGAAATAAATAGTTCACACTTAGATGTTCATGTCTTTTAAGTATCAGCTTTCTGGTTTTGATTTATTGATGCTTACATCCTATTGTGGGCATACTATATTATTAATAATGTATTTTGTTAAATGTGAAGCGCTAATGTAGATGTATATAGATTTTCGTTAACGCAAAAAAAGAGTCTGGATTGATTAATTTGCTGAAATCATATCCCAGTTTATTTTGTTGAAATTGTAGTTCGCATCATGAGATGTAGCACTGTGATCGGACTCTTGTTTTATAGGAGGGCGCTCACACTCCCTTATTTTGTTGAAATTGTAGTTCACATTGGCAGTGATGCTTTCCTTCTTTTTTAAGCCGTTGGCAGTTGTACACTTTGCAATGGCAAAGTACGTTCATGCCATGTTCTGTTTTAGCCGTTCTATTTTTCAATTTTGTTTATCTAATATATTTCTTAATCTTAGAGAAAGTTTGTTATGACAATGTAGTGCACGAATTATTATTTTTAGCAACATGTAGATCACTAATTATATTCGCTGGAAAAATATTAGCGCAAAAAAAGTCAAAGCCCGGACTGATTTGCTGAAATAATAGAGCACATCAACCCACGTACTTATTCTGCTTGGACGCTTCTTCTTTTTTACGGTTGGGAGCGTTATGATGGGACTCTTCCCTACTGTATTTTTCCTACTTGGACTCTTACCTATTTGGTGCATGGCTGCACCAACGGTGGTCTCTTTTTTTATGCACCAACGTAGGCTACTCTGACTTGATTCGGACTAACTTTTTGATAGGAAGTTATCTGAGTTTTTTTTTACCAAGGCAAAGACATGTTGAACTATTAGTACGTGACACGTGATGTGTAAAGTTGTGTGTAGACAAAAAAAATATGTTACACTACTTCTTTTAAATCTTGACCATTAATATTAGAAATTTACGGTCGTGATAATACAATCTATGTGGACACACATGATGCTTTGTTAATAGATAGATAATAGAAGATTACATCCAAGTCTATATACTAGAAAGCCAGGACAAATAAGAACTAAAAGGAACCAAAGGCGCGCCGCCGTCATCACCCCTTCCTCAACGGAGACAAGCAAATATTGTTGTTGTAGCCAGATAGGAATTTGTCGCGTGAAGCCCCAATGGACCATCATAGCAGAAAGACAACCGTCAATAATGAAGAGAAGCGTAGATTGGAAGGACCCAACCTATAGACACACGAATACTGACGAAGGATGACCGGATCCTAGCAGTTCAACCGAAGACAAACACCGATTAAATCATGTGAGATTAACTAGAGATGCACATCCATGCACCCTCCGACGACGATAGAGGCACCATCGGGACGGAGACTAGGGAAGGAGAACCTTATTTCATCTTTAGAAAATCATTGTCGTTGTATTCCTAGGCAGGACACAAACTCTAAATAGACTCAAAAAGACATCTGAAAATGGCGGAGGAGCCCTCCTGCAGGAACAGGCCGTTATCCATTGTGCCTCCATGGCCCTAAAGCCACGGGAGGCGAGGCAGATCCATTGGCATCGGTAGAAGGCGGCTGGAAAACCCTCGTCTCCTTGGAGCGCAAGTATGTGGAAAACGTTTTGGTCCTGTTGATAACCACCGATGAGATGTTAGAGATAGATATATCAATCTATAGAATATTAAGGTTGTACCATTTTTCTCAACAATGAAAAACAGATAACATGTTTTGGTACCAATAACTTGACATCCACTTTGCCAACAAACCTGTGGTTGGATTGATAGAGGACAGTGGTATCCCCAGCCCACCAGGGTTCATGTCTTGGTACTCGCATTACTTCTGGTTTTATTTCAGAATTTCCAACGATGCGCTTTCAGTGGGAGGAGATATTCCCCTCGACGTTGAGGTGCGCCTACGTTGACTTCGTAAATGTAAAGATGATATGCCGGCTCAGTCTCTCGAAAACAAACTTGACAGCCAATGTAGGGTGTCCGTGTGTGCATTCATAAGGATGAGCGTTTGCGCGTATGTATGAGTGCTTGCGTCTGTACGGTGTTCAAAAACAAACTTGACAGCCACTTTCTTTTGTCTTGTGCGCACATGGTTTAGACAACTTTGCAAACTCGAATTATTCTTTTCTGAAGTTTCGTCAAGTACAATGGAATAGGAATGCAGTCCCATTTGCTGTATAGTATATATGGAAAGATATACATACGCAGTATGCATGTGAACACTAGGCGATTTCATTTTTGGAAAGTAATAGTGCAGTACGTGTGTGCAGTATGAAAGCTAGCACTAGTCTTTTTCATTTTTGGAAAGTAATAGCGCCGGGTATGCCTTGACGATGGGTGCTAACTGCTAGCTGTCCTCAACGTTCGTTTGGTTTAAGTTCTTCCAAAAATATCACCCAGCGAACGCATCAAACCTTGTACGTATTCACACAACGTTTGAAACTTCTGCAAGACGCACCAAGAATATGTATAATATATAGCCACCATCCAATCCATCCAGACGCAAGCACACAAAAAGCATTGGATTGTAGCCCGCAGCTGTGCCTGCGTGTCCCACAAAAAGAAATACCTCCTCCATCCACCACCCACCTGAAACTAGTCATGGCGGACCTGGTGTTCTCGAAAAGCCTCCCATATGATATCACGAGGAAGATCAGTGAATCCTTCCTGGCAACGGACGATATCGACCACTATGTCGCCTTCCGGGCTGTCTGCAGCAACTGGCGCCGAGCCACCGACTCCACTGCGGATGCCAGAGATCCCAAATTCATGCCCAGCAAGTAGATCATGCTGGAGCACTCCATCCACGACAATGACCGGGTGACCTTCTTCAACCTTAGCACAGGTCGCCTCCTCCCCAAGAAACTCCCCACGGAGGTCCACAGCAGGAGGTACTTTTTCGTCGGCGTCACGAAAGGCGGACTCTTCGTGCTAGGGCAGAGAGCGCAGCCATACCAAACTCGGGTGCTCAACCCTTTCACGGGCTCCATGGCTCGCTTCAAGGTGCATATACCCATGGAACGGGTGAGCTCGGTTGTCGTGACAGCGTCTCCAATGATGGTGTTAATCTCCGACCTGCTAAACTTTTGCGTGAGGTGGGCTAATCAGACAAGCGAGGAATGGCACTTCGCTTTGGGTTTTGGAGAAGGGGAGTTCCGGAACGGGGATTGGGGCCTTGGGGATGGTCACATGAACTTGACATCCTTTGCTGGCTCCATGTACATCACCAATAAGTATGGATCCATCATATCAACAATCAATGACGTGTACAAGGAAAAGGAAGGTAACAAATGGAAATGCTCCACGGGGACAATCTCCATGTTCACCACCATTGTCGGCCCAAATCTTGAGCTAGCCCACGAGAGCAATAACTTCTATCTCGTGGAATCTGAGGGGGAGCTTCTGCTAGTGATGGGTGGGCGAGTTTGTAATGGCATGCCGGTGGTCTACAAGGTGGACACCGTGAACAAGGTGCTCGTGCCGGTCAGAAGCATCGGTAGCCGCGCACTGTTTGTCAGCTCGCGCAGGTGCCTCTCCATCGACACCACGAAGTCCAACAAGTTCCACTCCATTGAATCCGGCACAATCTACTACGCGGATCACTCCAAGTTCAGAGCTTATGATCAAGGGAGTCTCACTGGCAGTGGATGGGAGGAGGAGCCCAAGTACGTATGTGAATTTGCAACAAATCCTTTCTCTAAAATGGCTGAGCTGTTGGCGAATTACTGCAATACTATCGAGTACTCGGAACTGGAGATGCTGCCGCCTTACGGTGAGGAGGGCTACACTTACTATGAGTATGGCGACCCATCAGACTAATGCATGGGATGATCTGTGGGTATCATGCAAATGAGAAGAGAAGAGCTAATGCACCAACTTGCTGTTTTTTATACTCAAAACTGCATGCATGATGTATCTACCTTTTTATGTTCGATGGTGCTGCTAAGTTATCTTCTGGCCTATCCTAGAATACTTTGTCTAACTTTATCAGGAGTATTATAAGTTTGTAATCGCCTTGTTTGTTTTTCTCAAACATTATTGGGTTGTTTTTGGTTATTTCATCTACATAAAACATATTCACTGGTTCATGCAGAAGTGAGAAGTGCACGCCTGACTATTCAGAGGCTATTGCTACCAGTTCCACCAGTGAGTCATATAGTTAATATAGTCCACTTTAACTATAGATAATGTGCCTTTACCATAGACCATGATTACTTATGCTTCAATGCTAGTGAGTCAGATAGATCTGAGGAATGATCAGTCATATCGGCGTGATAAGATACTTACTTCAGCTCTGAAGTTCAAGTTTTTTAATTCAAATTGCAATCCATCAATTACACTATCGAATTGATAGAAAACGACGAGGGCTGTGATCCGTAAATATAGAGTCAAGATATATCAACCTTGAAGATTCCAATAGCATAGCGCTTGGTTAATTTGGATGGCAGACTATGAGATACTAGTCGTCAACCTGTGCAGTTGCAAAGGCTAGCTATTTGCACAAACATATGGATGTTTTAAAATTCGATTTCTTGTTTGAGTATCCGTTTTCAAGAATGAAATATTAAACTTCCGAACATATAATAGTTTGAACCAGAATTCATAGGTCCAGAATGTATACAATTATTCAATTGGTTCTTCATTTGAATTCTTTGTCTATGTCCTTCTTTGGTCACTAAGGAACTTATGTTTTGTCAGTTGTGAGGCTCATAAAAAATTACATTGTACACATGTTGCAAAACCAATTTCCATCTTCTCTAGCAGCCAAGCACAATACACAATAGTGTGGCGGATGTAAATTAAAAATATGCATTATAGTAGAAACAGAGGCAGAGCTCATGCCATATTCTCATTTTCATTTTCTCTATATTTTGTTTTCCTCTCTTAACGAATTCCGCATAGCTCCTGCCTTTATCCTAAAAAAGAAATGGAGGTAGCAAATTGTTTCAGTCGTAGCTCTGAGCCTGAAATCTTTCTTTTAGTTTCGGCCGTCTTATCAGTTTATTGTCAGATAAAGTTTTACATGAGTATCTTACAGTCTAGCATATATAGAGGAATCATAAAATATGAAAATTACAATATGATGGTTATTTTCTCAGTGCAAATGCCCAAACATGATGCAGCAGCGCATCTAGGTGCAGTAATACAGCCCTTTTTGAAGATGAATACACCATGCAATCAGGCCACTTCAGTTACAAATTTTGTTAAAACCCCCTTTGTCGCAGAACATATAAAACCTGTTTTGCCAGCCTAAAGCCATGTGACGCAAAAAAATTGTGGAAATTGAGTTGGCATTCCTGTTAGCGTGGGGAGGAAGATCACTGAGGAAGCCATCGTGATCACCACCAACTGAGCCATGCCTGCCTATCTGACAATAATTTTCTTCCTTTGTCCAAGAAGAGAGCAACACCAACTGTAGTTATCAATGTAAGCATTGTTAACCGTGTTTGATCTATTCCATGGTGCAACCATAGAAGCATATAAAGCGATTCATAATGATTGTGCTTATGCTAAATCCTCCATCGGCCATCATGAAACACAAAATTTTCAGGAGACCACCATCAGGTTTAATCTTGTACATAACAAAAATGGATTTGTGGTCTGAACAAATATGACATAGTGGAATGGAAAATAACATTATATAATTGCTAGTGCCATATATATATCTGAATTTAAGATTAAATTTACCCTAAGCTGCGAGAACCATATCAGTTAGTTTCTCATTTCTGGTTTCAGAAAATTGCAGAATCTGATTTTAGTGCTGACACTTGGAGTGCTCCTTATAAAATATGAGTGAATACTGTGGAAACTAGAACGGCTGAACTTGATCTGTGTTTTTAAACAAATAAAGGATCTTATGTTAGGATATTCCTCCTACTACAACACATTGATTTACTTCACTTGAACAAAGCACCAACCTTTTATCTCGTCTAGTACGCATGAACGCCACAGTAACAGATCTGCACAATAAAGAGAGGAACAGAAAGACACGGATATGATAGAACCATGCATGTCAAATAATCCATGCTTATAATTGATAGTTTATGGGTGTTAATAATTTCACATAGAACGTCGACTCGGCGCATCAATTATGTGAATCGCAGAGCTGGTAAGTAGTCGCTATGCAGGCCCGTCAACTGAATGCTTCCTTAAATAAAAAAGTAAACCTAAATTGCTCATGCGTTCATATGAAACCTCAATGTTGATATTTTTGGTTATTTTCCACTTTGAAACATCTACCTTCTTTCAGTTCACAAAAAGGAGATTTTAGGAAATTGATTCATATGCATGAATGATGGTTTATATATGTGCACATATATTCTGCATGCATAGAACATGGGAGAAAATCATCAATAGAGGAAGCGAATTCTGCATGACAGTCAGTTCAACAGCATTACACATGAAGTTTGCTATCTCACTCCCCATCCTTTCGTCATCATCAGTTAATGCCACTCCACAGTTCTGTTTCTTCCAGCTGCCGGTTCACTTCCTGAAGAGAACATCCTATCCAATAATATGTGCGGAAGTTTGAAGTCGATGTAAAAACTCCACAATTTATAATGCTTGTAAAAGTTCATGTTATTCGACCAAGGACGTCGAACAAAACACTTCTGCACATCCAATTGATTCACACTGAACATGAAAATTCTGCGCTGGTGCAGCTGTGCATCGTGCGGCCGTCCGTCCATTCCACGAAGTACCAGTATAGGATGACTTACTCGCAAGTCGCCGCCTTGGACATCTTAATAAGGGTTCTGCATATCGAATTCATCCACACTGAACATAAAACTTCTGCGCTGGTGCACCTGTGCATCGTGCGGCCGTCCGTCCATCCCTTGAAGTACCAGTGTAGGATGAGTTACTCGCCATCGCTGCCTACAGAAGAGACAGTGTCCTGAGATTTCCTTTTGCTTTATTTGTTTGGGTGACATATTCTCAGGGAGACTATTTCTGGTCTACAAAGTCTTTCAAAAAAGGATCTAGCCTCGCCGCCATCAGTGAGGCGCCCATAGAAGCACTCTAGTAGTGTACGCCCATGCTAAGCAGAAGAGAACACGACCAAATCTGCTCTTGCAGTAATGCAAGAACAGGAAGGGGAAAACGGCGGCCGCGAGGAATCGAGGGGCAGTTTTTCCTTCGGGTAAATAGGATGGAAAGAAATCTGTAGTGATTTTAGGAGAGAAGTTTTTTAAACCTAGATGAAGAGGGGGGTCGTGAGAGGTTGGGAGAGGAGAGAGAGAGAGAGAGAGCGAGAGAGAGAGAGAGTTCTTGTGAATTCAATGTTACGTGAGAAATTGAGTCATAGGAGATTGACCCAACTAATCGTGAGAGATTTGGAGATATACACGAGAGATTACTGAGAGACGTTAGAGAGAGAGGTGAATACATGATCTTTTTTAGATGGAGACAGAAGCTTCTTTAGATAGATTGAAATAGAAATTGTTTGGATTCAAGAATTTTTTATGGAGGAATTAATGAGTAGATCTACACTGAAATAATATGACATATGTGTCACTAGAGCAAGCTATAGATCATAGGCTAGGGTACCACTTAGTTGTCACCGGTCAAAGAAAGGTATGCCATTGCTTCTCTTGATGGCTCAGTTGAGATGTCGGAACCACATCCTAAACTCAAATAGATTTCAAAAATATGAGAAATGTTACAACTCCAATAGATTTAAGAGGTTTCAATACTCCAAGAATTTAAAACTAGCCATGAAAGTGTAACTTGATGGAGAGGACGAGAGAGCACATTTGGATTGGGCGGAGATTGACAAACTTATGTTGTATAATATTCCAAAACAATGATGTCACCAACTATTGTTGTGCCACAAAGATTAATACAATACTATTATACATATAAAGATCGAACATTACCCACTATGTTCTGAGCATATGAATTGCATTCACATGTATTCCACTATACTATGCGCTAGCCTGTGAGGATGCATGGGTCGACGACTAGTTCGTATAGATATAGATAGATAGATAGATAGATAGATAGATAGATAGATAGATAGGTGAGCATAGATGCATACATACATATACAAGAATTAAATTGGCTAAACAGGGGCTGCTCCCGTGCGTTCCCAGCACTGGGCGTCGTTGCTCCCATCAAGCGACATCTGTCCCTGGGTTTCACCATGGTTTTCTCCAGATTTTGTAGTGCTTTTTTCTTTGGACCGATCTGGTCGGCAGATATTTTCTTCCGCTCCCGACCTATCCCGCATTCTCTAGAAAACTCCCAATTGCCGTTCGCGCACATCCTCTCCCTTCCTCCTCCCACCTTCACACGTCCTACACTTTCCTCTCAAATTTCTCCCCTTCGTTGCAGATAGGGCAGAGGAGCCATGCAGCTACGCTTGCACGGCGGAAGATCAGGCGCGGCCTCCCGGCGATTAGTCATTATTCCCCTCCTCCTCCTTCTCCACCAACACAACCTCCCATCTTCCTATTCCACTTCCCACGCCTGAGCACGCCTCATCTGCCTCCGCACGCACCATGGATGCGCACAGGACCAGCGACACCGCACTGCCAGCCTCTCCATCTTTTTTCCTCTCTTCCCTCTTCCCTCCTACCCCTTTACCATATGCCCGAGCTCGCGGATGAGCTCCACTTCAGCACCACCGGAGCTCTACACTGTACGCGGGCGGCGGCACGGGATGCTCGTGGCGTGGCTGAAGCAGGAGGCGAACGCGACATTACTAACGACGACCATGGACCTGGGCGCCCCTGCTCGGGGTAGTGGAGCGCTGGGTGGTGTCGTTGTACGCTCCTTTATATATAGCAGCTGTTCCTGGTGGAGGACGGCATGATGGACCTGGTGAGGACGGGGCAAATTCATATGTTCAGAAACTTTATCTGTTGGTTGCATTGCAAATCAATGTAATAGCTAACTGACGAGTTTCAAATACACATTCTATATCCAGGTATTATAAATATGCTAGCAAAATAAATACAGGATATTATCCTTACACCTATGCAACTGTCTCACATGAGTTTCACATTCCCCGGCCGCAGATTAAATGGCGATAAAAGAATCAGAGCAGTAGCTTGATGAGGAGCTGAAGGACATCAGGTTCAGAGTCTTTATTATTTAGTTTGAGCACCCACGTGGCACCACTTAGAAACGGCCGTACTTGATTCTGTTGATAAATCAAATAGCTGGTAATTAGTAACTTCAACCCAACCTTTTTGGGCTTTCTATTTGGCAGGTCAATATCATTGCAAGAAAAGATTTTTGAGCAGAAGCTGAAACCTAAATTAGTGCAAGATTTGATATATTTTTGGAATTGGCTCGAAGAACAAGAGGTGAGAGAGAAGTGATCACTGAATGTCAGCCGATCTTCAAACGTATCAAGCTTTTGTAATATCGTCGGCATTAGAGGGGGCAAGAGAAGTAGTGTATATTTTTTTGTTAAATATTAATTATGATTGGCAGTATGCTGGTTTGTAATTATTATAGTTCAGTTATTAATTTTGTTTGTAACTAGCACAGTGGCACGCTCGTTGTGCGGGCTAGAATTTTAAAAAGTTTAACAATACAGATATATTAGTTGATTTGTCTAAAGAAAAATTGAAATCATATGACATTTATAAAAACTAGTTGACTGCCCTTGCGTTGCTACAGGAGAACAAGCGGATACATAGAGAAACTAATAATGTTATGCTACCCTCCGTCATGTCACCTCCCCCACATGATACGGATTTACAGCTGAAATCCACTATATATCC